>CM055116.1:1071310956-1072617206 GCA_029206835.1 Rana muscosa | reverse complement strand
CTCTCCTCTCGGCGACCATCTCCTCAGCATGTGGCACTGGTACTCAAGAGGTGGGGGTGGTAAAGAACTTGGTACATGATGTTATAATAGGACGAGACTGTCCGTTGTTTACAAAACTGTGGGAACAAGGAGAACAGTTCAGAGATTGGGGAGAAACTAGCCTCCCTGTTCCTGCTGCTGAGAGGAATAACACTGAACTGCCAAATGTTCTTAATGTGGATCCAAATGATGAAATTGCTAATGGTTGGGTTAATGGTGATGAAAGTAGAGCTGATACTGTTGAGAATGTCAAGATATGTGGTCCACAGACCTACCAAAACACTGAGGGGGGAGGACCTTCCCCACTTCAGGTAATGCTGGGAGAAGAGGACGAGGAAGTGGCCTCTACCCATGCCCTGCCAGATTTGGGGGTTCCCCAGGGGGGCGTTTGGTACTGCTCAGATGCAGGACCCCACTTTGGCCCATGCACGGGAACAAGTTGTAGTAGTAAATTGGGTTCCCCAAGAGCCAGGTGCGAATGAGCGGTGGCCACGCTACGCAATATATAATGAGTTATTGTATCGGGTTACCAAGGTGAGAGAAAATGTGGTAGAACAATTGTTGGTACCCCAACAATATAGACGAAAGGTTCTGGACCTGGCCCATGACGATGTGTTAGGGGGACACCTGGGAGTTGAGAAGACGGAGGCACGGATCACCGACCGGTTTTACTGGCCAGGTCTGAAAGCAGAGGTAAAGAAATACTGTACCTCTTGTCCCACCTGTCAGTTGACCGCTCCGGTGACCCACTTCCGGAGCCCTTTGATCCCTCTGCCCATAATTGAGGTCCCGTTCGAGAGGATAGCCATGGATATAGTGGGTCCCTTGGTAAAGTCAGCTCGAGGTTACTCCTACATATTGGTGATTCTTGACTATGCCACCCGATATCCTGAGGCGCTTCCCCTTCGGAATACCTCCTCTAAGGCTATTGCCCGCGAATTGTTCCAGTTGTTTACACGGACTGGTTTTCCCAAGGAAATACTCACAGACCAGGGCACCCCGTTTATGTCAAGAGTTATGGCCGATGTGTGCAAGCTGTTCCGGATTAAACAGCTGCGCACATCGTTCTACCATCCCCAAACGGACGGGTTAGTGGAGCGCTTTAATAGTGAAATGGGAAAGACACATATAGGAGAGGGATGTTGCTGCTCACCCCGGTGATTTGAAGGATGGGATGTTCCCCCAGTGGGGTTTTTGGGCAGCTGGATTCAAGAACTAGCAACAATGTATGTATAAAAGGGATTGTTTATTAAAATGAAAATAGTCAAATAGCAAGTTGAGATATGAGCTCTGGTAACATGTAATAAAAGTACTACACAATTGCAAACACTAAAAATTGTCATACAGTTTGACACATTGTATATCAAAGCATGTGGCAAGTGGAACGCTTTAATAAGACCCTTAAGTCTATGCTCAAGAGAGTGGTACAAAGGGATGGGAAAGACTGGGGACTGCCTGTTACCAGCTCTCCTGTTTGCTATCAGGGAAGTGCCCCAGGCCTCCACGGGATTTTCGCTCTTTGAGTTGGTATATGGGCGGAGACCTCGCGGACTACTTGACTTTGTTAAAGAGGAATGGGAAAGTGAACCTGTTCAGCATAAGAGTGTTCTTGAATATGTCTCCCAAATGCAGGAAAGGATCCAAACTTTGATGCCACTAGTCAAGGAGCATTTGTAAAAAGCCCAGGAGGCTAAACGACGGGTCTATAACAGGGCTGCTAAAATGAGGCACTTCCAAGTGGGGGATCGAGTAGCGGTGCTAATTCCCACCGTGGAAAGTAAATTCTTGGCCAGATGGCAAGGTCCCTTTTTGAAGTTGTGGAAAAAGTGGGAGAGGTAAATTTTATAGAGTCCACCAGCCAGGCAAGAGGAAACCGTATCCGATATATCATGTCAACTTGTTAAAGCCCTGGACCGACAGGGAACCGGTGACCTCCCTGGCTAGTGCAAGACTTGAGCCTCAGGTTGGGGTGGAGAGTGTCCAAGTAGCAAGTACCCTGTCTAAAATCCAAAGTCAGCAGGCAAAGGAGTTCTTGCAAAGAAATAAAGAAAAGTTTTCAGACTTGCCAGGGCTAACTAGTGTTTATAGAACATATTATCACGGAACCTAGAGTCAAAGTTTTTGTCCGGCCCTACCGCATCCCAGAGGCTCAAAGGAAGGCCGTTTCAGACAAAGTGAAGAAGATGCTAGACCTGGAGATCATTGAAGAATCGCAGAGTGAGTGGTCGAGCCCGATTGTGTTGGTACCAAAGCCCAACGGGACTCTGCGATTCTGCAATGATTTCCGGAAACTTAATGAGGTTTCACGGTTTGATGCCTACCCCATGCCCCGGGTAGATGAGCTTATTGAGAGACTAGGTCCAGCCAGGTATATCACAACATTAGACCTTACCAAGGGGTATTGGCAAATCCCGTTGACTAAGGCTGCTAGAGAGAAAACTGCTTTTTCTACCCCAGAGGGGAGTTTTCAGTACAAACGAATGCCTTTTGGACTGCAAACTGCTCCAGCCACTTTCCAGCGAGCAATGGATAGGATTTTACGACCTCACCGGGAGTATGCCTCAGTTTACTTGGACGACATAGTCATTTTTAGCAGAGACTGGGAATCACACTTGCCCAAAGTCCAGGCAGTACTGGACTCTCTTTGGAAGGAGGGGGTTTACAATAAACCCTGAAAAATGTGCTTTGGGAATGGAGGAGGTGAAAATACCTGGGCTATATTGTGGGTAGAGGGGTGGTGAAACCTCAGGTTAGCAAGGTAGAGGCTATACAGTATTGGCCCCGCCCACTCACAAAAAAGCAGGTACGTGCATTCCTGGGCATAGTGGGATACTACAGGAGATTCGTACCCAACTTTGCCACATTGGCGGCTCCATTGACCGATCTGACTAAGGGTCGGAAATCGGTCATAGTGGAATGGAATGCAGATGCTGAAAAGGCTTTTTTTTGGAGCTCAAGTCAGCACTGTGCCAACACCCTGTCCTGATAGCACCCAATTTTTCAAACGAGTTCGTTGTCCAGACTGATGCTTCCGATGTAGGATTGTGAGCTGTGTTGTCACAGGTTGTTCATGGAGAGGAGCACCCAGTAGTCTTCCTCAGTAGGAAGTTGACACCAGCGGAAAAAAAACTATGCTATAGTTGAACGAGAATGTCTGGCCATTAAGTGGGCTCTGGAATCCCTCAGATATTACCTCTTGGGAAGGAAGTTTAGGTTGATTTCTGACCATGCCCCTTTAACATGGATGAGGCAAGGTAAAAGGGACTAATGACAGGATTATACGTTGGTTCCTGGCGCTCCAGGAATTTAAATTTGTAGTGGAGCATAGGCCCGGGAGACTGCATCAAAATGCAGATGCCCTCTCCCGAGTCCATTGTTTTAGCTCCACTGTTGCCTCCACCTCCTTGGCGTTGGGGCACAGGGGGGGGGGGGATATGTACAGGACACCGTGGCTGGGTCCTGAAAGGATGCTATATTTCCCCTCTGTTTGGGCTGTGGTTCCTTTAAAGTGTTAACACACCTGTCCAAGGAAGTGGTTTAAGAGAGACAGGAAGTTTTAGGTGAGGAGGAAGGAGTGTAGTGATGTCTGTGCATGGTGAATGGTGGACACTGCAAAAGCTGTGGAGGCTGTGAAAAGCTGTGAATGTACATGGCAGTGGCCTGCATTGAAGTCTGCTAGCTGGGAAACTTGCCTGCAACCCCAAGTAAGGACTGTGTCCTGCGATCTAGCTGGTTCCCCGAACGCTACAATATATATATATATATATATATATATATATATATATATATATATATATATATATATATATATATATATATATATATAATATAAATACACGACTACTCGGTCTTAAGGCCTACGTAGTGCCTGCATATATATATATATATATATATATATATATATATATATATATATAATATGCGCAGCTGGCTTCAATAGGTTAAGGTAAAAAAAAAAAAAATGACTTGACTTGGAACCACTTTAAGGCTTCTTCTGCCTGGCAGTTTGAATCCAACCTAAAATCCAGGTATGACCTGGCAGGTTCTGCCCTCTGTTCTGTGACAGTAACCTTCATCTGTCAAACCATGGCAGAATTGGTTTCCCACCACCATCCCCCAGTGTCTTGATTTCCTGTGACCCTCCATGTACCTCAAGAAAATGATTTTACTGTGAGCATTTTTGTTCATTTTCAATTGTATGAGACATACAAAAAGGAAACACAGCAGTACCAGAGTGGTAGAGTAATTTGTCCAGACAACACTATGGGGTTGATTTACTAAAGGCGAATTCACTTTGCACTACAAGTGCACTTGGAAGTGCAGTCGCTGTAAAAATGAGGGGAAGCTCTGCTGATTTTATCATCCAATCATGTGGAAATTAAAATGCTATTTTTTTCCCTTGCATGTCCCCCTAAGATCTACAACAACTGCACTTCCAAGTGCACTTGCAGTCCAAAGTGGATTTGCCTTTAGTAAATAACCCCTTATGTTGCTTTCATTAAATCGTTTGTAAAGTACATTTTTCTTTTAATCCATGTTATACTTGCCTTCTCTGTGCAGTGATATTGCACAGAGCAGACCAAAGCCACCTACTTGGGGTCCCCCACCAGTGCGCCTGGCTGATTCTCTTCTCGGTGTTCCACCATAGGAGGCTACTTGGCGGCGCACCTGTGATCTCGATCCTGAGCCGCGCTGTCTGTGTCTATAGACAGCGTGGCTCGAACCCGCTTCCCTGTCACAGGATTTGACTGACAGCAGTGGGTGCCAATGGCTCCCACTGCTCTTAGCGAAGCCTTTAACCGCTTAAGGACCGCGCACTGTATATATATATACACGTCGGCAGAATGGCAAGGACAGGCATAATCACGTACCTGTACGTGGCCCTTTAAATGCCTGCCATGTGGTCGCGCACACGCCGCTGGCGCGACCCTGCCGCCTTCCCCGTGAGTCGGGATCCCCGCGATCGTCTCATGGAGGTATAGAGCAGGGAGATGCTTGTGTAAACCTGCTCTGCCTAGTGACAATGACACTGATCTCGGGTCCGTGTACACGGAGCCAAGATCGGTGTCATGCGACACAGAGCCCAAACCCCCCTCAGTTAGAAACACAATGCAGGGAAAACTTAACCCCTACAGCGCCACCTAGTGGTTAACACCTTCACTGCCAGTGTCATTTTCACAGTAACCAGTGCATTTTTATAGCACTGATCGCTGTGAAAATGACAATGGTCCCGAAAATGTGTCAAAAGTGTCCGATGTGTCCGCCATTACTAGTAAAAAAAAAAAAAAAATGCCATAAAACTATCCCCTATTTTGTAAACGCTATAACTTTTGCGCAAACCAATCAAACGCAGATTGGGTTTTTTAATTTTTTTACCAAAAATATGTAGAAGAATACGTATCGGCCTAAACTGAGGGAAAAAATATATATATATATATATATATATATATATATATATATATATTTGGGGGATATTTATTATAGCAAAAAGTAAAAAATTATTGCATTTTTTTCAAAATTGTCACTCTATTTTTGTTTATAGTGCAAAAAATAAAAACCGCAGAAGTGATCAAATACCACCAAAAGAAAGCTCTATTTGTGGGAAAAAAAGGACGTCAATTTTGTTTGGGAGCTACGTCACACGACCGCGCAATTGTCAGTTAAAGCGACGCAGTGCTGAATCGCAAAAAGGGGCCTGGTCTTTAACCAGCCAAACTGGTTAAGAGCTGCTTACAGATGTGCACAGACCTGGATCGAGATCAGGCTCATGGGAAGTATAAGGGGAAATGAGGGAGTGATGCACATACTGAAATATTTTTTACCTTAATGCAGGAAATGCATTGCGGTAAAAAAATGTTTTGGCTTTACAAACACTTTAATTGCTGTGGGCGCTGTATGACAGTGTTGGCCACTCCTTTTTTACATATTTAGTGTGACTGAGTCCTCGGTATATCAGTTTTTTTAATCCTTTCCTGTGTGTATTTTTTAGCGGCTTTGTTTTTCTTCGACTAATCTGTCCTGCTATCCTTAATCCAAGGATGTTTAATATCATCTCAGGTAAGAAAAAGAATCCTTAATGTGCTTGCTCTAGTGTTGCAATATAAGTATGATGTAGCTTCTAATGTAAAAATGTGTTGCATTTTTTCTTGTTAATAGGGGGCACTGTTAAGTTATTGATCATGTCCAGGATGTAAGTCTGGACAGACGTCTGTGCAGGCAGGCAGTTACTAGAAAGCAGGAAGATCTGTGAACTATGAGAGTGCTTGCTAGTGCCCTCAGTTCAGTGAGAACAACAAGTTGTCTGCGAATAAATGATGTGACCCATTTGGGCAGAGCCCTTCACGGTCAAACTCTTTTTAAATGGTGACCGCAGCGAGAAGATCCTCTGTCACAGCGGGGGGGACCGAGGGGCGCATGCAGGTGCTCTTTTACACCATGAATATGGGTGTAACCATGTTACCAAAGGTGAACTTGTCCTTTAGCATGGCAAGTGCTGAGGTCATGTGCTTTTATTATTTGAAGGTTTAACAACACTTTACCATAGTAAAACTTTAATGCTTGGTAAACATTTTTTAGCATCACACATCTGATTGCATACATATCTGTATAAGCATTTCTTTGAAGTGTGTGGGCAAAAAAAATTTTAGTATATTTGTGAAATGTCTATATTGTTTCTCTTTAAAAGCACTGTAAGTAGAGAAAAATAGCTGTTGGACCTGGTAGAAATCCATTGGGCTCCCAACTTCTTATACTGAGCTGACAAACCTGCTGCACTGAACTGAAATCCCAAGCAGTATGTTAGCCCTGACTGAAGGTGTTCTGTAATCCAGAAGGTATTAAACCAGACAGGGTTGACAATACTGGCTGGGACTTCAGTGATGCAGAACCACTGTTTTCTGCTTATACAGGAAATTAGGAGCTCTTGGGCCTGTTTTGAGTAGAGTGGTGACTGTCGGTCACCGCTCTGCACCAGCGATCACTGGACTGCCGGGAAGGAGCAGCTGGCTCAGGTTTTCAGCGGTGTGCTAAGAGGATGGGCCAGCTGCCTGTAAGGCAGTGGTTCTCAACTCCGGTCCTCAGGGCCCACTAACAGGCCAGGTTTGCAAGATAACTGAAATACATCACAGGTGATATCCTTTGCTGCTCAGTGATTGCGGTATTCTAGCCTGCATCTCCCCAAGGTAATACTTAAAATCTGGCCTGTTAGTGGGTCCCGAGGACAGGAGTTGAGAACCACTGCTGTAAGGCATCTGTGTAGAACCCAACATTATTGTTGGGATGCTTTCAGAGTCTGCAGTGGCTCTGTGATGTCAGCGGATTTTATCCCGCTGTTGGCTGATTCTGGGTCACAGGAAAGCACAAGTAAGTGCCCTCATTTGGTCCACAAGACAAATATGACCAAAAATGTCTGTGTCCACATGCTTTGATGGGAACAGAATGAAATATATAAGCACTTAAATTATCTTGTATTTATAAGAGCTTGTATTATAGCTAGTAACTGTAAAGTATTCTCAGGATCTAATCTTTACTGCTTGGATATTTATTCTCTGATAGATTCTCCTTCTCCAACTGCTGCAAGGACGTTGACGCTGGTCGCCAAGTCTCTGCAAAATTTAGCAAATTTGGTTGAATTTGGATCCAAAGTAAGTAAATGGCAGAATACATTTGAAACCAATTTGAAGAAATGCAGTCTAGGCACTAAGCTACTAAATAAAAAATTGCAGAGGAGCATGTGTACCTTGCAGCACTGGTGTCCTTGGTTCACATCCCCGCCAGGACACTAGCTGTGTGGAGGTTGCATGTTCTCCCTGTGGTTGCAAGTTTCTACTAGGTACTTTGGTTTTCTCCAAACCTCAAGTGACTTGCTGGAAAGTTAATTGGCTCCTGTTTAAATTGGCCTTAGTTTGTGTGTGCACGCATATATGCATGAGAGATGGGACCTTAGATTGTAAGCTCTTTGAGGGCAGGGACTGATGTGAATTGTACAGTATGTAAAGCACTGCCTAAATCAACAGCACTATATAAATACCTGTAAAACAAAAGAAGAAAAAAAAACATAGTAACCAATTAAATCTGGTTATTCTGGGGTACAGTTTGTAAGCCTATACAGTACCATTGTGTGAACCCCTAGAGTACACTAGATATGGCATGGGAACAGGTCAGTTCATTCCTCTGATCACAGTTGTCCAGAACCACACATCTAGTTTGATTATTGTGTGTTTCTATTAGGTAGTTCGATTTGTGTGCAGGGGTGTGATATGAAAGTTGTCATTTAGAAACTTTAGAAATTTTCCTTATCAGGAAAATTATACTATAGATGCATGTATCTCCATAGACATGTTGCTTAAAAATGTACTTAGGCCAAGGATCTGAATTTGTGTAGAAAAACAAAAAACTTACCAACGTGCTGGCTAGAGTTTTAACCGCTCCCTGCCCAATCATGTGACCACAGTGAATTGATGATGTCACGTGACCAGGCGCTGGTCCTGCCACCTCCTGATCACCAGGAAATGTGTGACCGCACCCTGGGGTTACCTGTGAATTTGTTATTCTCAGGATTTTTTCTGAGCATTTCTATCCCTGACATGGTACATCCTCTAAGCCTTGGAGAGGGCTTCTGTATCTGTGTTGTCCATGGTTAGGCTGTGAGTCCTTCCTTGTTTGGAAAATAATGGTATGTTCCATCTCCTGGTTGAATAAATTTGACAAATCCTATACCGTGTCTCTTCATATTTAAAAAATATGTTAAATTGCATTTCTGTTTGGAACAGTGTTGAACGTACAGGGAACTCTGGATTGGTGTCTCCCTGGTGGTAGGTGGTATACAGAGAGGATAATTTAACAGGTTAACGACCGGCTCACAAGTATATACGTCGGCAGAATGGCACGGCTGGGCAAAGTGACGTATGTTTACGTGTCTTTGAATTTCCTGCCGTGCGCGCACCGCTACTCGATGTCCCGCGATCGGATCACAGAGCTGCAGAACGGGGAGAGGCCAGTGTAAACAAGGCATCTCCCCGTTCAGTGTCACTAGGCAGATCGTATGCTCCCTCTCATCGGGAGCAGCGATCGCCATCTAACAGAATCGCTCCCTAAAACACACTAGACCCCTAGTGGTTAACCCCTTCACTGCCAGTCACATTTATACAGTAATCGGTGCATTTTTATAGCACTGATTGCGGGAATTGTGTGATGGCAGGCTGTTGTCGGAAAATCCGATCATTTGTATGCTCAATCGGACAATTGTTGACGGATTTTCCGCCAACAAATGTTGGATAGCATGCTTTCAAATTTTCCGACAACAAATGTGTGAAAAAAATGTGTCAAGTGTCCGATATGTCCGCCATAATGTCGCAGTCACAATAAAAATCACTGATCGCCGGCATTACTAGTAAAAAAAAAAAAATTAATAAAAATGCCATTAAACTATCCGTTATTTTGTAGATGCTATAACTTGCGCAAACCAATAAAACGCTTATTGCGATTTTTCTTTTTTCTTTTTTTTCCAAAAATATGTAGAATACGTATCGTTCTAAACTGAGAAAAAAAATTGTTTTTTTTTATATATTTTTGGGGGATATTTATTATGGGAAAAGGTTAAAAAAAAAGATTTTTTTTTTTCAAAATTGTCGCTCTATTTTTGTTTATAGAGCAAAAAAAAATTGCAGAGGTGATCAAATGCCACCAAAAAGCTCTTTGTGGGAAAAAAGGACGTCCATTTTGTTTGGGAGCCACGTCGCATGACCGCAAAATTTTCAAAGCGACGCAGTGCCGAATCGCAAAAAAATGGCCCGGTCATTTGGCAGCCAAATGATCCGGGGCTGAAGTGGTTAAAATAGCTACAGTAGGACCTATTGTAGCTAATAGGACAATAGGTGCAAATAGTGTTGTACCTAATATAGCATTAGATCTCGAATGCCACCGGGAACACCATACAGTTTAACTGCCTTCCCTGTGCTTGCTTTACTACAAGTTGGAGGAATGTTGGGGGATTGTGCTCCCTATTTAAGTATACAAGTAAGGCATTAATATTTCATTTTAAAATTAATTAGGTCTATATTAACATAATTATGAAACATGAACTTGTCCATGTCTTCAGCATTGTGGACAGTACAAACATATACTTCTAAGGCTTCTTGCCATTCGTTTTAAGTGATTATCAATTCAAAACATTGGTATCTTGTAACTTTGGTGTAACTAAATGTAACTTTTCTTAAATTTGTATTTTAAGAATATTTGTAAATGAATAACAAATACTGAGGTACATATCAAGATAAATATGTGCATAGAATTATCTTCTTTTGAACTTGCATTTCTGTTCAGTAGAAGGGTTTTGTCAAGTATAAAACGTACCTAAATGACCTAAGAATTTAGCAGCCCTTCAGTAATAGTATGATGCAAGTCAACTATTCCAATACTTATTGTGATGAGCAAATTTTAATTAGATTTTTAGCACATTTTTAAACACTGCAAACGTTTAATGCTTGTCTAAGGAAAACGGAACAAAGCAACGGCAGTATCCTTGTCTTATCTCTCTCTGTTAGTGCTTGTCTTCTTTCTGCGTTATGGCCGGGCCCTCTGCATCCTTCCTTACAATGCGGGACCGCTAGTTTTGGATTGTGTCAGATGATGTCAGTGCCTACAACCAACTGAGCAGTCAAGAGAAGCTGCTTTGGGGGGACTGGTTATTCAACTGGAGGATAATAATGAAATGATTAACAACTTGCCGCCCGCCCTATTACAAAATGACAGCGGCAAAGTGGTTTCAATATCCTGACCGGACGTCATATGACGTGATCAGGATATTGAGCCGCTGCGCGCCCCAAGGGCGCGCATCGCGGCGATCGCTGTTGCAGGGTGTGAGTCTGACACCCCGCAACACCGATCTAGGTGAAGAGTCTCTGACGGAGACTCTTTACCGCGTGATCAGCCGTGTCCAATCACGGCTGATCACGATGTAAACACGAAGAGCCAGTGATCGGCTTTTCCTCACTCGCGTCTGACAGACGCGAGTAGAGGAGAGCCGATCGGCTGCTCCTCTGACGGGGGGTCTGTGCTGATAGATTATCAGCACAGCCCCCCCCCCCCCCCCGAGGATGCCCACACTGGACCAGCAGGGATGCCACCACCAGGTATGCCACCCTAGATCACCAGGGATGCCAAAAAGTGGTTTTGGTCTTTTTTTTTTATTTGTTTAGCAGAAAATGAAAGTCGCAAAGGTGATCAAATACCACCAAAAGAAAGCTCTATTTGTGGGGAAAAAATTATAAAAATTTTGTTTGGGTACAGTGTAGCATGACCGCGCAGTTGTGTGAGAGCGCTGAAAGCTGAAAATTTGGTCTGGGCAGGAAGGTGTATAAGTGCCCGGTATTGAAGTGGTTAAGAAGGATAAATAATTCCACATCCCTATATACTGTCGAAAAAAAGGCGGGGGGGGGGGGGGTTGCTAGAAAATTGCACTGAAATTGGACTTTTGAGGCACAACATATATCTTAAAACTTAATTTATTTGTTCGCAATAATCATAAAATAGATTTCCTGTAATTGTCCACAGAACATCATATAGTACAAATATTAAACTTTAAAATGTAATGAAGCACCATATTATATCAAAATTTGGTGGAGGATAAGGTACGTAGTGCCGGGAGAAGTGCCGGCGGGAGAAGGTCAATACAAAAGAGCTAATAGGTCTTCCAAGGTGTGGCGTAACAGATATCAGATAAAATGGTGGTGTGAAAGGTATATATGGTATCCCAAAGCTAGGTGGATGTTGCCTTCCTCACGTGGGGTTATCCGAAAGGAAATACAAGAAAAACAGAAATGGAAGGCGCGCACACTTATTAAATTATCTCTGGTAATGCACTAAAATTTTTGTGTAAAAGTGGGTACTCACAAAATGCAACTGACAAAAGGCCATAAACACAGTGCATGGACATGCACAGAACACGGGGTACAGCTAACGCATTTCGGGGGCGCACCCCCTTCCTCAGAGCTAGGCAGGCTCTGAGGAAGGGGGCGCCCCTGAATTGCGTTAGCTGTACCCCGTGTTCTGTGCATGTCCATGCACTGTGTTTATGGCCTTTTGTGAGTACCCACTTTTACACAAAAATTTCTTATTAAATTATCTCTGGTAATGCACTAGGTTTGCGCGCCTTCCATTTCTGTTTTTCTTGTAGTGCCAGGAGAAGGTCACAGAGTCTTTTAAAGCTAAAAAAAAATATTTTTCATCAAACGAATGCAAATGTTTTTAATATGTTTGTTTTGGCATTTACTTGACTGTACTGTCTACTGGGGAATATATTTAAAAAGGAGATCTTTCTAAAGCAACTGGACTCAAGTAATAAGGATATTGCCTAAATGTGTTTTTAAATGTGTTTTTAAATATTTCAGGCGAAGGAGAAGATTTCAGCTGTACACAGAAAAAATGCCTGTGTATTCTAAAATTCACCAAGTCTGTAACCATTTTGACAATACATGCAATAGCCAAATTTATCCTTATAGTAGTCTAGTAGCAGTTTTGTAATGGAATGCAAGCACTGAAAAAACAGATGTGACTGGGTGCTAGGTTTCAGTGTTTCTTAAATCACAGTTTTAGGTTACATTAAAGAGATTGTAACCTCCCTGTGTAAGCTGTACCCATAGGTAAGCCTAAAATCAGGCTTGCCTACAGGTACTGTAAATATCTCCTAAACGTGTGCTGTTTAGAAGATATTTACTGTACACTGCACTGATTATGTCGGCGCATGCGCTCTGAAGAAATGGACGCCCGTGCTGTTTCTTCAGGAGCGTATGCCGTGACCGGCGGCTCCCGGGCACATGCATGGGAGTGCCCCGGAAGGAAGATGGACGAAGATGGCTGCGGCCTGCAGTGGGCACAACACGGGCTTAGTTTGCAGGTGAGTGTCACATATTGTGCTAGTATGCAATGCATACTAGCACATTATGCCTTTACTTTGCAGGTAAGAAGAATGGAAGAAAAACCCACCTGGGTTTATTTCCTCTTTAACGCCCAATTGAACTTTCTGTTTTAGTGGGCTAAATACATTTGGGTACATCAAAACAAAGCTGTTGGATTATATTCTTTAGAAAGCATCCACAGCCAGCCTGTCTCCTGCCAACATATTGTGGAGAAAAGGACCCTTAAGAAGATGTATAGGCTCTGTGTATACCTGCAGACACGTGATTATTATGCAGGCAAATTGCTGAATTCATTCATGAGATTTACATCTTCCAGAAAGCACCTGGAAACCTGACTTTACCTATTGTTCGTTGAGGGACACAGCTGGGCAATAAGCAACCTGGGGTGCCTGTTGGGGAAAAAAAAGAGCGTTCATAGCGTCTCCCCACAGGGATGTAGTCCCAAAGGAGGGGGCGAGCACGCTGACTAACCCCCAGCCAGAACGGCTCGGATGATGGGGGCAAGCTTACTGAGGAGGAACAGGAAGTGAGAAATTCAGACAAAGAAAAATAACATTTAGAAGAGAAATCGAAGGAAAAGGTAAGTGAACCAACAATGCACTAGCTTAAAGGAACCTATTTAGAAAATAAAAAAACAGACCTTTACAACCCCTTTAAATTGGAAGACATTAACAGCTAATGGTAGATTAAAGCCGAATGTTGGAAATCCCAAAGTCCCTCCAGTCAGCAAACGAGCATAGGTTTTTCCCAGTTCATTACGTATACCGGTGTTCTGTCACAGTCGTTTTTCTGTCCCCATGTCTGAAGACTCGCTCTTGTGAGTGGTTAGCATGTGTTGAGGTT
Organism: Rana muscosa; assembly: GCA_029206835.1. Taxonomy (NCBI): domain Eukaryota; kingdom Metazoa; phylum Chordata; class Amphibia; order Anura; family Ranidae; genus Rana; species Rana muscosa. The sequence goes on along the minus strand of CM055116.1, from coordinate 1,072,603,407 downwards.
TTTTTTTCTGTTTGTATCTGAGGCTATGTGTACGGTATTTGCTGCAGAAGAGGCTGTAGCTGTCGGGCCATTTTATGAAGTGGGTAAGATTTCTTCTTTTACTACCAAGGCTTGTCAAATAACTTTTCTCTTACCATCCATGGACTGACACGGTGTCTCTTTACACTTTACACGTGGGTTATGTCCCTGCTTGCAGGAGAAGACCTAGGCAGAATGTGAAATGTTATACATACATTCCAAAAGCCAGAGCTGAGCAGCCCCACCCAGGGGGCGGTCCCTCCGTACATAACCCTCCCACTTCAGTCAGCAGACTTCAGTTTTTTTCTGCCTAGCAGAAGGAGAAGACGTGGCTCCCTCAGGAGCCAGTCTCCTGACCTATTTTATTCCTTTTTGGAATTATTTTTTATTTTATTTTTGAGAATCTTCTATCAACTGTCGGCTGGGCAACAGGTTGGGTACAAGATATCCTCGTAGTCTTCCCTGTCCGACCATCGAGCGTGCTGATCCTCGCCTTGTGTGCGTGAGACTCAGTTCACGACAGGCCCCATGACTCCAGGGGTGGCCGGGTTTGCTTTCATGCTCCCACGGTCCTCTCAAGACTGAACAGCTCCTGACTGACTATCTTTCGCGGTGGACCGGGCCGACAGCTACTCAGTACTGCACTGTGATAGTCCTGTCAGAAACACCAGTGTGTCCCTCAGGGGACGGGTAAGTAGTCTCTCCTGCCTGCAGGTGAGTACAAAAGGCTGTGTGTTTCTCTGTGGGGGATTTTCCCTGTCTCCCCCTGTATTTTATTGTCGCTCTCTGTCACCATTACTGGCGCTGGCTGTGTGGGGTGCTTGGGGGTCACACTGTTCTTGGGGGGCTCATGCTGGTCTGCAATGTATGCTTTGGGGCTTTTTTGTGTGTTTTTTTTGGGGCCTGAGCGCCGAGTGGCGCTGTGCGTGTGTGCTGTTTCATTTTAACTGCGTCATGGCGGCCATCTTGCCGCGGATCGCCTCAGTGAAGTGCGGCGGCCATTTTCTTGTAGCCCGCGCGCTTTTCAGCACTAGTTTGGCCTCTAGCGCTGCTGTAGCAGCGCGAATCTCCTCACAGTCTCCTCACAGCTCACCAGCGCTGACACAGCGCGGTACAGACAGCGGAACTAAGCAGTCCCTGGTCCGGTTTGGTGAGTCCCCTGGGCGCCCCCTCCTCAGTCAGCACAGCCTGTGGGTGGACTTTTTATCTGAGAGAGTCTCAGAGGGGGACAATATGGAGTCTGTGTCACCAGCTTCCCCTAAAAATGTCAGTGGCAACAGGCAGTGCTTCAGCACCTGCGGTCCCTATGGACCTGTTGTGGGCAGCCCTGGAATCAATTTCTGACCAGGATGGGAGCTGTGTGCAAGCGCAAGGTACAAAAAAGGCGCCCTCTCCCCACTTTATCTACTCGAGGGCAGTACGCTGATTCAGATATGGGCCTAGCCACTATCGCTCAGGACCCTAGTTCTGGATGTATGGATGGTTTTGAACAGGACATTCCTTATGAGGGAAACTCCAGTTCTGAGTCCGTAAATGACAGGGCGCTTGTTAGTGTGCTCATGACTGCGGTGAGGGACACTCTCAAGCTCAAATGCTGCGGATGCAGAACCTCAGGCGGATACTGTCTCCTTTGGTTCTTTTAAGGCCAGGCCTTCTAAAGGGGTTTTTTCCATTGTACTTTCTTTGACAAGCTCATTGATAAGGTCTGGAAAAAGCCGCAGAAGAATTTTTTATGGTCCCGCGGCGTTTGTCTATCAGATACCCCTTTGAAGATGCCCTACTTAAAAAGTGGGCTTCTCCCCCAGTGGTCGACCCTCCAGTCGCCCTGTTGAACAAGGCCACCACTCTCCCGATGGAGGGGACTCCTGCATTAAGGACCCCACTGACAGGAGGTCAGAAGTGGTGCGCATAGCCATGTTTGCCTTGTTGGGATCCGCCCTACGGCCTGTGGTAGCGGCGACCCTTGTGTTTTAAAACACTTACAGGTTGGGCAAAAATGTTGCACCTAGCTGTACAGGAGCATAATCTTCCTCCAGACACAGTTACTCTGGCCCACCAACTGGGCAGGGCCTGGTTTATGTGTGCGACACCACGTTGGATGCGGGCCCTTTAACATCCAGGGCCTCTGTCCCGACGGTGGTATGGCGTCGTCTTATCTGGTTGAAATGCTGGTCTGATGATCTAGCCTCTAAGAAGCTCCTGACGTATCTACCTTTTTATAGGTGGTAGACTTTTTGGTGCTGCTCTGGATGTCATCGTCAAGGATGTCATGGGAGGTAAAAGCACTCTTCTTCCTTAGACTGGCAAGGGTAAGGGGGCCCGCCGCAAACAGGGCCTTTTCCTTTCCAGCAAACAAGGGGTTTTTTCGTCAGTTGGGTCCACAGGTAGGTCCTCCCAGACTGACGGAGTGCGGCTGGTGGGCACAAGCGCCCCTGGGTGCGTAAGCCAAACAAGCGGCTCCCGAGCCCGCCTCCGCGTGAAGTCTTGCCTCCGCCCGACTCTGGGGTGGGGGGACGACTTCGCAGGTCACGAATCGGTGGTCCTCCCGAATCTCCGACTGGTGGGTGTGCGAGGAGGTCACCTCAGGATACAGGATAGTATTCCGATCCTGGCCCCCAGACAGATTCTTTCCCTCAAATCTTCCTCTCCTTCCTACCTGTCGGGCAGCCCTCTTGGGGGCTGTACAGGATTTGATCAGGTCCGGAGTGATTGTGCCGGTTCCGTCACAGGAGAGTTTTCAGGGATTCTACTCGAATCTGTTTGTCGTCCCAAAGGTAGGACGTGGTTCGACCTGTCCTGGACCTCAAGGCCCTGAATGCCTTCGAGAAGGTGCAGAAATTCCGCATGGAATCCATTCGCACGGTGATCGCTACACTCCACCAAAGGGATTTTCTTCTGGCGTCCTTGGACTTCAAGGACGCCTACTTGCATGTTCCGATCTGCGCAAGTCACCGGAAGTTTCTGCGCTTTGCGAGCAGCGAAGTCCACTATCGATTGTGGCTCTTCCTTTCGGCCTAGCCTCGGCACCAAGGGTGTTCACCAAGGTGCTTGCTCCGGTTCTAGCCTTCTGTTACAGCGAGGTATTGCTGTCGTGGGCTATCTGGACGATCTTCTGCTAAGAGCAGAAAGTGGATCAGACTTAGAGGAAAGGTGACTATCGTCAATTAGACCCTCAGGGACTCGGGTGGTTCCTGAACATTCAGGAGTCAGTCCTGGTCCCGACTCAGTGTCTGGAGTATCTAGTTCTGATTCTGGACTCCTTGGAGGCAAAGGTATCCTACCTCTGGAGAAGTTGCTGACACTTCAGTCTGCGGTGCGGGTGCTGACATCCCAAAAATGGTTGTCAATCCGTTTTTTGCATGAGAGTCCAGAGACTCGTGGTGGCCTCCTTCGCGGGCGTTCCGTATGCCCAATCACACACCAGGGCATTGCAGAAGGAGATCTTGTCCACCTGGGACAAATCCCCGTTGTCCTTGGATCTTCAGATCCAGGTGATTCACCTGGTCAGGGCGCCCCTGACATGGTGGTTGAGATCCTCGGCTCTTCGTTCCGGAAAGGCGTTCCCCTCCCATCCACTGGACGGTACTCACGACGGACACCAGCCTGACGGGCTGGGGTGAAGTCTGGGGAGTCCTGTCGGCTCATTCCTTGGACTCCGGACGAGCCTGTTTACCAATCACTGTTCTGGTAATACGGGCCATCGGACTGTGTCTCTCCTCAGGTCAGAGAGAGTACGGGGTCGCTCCATCAGGAGCCAGTCGGACACCGCCACGGCGGTGGCGTATGTAAACCATCAAGGGGGAACTCGGAGCTCAGCTGTGGCTTCCGAGGTAGTCCGTATCCTGAAGTGGGCCGGAAGAAACGTGCCGGCTCTGTAGGCCATTTTACATTCTGGGCATAGACAATGGGCAGGCGGACTATCTGAGTCGCCAGACACCGGACCAAGAAGAGTGGTCCTTGCATATTTCAACTCCTTTACCGACGGTGGGGCACGCCGGATGTGGACCTGCTGGCCTTTCGACTCAATCGCAAGGGTCGAGGTTGTGGCCAGATCCAGGGATCCTTGGGCGATGCCTCGGATGCGTTGGTGGCCCCATAGGGTCCTTATCGCCTGATATAAACTACGGCGATTCTAATTGTTCCGGATTGGCCGCAGCATCACTGGTACGCTGATCTGGTACGTCTCGTCGCGGACGTTCCCTGGCGGTTGCCGATGGGGGAGGACCTTCAGTCTCAAGGTCCTATGCTTCATCCGGCTTACAGTCTCTGGCTTTAACGGCAGGGCTGTTTAAAAGCCAGGTGTTGAGGGACCAAGGTCTCTCGGACTCGGTCATTTTGACCATGTTAAGGACACGGAAGTCTTCCTCCAGGCAGATCTATCACCGTACCTGGAAAGCTTATATCGCCATGTGCGAAGCGCTGGACTGGCGTCCTTGGACGTATTCCGTCCCCAGAATCCTGCGTCCTCTGCAGTGTTGAGTGACCCAAAAGCTTGCTTTGAGTACCATCAAGGATCAGATTTCGGCCTTGGCCGTCTTCTTTCAGCGACCTCTAGCGGGTCATTTTTCTGGTTAGCACCTTGTGTTGGGTTCGCCATGTGCTCCCTCCTGTCAAGCCTCCTCTCCCACCGTGGGATCTGAATTTGGTGCTCTCGGTCCTCCAGGAACCTCCTTTTGGGAATATCCGGGATATTCCCTTCTTGTCTTGTCTCAGAAGGTGGCCTTTTTAGTGGCAATCACTTCTGTTTGACGAGTGTCTGAGTTGGCGGCTTTGTCCTGCAAGTCGCCATGTTTAGTCATCCATAAGGATAAGGCGGTGTTGCATCCGCGACCTTCCTTTTTTGCCAAAGGTGGTGTCGACCTTTCACCTACATGAGGACATTACCCTCCTGTCCTTGTGTCCTCACCCATCGCATCCCAGAGAGTTTGCGCTGCACATATTGGAGGTGGTACGAGCCTTATGGGTGTACCTGTCTGCTACTGCTTCTATTCGGAAGTCCGACTCACTATTTGTGACTGTCTCTGGTCCATAACAGGGCCAAGCGGTTTCGTCTGCCATCATTTTTAGGGGAATCAGACAAACCGTCATTCAAGCCTATGCTCTCAAAGGGCGGGCGCCTCCCTTTCCGGTTACGGCGCATTCCACCAGGACAATTGGTGCTTCCTGGGTTTCCCGGCATCAAGCGTCGGTTGCACAAGTGAGCAAGGCGGCGACCTGGTCGTCTGTTCATGCCTTTTAAGTTTTTATAAGGTTAATGTGGCTGCATCTTCGGATGCTTCCTTCGGCCGCAGGGTGCTGCAGGCCGCTGTTTAAAGTTGCGACTCCTCCATTGAGGAGCTCTGCCTTATTGGAGTGAAGTTTTGGTTTTTCCATTTATACTGCTCCCATCCCTCTTGACACTGCTTTGGGACATCCCACGTGTAAAGTGTAAAGAGACACCGTGTCAGTCCATGGATGGTAAGAGAAAATAGGATTTTTTGTACTCACCGTAAAATCCTTTTCTCTGACATCCATGGACTGACACGGCACCCACCCTTCCTTTTAAGTTTGTACTGCTTTGTTACGAACTGAAGTCTGCTGACTGAAGTGGGAGGGTTATGTACGGAGGGACCGCCCCCTGGGTGGGGCTGTTCAGCTCTGGCTTTTGGAATGTATGTATAACATTTCACATTCTGCCTAGGTCTTCTCCTGCAAGCAGGGACATAACCCACGTGTAAAGAGACACCGTGTCAGTCAATGGATGTCAGAGAAAAGGATTTTACGGTGAGTACAAAAAAATCCTATTTTTTGGCCTACAACCTGGAAATATTATTTTGGGCATGAGGGAACCCTTCCTTTACAATTTAAAGCTTGGGCCTTACTGTCCTGTTTCTTTCTGGCCTGTTTATGTCAGAGCCACCATTTTATTTTCCTGACTGTTTCTCTTCCTGGCTGGGACTGGTAAGGAGAAGCGTGTGCACCCGCCTTTTTCCCCTGACGTTTTTTTCAGTGTGGAGCAGTTTTCAGGGTGAGCCAAACCGCATTCTAAGCAAAGTGACAGTATTTTCTCAGCCAATAATCTTGTTGATCTCTAACTCCACCTGCAATGACAAGTATTCACAGCCTCCTGGTGCGTCTTAGTCCATAAGTATTCTTTTGGAAATTTGAGCATTGTTTTTTTTCTTAGAGGAGTTTCCAGCCTTTGGGAAAAGAATTAAAAGTGTTTGTATGTGCTGAATTTTAATATAAGGACACTTACCTGTCCAGGGAGAAGGGTATGTCGGCACTCCAAGCCGATTTGTCCATCGGGTCCGGGTGCAGGCGCCAGCCTAGTCACTAAGGGAAACAGGAAGTAAAGCCTTGCGGCTTCACAGCCTGTTTCCTATTGCACATTTGTAAGTTGCGCTGAGCTTTCTGAATGGTCCTGCTGTCTTCTAGGAACTGTGTGTCTTCCAGAAGGCAGCGGGGGGAGGGAGGAAGAGGGGCCGGAAACTACATAGATCTCCACACAATTGAGGCATTCTTACCCGGAAGTCAAAACCAGGTATCCGGAGGAAGCAAACAAGCGGAGCTTCCTCTTTTGGGTGGAGCTCCGCGCTAAAGATACACAACCTTATTCTTAGACCGATGTCTTGGAACCAACCAAGAAGGGTGGTCGTAACTGTGCAACTAATCTAATCCGGATGGGTTGTGCACTATGTGCAAGGTAAAGCGTGACACAAAGAAAGACTGGGACTTTTGCGCTTCTTTCAGAACCCAATTGAAACTGCGCGTGCAAGCAATGGTTTCTGACCACCTCTTCCCTTCATCTTTTGGTTCTCATTTTTCCTGTCTTGCAGCAGAATGTTATATTTCTGTTGAGCAACAATTTGACTTGTGAGCATAAAACAACCCTTGCCACTTTCCAAGCAGAACCTGACGTAGAGGTGTCTAATTTTTCTGATTGTTTTTGGCATCCCTCCTGTGTCTCGCCTTAATAAAGCTTTGACAATTTTCAATAAAGATGCTCCATCCTTAAGGCACTCTACTCGCAAAAAGTATTGAAACTATTTCTCAATCTACTTACTCCTTGACGGGCTCTTCCTTTTAACCCATGCTAGTCTTTGCACAATAGTCCCAGAATTTGTCAGAATGGTCAATATCCCTAAGCAGGGACTTGGCAAGTGTGGTTGTTGACATTCAGTCTAATGATTGCATTGACCAGATAATCGTCATATTTTGTATGTGACATGACCCTGGATGCCAGTCAGGTTGTGTCCTGAATAACCCTTTCTTTGGTCCAAATCTGCAGGCTACTTTTGGCTTAAAGTGTTTGTAAACCCTTACATATACTCAATGTAGTCGCTGGCCACGGGTGATGAAAGACAGACAGAGATCAATCAAATCATCCTACTTAAGTTGTACCCGTTTTATCTTTAGCTCTTTCTCCTCTACGTTCTGTTTAAATTGTAGAATTTATAGTTTGCCTGATTGCCCAGAGGGCAGGAGATAAAATTATACTCTGCAGAGCTCAGTGAGGAGAGCTCTGAGTGGATTGGAAGGAAAATACACACTCCCTCCCCACCCCTTTAACACCGCACACAGAAACAGAGCTGAGGCTGTCAATCACAGGTTGTGTGCTGGAGATCCTTCCCGTCAACTTTTTTCCTGTTGGTGTCATGCTGATAGCAAAGGAACCAGGCAGCAGACAGAAATTACACTTGGTGCTCTGAGTTGTGACAAGTATGCACTGTAAATGGATATGCTTTGTTCATATTCCATGTCTGATTTACTACCACTTTAAGTGCTGGTTGGCATAAAAACGGTGGGAGAGTGCCTTGTTATACCTACCCTTTGTGGGAAACTGTCTTTTAGACCCCTTTCACACTGGGTCGTTTTGCAGGCGCTATTGCGCTAAAAATAGCGCCTGCAAACCTACCTGAAACAGCCGCTGCTGTGTCTCCAGTGTGAAAGGCTTTCACACTGGAGCGGTGCGCTAGCAAGACGGTAAAAAAAAGTATTTGGAGCAGTGAAGGAGCGGTGTGTATACCGCTCCTGCCCATTGAAATCAATGGGGCACTGCGGCTATACCGACGGCAAAGCGCTTTGCAGTGGTTTTTAACCCTTTCTTGGCTGCTAGCGGGGGGTAAAACCGCCCCCCACTAGCAGCCGAATAGTGCCGCAAATCTGACGGTAAAACGCTGCTAAAAATAACGGCGCTTTACCGCCGACGCACCTCCCCATCCCAGTGTGAAAGGGGCCTTAGGCTGTTTGCTGAAGCTAATGATTAAAGTTGAGATGGGGGTAAGAGTCACTTACCTAGTCCTTGCAAAGCTAAGGATCAACAGAGCAGGTCAACACCTTTAAAACAATCCTTTCATTCCTCCAAGTCAGGTTCCAGTTCCCAAAACTTTTTCCACCCCTCTGGGTTCAGGGGGCTCTAAATGTTTTAGCAAACCAAAGGGTCCAGACCTGAGGATAAATAAAACACCCACATGAAGGTCTACCCCTGCCAATTCCATCCATGGTGGGCAGACGTCTTGGGAAGTTCACAGAACCAAGGCTCTGTGCAGGAGATGGTATTAAAATTGAGTTTTGTCTTTGTCTACTGCCTTGACTCTTTAGCCTCGTACACACGACCGAGAATCTTGTCGTAAAAAAACCCGTAGTTTTTCTCGACGAGATTCTTCTTGTCAAGCTTGACGAGATTCTTGTCGAGCTTTCCTTGCATGCACACTGTCCATTCCAAATCTTGTCGTTGTAAAGCGCGGTCACGTACAACACGTACGACAGCAGTATAAAGGGGAAGTTTGATTCCAATGGCGCCACCCCTTGGGCTGCTTTTGCTCATCTTGTGTTACCGCGTGTTAGTAAAAGTTTGGGGAGAGACGATTCGCGCTTTTCAGTCTTCGTGCTTTCAGTTAGTTTTAGCGTGACGAACGCTAGTTTTACCAGAGGAAGCGCTCCCGTCTTATACTTGATTCTGAGCATGCGCGATTTTTTAAGACTCGGAAAAGCATAAACACGAGCGGTTTTCTCGTCGGGAAACAGGCCGACGAGAATCCTGACGAGAAAATAGATCTCTATTTTCCTCGTCGAGATTCCTGGCAGTTTTCTCGACGAGAAACCATACACACGAACGGTTTTCTCGGCAAGAAAGCTCTCCCAACAGTTTTCTTGTCGTTTCTTGACGAGAAAACCGGTCGTGTGTACAAGACTTTAACATCTTCAGTTTCTTAGCAACGTCAGATGGGCTTCCTTTCAGCCATTTAAGCATCGTTGCCCAAAGAGGTTATTTTTCCCATTCCCCAACTGAAAGGTTTCAAGATTTTTACTTCAACCTGCAATAATATTCATCCCATCTTGGATTTGGAGGCTCACAATGACTTTATACCTCTACAAAATATTTGATTGGAGTCTAGTTAGTTATTGTCACATTAGCATAAGGAAAGCATTTTTACACATTCTCATCTGATTTCTTTGATTTGCTGTGCAAGACCATCACTGACAGTTTGTGGATCTTCCCTTTGGCCTAGCCTCAGCCCCAAATGTGTTCACAAAGGTCCTTGCATCAGTTCCTGGCCTTCTTTGCCTCAGAGGTATTCTAGTCATTGGATACCTGGATGATCTGCTGCGAGAGCAAATCTCCTTGGCTTTGGACTCAAATGTGTCCCTCCATCCAGAGGTTTTTGGGGACATATGGCTTACATTGGGGAATGCGAATGTGGATTTGCTTGCTTTTTGGTTCAGCAAGAAGCTGAACAAATTTGTCTCAGGAAAGCACTGGCTTTGATGGTCTGGCTGTTGAAACCCAGATTTTAAGCCATGGATCATTTGGAATTTAATAAACCTGATCGATCATGATAAATGCTCACAAATCTACTTCTTGCAAGGTTGGTCATTGAACGTGGAAGACTTCTTTTCAGTAGTGTGAGGCTCAAGGGCTTTTTCCACTTTTTCAAGGGGCCTTGTTCTTTCTTTCCTTCAGGGCTTAAACGCTTGTCCCATGGCACCATCATGACTTAGATTTCTGCCCTGTCAATCCATTCTCTTTCAGCGTCCTCTTGCCAACCATTTTCTGGTTTGTACTCCTATACAGAGGTACACATGTTGCTAATTTTTAGGTTTTGCCTTAAAATGTGGTAGTTTAAATCTATGTTCAAACCTATCTGGGACATTATTAGTGTTGCTGTCCTGTAAGGCAGTCTTTTTTTTTTTTGTGACCATTACTTGAAACAAAACCGTTTTCTGAGCTATTGGCATCATCTAGTAAGTAGCCCCATTGATGCTACATAAATGTAAGGTCCTTTTAAGGCCAAGAAACAAATTTTTACCAAAAGGAAAATCTGCTTGTCTTATTAATGAAGATAGTGTTGTCTTCCCTGTGTTCGGCACTGGTTTACCCCAAGGAGATTGCTCTCCATTGCCTGGATGTAGTGAGGGCCATCAGAATTCACCTTTCTGCTACTGCTTCTTTTAGGAAGGCTGATTATTGGTTTCTCATTCTAGAAGGCCCTAAAAGAGGTTCTCCATCTTTCAGAACCACTATTTCTTAAGTTGATTCCACAGGTTACTGTGTAGGACTATGAGTTGCGTGATAAAGTGACTGCTTAATATTTCTGTGCTCACCGAAAAATGCTTTTCAAGGAGACCTTTGGGGTGGACAGCTCCCTCCCCACATATGCTATTTATGTGTCTAATGTAAATTTCCCCTTTAGGCAACAGTATAACACTAGGTTGCTTATTGCCGAGCTGTGTTTTTGACTGAGAAAATATTTTTTCAGTGAGTACAAAAAATCCCTTCCCTACTCCCGTTAGGTAGTGCAGCCAGGTCTTGTCTCTGCCCTCAGCGTGTGATTGGACCATTAAGAAGCAGAGCCTGCAGAAAATTCTGTATGGTCCAGCTTTAGTTTAGGGGCTCTCAAGGTACACGTGCCTGCTATTAACCTCAGCATTTAAATACATCACAGGTTTGTTTTAAAGTGAATTAATGTTTTTTTTTTTTCACATTTTAGACATATGAATGTACCGGTAATTATCTTAATGTGCCATTACCAGCAATAACCAATATGATCCTAATTTTATTTTTCTTTAAATATATTTACATTTTTGAAACAGATGTTTCGCAGGGACAGCCATGTGTGCATGTTTTCAGGCTCTGCTTCTCTGTACTGGCATGCCAATTTATTCTGCTCCTTTTTGACTTCAAAGAACAATACAATGCTCAGACAGTGTATCCTGTTATAGCAGCTGCTTAGTCAAGGGGGCTGATCAGGCTTGTTAGAGAGACTGCCACAAAAGTGAAAATCTACAAAATATGTAAATAAAATACCCCCATAAAAATATGACTCTGAAATACACTACAGTTGACCTGCTAGCTGTGGAATGTGATCATACCACATCATTTGTTCTAAACCAGGGGTCTTCAAACTACGGCCCTCCAGGTGTTCAGGAACTACAATTCCCATCATGCCTAGTCATGTCTGTGAATGTCAGCGTTTTGCAATGCCTCATGGGATTTGTAGTTCCGCAACAGCTGGAGGGCTGTAGTTTGAGGATCCCTGTTCTAAAGTGTATGTGAAACCCAAACTTTTTTCTTTAGTTTGAAAAAGAATAGGGAAGGTAAAAACCCTTTAAGGTTTTGAAAGATTTTATAATGCCATTATAAGATTTTGCAGACTTTCCTGCTGGGGAGATTACCCGTTATTTACTGTTGCATCTCTAAGACAGGAAATTAACGGGTAATCTCTCTAAAGTGAACAGATTTCCCATCATAAAGAGTTGTTGCAGAATCAGGCGTCCCATTGGAGGATTATCTTTCATCTACTGTTCCATTGACATCTGTAAACTGTATCTCCCCTCACTTTTTGCCTTGATGACTAGGCATGGTGTGCTCTGACATCCTAGTCAGAAGCCACTTGAGTGAATTATACCGGAAACTGTTCCTGTACTGCATCAATCAAAGGTGGCTTGCCGTTGTGGGGTAGGCAGTGGCCCAGACAGGCTTGTTCAAGTTAGGATCCAAACATGCCTGAGCTCATCTTTTGATGACGGTGGTCAACTAGAACTAGAGGTGAAACACCTCTGTGGGGAGCCAGATAACAATAGAACTCAACAGTGTCTAAAGCCTAGTACACTCTTGAGTTTTTTTTTTTTTCATTCAACCCAGCAGGCCATCCCAGAACACACCGGTGATCTGATGTCGATCAGCAGACCTTTTTTTTTAGCCATGACCCTTTGACAGAAGCTGGACTGGCTGCTGTACACATTGGCCAAATGTCGGGCGTTTTCCATTGAACTGGCAAAAACCGCCTGATATTTGGCCCATGTGTACGGCTCTTAAGCCTTCCCTACTCTATTGAAAACTAAAATAAATGGTTTGCCTTAACATACACTTTAAGAGACAGCTCACGGGTAATATGAAAAATAGCACAGATTTAATTTAAAACTACATGTATATCTTATTGATTAGTATATGCTAATGTGCAGTGCAATGCAAAGCAGGACACACACCATTCTTTTACCTTTTTAGACCATACATCCCAATTGAAGTAGTATTGACATACAGTGTTTACAATTAGTTGCAAAGTTAATGCACCAAGTACATAATACGATCTAATAACAATTCCTTTTATTCTGGTTGGCACGGGAGGGACATGATGCTGCTGTGCCACAAAGCTGCGTTTTTTCCTCTGGAGCTGTAAGAAAAAAAGCTTTCTTTTTTTATCTTTTATTCTTCTAACTGGTAACGCTTCTGCACTTGCCATTGCATGATCTCCATTTCATTGTGAGTGTAGTCCATCTCTCATCTTTTTTTGCCACTCTCACTGTACTGTAGCCACTAAGTGGAAAAACCTACAAGGATATCTACAGTAAAATGTTTCTAAAGTTTTCCTTTATCTATCTAGACTCTGGAAATTACAGACAGTGCTTGCTGCAACTGGGCTGTTCTTTTGTACTGCTGTTAACGACGGCCTTTATAGTGCCTTTTGAATCTACTGTGAGAGAGGGTTCAATGTCTGTGTATCCATTGCTTTAATGTTAAATGCCTGCGACAGACAAAAGGTATATTGCAGACCACTTCACCATCACAGAAACCACGTTCATCATTTAGAAGCACATTCCACATACTGCAATTACACAAAGGAGTAAATAATCTTTTGTATTTGTATTATATAGTGTATCTTGTAGTAAACATAAAAACATAGTCACAAATGTAAAATCACTAATGTGAAATTCATGACAGTGGACCTTTCCAAATTTGTGGTATTTTTCAATAAGGAAAAGTTTCATTGGTTCCTATATTGAGTTTTATTTATCAACTTGCCTCACGGCGAGCAGATTCATATTTAACATATGCTGAAAGAATGACAACTGGACGAGGGTACTTTGAATCTGATGACTATGGAGCAATGTAGCAAGATCTTTATATAATGCACGTTGATATCTCCCACCTTATCAGACTGGCACCTCTCCTCCCACGTGAAAGCAGATTCATCCCAGACATCTGGTGCAAAGCTTACGATTTTTAGCCGTTCATCTTCAGTCTTTTAATTGGTACTCTGTACAATGGCCTATAGCAGTTTCTTGTGTGGCTTTTAATGTGAATCAATTTATTTGTATGGTGTAAATGTGTAACTTGTATGTCTAATGATTATCTGTTTTTGCCACACATTTTACACTTTTCTGCCATTTCTTGCATCCTTAAAATTGTTTGTACTTTTTCTTGTTTTGTAATTGAATGGCAAAGCAAACCTTGTTTGTATATGTTTGTAGATTTGAGAATATCTGTGACACATGTTTAAGGGTTTTTTTCAAGAATTAATCAAACAATGGACCCTTGCTGGACAGCACTGTGTCCCTGGATGAGCACTTCATCTTAACTCACATTGTTTTTGCCTGCCCAGTTACCTGCAGCTAAACCAAGTAATTAATGGCCAACTGCTGACTATAAATCTTTAAAAGTAAGCAATACTAATTTTGAAAGGTCAGCCTAATTCTTTAGAATAATTGGCCCCTCCATATTTTTATACTGTTTTTGCGGGTGATGTTTCCAGCAAGGATTAAATGTGTTTATTCTAGAAAATCCCTTTAAATGTGACAGAAATAGCATGTCTGACACGTAAATACAATAATTTTATGACAACATTGTAAACTGAGGACTATTCAAACCTTTTGTATTCCAGGAACCCTACATGGAAGGTGTAAATCCATTCATAAAATGTAACAAGCATCGTATGATCATGTTCTTAGATGAACTTGGGGTGAGTGGAATTTCTCAGAAAACCTTGCCTTTTCAGTACTTTGTGCAGTAATTTGGAGAAAAACACTGATCTGGTTGGAAAAAATATTCCCACCTGATTCAAGCTAGAGAGTATTCATAGAGCAATGCTTTATTGTTATTCTTTATCATCTGAATAGAACTGCACTCTTATGAGCAGTTGTGGTAGGGGATTTTCAACCCCTTCGAACCCCTGTAAGAGGTGTAGAATGGCAGGGTTTATGGTCATTTGGCCTTTGTGATTGGCTGTCACATGATCGGAACGTTTCTAATCGCAAGCAGCGAATGGGAGCTTTCCATTAGCCGTCTGTAACTGTGCCGGGAGCGTGCTCTCGGCGCAGCCCTATCAACGCTATTGCATGATCACATGATTACAATGTAAGCAAAGCTGTCACGAATGTCTTTCATGCTGTGATTGGCCCACAGCTATCACATGGTACATGGCTGTAGCAAATCACAGTATCATAATAGTAAGCAAGCTGTCACGAATGAAAGCCATTCATGACAGTTAAAGCTATTGCTTAGAACAATGATCATCACAAAAACTGAGACAAAATTACAACTTCAAAAAACTTGCCATGCCTAAATACCTTGGGTGTCTACTTTCCAGAAAGGGTTCATTTGGGGGGGTTATTTGTACTGTCCTGGCATTTTCGAGCCTCAAAAAAAAATACACCATCAGTACATCAGGATTGAATAATTTTCAGATATGTACTGTAGTTTGTAGACTTTCACACAGACTAAGGCCGGGTTCACACTAGTGCGACACGACATCCGTCCTACTTTGGATCCGACTTTGCCCTGCGACATGAAGCCGACATATGTCCGACTTTCAATGAACGGGGATCCGACTTGGATCCCCGCCAATATCAGGCACTGTGTTTGGTATGAATCTTGAGGGGGAACTCCAGGCCAAATTTTAAATTAAAAAAACGGCGTGGGTTCCCCTCCAGAGGCATACCAGGCCCTTGGGTCTGGTCTGGATTTGAACAGGCGCCCCTACGCCGAAAAAACGGCGTGGGGGTCCCCCCAAAATCCAAACCAGACCCTTATCCGAGCACACAACCTGGCAGGCCGCAGGGGAACCTGGCAGGCCGCAGGGGAGAGCGGCCCCCCTCCCTCCTGAACCGTACCAGGCCACATGCCCTCAACATGGGGGGTTTGGTGCTCTGGGGCAGGGGGGCGACCTGCGGCCCCCCCACCCCAGAGCACCCTGCCCCCATGTTGATGACAGGGCCTCTTCCCGACAACCCTGGCCGTTGGTTGTCGGGGTCTGCGGGCGGGGGGCTTATCGGAATCCGGGAGCCCCCTTCAATAAGGGAGCCCCCGGATCCCGGCCCCCCCACCCTATGTGAATGAGTATGGGGTACATCGTACCCCTACCCATTCACCTGGTGGAAAAAAATTGCCGCAGGTCGCCCCCCTGCCCCAGAGCACCAAACCCCCCATGTTGAGGGCATGCGGCCTGGTACGGTTCAGGAGGGAGGGGAGCCGCTCTCTCGTCCCCCCCTCTTCCCCTGCGGCCTGCCAGGTTGTGTGCTCGGATAAGGGTCTGGTTTGGATTTTGGGGGGACCCCCCACGCCGTTTTTTCGGCGTAGGGGTGCCCGTTCAAATCCAGACCAGACCCAAGGGCCTGGTATGCTCCTGGAGGGGGAACCCATGCCGGTTTTTTATTTAAAATTTGGCCTGGAGTTCCCCCTCAAGAGCAGCACAGCACAAGTCGCATGCCAAAGTCGGACCATGCAAGACTGCGGTCCGACTTTGATCCGACTTCAATGATATTCAATGGGCTGAAGTCGGATCAAAGTCGGACCAAAGTAGTACAGGGAGCATTCTCAAAGTCGGACCGACATGTGTTGGACCAGTTAAGACGGCTCCCATAGGGAAACATTGATTTTCACACGTCATGCGACATGAGCTCCCAATGTCGGAGCGTTTGTCGCCCCAGTGTGAACCAGGCCTAAATAATTAACCCTGATTTGGGTTATTTTTTACCAAAGAAAGTAGCAGAATACATTTTGGGCTTAATTTTTTACAAAAACATTATTTGTTCGCAAAATGTTATGCCAGACAGGAAAAACATGTATTTTTTTTTTTTCTTTCAAAATGTGTTATTATTTTTTGCTATATAAATAAAAAAATAAACTGGTGATTAAATACCACCAAAAGAAAGCTCTATTTGTGTGGAGAAAAATTATATAAATTTAATTTTGGGTACAGTGTTGCATGACTGCGCAATTGCCAGTTAAAGTAGCACAGTGCTGAATAGCGAAAAATGCCCTGGACATGCAGGGGGTAAAACCTTCCGGAGGTCAAGTGGTTAATACCGTATTTGGGGTTTTGCTGCAGTAATCCTCAAAGACAACAAGGCCTCGTGCACACAGGACGTTTAATCGAACTCGCTAGCAGCCTTTTTGCAGAAAGAATGCCTGAAGCTTGTAAAAGTGTCTAAAGCTTTTACAGGTGTCAAGCTCTTGGGCTTTCACTTCATTGGCCAGAATAAATAATTTGTTCTGGTAATTGAAATTAATGCTCAAGCACTAATGTTTAGGAGCTTTTAGTAGCTTCAAGTGTTTTTGTGGGGGTTGTTTCCTGCCACTAAACGCTGCTAAAAGCCAGTGTGTGCATACAAAACAAAAATTTGTCAATCTATGCCTCATGCACACATTTTTGCAGCTGATTCTAGGGGTTTCTGGTGTTTTTTTGTTTTTTTTAGTTTTTTACATAGGCTAACATGCAGGGGAAATAAAAGGGGGTGGGGGGACCGCAAATCCCTAGAAGCAGCTGTTAAAACGTGTGCATGAGGCCTAAATGGATTGATTTGTGTTTTTTGTTAAGGTGAAGATTCCAGTACTGTCATCCTTCATCTACCCAGTAAGTCTCTGATCTGAAATGTTTATGCAGGGCAGAAGTTCTTTACTGGTTGCATGCTAGTTCCAAGTCAGTGACTCACTAGGTAGTTGAAGTCATAGTCAGAATGACTCTCCGAAAGCCTGTACCTTTTTAAAATTTGCACCACCCCACCTCTCCATCTCATTTAATCAGAGAACAGTTTGCAATCTTTGAGTAGATGCAAAGTGATCTCTGCATGGCACACGTGCCAAGTGGCTTACCTCCTCTGTTCACAATGCAGTAGGACAGTCGCTTGGCATGGGATTATTAGCTACTAGAGGGATCCCAGAGATACAGTATATCAGGGTTCGACAAACCCCTGGGTGCCAGGTCGCATTTGCAACTAGAATTAGCGACCTGGCACGGCACAGCTGGGGGTATCCTGTCTCCGTGCACCCAAGCTGGTTCCTAGATTCCAAGCAAATTTGTCAAGCCCTGCGGTATATGCATAGTTACATTGGTCCAGACTGGACCAATGTAACTATGGAAAAATAGCCATACCTGGCATTCTTCTGTAAGACTGCAATATTTGGAGAAAGCTCAGGCCTTTTCATAAGACCTGAGATGTAATTGGCTTATCTAATTGAACTTATCACCACACTGCTTCCTTTCAGTTTCTTACACTTACATTCTTACAAAAAAGCCTGTGTTTCTCAAGTCGTCTTCCAGGACGGCACAATGAGAGATGACTGGCTCCACCTGACAGGAAACACAATCAATTCAAAGAGGTTAAAGCACCCGCCCCTCCCCGTGCTCCTCAGTTCTTGATTGTGTTTCCCCACAGCGAAACCGTTTATTTTTTTCCCACAGACTGAAGGCCTGGGGCTGGAAGTCCCCCCCCCCCCCCCGGGAGCTGAGCCGAATGCCTGGGAAGCCTCTGGGCCTAGCAGGACTCTATTGTCCGTCCTGGGGGGGTATCCCATTTCTCTTCTCAGGGAGGGCAGTAGAAGAGCCTCCCTGAGCACTGAAGGACCCTAGGTGCTGGGCTGTACCTGGGACTTCAGGGGCTATCTATCCTCCTTCCTCCCCCCTACCTGTCTGGGCGTCCTTTCTGGAGGGGGGGGCTGGCAGGTCCCTCCGGTAATCCCCGCTCGCGCGGGCCGCTCGTTCTATGGCGCCGCTCTATGCAGGAGCGTATGATTGCGGCGCCATCTTCCCGGAGTCTGGGACATTCGTCCTCTAGCTTCAGGGATGACACCATCACGCGTCGCGTCATTTCCGGTCTCCGGCAAAATGGCGACGGCCGGCGTCTGCTTACCGGCATTAACAGCGGAGGGACGCCAGGAAGAGAGGTGCCCTTTTTCACTCCTCCAGTGCCTCTGCAGTGACTTGCTCATCACACCTAAGCGGCATGGAACATGAGGAGAGGCCGACCACGGCCGCGGCTACAGAGGAGACCACAGGGGGTGAGTCAACCCAGCCAGCAGGGGTCATGATGGGGGAGGGTACCCCGACTCTTTCCCCTTGCCTGTCACAGGGTTCTTTCTAAATGCATTCCTGTGTACTCTTACATTGCAGGTGAGGACGTCACTGCCCAAGGGGTTGCTAGTCGTTCCTCTAGAGCCCCTGCCCGCTCCAAAAGATGCGGCAACTGTAATGAGAAATTACCGTCAACCCATTCCAAGCCCTTCTGCTTCAAGTGTATCCAGAAGCTGGCGGGGAAGGAAACATCTCAGGTTATGAGAGACTTTCTCTCTGTCCAAACCCAGATGCTTGCCACCCTTAAGGATTTTCAAGCCTCCCTTAAGGCTAAAGAACCAGAGGAGTTCCTCCTCAACCAGATTAGGGAGAGGACACCCAGAATCCCTGAGATCCCTCCTGTCTCAGGACTCAGAGGCAGAAGAAGACTCGGAGATTCCTGATCAGGGACTTTCCGATGAGGGCCTGGTAGATAGTCAGGCTGAGGAGGAGGAAGAGGGCTCTAGGTCAGGAAGACACATCTTCTCAGCTGACAACATGTAAGGCCTCCGTGCAATCTACGCCTCTGAAGAAATTCAGGAGCCGACGGAGCAGGTATCTGCACAGGATAGATTGTACCGAGGCCTGGTAAGGGCCCAACCCAGAGCCATTCCGGTTCATCAGACTCTCAAAGATGTGATCCTTAGAGAGTGAAAGGAACCTGAGAGGAAGCTTCTGAAATATAAAACTTGGAAGCGTAGGTGTCCTTTTAAGGGGGAGGATGAGGAGAAATTCTTTAAAGTTCCCAGATTGGATGCCTCTTTGGCACAGGTGTCAAAGCAATCCGACCTCTCCTTTGAGGACGCGGGTAATATCAAGGATCTTATGGATCGCCGTACTGAGACGACCTTGCGTAGAGCCTGGGAAGCCAATGCGGCAGCAATGAGCCCCGCGTTGGCTTCAGCTTGTATAGCTAGGAACGCGGATACATGGATAGCCAAGCTAATAGGACATGTTTCCCGTGTGTCCAAGTCCAGGGGAGTCCTAGACTCTCTACAGGTGATAGGTAGCGCAGTTCCAGGACCCGCTTATGTGGACTCCCATTTGAGGGCTCCCTCCTTTTTGGTACAGGGCTTGATCAAGCTCTGTCAAGATCTACTGAAAAGGGCAAGAGGTTTCCCACCAAACCTAAAAGGGACCAAAAAAGATTTTTTCGAGGCCCTCAGGGTAGAAACCGCTTCTCAAGCAAGAAGCCTGCCGGTAATAGGAAGTGGGGCGTTGGGAAGGATAAGCCGAAAGGAAGTATCCTCTTTTCCAACCAAAAATCAAATGAAAAGGGCCAGGTGGGAGAGTATTACTCAGAGCCCTCATATTCTCAACATTATAAGAGAGGGTTACAGGCTGGAGTTTCTTCACCCCCCCCCCCTCAAAGTTCCTATTAACATTTCTCCCCAGGGACCCCCTCAAGAAGGCAGGTCTTCTGCAAAACATCTCAGACCTAGCAGAACAGGGAGTGGTAGTTCCGGTACCTGCGGGTCAACGCGGAATGGGGGTCTACTCCCATATCTTCATTGTCCCAAAATCCTCAGGCAAATACCGTTTGATAATAAACCTGAGACCCCTGAATACCTCTCTGCGTCATAAGAAATTTCGCATGGAGAGCATATACACCCTCAGAAGACTCCTTCTGAAGGAGGTATACATGGTAACGATCGACTTAAAGGACGCCTACCTACATGTCCCGATCTTTCCAGGACATCAGGCCTTCCTCAGATTTTCAGTCAAGTCTCAAGGGATTCAACACTGGCAGTTTGCTGCCCTCCCCTTTGGACTGGCTTCCAGCCCAAGGGTGTTTACAAAAATCGTAGCAGAGGTGGTCGCCTTCCTACACTTGCAGGGTATATCAATAGTCCCTTATCTCGACGATCTTCTACTCTACAACCAGAGTTGAGATCTCCTCCTCGCAGACCTGGCCAAGGTTGTGAGTACCCTGGAATCCCTAGGTTGGATCATAAACAGGGAGAAGTCCTCGATGATCCCGGACCAAAGAAAAGTTTACCTGGGTTTCCTGATAGACTCCCTACAGAGGAGGCTCTTCTTGCCCCAGGAGAAGGCCTAGGGCCTCATGGCAGCGGTCTGGTCTCTGTTTGAGCCAGGAGAGTTCTCTTTCAGAGACATCATGAGGGTACTGGGTCTAATGACCTCTTGTATTCCTGTGGTCCCGTGGACTCAGCTCCACTCCAGACCTCTCCAACAATTCCTCTTATCCTCCTGGGACGGAACAAGAGGGACATTAGACCACAGAATCTCCATCCCAGAGGTAGTAAAGGACTCTCTGAGCTGGTGGCTTCTTCCTCAGAAGTTGCAGGTGGGTCATCTATGGACTCAGACAGACCCCCTCAGGATAACGACGGACGCAAGCTCCTGGGGTTGGGGGGCCCACTTAGGCGAACTCCGAGCCCAGGGTTCCTGGAATCAGGATCAGTGACACGCCTCCTCAAACTTCCGGGAATTATTGGCGGTCGGGGAGGCCCTAAAAGCGTTCGAGGAAAGGATCCGAGACCGGGAGGTCCAGATCCTCTCCGACAATGCGACCACGGTGGCCTTCATAAATCATCAGGGGGGAACCAGGTCTCCCTCCCTGCTGACCTTGTCTCTAGGAATTCTGGGCTGGGCAGAGCTTCGGATTGCCTCTATTACGGCAGTACACATAAAGGGAAGGTACAACATAGAGGCGGACTATCTAAGCCGTCATCGGATTCTCCACGGGGAATGGGAGCTGAACCCAGAGGTGTTCAACCTGGTGTGCCAACATTTTGGAAGGCCAGAAATAGACCTCTTTGCCCGCAAGGAGAACAGGAGAGTAAGAAGATTATTTTCCCTGTCCCGGGAGTGGGGCTCAGGGGGGGTGGATACACTGGCTCAGGTATGGAGTTTTCACCTGGCTTATGCTTTTCCCCCTCTGAGTCTCATTCCAAGAGTCCTACAAAAACTAGGTCTCTCAGAGACCAGACTCATTCTAATTGCTCCTTGGTGGCCCAAGAGAGCCTGGTTTCCCGCTCTACAGAACTGGTCTGTAGCACCTCCCCTCCATCTACCAGTTCGGGTGGACCTTCTCGGCAGGGACCAGTCTTTCACCCAGATCCCAGCTTCTTCAAGCTGACGGCCTGGTGCTTGAGAGGCAGAACCTGCGGGAGAGGGGATGTTCCGAGAGAGTGATTAACACTCTCCTCTCAAGTAGAAAAGAGGTCACCAGACGTATCTACAGGAAGGTGTGGGGAGTCTTCTCTCACTGGTGTCTAGTGAGAAAGGTATCCCAGCAAGAAACCTCGGTCATCCTGGACTTTCTCCAGGATGGCGCCGACTTAGGTCTCGCTACCAAGACTCTAAGAGTACAGGTAGCAGCCTTATCGTATTTTTTGGACAAAAAGTTATCACTGGACCCTCTAGTTAAAAGATTTCTAATGGCCAGGGATAGATTGTCCCCGGTGCAGATCTCTAGAGCCCCGCCCTGGGACCTTACGTTAGTTTTGGAACAATTAACTAAGGCTCCGTTTGAGCCACTAGAAGATATTTCAGTTAAATTACTGACATTTAAGTTTTATTTTCTTCTGGCAATTACTACAGCCAGAAGAATAGGCGACATGCAGGCTCTTACGATTAAAGAGCCTTTCTTTAGTTTATTCGAGGACAGAGTTATTCGTAGGCAGGACCCCCTGTACCTCCCTAAGGTAGTGTCAAAGTTTCATAGATCACAAGAAATTATTCTTCCTTCCTTTTGTTCAAATCCACAAAATGAAAGAGAGGCCTCCTTTCATTGTCTAGATGTCAGACGGGGTCTGCTAGCTTATCTGGATAGAGTGGGTGAATTTAGGAAATCCAGCCATTTACTAATTAATTTTTTTGGACAGAAAAAAGGCCAACAGGCATCTAGAGCATCCATATCTAGATGGATCAGACAGACAATCTCCATAGCTTATGACCAGGCTGGTAAGACAGCCCCGAAAGTTAAAGCTCATTCTACTCGCTCTTTGGCAACCTCCTGGGCAGAAAGAGCCGGAGCTTCGGTGGAACAGATCTGTAAAGCTACGACTTGGTCAAGCCAGAATACATTCCTAAGGCATTACAGAGTGGAGTTGCTGTCACCTCAGGACCTGTCCTTTGGTAGAGAGGTCCTGCAAGCAGTCGTCCCACCCTAAGGTAGGCCTGAAGCTACTTGCTTCTCTCTCATTGTGCCGTCCTGGAAGACGACTTGAGAAAGTGACCAGTTACACTTACCGGTAACGGTGTTTCTGGGAAGTCTTCCAGGACGGCAGGCCTACTTCCCACCGCTTTGGTTGATACATTGGTTTGTATAGAGTTATTTGGGTGTGTGTTTTCTCTCTCGTGCACTGGTGTGGGTCTGTACTTTATCATAACTGAGGAGCACGGGGAGGGGCGGGTGCTTTAACCTCTTTGAATTGATTGTGTTTCCTGTCAGGTGGAGCCAGTCATCTCTCATTGTGCCGTCCTGGAAGACTTCCCAGAAACACCGTTACCGGTAAGTGTAACTGGTCACTTTATATACTTTATTTTTTATCTCCACCAGAATGTACCTGAACTCCCTGATACTACTGAACACTGTAGGACTGACCTGTCCCGTAACCTGGCAGCTTTGC
Organism: Rana muscosa; assembly: GCA_029206835.1. Taxonomy (NCBI): domain Eukaryota; kingdom Metazoa; phylum Chordata; class Amphibia; order Anura; family Ranidae; genus Rana; species Rana muscosa. Next base: position 1,072,580,201 of record CM055116.1, on the reverse strand, counting down.
ATGAAATGTGTGTGGCACATTCTGATGAACTCCGAACTATCAGCAATGAGCGAGGAGCACAACAGGTACACTTTTTTTTTTTTTTTTCTTTACAGTTAAACTGGTGCTTTTAGCTCCCTTTTTAAAGCCTAAGGAATGATCATGTCAACTGCCTAATAATGATAAAGCTGCCTGGATTTTGATCATTACATTTAAATGTGCGTCTACACAGTGATTGCAAAAAAAAAACAGCATTAAAGGCTAAGCTAACCTTAAAAAAAAAAAAAAAAAAATGCAAATTGTTTTTGCAGGTAAAAAAAATCGTTGTTTATTTTATTTCCGAAGAGGCTGTAATGTATCGCACTTGCAATCAGCAGATCATGGGTGCATTGCCAGGCTCCTGCAGACTGTCAGTAGAGCGGTCTGCCCATACCTTTCATACGGGCCAGGAGTCCAGGAAGATCAATGAACTCTGAGGGCGCTTAACAGTTGTAGTTCATTCACAGAACTACATAGTCAGGTTGAAAAAAGACACATGTCCATCCAGTTCAACCATAAAAAAATATCATACAATCCCATATACCCAATACTATACCCACAGTTGATCCAGAGGAAGGCAAAAAAAAACAGAGCATGATTCAATTTGCTACAGCAGGGGAAAAATTTCCTTCCTGATCCCCCCCCGAGAGGCAATCGGATATTCCCCGGATCAACTTTACCTATAAATGTTAGTATCCAGTTATATTATGTACATTTAGGAAAGAATCCAGGCCTTTCTTAAAGCAATCTACTGAGCTGGCCAGAACCACCTCTGCAGGGAGTCTATTCCACATTTTCACAGCTCTTACTGTGAAGAAACCTTTCTGTATTTGGAGGTGAAATCTCTTTTCCTCTAGACGTAAAGAGTGCCCCCTTGTCCTTTTGTGTTGACCATAAAGTGAATAACTCAACACCAAGTTCACTATATGGATCCCTTATATATTTGTACATGTTGATCATATCCCCTCTTAATCTCCTCTTCTCAAGAGTGAATGAATTCAGTTCCTCTAATCTTCCCTCATAGCTGAGCTCTGCCATGCCTCTTATCAGTTTGGTTGCACTTCTCTGCACTTTCTCCAGTTCCCCAATATCCTTTTTGAGAACTGGTGCCCAAAACTGAACTGCATATTCCAGATGAGGTCTTACTAGTGATTTGTACAGGGGCAAAATGATATCTCTCTCTCTGGAGTCCATACCTCTCTTAATACAAGAAAGGACTTTGCTTGCTTTGGAAACCGCAGCTTGGCATTGCATGCCATTATTGAGCTTATGATCTACCAAAACCCCCAGATCCTTCTCCACTACGGATCCCCCCAGTTGTACTCCCCCCTAGTATGTATGATGCATGCATATTCTTAGCCCCCAAGTGCATAACTTTACATTTATCACCATTAAACCTCATCTGCCACATAGTCGCCCAATTAGACAGACCATTGAGGTCGGCTTGTAAATTGGAGACATCCTGTAAGGATGTTATTCCACTGCATAGCTTGGTGTCATCTGCAAAGACAGAAATGTTACTTTTGATCCCAGACCCAATATCATTTATAAAGATAATAAAAAGTAAGGGTCCCAGCACTGAACCTTGGTGTACACCACTGTAAAAATTCAGAGAGTAGTGGTTAATGATTCTTACTCTGAATGGTCTAAGGTTATCAAACTGATATTTCCAAGCCTGTAGACTTTACCTTACACATGAGCCGTGTGTGCGGAACTGTATTGAATGCTTTTGCAAAAATCCATGTCCGCGGCCACCCCCTCTGTCCAAGGTTTTACTTACCTCTTCATAAAAAGAAATCAGGTTTGTCTGACAACTTCTGTCTTTCATGAATCCATGCTGTCTGTTGCTTTAAAATATTTTTTTCCAGCAAGAACTCATCTGTGGTATTTTATTAATCCCTCCAGTATCTTCCCAACTATATAAGTTAAACTAGCAGGTCTATAGTTACTTGGTAAAGACTTTGTTCCCTTTTTGAATATAGGCACCACATTGGCCCTGCACCAATCCAGTGGTACTATTCCTGTCATTGAGTCCTTAAAAATTAGATACAATGGCTTTGAAATTACAGAGCTCAATTCTTTTAGGATCCGTGGGTGTATGCCATCTGGTCCAGGTGCTTTATCCACCTTTATTCTGTCTAAATATTTCTGGACCATATCACTTTTGAGCCATTGTGGATTTGGGGCTGTGTCAATACCACCCCCATTGTGGACATTAGCTCCCCCGTGCTCCTTTGTATACACAGAGCTGAAGAAAGTATTTAATAAATTAGCCTTCTCTTTGTCCCCAGTCACCCACTCTAGATTATTTTGTAAAGGGCCTACATGCTCAGACTTGACATTTTTACTATTAATATATTTAAATATTTTTTTTTTTTTTTTAACAAGAAATTGTCCTATCTTTTCTAATCTGTCATTCGTTTTGAGTTTTTGCATCCTTGATTTCCTTTTTCTTTATCGTACATCACGGGACACAGAGCGTCATAGTAATTACTATGTGGGTTATAGAGCTTACCTTCAGGTGATGGACACTGGCACACCCAAGACAGGAAGTCCCCTCCCTATATAACCCCTCCCATACCGGGAGTACCTCAGTTTTGTTGCCAGTGTCTAAAGATGTTGGTCACGGTTAAGCATGTATTCAAGTTAGCTCTGCGTATGGTCTTTGAGGCCTAAAGGCGAGCTATTCCGGATCCGTCCAAAGTGCTTCAATGCCAAAATGGACGGTACCCGGGCCTCGGGGAAGAAGATGTGGACCATCTGCGAGGTTTGGCCTGTAATGCCTTTCTTAGGAGGGCTGGACCCTGGGATCCAGTACTCTGGTCAGACCCAATACCAAGAGGTTTTCTGGCAGGGTGCTGTACAGGTCCAGGGGAGTGGTGTTCCTTTCAGTAGGACCCCGGTCCCTGAAGGTCAAATGACGTTGCCCGCCAAAGGGGTGAAGTTTGGGCTGTCTGTTCCGAACAGGGTCCTGCGGCGGGGACAGGTAAGTGAGGGTCCCTGATGAACTTGGTCCAGCAGGGACCCTTCAAGACTAATGTGTTTGCCTGTAATTTTACCTACATGGTATTTTTCCCACTGTACCTGATGCCTAAAATATCTTTGATAAACCTGAAATGTATTTTCTTATGGTTCTATTAGACATTATGTAGTACCCCTGTTTGCCACAGGAGGGAGATACTTGAGAATGTCTATATAGCTGGGCATACCTTCTATAAGTGTAATGCCTAGACAGATGGAGGAGCATTCTTCTATGTACAAGCTCGGCAGTACCCATCTGTAAAAATGTTACCATACCTGCTAGGGGGGCCTGGAAACAGCGTTCTTAGAGATGGCGCTGTGGTCTCCCTCTATAGTGTCAGCCAAGCTCCAATGTAAATCTGCAGCTCCCCATTCCTTCCAGGGAGCGTTTCTGGCGTGCATTGGTGCGTGCGCATTGACGCACGCACGACTGGCGCGTGCGCATTGACGCGCGCATTGGCGAACGCGCGCACGCCCGTCGCGCTTCTGCGCATGTGCGGGTGTCCTCTGTTTTTAAAAAGACAGCCTCTGCGAGACATGCTGTAAGAGGACGGACACATCAGCAGAGTTCCTTGGTGACATTTATTTTGATATTATATTGGGCACACTGCAGGTGGTGATACAGGCATCCCCAAAGCACATTAGTTTAGTCACCTAACTAGTTCTGATAGCAAGCTTGTACGCTAGACTATAGCTAGTAGTGGGTGCATTTTTGGCTGTAAGTCCTTAGCTTGAGCTAAGACTATGCCTTCCAAGGGCTCTGGGAGTAAAAATCCTAAGAGGCAAAAGGGTTCACTATCGGGCTCTGAGGATCTGGGGCTTGCTCCTACTAATATATCCTTCCCTGATAAATCGGAGGTAGTTACCCGAGGGGAGCCATCAGGAATGCTAGGTGCTGCGGCTGCCCTCAGTTCACCTGCTCCGGTGTATGTGACAGAGGAAGCTTTTACCTCAGCTCTGGGAGGATTAGAACTAAGATTGGCGCCATTAATCGCTTCCTCCCTTCTGGGAAAAAAGCGTGCCAGATCTCCATCTCCACCGTTAGAGTATCTAACAGCAGAGCAATTGTCTCAGGTTGAAATTGATTTTCCTGCAGGGGATCAGGAGGATGATGCAGCCTCGGAGGAATCTACTTTAGAGGAACTGTTTTCAGCCTCAGGCTGAAAGATTGTTAGTTCAGTCTTTAACAGACATGGTTCGGTCAGCTTCAGGCTGCCCCTTTCAGAACCAGCAACTACATTGGTTTCTTCATTGGGGTCTTTGAAAGCCCCACAGGCTAATGGTTCCTTTCCAGTGCATCCATTGCTAGAAGGTCTCATTTATAAGGATTGGGAACATCCTGATAAATTGTTCCTGCCTCCCAAAAGGTTTTCTGTGGATATCCTATGGAGGAAAAGTTCACCAAAAAATGGAGCCTTCCTACTGTGGACGCTGCCATCTCTTCGGTGAACAAATCCCTGACATGTCCTATGGACAATGTACAGATGTTTAAAGATCCAACAGATAAAAAGTTGGAAACCCTATTAAAGACTGCTTTTTCTACAGCTGGTACTGTAACTCAGCCTGCAGTGGCAGCCATTGGCATGTATCAGGCCTTGAAAGACCAGATGAAGCTGGCTTTAAAAGACATGCCGGCTCAGCAGGCGCAGGATTTAGCAGATCTACCTAGGGCTTTATTTTGCGGTTGATGCCATTAAAGATTCAATTCATCAGGCCTTACGCTGGTGTTGGTACACACGTGTAGACTCCTATGGCTGAAAAACTGGTCAGCCGAGACGCCCTGTAAAAAGCTCCTGGCTGGATTTCCATTCCATGGGGAGTGGTTATTTGGCGAGGACTTGGATAAATACATCCAGAAAATCTCCAGTGGGAAGAGTACCCTTTTTACCTGTTAAAAGGAAATTCAGGGGTCCTGCCTTCAAGCGGCCCACCTCGCCAGTCAACTTCAGCCTCTAAGCAGTTCCGACGGCCTCCCCGATCCAATCCTGGAGGGGAGAGCTCAGGGACAGCCACAGGGTAATAAAAAACCCTGGAACCGAAGGAATACTAAACCAGCCCCCAAGTCGGCCTGATGAAGGGTCGCCCCCACTCAGACGAGTGGGGGGAAGACTTCTGTTGTTTTCAGGGGCTTGGCGAGAGACGATCCGGGACAGATGGGCTCTCTCCACGGTATCCTGGGATACAAGTTGTAATTAGAGGAATTCCTCCTCCTCGGTTTATAACATCAAACGTCTCAAAAGATCCAGTAAGGAGGAGATCTCTCCTTTCGGCGTTAGACCGACTATTATCCCAAGGGGTAATTGTGGAGGTTCCGGTAAAGGAACAGAGGTTGGGATTTTACTCGAAACCTCTTTACCGTTCCAAAGCCCAACGGAGATGTAAGACCCATGCTAGATCTCAAAGGTCTAAACAAATTCCTAATCGTCAAATCGTTCCGTATGGAATCAATTCGGTCAATAGCCGCCTCCCTACAAGGGGGAGAATGGTTGGCATCCATCGATATCAGGGACGCTTATTTACACGTTCCTATATTCCCCAGTCATCAAAAGCTTCTACGCTTTGCGGTGGAACAACGCCATTATCAGTTTGTGGCACTACCCTTCGGGTTGGCCACGGCACCGCAAGTGTTCACAAAGATCTTGGCCCCTCTGTTGGCCGACTTAAGAACTCAGGGAATATCTATAAGGGCCTACCTGGATGATCTATTGATTTTGAATTTGGATTTTTTACCTGAAATTTTGGAATAAATAACTGTCTATACAGAGTGCGGCAGTCCAGGGTTTCTTTTTCTCCCATTGATAATAGATCAGTCGGCTTCCAACCTAAGGGTTGCTGTACACAACATGGTACAATACCTGGAATCCCGGGGCTGGGTCCTAAATCTGGACAAGTCGGCCTTGCAGCCAGCAAGAAGACTCGAATATTTAGGCTTACTCAGACACAGACCAAAGAAAGGTTTTTCTGCCTCAGGCAAAATCTCTTCCTTAAGAGAACTAATTCAAGCGATCTGTGCAAAGAGACAGCCATCCATTCGTCTTTGCATGCGGTTGCTGGGAAAGATGGTGGCCTCATTCGAAGCAGTTCCGTATGCTCAATTTCCATTCAAGGAAATTGCAGCACGTCATCCTATCCGCCTGGAACAAAAAGGTTTAAGCCCTAGACTTCCCAATGTCCCTGGCGTCGTCAGTACGCAGGAGTCTATGTTGGTGGTTGGTACCCCAAAATTTACAAAAGGGAAAGTCGTTCATTCCAATCTCTTGGAGGGTAGTAACGACGGATGCCAGCCTTCTAGGCTGGGGGGCAGTACTGGAGCAATGTTCACTCCAGGGAAAGTGGTTGAATATCGAGAAGACCTTGCCCATCAACCTTCTGGAAATTCGGGCGGCCCGGTTGGCCCTGGAAGCATGGACTTCCAAGCTACATGGGTCTCCTGTCAGGATCCAATCAGACAATGCCACAGCTGTGGCATACATCAATCTCCAAGGGGGCACCAAGAGCGGTGCGCCCAAAAGGAGGTGAATCATATCCTGATATGCGCAGAAAAACATGTCCCATGCATATCCGCTATCTTTATTCCAGGAATAGAGAATTGGAAAGCAGACTTCCTGAGTCGGCAGCAGTTATCCCCAGGGGAATGGTCTCTTCACCCCGACATCTTCCAGACAATATGTCAGAGATGGGGGACACCAGATGTAGATCTATTTGCATCCAGGTTCAACAAGAAATTGAACAGCTTTGTGTCCAGAACGAGAGACCCGCTTGCTTGCGGATCGGATGCGCTGGTGTTCCCATGGGATCAGTTCGCACTAATAGATGCGTTCCCTCCGCTGCAGCTACTACCTCGACTCCTCCGCAGAGTCAGGATGGAAAGGAGGCTGGTGATTCTGGTAGCCCCAGCATGGCCTCGGAGATCCTGGTACGCAGAAATTGTAAGGATGTCTGTAGGCAAGCCTTGGACCCTTCTGCTTCGGCCAGACCTGCTCACGCAGGGTCCGATATACCACCCTTCTTTATAAACTCTAAATTTAACGGTCTGGCTATTGAATCCCACATTCTAAGAGAGAGAGGTCTCTCTAACACAGTGGTGTCTACGATAATCAATGCTAAAAAGCTAGTATCTAGACATATATATTATAGAGTTTGGAAGGCGTATGTGGCATGGTGTGAAGCCAAGAAATGGCATCCTCGGAAGTACGTCATAGGCAGAATACTTGACTTCCTACAGTGGGCTGTAGTCAAAAACCTAGCCTTAAGTACTATTAAGGGACAGGTTTCGGCCTTATCGATATTTTTTCAAAGGCCACTAGCTACACATTCGCTAGTAAAAACCTTCTTGCAGGGTGTGACTCGTATCAACCCACCAGTGAGGTCTCCCATATGTCCATGGGACTTAAACTTGGTTCTATCAGTTCTTCAAAGACAACCTTTTGAACCATTACTCTACATTCCTTTCGTGCTCCTCACCAGGAAATTTGTGTTCTTGGTAGCTATATCCTCAGCCAGGAGGGTATCGGAATTAGCAGCTTTATCTTGCAAGGAGCCATATTTGATTATCCATAAGGATAGAGTGGTTTTACGTACACATCCAGCCTTTCTTCCGAAGGTCGTGTCAAGTTTTCATTTGAACCAAGATATGGTCCTTCCTTCCTTTTTTCCCAAACCTAGTTCGGTGGAAGAGAAATTATTACATTCTTTGGATGTAGTAAGAGCAGTTAAGGCCTATCATAAAGCTACTGCTATGATTCAGAAGACTGATATTTTATTTATTTTGCCAGAAGGGGTCAGGCAGCGTCAAAATCGACTATTTCTAAGTGGATTCGGCAGGTTATTATTCAAGCCTATGGTCTGAGAAAGAAGGTGCCTTCATTTAAAATTACAGCACACTCTACTAGAGCGGTTGGTGCGTCTTGGGCAGTGCATCACCAGGCCTCTTTGGCTCAAATCTGTAAGGCCGCAACTTGGTCTTCAATCCACACATTCACTAAATTTTATAAAGTGGATGTAAGAGGTCATGAGGATGTCGCCTTTGGGCGTAGTGTGCTGCAGGCTGCAGTATAGATCCTCATGCCTGATGGCGCCCAGCTGATTATGGTGTCTCCCTCCCCTCATTTTGGCATTGCTTTGGGACATCCCACATAGTAATTACTATGACGCTCTGTGTCCTGTGATGTACGATAAAGAAAATAGGATTTTTATAACAGCTTACCTGTAAAATCCTTTTCTTGGAGTACATCATGGGGCACAGAGCTCCCACCCCTCTTTTGGGGACACTTATTGCTTTGCTACAAAACTGAGGTACTCCCGGTATGGGAGGGGTTATATAGGGAGGGGACTTCCTGTCTTGGGTGTGCCAGTGTCCATCACCTGAAGGTAAGCTCTATAACCCACATAGTAATTACTATGACGCTCTGTGTCCCGTGATGTACTTCAAGAAAAGGATTTTACAGGTAAGCTGTTATAAAAATCCTATTTTTACATATCCTGTTATATTCTTTATAACATTTAAATGACACTAGTGTTCCTTCATTTTTATATTTTTTAAAAGCTCTTATAGTTTATAGCTTTTTTAACTTTGGCTGTGAGCCACATAGGTTTTATTTTCAGCCTTTTAAACTTATTGCCCATGGGAATATACTTTGACATGAGTTCACAAACAGTCTTTTTGAAGAATTCCCATTTCTGTTCTGTGCCCATTGATGCCAATATTCTCTCCCAGTCTAAGTCCTGGAGAGCAGCTCTCATCCTTGGAAAATTTGCTTTCTTGAAATTAAGTGTTTTTATCTTTCCCGTATGTGATATTTGCTTACAGCTAACATCAAATGAAATCATGTTATGGTCACTGCTACCCAGGTGTTCCTTTATCTGAACATTAGTAACGCGCTCTGCATGGTTTGAGATTACCAGGTCCAACAGAGCATCATTCCTAGTTGGGGCTTCAATAAACTGGGCCATAAAATTGTCCTACAATTCCTGAGAATAGGTCCTTTTCCTCAATTTTAGCTCCCAAGTCCCTGAAATCGTTCTTTAGGACACTCCATCTGCCTCTGACTTTGTCATTGGTGCCAACGTGCACCATGACAGCTCCCTCCAAGTAATCTGTCCACCAGATCCGTGATGTGCCGAACCCGAGTGCCCGGTAGACAACATACAGTTTGGCGCTTTAGGTCTTTGTTACAGATTGCCCTCTCTGTTCTTCTAAGAATTGAGTCCCCTACCACCAGAATCTGTCTTTCCTTTCCCTTCACTTCCCCGCAACTCTCATTGGAGGAGTTCTTCCCCCGGCAGCTAGGAGAGTCCCTCGGCTCCAGCAGTGCTGGTCCCTGACTAGTTTCACCAATGTCACTCAATGGAGCATACGTATTGGGATGCTCCAGCCCTTGATCGGCCTCCCTGGCACTTCCCCCTCTACCCTTCCTGACTTTCACCCATCTACTATTTTCTAGTGCCTGCACCTCTTTGTCTCCACCCACCTCTGTGCTGGCCCCTGCCATCACCTGCCGGGTACATTTCCGGCTCTCCTTTAGTGTGGAGGGTCTTCCCAGTGCTGACAGTTGCTTCCCTAGATTTGGAACCTGGGCTTCCAGAGAAACGATGTGCTTACATTTTGCACAGCAGTAATCCCTCTCGATCAGATGATCAAGGAACGCATACATGCCGCAAGATGTACACCGAGTCGCCTCGCCACACCCGCCGGGCATCATACCTAGTAATTTAATGAGGATTAGAGATTATACCCTGTCCAAATTACCTAACAACTAGCTTCCTGACACCTCTACTCAACAAGACAGTACACAGGTACTCGCGGGCCTGCGTGCACCCACAATACACAAGTACTAGTGATCCACACACACTACTCAGACAACACTCAGGTACTCACACTACACAGGTACTATGACCCCTGTTATAACCTCCTGTTTTAAACTCTTGATTTTAACTCACCACTTGGTCCAGTTCCACTAACGCTCTTGATTTTAACTCACCACTTGGTCCAGTTCCACTAACGCTCTTGATTTTAACTAGGGTTGTCCCGATACCGATACTAGTATCGGTATCGGGACCAATACCGAGCATTTGTGCGAGTACTTGCACAAATGCTCCCGATGCCAGATCCGATACCTGGAACCGGAAGTCGGCGGACGGAGAGGGCGGAGCGGAGATCAGTCTGGCAGCAGTGGACCACAGGGGGTAAGCTGGCCGGGGCAGGGGTGCAGGGCGCCGCCGCATATTCCTTCCAAAACGGTGACCGGAGCCGTCGCATTCGGTACAGGAAGTGACGTTCCGTGTTTCCGTCGGAGGGTAAACATCACGGCGCCCATCTTGGTACACCCTGCACTCGGCTGCAGTAAGCCAGCAGCGGACATCTTGTTACACCCAGCCCATATAGTTCGGGCTGGGTGTAAGAAGATGTCTGCTGCTGGCTTACTGCAGCCAAGTGCAAGGTGTACCAATATGGGCGTCGCAGCATACTTGCCTGAAGTTAATCGACTTGAATGATGAGAAGGAAGGATTTTACAATGCTATATGCCATATAGCATTGCAAAATCCTTCCCCCCCCCCCCCCCCCCCCCTCTCATCATTCATGTCATTGGAGAAGAGGTGAGAAGACGCCGATGGCAACGGGAAGCCCGGCCCCTCCACTAGCGAAAGAGCTAAAGAAGTTAGTGGAGGGGCCGGCAGAAGAAAGAACCGGAGAGCGGGAGAAGAAGGCGACGGAGAAGACCGGGCCTCCGTTAGCAAAAGAGCTAAATAGAAGTTAGCGGAGGCCCGGCGGAAGAAAGAACCGGAGAGCGCGGCGACGACACCGGAGACCCCCGAAGTCGGAAGAAGACCCCCGGAGCTGTGCAATAAAATACTTTAAAAAGCTGTGTGTTTTTTTTATTGCAATTTTTTGTCCACCAGGTGAATGGGTAGGGGTACGATGTACCCCATACTCATTCACATAGGGTGGGGGGGCCGGGATCCGGGGGCCCCCTTATTGAAGGGGGCTCCCGGATTCCGATAAGCCCCCCGCCCGCAGACCCTGACAACCAACGGCCAGGGTTGTCGGGAAGAGGCCCTGTCCTCATCAACATGGGGGCAGGGTGCTCTGGGGTGGGGGGGGCCGCAGGTCGCCCTCTCCCCCCATGTTGAGGGCATGCGGCCTGGTACGGTTCAGGAGGGAGGGGGGGCCGCTCTCGTCCCCCCCTCTTCCCCTGCGGCCTGCCAGGTTGTGTGCTCGGATAAGGGTCTGGTTTGGATTTTGGGGGGACCCCCACGCCGTTTTTTTCGGCGTAGGGGCGTCCGTTCAAATCCAGACCAGACCCAAGGGCCTGGTATGCCTCTGGAGGGGAACCCACGCCGGTTTTTTTATTTAAAATTTGGCCTGGAGTTCCCCCTCAAGATTCATACCAAACACAGTGCCTGGTATTGGCGGGGATCCAAGTCGGATCCCCGTTCATTGAAAGTCGGACATATGTCGGCTTCATGTCGCAGGGCAAAGTCGGATCCAAAGTAGGACAGCTGTCGTGTCACACTAGTGTGAACCCAGCCTTAGGCTGGGTTCACACTGGTCCGACAAACGCTCCGACATTAGGAGCTCATGTTGCATGACGTGTGAAAATCAATGTTTCCCTATGAGAGCCGTCTTAACTGGTCCGACACAAGTCGGTCCGACTTTGAAAATGCTCCCTGTACTACTTTGGTCCGACTTTGATCCTACTTCAGCCCATTGAATATCATTGAAGTCGGATCAAGGTAGGATCCTTGTCCTAACCATCCGACATTTGACATCTGACATGGTGATTACAGCAGCAGTAAAAGGAATTTATCTCACCCTGGGATTGTTTTGATTGGTCAAAGGACAAGTCAGACTATCACAAAGTCGGATCAAAGTAGTATCCTGTTCATGAAAGTCGGATGGATGTCGGACTAATGTAGGATCAATGTAGGACTGATGTCGCAGAGCAAAGTAGGATGAAAGTTGTATGACTGTTGTGTCGTACCAGTGTGAACCCAGCCTAAGTCAAGTTCCTCAAGATGAGCAGGCTCAAAATGAGTTCTAGATACATTTATATAGGCCTCAAGCACCTGTGACCAATTAAACACTCACCTTAATTAGTAGGCTGAAGGAAAAAAAAAAGGCTGTTTAAAAAATGCCAGAAAAAGGTGTTAAAAAGCTGCAATGGAAAAAAGACCCAAAAAGAACCTAAAATGCAATCTAGCAGTCAAAAGCAAAACTTGTTCACACTCTCCACTCAAGGTCTCCACTGTCTAGCCTTCAACCAACAAGACTGGCCTGTGAATAAATGATGCAGCTGTGTGGATGGAGCCCCACACGGCTGTGCTCTTTTTGAATTGTGACAGCAGGTACGGGGAGAGCATCCCTTGTTTGCGGTCAGGGTGGCCGGGGTGGTGGTCAGTGGTTTAGGAGCATGTTGCACCCTTTAAAATGTTAAGGTGAACTTATCCTTTAGGTAGATGACCTCCTCTGAAAAGAAATAATTTCAGTTTGGCGGTTGAATAAAATATTGTGTGAAAAAGGAAGATTCTAGCCCAAACAGGTTCTCTCCACCCCTCCAAACAATTACTCACCATTGTCAATGGGGCAGAGCAGCAAAGCCAATAGGGCTTCAGGGAGTGCGTTTTTTTTTTTCTGCATATCTATGCAGATTTTATTGGTTTAGCTGTCTGAAACCGCTCCACCTGATTGTACAGTGCAGCTTACAGCAGCCTCAGTGGAGGCACTGCATGTATAACAGTATAAAAATAGATGGGCTTTTATTCACTGAGCCTCAGCAGTTTTGTATTGCTTTGTTAATAAATGTATGATTTGTATTCTAGTCCTTTATAAAATTATTTGTTAGTCCCATTTAGTTGTCCCATGCATTGAATAGATTTATTTATTTTTTTACTTCCAACAGCATGTTCTCAAAAAACTTCTGGCAATCACAGAGCTTCTCCAGCAGAAACAAAACCAGTATTGTGTATCAAACAATACCAGGTAGCATATACCTGCACCGAGCTTGCATGTGAACACCTGGAAATTTCCCTCACAATATCACTTCCTATTGCTCTTTCCAAAAAATAGCACAGAATAGCCACATCTGTCGTGTGGGACTATGCAGTAGTAAGCACTCTTTGCTGACAGAAATGTGTGTGCCAGCAGTGTAGAGATAGACGGTCTCTGAAAGAACGGTTCACACACGGAACTGACATGTTCAAACCTCTGAGCCTTTGTTGATCTCAAGAAGAACTCCAGTTCACTGCATTATGCCAAAGTCTACAATCTGGTGGCGGCCACAGTCTGCTATTCAGCAGCCATTTGTAACTGGATTACAAGCTATTTTTATACTGGTATTTCTAAATGGTTTCTGATAGTACTGCTTGCGACTGTTCAACCAACCTGACATATTCTTTGATACCCAAAACTGACAAAGGAACAAGTGCTATTATTTTTGTGTACTATCTTTCTCTTTCTGGGATCATATTATGAAAGACTTTTTATGTGCCACTGATCTTCTATGGTAGATTTTTTTTTTTTTTGTCCAAACTATGTATAATGAAATGCTTTTGTAAAATGTTTACACTATTGATTTCATAAAATTTATTGTTGTATCTGATGTGCATGCATTAAACATTTTGTAAAGTATTTTGTGGTTTATTCTATTAAAGATCACCATTATACACCCAGTTTTTAGTCCTACTTCAGCTCCGTGTGATACTGTGTGTAAGGCCCTTTTTCAGGGTTTCCTCTTTATGTGGCGTTTTGTTCAGTGCTGAAGACATGCTTTTCAGAAAGAATTCTACTAGTTTTAATGTGAAGCTGAACTTTTCCCATGGAGGGCAAATCAACCAACTAACTAATGTCTACCCCAAAGGCAGCCTGTGTTCACTTTCCTGCTATTCTGTTCCGTATGGAGCTACAGTGCATCCAAAAATTATTCGCAGCGTTTCACTTTTCCCACATTTTGCTATGTTACAGCCTTATTCCAAAATGGATTCAATTCATTATTTTCCTCAAAATTCTACAAATACCCCATAATCAGAAAACCGGAAAGTACCGCGCTTAGGACAATATTAAAGGTTTGCTGCCCCCCTAAAAGAGCTCCACAAGGGAGTCTGGTAAATTATAACAAACAGGTGGGGTAGTGGCGCTACCTGGGGTACCTGACAGTGGAGAAACCCACTAAATTAACAAAAAGTATCTATATAACCATATAATGTAGAACCCGTACCTTTGTGGGATCATACAATGTAAATAATGGATTCTAAGAGCAGTGAAACAACAATATGTGAGAAAACATAAATAAGTGCATAACAATCTGCGCTATAAAATCTCTATACCAGTGACCAAAAACCTAAATATATATATATGTATGTGTGTGTGTATATGTGTATGTGTATGTGTATATGTGTATATATATATATATATATATATATATTACAAAGAATCCGGTAACAGAACGGTGAAAAAAAATAGAAAAATTACACACACGCACGGTACGGAAAGTATTCAGACCTTACATTTTTCACTCTTTTTTTATATTGCAGCCATTTGCTAAAATAATTTTTTCCCTCAATATACACACAGCACCCCATATTGACAGAAAAACACCGAATTTTTGACATTTTTTCAGATTTATTAAAAAAGAAAAACTGAAATATCACATGGTCCTAAGTATTCAGACCCTTTGCTCAGTATTTAGTAGAAGCACCCTTTTGATCTAATACAGCCATGAGTCTTTTTGGGAAAGATGCAACAAGTTTTTCACACCTGGATTTGGGGATCCTTTGCCATTCCTCCTTGCAGATCCTCTCCAGTTCTGTCAGGTTGGATGGTAAACGTTGGTGGACAGACATTTTTAGGTCTCTCCAGAAATGCTCAATTGGGTTTAAGTCAGGGCTCTGGCTGGGCCATTCAAGAAGAGTCACGGAGTTGTTGTGAAGCCACGCCTTTCTTATTTTAGCTGTGTGCTTTAGGGTCATTGTCTTGGAAGGTAAACCTTCGGCCCAGTCTGAGGTCCTGAGCACTCTGGAGAAGGTTTTCGTCCAGGATATCCCTGTACTTTGCCGCATTCATCTTTCCCTCAATTGCAACCAGTCGCCCTGTCCCTGCAGTTGAAAAACACCCCCACAGCATGATGCTGCCACCACCATGCTTCACTGTTGGGACTGTATTGGACAGGTGATGAGCAGTGCCTGTTTTTCTCCACACATACTGCTTAGAATGAAGGCCAAAAAGTTCTATCTTGGTTTCCTCAGACCAGAGAATCTTATTTCTCACCATCTTGGAGTCCTTCAGGTGTTTTTTTTTTTTTTTTAGCAAACTCCATGCAGACTTTCATGTGTCTTGCATTGAGGAGAGGCTTCCGTCGGGTCACTCTGCCATAAAGCCCCAACTGGTGGAGGGCTGCAGTGACGTTTGACTAATTACAACTTTCTCCCATCTCCCGACTGGAGCTCAGCCACAGTGATTTTTGGGTTCTTCTTTACCTCTCACCAAGGCTCTTCTCCCCCGATAGCTCAGTTTGGCCGGACGGCCAGCTTTAGGAAGGGTTCTGGTTGTCCCAAAAGTCTTCCATTTAAGGATTATGGAGGCCACTGTGCTCTTAGGAACCTTAAGTGCAGCAGAAATGTTTTCGTAACCTTGGCCAGATCTGTGCCTTGCCACAATTCTGTCTCTGAGCTCTTCCTTTGACCTCATGATTCTCATTTGCTCTGACATGCACTGTGAGCTGTAAGGTCTTATATAAACAGATGTGTGGCTTTCCTAAATAAAGTCCAATCAGTATAATCAAATGAAGGTGTAGAACCATCTCAAGGATGGTCAGAAGAAATAGACAGCACCTGAGGTAAATATATGAGTGTCACAGCAAAGGGTCTGAGTACTTAGGACCATGTGATATTTCAGTTTCTTTTTTAATAAATCTGCAAAAATGTCAACAATGCTGTGTTTTTCTGTCAATATGGGGTGCTGTGTGTACATTAATGAGGAAAAAAATGAACTTAAATGATTTTAGCAAATGGCTGCAATATAAGAGTGAAAAATTGAAGGGGGTCTGAATACTTTCCGTACCCACTGTGTGTGCGTGTATGTATATGTATGTATGTATGTATGTGTGTGTATATATATATATATATATATATATTGTATATGTATGTATTATATATGTGTGAAAAGTAGTCCAACACTAATGTGTATAAAAATGAATGTTCAGGAAAAAAAGATGACTAGACCAAAAAATTACTAAATTATTGAAGAAATTCCCATAAGTTCATTCTCTGTGAGATAATCCAAAGTGACTTGGTATGAATCATGTGACTTGTGTGCTCCCCCTTCTGGGTCCCCACTCACCAGATGCCACCACCCCTGCAGGGGTAGATGGTGTATAGTAGCTGAAGCTGCTGGAATCCTAAGGCTTCTCCCGTCAGCTCGCCTCCAGCTTTTCCGCTAGATGATATCCTGCTTTCCCGAGTGCTGAGCGAAGCTGGTATGATGGTAGCAATTCCTCAGCAGTGAATCCTCATAGGAAGAGATTAGGGCTCCAATAGTGTAGTATCATCGTGTTTATTTAAAAAGTTAAAAAACAAGGGGAACCAGCATCAACACATAAAATGCAGCTGGTACTCCCCAAGAACATACACTAAAATTCGTGGGTAGATGAGCGTAACGGAGGCCGGGATGAGCAGCGTGGGTTCCAGCTGCGTTCCACCCGCTCTCCTTGCAACCCGGAAATGACGTAACGTGCGTATACGTGACCACGCCTTAAGCTTTTCGTCAATTGATGTCGTCTGAGGCAGTGATATATAAAATAATGAATAAAATAGTGACTTGCCGATTGAACTTTAGCCTCAGCCTCATGGCCTTCCCTCTACCCTGTCTCAGTCTGATGTACTACCCAGTCAGTTTTAGGTTATATAGATGGTCTAGGATCCCCTTTCTATCTTCCACATATACATTTATATATATACATTTTCTATATTTTTTTATTTCTATCTTACCTTTCTATCCTTATCCTATGGGGAGGGTAGATATTAACAATCCTTCTGGAGGAATTATTCCATTGCCTTATCGTCTCCATGATATACTTATCAAATTTTTATTAGGTATTATTTATTAGGTATAGCCTCATCGTTATGCTAGTTTAGTGTTAGCTATTTAGCCTAATACGCCCTGTTAATGGGGGTGGGAGGAACTTTGGACGGACGCTCTGCCTATTTAGACGTAGTGTGCGTTGTACAGGTCACTGCCTCAGACGACGTCCATTGACGAAAAGCTTAAGGCGTGGTCACCAATACGCACGTTACATCATTTCCGGGTTGCGAGGAGAGTGGGTGGAACGCAGCTGGAACCCACGCTGCTCATTCCAGCCTCCGTTACGCTCATCTACCCACGGATTTTAGTGTGTGTTTTTGGGGAGTATCAGCTGCTATTTGTGTTGATGCTGGTACCCCTTTCAATACAGGGCTTTTTATACCACTTCAATACCGGGCCTATTCTGGCACTTCTCTCCTACATGTACAAATCATCATTCTTTTGCTAGAAAATTTCTCAGAACCCCCAAACATTATATATGTTTTTTTTTAGCAGACCCCATAGGGAATAAACTGACGGTCGTTTTAACTTTTTATCTTGCACGGTATTTGCGCAATAGTTTTTCAAACGCCTTTTTTTGAGAAAAAAATATGGTTTCATGAATTAAATAACAAAACAGTAAAGTTAGCCCAATTTTTTTTGTAAAATATGAAAGATTGTTACGCCGAGTAAATAGATACCTAACATGTCACTCTTTAAAATTGTGCACACTCATGGAATGGTGCCAAACTTCGGTACTTAAAAATCTCCATAGGCGATGCTTTGAAATTTTTTACAGGTTACCAGGTAGGAGTTACAGAGGAGGTCTAACGCACGCAGCGATACCTCACATATGTGGTTTGAATGGCGTTTACATATGTGGGCGGGACTTATGTGTGTGTCGCTTCTGAGCGCGAGCAATTGGGGACAGGGGCATTTTAAAAAATGTTTTTATTTATTTTACTGAATTTTTTTTATTTTTACACTTTTTTTTTGATCACTTTTATTCCTATTACAAGGAATGTAAACATCCCTTGTAATAGGAATGGTGTGTGACTGGTCCTCTTTATAGAGAGATGCAGGGTCAATAAGACCCCACATCTCTCCTCCAGGCCTGGAAAGCATGAAATCAGGAAAAATAGATTACTGATCTCATGCTTTCAGCTGCAATTGCGGCTTTGTTTACCTTTGGGAACCTGGGCGTGACGCCATCACATCACGCCCGGGCCTCCGACAGTTATCTCTATGCTCGTCATGTGACCAACCACCGGCGCCGGACTATTATGTCTCCGGGTCCCTGATGGCACGGGAGAGCCTGGAGAAGCACCGGATGGCGGCGGGGGGAGGATATCCCCTCCCGCCGCCATGATCGTTATTATGGGGCACAGAAGAGAAAGATATCTGAATGATGCTTCTAGCTGCAGGCATAATTCAGATCAGTTTAGCCTAATACGCTCTGTTAATGGGGGTGGGAGGAACTTTGGATGGATGCTCTGCCTATTTAGACGTAGTGTGCGTTGTACAGGTCATTGCCTCAGACGATATCAATTGACGAAAAGCTTAAGGTGTGGTCACGTATACGCACATTACGTCATTTCCGGGTTGCGAGGAGAGCGGGTGGAGCGCAGCTGGAACCCACGTTGCTCATCCCGGCCTCCGTTACGCTCATCTACCCACGGATTTTAGTGTATGTTCTTGGGGAGTACCAGCTGCTTTTTATGTGTTGATGCTGGTACCCCTTGTTTTTTTAAATCAACACGATGATACTACACTATTGGAACCCTAGTCTCTTCCTATGAGGAATTGCTACCATCATACCAGTTTTGCTCAGCACGTGGAAAAGCTGGAGGCGAGCTGACGGGAGAAAAGCCTTAGGATTTCAGCAGCTTCAGCTACTATATGCCATCTACCCCTGCAGGGGTGGTGGTATCTGGTGAGTACACAAGTCACCTGATTACCTGCTTCACACCAGGTCACTTTGGATTATGTCACAGAGAATGAACTTATGGGCATTGCTTCAATAATTTAGTAATTTTTTGGTCTATTGCTCTGAACATTCATTTATATATTAGTGTTGGACTACTTTTCACTATATATAATTTTTCAATTTTTTTTTTTTTTTTTCACCGTTCTGTTATGGGATTCTTTGTATTATTGATATATATACACACATATTTAGGCTTTTGGTCACTGGTATAGAGATTTTATAGCGCAGATTGTTATGCACTTATTTATGCTTTCTCACATATTGTTGTTTCACTGCTCTTCGAATCCATTATTTACATTGTATGATCCCACCAAGGTACGGGTTCTACATCTTACATTATATAGATACTTTTTGTTCATTTAGTGGGTTTCCCCACTGTCAGGTACCCCAGGTAGCACCACTACCCCACCTGTGTGTTGTTTTTTTTTTTAGAATACCCCCATAATCATAACGTGAAATAATTTAGTTTGAAATCTTTGCAAATTTATTAAAAAAAAAAAACGAAAAAAAAAAATCCCGTGCACATAAGTAGTCACAGCCTCTGCCATTGAGCTCAGATGCATCCTGTTTCCACTGATCATCCTTGAGATGTTTCTACACCTTGCTTGGAATCTACCTGTGGTAAATTCAGTTGATGGGACATGATTTGGAAAGGCACACACACCTGTCTATAATAAAGGTTCCACAGTTAACAATGCATGTCAGAGCACAAACCAAGCCATGAAGTTCAAGGAATTGTTTGTAGACGTTCAAGACAAGATTGCATCGAGGCACAGATCTGGGGAAGGGTACAGAAACATTTCTGCAGCATTGAAGATCCCAATGTGCACATTGGCTCCCTCCATTCATAAATGGGGGAAGTTTGGAACCACCAGGACTTCTAGAGCGGGCCGCCCGGACAAACTGAGTGATCGGGGGAAAAGGGCCTTAGTCAGGGAGGTGACCAAGAACCCGATGGTCACTCTGACCAAGTTGCATTTCTCTGTGGAGAGAGAACATTCTAGAATAACAACCATCTCTTCAGCACTTCACCAATCAGGCTTGTATGGTAGAGTGGCCACTCCTTAGTAAAAGGCACACGACAGCCTGCCTGGAGTTTGCAAAAGGCACCGGAAGAACTTTGACCATGAGAAACTAAATTCTCTGGTCTGATGAAACAAAGATTGAACACCATCCCAACAGTGAAGCATGGTGGTGGTAGCATCATGCTGTGGGAATATTTTTCAGCAGCAGGAACTGGGGGACTAGTTGGGATTGAGGGAAAGATGAATGCAGCAATGTACAGACAACCTTGATGAAAACCTGCTCCAGAGTGCTCTGGGGTGAAGGTTCATCTTCCAACAGGACAACGACCCTAAGCACACAGCTAAGATAACAAAGGACCTAGTAACCTGATGGAGCTCGAGTGGTCCTGCAAAGAAGAATGGGAGAAACTGCCCATAAATAGGTGTGCCAAGCTTGTAGCATCATACTCAAAAAGGCTTGAGGCTGTAATTGGTGCCAAAGGTTCTTAAAGTATTGAGCAAAGGCTGTGAATACTTATATGCATGTGTTTTTTTTTTTTTTATAAATTTGCAAAGATTTTAAACAAACTTCTTTCACATTGTCATTATTGGAAATTGTTTGTAGAATTTTGAGTAAAATAACGAATTTAATATATTTTGGAATAAGGCTGTAACCTAACAAAATGTGGAAAAAGTGAAGCGCTCCTGAATACTTTTCGGATGCACTGTACATTAAAAGCCCTCAATCACCTCTACAAATAACATCAATAGGACAGTCATGCCTTCTCTAAGCCACAGCTTTGTTTTCATCCTCTGACAAAGCTGCTCACCATTGGCTGCACCTTGTACATTGAGTCCATGAAGATGTGTACAGTGCCTGAATGGCTGAAAAGGTGGCCCAATACAAGTCTGAAGGATCATTGTACAGGCTAGAAGTGAAAAAGATTTTTACTGGACACTAAAATATCGACAGTTCCCACTGACACCTCCAATTTTAGCAGGGAGTTCCACATCCTTATCGCTCTGACGGTAAAGGATTCTAATGATCGGGTCACCTGATCGCTGAGAGTCTCTTCAAGAAGCCCAGCCGTGGGTCGCGCTCGCGACCCGGTCCTGAGCTCCGTGATCGCGGGACCCGATTAGCGCCGGTGTCCCGTGATCGAGTCACAGAGCTGAAGAACGGGGAGAGATAAGTGTAAACAAACCTCTCCCCATGCTTCCTAATGTGAGTGTCACTGATCGTCTGTTCCCTGTCATAGGGAACGACGATCAGTGACGTCACACAGTAGTAATCACTCCCTAGGAAACAACCCCTTCAGCGCCCCCTAAAGGTTAACCCCTTCACTGCCAGTGTCATTTTCACAGTAATCGGCGCATTTTTATAGCACTGATCGCTGTAAAAATGACAATGGTCCCAAAAGTGTCCGATGTGTCCGCCATGATAAAAATCGCTGATCGCCACCATTACTAGTAAAAAAAAATAACAAAAATGCCATAAAACTATCCCCTATTTTGTAGACACTTTAACGCAAACCAATCAAACGCTTATTGCAATTTTTTTTTTTACAAAAAATATGTAGAATACGTATCGGCCTAACCTGAGGAAAAAATAATTTTTTTTATATATTTTTGGGGGATATTTATTATAGCAAAAAGTAAAAAATATTGCATTTTTTTCAAAATTGTCGCTCTATTTTTGTTTATAGTGCAAAAAATAAAAACCGCAGAGGTGATTAATTACCACCAAAAGAAAGCTCTATTTGTGGGAAATAAAAGGACACCAAATTTTGTTTGGGAGCCACATCGCACGACCGCGCAATTGTCAGTTAAAGCGACGCTGTCCCAAATCTCAAAAAGGGGCCTGGGTCCTTTAGCTGCAAAATGGTCCGGGGCTTAAGTGGTTAAGGCAGGATAAAAAAAAGGGCAAAATATGCACTATTGTTTCTGGGCTGTACTTTGAGTACAAACAACATACATATGTTTTTTGGTGGTAGGTTATAGTAGTAGCAAGAACTATACAGCTAAATTTTAAATATATATATATATATTTTTTTTTTTAACTATTTTGGGCCAGTTTTCCTATAACAAAAAATCAGGAGATATCCATTACCATTTACCACCAAATGAAAGCCCAATTTGTTCTAGAAAAAACCCAAAACATCCACCTGGTTTTACTAACACATTTCAAAGTTGCAAAATTGGGCTTAGGCATTGAGATTTGTTTTACTTTTAGGCACAAAGGGGTTAAACTGCTTCTCCAATATCATTGAGTGGCCTCATGTCTTAAGCTCCCTGAGCCCTGGTTCACATTGGTGCAATTTGACATGTCAAATCGGCGACAATAGCTGGCAATGGCACCGTCCTAATTGGTGCAAAACCGCATTTGTGGCGCAGCGCCGTTTTCTGTAGATTTCTGTACTATTGGCGATTTCGGAATGCGTTTTTCTGAAATCTTCCCCCAAATCGGGACTAAAATGCGGGAATGAAATCGTGCGAGCTGAACTCGCAGTATTTCATTCCCGCACTCATTGTGAACCTAGGCTTAAACTTATTGCGATTTCATCTTAGGGAAAAAAATATCTCCTCAAGTGTTACTTCTCCAGAGAGGTTTAAACCCTTAGTGACAGAGTAAAACAAATAATGCCTGAACACAATTTTACAACTTTGACATGTGCCCGTAAACCTGTACATATCATCAAAACTATCCCTTGATTTTTTATTATTTTTTCAGACAAATTGTGCTTTGTTTTTGTTTTTTGGTGGTAAATGATAACCCGATATCACCGTTTGTGTGTGTTTTTTTTTTTTTTTTGTATTGACAAAGGAAAACTGGCCCAAAACAGTTCCAATTGTATTTTTTTAATTTAGCTGTATATTTCTTGCTATTACCATAATTTACCAGCAAGGAATAGCCCAAAATAAATTCTGCTCCTGATGATCGCAATGATACCACATGTGTATGATATTGTTTGTACCCCATAGTAGGGCCCTGAAGCAATGGGGCGCATTTTCCTTTTATCTTTCCATTCTACCTAAAACACACTGACACAAATTTAAACAATTCTTTATTTTTTTAAATCGTGGCAAAAATATATTGACCTTTCACTCCGACTTTTGACCCCAACATGAACCTTGCCACTGGCCTAGATCTGACTCACCAAGGTAACCCTATAGTACCCATCTTCACCCAGGTTACTGACCTATATTTGATTACTTTTTTTTTTTTGACTGACAATGTCTAGTGACTTATATATCGTTTTTAACTTTGTATACTTTAGAGGTCCCAGTTTTCCCTGGTGGATGGTGTGCGTGTCCCGGATCTGCTGTCATTTCCTTCCCCCCCTCAGTTCCCGGGCCAGGCCCAATTGAGCGGCCCCCGGTCTGTAGCCCTGTATGGTTCACCCTGGGTTGTTATGTGAGTACAATATTGGCCCGGCCAATCACTTCATACCTACTATACATATTTTTTTTTTCTCTGTCCATAAGGGTATACTAATTAGACCACTTGGGCAATATATTTTTTTGTTCATAGAACATAGATGCATCTGGCTCCTGATGAATGGATATGACTCCATGAAACGCGTCGAGCCTTCCTGGATGCATCCAATATACACTGACCGGTTTTAGATGGTTTTACCGCCTCCCTTTTCCCCTTGTGCAATGGCGTACCCCGACATATGGACCAAGCGGGATGTACTTTGTCACTCTCTATATTTGTGTCATGCCATGTTGTTATATATGCTACCTGTTGTATACCTTCATTTCACCTGTCATAATTTATATGCAAAATCGTTCTTTATGCCTTGTCGATCATTTGTCGCAGTAAACATACATATGTTTGGACTTATGTGAAGTTGATTGGTCTCACCACACACACCTCATTCAAAGTCCCGACCTTCCCCCTTCTTTTTAATTATATTTAGGATGGGGGCGTGAACCTTCCTCACGTCCCATTTAAAGTCCCAGGTTCGCCTCTCCCCCATTTGTTTTTGTTTGATTAGGGATGGAGGTGTGTTTGTGCTCTGGGACCCATCGTCTTCTTAGGGATGACCTTCAGTGGACCTCCCTAATTCAACATGTTAGACACAGAACGCAGTTTGCATTGACATGTTTTACATTTTACCCTTTTAAATCTGCCTCACTGCAACCAGTTTGTGTCCATCTGATCTGCAGCCGGAGAGCCGGCTTGTGTCTGTTTTCCCGGGAGCTGCGACGCGCGCTGTGGCCCCTCCCCCTCTTTCCTCCCTTCTCCTCCTATTGGTCGGGGGGACTGGGTGGGTGTCCCCACCGTGCGTCGGCACCACGCCCCCCATGCTGTGCGTGTGGCGCCGCAATTGGGCGGTCGTCGCACGTGCGCTGGTGTATAACATTGTGGTCAAACGCATGAGAGGTCTCTCTGGCGGTGCCGGGATATCTCTCCTTTGTGTGTACCAGCGTGGTGCTGGGGGGTAACGGTGCCTGCTCTGATGGGTTTGCACTCCATCCCTCTACGTCCAACACCTCCTACCATCAAGCCAGCACAGTGGCTGTACATCCAGACTTCTGCTCTACCTTCATCTGGCCGTCCATTCCAAGTTGATAAACCAAGGTAACCTCTTAGTATCCCTTTCCATCCGGGTTACTGACCTATACTTGATTACTCCCCTGACTTATAATGTCACAGAGACTTATACACCACTGCTAATTTTGTATACTAACTAAGGTGACCCCTTAGTACCCATCTCCATCTGGGTCACTGACCTATATTTGTTTACTCCCCTGACCTATAATATCATAGAGACTCCTACACCATTTTTACTTTGTATACTTCAGAGGTCCCAGTTTTTCCCTTGGCAGCGGCTGCA
The DNA here is from genome assembly GCA_029206835.1 of Rana muscosa. Taxonomy (NCBI): domain Eukaryota; kingdom Metazoa; phylum Chordata; class Amphibia; order Anura; family Ranidae; genus Rana; species Rana muscosa. The sequence goes on along the minus strand of CM055116.1, from coordinate 1,072,555,274 downwards.
CTTCTAGACTCCTGTTCTTATTTTTACCTGGCTTTTCATCTTAATTTGACTCACCAAGGTAACCCTATAGTACCCATCTTCACCCGGGTTACTGACCTATATTTGATTACTTTTTTTTTTTGTTTGACTGACAATGTCTAGTGACTTATATATCGTTTTTAACTTTGTATACTTTAGAGGTCCCAGTTTTCCCTGGTGGATGGCGTGCGTGTCCCGGATCTGCTGTCATTTCCTTCCCCCCCTCAGTTCCCGGGCCAGGCCCAATTGAGCGGCCCCCGGTCTGTAGCCCTGTATGGTTCACCCTGGGTTGTTATGTGAGTACAATATTGGCCCGGCCAATCACTTCATACCTACTATACATATTTTTTTTTTCTCTGTGTCCATAAGGGTATACTAATTAGACCACTTGGGCAATATATTTTTTTGTTCATAGAACATAGATGCATCTGGCTCCTGATGAATGGATATGACTCCATGAAACGCGTCGAGCCTTCCTGGATGCATCCAATATACACTGACCGGTTTTAGATGGTTTTACCGCCTCCCTTTTCCCCTTGTGCAATGGCGTACCCCGACATATGGACCAAGCGGGATGTACTTTGTCACTCTCTATATTTGTGTCATGCCATGTTGTTATATATGCTACCTGTTGTATACCTTCATTTCACCTGTCATAATTTATATGCAAAATCGTTTTTTATGCCTTGTCGATCATTTGTCGCAGTAAACATACATATGTTTGGACTTATGTGAAGTTGATTGGTCTCACCACACACACCTCGTTCAAAGTCCCGACCTTCCCCCTTCTTTTTAATTATATTTAGGATGGGGGCGTGAACCTTCCTCACGTCCCATTTAAAGTCCCAGGTTCGCCTCTCCCCCATTTGTTTTTGCCACTGGCCTAGATCTAGCTATTTTCTTTACTTTTGAATTTTTTTATTTACATCTTTCTCTCCTGCAATGTATCTCCCTCTCCATTCAGAAGAGGAAGAATAAACGGGCATGCTCTCAGGGACCGATTTGAGGACTGTGGGTATCCAAGCAATAATAAAGCACCAAAATCCCCAGAATGGTTGAACAAAGGAATGGTGGGTGGGATTTTTACGGGTGCAAACAAATACTAATATATCAAAGAAATTATATAAAAATATTTTTATTTTGAATGACAAAATAAAAAAATATGAATAAAATTGAAAGAGTACAGGTACTAAGCGATACAATATTACAGGACAGTAGAATCAGTTGGTATTCCTGACATGTTTCGCCCATAGATTGGGCTTCTTCAAAGGGGAAAGAACTGTCCGGCTAGTAGTACATGTATTCTAGAGATAGAACAATACAGAAAAAACAATATATCAAAATCAATCAAATTAAACATTCTTAATAAACATTTTTTTAATTTGTTGTGCCTACGCATCCCCAATCCCCAGAGCATAGCTACCTACCTGTCTCTCCTATAGTAGATCCCACCAGTCATACCCCATACGACGACCAGTCAAGTCCGAGACACCATAGGGCAGGGATATGCAATTAGCGGACCTCCAGCTGTTGCCAAACTACAAGTCCCATGAGGCATAGCGAGACTCTGACAGCATCAAGCATGACACCCAGAGGCAGAGGCATGATGGGACTTGTAGTTTGGCAACAGCTGGAGGTCTGCTAATTGCATATCCCTGCCATAGGGTGTTGGGTGAACACAGGGGGAACAATGGGACCAGCTATACAGAGTATCTAGAAGTTGTGAATAATAAGAATAAACAATGAGTGGACCATATAGGAAAAGGGGGAAGTCCCCACTGATTGGAGAGTAAAAAATGGTAGGCAAAAATAATAAACTTACATAGGCTAGTTCTACTTTAAGCCTAAATTCCTGGGACAAATGCTGTCAGCAAGATGCGATAGATGTAAACATCCAAAACACTGGGCAAAAGAAGGATGAAATATAAAATAAATAACAAAACTAGTAGATCAATGAGAAGGATTACAATGGAGAAAATAGTTGTATGTCTGTGCGTTCCAATACACAGCACGGGGCGACAGGCCTCAAAGATAACCAGGGGCTCCAGCAGCATCTAACCAGCCGAAGCTTGCGGCCCTTTATACCCCCATCCGGTCGTAAGACTGTAGCGCGCGTGCGCAACCCCGTCGCTGACGTCACTCCGTGTTATTCAAGCTGAGTGACGAGGCGTTGAAGAAATAGCACAAGAGTTCCATCTTGTGGATGGAAATAAGATTTCACCCAAAATATGGGGAACCTCACAGGGAAAGCGAAGGGGGAAAAAAAAGGCACATGCGGCCAGTAAATCGAGTGCCCTGCTTGATCTTGACAAAGTGGGTATTAGTCTTCATTCAGGAGTGACTAGGCAGAATGTGTTAACAACATCAAAGCTGAACAGCCCCGCCCAGGGGGCGGTCCTACTGGCTATGTCCCCTCAGCAGCTGTTTTTTTCTGCCTAGCAAAGGAGAAAGACATGACTCCCTTCGGGCCCATAGGCCTGGAGGTTTATTACTATTTTTTTTGTTCCTGTGATCTGCGATCAACTGCCGACTGGGTGACAGGCTGGATCCGCGATCCTTGTAGTCCCCCCAGTTTCGGCCATCGAGCGTCTGCCGACCGTAGCTACGCGCTGGGTCATCCACGACATGCCCGTCGCTCTACAGGTGGCCGGTGAGCTAGACGCTCCAGGGCACGCATATGATCGGTCTATAGGGCCAAGTCACAGCCTGCCGGGCCGAGAGTCACCTCCGTAACAACGCGGAAGATGGCCTCTCTGGGATGCTTCCAGCTTAATCCATGCAGGAAGGGTAAGTAGCAATCCCCTGCTCCGGCAGGAGGACATGGCTGGACATTCCCGGGGAGGTCAAGTAGGGGGTTCTAGCCTTACTTTCCTCCCTCCCTTCCTTCCCTCCTCCCTGGGCTCTGGAGCTAGGCTCGCTGCTGACCGTGGCTTCATCTGGGGGGCTCCATCTGTGGAGGGAACTGCGCTGTACGTCCGCCTACTGGGGTGCTAGTGGGCTGCCATTAAGAGTGTCAGATTTGCTTACCTGTGTGTTTTTCCCTCCATGCTGTCGGCCGCCATGTTTGCAGCGCCCTGCACCTGTTTGACATTTATATGCCACTCGGTGGCCATGTTCTTGTGGTCCGCGCCTTTTTTGGCCTCTATCTGCCGCTCCGCGGCCATTTTCTTGTGGTCCACGCCTGCCTCGGCCTCTTTCTGTCGCTCGGCGGCCATTTTCTTGTGGTCTATCTGCCCCCATTTACAGCACAGCCACTTGGCGGGCGTTTTGTGGAGGTCTTTTGGCCTCTAGTGTACATTTAAACAGCGTGAAACGACAGAGACATGCTGCAGAGGGTCAGACTGACACAGGCGGCTATAGATAAGCATCTCAAGCGGGACGGACGGCAGCTGTGCGGTGACCGTTCTAGGGTGGTGGGGAGCCCCTTGTCTCTCTGGCAGCTAGGATGGTGGGCTGTTGGTACCTTGACTGGAGTCCTTGTGTTGGGTGCGTTGGTCAGCATGGCCCCCTGATACACCTGAATTGGCATGTGGTGCTCCTGCACCCGTTGTGTCAGTAGACGCTATGTCGGTGTCCTGAAGGCTTTTTTTTTGCTAAGGTTTAAGCGGCAAGTGGGAACATGGGGGATATAAAATGCCCCTTCCCCCCCCGCCATCATCTGGGGACAACTCTGATGCAGAGCCGGGCACAGCTATGGCTCATGGCCCTGGTTCTGACGTGTCAGAGGATGCGGACCGTGGCCGGTCGGACAGTGAGGGTGACTCCGGGTCAGCACGCTATAAGGCTCTGGTAGGTGACCTTATCAACGCAGTGCGGGATACTCTATAGAGAAGCCTGCGGAAACGCCAGAGGCGTCGGTCCCTTTCGGGTTCCGTAATGCCGACCCGCACTGCTAAGTTGTTTCCTTGTGCGTCTTATCTAGACAAGCTTATACAAGGAGTGGGACAAACCACAGAAGGTTTTTTCAGTCCCTAAAAGGTTTGGCGCTGCATTACCCTTTTGAGGAGAGCTTCCTGAAAAAATTGACCTCTCCTCTGATAGTGGACCCTCAGGTGTCCAGATTAAAGAAGGTAACCACAATTCCATTGCCCGTGTTCCTACTTTCAAAGACCCTGCGGACAGCAAGGCTGAAGCGGTCACCCGCTACCTATACACGGTGGTGGGCTCGGCTGTGTGCCCAACGGTGGTTGGGGCCCTGGTGTCTCAGACACTTACTGAATGGGCAAAGATGCTGCTCCATGGGTTTAAAGATATAAAAACAAAGGTTAGCCCATGGGACTTTAGTTGAGGAGGTCATAAGGGTCCAAACAGATGAATCAGGTATAATAAAAATCTCAATTTATTTAACACATGGTCATGGGTTGTACATGTATTAAACATGAAAATGCAAAGGCAACATGTGAAGGTGGCATGCTGTAATTGCTAATCATGAGCTTCTAGTTCTAGTGTTAAAACAAAAAGGAGAATATGTACATACATATACATCTGTGAACTCACATCATACATTTAAACATGTGTTGAACATGGACATATGAACAGCCCGTAAAATTGGCATGATACAGTCATTAGGCAGTAATGAACATATGGTTCCAGTAGCAGAGTAATAAACATACATGTGCATCTGGGGGGGTTCAGTTGACCCAGGGTCACTAGACTCTGGAGGAATCCCACTTGCCGATCAATGTCCTGGAACTCCGGGCGATCAGGCTGTGCCTCTCCACATGGTCTTAGAGGCTACAGGGGCGTCCAGTCAGGATCCAGTCGGACAACGCCATGGCGGTGGCGTATGTCAACCATCAAGGAGGAACAAGAAGCTCAGCTGCAGCATCGGAGGTCGCTCACATCCTAAAGGTGGGCAGAAGGGAGCGTACCGGCCCTGGCGCCCGAAATGCGCCGCAAATCCGCCCATAGCGTTGGCGGTAAAAATAGCGGCGTTTTACCGCCGATGCTATGGGTGGCTCAGTGAGAAAGGGGTTTTAGTGCTCCCTGAGTCCTTCCACTCGTACAGTATTAAAACCCCTTATGGTACATTTTAGTCCTCTTTCCCTTTCATCTCTCTCTATCCTAATTTTTTATTTTTTTCCCCATCCCTCTCTCTAGCTGTCTTTCTTGTTCTCTTATTCATTCTCTCTCTTTTTCTTTGTTCCTCCCCCTCTTTTCCTCTCCCTTCTATGGATTCTCTATTTTTATTCCTTTTCTTACTCCTTGGTGGGGGGGGGGATGTGTGGTGGAATGCGTGGCAGTGCTGGTGGGGGGAATGGGATGAGTTGCAGTGCTGGGGGGGGATTCTGATCAGCCAACTTAGGTGCTCTTGATCAAGGTGTCATCTGCTGATCTGCGAACTATAGTGGGGACTTTTAATGGCAACTATAATCACAGGTAGTGTTGCTCATTATGTCTCCGACTTCGTGGTGTCTCGCAGAAGTGACACCTATGCCGAATTCAGGAGCTAGGGTCTCCTCCAGCCCCTCCCACTACACATTCCTCACCAGTCAGCTGACCTCTAGTCTTTGCCCCCATACATGCCGTGAACTGAACGGGCAGCTGCGAAGAGGCTGAGTGGGTGGCCACGGGCTCCACGGACAGCCCTGCTGGGCGGCTGCACAAAGGCTGGGAGAGCAGTGCAGGCTTCAGGAACAGCCCAGGATTCGGTGACCCCTAGAAAATCATCATTCGACCCCAGGTTGAGAACCACTGCTCTAAAGGAAGTTTCCCATCCTTTCCTTCAACCCTAGTGAAGCCATTTTTAAACTCACCTAATTTCATCATCCACGTCTCTATCCACTTTTAGGACAGGCAACCTGGGTCCAGTGCTGCAATGCGTGCCCACATCTCTCATTATTTTATCAAGCTATCCTACAAGCATAATCCTAGTGCCTAATTGACTATGTGCAAAGCATTCATGCAATTATATCATAATTCCTAAGAGTTACACATCTAAATGGCTTACAATTCAATATTTCATTGACGCCAGGTTTATCTATGGCTGCCCCACTCAACCCACTTTTTATGTATTTATTTTTTTGAGAACCTGCCTTTTCCAATCTCCCCCCACAGGGACCTTCTTAATCCAGTCCAGCAGGGACAGTTATATTGTTCCCCCTTCGAGTGGCTAACAGGCATTGTCAAGAACACAATCGCACAGGGATTATTTTTTTTTCCATTTTTGGGGCTCATTGATTTGCAATATTGCCCCTCCATTAATTGTGAGCAACTTCAATCTAATGATATTCTTATGCCCTCCGGAAGATTTTTGATCCTTTATGTGTCCCTGGTTAATGGAAATTAAGGTAGAGGTTTGTAGCTCAGGATTTTATATACTAATTTAGACCCAACATATTAGGACTTTGTATTGATTTATTTCTACTCTGGTGTCTTTTGGGTTGTCCCTGGTTTACTCTTTCGTCCATGGACCGACACAGCTTCTCTATTGACAAAGTGGGTATTATCCGTTAATTAGGAGTGACTAGGCAGAAAAACTTGTAAAAAGTGTTGCATCACACCTTCTACAGTACCGCCCAGGGGGCGGACCCTCTGGGTATACCCTCTCAGTCTGCACATCGCAGATCAGTTTTTTTCTGTCTAGCAAGGAGTAGGACATGGCTCCCTTCGGGCTCATTGGTCCGGGGAAAAAAGATATATATATTTTTTATTTTTTTGCTACATTTGTTGTTTCCTGCGATCTTCGATCAACTGCCGACTGGGTGACAGGCTGGATCCTCGATCCTTGTAGTCTCCCCAGTTTCGGCCATCGAGCGTGTGCCGACCCTAGCTACGCGCTGGGTTTTCCACGACATGCCCGTCGCTCCACGGGTGGCCGGTGAGCCTACGCTCCAGGGCCTGCATCGGACCGCTCAGCTTCGGCTGACCTTACGGCCGAGTCGCAGCAGCCTGGCCGGTGAGCTAACGCTCCAAGGCTTGCATCGGACCGCTCAGCTTCGGCTGACCTTACGGCCGAGTCGCAGCAGCCTGTCCGGTGAGCGTCATGCTCCAGGGCATACATATGATCGTCCCTTCTGGGTCCAATCACAGCATGCCTGGCCAACAGTCACCTTCCGTGCGCGGACGATGATCTGTTTGGAATGTCTTCCAGCAGAATACATGCAGGATAGGTAAGTAAAACTCCCCTGCCTCGGCTGGGTGATTTAGCTGGACATTCCTGGAGAGATCAAGTAAGTGGTTGTGGCCCCTTTCTTCCCTCTCTCCCTGCCTTTCCCTCCTCCCTGGGCTTCTAGCTAAAGGTTGCTGGGTGCTGGGGGTCACCTAGGGGGTCCCACTGGAGCGGGGCTGGCTGTAACTAACATTTAAAAGAAATGTCATTTTTGCTTACCTGTGTTTCTGTGTCTCCATGCTGTCGGCGGCCATTTTGAGGTGGTCCATGCCAAGTTTGGCCTCTTGTAACTGCCTGGCGGCCATCTTCCTGTAGTTCGGCCACACCCACTGGCCCCTATCAGGTGATCGGCGGCCATGTTTGTCCACCCTGTATGCAGATATTGCCGTTCGGCGGCCATCTTTTTTGTGGGCTATGGCTGCCTGACCTCTATCTTCTGTCGGCGGCCATTTTCTTAGAGCCCACATTATCTTCCATACAGACGGTTTTGGCAACCATTTTGCGAGAGCCTCCGGCCTCTAGGGTGCATTACACTGGCGCGAAAATTCACACAGGAAGTGCTGATAAAAGAAGCAGACTGACACAGCAGCAAGGGGACAGCATCATAGGCGCAGCATAGCAGTACCTATCCAGGGTGGTGAGTCCTCTGGGTAACCCAGCATCTCTGCAGCGCAGGAGGGTGGCCTATTGATATCTTGCCTGGAGCCCTGTGAGTGTCAGCGTGTGGTCAGCATGGCATCTGAGCCAGATGTCTTCTCCCCTGAAACACCAGATTTAGCAGCTGGTGTCCCTGAGGTGTCTATGGACGCTATGTCGGCAATCCTAGAGGCGTTTGCTGCCAGGGTGGAAGCAGCACACGGGAATACAGGGGGTAATAAACGCCCCCGTCCCCTGCAATCTTCTGGGGATATTTCTGATGCAGAACCAGGTCCAGCTACGGCTCATGGCCCAGATTCTGATGCATCAGAGACTGCAGACCGTGACCGATCGGACAGTGAGGAGGACTCCAAGTCCAGGTCAGTACGCGAGACGGCTTTGGTATCTGACCTTATTACTGCAGTGCGGGATACGCTAAAGTTGGAAAGGACTGAAGAAGTAGCAGATACTCCAGTCCCCTTTGGGTTTCGTAAACCTGCCCGCACTGCTAAGGTGTTCCCTTGTGTGTCTTATTTTGACAAACTCTTATACAAGGAATGGGAGAACCCACTGAGGGTCTTTACAGCCCCAAAGAGGTTTGCAGTACGGTACCCCTTTGAGGAGAGTTTTCTGAAGATATGGACCTCTCCCCCTATAGTGGACCCTTCGGTGTCCAGACTTAATAGAGCCACCACTATTCCAGTAGAAGGGGCTCCTGTTTTCAAGGACCCTGTGGATAAGAAGGCTGAAGCACTCGCTCGCTACCTATACTCAGTGGTAGGCTCAGCAGTACGCCCGGCATTGGCGGGGGCCCTAGTGTCTCAGACACTTACTGAATGGGCAAAATTGCTACTCCAGGGGTTAAAGGAGCGAGATGCTCCTCCTAATGAGATAACTTTGGCCGACCAGTTGGTCCAGGGCCTTAAGTTTGTCTGCGAGTCAGACATGGATACTATTCCCCTGCTGTCAAGAGCTTCGGTTTATGCAGTAGCAATACGCCGCCTGATCTGGCTAAAGGGCTGGTCTGCGGACCAGACTTCCAAGAAAGCCCTATTGGATCTGCCTTTTAAGGGCGACAGACTTTTTGGGGCTTCTCTGGATGACATCATCAAGGATGCTACAGGAGGTAAAAGCACTTTGCTTCCCCAAACTAGCAAGGGTAGGGGACCACGCCAAGGGCAAGGCCCCTCCTTTACTGCACGTAAGCGTTTTTTTCGCCCTCTTAAGGCGACAGGGAAAAGACCCCAGGCCGATAAAGCGCCTGCCCAAGGACAAAAGCGTCCTTGGTCCCGCAGACCCAACAAGCCTGTGGACAAATCTGCGTCCACATGAAGGTCCGCCCCCACCCAGCTCTCGGGTGGGGGGACGTCTTCGCAAATTCGCGACTCAGTGGACTGCTCTAGTCTCCGACAGGTGGGTTTGCGAAGTAATCTCCTCAGGCTACAAGATAGAATTTCTCTCTTGTCCACCAGACAGATTCATCACCTCCAATCTCCAGCTACTACCGACCCGTCGGGAGGCCCTGTATGGGGCGGTCCAGGGTCTACTGGAACGCGGGGTAGTTATTCCAGTTCCAGAACAGGAACGGGGTCAGGGTTTTTACTCAAATCTGTTCATTGTGCCAAAGAAGGAGGGGGTTCGTCCAATCTTGGATCTCAGAGCCCTCAATTGCTTTGTGAAGGTACAAAGATTTCGGATGGAGTCGGTTCGATCCGTAGTCACGGCTCTCCATCCGGGGGACTTTCTGGCCTCCTTGGACATAAGGGACGCATACCTGCATGTCCCCATATACTCCAGACACCAGAGGTTTCTGCGATTTGCTATCGGGAAGAACCACTACCAGTTTGTGGCCCTCCCGTTTGGCCTTGCCTCAGCACCCAGGACGTTCACCAAGGTGCTCGCTCCGATTCTGGCACTTCTAAGACAGCGGGGTATCGCTATCACAGGTTACTTGGACGACCTTCTGCTGAAGGGCCCTTCAAGCTCAGAATTAGAGGTAAGCGTGTCCATTACCTGTCAGACTCTTCGAGACTGTGGTTGGATACTAAACACGCAAAAGTCAGTATTGGTGCCCACTCAACGCCTAGTGTACCTGGGGTTGATTCTGGATTCCTCAGAGGCAAAGGTATTCCTCCCTGTGGAGAAGTTGCAGACCCTCCGGGCTGCAGTACGGCAGCTGACTTCCAGGAATTGGTCGTCACTCCGTTTTTGCATGCGAGTGTTGGGCCTCATGGTAGCCTCCTTCGAGGCAGTCCCATATGCTCAATACCACACTCGAGTGTTACAGAGGGAAGTTCTGTCCAGATGGAACAGATGCCCTTCATCTCTGGATTATCAAATCCGAGTGAGCCACCTAGTCAGGAGATCCCTGGTATGGTGGCTGACAGCACCGGCTCTAATGGCCGGGAAGTCATTTCTTCCGGTTTACTGGATAGTGATCACGACGGACGCCAGCCTTACAGGTTGGGGGGGAGTCTGGGGTGTCCAGTCGGCGCAAGGTCGCTGGACCCCAGAGGAAGCCCTCCTGCCGATCAATGTCCTGGAGATCCGGGCGATCAAGCTGTGCCTCTTCAAATGGTCTCAGAGACTGCAAGGGCGTCCAGTCAGGATCCAGTCAGACAACGCCACAGCAGTGGCATATGTCAATCATCAAGGAGGAACAAGAAGCTCAGCTGCAGCATCGGAGATCGCTCGCATCCTGAAGTGGGCAGAGAGGAGCGTACCGGCACTGTCGGCCGTGTACATTCCGGGTGTGGAAAACTGGCAGGCGGACTACCTGAGCCGCCAGATGCTGGACCAGGGAGAATGGTCCTTACACCCGGAGGTGTTCCAACTCCTCTGCCAAAGATGGGGCACACCAGACGTAGATCTTCTGGCTTCCCGACTCAATCGGAAGGTATTGAGGTTTGTGGCCCGGTCAAGAGACCCATGGGCAGACGCAACGGACGCGTTGGTAGCATCGTGGGGCCAGTATCGGCTAATCTATGCCTTCCCTCCCTTAAGGCTTCTTCCTCTTCTGCTCCGCAGAGTGGAGGCAGAGGGAATTCCAATGATCCTAATCGCTCCAGATTGGCCTCAGCGTCCTTGGTACGCCGATCTAGTACGTCTGGTAGCAGACGTCCCCTGGCGCCTACCACTACGGAAGGACCTGCTGTCGCAAGGTCCCATATTCCATCCTGCTTTACAGTCATTGGCTTTAACGGCATGGCTGTTGAGAACCAGGTACTGAGAGACCGGGGCCTGTCAGACTCAGTAATTTCTACTATGAGAAGTGCTCGGAAACCGTCCTCTAGGAAGGTCTATCACCGCACTTGGAGGGCCTACATCTCCATGTGTGAGGAAATGAAATGGCATCCGCGTACCTATTTGGTTTCCAGAATCCTGCTGTTTTTACAGCATGGGGTAGACCAAAGGCTTGCCCTAAGTACGATTAAGGGACAGATATCTGCCATGGCTGTCTTTTTTCAGCGACCCCTGGCGACTCACTCTCTCGTGAGTACATTTGTGCAGGGGGTTCGACATGTGGCCCCTCCGGTCCGCCCCCCGTTACCTCCGTGGGACTTGAACCTGGTCCTCTCGGTGCTTCAGAAGGCACCGTTTGAGAATATTAGAGATATTCCCCTGTTGACACTTTCTCAGAAGGTGGTCTTTTTGGTGGCTGTTACGTCAGTTAGACGAGTCTCTGAGCTGGCAGCCTTGTCCTGCAAGGCTCCCTATTTGATTTTCCACAAGGATAAGGTGGTGCTGCGGCCGCAGCCTTCCTTTCTTCCGAAGGTCGTTTCGGCTTTTCATCTCAACGAAGACATTGTACTTCCATCCTTGTGTCCTCAGCCGTCGAATCCTAAGGAGTCGGCGTTGCATTCCTTGGACGTTGTCCGAGCTTTGAGAGTATACATATCTGCTACTTCCCTGTTCCGGAAGTCAGACTCACTGTTTGTTTCGGTGGCTGGTCCCAAGAAGGGCCAAGCAGTCTCATCGGCCACCATCTCTAGGTGGATCCGACAGATAGTAATCCAGGCTTACGCCTTAAAGGGTCAGGCGCCCCCCTTTCCTGTCACGGCGCATTCGACCAGGGCAATAGGTGCCTCTTGGGCTTTCCGACATCAAGCGTCTGTTTCCCAACTATGTAAAGCGGCGACTTGGTCGTCCGCTCACACTTTCACAAAATTCTACAAAGTTGATGTAGGTGCATCTTCGGATGCCTCTTTCGGCCGCAAGGTTTTGCAGGCGGCTGTTTAGAGTTGCAACTCCTCCGTTGGAGGAGTGCTGTTTTGTGTTTTGGGGTGAAGTTTGTTTTTATGCTGTTACCACCCCTCGTTTTTTCTCTGACACTGCTTTGGGACGTCCCACTTTGTCAATAGAGAAGCTGTGTCGGTCCATGGACGAAAGAGTAAATAGGATTTTTTACTCACCGTAAAATCCTTTTCTCTGAGTCCATGGACCGACACAGCACCCACCCCTCCTTTTAAGTTTGTACTGCTTTTTGACGAACTGATCTGCGATGTGCAGACTGAGAGGGTATACCCAGAGGGTCCGCCCCCTGGGCGGTACTGTAGAAGGTGTGATGCAACACTTTTTACAAGTTTTTCTGCCTAGTCACTCCTAATTAACGTATAATACCCACTTTGTCAATAGAGAAGCTGTGTCGGTCCATGGACTCAGAGAAAAGGATTTTACGGTGAGTAAAAAATCCTATTTTTGTTAATTTGTAGTCGTCCCTAAACGCGCTCATTCATGTTTGGCGTCCAACTAGAATCTGGGTAGGTGCCCCCTGTTTAGGATAGTCATACCATTTTGGTTCACAATCTATACTTACCCATTTGTTGTATACTTCCTGTATATTTTTTTTTTTTGCGATTATGTGCCATATTTATTGTCTGTTTTTATTACAAACAGGTATGTTCTGCATATTGAACTCCTTAATTTTTCAGGTTTTAGATCTTGAAAAACGCGTAGAACTATAACTTTGAAGTAAAACCACCCTTAAAAGCTTACAAGTTGTACTTAGCAGCTTAAGCCCAGTTGAATTGTAACTGCAGTAACCCTTTTGTATGATTTTCTTTATGGATACATGTTTGCAGACAATTTTAACCACTTCAGCCCCGGGCCATTTTGTCTGGTTAACCACTTGCCACCCACCCTATAGCGGATTGACGGCGGCAAAGTGGTTGCAAAATCCTGACAGGACGTCCTCAGGATTTTGAGCCGCTGCGCGCCCCCGGGGGCGCGCATCGTGGCGATCGTTGTTGCAGGGTGTCAGTCTGACACCCCGCAACACCGATCTAGGTAAAGAGTCTCTGACGGAGACTCTTTACCACGTGATCAGCCGTGTCCAATCACGGCTGCTCACAGTGTAAACAGGAAAAGCCGGTCATCGGCTTTTCCTCACTCGCGTCTGTCAGACACGAGTAGAGGAGAGCCGATCGGCTGCTCCTCTGACGGGGGGGGGGGTTTGTGCTGATCGATTATCAGCACAGCCCCCCCGAGGATGCCCACTGGACCACCAGGGATGCCACTGGACCACCAGGGAAGCACACCATAAAAAGGTAAATAAGGTATGCCACCCTAGACCACTAGGGATAATGGATGCCAATCAGTGCCCACAATGGGCATCACTGATTGGCAGGCATTGTTTGGCACTGATTGGCATCCATTAGTACAGTACAGTGCCACCTATCAGTGCCCACCCGTGCCGCCTCATCGGTGCCCACCCGTGCCGCCTCATCGGTGCCCACCCGTGCCGCCTCATCGGTGCCCATCAGTGAAGGAGAAAACTAACTTATTTACAAAGTTTTGTAACTGAAACCAAAAAAAAAACTTTTTTTTTTCAACATTTTCGGTCTTTTTTTTATTTTTTAGCAGAAAATAAAAATCGCAGAGGTGATCAAATACCACCAAAAGAAAGCTCTATTTGTGGGAACAAAATGATAAAAATTTAGTTTGGGTACAGTGTACCATGACCGCGCAATTGTCATTCAAAGTGCAGCAGAAAGCTGAAAATTGGTCTGGGCAGGAAGGTGTTTAAGTGCCCAGTATGGAAGTGGTTAAAGACCAGGCCACTTTTTTGCGATTCGGCACTGCGTCACTTTAGCTGACAATTGCGCGGTCATGCGACGTGGCTCCCAAACAAAATTGATGTCCTTTTTTTCCCCACAAATAGAGCTTGGTGGTATTTGATCACCTCTGCAGTTTTTATTTTTTGCGCTATAAACAAAAATAGAGCGACAATTTTGAAAAAAAAAAAAACAATATTTTTAACTTTTTGCTATAATAAATATCCCCAAAAAAACAAAGTTTTCCTCAGTTTAGGCCGATACGTATTCTTCTACATATTTTTGGTAAAAAAAAAAAAAAAAAATCGCAATAAGCGTTTATCGATTGGTTTGCGCAAAAGTAATAGCGTTTACAAAATAGGGGATAGTTTTATGGCATTTTTATTATTTTTTTTTTTTTTACTAGTAATGGCGGCGATCAGCGATTTTACCTCTGAGACGATCGCGGGGATCCCCGCGGCCCGACTCATGGGGAAGGTGGCAGGGTCACGAGCGAGCACGCAACCACGCATCAGGCATTTAACAGGGCAACGTACAGGTACGCGATTGTGCCTGTCCGTGCCATTCTGCCGACGTACAAGTACAGGAGGTGGTCAGCAAGTCTCTAATCACTTCCTGTCCCTAGGACGTACCCATACATTCTCAGGCGAAAAAAAGTGTTTATACCTGAAGCTATGATTCTGTATCTAAAATTTGCAGCCAGCGATGGGCTTTCATGTAAAAGTTATCCGAGCAGCTTTACAGCCACCCAATCGCCTCTAAAAGGGCATGGAAGGGGCCTCCTCCACCGCGGAACCTGGGACCATTACACTGGGTCGGGCAAGCTGCAGACAGAGGTGAAGGAGGAACACCACCTCTGAGGAATGAAGCCAGAAGTAACACGCATTATATCACTGCCACTTTCAGTTGTTTGTTTACTGCATGTATCAGCCAGAGAAACAAGCTCACGTTTCACTTTAAACCAGTAGCCAGTAAAGTGTTTTCAAAAGCGTTGCCTATGGTGTTTAGGTACTGTAGTTTGATGTCATTTCACATGCATGCAAAATTTTCAATCCTGACATGTTCGGTACCTTAAAAAAAGTGTCAGTTCATAAACGGATGCGCAAATATTGTGACATAAAAAATTGCAACAACCATTGTTGTATTCTCCAGAGCATCTGCTCTCAGAAAATATGTTTGTGGGTTCTAAAGGGCCAATTCACACTGACTTGCGCTAAAATGCACCTACATTTCCATTGATTTTAATTGTGGTTTAAACACACACTGATGAAAATTTAGCACAATGCAACATTATGGTGCGAATAGGACACATTGGAAATGTTTTTCGGATGTCCTCCTGTCAATCTGCGTTTTACAGCTGCGCTAAAATGCACTAGTCCTAAATAATTTTCTAGCAAAAAAAAAAAAATGCTTTAAAAAGTGGAACTTCACTCATTTTTGTGTTTATTAAAAGTCAGCAGCTACAAAAAAGTGTAGCTGCTGACTTTTAGCACACACTCACCTGTCCCACAATCCAGCACTGTGGGAGGAGTGCTTAAAGCGGAACTTCCCCTTTTGGAAGGCTGGAAATGATAAAATTGAATGGTTTCTGGGTTGGGTTTTTTTTTTTCCTTCAAATCATAACAAGAAAAAATTTGCACTAAAACTCTGCAGGAGAAATCTCTGCTTTTTTTAACCACCCTTTGACGTGACCATTTTCTATGGGCACCCACCTTAAAAGTCCAAATCTTTATACAATATAGTCTTGGCTGTGGTGCCTTCATATGTATGTTCCCCAACAATCTCCTAGGTTCATTTTGTTCTACACTTACTGGAGATTTAAACACACTTTCAGGGCATATTTAACAGACCAAAAGGGGATCAAATAAGAGAAGTAGTGTTTACATATACTTTAACCACTTTGCTGCCACCAAAGGCTTGTGTGTGTAAATTTCTTTAGCCGATTGTTAGCCAACTTGTGGAATGATTTGAGCAGCTGGTATGGTAGTGTGGCTATGCGACACTGCATTCCATGTGCTGTTTTAATCTGTCCTTTTCACTTACAAAAAGGAAATTCCACTAATGGTCTTCCTTCGCTGCCTCCTCCTCCGCCTGTATTGAGTATGTTTGCCCCCCCCCCTCCTTTTGGGGGGTGGGTACCCAATTCTGGCAGGTACCTGTTCCCACTTACGCTCAGCTCACCTAGGCAAACTCAGCAGAAGTTCAGAAGCTGCAGTAGTTGTATATTTATATATATATTTTTTTAACTGAAGTTCCTATTCAAGGCTCTGTGAGGAGCTTTTGGAATGAGTGTGCCAATATCTCAGCCATGGGGAAAATATTTTATTGTTTGGCACAAAAGCCAATTCATGTTTATATCAAGGGATTTCAAATTCCATATCTTGGAGTACAGGACACAGGCTGAGTATTCATAGTTTATATACCCCACTCTAGAGTCCTCAGAGTCATAGATTATCCTCAGATCAGAGGATGATCAGAGGATTACCAAGGCATCCAATATCACCACTAACAAAAGAAGAAAAAAAGGTCCATGGTCCTAGATACAAACAGGTAATTTGTTGCCGAATCAGGGGGGCTAGGATGTCAACGTCAGAGGTTCCCCATTTCTGACATACCAGGTTAGAGATGTCTGGGTAAAGGGTCTATTGCCTTGATGCAGGCAGTGGAAACTCAGGTAATCTGCTTTCCAGTTGTCCACTCCTGGGATGTGGACTGCAGAAATCACTGTACACAAAAGTCTTTATTCATGAGATCAGCCATGAGAGTTTGCTTCCTTTAAGGTTGCATGACTCCTGGTGCCCCCTTGATGGATGCTGTTGACCACAGCTGTTGCAATGCCTGACTGCACCCTGGTTGCGTGTCCCTGCAGAAGGTGAGTCCAGCGTTGCAGTCACTTATTTATTGCTTGGAGTTCCAGAATGTTGATGGGGAGCTTGGCTTCCACCAGTGACTGTATTCCCTATTGTCAAGCTGGGCTGGAGATCCACCAAGTTAGGGAATTCCTTGCTTGGCTGGGCAGGAGTATGGGTAAGTCGAATGGAGGAGCATGCTTGTTTCAGGTAGACAAGATGTCAAGGAGTTGGAGAGGTCTGGAATAAAATTGGGACAATGAAGGCTTGAAAGAGGCTACCATGCGGCCTAGAACTCTCATGGAGATCTCATTGTGGAATGTCTTTTACCTCAATTCTCTAGCATAAGCTGTGAGAGGGAGAATTTCCGTCTTTGGGAGAAAAACTGCCCGACATGTCCAGAACCAGACCTGAGCATTTTCAGGAATATCTGAATTTGAAGGTATTTATTGGGGAATTTTAGGCCCAAAACAGGACAAACTGTTACTGGGAGCAGGTTTGGATAAAAACACTTGAAGGGGTCCTGGCACAACTACTCTGTGGGACAAGATATGGTTTAGTGCACTATGCAAATCGGACTGTCCTTGGGCAGTCTTTGGTTTATTAGGAAGGAAGGACGAGGCTTTTGGAATCTTCTGCCGTGGAAGTAAAACATTCCCCTCCTGTGACATTTTTTATGAATTGGTCAAGTGGCTGAGTTTTAGCACCATCCCAAACCTAGCCTGTTTTTTCGGTAATGGTATGGTGTTACCCTGACACTGGACCATATACAGGTCCTTCTCAAAAAATTTGCATATTGTGATAAAGTTCATTATTTTCTGTAATGTACTGATAAACATTAGACTTTCATATATTTTAGATTCATTACACACAACTGAAGTAGTTGAAGGCTTTTCTTGTTTTAATATTGATGATTTTGGCATACAGCTCATGACAACCCAAAAATCCTATCTCAAAAAATTAGCATATCATGAAAGGGTTCTCTAAACGAGCTATTAACCTAATCATCTGAATCAACTAATTAACTCTAAACACCTGCAAAAGATTCCTGAGGCTTTTAAAAACTCCCAGCCTGGTTCATTACTCAAAACCTCAATCATGGGTAAGACTGCCGACCTGACTGGTGTCCAGAAGGCCATCATTGACACCCTCAAGCAAGAGGGTAAGACACAGAAATAAATTTCTGAACGAATAGGCTGTTCCCAGAGTGCTGTATCAAGGCACCTCAGTGGGAAGTCTGTGGGAAGGAAAAAGTGTGGCAGAAAACGCTGCACAACGAGAAGAGGTGACCGGACCCTGAAGAAGATTGTGGAGAAGGACCGATTCCAGACCTTGGAGGACCTGCGGAAGCAGTGGACTGAGTCTGGAGTAGAAACATCCAGAGCCACCGTGAACAGGCGTGTGCAGGAAATGGGCTACAGGTGCCGCATTCCCCAGGTCAAGCCACTTTTGAACCAGAAACAGCGGCAGAAGCGCCTGACCTGGGCTACAGAGAAGCAGCACTGGACTGTTGCTCAGTGGTCCAAAGTACTTTTTTCGGATGAAAGCAAATTTTGCATGTCATTCGGAAATCAAGGTGCCAGAGTCTGGAGGAAGACTGGGGAGAGGGAAATGCCAAAATGCCTGAAGTCCAGTGTCAAGTACCCACAGTCAGTGATGGTCTGGGGTGCCATGTCAGCTGCTGGTGTTGGTCCACTGTGTTTTATCAAGGGCAGGGTCAATGCAGCTAGCTATCAGGAGATTTTGGAGCACTTCATGCTTCCATCTGCTGAAAAGCTTTATGGAGATGAAGATTTCATTTTTCAGCACGACCTGGCACCTGCTCACAGTGCCAAAACCACTGGTAAATGGTTTACTGACCATGGTATTCCTGTGCTCAATTGGCCTGCCAACTCTCCTGACCTGAACCCCATAGAGAATCTGTGGGATATTGGGAAGAGAAAGTTGAGAGACGCAAGACCCAACACTCTGGATGAGCTTAAGGCCGCTATCGAAGCATCCTGGGCCTCCATAACACCTCAGCAGTGCCACAGACTGGTTGCCTCCATGCCACGCCGCATTGAAGCAGTCATTTCTGCAAAAGGATTCCCGACCAAGTATTGAGTGCATAACTGAACATAATTATTTGAAGGTTGACTTTTTTTGTATTAAAAACACTTTTCTTTTATTGGTCGGATGAAATATGCTAATTTTTTGAGATAGGATTTTTGGGTTTTCATGAGCTGTATGCCAAAATCATCAATATTAAAACAAGAAAAGGCTTGAACTACTTCAGTTGTGTGTAATGAATCTAAAATATATGAAAGTCTAATGTTTATCAGTACATTACAGAAAATAATGAACTTTATCACAATATGCTAATTTTTTGAGAAGGACCTGTATAGAGTCCAGGTTTTGTCCATCATAGTGGGATTAACCCCTACGGCTGACTACACACATTGCACTAAGTGCCAAGGTGAGAACCCACGCAGGATTCATAGTCCAAAGCAACATTACAGGCTGTCCCTAAAGCGCAGGGCCTGGGTACAGTTCCCATAGTTTTATTGAGGTTGTTCTGATCAGGATGCACGTTTTTAGTTTTCGGTATTAACTGACAGTGTAAGGTAGACTGATTGCTCCGAAAGGGAAAGAGGTACATCACCTTAGGACCCCATCAAAAAACGGAGGACTCATGGAGGGTAGGGATATAGTGAAGGCACCCAGGGGGAGTGTCCTTAAAAGTTTGCCAGTGTCCAATCACCTGAAAGCATGAGCCTATAACCCAGGGTCTTTGAATACTCAGCCTGTTTTCTGTACGGTAAGATTAAAATGCTCTGTTTACAACCTCAGCTCATGCAATTGCCATGGTTGTAATGAGAATGGGGAAAACGGTGTATACGGTATATCTTTAGCCATCCACCAAATAATCTGTGATGCCCAGTACAAAGAAAACAGGCCATGCCTTAGCTATTATAAACAAAATGTATTTAAAGCTGTATTTAACAATATAATACCTATTACACAAACATCAACAGTTTAAATACCTAAAAAAAAAAATACACATTTGTTATGTACAAAACTGTGGTACAATGTCCAGTAACTATAAAGAATCCACCAAATCATCATCACTCCACTCCTCCTGAAAAAGAGAGAAAACAAATTTAAAAAAAAAAGGTGAACTGCAAATTTGGCTTAATTCAGCATGCTTACTTCAGTATAAGGTTTTATGGGATTCTTCTGCCAGACAGAAGGATTTTATGGTAATGACTATTACCTAGATCATGGGACCACATTCTACCTGCAAGGAGGTAATGAGCAACTAGTTTAATCTCTGGTGCCCAAGAACTAGTATAGAGTTACGGAAGTCCTGTTTTCAACACAATTTTCTGATTAAAGCCCTGTACACACAGGCACAATGTCGGGAGACATTTGCCTGTTAAAAAAAAAAAAAAAAATCAATCAAATCCGACATTCTGCCCGTGTGTATGCTGGACTGTTTGGCCGGTTTCTGTCGGACGCGCATGCTGGAAAACCAGCAGCCGACCGGCTTCCAATTAGCTCTTAGCCAATGGCAGAGAGCGCTGACTGGAGTGTTCTGGTGGGGGCAGTGTGGCGGGGGGGCATCCCCCTGTCAGAACACAACAGCTCAGCAGGGGAGATCGCTGGACTAACCTCGCATGATTAGTACAGTGTCTCCGACCGGAGCCGCCAGTTTTTTTTTTTAGGAAAAAAACTGTTAGTGTGTACCCCGCACTTTGGTCTTCAACCCCTTCCCACCTGAACTCTGTAAGTCAACAGTCATCTGCACAATTCCCTGTGCTGAGTGTACAGGTGAAACTCGAAAAATTAGAATATCGTGCCAAAGTTCATTTATTTCACTAATGCAACTTAAAAGGTGAAACTAATATATGAGATAGACTCATTACATGAAAAGCAAGATAGTTCAAGCCGTGATTTGTCATAATTGTGATGATTATGGCTTACAGCTCATGAAAACCCCAAATCCACAATCTCAGAAAATTAGAATATTGTGAAAAGGTGCAATATTCTAGGCTCAAAGTGTCCCACTCTAATCAAGCCATAACACCTGCAAAGGGTTCCTGAGCCTTTAAATGGTCTCTCAGTCTGGTTCAGTAGGAATCACAATCATGGGAAAGACTGCTGACCTGACAGTTGTGCAGAAAACCATCATTGACACCCTCCATAAAAGGGAAAGCCTCAAAAAAAGGTAATTGCAAAAGAAGTTGGATGTTCCTAAAGTGCTGTATCAAAGCACATTAATAGAAAGTTATGTGGAAGGGAAAAGTGTGGAAGAAAAAGGTGCACAAGCAGCAGGGATGACCGCAGCCTGGATAGGATTTACAGGAAAAGGCCATTCAAAAGTGTTGGGGACTTTCACAAGGAGTGGACTGAGGCTGGAGTCAGTGCATCAAGAGCAACCACACACAGACGGATCCTGGACATGGGCTTGAAATGTTGAATTCCTCTTGTCAAGCCACTCCTGAACAACAAACAACGTCAGAAGTGTCTTACCTGGGCTTAAGAAAAACAGACCTGGTCTGTTGCTCAGTGGTCCAAAGTCCTTTTTTCTGATGAGAGCAAATTTTGCATCTCATTTGGAAACCAAGGAGCCGGAGTATGGAGGAAGAGAGGCACACACTGCAAGATGCTTGAAGTACAGTGTGAGGTTTCCACAGTCTGTGTTGATTTGGGGAGCCATGTCATCTGCTGGTGTTGGTCCACTGTGCTTCATTATGTCCAGGGTCAACGCAGCCGTCTACCAGGAGATTTTGGAGCACTTCATGCTTCCTTCCGCAGACGAGCTCTATGGGGATGCTGACTTCATTTTCCAGCAGGAGTTGGCACCTGCCCACACTGCCAAAAGCACCAAAACCTGGTTCAATGACAATGGGATTACTGTGCTTGATTGGCCAGCAAACTCGCCTGACCTGAACCCCATAGAGAATCTATGGGGCATTGCCAAGAGAAAGATAAGAGACATGAGACCAAACAATGCAGAATAGCTGAAGGCCACTATTGAAGCATCCTGGTCTTCCATAACACCTCAGCAGTGCCACAGGCTGATAGCTTCCATGCCACGCTGCATTGAGGCAGTAATTGCTGCAAAATGGGCCCTAACCAAGTACATATGCATGCTTTTACTTTTCAGAGGTCCGATATTGTTCTATGTACAATCCTTGTTTCTCTTACTGTCCATGGACTGACACAGCCTCTTCATACTGAAACACGTGGGTTCATGTCCCTGCTCGCAGGAGAAGCCTAGGCAGAATGTTAGATGTTACAACATACATTCTAAAAACCAGAGCTGAACAGCCCCGCCCAGGGGGGCGGTTCCTCCAGACATAACCCTCCTACCTGCAGCCAGCAGCCCTCAGTTTTTTTTCTGCCTAGCAGAGGAGAAGACGTGGATCTTAGGAGCCAGTCTCCTGAGATTTTTTTCATTCCTTTTGGAATTTTATCATTTTATTTTTGAGATCTTCTATCAACTGTCGGCTGGGCAACAGGTTGGGTACAAGATATCCTCGTAGTCTTCCCTGTCCGACCATCGAGCGTGCCGATTCCTCGCTCCGGCGTGCGACTCAGTTCACAACATGCCCCATGCTGTGTGTTCCTTGTATGGGGGATTTTCCCCGTCTCCCCCTTGTTTTTTGTTGCTCTCGGTCACCTTACTCTGGCACTGTGCTGTCTGGGGGTCACTCTGGCCTGGGGGGGGCTCATGGGTGTCTGCATATGGCTGTGGAGGTTTTCTGTGATTTTGGGCCTCTGCGCCGTTCGGCGCCATGTTTTTGTGTCATTTTCTTGGAGCCGGCGAGTATGGAGTCTGGTTCACCTGCTTTCCCATTCATGTCAGAGGCAACAGGCAGTGCTTCAGCACCTGCGGTCCCTATGGACCAGTTGTCGGCAGTCCTGGAAACATTTCTTGTCAGGATGGAAGAGGTGTGCGAGCGCACGGGGGCTATGAAGCGCCCTCTGCCCACACAATCTCCAGTAGGGGAGTGCTCGGATTCAAATATAGGCCTAGCTGCAGCTCAGGACCCTAGCTCTGAATTTTTGAACAGGACATTCCTTATGAGGAAGACTCCTGCTCCGAGTCAGCAAAGGACAGGGCGCTTGCAAGTGAACTCATTGATGCTGTGAGGGACACTCAAGCTGGATGCTGCGGCTGGGGAACCTCAGGCGGAAGCGGTCTCCTTTGGTTCTCTTAAAGCTAAGCCTTCTAAAAAAAGTTTTTCCTTACATGCCCTTCTTTGACAGATTCATAGATCAGGTTTGGGAAAAGCCGCAGAAGACTTTTGCGCTCCCGCGTCGTCTGTCTACTAGGTACCCTTTTGAGGAGGCCCGGATTAAAAAATGGGCCTCTCCTCTGGTGGTCGACGCCCCGGTCGCCCGTTTGAATAAAGCCACAACTCTCCCGATGGAGGGGACTCCTGCCTTTAAGGACCCCACCGACAGGAGGTCGCAAGTGGTGAGCAGAGCCACGTTCGCCTTGCTGGGATCCGCCTTACGTCCTATTGTAGCGGCGACCCTAGTGTCTCAGACACTCACGGAATGGGCAAAGATTTTGCACCAGACTGTGCAGGAGCATAATCTTCCTCAAGAAACCATTGCACTGGCCCACCAACTGGCGCAGGGCCTAGTGTATGTGCACGATGCCACTTTGGACGCTGCTCCCTTAATCTCTAGGGTCTCAGTGTATGCGGTGGTGTTGCGTCGTCTTATCTGGTTGAAATGCTGGTCTGCTGACCTGGCCTCTAAAAAAGCTCCTGACTGACTTACCCTTTAAGGGTGGTAGGCTGTTTGGTGCTGCCCTAGATGACATTATTAAGGATGTCACGGGGGGGTAAGATCACTCTCCTTCCTCAGGCTACGAAGGGTAAGGAGCCCTGCTGTAAGCCGGGCCCCTCCTTTCCAGCTCAGAAGAGGTTTTTTCATCAGAGTCCACGGGTAAGCCCTCCCAGACTGAAAAAAGTGCAGCTGGTGGACAGAAGCGTCCCTGGGTGCGTAAGCCGACCAAGCCGGCTCCCAAGCCTGCCACCGCATGAAGTCTTGCCCCCGCCCAACTCTGGGGTGGGGGGACGGCTTCGCTGGTTCACGGATCGGTGGACCTCTTGGATCTCCGACCGGTGGGTGTGCGAGGTTGTTCACCTCGGGGTACAGGATAGAGTTCCGCTCCTGGCCTCCAAACAGATTCTTTCCCTTAAATCTCCCTCTCCTTCCAGCTTGTCGGGCGGCCCTCTTAGGGGCTGTGCAGGACTTGCTCAGGTGCAGAGTAATTGTACCGGTACCGTCACAGGAGAGGTTTCAGGGATTTTATTTGAATCTGTTTGTTGTCCCAAAGAAGGCCCTAAATGCCTTTGTGAAGGTTCAAAGATTCCGCATGGAATCCATTCGCACGGTGGTTGCTGCGCTCCATCCCGGGGTACTCACCGTAAAATCCGTTTCTCTGACGTCCATGGACTGACACAGCACCCACCCTTCCTTTTAAGGTTTGTACTGCTTTGTTACGAACTGAGGGCTGCTGGCTGCAGGTAGGAGGGTTATGTCCAGAGGGTTTTTAGAATGTATGTTGTAACATCTAACATTCTGCCTTGGCTTCTCCTGCGAGCAGGGATATAAACCCACGTGTTTCAGTATGAAGAGGCTGTGTCAGTCCATGGACGTCAGATAAACGGATTTTACGGTGAGTACAAAAATCCTATTTTTATTGATTGCATGTAATATTCTAATTTTCTGAGATTGTGGATTTGGGGTTTTCATGAGCTGTAAGCCATAATCATCACAATTATGACAAATCACGGCTTGAAATATCTTGCTTTGCATGTAATGAGTCAATCTCATATATTAGTTTCACCTTTTAAGTTGCATTAGTGAAATAAATGAACTTTTGCACGATATTCAAATTTTTCGAGTTTCACCTGTATGTTAATCGACTTAACACTGTGCTCTTCTGCCAGCCTGGGCTACAAGATTATATTATATCAGTCAAGATGTTTAAAGACACACAACACTGATCTAGGGCAGGTAATATGCAGGGCCTCTACCAACTTTCAAAAGAAGACAGGATTCCCCTTCCTCCACCTCTTGCCCTCTGTGGCGCTGCTTAACCACTTGCTTACTGGGCACATAAAACCACCCCCCCCCCCCTCCTGCCCAGACCAATTTTCAGCACTGATGCACTTTGAATGACAATTGTGGTCATACAACACTACCCAAATGAAATTTTTATCATTTTATTCACACAAATTGAGCTTTCTTTTGGTGGTATCTGATCACCTCTGGGGTTTTTATTTTTTGCTAAACAAACAAAAAAAAAATGGAAAATTAAAAAAAAAAAAAAATCATGTTTTATATTTTGTTAAATTTTTTTGCAAACAGGTAATTTTTCTCCTTCATTGATATGCGCAGATGAGGCGGCACTGATTGGCACTGGTAGGCGGCACACATGGGCACAGATAAGCTGGGCAGCTCTCCCTGATCGATGTCCCTCTGTCACCTGCCGGTGATCCGTTTTGTTTCTCTCCTAAAAAATAGCCGATTACCGGCTCGGTTTACGTCACATGATCAGCTGTCATTGGCTGACAGCAGATCGTGTGGTAAGGGGTCGGGATCGACGTTAAAGGTTCATTCCCTGCATAAAAGGTAAGTAAAAAAAAAAAAGTTTCACCACTTATCCATCTCCTTTCACAAATCTGCACTGTCCTGGCCACAAGCTCCTGCAGCTGTCAGTCAAATCCTGTAAGGATGCACACAGCTCCGTTTGAGTGCCCCGCATGGGTGCCCCTTTGACACACGGCTTGCTGACAGGGCACCCAAAGGAGAAGAAGAGGTAAGAGACCGCTCTTTGCGTAGAGCAACTAAGTATACCCTTTCTTTTATCATAACTAGAAAATAGGGGCTTTACAATCACTTTAAAGGGTGACTGACAAGATGTGAAGGGATCTCTGATGTGAAGTTAATTTCATCAAGACAGTTGTGAGCATTGACTGTCCCAGGCTCAGGTTTCCTACCTAATAAAGAATATTTCTTACATTTTAGATTCAGGTAAGAAAAAAAAAAGGAGGGGTTGAGAATTGCGGATCTAGGCTTCAATTACGTCAATCAAGTCATGAAAAGGTTAACCAGGAGATTTACTTAATTGGACGCTTTCCCACTAAAGCCTAATGTCGGGCGTCATCCGCAAATTCAATAAAAAACAGCTGCGTGTACGGCAGCCGGTCTGACAGAAGTTCAGCTGACTTCGGTCTAAGGGTCATGACCGAAAAAGGTCTGCTGACCGTCTTCTGATCAGCACTCTCAGCCAAAGAGCCAAAAACAGAGTGTTCTGGCAAGGGGGATGGGGTGGAAGTCCCCCTGTCAGAACACAGCACTGCAGGGGAGACCGCTGTACTAACATTGAATTGTTAGTGCAGCAGCTCCTCCTGAGCCGTCTATTATACTAGTGTGTACAAGGCTTAACAGAAGAGGATCCACAAAACACGTGTTACATGTTCCATCCGGCATCCTCTCTCTTCTTTAGCTACCACGGCCGACGGCTTGTAGTTCTCAAAACACCGGTGAGCGCTCTCGGAATTCATGGATTCTTCCTGTAGTAAATCAGTAACTGCCTGCCCATATCGGAGTTAAAAGGCAGACAGTGAGGATCCTGCAATTGCACCCATAATCTGCTGATCGCGGGTGCAATGCTTTACAGGCTCCAGAGAAAAAATAAATAAATGCACATTTTTACCTGCAAATAGATGTGCATTTGTCATTTTTATTATATTATAAAAAAGGTAAAAACTTATCCTTTAATAAACATTTAAATAAACTCATAATTGTCAAGATCAAAATGTGTACAAACCTCTTCCATTCTGGGCTTTTTGGATATATAATCATCATCTTCATAACCCTTTCTTTTTTTTCTACAATAAGAAAGGAAAGCATTTTTATTTTGTCAATGAATGATTCACTTTGGGGGAAAAATGTTTCCTATGACTTTCTCATTAGAAAGGAGGTGATGGGGTTAATGCATATGGATCAAGACACAGGCTCAGGCAGACCCAACTTATAAAAACTACAAATACAGGGGTCAGTAACCCAAGGTAAATGTGCCATGGTGGGCAAGCGAAGCCTGTTTTAGTAGCACTTGTAGTAGTCATAGGTCAAACAAAAACGATTTGATATTTCTCAGTAAAACAAAAAAAAACTGCAGTAAAGTGTGTTGAACATTATTTAGTCTGAAGTGTTGGGAGTTTATCAGACTAGAAGCCTTGTACACACGATCGGAATTTCAGATGGGAATTGTGTGATGGCAGACTGTTGTCGCAAAATCTTACTGTTGTTGTTGGATTTTCCGTAGGCAAATGCTGGATAGCATGCTTTAAAACTTTCCGACAACAATTGTGTGTTGTCGGATTTTCCAAACGTGTGTACAGAAGTCCGTCGGACAAAACTCCAAAGTACAAACAAGCATGCTCGGAAGCAATGCTCACCATAACACAACATTAGCAGAAGTTGCCTAAAGGGTGGCACTAAAGAGTGGAAAAACACGTAGTTTCGTGTGTTTGTTGGCCGACAATTCCTTGCCGTTTGTATGCAATACAAGTTCATGGCCAACGCACTTCGGACAAAAGTCCTGCGCTTTGTCTGCGGAAAATCCGATCGTCGTGTGTATGAGGCTTAAGGCCTCATCATGCACACTGAACATTTTTACAGCTGCTGTCTTTTGGCTTCAGACATTTTTTTCTGCAGCCAATAAACTCCCCAGCATGTTATCCTATGTATCCATGCACACATAGGCGGTTATTAGCAGTTTTTGGCAGGAAAAACGCCTTAGAACTAGGGGGTTTTGAAAGGAGTTTTTCTGCTGTAAAACAGCTCTAACTCTGAAAAAAAGCTTAAAAACTTGGCTATTCTGCGTTTTTGAGCCATAAGTTTTATGGGAGTATAATAGTTTTGCTAAAAAAATACTTCTATGTTTTTTTGCACTTGGATCCACAAATATGTGCAAACAGATTTTTCACACCTGAAGACTAAAGCCTCGTACACACGACCAGATTTTTAGACAACCGTTCATGCAATTTTTGTGGCATGCTAGTCTCATGTAGAAAGTGAAGAGGTAACTCAGCATACGAAAATTCTCGGACAGAATACAACTTCAGAAGTGACGTAATGTGTTGAAAGGTTTTGTATGTATTCTCTCGTTTCTGAGCATGCCTAGTCTTCGTACGAAAAACCATACTAATATGAAAATTGGACGTTGTGTTCACAGCAGACAAACATTTTATAGTCTGCACATCCAGCTTTTGGTTGGACAAACAAAAAAAACTTAATCGGCACCGTACTAATGATCCGAAAATCGGCAGATCGATCGGACGAAATTTTACTTTCGATTTTCGTATCGTATGTATGGGCCTCAAATCTGACTTACAGACAATTCAGAAGTGTGTGCAGCTGAAATTAACACCTACATGGAGAGACACAGCCAGGGCCACCTTTAGAAATCATGGAGCCCTGTACAGCATATCTGAGGGCCCTGCAGTATGCAGCGGCAGAGTGGTCAGTGAGCAGTATGCAGGGCGGTCAGTAACTAGTACAGTGAGGGGAAAAAGTATTTGATCCCGGGCTGAATTTGTACATTTTCCCGACAAAGAAATGATCAGTCTATAATTTTATTGGTAGGTTTATTTTAACCGTGATAGACAAAATAACAAAAATATCCAGAAAGAAGAAAAAAAAAAAACACACATTTCAAAAAAGTTAAAAATTGGCCCCATTATTCTCCAATCCAGAATTTCCGCCAGCTTTAGCAACCACAAAATACTTGAATTGGAAAATTTTGGAGAACGCAAGGGTGACCCAGAACTTAGTGGAAGGCAAAATAGCAAAAATACAAGACTTGGTACCTCAACATAAACGGCTTCAATACCATCAATTAAAAACATACATTGCAACAAATATAGATTTACTAATCGATAAATAGGCCAAAAACTAAATTTGAACAAATATTAACGGAAGAACAAAAATCAACTAAGAAATTATCTAAGATATATGGCTTATTACTCCCCTCAGGACCCATTAGAGTTAACAGCTATGAAAAAAATGGGAAAAGGAAATAGGGAGATCAATATTAGAAACAGAATGGGGAGAAAATATTTTCAATAATCCATAAATCACCTATAGCAAATAAATATCAAGAAAGAAATTACAAAATTGCAATGAGATGGTATTGGAGCCCAGCAGCGTTAAATAAAATAAATAGTGAACAAACAGATATTTGTTGGAGATGTAAGGTCGAAAGGGGGACCCTGGACCATATTTGGTACGGATGTCACCTGGTGAGAAATTTTGGGGAAAAAGTTAATGAGATATATTGGAAAGTGTCAGGAGTAGAGAGGAATCCAGGTTTAGATATTTCACTGCCATCTTTGACTCCAGACTCAATAAACAGTATAAAGAAGGATATGTTCCATCATATGACAACGGCTGCTAGAACAATCATAGCTCGTAATTGGAGAGAAAATATAAGTCCAAATATAGCAGATTGGATATGTGAACTGAACGAAATACAATATATGGAAAAACAGATATGAGAAGAAGGATGTATAAATAGTCAAATGCCAGAATTATGGCAAAAATGGGATAAATAATTATATATATATATATATAAATAAATGTAAAAAAAAAAAAGGTACAATAGGAGAAATACGAAACGAAAACAAAGTGTAAAATGGGAGAGGACTGGGGGGAATTGGGGTGTTAAACCCTTCTTTTATTTTTTTTATTTATTTTTTTGGTACGGATGAGGGGGATGAATGGAAATGGAAGATAATGGGAGTACAAGTATGAAAGGTATTTGGATTAAGGTCTGGAGACTGGCTAGGCCACTCCAGGACCTTAATGTACGTCTTCTTGAGCCACTCCTTTGTTGCCTTGGCCGTGCGTATTGGATCATTGTGATTTGACGGTACATGGCCCCCCATCTATCGTCCCTTTGATGCGGTGAAGTTGTCCTGTCTCCTTAGCAGAAAAACACCCCCAAAGCATAATGTTTTTATCTCCATGTTTGATGGTGGGGATGCCGTTCTTGGGGTCATGGGCAGCATTCCACCTCCTCAAAAACATGGCGAGTTGAGTTGATGCAAAAGAGCTTGATTTTGGTCTCATCCGACCACAACACTTTCACCCAGTTCTCCTCTGAATCATTCAGATGTTCATTAGTAAACTTCAGATAGGCCTGTACATGCGCTTCCTTGAGCAGGGAGACCTTGTGGATGCTACAGGATTTCAGTCCTTCACAGTATAGTTACCAATTGTTTTCTTGGCGACTATGGTCCCAGCTGCCTTGAGATCATTGAAAAGATTCTCCCATGTAGTTCTGGGCCGATTCATCAACGCTCATATGATCATTAAAACTCCACGAGATCTTGCATGGAGCCCCAGACCAAGGGAGATTGACAGTTATTTTGGGTTTCTTCCATTTGCAAATAACCGCACCAACTGTTGTCATCCTCTCACCAAGCTGCTTGACGATGGTCTTGTAGCCCAATCCAGCCAAGTGTAGGTCTACAACTTTGTCCCTGACATTCTTGGACAGCTCTTTGGTCTTGGCCATGGTGAAGAGATTGGAATCTGATTGATTGCTTCTGTGGATAGGTGTCTCTTATACAGGTAACAAGCTGAGATTAGGAGCACTCCCTTTAAGACAGTGCTCCTAATCCCAGCTCGTTGACCTGTATAGAAAGAAACCTGGGAGACAGAAAGCTTGCCAATTGATGGGGGGGGGGGGGATCAAATACATATTTCACTCATTGAAATG
Source organism: Rana muscosa (assembly GCA_029206835.1). Classification (NCBI taxonomy): domain Eukaryota; kingdom Metazoa; phylum Chordata; class Amphibia; order Anura; family Ranidae; genus Rana; species Rana muscosa. The sequence continues at coordinate 1,072,524,809 of CM055116.1, read as the reverse complement.
CAAATCAATTTATAAAACATTTTTGAAATGCGTTTTTCTGGATATTTTTGTTATTCTGTCTCTCACTATTAAAATAAACCTACCATTAAAATTATAGACTGATCATTTCTTTGTCAGTGGGCAAACGTACAAAATCAGCAGGGGATCAAATACATACTCTTTCCCCCTCACTGCATGTAGTAGTAGGGGCGTCAGTAAGCAGTATGTAGGGACAGGGCAGTCAGTGAGCACTATGTAGTGGCAGTGTAGATCAGTATGTACAGTGGTAAAAATATAAAATGTAATCAGCTGCAGATTTTGTACGTTTGCCCACTTGCAAAGAAAAAAAAAAAAAAAAGGGTCTACAATTTTTATCATAGGTGCATTTTAACCACTTAAGGACCACCCACTGCATATATATACTACGGCAGGACAACCCTATTGCGCAACCGTACGTTGTTTCGTGCACAAGACACTGCACGGCAGGGGAGCCGGCAGCTGCGTTGTCCGCTGGCCCCCCACGATTGCAGTAAAGAGGCAGAACGGGGATCTGCCTATGTAAACAAAGCAGATCCCCGTTCTGACAGGAGAGTACAGTGAGATAGTCTGTTCCTAGTGATTAGGAACAGCAATCTTTCTGTACTCCCAGTCAGTTCACTCTCCCCAGTTAGAAAGCACCTCCCTAGGACACAATTAGCCCCTTGATCGCCCCCTAGTGTATACCCCTTCCCTGCCAGTGTAATTTATACAGTGATCAGTGCATTTTTTTTAGCAAATAAAGTGTAAAAAAATAAATAAAAATAAAGTGTCCGATCCGTCTGCCGCAATCCCGCTAGAAATCACTGATCACCACCATTACTAGTAAAAGATTAAATAAAAAATAAATAAAAAATGCCCTATATCCCCCATTTTGTAGACGCTATAACTTTTGCGCAAACCAATCAATATACGCTTATTGCAAAAAAAAATTACCAAAAATATTAAAGAAGAATACATATTGGCCTAAACTGATGAATAAATTTGTATTTTTTTATTGGATATGTATTATAGCAAAAAGTACCAAATATTGGTTTTGTTTTTGTTTGTTTATAGCACAAAAAATAAAAAACCGCAGAGGTGATCAAATATCAACAAAAGAAAGCTCTACTTGTGGGAAAAAAAGGACATCAACTTTATTTGGGTACAGAGTCGCATGCCCGTGCAATTGTCAGTTAAAGTAACGTAGTGACGCATAGCAAAAAATGGCCTGGTCATTAACCACTTAAGCCCCGGACCATTTCACTGGTCAAAAAACAGGCCACTTTTTGCGATTCGGCACTGCGTCGCTTTAACTGACAATTGCCCGGTCATGCAACGTGGCTTCCAAACAAAATTGACGTCCCCCCCCACAAATAGAGCTTTCTTTTGGTGGTATTTGATCACCTCTGCGGTTTTTATTTTTTGAGCTATGAACAAAAACTTCCTCAGCTTAGGCCGATATGTAGTCTACATTTTTTTATTTTACCAAAAATAAGAAAAATCGCAATAACAGTTTATTGATCGGTTCGCGCAAAAGATATAGCGTCTACAAAATAGGGGATAGTTTTATGGCATTTTTATTATTTTATTTTTTTACTAGTAATGGCAGCGATTAGCGATTTTTATCGTGGCTGTGACATTATGGCGGACACATCGGACACTTGACACATTTTTGGGACCATTGTCATTTTTACAACGATCAGTGCTATATAAATGCACTGATTACTGTGAAAATGACACTGGCAGTGAAGGGGTTAACCACTAGGTCGCGCTGTAGGGGTTAAGTGTTTCCTAGTGAGTGATTCTTACTGTTAGGGAGCGTGGCTACACGTGACACGTCACTGATGACCATTCCCGATCACGGGGGAACAGCCATCAGTGACATGTCACTAGGCAGAATAGGAGAATGCCTTGTTTACAAAGGCATCCCCCTGTTCTGTCTTTGCCGACCGCAATCGCGGGCCGCCCGGGAAAACAGAGTTCCCGGAACCCGTGAACACGCTCACGAGGCATGCGCGCACCTGCTGGGTGGCAAATTTAAAGGGACGTACAGGTATGCCCATCTGCCTGCCCTTGCCATTCTGTTGACGTACATCTGCATGCGGCGGGTCGGGGCAAATCCTTCTGGGGCTGAAATGGGTAAATGATAGAGACAGAATTTAAACCATAAATCCAGGAAAAAAAAAAAAACGCAACACATGATACAAGTGTTATAAGTTGAGTTGCAGTTTAGTGAGTACAATAAGTATCTGATCCCCTACCAACCAACAATAATTCTGGCTCCCACAGACTGGCTACAGGCTAAAGGCAGTTGGGATCTCAGTCACCATACAAACCATTGGCATACGCCACTATGGATTGAAATCCTGCAGCGCCTGCAAGGTCCCCCTTCTCAAGAAGGCCCATATACAGGCCTGACTGAAGTTTGCCAATGAACATCTAAATCAGCTGTCTCCAAACAGCAGCTCGGGGCCAGATGTGGCCCTATGGGGACTATTTCATCCACTGATACCAACAATGAGCCATAATTCCCCCAACCGACACCAATAAAGTTCCTCCCAATGACACCAATGATGGGGCAGAATACCTTCCAATGACACCAACGTTGGGGACAATTTATCCCAATGACACCAATATTGGGGACCAATGACATCAATGATAATGCACAATTCCCCTCAATGGGGCACTATTCCTCCCAATGACACCAACAATGACACAATTTCTCCCATGGACACCAACGATGGGGTACAATTCCTCCCAATGACACCAAAGATGGGGCATTGTTCTTTCCATCCGACGTCGGAGGTGGAAACATTATGCTTTCGGGCCGATTATCTTCTAAAAGGTACAGGCCGACTTTGTTGCATTGAGGGGCCAATGGATGGGGTCATGTATTGTAAAATCTTGGATGAGAACCATCTTTCCTTATCCAGAACACTGAAAATGGGTCATGGATGGGTTTTCCAGCATGACAATGACCCAAAACATCCCGCCAAGATCAAATACTTATTTTACTCACTGAAGTGCAACTCAATTTATAACATTTGTATCATGTGTTTTTTCTGGATTTTTGGTTGATATTCTGTCTCCATCATTTAATATACACCTATGATAAAAATTATAGACCCTTCATTTCTTTGTAAGTGGGCAAACTTACAAAATCTGCAGGGGATAAAATAATTATTTTCCCCATTAAATAGTGGTGGGACAGTCAGAGAGCAGTACGCGGCGGCAGGATGGTCAGAGAGCAGTACGCAGCGGCAGGACGGTCAGAGAGCAGTACGCAGTGGCAGGACGGTCAGAGAGCAGTACGCAGTGGCAGGACGGTCAGAGAGCAGTACGCAGTGGCAGGACGGTCAGAGAGCAGTACGCAGTGGCAGGACGGTCAATAACAAGTATGTAATAGTGGGGCAGAGAGCAGTATGTTGTGGTAGAGCAGTCAGTGAGCATTATACAGCGGCAGGGTAGGCAGGGAGCAGTATGTAGTGCCAGGGCAGTATGTCAGTCACGTACCACATTGCTGGAAATGTACGAACGGAAGGGCTACTAGCTCTGCTTCGTTTCCCTTCCCTCTCTTTCAGCCAGGATGAAGCAGACATTTGTGCAAATTAGGGGAGAAAGCGGCTACACCCCTTGCCCCATCCACTATCTCCGGCTGCCCCGGGAGAAGCTGCTGAGCGCTGCCTGGCTTCTGCCTCCTTTGCATGGGGCACTGGGGAGGACAATGTATCTAGGAGAAAGAGGACAACAGGCAGCCCCCTGCCAGGCCCATCTGCTGAGCAGACGAATGCCCGGTATGGGAGGACTGCATGTACACCGCTATCGGCGGCCCTGGACACAGCACAACTAAACTGTGAAAGACAAAAACAGGGATCACACTGGCACTAAGTTTAATTTACTGCTCAGTACACATTAATTAATATGACTAGAATTTATGTGTGTTTATAGAATAGTTCCAGATTTCAAAATTTGCCATTAGCAGAACTAGGAGAGCAGAAATTTAAAATAAACGATGCAGCGCACCATTGTTCACTAGCACCCGGTTTTCTAAGGATTGTAAATCAAAACTTAGGGGTCTATTTATATAAAATATGCAGTGTTTGTGCCTATAGCCCAACTGTCATAATTAATTAAATTTTTACTTCCTACCCTCTTCGGCTCCATCTAGTGGCCATAATGCTGCCGTTTTCCAGATATAGGTATTTCCAAAAAATACCGCATTATGACCACTAGGTGGAGTGGATGATGATAGAAAGTAAATTTATTACAAACATGGTTATTATTTGAGACAGCTGTGCATGAATTTTTTATAAACAGACCCCCTATAATTACATAATGTTAAGGCAGATTGCCCAGATATCCTAGAATGTGATCCCTTTGGAATGGAACAGAGCCACCACTAGAGGCAAGACCTTCGCAAAAATGAAGGAAGCCATGGCTAGACTGAAGGGAGAGCCACGACCTGAAAATTATTATCCTCCACTGTAATACATTAGGATGTGCAAGAACACATCCTTGACATCGATAGATGAGAATTTCCACAGCTGAGGGACCGCTATAAAAACTGATCTTGCAGATTCCATCCAGACTTTGTGACCTTCAGAAAAAGGTTTAAGGATTTAAAGGTTCAGAATGAGTCTTGCCTCCCCTATTGATCTGAGAACGATAAAAGAGGCTCAAGTAGAACCCCTGAAACCTCTCTTCCTCAGGGACCTTGTAAAAAGAGGATATAACCTCCTGTACCCAGGAGTTAGAGAACGCTTGACACCAGATACTAATGATACTTCCCAAATTGACCAAATACCTACCTGATTTCAGGGTGACGTGATGAGAATGGTCCCGAGTTTACTCTTTTCTGGACTGCTGGAGTGGGAGGGTCCCCCCCCTTTAGGTGACTGCTTGGAATGTCCAGCTTGGGCTGGACATTCTTAGCGCAAAGACTTTTGTTTTGTTTTATTTTTGTTTCTATCTTTAGGTGACCATACTGCTTCCTAGCTGCCTGGGCCGTGTCCTCACAGGGTCCTAAAGACTTCAGCACCAGTGTGATGATATCAAGATGAGTGGCAGCAATAAGATTAGTTGGTGGAGAGAGCACTAGTTTTCTCTACCAAAAAAGACCCTGCTGCAAACTCAATTTTGACCGCTGAAAGGTTTTAAATATGACACCTGGCAAATTTATGTACAGATACTTTTGCTACTTACAGGTTAACCATAGAAGAAACTTCACTGCTGTGGCACTTCTCCAGTTTCTTCTCTATTAAAGAGACATCTTCAGGTCTAGCAAACTCATATTTTGATACCAGTATCTTTAGACCTATGTAATAAATTGTGAAAAACATAGCATTAGAGTGCAAGTAACTAACAATACAGCAAAAATTTATTGGGGGTATACAGTGCATCCGGAAAGTATTCACAGCGCTTTACTTTTTCCACATTTTGTTATATTACAGCCTTATTCCAAAATTAATAAAAATTCATTCTTGTCCTCAAAATACCCCATAATGACAACGTGAAAGAAGTTTGTTTGAATAAAAAAAAAAAAAAAAAAAAAATCGGCCTAAACTGATGATATATATATATATATATATATATATATATATATATATATATATATATATATATATATATATATATATATATATATATATATATTTTTTGGGATATGTATTATACCAGAAAGTAAAACTTTTTATTTTTTTTAATTGTTGATCTTTTTTTGTTTATAGCGCAAAAAATAAAAACCGCAGGAGGTGACCAAATACCACCAAAAGAGAGCTCTATTTGTGGGTAAAAAAGGACTTAAATTTTGTTCGGGTACAACATCGCACGGTCGCGCAATTGTCAGTTAAATTGATGCCGTATCGCAAAAAAAATGGCCTGGTCATTAAGGGGGCAAATCCTTCCTAGGGCTGAAGTGGTAAAAAAATAAATCACATGTAGATAAGTAGTCACTCAAAATTGAGCTCAGGTGCATCCTGTTTCTACTGATCATCCTTGAGATGTTTCTACAACTTGGAGTCCACCTGTGGTAAATTCAGTTGATTGAACATGATTTGGAAAGGCACAAACCTGTCTATATAAGAAGGTCCCACAATTAACAGTGCATGTCAGAGCACAAACCATCCATGAATTCTGAAGGAATTGCCTGTAGACCTCCAAGACAAGATCCAGAACAATTTCTGCAGCATTGAAGGTCCCCATGAGCACAGTGGCCTCCATCATCCGTAAATGGAAGTATGGAACCACCAGGACTCTTCCTAGTGCAGGTCGCCTGGCCAAACTGAGCAATCGGGGGAGAAGGGCCTTAGTCAGGGAGGTGACCAAAAACCTGATGGTCATTCTGACAGAGCTTCAGTGTTTCTCTGTGGAGAGAGGAGAACCTTCCAGAGGAACAACCATCTCTGCAGCACTCCACCAATAAGGCCTGTATGGTAGATCGGACAGACGGAAGCCACTCCTCAGTAAAAGACACATGACAGCCCCCACCTGGAGTTTGCCAAAAGGCAACTGAAGGACTCTCAGTCCATGAAAAACAAAATTCTCTGGTCTGATGAAGCAAAGATTGAATGCTTTGGCCTGAATTGCAAGCGTCATGTCTGGAGGAAACCAGGCACCACTCATCACCTGGCCAATACCATCCCTACAGTGAAGCATGGTGGTGGCAGCATCGTGCCGTGGGGATGTTTTTCAGTGGCATTAACTGGGAGACTAGTCAGGATCGATGGAAAGTTGAATGCAGCAATGTACAGAGACATCCCAAATGTAAACCTGTTCCAGAGCACTCTGGACCTCAGACTAGGGCAAAGGTTCATCTTCCAACAGGACAAGGACCCTAAGCACACAGCCAAGATAACAAAGGAGTGGCTACGGGACAACTGTGAATTTCCTTGAGTGGTCCAGCCAGAGCCCAGACTTGAACCCGATTGAACATCTCTGGAGAGATCTGAAAATGGCTGTGCACCGACACTACCCATCCAATCTGATGGAGCTTGAGAGGTCCTGCAAATAATAATAGGAGAAATTGGCCAAAAATAGGTGTGCCAAGCTTGTAGCATCATACTCAAAAAGACTTGAGGCTCTATAAATTTGCAAACATTTCAAAACAAACGTCTTTCACATTGTCATTATGGGGTATTGTTTGCTGAATTCTGAGGAAAATAATGAATTTAATCCATTTTGGAATAAGGCTGTAACAAACAAAACACGTGGAAAAAGTGAAGCGCTGTGAATACTTTCCGGATGAACTGTAGACCAAATCCCAAATAACTACAGTGGTTTCACTGCTCAAAATCATTTATCCAGAAGGTGCACACCAGGATCACAAGATCCACAGTCAATGCATACTCACAGAAATAGGTCCGGGAGTTCCCCTGCGTTTCTGGGAAGATCACATTCATTGATAAAACCATTACAGAAAGAAAAATGTTTCAGGCTAAAATTTGCCTAAGACACAATGAGGGCAAACATGGCTTTATATTCCTGATAAATAATGAAGGCAGAAGTAGCCCATAACAATGTGCTTCCTGTCTGATGCGATATATGAATCTGAAGTGACTACAGTAATTGGGGCGCAAGGAACATTCAGTCCACATTAATAATTATGCTACCATAATGAGTGTGTGCTGTAAATTGCCTCCAGCATTGCTCCAGTTTCTTCTTCCCGGAGGCTGCCATTTTGCTAAGCCCAGAGCTCCAGCAGTAAATCAACGGAACTAAACCCATTGATTGAACAGTTTAAAAAAACAGTTACATTGCTGGAATGCCGGGATTACAAACCATCACGTTTGCTTTTGTCCTCAACCAAACTGTCAAACCATCAAATTATGGTGTCATAATTGATCACATGTGCAGCACCATGGCAGTTGCAGATCAAACAAAAGCAGCTTCCTTGGCTGTAAAGGATAGGAGGGTTTAATTCTGCTTTAACCACTTAACGACCACCCACTGTAAATATACGTCGGCAGAATGGCACAATCACGTGTCGGTACGTGACTGCCTTCGTATAGTTGGGGGGTCCTGCTGGACCCCCCTTCTATACAGTGAGCGGTGGTTATTTGTTCGGGAGCGATCCGTGATGAGGGGACGGCCGTTCGATTCGCGATCGCTCCTGGCGAATGAAAACCTTCCTCTGCCAGTGTAATATAAAACACAGGCAGTGGAAGTGATGTCATCTCTCCTCGTGGCGGTCTTTTCGATCCGGCCCGAGGAGAGAAGACATCTCACAGTAAGTGCACCAACAGCCCACTGACACCAGTACACGTAGGCACACTTTTCACCCCCCAGTCACAGTGCACCGTTTGCAGTGGTCATTTTTTTACTGATCACTGCAATCAGTGTCATTTGTGACAGTAAAAAGTTGCAGGGCAGTTAGGTTTAGGCCCCTTTAGGTCCAGGGTAGCCCCCTAACCCCCCCCCCAATAAAGGTTTAACCCCTTGATCGCTCCCCAGGTAACCCTTTCACCCCCTAACGCCAGCGTCACTAAGCGATCGTATTTCCGATCGCTGTATTTAGTGCCGGTGGTGCCCTAGATAGCCAGTTATTTATTTTTAGTTTCGCCGTAGGTTTTTATAGCGTCAGGTACCCCCATTATATTATTTTAACCCCCTGATTGCCCCTAGAGTTAACCCTTTCACCAGTGATCACAGTATACGTTTTACTGGTGACACTGGTTAGCCAGTTAGTTATTTCGGTTACCCGTCAGGTTTTTATATAGCGTCAGGTACCCCCATATATAACCTAATAAAGGTTTTAACCCCCCGATTGCCCCTAGTTAACCCTTTCACCAGTGATCACCATATACGTTTTACAGGTGACGCTGGTTGGTTAGTTTGCTTTTTATAGCATCAGGGCACCCGCCGTATATATAACCCAATAAAGGTTTAACCCCGATCGCCCTGTGGCTGATATCAATTAGGTTTTAGCGCCAGAGAGAGTCTGCGTCGCCCCAGACAGCGTCAGGTTAGTGCCAGTAACGCTAACACCCACGCGCAAAGCATACACCTCCCTTAGTGGTATAGTATCTGAACAGATCAATATCTGATCTGATCAGATCTATACTAGCGTCCCCAGCAGTTTAGGGTTCCCAAAAATGCAGTGTTAGCGGGATCAGCCCAGATACCTGCTAGCGCCTGTGTTTAGCCCCTCCGCCCAGCCCAGCCCACCCAAGTGCAGTATCGATCGATCACTGTCACTTACCAAACACAACACACATAACTGCAGCGTTCGCAGCGACAGTCCTGATCCCTGCGATCGCTGACAGTTTTTTTTGAAGCGTTTGATACATTTGCTGACAGTCAGGTGCTTTTTTTACCTGTGAATCTTACTAGTGTACCCCTAAATTTAGAGCACAAAATGGCAAGACGAAGGTACACTAGTAAAGAGGCCTACGAGATTCTGAGCATGACAGATAGTGAAGAGGAGGTCACGCATCTGTCAGATTCAGGCTCAGAATATCTTCCCGTAGAAGACAGTGCAGTCAGCGGCTCCATGTCAGATAGCTCTGACGACGAAGATGAGGTCCCTGCTAAGGTCAGGTGTACCAGATCCCGATCTTCTGAGGTTGTTGAGGAGCAAGAACCACAGGTCTCTCGTAACATGGAGCAGAGTAGTACTAGCGCCGCTATTCCTTCTGGTGACTTGGCAAGCACCAGCGGCCTAGTACAGCCTGGGCGTACATCCAGCACTGCAGTATCACGTGGTGACGTGGCGAGTCCCATAAGTGCAGTTCAAGCTGGCGAGGTGGCAAGCACAAGTAGTGTCCCGCTGCCACCAAGAAGACAAAGGCAGGCCCGTCGTGCCCATAGTGCCCTTCCTGCAGAATTCGCCTATCCTGATTGGGTCCCCACCACTTCTGCAGAACCCGTACTTCCCCCATTCACTGCCCAACCCGGTATTCAGGTGGAAACAGCTGATTTTATGCCAATTGATTCTTATTCGCTGTTTTTCACGGAAGATCTCTATAGATCTATTGTGGACCAGAGTAATTTATATGCTGGTCAATTCATCGCCGCTAGTCCCCAGTTGCCTTCCATTGCCAAAGATTGGAAAGCAATTACGGTTTCCGAATTTAAGACCTTTCTGGGCCTTTCCCTCAACATGGGCACACATAAATTCCCATCAGTGCGTGCTTATTGGTCCACGCACCCAATTGACCACATGCCCGTGTTCTCTACCTCCATGCCCAGGAAACGATACGAGCAGATTTTGCGGTTCATGCACTTCAACGACAATGAACTTTGTCGTCCACGTGGAGACCCTGAATACGACCGGCTCTACAAAATTCGGCCCCTCATAAACCACTTCAATGAACGTTTTGCAGCCTTGTTTACTCCCGATCAAGTTGTCTGCGTCGATAAGTCCCTGATTAAATTTTCTGGCCGCTTGTCTTTCAAGCAGTACCGTCCCAGCAAGCGTGCCAGATACGGGGTCAAGCTCTATAAGTTCTGTGACAGGGCAACAGGCTATGTATGGAGCTTTATGGTTTATGAGGGAAAAGACAGTCCGGTTGAGCCGGTCAACTGCCCGGATTACATAGGGAACGCTGGCAAGATAGGGGGACACCAAGTTCCACACTTATTCGGAAAGGGGTACCACTTGTATGTGGACAATTATTACACGAGCGTGACACTGTTTAGTCACTTGTTTGATCATCAGATTGGAGCATGTGGCACCGTGCGACCTAATCGCCGGGGCTTTCCCCAGCGGCTTGCAGATTCCCGTCTTAGGCTGGGGGAGAGAGCCTGCGTAAAGTGTAATAACTTGCTCGCTATGAAGTGGAGGGACAATAAGAATGTTTTCCTTCTTACCTCCCTTCACGCAGACACGACAGTCCAAATTCGTACGGTGACTGGTGTTGTGGAGAAACCCCTCTGTGTCCACGAATAACCAAAATATGTGAGGGGTGGACCTCAACGACCAGTTGTTGGCGCCGTATCTAATTGACCGTAAGGTGAGACGCTGGTACAAAAAAGTGTCTCTATCCTTATTCCAATTGGCTTTGCTGAACGCTCATGTGCTATACAGAGCTTCAGGCGGGACGTTATCTTTTCTAAAATTCCAGAATGAGATAGTCACAGAACTCCTGTATCCAGGCGGTTCTGCACCTCACCATCCCCAACCAAATGCAGTAAGCCGGCTGCATTATCGGTATGTCCTCCAGAGTACCCCTACCCAACAAATCCCCCCAAAAATATGTCGTGTCTGTAGCAAGAACGGATTTAGGCGTGAAACCCGTTATTTTGTCCACTCTGTCCTGACAATCCTGGTCTTTGCATTGGTGAATGTTTTGAACGCTTCCACTCAAAAGTGAAGTTTTAGCGTAGGGTACAGCATTTCAGACTAGGACACACTTACACAGGGTCTCCCAAGATGCCAACGCATTTTGAGAGACCCGAACCATTACAGTTGTTAAAAAAAAAAAAAAAAAAATTGTTGTCGTTTTATTGTTCTCTCTCTCTATTTTCTCTCTATTGTTCTGCTCTTTTTTTACTGTATTCTATTCTGCAATGTTTTATCATGCTTGCTTTTCAGGTATGTAATTTTTTGTTTTCAGGTGCGCCATTCAGCTGCAGCGCGGAATTTTTTATCTTGACAGCAACAGCGTTTGCTCCCACGATACATAAAGCCGTGACTCCAGTGCTGTAGGAGGTGATTTCACCACCACAGTTAAAAAAAAGAGCATATATGCCGAAGCATGGGGGCAGCAGGGGCGGAGGAGCGATTTTGCTCCTAATGCCACGTACATACGGTCGAAATTCCGACAGAGGCTTGCCCATGGAAAAGTTTGACCGTGTAAACGCGGCATAACTTTTTTGCGGGAGGATGCCCCCATGCTTCGGCATATATAAATGGTGCATGTATGCCCATCATTAGAAGTGGGTGGATGAAGGGAGGTATTCCAATGGTGGGCATACCCACCGATCAATCTCTTTTTTTTCCGTTCAGCCAACAGGCTGTATGGGAAAAAAAGAAGAAGGATTACAATACATGTCCAACAAGGACCAGCAACGTACTGGTATGTTGCTGGACTTTGAATGGTTATACCAAATGTACAAAAAGTTTTCACTAAATGATATATTGCTCAAACATGCCATGGTTATATGTGGAATTGCACCCCAAAATACATTCTGTTGCTTCTCCTGAGTACGAGGATACCACACGTGTGAGACATTTTGGGAGCCTAGCCGCGTACAGGACCCCGAAAACCAATCACCGCCTTCAGGCTTTCTAAGGGTGTAAAGTTTTGATTTCACTTCTCACTGCCTATCACAGTTTCGGAGGCCATGGAATGCCCAGATGGCACAAAACCACCCCAAATGACCCCATTTTGGAAAGTAGACACCCCCCCAAGCTATTTACTGAGAGGTATGTTGAGTATTTTGCAGATCTCGCTTTTTGTCACAAAGTTTTGAAAATTGAAAAAAGAAAAAAAAAAAAAAAATGTTTTCTTCATTTTCAAAAACAAATGAGAGCTGTAAAATACTCACCATGCCTCTCAGCAAATAGCTTGGGGTGTCTACTTTCCAAAATGGGGTCATTTGTGGGGGTTTTTTGCTATCTTGCCATTTTATGGCCTTCAAAACTGTGATAGGTAGTGAGGAGTGAAATCAAAAATTTGCGCCCTTAGAAATCCTGAAGGCGGTGCTTGGTTTTCGGGGGCCCGTACGCGGCTAGGCTCCTAAAAAGTCCCACACATGTGGTATCCCCGTACTCAGGAGAAGCAGCAAAATGTATTTTGGGGTGCAATTCCACATATAACCATGGCATGTGAGAGCAATATATCATTTAGTGACAACTTTTTGTACATTTTTTTTTTTTTTGTCATTCAATCATTTGGGACAAAAAAATAAATATTCAATGGGCTCAACATGCCTATCAGCAAATAGCTTGGGGTGTCTACTTTCCTAAATGGGGTCATTTGGGGGGGGGTTTTGTGCTATCTTGCCATTTTATGGCCTTCAAAACTGTGATAGGTAGTGAGGAGTGAAATCAAAAATTTGCGCCCTTAGAAATCCTGAAGGCGGTGCTTGGTTTTCGGGGGCCCGTACGCGGCTAGGCTCCTAAAAAGTCCCACACATGTGGTATCCCCGTACTCAGGAGAAGCAGCAAAATGTATTTTGGGGTGCAATTCCACATATAACCATGGCATGTGAGAGCAATATATCATTTAGTGACAACTTTTTGTACATTTTTTTTTTTTTTGTCATTCAATCATTTGGGACAAAAAAATAAATATTCAATGGGCTCAACATGCCTATCAGCAAATAGCTTGGGGTGTCTACTTTCCTAAATGGGGTCATTTGGGGGGGGGTTTTGTGCTATCTTGCCATTTTATGGCCTTCAAAACTGTGATAGGTAGTGAGGAGTGAAATCAAAAATTTGCGCCCTTAGAAATCCTGAAGGCGGTGCTTGGTTTTCGGGGGCCCGTACGCGGCTAGGCTCCTAAAAAGTCCCACACATGTGGTATCCCCGTACTCAGGAGAAGCAGCAAAATGTATTTTGGGGTGCAATTCCACATATAACCATGGCATGTGAGAGCAATATATCATTTAGTGACAACTGTTTGTAATTTTTTTTTTTTTTTTGTCATTATTTAATCACTTGGGACAAAAAAATAAAAATATTCAATGGGCTCAACATGCCTCTCAGTAATTTCCTTGGGGTGTCTACTTTCCAAAATGGGGTCATTTGGGGGGGTTTGTACTGCTCTGCCATTTTAGCACCTCAAGAAATGAGATAGGCAGTCATAAATTAAAAGCTGTGTTTTTTTTACTAAAGACATGTGGCTGAATACATTTTGGCCTAAATGTATGACTAAAATTGAGTTTATTAGATTTTTCCTATAACAAAAAGTAGAAAATATAATTATTTTTCCAATTTTTCAGTCTTTTTCCGTTTATATTACACACAAAAAAAAATTAAAAAAAACGCAGAGGCAATCAAATACCATTAAAATAAAGCTCTATTTGTGGGAAGAAAAGGACGCAAATTTCGTTTGGGTACAACATTGCATGTCCGCACAATTTCCAGTTAAAGCAGCGCAGTGCCAAATTCTGAAAACACGTCTGGTCCTTTAGCTACAAAATGGTCCGGGGCTTAAGTAGTTAAGGCTGTTAGCAGATTGGTCTCTACAAATTCAGTAGTGCCTAAAAATGGGAGCAACTGAGCATGTGCAGAGCAGGGTGAGACAGTGTTTTACTGGATTTAATAGTATAGGCGCCTATTTTTAAATGTTTACATTGCTACGGTGGGGAAAATAATTAGTGGATTGATTCCCTGCAGATTTTGTAGGTTTGCCCACTTACAAAGAAATGAAGGGTCTATAATTTTTTATCATAGGTGTATTTTAAATGATAGAGTCGTAATATCAACTAAAAATCCAGAAAAATTACATGATAGATACAAATGTTAAAAATTGAGTTGCAGTTCAGTGAGCAAAATAAGTATTTGATCCCCAAGCAAAACATGACTTAGTACTTGGTGGAGAAATCCTTGTTGGCAATCACAGAGGCAAGACGTTTCTTGTAGTTAGTGACCAGGTTTGCACACATCTCAGGAGGGATTTTGGTCTACTCTTCCTTACAGATCTTTTCTAAATCATTAAGGTTTCTTGGCTTTCGCTTGGCAACTCAGTTGTAGCTCTCTCCATAAAATTTTCTACATGACTGAGCTCACGTTCACATTGGGCCGTTTTGACATGCAATATGATTTTTCTTGCTCCAAATACGGCGAGTCTAAATAATGCCAAACAGCTAAATATTGGTCTCGTCTGACCACAGCACTTTCTCCCAATCCCTCTCTGAACTATTTAGATGTTCATTGGCAAACTTTATAGTTGAATATGTTTTTATTTATCACATAAAACAGTTGGAGTACAGAAGAAAGAAAAAGAAGGGAGTGGGGGGGAAATGCTGGATATACAGCAACATGTTAATGTTACATATAGGTAGATCAGATAAATGCTAACATCATAACATGAGCGCTGCAGTCAATAACTCAAACAACAGCGTGCTCAGTCAATTAGATACAGAAAAGGAAAACATATAAATGGTGTATAACCCAGGATTAGGAAAGGAGGAGGAAATAAAAAATGAGAGGGGGGCAGGTATAGATATACATGTAGTATGAAGGTTATCTCTCGTACTCAGTACGGCTGAGGGTGGATGTTTAGAGGGCTGATCACCGGGGTGTGATCATCTATTTTTCCGGACCATTTACCCCAGCGAGGTTCCAGCTGTTGGTCCCAAGGCCATCCCTCCACTCAGATACTATTCAGTCTGTTCAGTAATCTATCAGGATGCCGAATAGTGGACCCAGATATACCATAACTCAAGGTGTTTATCCCATTTATCTCCCTCCCTAGCCTGCATCTCTTCCATGAGCATGACATTGTTGAGGGCGGACATCCACCTGTGAGGGGGGGGTGGGGGATTTAACTGATACCGGGAGGATAGATAACAGCCACTTTTGGGGAGAGCGCAAGGGGGGAGTCATACATTTCATTACAAATCTCAAATATACCTTTCCAGAAAGGGCGTATTTTGTCGCATTCCCACCAAATATGGGAGGTATGTACTCTTGTCTCCGTGACAGCGCCATCATGCATCCGAAGCGTTGGGGAACATCCCATGGACCGAGACCGGATCCCTGTACCATCTGGAGAGTAGTTTGTAATTTTTCTCCTGCGTGTAGTTGGAGATTGAAGATTTGTGGGTAAATGTGAAAGAAGTCTGCCAATCGGTTATGCGTGCGAGAAAGAATTCTCTTGTATATTAGGGATAGCGTGTTTTTGGGTACCTGGGAGAGACTACACATCTCCCCAAATGATGTTAGGGTTCTGTGTATATGACCTGATAAATGTAAGTATGCATTGGCAAACTTTAGACAGGCCTGAATATGTGCCTTTTTGGAGGCATGGGACCATGCGGGTGCTGTAGCATTTCAATCAATGGTGGCGTATCGTGTTACCAATGGTTTGTTTGGTGACTGTGGTCCCAACTGCCTTGAGATCATTCACAAGCTCCTCTTGTGTAGTTCTGGGATGATCCCTCACCTTTTTTTACGATCATACTTACCCCATTACCATAGGCAAAATCTTGCATGGAGCTCCAGACCGGACGATTGATGGTTATTTTGTGTTTTTTCCACTTTCGAATATTCGCTCAGTTATCGCCTTCTCACCAAGCTTCTTGTAGTCCATTCCAGCCTTGTGCAGGTATACAATCTTGTCCCCGACATCCTTTTGACAGCTCTTTGGTCTTGCCCAGGATGGTAAAGTTTGAATGGAAGAAAGCGATTCTGTGGACAGGCGTCTTTTATACACATAACGAGTTGTTGTTAGGAGCACCTTCTTAAATTGACAGGACTAATCTGTGTACCACATGAGCACATACTGCACTCAGTCAAGTCTGAGCCAAAAAATTATAGACCCCAATGCCTCGTACACACAGCCGGGATTTCCGACGGGAAAAAAGACAGCTGGTTCGCTTTTTTTTGCCAGTGGTTTTTGGCAGTTTTCCCGTCGGAAAAACTGCGAGGGAACATACATACGGCCGGGATTCCCAGCCAAAAGTTCTCATCGCAGTTTTCCCCATCAGAAAACCCAGTTGTGTATACGAGGCATTAATTTCTTTGTAGGTGGACAAACTTACAGAATCTGCAGGGGATCAAATAAATATTTTCCCAACTGTATACTGGCAAAAGGGGCCAGCCTGATATGATAAAGCAGGACTTAAGGGGTTGTAAGGGTTAAAATATATATTTTTTTAAAATAAACATACCATACTTACCTCCACTGTGCAGTTCGTTTTGCACAGAGTGGCCCCGATCCTCGTCTTCTGGGATCCCTCGGCGGCTGTCTCGGCTCCTCCCCGCAAGAGCTAACCCCCCCTTCTGGGAAGCGCTCTCCCAAGGGGGGTTAGCTTGCTGGCGCGCTTCCGTGTGATACAGTGGCGGCCATAGCCGCCAAGTGCATCACTTGGCCCCGCCCCTCAAGCTGGGGGAAAGCATCGCGCCCACGGAGTTTCGTGGCTCAGGTAAGTAAACCGGGGGGGGGGGGCTTGGGGGCCCGAGAGTGCAAGGTATTTTTTCACCTTGATGCATTAAAAAAGGGGGGAAAAACCTGAAGCTTTACAACCCCTTTAATTTACTGACTAAAGTTTCACTTAAGCCAAATGGAGTTGAAATGGGTGCCAACAACCCTGGATGCATGAGTGCACAGACTTTCATTGTTTAACTTATAGAAGACTAAACTGATTTTACTACAATGAAAACAACATTGCTTGACAAGTATGAAAACTATAAAAACAAGATCCACGTATCCCAAAGACAGAAATAAACATACGTTTCATCCCATCCAGTAGATGAGCCATGGTTTCCCGGCTGTCTTTTAGAGAAAGACACTCCAATAAATAACTGAAATATAGAAATATATTACTTTTACTAAGGTGGCATTCTGAACAATATCATCTCCTAAGAAGTTATTTTTATAGATAAAACGACACCATTTAGAAAGATAGCAGCTTCTTCTAATCATCGGAGGATAGCTGAGCAGGTCAAAACCATAAAACTTCCCTCAACCTTAATGCAACAAGGAGCCTCTCCTATTTTATGTAAATAGAAATAATCAACATGGACGGGCACAGACACAATTAGTTTTTTGGTGTCATGCCTTCTCAACGTCTGTTTTAGGGGAGACTTGTGATGAGAATTAAGCCTAGTACACACAGGCCAAATGTCAGATAGTTAGTACAGGCGTCAGTTTGTTTTTTGTTCAACCTCAGACACACTTAGATTTATTATTATTTTTTATTCAAAGTGTGTCTGAGGCCCAATATAGGCTTGCTATCAAGGTTACCCCATGAATTCCATACTTTATGAGGCTCAGGTATTTTGGCTTTATACCGGTTTTAGGTCAGAGACTTGAAAGCAGAACTAAAAATGCAATTTTTTTTTTCTTTTTACATTCTGGATGGAGCAAGGGAGGGTGTTTTTTTTTGCCAGCTGTGTCCCATTGAGAAGTGAGAGGAAATCCATGCAAACCCCTGAAAACTCCGCCCCCCCCCCCCCCCCCAGGTGATCAGAACTAGTGTCCCAATTGGAAGAGAACACAAAATTTGTGATTTTCTTTTACTTTCACATTTTATAAGAACGGTAAACAGGAAAAATAGAGAGGGTGAATCGAATGGAGTCATGGACAGCAATAAAAACCCAATAGGTGTTCTAATCCCTCTCCACTCGGTGCACGTCGAAGCCAGAGGTCCAACTGGGCAGCCAGCAACTAGATATTACAGAAAGAACATGACTAGTCTTCATCGGCAAAGATTTCTTCTACAATCCCAAGCCGTGCTGCATTTTATAAATGTCATTACACTGTATCCATTTGTGACAACATACCTCTCCATATTAAGACCTGCTCTGCAAGCACTAGATAAGACAGCAGTAAGAGCAATAATGGATGGTGTAAACAGCAAGCAAGCATCAGTCAGAGCAACTCGATTCAAGAAGTCATCAGCCGATTTCCTCAACGTCTCCGGATTATCTAGCAAAGGATATCGCGTCTAAAAGGAAAAAGTACAATCTTGTTTGTATTATACATTCAACACATAATGACTAGAACGTCTTTATATTTCATTGGTCACAGCTGCCAAGGAGAACATTGATTTGTTGGTTGGGTTTAGTTTGCTACAAAACGCATTTCGCACTGCAGCGTTATCAAATTCTGCTTTCAAGTAACATTGTTTCAACAAACAGAATCACATGACCCTCTTGAAAACATTTTCCTTCAGGGCCAGTTCATATATGTATACATGTAATTAAGCTAGGGATCGACCGAGTTTTTTTTTCATTGCCAATACCGATATCAGGTGCGGATATTCTGTAGCTACTGTCCTTTTAATTTTTTTTGCTTTTATAATTTTTTTTGCTGTCACAAGGAATGTAAACATCCCTTGTGACAGGAATAAGCAGCGACAGGTACTCTTTATGGAGGGATCTGGGGTCTATAATACCCCAAACCCCTCTTCTGCACTTGAGTTTTCAAAAACGCCAAGATCAGCATTATAGAATACTTTCTATTTTTTAAAACTGGTGCCAATAGGATGCCAGTAATCCGGAAGTGATGTCATGACATCGCTTCCAGGTTACTAGATCCGAGACCCAAACAAAGCCGGCTTTGTTCGGGTCTCCGGCAAGCATCCTCCCGCTTCTTGTAATAACAGCCGAGTGGCTGCTTAGCCGTATTGGTTGTTATTACAAGAAATAACACTGCCCGCTCTATAGAACGGTACCGGGGTAATGCCTGGAGCAATATCTGTAAATTTGTGACCGATACTTAAAAAAAAAAAAAGTGAATATCGGCCGCCCCGATAATCGGTCGACCCCTAGTCTATACCAACAATATATCACAGGACACTAGAAAATTTAACCACTTGACTCCCAGGCCTTTTCTGGCATTTTTTTTGTTTATATTTAACAATCAGTATTTTTTGCTAGAAAATTTCTTAGAACCCCCAAAAAACATATATATTTTTTTAAAGCCGAGGCCCTAGAAAATAAAATGGTGGGTGCTGCTATTTTTAATGTCACACAGTATTTGTGCAGCAGTTTTTCAAATGCAATTTTTATTTAAACTACAATTTGTTTTTTATTTTATTGCAAAAAACACAATTTTTGGTAAAATATAAAAGATAATGTTATGCCAAGTAAATAAACACCAAACATGTCATATTGTAAAACTACGTCACCTGTGCAAGGGTGACAATGTAAATTTTTATATCCATAGGTGACACTTTAAAGGGGGAATCCAAATGTTTACAGTTGTCACCAGAACAGAAAAAGTGAGGAAAAATACTCAAACGGCATAGGTGTGTGTAGTGTAATTATATATATAGGGCTGTGGAAATTAAAGATTAATTCCTCGATTAATTTTTTTGATCGGTATTCACCTCTCCGCCGGCTTCCGGGTCTTCAGGGAGTTCTGTCGGAGATCCGGTGACGTCACGAACATCAACGTCACCGGAATCCTCCCCCAAGTGCCTCCATCTGCTAACGAAGGGAAGGGGGGAGGAGTCCGGTGACGTCCATGTCTGTGATGTCACTGGAAAGTGTATATTTTGTCCTATTGGCTGATAAGCTGTGGATTTGTGCCGTCCGTAGTGGCATCTGCTGTTGCTATGACAGAGGCGCACTGCAGTAGGTTGACGTGTGACATCTCAGGAGTGCCTTGCTGTGTCGGGTTTCAGCCGTAGCTATGGCGACGGTTCTCTATAAATAGTCTGTCGGGTGACGCCGTAGCTCCGCCCCGCTGAGGAAGTTTTAAGGAACGTAACGCGTACGGGGGAGGATCTGCGTATGACATCACCCGCTGCTGTCCTTGGAAGAGATACGGACATATGATACATGCTGTATTCTATGCGAGTAGTTCGTTTTTATGCGAGTAGTTCGTGTTAAACACATTAATACATTTTTAATGTTATACAGTGAGCACTTAGATCTTTTCTTTATACTTATGATCCGGTGCCCTTGCCGAGTAATAAGGAGACGTGAAGGAAGTCTTTGGTCCATGCTAACCGACTGTTTTTCTGCTTGCATGATGCGTTATAATTAATCGAAAATTAGTCGATTAAAAAAAATAAAATAAAAAATTGATTAAATCGAACATGAAAATTTTAATCAGTAACAGCCCTAATATACACACACACACATATACATATACACACACACACATACATACACACACACATATACATATACACACACACACACACACTGTATTTATTGGCGTATATAACACTCACAGGGGGCTGTGTAAAGTTTTTTCCCTGAAACTTCCCTCTTAAAGTTAGGGTGCGTGTTATACGCCGATAAATACGGTATATATATATACACACTACTCAAAAAAATTAAAAGGAACACTTTGAAAACACAGATTTCAACGGGGCAAAATCTCATGCTGGATATCTATACTGATATGGACTGGGTAATGTGTTAGGAATGAAAGGATGGCACATCATTTGATGGAAATGAAAATTATCCACCTACAGAGGGCTGATAAAAGTGCTTCACCCGACGTGACAATCAAAATATGCTCACCAGAAGTAAGCGGCCATAAAAGACCATCGGGCATGTAAAGGATTCTTTTAACTCCTCATTCCTCCAATCTCTCCCGGTTAAGATCCGTTCCAGTGGATGAACACACTATGGTGCTAATCCTCCATTCTGGAAAAGGTCAAGCGGCTCCACCGCAATGAGCCACAAAAAATGGATATAGTGTAATACGGTATTACACTATATCCGTTTTTTGTGGCTCATTGCGGTGGAGCCGCTTGACCTTTTCCAGAATGGAGGATTAGCACCATAGTGCCTTCACAGAGACATCCGTGTTCATCCACTGGAACGGATCTTAACCAGGAGAGATTGGAGGAATGAGGAATTAAAAGAATCCTTTACATGCCTGATGGTCATTTATGGCCGCTTACTTCTGGTGAGCATATTTTGATTGTCACGTCGGGTGAAGCACTTTTATGAGTCTATTACACGTATAAGAGCACGGTGGTTGGAGCCTAATAATTGGAACACAGCATATATACATGTTATTTTTTATTTGAACTTTTATAACTGGTGTTTATATGGACATTATTTCACACCTGTTGCTCCCTTTGTACCTTTAATTTCACCTCCACCTGAAAAACCATTCCTGTTTTGGAGGTCGTCTCATTGTTGCCCATCTAGTGCGCCTGTTTTAATTTCAATTAACAGCAAAGCAGCTGAAACTGATTAACAACACCCTCTGCTACTTAACTGACCAGATCAATATCCCAGGAGTTCTGATTCAAAAAAGTGTTCCTTTAATTTTTTTTTGAGGGATGTATGTATGTATGTATGTATGTATGCATGCATGCATGTATGTATGTACGTACGTACGTACACACACACACACACATATCTCATTTAAATGACCAATGCTACACTAAAGCTAGAACATGGAACAAACAGGATTCTTATGATCCTAGAGCAGTTTGCTGCTGCTTTCTTAATGCTTCACAATGCTCTAGATAAAATGTTGTGTGTAGCAATTAAATCTATGTTATATCAATGATTTAGTGCAATGTCATTTTTACTTCAATTTCTGGCTTTTGGCATACTAGTTAGAGCCTGGTATAAAAAGATTCTGCTCTCACAGTACCTTTAAACCAATAAAGCAGAACATAACCCTCCTATTCAAGCCAAGAAGCCGGACATCTTAACCGCCTGTTTGATCTGCAGTTGTCATGGTGCTGCACACTTGATCAGTTAAGACACCAGCAATTTGATGGCTTCACAGTTTAGTTGCAAGCACAAGCAACGGTGACAGTTATTCTCAGCATGCCTTAAAATGTAACAGTTTTGGGAAACAGTCAAATTGATGGGTTTAGTTCCACTTTTGGTACCCATCCAAAAGTCATTAGTGGTTGTAAATCTCAGACATGAAATATGAACAAAGCATATCCATCCCTCTATAGTGCTTACTTGTCTCAATTCAGAGCACCAAGTGCCATTTCTATCTGCTGCTTTGTTCCTCTGCTATCAGCATGAATCACTTCTGACAAGTTTTCCTGACACCAAGAGAAAAATGGCGACAGGGGAGGGAACTCCAGCAGACTGACAGTCTCTGTTCCTGTGAGCTGTGTGAAGGTGGGTGTGTCACTTCTCTCCAATCAGCTCTGTGTTCTGCTCTGCAGCGAAGAATTTCAGCTCTCTCCGCCTTCTGTTTTCTGAACTCTCAGACAAGCTTTATTAATTCATCACTTTGAATGGCTGTAGAGAAGACTACAGATAGACAGGTACAACTTATGTAGGAGGATTGGTTTCATCTCTGTATCACTTTAGGCCAGTCACTTCACTGGGTATGTGATGGTTTACAATTACATTAATTTAGAGCCCTTTTACACTTAGGCGCTTCTAAACTGCCCATAAAACGCTGAGCACTTTTGCAGCACTTTTCAGGTATTTGCGGTGCACTTCTTAAAGGATACGCGACTCAAAAACGACACCAAAAAACATTTTGAGGTGATTTTCAGGCGCTTCCCATTCGTTTTATTGGAGAGGGGCATTTTTGGGGCACTTTTTTTGGCGCACCAAAGATGCTGCATGCCGGATTTTTTTTTACCACACGGCCAGCCCCCCGCCCTAGTGTGAAAGCAATCATGGGAAGCATTTTTCGTGAGCTTTTTGTTAAAGCGCTTGAAAATCTCAGTGTGAAAGGGGTCTTAAAGTGGGCATTTAGCTGTTATGTTACATCAGGGCTCGACAAAACCCAGGCGCCCGGTCGCAATTGCGACTGGAAATCGCGTCCTGGCGCCTGGGCTGGCCAAAATTGAGGCCCCGGCTTTGTGGCCTACCTGGAGAGAAAATGCGCGCTTTCTGCGAACCAGCGCCCTCTGGTGGACGATGCTGTGATGAGCACAGCTTGCTCTCACTGCCCGCCCACCTCCGACATCCAGAAGCCCGGGATATCACTCCAGGGTTGCTGGCTGCATGTATGAGCAGAGAGCATCTACTCTGTCACACTGCCCAGACCCCGCACTGACGGCCCGCCCCCCCCCCTCCTCCTAGTACGGACACTCAGAGGAGAGAAAGAATTAGAGAGAGTAGGATCTTCTCCTCCTGTGTGTAACAGCAGCCCCTCCCACATTCCAATCCCTGGCAGCTCCGTGCCTTGCAAAGGGAAAGTCCAGCAGCCTGCAGCTAGATAGTGGATGAAAGATCAGCGTGTATGTACCATGGATGATGCAAGTTTACAACCCTCCACAGGGGATCCACAGCTATCCAGGACAACCTTCCTTCCTGATTGAAAAGAAAGCAGCACACAGGTGGGTCAGTCATGAAGAGAGAGTGTGTTGTCACCTCCAGTGCCCCCTACCAACACAGCAGCCTGCTGGGATTTCCATGGTATGGTGCACTACAAGCCCCAGCATGCTCTGTCAGCCTATGTGTATGTATAGCACAGGCCTGCTTGCTGACCAGTGGCAGAACTCCACTGCCCAAGTCATTGGCGGCTGGTGCTCAAATTTTTTTTGGGGGGGGGGGGGTGCAAACAAACGAAAAAAATAAAATCAATCGCAGCCACTGTGCGCCGTCAATCGCAGCCTCAAACGCAGCCACTGTGCGCCCTCAAACGCAGCCACTGTGCGCCCTCAAACGCAGCCACTGTGCGCCCTCAAACGCAGCCACTGTGCCCCCTCAAACGCAGCCACTGTGCCCCCTCAAACGCAGCCACTGTGCCCCCTCAAACGCAGCCACTGTGCCCCCTCAAACGCAGCCACTGTGCCCCCTCAAACGCAGCCACTGTGCCCCCTCAAACGCAGCCACTGTGCCCCATCAAACGCAGCCACTGTGCCCCATCAAACGCAGCCACTGTGCCCCATCAAACGCAGCCACTGTGCCAACACAGCCGCTGCCTGTCAGTGCCCATTAGTACAGCCTATCAGCGCACATAAGTGAAGGAGAAAAATAACTTATTTGCAAAAATCTTATAAAAAACAAAAAAACAAGTTTTGTCCTTTTAAATATTCTGTCTTTTTTCGCTTAGGATCAGGCGTGAGTAATTCTTATTGCCCAACGGCCCAGACATGCAATTCTGGGCGCTGGGCAGCCGATTTAAAAAACTGTCTCCTAACTTTTTTAGTTGGCTCCTAGATTCTAAGCAAATTTGTCAAGCCCTGTGTTACATCATTAGATGCTTATCAGTTTTGTTAAAGCCCAGACCTGACGATAAAAAAGTGTTTGATTTTCAGACATCTCAAGATCCATTTTTCTTTCACTCTGGTTCAAGTTTATAAAAAAAACGTACAACATACCAGTTTAAGATGAGGAATATCGCTCTCATAGTACCTTTAAATCAATTAAATACCCTTCAAAAGGTCGGTAAGGGTTGTGCACTATTAGGTGGAAGTTCAGCTGTTGGATGAGCAGCAGTTCATATTCCAGAATCTGTTCTAGAATCTTCTCCTGGGCTGCAGGGTTTTCTGGAAGGTTACCAACAAACTGGACGCTGGATACATTAAATTCATCTACTTTACAAGCTAAGAATGCACACGTCAGCCTTAAAGATAAAAAAACAAAAAATATGGAAACACTAAGAGTAATACCAAACTAACATGGTTAACACGTAAAAATTGCTATGCTGTTTTAAAGCGGTTGTAAAGTCACTTTTTTTACTTTTACCTACAGGTAAGCCTATACTAAGGCTTACCTGTAGGTAAAATAAAGATCTCCTAAACCTTTACGGTTTAGGAGATATTCCCCTCGCAATGCGCCGCTGACAGCAGCGGCGCATGCGCACAGGAGATTCTCGGGCTGAAGGCTCGGCAGACACCGAGCCTCGCCGGAACGAAGTCTCCCGTGCGCATGCGCGGGAGTGAGACATCGCGGCTCCAGCCACTCACAGCGCTGGAGCCGCGATACCCGGAAGACACGCCGTAGCAACATGACATCTCCCTTGGCGTGGACCAGGTGAGTTACCGATGCCTCGTTCTAAGGTAAGTATTTCATAATAAGCTTGTATGCTGTGCATACAAGCTTATTATGCCTTTTCCTTTACAGGTGTAAAAAAAAAAAAAAAAAAGTCAGCGCCTTTACAACCGCTTTAAGAGGGAGGGCTGGAAAAAGAAAGGAATGGTGTAAGTTCTAACGAGCCTTGCCCTCCGATTCCTCCTGTATTGAGTTGTAACTGTACTGTCTGACCCCATGTTGTAAAGTGCTGAGCAAGCCATTAGCGCTATATAAATTCTGTATTATAAATAACAAGAATAATGGTGCGTCATAGTGACAACAAGCATAGCAACTTTTAATGTGCTGCATAGGATCCACCGCTGTCAAACCTAGTGCACTGCATTACTATCAGTGAAGTCATTCATCACAGCTGTGGACGATTAGCAAAGCAGTGGGGTTTAAAGCACCAGCTCCAGGAATATTCATTTCCAGTCACGCAGAACAGAAGAAGAAGTTAAAGTGTTTTTCAACCTCAAAAAATTAAACAAAAATTGAGATCATGTTTCCTTATAGCAGGTTAAACAGCACAGTGCTTGTGCTGTATAACCTGCCCCTCTGGAAATTGTAAAAAACCTGGCTGATCCTGACAGTTTTTGTTGTCCTCTCTGTAAACAGACCACGGTTTATCATGGCTGCTGAACCCTGACACCCGTGGTCAGTTTACGTGCCTTCGTCATCCGCTCTCTCCTGTGTTCCCCTCTGTCCTCTCCCCCCCCCTTCTTCCCTGCCTGTCAGCTCGGAAGTCTGGGTCTCCGTCTTCTCCCCCTCCGCTGCTGTTAGTAAAAAAACTACTATTTAAAAAAAATGCCCTTTTAAGCTGCCATCCTCCTGTACTGAACAAGTGTTTGTTAGGAACAAAGCCTCTAAATAAGCCGGTCACATGACTCCCGGCCACTCTGATATTCCGATCCAAGGCTACAGCGGGAGGGGCGAGCGGCCAGCTTGGCGGTCACGCGACTCTCGGCTGACATCAGAGGGAGAGCTTGGCTCCTCTTGCTCAGAAGCCCAGGAGTCACATGACTGGCCTGAGGATACTTCACAAATAGTTATTTAGAGGCATCGATTCTAACAAACACTTATACAATGCAGGATGGCAGCTTAAAATGGCGGGGCTGGCAGAAAATCATAATTTAGGTTTACAAACCCTTTAAAGTATATTAAACCTTCATTTTTTTAAAAGGGACTGTAAAGTTGCTGTTTTTTACACTTACCTGTCATGTGGTTTTGCACAGATCAGCCACAATCCTCCTCTTCTCAGGTCCCTCTTTGGTGCTCCTGGCCCCTCCCTCCTGTCGAGTGCCCCCACAGCAAGCAGCTTGCTATGGGGGCACCCGAGCTGAGGCGCCATGTGTCCATTCAGACATGGAGCTCTGGTTTGGCCCGCCCCTCTCTCTCCTGATTGGCTAACTGACCGATTGACAGCAGTGGGATCCAATGGCGCCACTGCTGTATCTCAGCCAATCAGGAGGGAGAGTCCCGGACAGCCGAGTCATTCGTGTAGATCACTGGATGGAGTTAGGGCTCAGGTCAGTATTAGCGGGGTGGCTGCACACAAAAGGCTTATCCTCATGCATAAAATGCATCAAGATAAGAAAAACCATCTGCCTTTACAACCTCTTTAAGCACTTTCAGCAGCAGATTAAATCACTTGCTAGATGGCATCTTCTTCATGGTTTATTATTTGCCTGTATCCCTGTTTAAGCTGGAGCTATGACTGCTGCCCCAGTTTCTTGTTTCAGGGTGGCTCCCTTTTCTTGCAGCACCCTATGGATTCACCTTTGCATGACGGTACTAGAGCCGTGTCTCCCTATGCTCTGTGCATCAATAGAAACTCACACCCTTATAGCTTATTATGACAAGGCACTCCTCTGGCACTCCCTTCTGCTAACTAACAACTTTTCTGTGAAGACCGGAGGTCCAAAAAGCAGAACTGAGCAGGAGCCAGAAGCATTGACAGTTCTAAACTGGAAATGCTTGTGTAAAAACTTTAAACAAAAATAGTTAACTGGAGAATGTTTAATTTATTGGGGTCAATGTGTTAAAATAAAAAATGCTGAAGATCTAATACTACTTTAACGCCAGCCTTTTAGAAATGGCCAACCCCGGCTTTCATGGCACCGAGTCATATGACCAAGTGCACAGACATTGGTCATGTGATCTCAGCTAATGGGGAGGATTGTTGTTCATGCCAGCTGCTGACTGGTCACTACATCTGATTTAGCTCCAATCCCCAAAGCTATTCCAGTTGAAATCATGGGATTAATGCCCAAGCATTTTGTCATGGGACTGGATGCCATGAAACTGTGGTTTGAGATTAGGTATTACTTTTTTTTTTTTTTTTAAACAATTTAAGGGGACAAGATACTTAGGATAGAGAGAAGGAGCAATTTGGGTGTAAATCAAACTTTAAAGAAAATCTGACAATCATACAATGTATTAAATGCAGGATCATTTTCAGAGGCCCCCAAAGGCTTAATTAGACTAAACATTTATTTTCATATGATTCCACTTGGATTTTAGTTGTGACTACAGAGATAAGTCTAACAGCTTTCACACTCTCTTAGGAAAAACTGCTTGAGAAAAAGAGTAGTACATCTACAAGTAGTAGCTACATGGATTACCTAGACACCCGATTCAAAGGCTTACATGATTATTCGTGGATGATGTTCCATAACTGAATTATTCAGATAAAATCGTTTGAAATACATACAAGCTGTCCCCTGAAAGAAAATAAACAGCAAATAATAAACAGGAAAGCAAAGAAGATGCAAAACCTTTGTGCACTTACATAGCTAAACAACTAGATCACAAGAGGCCCGATTCACTATTCTATAAGGCAAAGGTTACTGGACCTAACAATTGTTATTTACAGCCACCCGTCTGTTAATTTCACCTCTCAGCAATGTTATACCCGAGTGAATCATGCACAAAATCAAGTCTGAAAATTATAGAGGAGCTACACCCTTTAGTGATCCTAGAATAATATTTGACATATTTTTCTAATCCTAAAGTTAATGCAATCCCTAACAACAAACCTACAAACTTTTTTGCTCCTTTTTTGGCCTGTTTAACATACTACTAAAACGTTTGTTATATCTGATAAGTGCAAATAAATCTGTTGATCACACAGCAAAATACTGCCAAATTGCAATTTGAATAGAGCAGTGAGGAGTTGGAATTCTGTCAGGTAATTTTTGCTCTCTGTGTCCCTGTTCAGGAGATTCAGATTAAAGTGCTCGTTTAGGGCACTCTGAATAACAAGACTGAGCAGATGGTTGTATGTGGTGGAGATGGAAACAGTTCAAGCGGCGTAGAGTCTTCATACACTTATGGCAGCACTCAATGAGAGGGGGGGGGGGGGGGGGGGGGGGGGAGAAGAAGAAAAAAAACGATCTCTAATGAACAAAACAAAACAGAAAGAGGCGTCTCTAAGTGCAGCATTAAAAAACTTTTAATATCCCTAAAAGGGATTAAAAAATAAAACAACTTACAGGATAGTGGATGAAAGGGAGCTCATCATAAGGATAGGTTAGGAAGGTGATCCGGCTTCAGGATGGTCCCAGTGTGTCTATACAAGTCCCAGGGGTGATCTGATCAGTAGCAGAAAGTCCCAGCCTGGCCAGCACCAAGGGAATAGCCGCGCTGCCGGGATCAGCATGGAACGCGAGTCCCGGAGATTACGTCAGCAGGAGGAGACCAGCGTGGACAGCAAACTGGAAGTGAGGTGATAAAGGCGGGATGCGTTTTGGAACAACTGATTGGTTCCTTCTCCAAATATCCCTTTAGGGATATTAAGTTTTGTAATGCTGCACTTACTGCGCCTTTTTCTGTTTTGTTCAGGAGATTCACAAATTCTCCTGATCCCAAAACGTCACCAGGAATAAAAAAGTGAGAGTAAATCCAGAACGTTGACTTGCCACCAGAACAGGAATGAAGGCAACTGTATGGGAAGTAAAAATAAATCTCCAGATGACAAAAAAAAAAAAAAAAAAAAAAAAAAAAAAAAACACACACAACACACTGACAGGGGTTTTACCCTTCTTTACTCAAATGTCCCCTATTCCCCCCCCCCCCCCCCACCAAATATAAAATCATACAGTACACAGGCAAAGTATTCATAGACCCTGTGGTATTGGCTCATGGCTTCAGGTAACTGGACACTGGCAAGCTTTTAAAGGAAACACCCACTGGATGGGTCCCTTATAACCCAACCTCGCTCCTTAAGTCCTCAGTTTGTAACAAGAAATGCAAAGTAATTAACAAATTGAATGAAGGATGGCCCACAAACTGTACTTCAAATATGACATTTACAGGCTAGTCAAAATTCCTCTTATCCTTATTGTACAGTGCAGGACAAAAAGTATTTATAAATCCTGAGACATCACCAAGCAATAAATGAGAAAGATGGGCAACGGCCAAGCAAACAAAATTGTACCAATAGGCTCAACAACAACACGGGTTTAACAGACCCAACTTCAGACCACAGCTGCAAGAACTTTACGGTTGAAAGCTGCATCCACAGAAGACTGGACATCCATCTGCTAGAACTCTGAAAAAGTATAAACAGAGGATAAGGTGGCAGCTTTACACAGCTGTGTTAGAGAGGCCCAGTTCCGAAATTCCCATAAAACTCCAACTAAATCTGGTGGAATTGGCTTGTAAAAGTCCATTTTGTGATGGTGGACTTGAAAGCAAGGTGTCCCTTTGCAAGGTTATGGACAAGACAAATAGGGAATGCACGGGACTTTTTCAGAGGTCGCCGTGCAAACAGGAAATACTCCTGTATGCACAGCGCTCGTCACCGCCTCCTTCCTGGCAGCCAGCACGTATTTCTTTTGTGGCGCTCTGGGATTTGTTGGGGGCCACAAAAGATATACATGTCAAAATGACCAGGCGGGCCGACCGAAAGCGGAACGCGGGCTGCGATTGGCCCGCGGGCCGGACTTTGGACATGCCTGGGTTACTGTCAGGGGAAGGAGAATGCTCGTTTCAGGTGGACAAGGCGTTGTGTTGGAGAGTTCTTGAATTAAATTGGAAAAAGGAGTACAGCCTTAGAAGAAAGCTATCCTAATACCTAAACCTCTCATGGAGAATCTCATTATGTGATGTCCCTTTGACCTTGATTCTTAACTATTGGCTCCAATAGAAAGAATTTTCTTCTCTGTAAGAAAAAACAAAAAACACATTTGCTTGGGATGTGTCCAGGACCAAAGAAGGCTGATTTTTTGGAATACGATCACCCAACCAAAAGTTCAGAAGTTTTGCATCTGAAATGTTGTGTGGACGTTTACCGACAGCTGGAAAGGAGAGGAGTCCTTCAGGAGAAGCCTCTGACCTGGATGCCCCAAGTTCTGAGAAGGATGAGAAGATGAGATAGGACCTTTGTGTATACTCTGGGAGCAGAGGATAGGCCAAAGGACAGGACAACAAACTGGAAGTTTACCACTGTAAAGCACAGGAATTGCTGATGAGTTTTATAAAATGAGAACATGCTGATGAACATCTTGGGCGTCCATTGATGCCATGTATCCCCATTGTCTCAGAGGAGTCTTTGGTTTATTTTAGAGACAAAAGTGATGAGGGGGGTAAAGTCTTGAACTCTACTTCTACCCCTTAAAAGCAACGATTGAACCCACAGGTCTGGCACCGTGAGGGTGCCCCTTTATTGGGAAATAAGCTTTGGGGAAGACTTGGTGGGCTTTGTGGGCAAAGTCTTGTGCCAAAAAGAAGGGCTGGAAGTTTTTGCCTGGGTAGAGCGAATAGGAGTTCTGGGTTTTGTAGAGGCTCATGAGAAGGGGGATTTGGGATATGCTGCTGTAAAAAGTAAAACCTTCCCTCCTGTGACACAGTTTAATGAATTAGTCAAACCCCTCCCTAAACAGATCTCCTTCTTGAAAAGGCATATGTGTGAAGTGCTTTTTACAGGCAGCTTTAGTCACAAGATTCTGCGCATGTGAATGGAGATTGGCCCCAATCTGGAAATCTGTCTCATGACACGTTGTAAGGCCTCCACAAAGAAAGTACAGCAGAAGGAAATTACTGTAATTGTTAAAGCACAATCCTGGAAAACATGGTCATGGTGAAATTGCAGCAAGGCCTGGTTGCAGGGCTGAGCCTGCCAAAGTAATAAGAGCGTCTCAAACTTTCTATCTGCAGAATCCTTGAAAGAAGGGACATTTTAAAATAGGTACAGTGAGATGTTTAGGAGACAGCAGAATAATCCACTTACTTGTGACCTCTTTTTTACCGGATAGAGCTCAAAAGTGGAAATTTGTGGAGTGATCCAATTGCCATAGATTGCATGTTCTATTTGTTCAAGAACAGGGAATGTCTTCTCTGTCCTTAGTCATGGTTCATGTCCTCCAACCATGACTAACTTCCGAAACATTTAGGCTGTTTCTACAGCATTGTACATGTTTACTTAAAAAATAAATACTATTTTTTGGATGTCATCCTGAGTGCTGACCATCCCTTTCCTTACTCTGGTACCTTGGAGGTGTCAGCAGCCTCAAGGTCTGAGCACCGGGCAGAGCAGTTATGTGGGGAAGGTTGTAGCACCTATACACCTGTTTTCACTTCCTGCACAGTACTGTATCCTTGGCTGAGAGATTCTCTGGTGTAAAATTTAAGGTATACAAAAAAAAAAAAAAAAAGAAGAAGAAGAAGGAGTCCAAGGATAATGGGGATGTTATAACCCAAATTTGGCAATGGTCATTTTTGAGATATTACTTGCAACTGGGTGGGCAGAGCATTATGAAGAAACGAGTGCCCCTTCACACCCACTTAACTTTTCACTGACAGCACACAGCATTGGACAGATTCATAGGCTGCAATTGGACTGAACTGTGGCTATGGATCCACCCACTACCATGTGCAGAGCCAGCTGAAAAAAAAACAAGTACAACTTTGTGCACAACCCTTCACTCTCTGGATGTATGCAATACGCCCAAAAAGATAAAGTGATTAAATAAAAACTGACAACATACAGCTGAATAAACAGTTTGCCAGTTTACTGAAGCAGCGCTATTGTCACTCCTCTGACCAACTTTCTTATAAAAACTGTTCATAAGAGAAATGTGTGAAGGACAGATGGTGTATTAAAGTCCAGAAAAAAACCTCAGGTGCTCTCCACTTCAGTCTCCTCACACCGTGTATAACACACCCCTTTGTGTATTGTACTCACCAAAAGGTTGAGTTTATCATCAAGCCTTGACAAACTTGCTCATCCACTCGTCCTCCACATCAAGGATGATACCAGTACACAGATCAAAAAGGAAAAAAAAAAAAAACAACTTGCAATAGTATAATCCCGTCTTTTTCTTTTTTTCAAGTACTAGATAACATCCATATACACGATATTCAGCATTTAAAATTCAATGACGTGCTGTTCACAGCTCCGATCGGTCAGTGTGTGTACCGATACCGTCCACCGCTACTAACCCAACACCATTTCCTTGGTGTTAGGTTAGTAGCGGTGGACGGTATCGGTACACACACACTGACCAGCACATCATTGAATTTTAAATGCTGAATATCGTGTATATGGATGTTATCTAATACTTGAAAAAAAGAAAAAGACGGGATTATACTATTGCAAGTTTTTTTCCTTTTGACCCGAGGATATTGGCAGATCGATCTGTGTACTGGTATCATCCGGGATGTGGAGGACGAGTGGATGAGCAAGTTTGCCAAGGCCCGATGATAAACTCAACCTTTTGGTGAGTACAAAACCCGAAGGGGTGTGTGATACACGGTGTGAGGAGACTCAAGAGGAGAGCACATCATATATTAGGAGCACCTGAGGTTTTATCTGGACTTTAATACACCATCTGTCCTTCACACATTTCTCTTATGAACAGTTTTATAAGAAAGTTGGTCAAGTCAGAGGAGTGACAATAGCGCTGCTTCAGTAAACAAACAATACTTATTGAAAGTATTTGTGTACGTTTTACTATTTTGTTTTTATGTTATTGTGCAATTTATTTGCTTTTAAGCGGCTGCTAATCTTGTGCAATTTTAGATTTTAAAACATTTTACATTTATGATTATGGTGACACTGTGATCATTTATTAACCTGTTATATGGAATCTTTGTGCTCTGTGGCGCTGAGATAGTGAAAGAAGGCCAGGGACTTCACTATATTTAAATAGTTTGCCTGTGCCTAGGGCTACAATTATAAGCATCTCTATTATTAAAAAAAAAAAAAAAAAAAACACAAAAAACAAAGCACACACCTATAAGTTAATTTACTAATACTTACCAAAACAGATTTTGGCATTGTGGGTTTAAAAGCATTGCAGAAATCCACCAACTTCTTCTCATAGTATTTGCAGATGACCAATTCTTCGTGAGGCTCCAAATTAAATATCTCACCCAAGTGTGCCTGCGAGAGACATTTTACATTTACATTTGGTTGATGGACACAGTACACTTTTGCAAAACATTACATGTATGTTACAATGCACAAAGGATTAAATAAACCAGGGATATGCAATTAGCGGACCTCCAGCTGTTGCAGAACTACAAATCCCATGAGGCATAGCAAGACTGACAGCTACAAGCATTACACCCAGAGGCAGAGGCATGATGGGACTTGTAGTTTTGCAACAGCTGGAGGTCCACTAATTGCATATCCCTGAAATAAACCATAACGTGTGTAATAATGCCAACTGACATTTCCTCTAAAGTTATTTTTCATTCATGCCCATCATAGACAAACAGACATATACTGTATAGCGCCCTTAGGCCCCTTTCACACTTAACTTCAAAGTCGTGCGATTTTACAGCGACTCGCGGCCGCGATTTTGACAAGACAGCCATACGACTGTGGATCCGACTTTGCCCCACGACTTGAAGTACGACTTCAATCCCCCAATAATTAGGGGGAACTCCACGCCAATATTTTTTGAAAAAAAAAAAAACAAACAAAAAAAAAAATGGCATGGGTTACCCCTTCATTGGCATACAGGGCCCATCGGTCTGGTAAGGGTTTTAAGGGGAACCCCCACCAAAAAAAACAGCGTGGGGTCCCCCCAAAATCCATACCAGACTCTTATCCGAGCACCAGCCCGGCCGGTCAGGAAAGGGGGTGGGGACGAGCGAGCACCCCCCCTCCTGAGCCGTACTAGGCCGCATGCCCTCAACATGGGGGGTGGGTGCTTTGGGGCAGGGGGGGCCCTGCGCCACCCCACCCCAAAGCACCTTGTCCCCATGTTGATGAGGACAAGGGCCGCTTCCCGACAACCCTGGCCGTTAGTTGTCGGGGTCTGCGGGCTTATCGGAATCTGGGAGACCCCTTTAATAAGAGGCCCCCCACCCTATGTGAAAGAGACCCCCGGAGCTGCCTAATAAAATTACTTTAAAAACCTGTCTAGTGTGGTTTTTTTTTCTTGACATTTTTCTTCCAGGTAAATGGGTAGGGGTACAATGTACCCCATTACTCATTCACATGGGGTGGGAGGCCGTGATCTGGGGGCCCCGTTATTAAAGGGGGCTCCCAGATTCTGATAAGCCCCTGCCCGCAGACCCCGACAACCAATGGCCAGGGTTGTCATCAACATGGGGGCAAGGTGCTTTGGGGTGGGGGGCGCAGGTTCCCCTGGCCCAAAGCACCCACCCCCCCCCCATGTTGAAGGCATGCAGCCTGGTGCGGCTCAGGAGGGGAGGGCGCTCGCTCGTCCCCACCCCCTTTCCTGACCGATGCTCAGATAAGGGTCTGCTATGGATTTTGCGGGAGAACCCACGCCGTTTTTTCGGCATGGGGGTTCCCCTTGCAATCCATACCAGACCTATGGGCCCGGTATGCTCATGAAGGGGGAACCCATGCTTTTTTTTTTTCCCAAAATAAATTGGTGTGGAGTTTCCCATCATGCACAAGTCGTGTACAAGTCGCATGCCAAAGTCGGATCTGTTAATAGGAATCCGACTTCAGAAAAAAAAAGTAGTGCAGGAACTACTTTAAAGTCATGCCAATATGAATGGTAGTCAATCAAAATCATGGAGAATAATTTGTCATACGATTTTGCAGTGCAAAATCGTGGTACAAGTCGTATAAGTGTGAAAGGGGCCCAAGTCAACAAACAAAGCAAAAGAACAAAGTCCTAAGTGCAAAGTCAGTGACCTATTGTAACCAATCTGAATTGCTGTTTCTGAAGTCTTGGAATTGGATTCTGATTGGTTGCTATAGATTTAGCAATTTAGAATGAGGGCTTTGAGCATTACACTTTAAAGTCCAAAACCCAATCATTAAAATCTTATCTAAGCTTTAAAGGCTAAGTTCACATTTAAAGTAGCATTAAAAGCAAACCCACCCCATTTAGGATGGAGTAATCAAGGTTTATAACCCTTGTCAGATTATTATTTTTTGCCATCTGAATGCCACTGAGGGATTTGAATGAATTCCATTCATAAAACAGCTGTGATTCCTATAGTCATGCTGTGACTGGCCCACAGCTATCACATAGTAGGGGGGGGGGGGGGGGAAGTGTAGAACCCCAGCATGCTGTTACATGCAGGGGTGTTGCTTAGCAACAGGTTACACTTTAAATATGGGTGCAGTATGCAGGTGACAAAGGGTTTTACACACACACTCAGAGGCTGCAGCCACCAGGAGCATGTGTAAATCTGACAAGCCAACCGTAGGCTACAGATAGAAGAGATCTTGTGCCTCTGGAGCCGCCGGATCTCTTCCACACAACCCGTTAACTGCCGGTGTCCCACGCCTCTACCATGTTTCCTGGGCTCTGTGTGCCCATCGGAAGACCCAGGACTGGCATAGGGTGTGCTACTGTGAAGAGGGGACATCCGTTCGTTGATCTCCCCTCCCTGCTAATGACCCAGAAGTGACTTCTGGGTCCTGGTATAACTTTCTTCTGGTAGTATGGATGGGACAGAAACAAATGGGAGTACGTTCTAAATTCCATTAGATCTATTGGAAGACAAGTGAGACATCAAGGATTTTTTTATACCCCGGATGTCTCATTAAAGAGAACCTGTCACCAAAAAAAAACAAAAAAAAAACACATTACATAGGGGACCTTTTGTCTTTTGATGAAAAAGGTGTATAAACGAAAGTTACACCCAAGCACTTTAAAATCCCCTCTAAGACCCCTTTTACACTGAGCCGCCCATAGCGTCGGCAGTAAAACGCCGCAATTTTTACCGCCGACGCTATAAGCGGATTTGCGGCGCATTTCGGACGCTAGCCCTCGGAGTGAATGTAATAGATTTTTAAGGGTGGATTGCAGGTGCTATTTTTAACGCTATAGTGCCTACAATACGCTCCAGTGTGAAAGGGGTCTTAAAAAAAAAAAAGTTGAGCCCACAAACATAAAACATAGGTGGGCGCTTGCCTTGTGCACATAAACAATTGAACAAAAATCTCACGCATATTATAAACCACAAAACACACAAATAGGTGTATAACAACACTTAATAATATACAGAACACATAATAATATAACAATACAAATGCTTGTGTTGGGGGCACCTACACTAAATAAATGTTTATATCGCCGCACACACCAGTGAGAGCAGTAATTCTGGGTCCATTATACACAGGTAATTCTAAATTGATGACCTGTAGGGGCTTTTAAAACATCACCTATGGGAAATAAAGGGTACCAAAGTTTGTTGCCATTTCACAGGTGCACACAATTTTAAGGTTTGACATGCCCTCTAGGGCATCGGATTTCAGAAAATATATAATGCTTGGGGGAATTACATAATCATCAGGCCAAAAATGTATTTATTTTTTAACCACTTAAGCCCCGGACCATTTCGGGCCATTAGGACCAGGCCTGTTTTTGGGATTCGGCACTGCGCTGCTTTAACTGTAAATTGTTCGGACATGCAATGTTGTACCCAAATGAAATTTGCGTCCTTTTCTTCCCACAAATAGAGCTTTCTTTTAATGGTATTTGATTGCCTCTGCGATTTTTATTTTTTGCGATATAAACAGAAAAAGACCAAAAATTTTGAAAAAAAAAAAAGATATTTTCTAATTTTTGTTATAAGAAAAATCGAATAAACTCAATTTTAGTCATACATTTAGGCCAAAATGTATTCAGCCACATGTCTTTAGTAAAAAAAATGTCAATAAGCGTATATTTATTGGTTTGCGCAAAAGTAAGAGCGTTTACAAACTAGGGTACATTTTCTGAAATTTACACAGCTTTAAATTTATGACTGCCTATCTCATTTCTTGAGGTGCTAAAATGGCAGGGCAGTACAAAACCCCCCCAAATGACCCCATTTTGGAAAGTAGACACCCCAAGGAAATTGCTGAGAGGCATGTTGAGCCCATTGAATATTTTTTTTTTTTGTCCCAAGTGATTGAATAATGACAAAAAAAAAAAAAAAAAATTACAAAAAGTTGTCACTAAATGATATATTGCTCACACATGCCATGGTTATATGTGGAATTGCACCCCAAAATACATTCTGCTGCTTTTCCTGAGTACGGGGATACCACATGTGTGGGACTTTTTGGGAGCCTAGCCGCGTACAGGGCCCCAAAAACCAAGCACCGCCTTCAGGATTTCTAAGGGCGTAAATTTTTGATTTCACTCCTCACTACCTATCACAGTTTCGAAGGCCATAAAATGCCAAAATAGCACAAAACCCCCCACAAATTACCCCATTTTGGAAAGTAGACACCCCAAGCTATTTGCTGAGAGGCATGTTGAGTCCATGGAATATTTTATATTTTGCCACAGGTTGCGGGAATATGACAAACTTTTTTTTTTTGCACAAAGTTGTCACTAAATGATATATTGCTCACACATTCCATGGGCATATGTGAAATTACACCCCAAAATACATTCTGCTGCTTCTCCTGAGTACGGGGATACCACATGTGTGGGACTTTTTGGGAGCCTAGCCGCGTACGGGACCCCAAAAACCAAGCACCGCCTTCAAGGTTTCTAAGGGCATACATTTTTGATTTCGCTCCTCACTACCTATCACAGTTTTGAAGGCCATAAAATGCCAAGATGGCACAAAACCCCCCCAAATGACCCCATTTTGGAAAGTAGACACCCCAAGCTATTTGCTGAGAGGCATGTTGAGCCCATTGAATATTTTTTTTTTGTCCCAAATGATTGAATAATGACAAAAAGAAAAAAAAAAAAATGTACAAAAAGTTGTCACTAAATGATATATTGCTCACACATGCCATGGGCATATGTGAAATTACACCCCAAAATACATTCTGCTGCTTCTCCTGAGTACGGGGATACCACATGTGTGGGACTTTTTGGGAGCCTAGCCGCGTACGGGACCCCAAAAACCAAGCACCGCCTTCAAGGTTTCTAAGGGCATAAATTTTTGATTTCACTCCTCACTACCTATCACAGTTTTGAAGGCCATAAAATGTCAAAATAGCCCAAAACCCCCACAAATGACCCCATTTTGGAAAGTAGACACCCCAAGCTATTTGCTGAGAGGCATGGTGAGTATTTTACAGCTCTCATTTGCTTTTGAAAATTAAGAAAGACATTTTTTTTTCTTTTTTTTTTTTCTTTTTTTACATTTTCAAAACTTTGTGACAAAAAGCGAGATCTGCAAAATACTCAACATACCTCTCAGCAAATAGCTTGGGGTGTCTACTTTCCAAAATGGGGTCATTTGGGGGGGGGTTTTGTGCCATCTGGGCATTCCATGGCTTCCGAAACTGTGATAGGCAGTGAGGAGTGAAATCAAAAATTTACACCCATAGAAATCCTGAAGGCGGTGCTTGGTTTTTGGGGTCCCGTACGCGACTAGGCTCCCAAAAAGTCCCACACATGTGGTATCCCCGTACTCAGGAGAAGCAACAGAATGTATTTTGGGGTGTAATTCCACATATGCCCATGGCATGTTTGAGCAATATATAATTTAGTGACAACTTTTTGTAAATTTTTTTTTTTTTGGTCATTATTCAATCACTTGGGACAAAAAAACACTATATTGCCCAAATGTTTGATGAAATAAAAAAGATGATCATAGGCCGAGTACATGGATACCAAACACGACATGCTTTAAAATTGCGCACAAACGCGCAGCGGCGACAAACTACATTCATTTTTAAAAGCATTTAAAAGCCTTTACAGGTTACCACGTTAGATTTACAGAGGAGGTCTACTGCTAAAATGACTGCCCTCGATCTGACCTTCGCGGTGATACCTCACATGCATGATGCAATTGCTGTTTACATATGACGCTAGACCGACGCTTGCGTTCGCCTTTGCGCAAGAGCAGGGGGGGACAGCGGTGCTTTTTTTTTTTTTTTTTATTATTTATTTGGCTTTTTTATTTTATTTTTAAACTGTGCCTTCCATATTTTATTTTTTTTACCATTTTTATCGTTATCTCAGGGAATGTAAATATCCCCTATGATAGCAATAAGTAGTGACAGGTACTCTTTTTTTGAAAAAAATTGGGGGGTTAGACCCTAGATCTTTCCTCTGCCCTCAAAGCATCTGACCACACCAAGATCGGTGTGATAAAATGCTTTCCCAATTTCCCAATGGCGCTTTTTATATCCGGGGGGGGGGGGACATTCCCTCCCACTGCTTGTAAAAGCAGTCTAGAGGCTAATTATCTGCTAGAATTGCTTTTACATGAAAGCCGGCTGCTGGCTGAAAAGAATGATACCAAGATGATACCTAAACCCGCAGGCATCATTCTGGTATAAACATTCAAAGTCCAGCAACATACCAGTACGTTGCTGGTCCTTGTTGGACATGTATTGTAATCTTTTTTTTCATACAGCCTATTGGCTGAACGAAAAAAAGAGATTGATTGGTGGGTATGCCCACCATTAGAATACCTCCCTTCATCCACCCACTTCTAATGATGGGCATATATGCCGAAGCATGGGGGCATCCTCCCGCAAAAAAGTTATGCCGCGTACACACGGTCAAGCCTTCGTCGGAATTTCGACCGTATGTACGCGGCATAAAAGGTTATGCCGCGTACACACGGTCGGACTTTTCCACGGGCAAGCCTCCGTTGGAATTTCGACCGTATATACGCGGCATTAGGAGCAAAATCGCTCCTCCGCCCCTGCTGCCCCCATGCTTCGGCATATATGCTCTTTTTTTTAACTGTGGTGGTGAAATCACCTCCTACAGCGTTGGAGTCACGGCTTTATGTATCGTGGGAGCAAACACTGTTGCTGTCAAGATAAATAGATCCGCGCTGCAACTGAATGGCGTACCTGCTAAGCAAATGGTGGTTAACATTAAAACAAAGTAACATTACAGTACAACAGTAAGACCTTACCATGCCATACCTGCAAAGCAAATACCAAAACAAAACCTAGTAAAAAATAAAAAAATGTTTTAACGCAACCTGTGCCTAAAATATATATATGCCGAAGCATGGGGGCATCCTCCCGCAAAAAAGTTATGCTGCGTACACACGGTCGGAATTTTCCACGGGCAGGCCTCCGTCGGAATTTCGACCGTATGTACGCGGCATTAGGAGCAAAATCGCTCCTCCGCCCCTGCTGCCCCCATGCTTCGGCATATATGCTCTTTTTTTTAACTGTGGTGGTGAAATCGCCTCCTACAGCACTGGAGTCACGGCTTTATGTATCGTGGGAGCAAACACTGTTGCTGTCAAGATAAATAGATCCGCGCTGCAACTGAATGGCGTACCTGCTAAGCAAATGGTGGTTAACATTAAAACAAAGTAACATTACAGTACAACAGTAAGACCTTACCATGCCATACCTGCAAAGCAAATACCAAAACAAAACCTAGTAAAAAATAAAAAAATGTTTTAACGCAACCTGTGCCTAAAATATATATATGCCGAAGCATGGGGGCATCCTCCCGCAAAAAAGTTATGCTGCGTACACACGGTCGGAATTTTCCACGGGCAGGCCTCCGTCGGAATTTCGACCGTATGTACGCGGCATTAGGAGCAAAATCGCTCCTCCGCCCCTGCTGCCCCCATGCTTCGGCATATATGCTCTTTTTTTTAACTGTGGTGGTGAAATCACCTCCTACAGCACTGGAGTCACGGCTTTATGTATCGTGGGAGCAAACGCTGTTGCTGTCAAGATAAATAATTCCGCGCTGCAGTTGAATGGCGCACCTGAAAACAAAAAATTACATACCTGAAAAGCAAGCATGATAAAACATTGCAGAATAGAATACAGTAAAAAAGAGCAGAACAATAGAGAGAAAATAGAGAGAGAGAGAACAATAAAACGACAACTATTTTTGGTTTTTTTATTTTATATTTTTTTTGTGTTTTGTTTTTTACGTTTTTTTTTTTCTTTTTTACACTTTTTTTTGTAACTTTACAACTGTAATGGTTCGGGTCTCTCAAAATGTAATGGCATCTTGGGAGACCCTGTGTAAGTGTGTCCTTGTCTGTGAAATGCTGTACCCTACGCTAAAACTTCACTTTTGAGTGGTAGCGTTCAAAACATTCACCTTGGCAAAGACCAGGCTTGTCAGGACAGAGTGGACAATAATAACGGGTGTCACGCCTAAATCCGCGCTTGCTACAGACACGTCATCTTTTTTGGGGGGTTCGTTGGGTAGGGGTACTCGGGAGGAGATGCGTATAATGCCTCTCATGCAGCCGGCTTACTGCATTTGGTAGGGGATGGTGAGGTGCAGAACCGCCTGGATACAGGAGTTCTGTGACTATCTCATTCTGGAATTTTAGAAGAGATAACGTCCCGCCTGAAGCTCTGTATAGCACATGAGCGTTCAGCAAAGCCAATTGGAATAATGATAGAGACACTTTTTTGTACCAGCGTCTCGCCTTACGGTCAATTAGATACGGCGCCATCAACTGGTCGTTGAGGTCCACCCCTCCCATATTTTGGTTATATTCGTGGACACAGAGGGGTTTCTCCACAACACCAGTCGCCGTACGAATTTGGACTGTCGTGTCTGCATGAAGGGAGGTAAGAAGGAAAACATTCTTATTGTCCCTCCACTTCATAGCGAGCAAGTTATTACACTTCAAGCAGGCTCTCTCCCCCAGCCTAAGACGGGCATCTACAAGCCGCTGGGGAAAGCCCCGGCGATTAGGTCGCACGGTGCCACATGCTCCAATCTGATGATCAAACAAGTGACTAAACAGTGGCACGCTCGTGTAATAATTGTCCACATACAAGTGGTACCCCTTTCCGAATAAGGGTGACACCAAGTTCCACACTACCTTGCCAGCGCTCCCTATGTAATCCGGGCAGTTGACCGACTCAATCTGACTATCTTTTCCCTCATAAACCGTAAAGTTCACTACATAGCCTGTTGCCCTGTCACAGAACTTGTAGAGCTTGACCCCGTATCTGGCACGCTTGCTGGGAAGGTACTGCTTGAAAGACAAGCGGCCAGAAAATTTAATCAGGGACTCATCAACGCAGACAACTTGATCGGGAGTAAACAAGGCTGCAAAACGTTCGTTGAAGTGGTTTATGAGGGGCCGAATTTTATAGAGCCGGTCGTATTCAGGGTCCCCACGTGGACGACAAAGTTCATTGTCGTTGAAGTGCATGAACCGCAAAATCTGCTCGTATCGTGCCCTGGACATGGAGGCAGAGAACACGGGCATGTGGTCAATTGGGTGCGTGGACCAATAAGCACGCAATGACGGAAATTTATGTGTGCCCATGTTGAGGGAAAGGCCCAGAAAGGTCTTAAATTCGGAAACCGTAATTGGTTTCCAATTTCTGGCAATTTTAGGCAACTGGGGGTTAGCGGCGATAAATTGACCAGCATATAAATTACTCTGGTCCACAATAGATCTATAGAGATCTTCCGTGAAAAACAGCGAATAAAAATCAATTGGAATAAAATCAGCTGTTTCCACCTGAATACCGGGTTGGGCAGTGAATGGGGGAAGAACGGGTTCTGCAGAAGTGGTGGGGACCCAATCAGGATAGGCAAATTCTGCAGGAAGGGCAGTATGGGCACGACGGGCCTGCCTTTGTCTTCTTGGTGGCAGCGGGACACTACTTGTGCTTGCCACCTCGCCAGCTTGAACTGCACTTATGGGACTCGCCACGTCACCAAGTGTTACTGCAGTGCTGGATGTACGTCCAGGCTGTACTAGGCCGCTGGTGCTTGCCAGTTCACCAGAAGGAATAGCGGCGCTAGTACTACTCTGCTCCATGATACGAGAGACCTGCGGTTCTTGCTCCTCAACAACCTCAGAAGATCGGGTACACCTGACCTTAGCAGGGACCTCAACTTCGTCGTCAGAGCTTTCTGACGTGGGGCCGCTGACGTCACTGTCTTCTACGGGAAGATATTCTGAGCCTGAATCTGACAGATACGTGACCTCCTCTTCACTATCTGTCATGCTCAGAATCTCGTAGGCCTCTTTACTAGTGTACCTTCGTCTTGCCATTTTGGGCTCTAAATTTAGGGGTACACTAGTAAGATTCACAGGAAAAAAAGCACCTGACTGTCGTCAGCAAATATATCAAACGCTACAAAAAAACTGTTAGCGATCGCAGGGATCAGGCCTGTCTCTGCGAACGCTGCAGTTATGTGTGTTGTGTTTGGTAAGTGACAGTGATCGATCGATACTGCACTTGGGTGGGCTGGGCTGGGCGGAGGGGCTAAACGCAGGCGCTAGCAGGTATCTGGGCTGATCCCGCTAACACTGCGTTTTTGGGAACCCTAAACCGCTGGGGATGCTAGTATAGATCTGATCAGATACTATACCACTAAGGGGGGTGTATGCTTTGCGCGTGGGTGTTAGCGTTACTGGCACTAACCTAACACTGCCTGGGGCGACGCAGACCCTCTCTGGCGCTAAAACCTAATTGATCTCACCCGCCGGGCGATCAGGGGGGTTAAACCTTTATTGGGTTATATACGGCGGGTGCCCTGATGCTATAAAAAGCAAACTAATCAACCAGCGTCTCCCGTAACCTTTATATGGTTATCACTGGTGTAAGGGTTAACTAGGGGCAATCAGGGGGTTAAAACCTTTATTAGGTTAAATATGGGGGTACCTG
Source organism: Rana muscosa (assembly GCA_029206835.1). NCBI lineage: Eukaryota > Metazoa > Chordata > Amphibia > Anura > Ranidae > Rana > Rana muscosa. Next base: position 1,072,480,308 of record CM055116.1, on the reverse strand, counting down.
ACACTATATAAAAACCTGACGGGTAACCTAAATAACTTACTGGCTAACCAGTGACACCAGTGACGCTTATACGGCGATCACTGGTGAAAGGGTTAACTCTAGGGGCAATCAGGGGGTTAAAATAATATATGGGGGTACCTGACACTAATAAAAACCTGCGGCGAACCTAAAAAAAAATAACTGCCTATCTAAAACACCAGCGACACGAATACAGCGATGGGAAAAACAATCGCTTAGTGACGCTGAAGTTAGGGGTGAAAGGGTTACCTGGGGGGTGATCAAGGGGTTAAACCTTTATTAGGGGGGGGGGGGGGGTTAGGGGGCTACCCTGGACCTAAAGGGGCCTAATCCTAACTGCCCTGCAACTTTTTACAATCACAGATGACACTAAATGCAGTGATCAGTAAAATAAATGATCACTGCAATCAGTGACACTGTGATTGGGGGCTTTGGGGTGACCTGGGGGGTGATTTGTGTGCCTATGTGTACCTACGTGTCAGTGGACTGTTGGTGCACTAACCTGCTTCTTCTCTCCTCGGCGCCGGGAACGAAAAGACCGCGGCGAGGGAGATGACATCACTTCCTCCAGCCTGTGTTTACATTTCAGGCAGGAGGAAGCAATTTCATTCGCCGGGAGCGATCGCGAGGGGGGGGGGCGGAATCGAGCGGCCGCCCCCTCATGCCTGATCGCTCCCGAACACTTAACGGCCACTCACTGCAGTGAAGGGGGGTCCGCATGGACCCCCCAACTGCACAAAGGCGATCACGTAGATCTACGGGATTCTGCCTGTCGGTGCCATTCTGCCGACGTAAATCGGCGGTGGGCGGTCGTTAAGTGGTTAAACGTGTTAAAAAAAAAAAAAAGGGGGGGGGAACTTTGACAGTGAAAGGGGTGACATGATGGCGTTTATAAATGTACCTCGGTAGAGGAGTGATTAATGCGGCATATCTAAACCAAAGAATAGACATTGCAGCAGCTGCATTTGTTTCCTTTGCTTTTTTTCAGGCTGAGAACATTTTCTGCAAGTACAGAAAAATACCTGGTGATCCTGCCAGAAATCTTACCACCCATGTTATCAGCTTTCATAGGTAACTTTTGTGATCCCCCCGTGTAACAAAAGGTGGGGAGGTGTATGTAGTCCAAATCGAGGGTAATCTATAGAGACAGGACACTTTAGAACATGGGTGCTCAACCTGTGGCCCTTCAGCTGTTGCAGAACTACAAGTCCCATGTGGTTATTGCAAGGCTGACAGGTAGAAGCATGACTAACAAAGACAGAGGCATGATGGGACTTGTAGTTTCGCAACAGCTGGAGGGCCACAGGTTGAGCACCGATGCTTTAGAACATCTTCCACAATAAAGGGGAAAGCATGTCTGGTTAGAAGAGATGACCAGCCATCACATGTAAGGAGTGCTGAGGTGTCATCTATGAAAGGTGGGCTCCTGTCCTTACACCTGATACTGCCTGTCATCTATTCCATGACTTCTCTGCACCTTCCAGCTGATACTCCATGACAGTCCCTACAATGAGAGTAGAAATGTCCCCAGAAGACCTCTGCACAGGTAATATCCCATGTTATGTGAGGCTCTCCGTCTCATATCACACAGAAGTCAGCCTGGGGTCACTGAGCAGACACTCACACCATACCTGTCCTGTCCCTCGTATCCGGGTCCGATACCGACTATTGGCCTGTGTCCGGAGCCGCTGTGCTTCCTCCTGGCTGGGGAAGGTCCAGTGCTTCTTCTGGGTGCTGATATGGTACATCTTCCTCTCTCACACACCTAGCTGCTGGCGCGGCCAATATACGTCACCGAGATGTCAGAGGGTGCCGAGCGCCACCACGTGGTGTCTGCCAGGAGCTGTGCAGTGTGCGCTGGGGGATTGGTGCTTGTGTGAGGAGATAGATAAGCATCGCCAGGAGGACATGTCTTCTCGCAGCGGTGGGAAAACAGCGACATATTATCTGGAGGGCTGTGCGTGACAGAGGAGAGGAGAGCAGTGCTAGACCAGGAGGACATTTCTCCATGCCTTCATACTGGGTGTATGGCAGAGGAGGGATAGGATACATCAATAGGACATGTCTTCTCCATTCCTGCATACTGGGTGTATGGCAGAGGAGAGGAGGGATAGGATACACCAGGAGGACATGTCTTCTCCATTCCTTCATACTGGGTGTATGGCAGAGGAGAGGGATAGGATACACCAGGAGGACATGTCTTCTCCATTCCTTCATACTGGGCGTATGGCAGAGGAGGGATAGGATACATCAATAGGACATGTCTTCTCCATTCCTTCATACTGGGTGTATGGCAGAGGAGGGATAGGATACATCAATAGGACATGTCTTCTCCATTCCTGCATACTGGGTGTATGGCAGAGGAGAGGAGGGATAGGATACACCAGGAGGACATGTCTTCTCCATTCCTTCATACTGGGCGTATGGCAGAGGAGAGGGATAGGATACACCAGGAGGACATGTCTTCTCCATTCCTTCATACTGGGCGTATGGCAGAGGAGAGGGATAGGATACACCAGGAGGACATGTCTTCTCCATTCCTTCATACTGGGTGTATGGCAGAGGAGGGATAGGATACACCAGGAGGACATGGCTTCTCCATTCCTTCATACTGGGCGTATGGCAGAGGAGGGATAGGATACACCAGGAGGACATGGCTTCTCCATTCCTTCATACTGGGCATATGGCAGAGGAGGGATAGGATACACCAGGAGGACATGGCTTCTCCATTCCTTCATACTGGGCGTATGGCAGAGGAGGGATAGGATACACCAGGAGGACATGTCTTCTCCATTCCTTCATACTGGACGTATGGCAGAGGAGAGGTGGGATAGGATACACCAGGAGGACATGTCTTCTCCATTCCTTCATACTGGGCGTATGGCAGAGGAGGGATAGGATACACCAGGAGGACATGGCTTCTCCATTCCTTCATACTGGGCGTATGGCAGAGGAGGGATAGGATACACCAGGAGGACATGTCTTCTCCATTCCTTCATACTGGGTGTATGGCAGAGGAGAGGAGGGATAGGATACACCAGGAGGACATGTCTTCTCCATTCCTTCATACTGGGCGTATGGCAGAGGAGAGGGATAGGATACACCAGGAGGACATGTCTTCTCCATTCCTTCATACTGGGCGTATGGCAGGGGAGGGATAGGATACACCAGGAGGACATGGCTTCTCCATTCCTTCATACTGGGCGTATGGCAGAGGAGGGATAGGATACACCAGGAGGACATGGCTTCTCCATTCCTTCATACTGGGCGTATGGCAGAGGAGGGATAGGATACACCAGGAGGACATGGCTTCTCCATTCCTTCATACTGGACGTATGGCAGAGGAGAGGTGGGATAGGATACACCAGGAGGACATGTCTTCTCCATTCTTTCATACTGGGCGTATGGCAGAGGAGGGATAGGATACACCAGGAGGACATGGCTTCTCCATTCCTTCATACTGGGCGTATGGCAGAGGAGGGATAGGATACACCAGGAGGACATGTCTTCTCCATTCCTTCATACTGGGTGTATGGCAGAGGAGAGGAGGGATAGGATACACCAGGAGGACATGTCTTCTCCATTCCTTCATACTGGGCGTATGGCAGAGGAGAGGGATAGGATACACCAGGAGGACATGTCTTCTCCATTCCTTCATACTGGGCGTATGGCAGAGGAGGGATAGGATACACCAGGAGGACATGGCTTCTCCATTCCTTCATACTGGGCGTATGGCAGAGGAGGGATAGGATACACCAGGAGGACATGGCTTCTCCATTCCTTCATACTGGGCGTATGGCAGAGGAGGGATAGGATACACCAGGAGGACATGGCTTCTCCATTCCTTCATACTGGGCGTATGGCAGAGGAGAGGAGGGATAGGATACACCAGGAGGACATGTCTTCGCCATTCCTTCATACTGGGCGTATGGCAGAGGAGGGATAGGATACACCAGGAGGACATGGCTTCTCCATTCCTTCATACTGGGCGTATGGCAGAGGAGGGATAGGATACACCAGGAGGACATGGCTTCTCCATTCCTTCATACTGGGCGTATGGCAGAGGAGAGGAGGGATAGGATACACCAGGAGGACATGTCTTCTCCATTCCTTCATACTGGGCGTATGGCAGAGGAGGGATAGGATACACCAGGAGGACATGTCTTCTCCATTCCTTCATACTGGGTGTATGGCAGAGGAGGGATAGGATACACCAGGAGGACATGGCTTCTCCATTCCTTCATACTGGGCGTATGGCAGAGGAGAGGAGGGATAGGATACACCAGGAGGACATGTCTTCGCCATTCCTTCATACTGGGCGTATGGCAGAGGAGAGGAGGGATAGGATACACCAGGAGGACATGTCTTCTCCATTCCTTCATACTGGGCGTATGGCAGAGGAGGGATAGGATACACCAGGAGGACATGTCTTCTCCATTCCTTCATACTGGGCGTATGGCAGAGGAGGGAAGGGATAGGATACACCAGGAGGACATGTCTTCTCCATTCCTTCATACTGGGCGTATGGCAGAGGAGGGATAGGATACACCAGGAGGACATGGCTTCTCCATTCCTTCATACTGGGCGTATGGCAGAGGAGAGGAGGGATAGGATACACCAGGAGGACATGTCTTCTCCATTCCTTCATACTGGGTGTATGGGAGAGGAGGGATAGGATACACCAGGAGGACATGGCTTCTCCATTCCTTCATACTGGGTGTATGGCAGAGGAGAGGAGGGATAGGATACACCAGGAGGACATGTATTCTCCATCCCTTCATACTGGGTGTATGGCAGAGGAGGGATAGGATACACCAGGAGGACATGGCTTCTCCATTCCTTCATACTGGGTGTATGGCAGAGGAGAGGAGGGATAGGATACACCAGGAGGACATGGCTTCTCCATTCCTTCATACTGGGTGTATGGGAGAGGAGGGATAGGATACACCAGGAGGACATGGCTTCTCCATTCCTTCATACTGGGTAATAAAACAAGAAAAACTGCACACAGATAGAATATAAAGCAAAGGCAGCAGCACTAGCGGGATAACACACAAAAATAGTAACTAAAAAATAAAGAGCTGCGCCAAAAAATATCAATTAATAAGTTGACATCCAGGTGCTGGTATGTCAAAAACAATGCACAATGAACCAAATCACTAATTCAAATTAGGTACTGCACACTGATAGAATCAATATAAATTGAATAGATTAAACCCTAAAAACATTAGGAAATGGTTGACATCCAGGGGCTGATATGTCAAAAACACTGCACAATATAGAAACCAAACAGTGCTAATAAATTAGATCATCTAAATTATTAATGGTGAACACAGGTGGTAAGTCACAATGAAGGTGTTGAATTGCACATAGCCTAAAGATATTCCTCAAAAAGTCCAGACCTATGTAAACCTGTGAGATTGTGTGACAGCAGCAGAGTCCACAACGGTAATTAAGAATGAATAAAAGTTCCAATACTCTGCATATCACCCGGTGAATCACAAAACCTCGGGTAAGGTGCCCACCACCGATAACAAGATGTATGTGTAGCGGGGTGTTCAATTTAGGGGAAGTGTCTGAGTGGTAACCAGGCTCAGACACCTTAAATTGTTAGGAGTTATGGACCATTTTTGTCAGGGGAAAGTATTGGTGTGAAGTTCCCTGTGGCCTATGGGTGGCGCTGCCATATTGGGCCGGGGTTGAACTATCAATACAGTGCTGTGCCTTTTGCGACCCCTCTCGACAGCCATACAGTGGGGCGGGAAACCTGCTGTGCATGCCGGGAGAGGATATAAAAGGGGCAGACATCTTCTGATCGGGGTCCACCCCCAGGCACCTTCAGCCTGGGAGTGCGTGTGGCTCATCTCCGGGTGCCCTCGGCCCGGAGGCTGTGTTCCGGTTCCACCTCAGGCACCTTTAGCCTGGGGTGAGGTACTACCTCACCATTCCTGTCTGCCTGGGTATGGCGACCCGGGAGCTGCAGCGACGGTTAGGGGCCCAGCGCCTTCGGCTGGGGTCCGCTAGGGATTGAGGAGTCCAGGGTGCTGCCTTGCGAGGGGACCCGCACCCTAAGAGAAGGGAGGACCTGTTCTGAGGAACCGATGCAGGAGTCACGGTGAAGGAAGGGTCTGTTGACTCTGGGGGGACATCTTCTCCCTGATAGCGGCCATGTTCTAGGAAGGGAGTTCAAGTTCATTAGGTCTGTGGCCAGGGGCCTTATTCACCAGGTCTGTGGCAGAGACCAACTTCACGGTCTGTGGCAGAGACTGTGCGCCTAAAACTGTTTGAGAATCTGAGCAGTGAAGAGTTTAAGCTGCGTTTGTGCCTGGACCTCCTCCACACCTTGGGCTGTTCTGTTTCCTTTGCTCCAACCCTTTTCCTATCCAAAGAGACTGTTTATTACAAAGTGAGAATAAATACTGAGTTGGAGTTTCAGCTGGTGTGGACATTTACATTACTGGGGAAGTCAAGGACTTGCATCTACACATGGTAGAGGTGAGAATCATTCTCAGGAGGACTTTGACTCTGGCTGCAGACACGACCCAAAAATAACACCGCTCAACCTCTTTACACAGGAGGGTACGGCCTGATAGCGCGATGTGCCTGTCTCCCCCTGCGAGGAGCCGAGTTAAATGCAGGAGGAGGATGGGTGGGTGCGCAAGACATGCTTACCAAAAAGCAAGCCAAAAACAGCAGTCGACTGTGACCCAGCCGCGGCCTTTTAACTTGCACGTGGAGACCGGGAGTATGCCAAAATACAGGATATACCAGGGAATGGATACGCAGAAAAGTGTCTCTCCAATCACAGCAGTCCGTGCAGCCAATGATTCAGCTAAAACTGGAGCACTCAGAATCGGGGCAGCTGTGCATGGTAGCCAATCAACTGTTAACTTCAGTTTGCTCAATTAAGCTCACCCTGCAGTGTGTCTGTGCACACAGGCTCCTTGTCTGGGACTGCCAATCTCTCCTCCAGCCCTCTGTCTGCAGCTAGTCTACAGCTCACTGACAGCCAGAGAGAGGAGACAAGTTCTAGAGGGGTGTATGGCAGAGGAGGGATAGGATACACCAGGAGGACATGTCTTCTCCATTCCTTCATACTGGGTGTATGGCAGAGGAGAGGAGGGATATGATACATCAATAGGACATGTCTTCTCCATCCCTTCATACTGGGTGTATGGCAGAGGAGTAGAGGGATAGGATACACCCGGAAGACATGGCTTTCTCTTTCGTCCATGGACGGACACAGCTCCTTTATTCTTGACATTAGGGTTTTTATACCGTCTATCAGGAGAGGACTAGGCAGACATGTTAAACAGTTAAAGCATGTAACAACAGCAAAGCTGAACAGTACCGCCCAGGGGGCCATCCCTCTTGTCATAACCCCTCACCCTGCATCTAACAGCTCAGTTTTTTTCTGCCTAGCATAGGAGAAGGACCTGGCTCCCGGCTAGGACCATTGGTCCTGGAGATTTTTTTGATTTTTTTGATCCTGAGATCTACTATCAACTGCCGGCTGGGTGACAGGCATGATAATATAGATCCTTGTAGTCTCCTCAGTCCGGCCATCGAGCATGAGCAGACCTTTAGCTAGGCGTTGGGTCGGCCACGACATACCCCGTTTGCTCCAGGGGTGGCCGGTGAGCTATATGCTCCGGGGCACACATGACCGGGCTACTGCTGTCCGAGTCACAGTGGGCCGTGGCCGACAGCCACTCCATACTGCTCGGGTGATGGGTCTGTCCGGAATGCGTCCAGCAGTCCCCGCAGGACGGGTAAGTAGGGTTCCACCTGTTTCGGCAGGATGGAACAGCTGGGCATTCCTGGGGAGGTCGACTAGGGGGTCTCTCACTCTCTCTTTCTTCTCTCCCTGTCCCTTCCCTCCTCCCCATGCATCTGTGGTGGCTGGGCCTGCTGTGTACCTGACTGGGGGGGCTCCGGGTCCTGGCTGGGGGCTGCGCTAGGTGTCCAGGGTCCGCTCTCCGTTGTGGGGTGTTGTCTGGTCTGCCATGTGGGAGGCCTCTGCTCGGAGGCCCATCGTTTTCGCTGCCTTTTTCTTTTTCCTCAAAAACGACCGGTGGCTTTTTCTTGAGGTGGCCATTGTCTTGTAGCCCCAGCTTAGTTTTGGCCTCTACCGCTGGAAAAGTCTTTCTGAACGGCGCGAACAGCACAGAACACAGAAGTACGGGTGTTGCAGAAGTGGTGGGCTCCCAATTAGGATTGGCAAATGCAGCAGGAAGGGCACTATGGGCTTGACGGGCCTGTGTTTGTCTTCTTGGTGGCTGCGGGACACTACTTGTGCTAGACACCGCACCAGCTTGAACTGCACTTATGGGACTCGGCACGTCACCAGGTGATAAGGCAGTGCTGGATGTACGACCAGGATGTACTAGGCTGCTGGTGCTTGCCAGTTCACCAGAAGGATGAGCAGCACTAGTACTGGCTCTCTGCTCCATACAAGAGCCCTGCTGTTCTTGCACCTCAACAGAAGAAGAACGGGGTCGGGTACGCCTGACCTTGGCAGGGACCACTACTCCATCGTCAGAGCTATCTGTCAGGGTGCTGCTGCTGTCTACTGGATCATATTCTGAGCGTGAATATAACAGATGGGTGACTTCCTCTTCACTCTCATCTGTCATGCTCAGAAACGTGTAGGCCTCTTCACTAGTGTACCTTTGATTGGACATTTTGGCCTCTAAATTTACTGGTACAACTAGTGCAACTCACAGGCAAAAAGAGCTCCTGATTGTCAGAGCCTGCTTCAATCGCTACCAAATCGCAGGGATCAGGCCTGACTCTGTGAATGCTGCAGTTATGTGTGTTGTGTTTTGTAAGTGATAGTAATCAATTGATATTGCACTTGGGTGGGCTGAGCTGGGCAGAGGTGCTCAACGCAGGTGCTAGCAAGTATCTGGGCTGATCCCCCTAATGCTGCATTTTTGGGAACCCTAAACTACTGGGGATGCTAGTATAGATCTAATCAGATCAAATATATTGATCCGTTCAGACACTATACTACTGTAGCACACACGCCCCTCTTCCTTACCTTTGGCTCACTCGTAGGAAAAGGGGCACACCGTGCCACATGCTCGTACCCTCCTGTGTGAAGAGGTTGAGCGGTGTAATGTACCTGGGTCTCTATGGCCGGGTTCTCCAGAAAATGGTTCCCGCCTTTACTGCAATAAAGACAAGTCTCTATTCCCCAATAACTCCAAGGTCCACACCAATTACAACTCCAACGTAGAGTTTATTTTCTCTTATGCATAGTCATTTAAATAGGAAAGGTTGGAGGAAGATCAGGACAGCAAGAGGTGTTGGAGTAGGTCCAGGCACAAACGAATACTTATTCACTACCCATATCTTCAGGTAGTCTCAGCTCATCCGGATATTCTCCCATTATAGTGGATCCTAGCAGCCGGAGCGATGCTCGAATTAGATTACACACAGTCTCTGCACAAACTCTGCCACAGATCTGGTGAACGTTAGGTCCCTGCCACAGACCTGGTGGACGTTAGGTCTCTGCCACAGACCTGGTGAACGATGGTTCTGGTATTAGGCCTCTAACGGGAAGATGACATCCCTCCAGAGAGTTACCGGGCCTCTTCCTTCACTGCGATCTCTCACCAGTCCCTCTGATTGGTCCTCCCCGGCCTCCTCTTCTAGATACGGGTCTCCTCGCAAGGCAGCACCCTGGGATTCCTCCTCCCTCCGTGGGCTCCAGCCGAAGGTGCTGGACCCAAGGCCTTCAGTTGCAGCCCCAGGGCTAAAGGTGCCTGGGACTGATCCGCCAGTGTACCGGGCCAGGAACTCCACCCCAGGGCTAAAGGTGCCTGGGGTGGCCACGAATGGAACAACACACTCCCGGGGTCGGACCCCCAGGAACTCACCCCCTACAGATAAGGTCTGCTCCTTTTATATCCTCTCCTGGCATGCACAGCAGGCTGACATTCCCACCATACCACCGCCGAGAGGGGACATCCAAGGCGCAGCACTTTACCAGCGGTTCAACCCTAGCCTCCGATGGCAGCACCATCAACAGGCCACAGGGAACTATACACCAGCATCCCACCTGTAGTATAAAAAAGGTTTTACAGAACCCTATCAAATAGTGTGTTTGAGTACAACTACCACTCCCTTAGATTTAAAGCCCCGCTACACTACTAAGGAAGGTTATGGTGCGTTCGTGGGTGTTAGCGCTACTGGAACTAATTTGCCGCTGCCTGGGGCTGGCGCAGATCTGATGTCGCTGGGTGATCAGGGGGTTAAACCTTTAATGGGTAATATACGGTGGGTACCCTGACGCTATAAAAAATAACAAACTAACCAGAGTCACTAATACGGTGATCACTGGTAAAAGGGGGTGAAAGGGTTAACTGGGGGGGGGCGATCAAGGGGTTAAACCTTTATTAGGGGGTTAATGGGGTACCCTAAAGCTACCTGTGTCTACTACTAACTGCCCTAACGCTGATTAGTGTCACAAATGACACCAGTACAGTGATTAGTGAAAAATCTGAAAACTACACTTGGTGACACTGTGACAGGGAGTTAAGGGGTTAACTGGGGGGTGAATAGTGTGCCTACGTGTACTGGTGCTAGTGTAGTGTTCCATGAGGGGAGATTACATCACTTACAGGCAGGGGAAGCATTTTATATTCGCATTTCATTCGCCAGAACCGATCAGGTCCAGGCCAGAAATCATTGGCCTGGACCTGAAGATTGATTGGTTCTGGAACTAATCCGATGGTCGAGCGCACCTCTGCCGGTGAGAGCGCGGTTTCGTGCAGCGGTGCCATTGTGCCGCAGTATATGTGTGTGAGCCGGTCGGGAACGGGTTAAACTGGTCAGTTATGAAATCCTAATATGCAGAAAAAGCCACAAACAGATCTTAATATTTTTAATTGCATGGCTGATTGATAAAGACATAGGGTACTTTTAAACTCACAGATTTTTATTCTCACGTAAAACCCTATTGTTTATTTTTACTTCTTTAAATTAATTTCATGCATAAGTGGGGCATAGGAGAAAACAACCAGTGGGTTTTACACTTTCTCTAAAGCAATATTACAAGGCGTGGTATATTAAGGGAACATGTTTCTGTTAATTACGTCTGTTTTCTATGCGCTCAGCTATTTCCTGTCTGTTAATTTATAAAATATATGCGTTTTTTAGCTGACAAATATAACATTCACGGTTCACAACCTATACTCTTAATTAGTTATATCTTATTAAAATAAATTATAATCTCTTTATAAACGGATGTTGCATAAATTATAATGGAAGATGTTTACTACTTTTCTGGACTCCTAAAAAAATGCTCTCATTTTGCAATTCAAAAAACCCTAATTACATTTGTAGGATTGCCTACAAATGTGCATTTTTTCCTTGATGCCTTGATTTGCAATTTATGAAAGATCATACTCAGCAATATCGTGTTCTGGCTTTTTTGTTTCCCTACAGTAGTAAGGTTTGTAGTTGTAAGTTTCCATGCTGAAGTTTGAATGGCTTATTTAGTTAAGACCTTTGCGTATCTAGTACATGCAGATTCTAAAAACAGACACCTATTCAGCATTTTTAAGGTTTGTCCCTACCTTCCTTACCTTCCTCTTCTGGGTGGGTTCAGGCGAGAGAACAGTTCAAATGAATGGACAGTATAACGTTTAGGTATCTGCTACAGTTCATGTTCGTTTGGATTTGCAACACAAATCTAATGCCCTGTACACACGATCGGTTTTCCCATCGGAAAAAGTCAGATGAGAGCTTTTGGTCGGGAATCCCGACCGTGAGTATGCTCCATCTGACTTTTTCCAACAAAAACTGCCGGAAAAAGATAGAGAGCAGGATCTCTATTTTCCCGTCGGGAAAAAATCAGATTGGAATTTCCTATCATGTGTACAAATCCCGACGTGCAAAATTACGAAGCATGCTCGGAAGCGTAGAACTTGATTTTCTCAGCTCGTCAGTTTTTTATACGTCACCGTGTTCTTGGCAGTCAAAAGTTCACCGAACTTTTGTGTGACCATGTGTATGTAAGGCTACTTTCACACTGAGGCGCTGGATGCACTGGCGGTATAGCGGCGCTATTTTTAGCGCCGCTATACCGGTTTTTTTGCCGCGATTTGCGGGCGCTAGCGGGGGTATTTTAACCCCCGCTAGCGGCCGAAAAAGGGTTAAAAACGCCCGCAAAACCGCCTCTTTGAGGCGTTTTGCGGGCATATTAGAGGCGCTACCCCATTGATTTCAATGGGCAGGGGCGCTACAGGAGCGCTATTTTTAGCGCTCCTATTGCGCCTCAAAGATGCAGCTTACAGGAGTTTTTTGAGCCTCCTGCAAGCGCAACGCTCCAGTGTGAAAGCCCTCGGGCTTTCACATTGGATAGTATTGAGAGGCTTTTTTGGGGCACATTGCAGGCGCTATTTAGAGCGCAATAGCGCCTGCAAAGCGCCTCAGTGTGAAAGGGGCCTTAGGCAGGCTTGAGCGGAATTCCGTCGGAAAAACCATCCAAGTTTTTTGCGACGGGAATTCCGCTCGTGTGTGCAGGGTATTAGACTTTGGCATGAGTTTGTGTGTATTGAGCGATTTGTTATAATAATCTATTTATTTCTAATCCCAAAGGAAAGAAAAGACAATACAACGTGCTAACTATTGGCAGATTTCTTTGCTGAACGTGGACCTAAAATTCGTCACAAAAATTTTATCTATCAGATTGCTCCATTTTATTCTGAGATAAAGTAGGTTTTGTTTCCCAAAGAGAAGCAAAGGTTTAACATGTCCTAACCACAAAATTCCATCCGCTTAAGGCTATCTCTGCACTTTTTCTTTTTTTAAAAAGCACTCAGCTGAGTGGACTGGACATTTATGCAGGTTGTGTTAAGGTTCTTTTGGGGATAACTTCCTGGTTTAATAAATTTTTATTGAACAAGGCATATAAAACATGGCTACAATAGTTTACAAGTGTAGCGGGGTATTACCTTTTAAATCTCTCAGAGACTACATTACCCAGTACACTTTTAGGTTCCCAGGGCGCCTTGCTCCGCGCAAGGACTGCTGGGGTGGACTTTATAAAGGGGAGGCGGGGCCCACCTTTCTCTTTGGACACGCCCGCCCAGCAAGCTGAACTGCCGCTTGAGTTCCAGTGACGTTAGGCCAGAAGCCTGGCCCTTTTCTCCAAAGAGCCTTCCGCGCGCCCCGAGGAACCTGAGGGACGTCTCTTCTTGATACTGCACCTTTGCCAGGAGGACCGAAGACCCGGATGTCGATGGATCGGTGTACTTAGACACCGCAGCGAAAGAAACGGATGCGGACTGGTCCGGTTGGGTGAGAGAGCACCTGCTCATAGACAGACACAGTACCTTTGTTGCCTTGGTCGATTACAAATTCTGTTCTTCAAGTGCACCACCGTTGCTAGCAAAGATTTCCCTACAGAACTTCCACTTAGTTCAGTCAGGCCTGACTGGGTAGCGCAGAAATTTCTGGGCGCCATATTGTCCACGAGGGGAAGTAACTGCAAAGGAGACTGTTAGAGTTGCATAGCATTGAATATTGGTCTGCTTGTTTAACACTGTTTATTGCAGGGCTCTGCATATGACTTTTACCCACCTGTTTTACTGCTTACCCACTAATCTAAGTAAACATACAAGGGTTAAGTATATTGGTGTCTGTATTCTTTACTTTACAGAAGAGATAGGTAAAGGAAGTGTTAAAATATCACTGTGTGTTCTTGCCATAGGATTGTGCTGCTGTGAGTTATAGACCTCTCAATCCTATCATCCCCTACTAACTGTGCCAAGGGAGGTTAGAGCCGATTGCCAGGGGTTGACAGCGTTGCACTGCAGGGCCCAAAAATCATACAGGCAGCCCTCTTAACTGGGGGTATCGCTACACAAGTATTACAGTTTTCATAAAAAGGTCTGCGCTCAACAGTGCATTATTAGAAGACAAAGCTAGTTGTTACAAAAAGTATACACAAGTCTATCAATGACATGTCACCTTGAATAAACACATTTAACCACTTAAGGACTGCCACCTGTACATATACGTCGGCACAATGGCACGGACAGGCACATCCACGTACCTGTACGTGCCTGCCTTCACGCGGGTGGGGGGGTCCGATCGGACCCACCCCGGTACCGGCGGCGCTCCGTTTCGCTTCAGGAGCGATCCATGATGAGAGGCGGCCATTGATTTCTGGCCACCCCCTCGCGATTGCTCCTGGCGAATGAGAAGCTTCCCCTGCCTGTGAACTGTAAACACAGGCAGGAGGAAGTGATGTCACTCTCCTCGTGGCGGTCTTTTTGACCGGAGCGCCAAGGAGAGAACACATCAAGTAAGTGCACTAACACTACACTGACACCAGGTACACATAGGCACACTTTTCACCCCCCGATCACCCCCTGCACCCCCAGTCACAGTGTAGGGTGACCACGTGTCCCGGTCGGTCACAAAACAACCGGCCGGTCCGCCGTACCTGTCCCGTGATGATGTCGTCAGCACGCACACCTTCCCCTTCCCTTCCCTTTCCCTTCATCACGGGACAGGTACGGTGGACCGGCCGGTTGTTTTGTCTTAATTACTTCTCATTTCTGTAAGTGTTTTTATACCCTTTTTTTTTAATAAATGTGATATTGGGTAATGCACTATCGAGCCTCCTCTGTCTTTTTGGGAAACCTCTGATACATCCACTGCGGTTGAACCGGCGATTGGATTTCTTTGGATCATTTCCTGGGATTTCGGATGGGCTCATTTGTTTCTTACCTCTGGTAAGCAGTTTGTGCTGTTGGTGGTAGACACGGGTGTTGCATGCACCATTTCTTCAGTTTACTTCAGTTCACCTCTTCACGGCTTCCCTTCATTTCTGGTTTTTGATGGGACTGACACATGTTATATCCACCTTATCACTAGTCAATTTAATGGACTTTTATTTATCAGTATATTTGTGGACCTTTGTTACTGATTTTATTATCAGTCACTATTCACATTATAGCGCACTTGTTTTTTCCATTTTTGTTTGTTCTGTATGTTATCACATATCACAGGTGCTGCTGTCATTTCATTGTTAAAGTTTAGCGCAGATTTTTGCTTTAGTTTTTGCATCAATTATTTACTGATCACTGCATTTAGTGTCATTTGTGACTGTAAAAAGTGTCAGGGCAGTTAGCTTTAGGTCCAGGGTAGCCCTCCCTAATAAGGGTTTAACCCTTTGATCGCCCCCCAGGTAACTCTTTCACCCCCTTTTGCCAGTGTCACTAAGCGATCGTTTTTCTGATCACTGTATTCGTGTCGCTGGTGCTGCTAGGTAGCCAGTTATTTTTTTAGGTTCACCGACAGGTTTTTATAGCGTCAGGTACCCCCATATACAACCTAATAAAGGTTTTAACCCCCTGATTGCCCCTAGAGTTAACTCTTTCACCAGTGATCACCGTATAAGTGTCACTGGTGACGCTGGTTAGCCAATTAGTTATTTAGTTTCCTCGTCAGGTTTTTATATAGCGTCAGGTACCCCCATATATTACCTAATAAAGGTTTTAACCCCCGATTGCCCCTAGTTAACCCTTTCACCAGTGATCACCGTATAAGTGTTATGGGTGACGCTGGTTAGTTAGTTTGCTTTTTATAGCATCAGGGCACCCGCCATTTATTACCCAATAAAGGTTTAACCCCCTGATCGCCCAGCGAGTGATATCAATTAGGTTTTACCATCAGATAGGGTCTGCGTTGCCCCAGGCAGCGTCAGGTTAGTGCCAGTAGCGCTAACACCCACGCGCAAAGCATACACCTCCCTTAGTGGTATAGTATCTGAACAGATCAATATCTGATCTGATCAGATCTATACTAGCGTCCCCAGCAGTTTAGGGTTCCAAAAAACGCATTGTTAGCGGGATCAGCCCAGATATCTGCTAGCACCTGCGTTTTGCCCCGCCCCCCAGCCCAGCCCACCCAAGTGCAGTATCGATCGATCACTCTCACGTACAAAACACAACACACATAACTGCAGCGTTCGCAGAGTCAGGCCTGATCCCTGCGATCGCTAACAGTTTTTTTGGTAGCGTTTTATACAGTTGCTGATAGCCTATGTGCTTTTTTACCTGTGAATCTCACTAGTTGTACCAGTAAATTTAGAGCCCAAAATGGCAAATCGAAGGTACACTAGTGAAGAGGCCTACACGTTTCTGAGCATGACAGATAGTGAAGAGGAGGTCACTCATCTGTCAGAATCAGGCTCAGAATACGATCCTGTAGATGACAGCGGCTCCATGACAGATAGCTCTGACGACGAAGGTGAGGTCCCAGCTAAGGTCAGGGGTACCCGATCCCGATCTTCTGATGTTGTTGAGGTGCAAGAACCGCAGGTCCCTCGTATAGAGCAGTGAGCCAGTACTAGCGCCACTATTCCTTCTGTTGAACTGGCAATCACCACCGGCCTAGTACACCCTGGACGTACATCCAGCACTGCAGTAACACTTGGTGACGTGGCGAGTCCCATTAGTGCAGTTCAAGCTGGCGAGGTGGCAAGCACAAGTAGTGTCCCACTGACACCAAGAAGAAGACAAAGGCAGGCCCGTCGGGCCCATAGTGTCCTTCCTGCAGAATTTGCCAATCCTGATTGGGTGGCCACCACTTCTGCAGAACCCGTACTTTCCCCATTCACTGGCCAACCCGGTATTCAGGTGGAAACAGCTGATTTTACGCCACTTGATTTTTATTCGCTGTTTTTCACGGAAGATCTCTATAGATCTATTGTGGACCAAACTAATTTATATGCTGGTCAATTCATTGCCGCTAATCCCTAGTTGCCTTCCCTTGCCAGAGATTGTAAACCAGTTACGGTTTCCAAATTTAAGACCTTTCTGGGCCTTTCCCTCAACATGCGTATACATAAATTCACGAAGTTGCGGTCGTATTGGTTCACGCGCCCAATTGACCATATGCCGGTGTTCTCTGCCTCCATGTCCAGGAAACGCTACGAGCAGATCTTGCGGTTCATGCACTTTAACGACAATGAACTCGGCTCTACAAAATCCGGCCCCTCATAAACCACTTCAACTAATGTTTTGCAGCCTTGCTTACTCCTGATCAAGTTGTCTGCGTTGATGAGTCCCTGAATAAATTTTCTGTCCGCTTGTCTTTCAAGCAGTACCTTCCCAGCAAGCGTGCCAGATACGGGGTCAAGCTCTATAAGTTCTGTGACAGGGCAACAGGCTATGTATGGAGCTTTACGGTTTATGAGGGAAAAGATAGTTACGTAGAGCCGGAAAACTGCCCAGATTACATAGGGAGCGCTGGCAAGATAGTGTGGAACTTGGTGTCACCCTTATTCGGAAAGGGGTACCACTTGTATGTGGACAAATATTACACAAGCGTGCCACTTTTTAGTCACTTCTTTGATAATCAGATTGGCACATGTGGCACCGTGCGATCTAATCGCCAGGGCTTTCCCCAGCGGCTTGTAGATTCCCGTCTTAGGCTCGGGGAGAGAGCCTGCTTGAAGTGTAATTATTTGCTCGCTGTGAAGTGGAGGGATAATAAGAATCTTTTCGTTCTTACCTCCTTTCATGCAGACACAACAGTCCAAATTCGTACGGTGGCTGGTGTGGAGAAACCCCTCTGTGTCCACGAATATAACCAAAATATGGGCGGGGTGGACCAGTTGTTGGCGCCGTATCTAGTTGCCCGTAAGGCCAGACGCTGGTACAAAAAGTGTCTGTTTACTTATTTCAATTGGCTTTGCTGAACGCTCATGTGCTATACAGAGCTTCAGGCGGGACTTTATCCTTCCTTACATTCCAGGAAGAGATTGTCCCAGACCTCCTGTATCCAGGCGGTTCTGCACCTCACCATCCCCAACCAAATGCAGTAAGCAGGCTGCATGAGAGGCATTTATTTTCCGTATGTCCTCGAGAGTACCCCTACCCAACGAGCCCCCCAAAGAAGATGTCGTGTCTGTAGAAAGCGCGTATATAGGCGTGACACCCGTTATTATTGTCCACGCTGTCCTGACAATCCTGGTCTTTGCATTGGTAAATGTTTTGAACGCTACCACACACTAGTGAAGTTTTAGCGTAGGGTACAGCATTTCACAGACTAGGACACACTTACACATGGTCTCCCAAGATGCCATCGCATTTTGAGAGAACCAAACCATTACAGTTGTTACAGTTACAAAAAAAAGTGTAAAAAAAAAAAACACAAAAAAATATAAAAAAAATTAAAAAATAGTTGTCGCTTTATTGTTCTCTCTCTCTCTCTCTCTCTATTTTCTCTCTATTGTTCTGTTCTTTTTTTACTGTATTCTATTCTGCAATGTTTTATTATTATGTTTTATCATGCTTGCTTTTCAGGTATGTAATTTTTTAAATTCCGACAGGCTTGCCCGTGGAAAAGTCTGACCGTGTGTACGCGGAATAACTTTTTATGCCGCGTACATACAGTCGAAATTCCGACGGAGGCTTGCCCGTGGAAAAGTCCGACCGTGTGTACGCGGCATAACTTTTTTGCGGGAGGATTCCCCCATGCTTCGGCATAAATATATTTTAGGCACAGGTTGCGTTTAAAAAATGTTTTATTTTTTATTATGTTTTTTTTTGGTATTTGCTTTGCAGGTATGGTATGGTAAGGTCTTACTGTTATACTGTAATGTTACTTTGCTTTAATGTTAACCATCATTCGCTTAGCAGGTACGCCATTCAGTTGCAACGCGGATTTATTTATCTTGACAGCAACAGCGTTTGCTCCCACGATACATAAAGCCATGACTCCAATGCTGCAGGAGGTGATTTCACCACCACAGTTAAAAAAAAAAGAGCATATATGCCGAAGCATGGGGGGAGCAGGGGCGGAGGAGCAATTTTGCTCCTAATGCCGCGTACATACGGTCGAAATTCCGTCAGAGGCTTGCCTTTGGAAAAGTCAGACTGTGTGTACGCGGCATAACTTTTGCGGGAGGATTCCCCTATGCATGTATGCCTATCATTAGAAGTGGGTGGATGAAGGGAGGTATTCTAATATAAAAGAGGCAGGTGACCAATTGGGACCCATAGATACCATGACCATGCCTCCATCCCTGATACAGTAAATGAGGAAGGAATGGGCTGTGGGACTTTAAATGAGGCATGGATGGGCGTAGAGGAAATGGTCTAGGGTATCAGAGATGAATAAAATGTCACAATCCCGTTAGGGAATAGTCTGTAGTCATGTGGAAATGCTACATGATCAGTCTAGGCAATAAAAATCAAGGCATAGATATAAGTATCAAAATATATTGTATCATAGTAAAATATAATATACAGATCATGCAGACAAAGGCATAATGCAGGTAGGGGTTGTCACATAAACATAATCATAATCAATAATCATTATCAAAGACATGACTAATACAAGCAATATCAGTGCCATGGACATACAGATACAGTGAACATGATTATCCAGATAAAAGATCAAGAATCCAGTTGATAAATACATAGTTGGGCAGGCTTTATTTGGCATCCCTGAGCATGTACTCGACGCGTTTCTTGGCGTTTGAAGCCAGTCATCAGGAGTGGGGTGCATATAATTTGACTAGAGGGGAAATGGATAGATAGGTCAATAAAGTCTCAAATTGGATGGTGTCATACTTGAAACAAAAAACAGAATCAGATGGTCTAGTACATTACCAATGGCAAAGCCCAGAGTAGGGATGACCCAAGCGTTTCAAATATGGAATGGAGTGGTGGTCCTGGATGAACTGTCTCCCCCGGGGTTGGGTCTGGGACGGGCCCCCAAAACACTTCAACGGCCCTGGCAATCGAGAGGAGAGCCAAGGAGAAGAAGGCATAGGACATCAGTCAAGGAGGAACCCGGACAACCAAGACACAGTGCCAAACTGAGAGGAAGGCACAAGCAGAGCACAGAGACAAGCGCTGGGGAAAAAATGAAAGTAATCAATATGTTGAGAGAAAAGAATAAGAGTTAGAAAATGCACCTAAAAACCAAGATGGGGTGTGTGTGGGGGAGGGGAGGGGAAGGGAAGAAGAAGGGAGGGAGGGGGAGGTATGTGTGAAGGGGTGTGTAGGTCAGTGATCATGGGAACTGGTGTGACTGGTGCTGATAAATGAACCTTTAATTGGGGGGTTATTGGCCGATATAGGCAAATCGGCTGAATGTTGTTGGCCGATATTGGCAAATCGGCCGAATGTAATATTAGTGATATTTGTGAACCAGTGTGAAAGGAAACCAATTCTGATCCAAAACAGTGTGAGAGTGTCAATGGGATGTGTACTAATGAAAATGTATGCTGGGTGCAAAAAAAGAAGAAAAAGCATATAGGCAAAGAAGTGATGTGAATCCTGCAACATGAGCTTGAAGTTACCTTGGAGTGTGGAAGAGAAAAATCCCAAGGAACCTCTCATCAGGTGGAAATCTGTGGAGTGAGGCTGCCCAGGTGATCCCGGGTAGTGATGAGCCGAACACCCCCGGGTTCGGTTCGCACCAGAACCCGCGAACGGACCGAAAGTTCGTACGAACATTAGAACCCTATTAAATACAATGGATGTGAACGTTCGAATTCTAAAGTGCTAATTATAACAACTATTATGCATGTTATTGTCCTAAAAAGGGTTTGGGAACCCGGGTTGTGCACCAGGGGACATGTATCAATGCAAAAAGAAGTTTTAAAAATGGTCGTTTTTCGGGAGCAGTCATTTTAATGATGCATAAAGTGAAAAAAAAAAAGTCAAATATTCCTTTAAATATCGTACCTGGGGGGTGTCTAAAGTATGCCTGTGAAGTGCCACGTGTTTCCCGTGTTTAGAACTGTCCCTGCACAAAATGACACTTCTAAAGGGAAAAAAAGCCATTTAAAACTGCTTGCGGCTTTAATGTAATGTCTGGTCCCGGTAATATGGATGAAAATCTTTAAGAAAAATGGAATAGCTACCCCATGACCCCCCCCCCCTACCCCAGCCCATTACCAGCCCCTTTGGGTCTTGTATGGATATTAAGGGGAACCCCGCACATAAAATAAAAAAGGCCCTATATACTCTGAACAGCCGTATACAGGCGGTGCATACAAGACAGGGACTGTAGGTTTGTTCTTATGTAGAATCTGTTTGTAATTTTGAACAGGTACATTGTTGAAGTGTAGCTCCAGCCCAAAAATCTATTTTTAAACTTTTTGGAAAACATAGTTAAGGGTTATCACCCCTGTAACATTTGTTTTGCTGTCTGTGCCCCTGTTCAGAACATTTCACCTCACTTTCCGTCCCAATGACAACTGTTTTTGAAATGTGGTGTTTTTCTTGAAACAAGGATTGCTGATAAAGCATCAGTACAGAGGAGACACCTTTCTCCCATATTTATTCTTACAGGAGAGAATTTTCCTTCCTAGTGGTAGATTTCCTCTCACTTCCTGTTGTCTTCTTGCGTTTGCAAGTAGGAGTCGTTTGTAAGTTGGATGTTTGAAAGTAGGGACCTGCCGTATATACTCTGCAGAAATAGGCCCCTTAGTTGTTGGTGTTGGCACAACACTGTAAGCACTCACAGTTACTCTTGGTTGGTGCTGGAACGCCCTGCTGTCAACTATTATATCAGGAATTTTAATTACATATAATTGTTGAACAGTGGTAGTAAAAATTGGGCCTTTGATGGTGGTGCTGGTGCCACAACACTGTAAGCCCTGACAATTACTCTTGGTAAGAATTGTAATTGCATGCCCCTGTTGAACAGGGGCTGAAAAATTGGGCCTTTCGTGGTGGTGGTGGTGGTGGTGGTGGTGTTGCCACAACACTGTAAGCCCTCAGAGTTACTCTTGGTGGGTGCAGGAATGGGCCCTGCTGTGAATTATTAGATCAAGAATTGTAATTGCATGCCCCTGTTGAACAGGGGCTGAAAAATTGGGCCTTTCGTGGTGGTGGTGGTGGTGGTGGTGTTGCCACAACACTGTAAGCCCTCAGAGTTACTCTTGGTGGGTGCAGGAATGGGCCCTGCTGTGAATTATTAGATCAAGAATTGTAATTACATGCCCCTTTTGAACAGGGGCTGAAAAATTGGGCCTTTCGTGGTGGTGGTGGTGGTGGTGGTGGCGTTGCCACAACACTGTAAGCCCTCAGAGTTACTTTTGGTGGGTGCAGCAATGGGCCCTGCTGTGAATTATTAGATCAAGAATTGTAATTGCATGCCCCTGTTGAACAGGGGCTGAAAAATTGGGCCTTTCCTGGTGGTGGTGGTGGTGGTGGTGGTGTTGCCACAACACTGTAAGCCCTCAGAGTTACTCTTGGTGGGTGCAGCAATGGGCCCTGCTGTGAATTATTAGATCAAGAATTGTAATTACATGCCCCTTTTGAACAGGGGCTGAAAAATTGGGCCTTTCGTGGTGGTGGTGGTGGTGGTGGCGTTGCACAAAACACTGTAAGCCCTCAGAGTTACTCTTGGTGGGTGCAGCAATGGGCCCTGCTGTGAATTATTAGATCAAGAATTGTAATTGCATGCCCCTGTTGAACAGGGGCTGAAAAATTGGGCCTTAGGCACTGGTGGCACAACACTACAACCCCTCACAGATACTGTACTTGGAGCACAGCAATGAGCCCTGTTGCAAAGTATTGCTTCAAAAATTGTAATGACACGCCCCTGTTAAACAGGGGCTGAAAAATTGGGCCTTAGGCACTGGTGCCACAACACTCCAACCCCTCACAGATACTGTACTTGGAGCACAGCAATGAGCCCTATGGCAAATTATTGCTAAAAAAATTGTAATTACACGCCCCTGTAAAACAGGGGCTGAAAAATTGGGCCTTAGCCACTGGTGGCGGCACCCATAAACAAAAATGATCTTCCAAGCTATCATCATCAATCGTATCATTGAGGACTCGGAGGAGGAGGATAGCCAGTCAACATAACAGCACAGGCACTCAGCATCAGCATCAGTCTTGAAGGGATGTGACATGTTAAAATCAATTAGTCTGTTATATCAGCATCAGGTGTGTGGTAGCTGGTGGTGATCCAAGACTGGTTCATCTTGATGAAAGTCAGTCGATCAACCGAGTCGGTGGACAGGCGCACCCTGTGATCCGTGACAAATCCTCCAGCAGCACTGAATGTGCGTTCCGAAAGAACGCTGGATGCAGGACAGGCCAGTAGCTCAATTGCATACTGTGCAAGCTCTGGCCAGTGATCCATCCTCAAGACCCAGTAAGCCAGAGGATTTTCGGTGGGGAAGGTGTCCAAGTCTGACCTTGCCCCTAGATATTCCTGCACCATGTTTATCAGACGCTGGCGATGGTTGCTGGAACCGATCATACTTTGGGGCTGCGGACTAAAGAATTGTCTGAACGCATCGGTCAGACGGCCACCTTCCCCACCGCTCCTTCTTTGACTGGCCGAAGCCTCAGCAACTCGTTGTCCAGGACCAGGAGTTTGTAACCTCCCAGTCTCTGGGAACGCGTTGCACAGACCTTTCTGCAAGGCCTCCCGGAGTTGTCTCATCCTCTGCTCCCTCTGCGACGGTAACATAAGGTCCGCAACCTTACCCTTGTACCGTGGATCAAGGAGAGTGGCCAGCCAGTAATGGTCCCTCTCCTTGATCCGAAGAATACGAGGATCCTTCCGCAGACTTTGCAGGATCAGGGAGGCCATGCAGCGTAGGTTTGCTGAGGCATTCGCTCCGGAGTCCTCTGGGTCACTAAGGACGACATGATCCGCAGCCACCTCCTCCCAGCCACGTACAAGTCCACTGGTTTCTTGGGACTGTAAATCATCCCTAAAAGACTGCTGCTGATGATGCTGAGTGCCAGCCTCCACCTCCATGCTGACACAATCCTCCTCCTCCTCCTCCTCCTCCTCTTCCTGTGCGATGGGTGGGACAGAAGGAACACTGTCTGGGTAAAGGGGGCCTTGAGAGGCAAGGAAGTCCTCCTCTTCCTGCCTCTGTTCTGCCTCAAGTGCCCTGTCCATTATTCCACGCAGCGTGTGCTCCAACAGGTGGACAAGAGGTACAGTGTCACTGATGCATGCACTGTCACTGCTCACCATTCTCGTGGCCTCCTCAAATGGTGCCAGGACAGTGCATGCATCCCTGATCATGCCCCACTGGTGTGGAGAAAAAAAACCAAGCTCCCCTGACCCTGTCCTGGTGCCGTAGTCGCACAGGTACTCATTGATGGCCCTCTGCTGCGTGTGCAGCCGCTGCAGCATGGCCAACGTTGAGTTCCACCTGGTGGGCATGTCACATATAAGGCGGTTCTTGGGCAGGTTCAACTCCTTTTGCAGCTCAGCCAGGCGAACACTGGCATTATAAGATCTGCGGAAATGCACACAGACTTTCCTGGCCTGCCTCAGGACATCCTGTAAGCCCGGGTACCTGCCCAAGAACCGCTGCACCACCAGGTTAAGGACGTGAGCCACACAGGGCACATGGGTCAGTTGTCCCTGTCGGAGGGCGGAGAGGAGGTTGGTGCCATTGTCGCAAACCACCATTCCTGGCTTAAGCTGGCGTGGCGTCAACCACCTCTCGGCCTGGCCCTGCAGAGCAGACAGGACCTCTGCCCCAGTGTGGCTTCTGTCCCCCAAACACACCAGCGCAAGCACGGCATGGCATCTTTTTGCCTGCGTACTTGCGTAGCCCCTTGAACGCCTACGGAGCACCGCTGGTTCCGAGGACAAACCACAGGAAGAGGCCATGGAGGAAGAAGAAGAGGAGGGGGTGGAGGAGAGAGGTGTGTCACAACCAGTAGTAGCATTTTGGAGGCGTGGCGGTGGAACAACCTCCAACACTACTGCACCTTGTCCTGCATCCTTCCCAGCTGCCAAAAGAGTGACCCAATGGGCCGTGAAAGAAAGGTAACGTCCCTGTCCATGCCTGCTGGACCATGAGTCAGCGGTAATATGCACCTGACCGCCCTGTCCAGCGAGGCCAAGACATTGCCTTCCACATGCCGGTAGAGAGCCGGAATAGCCTTCCGTGAGAAAAAGTGGCGTTTGGGAACCTGCCACTGAGGAACCGCACATTGCACAAACTCACGGAAGGGGGCCGAGTCTACCAACTGAAAAGGCAGCAGTTGAAGCGCTAGCAATTTAGCCAAGCTAGCATTCAACCGCTGGGCATGTGGATGGCTGGGAGTGAACTTCTTTCGACGGTCCAGCAGCTGGGGCAGGGAAATTTGCCTGCTAGAATCGGACGTCGGTGTACTGCTAGCAGAGTGGCCGCAAGTACTTGGCTGTGACACACCTAATTCTACACCTTCATTCCTCTCAGTGCATGTTTCAGAGAGGACTGAAGTTATAGTGGGGTTGGAGATCCCAGCTGATGCGGTGCAAGGAGAGGTCCGCTTTGTTCTTTGGTGTGGGTCTTTGAGGTAGGCTTGCCAACGAGCTGCATGGCAGGTCAACATATGTCTGGTCAGGCATGTGGTACCCAAGCGGCTGATGTTTTGGCCACGCGATATACGCTTGAGACATATGTTGCAAACAGCAGCTGTGCGATCTGATGCACTAGCCTCAAAAAAGGCCCACACCAAAGAACTTTTTGAATGACGGGCAGAGGCAGCGCCCTGCACAGGCGGAGCTCTGCGGTGTGATTCCGTCGGTGTACTGCCCTTACGCTGGCCACCAAAGGGCATCCTGCCTCGTTGGAGATGTGCCTCCTCCTCCTCCTCTCTCCTATTAGGCACCCACGTGGAGTCAGTGACCTCATCATCACCTCCCTCCTCATCACTGGAGCCAATCTGGCAGTATGCTGCAGCTGCTGGAACATGACTGCCAGATTGGTGTCCTTCTTGAGCATCCCCTCTGTCTGCTCTCACGCTACTGCCTTCCTCTAGCTGGGTTTCATCATCAGACGCTGGGCATCCTCCTGGAGCATGTACCCAACACTGTGCTCAAACAGTTCGGGGGACTCCTCAGGAGGAGGACATGGTGGGTCTAGGGAAGGAGTGACTGATGATGAGTCTGACATTGATACCAGGGAAGAGGACGCTTTGGCAGCTGCTTTTCCAGTACCCTGAGCCTGGGTGAGAGAGGATGAGGAGGAGGAGGAGGGCTTGGTCATCCACTCTACCAAGTCTTCGGCATGATGTGGCTCAACATGTCCAGCTGCCGAAAAGAAGGACAAGCGTGTCCCATGGCCATGTGCTGATGACAATGCACCGCGTCCACGACCAGCACTGTTGCCCCCAGACACAGAGCCTGCTTGCCCTCTTTTATTGCCTCCTGACTGTCTGCCTCTCCTTGTTTGCCTTCCAGACATTCTAATAGATGGCCTGCAGGGAGATGGGAAAAAAACAATAAGGGCTACCTTCAGGTGTCCTTCTCTGTCCCTTTACTTAAGGATTTCTAAATATGGTTGCGGATGATTGCTTTTGCACAGAATAGCACAACGACAATTTCCCCGACTGTCCAAAAAAACAAGGATTTCAAAGATGGTTGATGAGGAATGCTTTAGCACACTATAGCACAAGGAGAATTCCCTCACTGTCCTTCCCTGTCCCTAGAAACAAGGATTCGCACAGTAAAAGACACTGACACTCTCCCTACCTATAGTTTTCTGTCCCTAGAAAAAATGTTTTTTTAAAGCACACTATAGCACAAGGAGAATTTCACTCACTTTCCTTCTTTGTCCCTAGAAACAAGGATTATCACAATGAAAGAAACTGACACTCTTCCTTCCTATAGTTTTCTGTCCCTAGAAAAAATGTTTTTTTAAAGCACACTATAGCACAAGGAGAATTCCCTCACTGTCCTTCCCTGTCCCTAGAAACAAGGATTCGCACAGTAAAACACACTGACACTCTCCCTACCTATAGTTTTCTGTCCCTAGAAAAAATGTTTTTTTAAAGCACACTATAGCACAAGGAGAATTTCACTCACTTTCCTTCTTTGTCCCTAGAAACAAGGATTATCACAGTGAAAGAAACTGACACTCTTCCTTCCTATAGTTTTCTGTCCCTAGAAAAAATGTTTTTTTAAAGCACACTATAGCACAAGGAGAATTCCCTCACTGTCCTTCCCTGTCCCTAGAAACAAGGATTCGCACAGTAAAACACACTGACACTCTCCCTACCTATAGTTTTCTATCCCTAGAAAAAATGTTTTTTTAAAGCACACTATAGCACAAGGAGAATTCCCTCACTGTCCTTCCCTGTCCCTAGAAACAAGGATTCGCACAGTAAAAGACACTGACACTCTCCCTACCTATAGTTTTCTGTCCCTAGAAAAAATGTTTTTTTAAAGCACACTATAGCACAAGGAGAATTTCACTCACTTTCCTTCTTTGTCCCTAGAAACAAGGATTATCACAGTGAAAGAAACTGACACTCTTCCTACCTATAGTTTTCTGTCCCTAGAAAAAATGTTTTTTTAAAGCACACTATAGCACAAGGAGAATTCCCTCACTGTCCTTCCCTGTCCCTAGAAACAAGGATTCGCACAGTAAAACACACTGACACTCTCCCTACCTATAGTTTTCTGTCCCTAGAAAAAAATGTTTTTTTAAAGCACACTATAGCACAAGGAGAATTCCCTCACTGTCCTTCCCTGTCCCTAGAAACAAGGATTCGCACAGTAAAACACACTGACACTCTCCCTACCTATAGTTTTCTGTCCCTAGAAAAAATGTTTTTTTAAAGCACACTATAGCACAAGGATAATTCCCTCACTGTCCTTCCCTGTCCCTAGAAACAAGGATTCGCACAGTAAAAGACACTGACACTCTCCCTACCTATAGTTTTCTGTCCCTAGAAAAAATGTTTTTTTAAAGCACACTATAGCACAAGGAGAATTTCACTCACTTTCCTTCTTTGTCCCTAGAAACAAGGATTATCACAGTGAAAGAAACTGACACTCTTCCTTCCTATAGTTTTCTGTCCCTAGAAAAAATGTTTTTTTAAAGCACACTATAGCACAAGGAGAATTCCCTCACTGTCCTTCCCTGTCCCTAGAAACAAGGATTCGCACAGTAAAAGACACTGACACTCTCCCTACCTATAGTTTTCTGTCCCTAGAAAAAATGTTTTTTTAAAGCACACTATAGCACAAGGAGAATTTCACTCACTTTCCTTCTTTGTCCCTAGAAACAAGGATTATCACAGTGAAAGAAACTGACACTCTTCCTTCCTATAGTTTTCTGTCCCTAGAAAAAATGTTTTTTTAAAGCACACTATAGCACAAGGAGAATTCCCTCACTGTCCTTCCCTGTCCCTAGAAACAAGGATTCGCACAGTAAAACACACTGACACTCTCCCTACCTATAGTTTTCTGTCCCTAGAAAAAATGTTTTTTTAAAGCACGCTATAGCACAAGGAGAATTCCCTCACTGTCCTTCCCTGTCCCTAGAAACAAGGATTCACACAGTAAAAGACACTGACACTCTCCCTACCTATAGTTTTCTGTCCCTAGAAAAAATGTTTTTTTAAAGCACACTATAGCACAAGGAGAATTTCACTCACTTTCCTTCTTTGTCCCTAGAAACAAGGATTATCACAGTGAAAGAAACTGACACTCTTCCTTCCTATAGTTTTCTGTCCCTAGAAATTTTTTTTTTTTAAAGCACACTATAGCACAAGGAGAATTCCCTCACTGTCCTTCCCTGTCCCTAGAAACAAGGATTCGCACAGTAAAACACACTGACACTCTCCCTACCTATAGTTTTCTGTCCCTAGAAAAAATGTTTTTTTAAAGCACACTATAGCACAAGGAGAATTCCCTCACTGTCCTTCCCTGTCCCTAGAAACAAGGATTCGCACAGTAAAAGACACTGACACTCTCCCTACCTATAGTTTTCTGTCCCTAGAAAAAATGTTTTTTTAAAGCACACTATAGCACAAGGAGAATTTCACTCACTTTCCTTCTTTGTCCCTAGAAACAAGGATTATCACAGTGAAAGAAACTGACACTCTCCCTACCTATAGTTTTCTGTCCCTAGAATTTTTTTTTTTTTAAAGCACACTATAGCACAAGGAGAATTTCACTCACTTTCCTTCTTTGTCCCTAGAAACAAGGATTATCACAGTGAAAGAAACTGACACTCTTCCTACCTATAGTTTTCTGTCCCTAGAAAAAATGTTTTTTTAAAGCACACTATAGCACAAGGAGAATTCCCTCACTGTCCTTCCCTGTCCCTAGAAACAAGGATTCGCACAGTAAAACACACTGACACTCTCCCTACCTATAGTTTTCTGTCCCTAGAAAAAATGTTTTTTTAAAGCACACTATAGCACAAGGAGAATTTCACTCACTTTCCTTCTTTGTCCCTAGAAACAAGGATTATCACAGTGAAAGAAACTGACACTCTTCCTACCTATAGTTTTCTGTCCCTAGAAAAAATGTTTTTTTAAAGCACACTATAGCACAAGGAGAATTCCCTCACTGTCCTTCACTGTCCCTAGAAACAAGGATTCGCACAGTAAAACACACTGACACTCTCCCTACCTATAGTTTTCTGTCCCTAGAATTTTTTTTTTTTAAAGCACACTATAGCACAAGGAGAATTTCACTCACTTTCCTTCTTTGTCCCTAGAAACAAGGATTATCACAGTGAAAGAAACTGACACTCTTCCTTCCTATAGTTTTCTGTCCCTAGAAAAAATGTTTTTTTAAAGCACACTATAGCACAAGGAGAATTCCCTCACTGTCCTTCCCTGTCCCTAGAAACAAGGATTCGCACAGTAAAAGACACTGACACTCTCCCTACCTATAGTTTTCTGTCCCTAGAAAAAATGTTTTTTTAAAGCACACTATAGCACAAGGAGAATTTCACTCACTTTCCTTCTTTGTCCCTAGAAACAAGGATTATCACAGTGAAAGAAACTGACACTCTTCCTACCTATAGTTTTCTGTCCCTAGAAAAAATGTTTTTTTAAAGCACACTATAGCACAAGGAGAATTCCCTCACTGTCCTTCCCTGTCCCTAGAAACAAGGATTCGCACAGTAAAACACACTGACACTCTCCCTACCTATAGTTTTCTGTCCCTAGAAAAAATGTTTTTTTAAAGCACACTATAGCACAAGGAGAATTTCACTCACTTTCCTTCTTTGTCCCTAGAAACAAGGATTATCACAGTGAAAGAAACTGACACTCTTCCTTCCTATAGTTTTCTGTCCCTAGAAAAAATGTTTTTTTAAAGCACACTATAGCACAAGGAGAATTCCCTCACTGTCCTTCTCTGTCCCTAGAAACAAGGATTCGCACAGTAAAACACACTGACACTCTCCCTATCTATAGTTTTCTGTCCCTAGAAAAAATGTTTTTTTAAAGCACACTATAGCACAAGGATAATTCCCTCACTGTCCTTCCCTGTCCCTAGAAACAAGGATTCGCACAGTAAAAGACACTGATACTCTCCCTACCTATAGTTTTCTGTCCCTAGAAAAAATGTTTTTTTAAAGCACACTATAGCACAAGGAGAATTTCACTCACTTTCCTTCTTTGTCCCTAGAAACAAGGATTATCACAGTGAAAGAAACTGACACTCTTCCTTCCTATAGTTTTCTGTCCCTAGAAAAAATGTTTTTTTAAAGCACACTATAGCACAAGGAGAATTCCCTCACTGTCCTTCCCTGTCCCTAGAAACAAGGATTCGCACAGTAAAACACACTGACACTCTCCCTACCTATAGTTTTCTGTCCCTAGAAAAAATGTTTTTTTAAAGCACGCTATAGCACAAGGAGAATTCCCTCACTGTCCTTCCCTGTCCCTAGAAACAAGGATTCACACAGTAAAAGACACTGACACTCTCCCTACCTATAGTTTTCTGTCCCTAGAAAAAATGTTTTTTTAAAGCACACTATAGCACAAGGAGAATTCCCTCACTGTCCTTCCCTGTCCCTAGAAACAAGGATTCGCACAGTAAAACACACTGACACTCTCCCTACCTATAGTTTTCTGTCCCTAGAAAAAATGTTTTTTTAAAGCACACTATAGCACAAGGAGAATTCCCTCACTGTCCTTCCCTGTCCCTAGAAACAAGGATTCGCACAGTAAAACACACTGACACTCTCCCTACCTATAGTTTTCTGTCCCTAGAAAAAATGTTTTTTTAAAGCACACTATAGCACAAGGAGAATTCCCTCACTGTCCTTCCCTGTCCCTAGAAACAAGGATTCGCACAGTAAAACACACTGACACTCTCCCTACCTATAGTTTTCTGTCCCTAGAAAAAATGTTTTTTTAAAGCACACTATAGCACAAGGAGAATTTCACTCACTTTCCTTCTTTGTCCCTAGAAACAAGGATTATCACAGTGAAAGAAACTGACACTCTTCCTACCTATAGTTTTCTGTCCCTAGAAAAAATGTTTTTTTAAAGCACACTATAGCACAAGGAGAATTCCCTCACTGTCCTTCCCTGTCCCTAGAAACAAGGATTCGCACAGTAAAACACACTGACACTCTCCCTACCTATAGTTTTCTGTCCCTAGAATTTTTTTTTTTTAAAGCACACTATAGCACAAGGAGAATTTCACTCACTTTCCTTCTTTGTCCCTAGAAACAAGGATTATCACAGTGAAAGAAACTGACACTCTTCCTTCCTATAGTTTTCTGTCCCTAGAAAAAATGTTTTTTTAAAGCACACTATAGCACAAGGAGAATTCCCTCACTGTCCTTCCCTGTCCCTAGAAACAAGGATTCGCACAGTAAAACACACTGACACTCTCCCTACCTATAGTTTTCTGTCCTTAGAAAAAATGTTTTTTTAAAGCACACTATAGCACAAGGAGAATTCCCTCACTGTCCTTCCCTGTCCCTAGAAACAAGGATTCGCACAGTAAAACACACTGACACTCTCCCTACCTATAGTTTTCTGTCCCTAGAAAAAATGTTTTTTTAAAGCACACTATAGCACAAGGAGAATTTCACTCACTTTCCTTCTTTGTCCCTAGAAACAAGGATTATCACAGTGAAAGAAACTGACACTCTTCCTTCCTATAGTTTTCTGTCCCTAGAAAAAATGTTTTTTTAAAGCACACTATAGCACAAGGAGAATTCCCTCACTGTCCTTCCCTGTCCCTAGAAACAAGGATTCGCACAGTAAAACACACTGACACTCTCCCTACCTATAGTTTTCTGTCCCTAGAATATTTTTTTTTTAAAGCACACTATAGCACAAGGAGAATTCCCTCACTGTCCTTCCCTGTCCCTAGAAACAAGGATTTGCACAGTAAAAGACACTGACACTCTCCCTACCTATAGTTTTCTGTCCCTAGAAAAAATGTTTTTTTTAAAGCACACTATAGCACAAGGAGAATTTCACTCACTTTCCTTCTTTGTCCCTAGAAACAAGGATTATCACAGTGAAAGAAACTGACACTCTTCCTTCCTATAGTTTTCTGTCCCTAGAAAAAATGTTTTTTTAAAGCACACTATAGCACAAGGAGAATTCCCTCACTGTCCTTCCCTGTCCCTAGAAACAAGGATTCGCACAGTAAAACACACTGACACTCTCCCTACCTATAGTTTTCTGTCCCTAGAAAAAATGTTTTTTTAAAGCACACTATAGCACAAGGAGAATTTCACTCACTTTCCTTCTTTGTCCCTAGAAACAAGGATTATCACAGTGAAAGAAACTGACACTCTTCCTTCCTATAGTTTTCTGTCCCTAGAAAAAATGTTTTTTTAAAGCACACTATAGCACAAGGAGAATTCCCTCACTGTCCTTCCCTGTCCCTAGAAACAAGGATTCGCACAGTAAAAGACACTGACACTCTCCCTACCTATAGTTTTCTGTCCCTAGAAAAAATGTTTTTTTAAAGCACACTATAGCACAAGGAGAATTTCACTCACTTTCCTTCTTTGTCCCTAGAAACAAGGATTATCACAGTGAAAGAAACTGACACTCTTCCTACCTATAGTTTTCTGTCCCTAGAAAAATTTTTTTTTAAAGCACACTATAGCACAAGGAGAATTCCCTCACTGTCCTTCCCTGTCCCTAGAAACAAGGATTCGCACAGTAAAACACACTGACACTCTCCCTACCTATAGTTTTCTGTCCCTAGAAAAAATGTTTTTTTAAAGCACACTATAGCACAAGGAGAATTCCCTCACTGTCCTTCCCTGTCCCTAGAAACAAGGATTCGCACAGTAAAACACACTGACACTCTCCCTACCTATAGTTTTCTGTCCCTAGAAAAAATGTTTTTTTAAAGCACACTATAGCACAAGGAGAATTTCACTCACTTTCCTTCTTTGTCCCTAGAAACAAGGATTATCACAGTGAAAGAAACTGACACTCTTCCTTCCTATAGTTTTCTGTCCCTAGAAAAAATGTTTTTTTAAAGCACACTATAGCACAAGGAGAATTCCCTCACTGTCCTTCCCTGTCCCTAGAAACAAGGATTCGCACAGTAAAACACACTGACACTCTCCCTACCTATAGTTTTCTGTCCCTAGAATATTTTTTTTTTAAAGCACACTATAGCACAAGGAGAATTCCCTCACTGTCCTTCCCTGTCCCTAGAAACAAGGATTTGCACAGTAAAAGACACTGACACTCTCCCTACCTATAGTTTTCTGTCCCTAGAAAAAATGTTTTTTTTAAAGCACACTATAGCACAAGGAGAATTTCACTCACTTTCCTTCTTTGTCCCTAGAAACAAGGATTATCACAGTGAAAGAAACTGACACTCTTCCTTCCTATAGTTTTCTGTCCCTAGAAAAAATGTTTTTTTAAAGCACACTATAGCACAAGGAGAATTCCCTCACTGTCCTTCCCTGTCCCTAGAAACAAGGATTCGCACAGTAAAACACACTGACACTCTCCCTACCTATAGTTTTCTGTCCCTAGAAAAAATGTTTTTTTAAAGCACACTATAGCACAAGGAGAATTTCACTCACTTTCCTTCTTTGTCCCTAGAAACAAGGATTATCACAGTGAAAGAAACTGACACTCTTCCTTCCTATAGTTTTCTGTCCCTAGAAAAAATGTTTTTTTAAAGCACACTATAGCACAAGGAGAATTCCCTCACTGTCCTTCCCTGTCCCTAGAAACAAGGATTCGCACAGTAAAACACACTGACACTCTCCCTACCTATAGTTTTCTGTCCCTAGAAAAAATGTTTTTTTAAAGCACACTATAGCACAAGGAGAATTCCCTCACTGTCCTTCCCTGTCCCTAGAAACAAGGATTCGCACAGTAAAAGACACTGACACTCTCCCTACCTATAGTTTTCTGTCCCTAGAAAAAATGTTTTTTTAAAGCACACTATAGCACAAGGAGAATTTCACTCACTTTCCTTCTTTGTCCCTAGAAACAAGGATTATCACAGTGAAAGAAACTGACACTCTTCCTACCTATAGTTTTCTGTCCCTAGAAAAATTTTTTTTTAAAGCACACTATAGCACAAGGAGAATTCCCTCACTGTCCTTCCCTGTCCCTAGAAACAAGGATTCGCACAGTAAAACACACTGACACTCTCCCTACCTATAGTTTTCTGTCCCTAGAAAAAATGTTTTTTTAAAGCACACTATAGCACAAGGAGAATTCCCTCACTGTCCTTCCCTGTCCCTAGAAACAAGGATTCGCACAGTAAAACACACTGACACTCTCCCTACCTATAGTTTTCTGTCCCTAGAAAAAATGTTTTTTTAAAGCACACTATAGCACAAGGAGAATTCCCTCACTGTCCTTCCCTGTCCCTAGAAACAAGGATTCGCACAGTAAAACACACTGACACTCTCCCTACCTATAGTTTTCTGTCCCTAGAAAAAATGTTTTTTTAAAGCACACTATAGCACAAGGAGAATTCCCTCACTGTCCTTCCCTGTCCCTAGAAACAAGGATTCGCACAGTAAAAGAAACTGACACTCTCCCTACCTATAGTTTTCTGTCCCTAGAAAAAATGTTTTTTTAAAGCACACTATAGCACAAGGAGAATTTCACTCACTTTCCTTCTTTGTCCCTAGAAACAAGGATTATCACAGTGAAAGAAACTGACACTCTCCCTACCTATAGTTTTCTGTCCCTAGAAAAAATGTTTTTTTAAAGCACACTATAGCACAAGGAGAATTCCCTCACTGTCCTTCCCTGTCCCTAGAAACAAGGATTCGCACAGTAAAACACACTGACACTCTCCCTACCTATAGTTTTCTGTCCCTAGAAAAAATGTTTTTTTAAAGCACACTATAGCACAAGGAGAATTCCCTCACTGTCCTTCCCTGTCCCTAGAAACAAGGATTCGCACAGTAAAACACACTGACACTCTCCCTACCTATCCTTCTCTTTCCCTAAACTAAAGGAATCCAGGTTAAGCAAGAAAAAAATAAATGTCACTGTCCCTGCCTATGTTTCTCTTTCCCTGCTCCGGAACACACTACACTAGGCCGCCGTGCTGGCGGCCTTTTATAGTGTGGGGCGTGTACTAAACACCCTCAGCAATAATTGGCCACAGGCATCCTGCCTGTGGCCAATCATTGCTCTCCTCGCTGCCGGCGCTGTGATTGGCCAAGCATGCGGGGTCACTGTGCATGCTTGGCCAATCACAGCGCCTGGATGACACTGCGATGGCGTAGTGCATTGTGGGCCGTTCGCGTCACTCGAATTTGGCGCGAACGGCCCAAATCGTTCGATCTTCGTCGAACGATCGAACAGCCGATGTTCGAGTCGAACGTATGTTCGACTCGAACACGAAGCTCATCCCTAATCCCGGGCTACTTATATCTATGCCTTGATTTTTATTGCCTGATCATGTAGCATTTCCACATGACTACAGACTATTCCCTAACGGGATTCTGACATTTTATTCATCTCTGATATCCTAGACCATTTCTCTATGCCCATCCATGCCTCATTTAAAGTCCCACAGCCCATTCCTTCCTCATTTGGAGGTATTCTAATGGTGGGCATACCCACCGATCAATCTCTTTTTTTCGTTCAGCCAACAGGCTGCATGAAAAAAAAGATTACAATATATGTCCAACAAGGACCAGCAACGTACTGGTATGTTGCTGGAATTTAAATGGTTATACCAGAATGATGCCTGCAGGTTTAGGTATAATCTTGGTATCATTCTTTTCAGCCAGCGGTCGGCTTTCATGTAAAAGCAATCCTAGCAGCTAATTAGCCTCTAGACTGCTTTTACAAGCAGTGGGAGGGAATGTCCCCCCCCGGATATAAACAGCGCCATTGGGAAAGCATTTTATCACACCGATCTTGGTGTGGTCAGATGCTTTGAGGGCAGAGGAAAGATCTAGGGTCTGATAGACCCCAATTCTTTCAAAAAAAGAGTACCTGTCACTACCTATTGCTATCATAGGGGATATTTACATTCCCTGAGATAACAATAAAAATGATAAAAAAAATTAAAAATGGAAGGAACAGTTTAAAAATAAAATAAAAAAGCAAAATAAATAATAAAAAAAAACACCCCTGTCTCCCCCTGCTCTTGCGCAAAAGCGAACGCAAGCGTCGGTCTGGCGTCATATGTAAACAGCAATTGCACCATGCATGTGAGGTATCACCGTGAAGGTCAGATCGAGGGCAGTAATTTTAGCAGTAGACCTTCTCTGTAACTCTAATGTGGTAACCTGTAAAGGCTTTTAAAGGCTTTTAAAAATGTATGTAGTTTGTCGCCACTGCGCGTTTGTGCGCAATTTTAAAGCATGTCGTGTTTGGTATCCATGTACTCGGCCTAAGATCATCTTTTTTATTTCATTAAAACATGGGCAATATAGTGTGTTTTAGTGCATTAAAATGAAAAAAAGTGTATTTTTTCCCCAAAAAATGCGTTTGAAAAATCGCTGCGCAAATACTGTGTGGAAAAAAAAATGCAACACCCACCATTTTAATCTGTAGGGCCTTTGCTTTACAAATATATATAATGTGTGGGGGTTCAACGTAATTTGCTTGCAAAAAAAAAAATGTTTTCATGTAAACAAAAAGTGTCAGGAAGGGCTTTGTCTTCAAGTGGTTAGAACAGTGTTTCTCAACACCAGTCCTCAAGGCGCCCCAACAGGTCATGTTTTCAGGCTTTCCATTATTTTGCACAGGTGATTTGATCAGTTTCACTGCCTTACAAATTACCACAGCCGTTTTAACTGAGGGAAATCCTGAAAACATGACCTGTTGGTGCGCCTTGAGGACTGGAGTTGAGAAACACTGGGTTAGAAGAGTGGGTGATGTGTAGGGATGAGCTTCGTGTTCGAGTCAAACATACGTTCGACTCGAACATCGGCTGTTCGATCGTTCGACGAAGATCGAACGATTTGGGCCGTTCGCGCCAAATTCGAGTGACGCGAACGGCCCACAATGCACTACGCCATCGCAGTGTCATCCAGGCGCTGTGATTGGCCAAGCATGCACTGTGACCCCGCATGCTTGGCCAATCACAGCGCCGGCAGCGAGGAGAGCAATGATTGGCCACAGGCAGGATGCCTGTGGCCAATTATTGCTGAGGGTGTTTAGTACACGCCCCACACTATAAAAGGCCGCCAGCACGGCGGCCTAGTGTAGTGTGTTCCGGAGCAGGGAAAGACAAGCATAGGCAGGGACAGTGACTTTTATTTCTTTCTTGCTTAACCTGGATTCCTTTAGTTTAGGGAAAGAGAAGGATAGGTAGGGAGAGTGTCAGTGTGTTTTGTGCTTGTGCTATAGTGTGCTTAAAAAAAACATTTTTTCTAGGGACAGAAAACTGTAGGTAGGGAGAGTGTCAGTTTCTTTCACTGTGCAAGTCCTTGTTTCTAGGGACTGGGAAGGACAGTGAGTGAATTCTCCTTGTGCTATAGTGTGCTTAAAAAAAACATTTTTTCTAGGGACAGAAAACTCTAGGTAGGGAGAGTGTCAGTTTCTTTCACTGTGCAAGTCCTTGTTTCTAGGGACTGGGAAGGACAGTGAGTGAATTCTCCTTGTGCTATAGTGTGCTTAAAAAAAAAACATTTTTTCTAGGGACAGAAAACTGTAGGTAGGGAGAGTGTCAGTTTCTTTCACTGTGCAAGTCCTTGTTTCTAGGGACTGGGAAGGACAGTGAGTGAATTCTCCTTGTGCTATAGTGTGCTTAAAAAAAAATTTTTTCTAGGGACAGAAAACTCTAGGTAGGGAGAGTGTCAGTTTCTTTCACTGTGCAAGTCCTTGTTTCTAGGGACTGGGAAGGACAGTGAGTGAATTCTCCTTGTGCTATAGTGTGCTTAAAAAAAACATTTTTTCTAGGGACAGAAAACTCTAGGTAGGGAGAGTGTCAGTTTCTTTCACTGTGCAAGTCCTTGTTTCTAGGGACTGGGAAGGACAGTGAGTGAATTCTCCTTGTGCTATAGTGTGCTTAAAAAAAAAACATTTTTTCTAGGGACAGAAAACTGTAGGTAGGGAGAGTGTCAGTTTCTTTCACTGTGCAAGTCCTTGTTTCTAGGGACTGGGAAGGACAGTGAGTGAATTCTCCTTGTGCTATAGTGTGCTTAAAAAAAACATTTTTTCTAGGGACAGAAAACTCTAGGTAGGGAGAGTGTCAGTTTCTTTCACTGTGCAAGTCCTTGTTTCTAGGGACTGGGAAGGACAGTGAGTGAATTCTCCTTGTGCTATAGTGTGCTTAAAAAAAACATTTTTTCTAGGGACAGAAAACTCTAGGTAGGGAGAGTGTCAGTTTCTTTCACTGTGCAAGTCCTTGTTTCTAGGGACTGGGAAGGACAGTGAGTGAATTCTCCTTGTGCTATAGTGTGCTAAAGCATTCCTCATCAACCATCTTTGAAATCCTTGTTTTTTGGACAGTCAGGGAAATTGTCGTTGTGCTATTCTGTGCAAAAGCAATCATCCTGAACCATATTTAGAAATCCTTAAGTAAAGGGACAGAGAAGGACACCTGAAGGTAGCCCTTATTGCTTTTTTCCCATCTCCCTGCAGGCCATCTATTAGAATGTCTGGAAGGCAAACAAGGAGAGGCAGACAGTCAGGAGGCAATAAAAGAGGGCAAGCAGGCTCTGTGTCTGGGGCAACAGTGCTGGTCGTGGACGCGGTGCATTGTCATCAGCACATGGCCATGGGACACGCTTGTCCTTCTTTTCGGCAGCTGGACATGTTGAGCCACATCATGCCGAAGACTTGGTAGAGTGGATGACCAAGCCCTCCTCCTCCTCCTCATCCTCTCTCACCCAGGCTCAGGGTACTGGCAAAGCAGCTGCCAAAGCGTCCTCTTCCCTGGTATCAATGTCAGACTCATCATCAGTCACTCCTTCCCTAGACCCACCATGTCCTCCTCCTGAGGAGTCCCCCGAACTGTTTGAGCACAGTGTTGGGTACATGCTCCAGGAGGATGCCCAGCGTTTCGAAGGGTCTGATGATGAAACCCAGCTACAGGAAGGCAGTAGGGTGAGAGCAGACAGAGGGGATGCTCAAGAAGGACACCAATCTGGCAGTCATGTTCCAGCAGCTGCAGCATACTGCCAGATTGGCTCCAGTGATGAGGAGGGAGGGGATGATGAGGTCACTGACTCCACATGGGTGCCTAATAGGAGAGAGGAGGAGGAGGAGGATGAGGAGGAGGCACATCTCCAACGAGGCAGGATGCCCTTTGGTGGCCAGCATAAGGGCAGTACACCGACGGAATCACACCGCAGAGCTCCGCCTGTGCAGGGCGCTGCCTCTGCCCGTCATTCAAAAAGTTCCTTGGTGTGGGCCTTTTTTGAGGCTAGTGCATCAGATCGCACACCTGCTGTTTGCAACATATGTCTCAAGCGTATATCGCGTGGCCAAAACATCAGCCGCTTGGGTACCACATGCCTGACCAGACATATGTTGACCTGCCATGCAGCTCGTTGGCAAGCCTACCTCAAAGACCCACACCAAAGAACAAAGCGGACCTCTCCTTGCACCGCATCAGCTGGGATCTCCAACCCCACTATAACTTCAGTCCTCTCTGAAACATGCACTGAGAGGAATGAAGGTGTAGAATTAGGTGTGTCACAGCCAAGTACTTGCGGCCACTCTGCTAGCAGTACACCGACGTCCGATTCTAGCAGGCAAATTTCCCTGCCCCAGCTGCTGGACCGTCGAAAGAAGTTCACTCCCAGCCATCCACATGCCCAGCGGTTGAATGCTAGCTTGGCTAAATTGCTAGCGCTTCAACTGCTGCCTTTTCAGTTGGTAGACTCGGCCCCCTTCCGTGAGTTTGTGCAATGTGCGGTTCCTCAGTGGCAGGTTCCCAAACGCCACTTTTTCTCACGGAAGGCTATTCCGGCTCTCTACCGGCATGTGGAAGGCAATGTCTTGGCCTCGCTGGACAGGGCGGTCAGCGGTAAGGTGCATATTACCGCTGACTCATGGTCCAGCAGGCATGGACAGGGACGTTACCTTTCTTTCACGGCCCATTGGGTCACTCTTTTGGCAGCTGGGAAGGATGCAGGACAAGGTGCAGTAGTGTTGGAGGTTGTCCCACCGCCACGCCTCCAAAATGCTACTACTGGTTGTGACACACCTCTCTCCTCCACCCCCTCCTCTTCTTCTTCCTCCATGGCCTCTTCCTGTGGTTTGTCCTATGAACCAGCGGTGCTCCGTAGCCGTTCACCGGGGCTACGCAAGTACGCAGGCAAAAAGATGCCACGCCGTGCTTGCGCTGGTGTGTTTGGGGGACAGAAGCCACACTGGGGCAGAGGTCCTGTCTGCTCTGCAGGGCCAGGCCGAGAGGTGGTTGACGCCACGCCAGCTTAAGCCAGGAATGGTGGTTTGCGACAATGGCACCAACCTCCTCTCCGCCCTTCGACAGGGACAACTGACCCAATCAATGAGTACCTGTGCGACTACGGCACCAGGACAGGGTCAGGGGAGCTTGGTTTTTTTTCTCCACGCCAGTGGGGCATGATCAGGGATGCATGCACTGTCCTGGCACCATTTGAGGAGGCCACGACGATGGTGAGCAGTGACAGTGCATGCATCAGTGACACTGTACCTCTTGTCCACCTGTTGGAGCACACGCTGCGTGGAATAATGGACAGGGCACTTGAGGCAGAACAGAGGCAGGAAGAGGAGGACTTCCTTGCCTCTCAAGGCCCCCTTTACCCAGACAGTGTTCCTTCTGTCCCACCCATCGCACAGGAAGAGGAGGAGGAGGAGGAGGAGGAGGATTGTGTCAGCATGGAGGTGGAGGCTGACACTCAGCATCATCAGCAGCAGTCTTTTAGGGATGATTTACAGTCCCAAGAAACCAGTGGACTTGTACGTGGCTGGGAGGAGGTGACTGCGGATCATGTCGTCCTTAGTGACCCAGAGGACTCCGGAGCGAATGCCTCAGCAAACCTACGCTGCATGGCCTCCCTGATCCTGCAAAGTCTGCGGAAGGATCCTCGTATTCTTCGGATCAAGGAGAGGGACCATTACTGGCTGGCCACTCTCCTTGATCCACGGTACAAGGGTAAGGTTGCGGACCTTATGTTACCGTCGCAGAGGGAGCAGAGGATGAGACAACTCCGGGAGGCCTTGCAGAAAGGTCTGTGCAACGCGTTCCCAGAGACTGGGAGGTTACAAACTCCTGGTCCTGGACAACGAGTTGCTGAGGCTTCGGCCAGTCAAAGAAGGAGCGGTGGGGAAGGTGGCCGTCTGACCGATGCGTTCAGACAATTCTTTAGTCCGCAGCCCCAAAGTATGATCGGTTCCAGCAACCATCGCCAGCGTCTGATAAACATGGTGCAGGAATATCTAGGGGCAAGGTCAGACTTGGACACCTTCCCCACCGAAAATCCTCTGGCTTACTGGGTCTTGAGGATGGATCACTGGCCAGAGCTTGCACAGTATGCAATTGAGCTACTGGCCTGTCCTGCATCCAGCGTTCTTTCGGAATGCACATTCAGTGCTGCTGGAGGATTTGTCACGGATCACAGGGTGCGCCTGTCCACCGACTCGGTTGATCGACTGACTTTCATCAAGATGAACCAGTCTTGGATCACCACCAGCTACCACACACCTGATGCTGATATAACAGACTAATTGATTTTAACATGTCACATCCCTTCAAGACTGATGCTGATGCTGAGTGCCTGTGCTGTTATGTTGACTGGCTATCCTCCTCCTCCGAGTCCTCAATGATACGATTGATGATGATAGCTTGGAAGATCATTTTTGTTTATGGGTGCCGCCACCAGTGGCTAAGGCCCAATTTTTCAGCC
This sequence comes from Rana muscosa, assembly GCA_029206835.1. Classification (NCBI taxonomy): domain Eukaryota; kingdom Metazoa; phylum Chordata; class Amphibia; order Anura; family Ranidae; genus Rana; species Rana muscosa. Next base: position 1,072,438,259 of record CM055116.1, on the reverse strand, counting down.
CCTGTTTAACAGGGGCGTGTAATTACAATTTTTGAAGCAATACTTTGCAACAGGGCTCATTGCTGTGCTCCAAGTACAGTATGTGTGAGGGGTTGGAGTGTTGTGCCACCAGTGCCTAAGGCCCAATTTTTCAGCCCCTGTTTAACAGGGGCGTGTCATTACAATTTTTGAAGCAATACTTTGCAACAGGGCTCATTGCTGTGCTCCAAGTACAGTATCTGTGAGGGGTTGCAGTGTTGTGCCACCAGTGCCTAAGGCCCAATTTTTCAGCCCCTGTTCAACAGGGGCATGTAATTACAATTATTGATCTAATAATTCACAGCAGGGCCCATTCCTGCACCCACCAAGCAAGAGTAACTCTGAGGGCTTACAGTGTTGTGGCAACACCACCACCACCACCACCACCACGAAAGGCCCAATTTTTCAGCCCCTGTTCAACAGGGGCATGCAATTACAATTCTTGATCTAATAATTCACAGCAGGGCCCATTGCTGCACCCACCAAGAGTAACTGTCAGGGCTTACAGTGTTGTGGCACCAGCACCACCATCAAAGGCCCAATTTTTACTACCACTGTTCAACAATTATATGTAATTACAATTCCTGATATAATAGTTGACAGCAGGGCGTTCCAGCACCAACCAAGAGTAACTGTGAGTGCTTACAGTGTTGTGCCAACACCAACTAAGGGGCCTATTTCTGCAGATTATATACGGCAGGTCCCTACTTTCAAACATCCAACTTACAAACGACTCCTACTTGCAAACGCAAGAAGACAACAGGAAGTGAGAGGAAATCTACCCCTAGGAAGGAAAATTCTCTCCTGTAAGAATTAATATGGGAGAAAGGTGTCTCCTCTGTACTGATGCTTTATCAGCAATCCTTGTTTCAAGAAAAACACCACATTTCAAAAACAGTTGTCATTGGGACGGAAAGTGAGGTGAAATGTTCTGAACAGGGGCACAGACAGCAAAACAAATGTTACAGGGGTGATAACCCTTACCTATGTTTTCCAAAAAGTTTAAAAATAGATTTTTGGGCTGGAGCTACACTTAAACAATGTACCTGTTCAAAATTACAAACACATTCTACATAAGAACAAACATACAGTCCCTGTCTTGTATGCACCGCCTGTATACGGCTGTTCAGAGTATATAGGGCCTTTTTTATTTTATGTGCGGGGTTCCCCTTAATATCCCTACAAGACCCAAAGGGGCTGGTAATGGGCTGGGGTAGGGGGGGGGGTCATGGGGTAGCTATGCCATTTTTCTTAAAGATTTTCATCCATATTACCGGGACCAGACATTACATTAAAGCCGCAAGCAGTTTTAAATGGCTTTTTTTTCCTTTAGAAGTGTCATTTTGTGCAGGGACAGTTCTAAACACGGGAAACACGTGGCACTTCACAGGCATACTTTAGACACCCCCCAGGTACGATATTTAAAGGAATATTTGACTTTTTTTTTTTCACTTTATGCATCATTAAAATGACTGCTCCCGAAAAACGACCGTTTTTAAAACTTCTTTTTGCATTGATACATGTCCCCTGGTGCACAACCCGGGTTCCCAAACCCTTTTTAGGACAATAACATGCATAATAGTTGTTATAATTAGCACTTTAGAATTCGAACGTTCGCATCCATTGTATTTAATAGGGTTCTAATGTTCGTACGAACTTTCGGTCCGTTCGCGGGTTCTGGTGCGAACCGAACCCGGGGGTGTTCGGCTCATCACTAGTGATGTGTGACATAAGCTTCTAAATGTTGTGCATAAAATGCCAGGACAGTTCAAACCCCCCCAAAATGACCCCATTTTGGAAAGTAGACACCCAAAGCTATTTGCTGAGAGGCATGTCGAGTCCATGGAATATTTTATATTTTGACAAGTTGCGTGAAAAAGACAAATTTTTTTTTTTTTGCACAAAGTTGTCACTAAATGATATATTGCTCAAACATGCCATAGGCATATGTGGAATTACACCCTACATTCTGTTGCTTCTCCTGAGTACGGGAATACCACATGTGTGAGACTTTTTGGGAGCCTAGCTGCGTACGGGACCCCAAAAAACCAAGCACCGCCTTCAGGCTTTCTAAGGGTGTAAATTTTTGATTTCACTCCTCACTGCCAATCACAGTTTCGGAGGCCATGGAATGCCCAGATGGCACAAAACAACCCCAAATGACCCCATTTTGGAAAGTAGACACCCCATGCTATTTGCTGAGAGTTATGGTGAGTATTTTGCAAATCTCGCTTTTTGTCACAAAGTTTTGAAAATTGAAAAAAGATAAAAAAATATATATTTTCTTTCTTCATTTTCAAAAACAAATGAGAGCTGTAAAATACTCACCATGACTCTCAGCAAATAGCTTGGGGTGTCTACTTTCCAAAATGGGGCAATTTGGGGGGGGGGGGTTGTGCTATCTTGCCATTTTATGGCCTTCGAAAATGTGATAGGTAGTGAGGAGTGAAATCAAAAATTTGCGCCCTTAGAAATCCTGAAGGCGATGCTTGGTTTTTGGGGCCCCGTATGCGGCTAGGCTCCCAAAAAGTCCCACACATGTGGTATACCCGTACTCAATAAAAGCAGCAAAATGTATTACTCTTTCGTCCATGGACCGACACAGCTTCTCTATTGACAAAGTGGGTATTATCCGTTAATTAGGAGTGACTAGGCAGAAAAACTTGTAAAAAGTGTTGCATCACACCTTCTACAGTACCGCCCAGGGGGCGGACCCTCTGGGTATACCCTCTCAGTCTGCATCTTCGCAGATCAGTTTTTTTCTGTCTAGCAAGGAGTAGGACATGGCTCCCTTCGGGCCCATTGGTCCGGGGAAAAAAGATATATATATATATATATATATATATATATATATATATATTATTTTTTATTTTTTTTTGCTACATTTGTTGTTTCCTGCGATCTTCGATCAACTGCCGACTGGGTGACAGGCTGGATCCTCGATCCTTGTAGTCTCCCCAGTTTCGGCCATCGAGCGTGTGCCGACCCTAGCTACGCGCTGGGTTTTCCACGACATGCCCGTCGCTCCACGGGTGGCCGGTGAGCTTACGCTCCAGGGCCTGCATCGGACCGCTCAGCTTCGGCTGACCTTACGGCCGAGTCGCAGCAGCCTGGCCGGTGAGCTTACACTCCAAGGCTTGCATCGGACCGCTCAGCTTCGGCTGACCTTACGGCCGAGTCGCAGCAGCCTGTCCGGTGAGCGTCATGCTCCAGGGCATACATATGATCGTCCCTTCTGGGTCCAATCACAGCATGCCTGGCCAACAGTCACCTTCCGTGCGCGGACGATGATCTGTTTGGAATGTCTTCCAGCAGAATACATGCAGGATAGGTAAGTAAAACTCCCCTGCCTCGGCTGGGTGATTTAGCTGGACATTCCTGGAGAGATCAAGTAAGTGGTTGTGGCCCCTTTCTTCCCTCTCTCCCTGCCTTTCCCTCCTCCCTGGGCTTCTAGCTAAAGGTTGCTGGGTGCTGGGGGTCACCTAGGGGGTCCCACTGGAGCGGGGCTGGCTGTAACTAACATTTAAAAGAAATGTCATTTTCTCTTATCATCCATGGACTGACACGGTGTCTCTTTACACTTTACACATGGGTTATGTCCCTGCTTGCAGGAGAAGACCTAGGCAGAATGTGAGATGTTATACATACATTCTAAAAGCCAGAGCTGAACAGCCCCACCCAGGGGGCGGTCCCTCCGGGCATAACCCTCCCACTACAGTCAGCAGACTTCAGTTTTTTTCTGCCTAGCAGAAGGAGAAGACGTGGCTCCCTCAGGAGCCAGTCTCCTGACCTATTTTTTTCCTTTTTGGAATTCTTTTTTATTTTATTTTTGAGAATCTTCTATCAACTGTCGGCTGGGCAACAGGTTGGGTACAAGATATCCTCGTAGTCTTCCCTGTCCGACCATCGAGCGTGCTGATCCTCGCCTTCTGTGCGTGAGACTCAGTTCACGACAGGCCCCATGACTCCAGGGGTGGCCGGGTTTGCTTTCATGCTCCCACGGTCCTCTCAAGACTGAACAGCTCCTGACTGACTGTATCTTTCGCGGTGGACCGGGCCGACAGCTACTCAGTACTGCACTGTGATAGTCCTGTCAGAAACACCAGTGTGTCCCTCAGGGGACGGGTAAGTAGTCTCTCCTTGGGGGTCACACTGTTCTTGGGGGGCTCATGCTGGTCTGCAATGTATGCCTTGGGGCTTTTTTGTGTGTTTTTTTTTTTTTGGGGCCTGAGCGCCGAGTGGCGCTGTGCGTATGTGCTGTTTCATTTTAACTGCGTCATGGCGGCCATCTTGCCGCGGATCGCCTCAGTGAAGTGCGGCGGCCATTTTCTTGTAGCCCGCGCGCTTTTCAGCACTAGTTTGGCCTCTAGCGCTGCTATAGCAGCGCGAATCTCCTCAGTCTCCTCACAGCTTACCAGCACTGACACAGCGCGGTACAGACAGCGGAACTAAGCGGTCCCTGGTCCGGTTTGGTGAGTCCCCTGGGCGCCCCCTCCTCAGTCAGCACAGCCTGTGGGTGGACTTTTTATCTGAGAGAGTCTCAGAGAGGGACAATATGGAGTCTGTGTCACCAGCTTCCCCTAAAAATGTCAGTGGCAACAGGCAGTGCTTCAGCACTGCGGTCCCTATGGACCTGTTGTGGGCAGCCCTGGAGTCAATTTCTGACCAGGATGGGAGCTGTGTGCAAGCGCAAGGTGCAAAAAGGCGCCCTCTCCCCACTTTATCTACTCGAGGGCAGTGCGCTTATTCAGATATGGGCCTAGCCACTATCGCTCAGGACCCTAGTTCTGAATGTATGTATGGTTTTGAACAGGACATTCCTTATGAGGAAAACTCCAGTTCTGAGTCAGTAAATGACAGGGCGCTTGTTAGTGTGCTCATGACTGCGGTGAGGGACACTCTCAAGCTCAAATGCTGCGGATGCAGAACCTCAGGCGGATACTGTCTCCTTTGGTTCTTTTAAGGCCAGGCCTTCTAAAGGGGTTTTTTCCATTGTACTTTCTTTGACCAGCTCATTGATAAGGTCTGGGAAAAGCCGCAGAAGAATTTTTTTATGGTCCCGCGGCGTGTCTATCAGGTAACCCTTGAAGATGCCCTACTTAAAAAGTGGGCTTCTCCCCCAGTGGTCGACCCTCCAGTCGCCCGGTTGAACAAGGCCATCACTCTCCCGATGGAGGGGACTCCTGCATTTGAGGACCCCACTGACAGGAGGTCAGAAGTGGTGAGCAGAACCATGTTTGCCTTGTTGGGATCCGCCCTACGACCTGTGGTAGCGGCGACCCTTGTGTCTAAAACACTTACAGGTTGGGCAAAAATGTTGCACCTAGCTGTACAGGAGCATATTCTTCCTCCAGACACAGTTGCTCTGGCCCACCAACTGGTTCAGGGCCTGGTTTCTGTGTGCGACGCCACGCTGAACGCGGCCCCTTTAATATCCAGGGCCTCTGCCTCGGCGGTGGTATTGCGTCGTCTTATCTGGTTGAAATGCTGGTCTGCTGACCTAGCCTTAGGAAGCTCCTGACGGATCTACTATTTTAAAGGCGGTAGACCTTTCGGTGCTGCTCTGGATGACATCGTCATGGATGTCACGGGAGGTAAACGCACTCTTCTTCCTTAGACTAGCAAGGGTGAGGAGGCCCGCCGCAAACAGGGGCCTTCCTTTCCAGCAAAACAGGGGTTTTTTCGTCAGTCAGAGTCCACAGGTAGACCCTCTCAGACTGACGGCAGTGCGGCTGGTGGGCACAAGTGCCCCTGGGTGCGTAAGCCAAACAAGCGGCTCCCAAGCCCGCCTCCGCGTGAAGTCTTGCCTCCGCCCGACTCTGGGGTGGGGGGACGACTTCGCAGGTTCACGGATCGGTGGACCTCCCGAATCTCCGACTGGTGGGTGTGCGAGGTGGTCACCTCAGGTTATAGGATAGTATTCCGATCCTGGCTCCCACACAGATTCTTTCCCTTGAATCTTCCTCTCCTTCCTACCTGTCGGGCAGCCCTCTTGGGGGCTGTACAGGATTTGATCAGGTCCGGAGTGATTGTGCCGGTTCCGTCACAGGAGAGTTTTCAGGGATTCTGCTCGAATCTGTTTGTCGTCCCAAAAATAGGACGTGGTTCGACCTATCCTGGACCTCAAGGCCCTGAATGCCTTCGAGAAGGTGCAGAAATTCCGCATGGGATCCATTCGCACGGTGATCGCTACACTCCACCAAAGGGATTTTCTTCTGGCGTCCTTGGACTTCAAGGACGCCTACTTGCATGTTCCGATCTGCGCAAGTCACCAGAAGTTTCTGCGCCTTGCGATCAGCGAAGTCCACTCTCGATTGTGGCTCTTCCTTTCGGCCTTGCCTGGGCACCAAGGGTGTTCACCAAGGTGCTTGCTCCGGTTCTAGCCTTCTGTTACAGCGAGGTATTGCTGTCGTGGGCTATCTGGACGGTCTTCTGCTATGAGCAGAAAGTGGCTCAGACTTAGAGGAAAGGTGACTATCGTCAATTAGACCCTCAGGGACTTCGGGTGGTTCCTGAACATTCAGGAGTCAGTCCTGGTCCCGACTCAGTGTCTGGAGTCTCTAGTTCTGGTTCTGGACTCCTTGGAGGCAAAGGTATCCTACCTCTGGAGAAGTTGCTGACACTTCAGTCTGCGGTGCGGGTGCTGACATCCGGAACATGGTTGTCAATCCGTTGTTTGCATGAGAGTCCCGGGACTCCTGGTGGCCTCCTTCGCGGCCATTCCGTATGCCCAATCACACACCAGGGCATTGCAGAAGGAGATCTTGTCCACCTGGGACAAATCCCCGTTGTCCTTGGATCTTCGGATCCAGGTGATTCACCTGGTCAGGGTGTCCCTGACAGGGTGGTTGGGACCCTCGGCTCTTCGGTCCGGAAAGTCGTTCCCCTCCCATCCAATGGACGGTACTCACGACGGACGCCAGCCTGACGGGCTGGGGTGGAGTCTGCGGAGTCCTGTCGGCTCAAGGCCTTGGACTCCGGACGAGCCCGTTTACCAATCACTGTTCTGGAAATGCGGGCCATCAGACTGTGTCTCTCCTCAGGTCGGAGAGAGTACGGGGTCGCTCCATCAGGAGCCAGTCGGACAACGCCACGGCGGTGGCGTATGTAAACCATCACGGGGGGACTCGGAGCTCAGCTGCGGCTTCCGAGGTAATCCGTACCCTGAAGTGGGCCGGAAGAAACGTGCCGGCTCTGTAGGGGCGGACTATCTGAGTCGCCAATCGCCAGACGCCGGACCAGGAAGAGTGGTCCTTGCATATTTCAACTCCTTTGCCGACGGGGGGGCACGTCGGATGTGGACCTGATGGCCTCTCGACTCAGTCGCAAGGGTCGAGGTTGTGGCCAGATCCAGGGATCCTTGGGCGATGACTCGGATGCGTTCGTGGCCCCATAGGGTCCTTATCGCCTGATATAAACTCCGGTGATCCTAATTGTTCCGGATTGGCCTCAGCGTCACTGGTACGCTGATCTGGTACGTCTCGTTGCGGACGTTCCCTGGCGGTTGCCGATGAGGGAGGACCTTCAGTCTCAAGGTCCTATGTTTCATCCGGCTTACAGTCTCTGGCTTTAACGGCAGGGCTGTTAAAAGCCAGGTGTTGAGGGACCGAGGTCTCTCGGACTCTGTCATTTTGACCATGTTAAGGACACGGAAGTCTTCCTCCAGGCAGATCTATCACCGTGCCTGGAAAGCTTATATCGCCATATGCAAAGCGCTGGACTGGCGTCCTCGGACTTATTCCGTCCCCAGAATCCTGCGTCCTCTACAGTGTGGAGTGAACCAAAAGCTTGCTTTGAGTACCATCAAGGATCAGATTTCGGCCTTGGCCGTCTTCTTTCAGTGACCTCTAGCGGGTCATTTCTTGGTTAGCACTAGGGATGAGCTTCGTGTTCGAGTCGAACATACGTTCGACTCGAACATCGGCTGTTCGATCGTTCGACGAAGATCGAACGATTTGGGCCGTTCGCGCCAAATTCGAGTGACGCGAACGGCCCACAATGCACTACGCCATCGCAGTGTCATCCAGGCGCTGTGATTGGCCAAGCATGCACTGTGACCCCGCATGCTTGGCCAATCACAGCGCCAGCAGCGAGGAGAGCAATGATTGGCCACAGGCAGGATGCCTGTGGCCAATTATTGCTGAGGGTGTTTAGTACACGCCCCACACTATAAAAGGCCGCCAGCACGGCGGCCTAGTGTAGTGTGTTCCGGAGCAGGGATAGAGCAGCATAGGCAGGGACAGTGACTGTTATTTCTTTCTTGCTTAACCTGGATTCCTTTAGTTTAGGGAAAGAGAAGGATAGGTAGGGAGAGTGTCAGTGTGTTTTGTGCTTGTGCTATAGTGTGCTTAAAAAAAACATTTATTCTAGGGACAGAAAACTGTAGGTAGGGAGAGTGTCAGTTTATTTCACTCTGCAAGTCCTTGTTTCCAGGGACCTGTAAGGACAGTGAGTGAATTGTCCTTGTGCTATATTGTGATTAAAAAAAACATTTTTTCTAGGGACAGAAAACTGTAGGTAGGGAGAGTGTTTTTTTTCTTTCACTCTGCAAGTCCTTGTTTCCAGGGACCTGTAAGGACAGTGAGTGAATTGTCCTTGTGCTATATTGTGCTTAAAAAAAACATTTTTTCTAGGGACAGAAAACTGTAGGTAGGGAGAGTGTTTTTTTTCTTTCACTCTGCAAGTCCTTGTTTCCAGGGACCTGTAAGGACAGTGAGTGAATTGTCCTTGTGCTATATTGTGCTTAAAAAAAACATTTATTCTAGGGACAGAAAACTGTAGGTAGGGAGAGTGTCAGTTTATTTCACTCTGCAAGTCCTTGTTTCCAGGGACCTGGAAGGACAGTGAGTGAATTGTCCTTGTGCTATATTGTGCTTAAAAAAACATTTATTCTAGGGACAGAAAACTGTAGGTAGGGAGAGTGTCAGTTTATTTCACTCTGCAAGTCCTTGTTTCCAGGGACCTGTAAGGACAGTGAGTGAATTGTCCTTGTGCTATATTGTGCTTAAAAAAAACATTTATTCTAGGGACAGAAAACTGTAGGTAGGGAGAGTGTCAGTTTATTTCACTCTGCAAGTCCTTGTTTCCAGGGACCTGGAAGGACAGTGAGTGAATTGTCCTTGTGCTATATTGTGATTAAAAAAAACATTTTTTCTAGGGACAGAAAACTGTAGGTAGGGAGAGTGTTTTTTTTCTTTCACTCTGCAAGTCCTTGTTTCCAGGGACCTGTAAGGACAGTGAGTGAATTGTCCTTGTGCTATATTGTGCTTAAAAAAAACATTTATTCTAGGGACAGAAAACTGTAGGTAGGGAGAGTGTCAGTTTATTTCACTCTGCAAGTCCTTGTTTCCAGGGACCTGGAAGGACAGTGAGTGAATTGTCCTTGTGCTATATTGTGATTAAAAAAAACATTTTTTCTAGGGACAGAAAACTGTAGGTAGGGAGAGTGTTTTTTTTCTTTCACTCTGCAAGTCCTTGTTTCCAGGGACCTGGAAGGACAGTGAGTGAATTCTCCTTGTGCTATATTGTGCTTAAAAAAAACATTTATTCTAGGGACAGAAAACTGTAGGTAGGGAGAGTGTCAGTTTATTTCACTCTGCAAGTCCTTGTTTCCAGGGACCTGGAAGGACAGTGAGTGAATTCTCCTTGTGCTATATTGTGCTTAAAAAAAACATTTATTCTAGGGACAGAAAACTGTAGGTAGGGAGAGTGTCAGTTTATTTCACTCTGCAAGTCCTTGTTTCCAGGGACCTGTAAGGACAGTGAGTGAATTGTCCTTGTGCTATATTGTGATTAAAAAAAACATTTTTTCTAGGGACAGAAAACTGTAGGTAGGGAGAGTGTTTTTTTTCTTTCACTCTGCAAGTCCTTGTTTCCAGGGACCTGTAAGGACAGTGAGTGAATTGTCCTTGTGCTATATTGTGATTAAAAAAAACATTTTTTCTAGGGACAGAAAACTGTAGGTAGGGAGAGTGTTTTTTTTCTTTCACTCTGCAAGTCCTTGTTTCCAGGGACCTGTAAGGACAGTGAGTGAATTGTCCTTGTGCTATATTGTGCTTAAAAAAAACATTTATTCTAGGGACAGAAAACTGTAGGTAGGGAGAGTGTCAGTTTATTTCACTCTGCAAGTCCTTGTTTCCAGGGACCTGGAAGGACAGTGAGTGAATTGTCCTTGTGCTATATTGTGATTAAAAAAAACATTTTTTCTAGGGACAGAAAACTGTAGGTAGGGAGAGTGTTTTTTTTCTTTCACTCTGCAAGTCCTTGTTTCCAGGGACCTGTAAGGACAGTGAGTGAATTGTCCTTGTGCTATATTGTGATTAAAAAAAACATTTTTTCTAGGGACAGAAAACTGTAGGTAGGGAGAGTGTTTTTTTTCTTTCACTCTGCAAGTCCTTGTTTCCAGGGACCTGTAAGGACAGTGAGTGAATTGTCCTTGTGCTATATTGTGCTTAAAAAAAACATTTTTTCTAGGGACAGAAAACTGTAGGTAGGGAGAGTGTTTTTTTTCTTTCACTCTGCAAGTCCTTGTTTCCAGGGACCTGTAAGGACAGTGAGTGAATTGTCCTTGTGCTATATTGTGCTTAAAAAAAAACATTTATTCTAGGGACAGAAAACTGTAGGTAGGGAGAGTGTCAGTTTATTTCACTCTGCAAGTCCTTGTTTCCAGGGACCTGGAAGGACAGTGAGTGAATTGTCCTTGTGCTATATTGTGCTTAAAAAAACATTTATTCTAGGGACAGAAAACTGTAGGTAGGGAGAGTGTCAGTTTATTTCACTCTGCAAGTCCTTGTTTCCAGGGACCTGTAAGGACAGTGAGTGAATTGTCCTTGTGCTATATTGTGCTTAAAAAAAACATTTATTCTAGGGACAGAAAACTGTAGGTAGGGAGAGTGTCAGTTTATTTCACTCTGCAAGTCCTTGTTTCCAGGGACCTGGAAGGACAGTGAGTGAATTGTCCTTGTGCTATATTGTGATTAAAAAAAACATTTTTTCTAGGGACAGAAAACTGTAGGTAGGGAGAGTGTTTTTTTTCTTTCACTCTGCAAGTCCTTGTTTCCAGGGACCTGTAAGGACAGTGAGTGAATTGTCCTTGTGCTATATTGTGCTTAAAAAAAACATTTATTCTAGGGACAGAAAACTGTAGGTAGGGAGAGTGTCAGTTTATTTCACTCTGCAAGTCCTTGTTTCCAGGGACCTGGAAGGACAGTGAGTGAATTGTCCTTGTGCTATATTGTGATTAAAAAAAACATTTTTTCTAGGGACAGAAAACTGTAGGTAGGGAGAGTGTTTTTTTTCTTTCACTCTGCAAGTCCTTGTTTCCAGGGACCTGTAAGGACAGTGAGTGAATTGTCCTTGTGCTATATTGTGCTTAAAAAAAACATTTATTCTAGGGACAGAAAACTGTAGGTAGGGAGAGTGTCAGTTTATTTCACTCTGCAAGTCCTTGTTTCCAGGGACCTGGAAGGACAGTGAGTGAATTGTCCTTGTGCTATATTGTGATTAAAAAAAACATTTTTTCTAGGGACAGAAAACTGTAGGTAGGGAGAGTGTTTTTTTTCTTTCACTCTGCAAGTCCTTGTTTCCAGGGACCTGTAAGGACAGTGAGTGAATTGTCCTTGTGCTATATTGTGCTTAAAAAAAACATTTATTCTAGGGACAGAAAACTGTAGGTAGGGAGAGTGTCAGTTTATTTCACTCTGCAAGTCCTTGTTTCCAGGGACCTGGAAGGACAGTGAGTGAATTGTCCTTGTGCTATATTGTGATTAAAAAAAACATTTTTTCTAGGGACAGAAAACTGTAGGTAGGGAGAGTGTTTTTTTTCTTTCACTCTGCAAGTCCTTGTTTCCAGGGACCTGTAAGGACAGTGAGTGAATTGTCCTTGTGCTATATTGTGCTTAAAAAAAACATTTATTCTAGGGACAGAAAACTGTAGGTAGGGAGAGTGTCAGTTTATTTCACTCTGCAAGTCCTTGTTTCCAGGGACCTGGAAGGACAGTGAGTGAATTGTCCTTGTGCTATATTGTGATTAAAAAAAACATTTTTTCTAGGGACAGAAAACTGTAGGTAGGGAGAGTGTTTTTTTTCTTTCACTCTGCAAGTCCTTGTTTCCAGGGACCTGGAAGGACAGTGAGTGAATTCTCCTTGTGCTATATTGTGCTTAAAAAAACATTTATTCTAGGGACAGAAAACTGTAGGTAGGGAGAGTGTCAGTTTATTTCACTCTGCAAGTCCTTGTTTCCAGGGACCTGGAAGGACAGTGAGTGAATTCTCCTTGTGCTATATTGTGCTTAAAAAAAACATTTATTCTAGGGACAGAAAACTGTAGGTAGGGAGAGTGTCAGTTTATTTCACTCTGCAAGTCCTTGTTTCCAGGGACCTGTAAGGACAGTGAGTGAATTGTCCTTGTGCTATATTGTGATTAAAAAAAACATTTTTTCTAGGGACAGAAAACTGTAGGTAGGGAGAGTGTCAGTTTCTTTCACTGTGAAAGTCCTTGTTTCAAGGGACAGAGAAGGACACCTGAAGGTAGCCCTTATTGCTTTTTTCCCATCTCCCTGCAGGCCATCTATTAGAATGTCTGGAAGGCAAACAAGGAGAGGCAGACAGTCAGGAGGCAATAAAAGAGGGCAAGCAGGCTCTGTGTCTGGGGGCAACAGTGCTGGTCGTGGACGCGGTGCATTGTCATCAGCACATGGCCATGGGACACGCTTGTCCTTCTTTTCGGCAGCTGGACATGTTGAGCCACATCATGCCGAAGACTTGGTAGAGTGGATGACCAAGCCCTCCTCCTCCTCCTCATCCTCTCTCACCCAGGCTCAGGGTACTGGAAAAGCAGCTGCCAAAGCGTCGTCTTCCCTGGTATCAATGTCAGACAAATCATCAGTCACTCCTTCCCTAGACCCACCATGTCCTCCTCCTGAGGAGTCCCCCGAACTGTTTCAGCACAGTGTTGGGTACATGCTCCAGGAGGATGCCCAGCGTTTCGAAGGGTCTGATGATGAAACCCAGCTAGAGGAAGGCAGTAGCGTGAGAGCAGACAGAGGGGATGCTCAAGAAGGACACCAATCTGGCAGTCATGTTCCAGCAGCTGCAGCATACTGCCAGATTGGCTCCAGTGATGAGGAGGGAGGGGATGATGAGGTCACTGACTCCACGTGGGTGCCTAATAGGAGAGAGGAGGAGGAGGAGGATGAGGAGGAGGCACATCTCCAACGAGGCAGGATGCCCTTTGGTGGCCAGCGTAAGGGCAGTACACCGACGGAATCACACCGCAGAGCTCCGCCTGTGCAGGGCGCTGCCTCTGCCCGTCATTCAAAAAGTTCTTTGGTGTGGGCCTTTTTTGAGGCTAGTGCATCAGATCGCACAGCTGCTGTTTGCAACATATGTCTCAAGCGTATATCGCGTGGCCAAAACATCAGCCGCTTGGGTACCACATGCCTGACCAGACATATGTTGACCTGCCATGCAGCTCGTTGGCAAGCCTACCTCAAAGACCCACACCAAAGAACAAAGCGGACCTCTCCTTGCACCGCATCAGCTGGGATCTCCAACCCCACTATAACTTCAGTCCTCTCTGAAACATGCACTGAGAGGAATGAAGGTGTAGAATTAGGTGTGTCACAGCCAAGTACTTGCGGCCACTCTGCTAGCAGTACACCGACGTCCGATTCTAGCAGGCAAATTTCCCTGCCCCAGCTGCTGGACCGTCGAAAGAAGTTCACTCCCAGCCATCCACATGCCCAGCGGTTGAATGCTAGCTTGGCTAAATTGCTAGCGCTTCAACTGCTGCCTTTTCAGTTGGTAGACTCGGCCCCCTTCCGTGAGTTTGTGCAATGTGCAGTTCCTCAGTGGCAGGTTCCCAAACGCCACTTTTTCTCACGGAAGGCTATTCCGGCTCTCTACCGGCATGTGGAAGGCAATGTCTTGGCCTCGCTGGACAGGGCGGTCAGCGGTAAGGTGCATATTACCGCTGACTCATGGTCCAGCAGGCATGGACAGGGACGTTACCTTTCTTTCACGGCCCATTGGGTCACTCTTTTGGCAGCTGGGAAGGATTCAGGACAAGGTGCAGTAGTGTTGGAGGTTGTCCCACCGCCACGCCTCCAAAATGCTACTACTGGTTGTGACACACCTCTCTCCTCCACCCCCTCCTCTTCTTCTTCCTCCATGGCCTCTTCCTGTGGTTTGTCCTATGAACCAGCGGTGCTCCGTAGCCGTTCACGGGGCTACGCAAGTACGCAGGCAAAAAGATGCCATGCCGTGCTTGCGCTGGTGTGTTTGGGGGACAGAAGCCACACTGGGGCAGAGGTCCTGTCTGCTCTGCAGGGCCAGGCCGAGAGGTGGTTGACGCCACGCCAGCTTAAGCCAGGAATGGTGGTTTGCGACAATGGCACCAACCTCCTCTCCGCCCTCCGACAGGGACAACTGACCCATGTGCCCTGTGTGGCTCACGTCCTTAACCTGGTGGTGCAGCGCTTCTTGGGCAGGTACCCGGGCTTACAGGATGTCCTGAGGCAGGCCAGGAAAGTCTGTGTGCATTTCCGCAGATCTTATAATGCCAGTGCTCGCCTGGCTGAGCTGCAAAAGGAGTTGAACCTGCCCAAGAACCGCCTTATATGTGACATGCCCACCAGGTGGAACTCAACGTTGGCCATGCTGCAGCGGCTGCACACGCAGCAGAGGGCCATCAATGAGTACCTGTGCGACTACGGCACCAGGACAGGGTCAGGGGAGCTTGGTTTTTTTTCTCCACGCCAGTGGGGCATGATCAGGGATGCATGCACTGTCCTGGCACCATTTGAGGAGGCCACGAGGATGGTGAGCAGTGACAGTGCATGCATCAGTGACACTGTACCTCTTGTCCACCTGTTGGAGCACACGCTGCGTGGAATAATGGACAGGGCACTTGAGGCAGAACAGAGGCAGGAAGAGGAGGACTTCCTTGCCTCTCAAGGCCCCCTTTACCCAGACAGTGTTCCTTCTGTCCCACCCATCGCACAGGAAGAGGAGGAGGAGGAGGAGGAGGAGGAGGAGGAGGAGGAGGAGGAGGAGGATTGTGTCAGCATGGAGGTGGAGGCTGGCACTCAGCATCATCAGCAGCAGTCTTTTAGGGATGATTTACAGTCCCAAGAAACCAGTGGACTTGTACGTGGCTGGGAGGAGGTGGCTGCGGATCATGTCGTCCTTAGTGACCCAGAGGACTCCGGAGCGAATGCCTCAGCAAAACTACGCTGCATGGCCTCCCTGATCCTGCAAAGTCTGCGGAAGGATCCTCGTATTCTTCGGATCAAGGAGAGGGACCATTACTGGCTGGCCACTCTCCTTGATCCACGGTACAAGGGTAAGGTTGCGGACCTTATGTTACCGTCGCAGAGGGAGCAGAGGATGAGACAACTCCGGGAGGCCTTGCAGAAAGGTCTGTGCAACGCGTTCCCAGAGACTGGGAGGTTGCAAACTCCTGGTCCTGGACAACGAGTTGCTGAGGCTTCGGCCAGTCAAAGAAGGAGCGGTGGGGAAGGTGGCCGTCTGACCGATGCGTTCAGACAATTCTTTAGTCCGCAGCCCCAAAGTATGATCGGTTCCAGCAACCATCGCCAGCGTCTGATAAACATGGTGCAGGAATATCTAGGGGCAAGGTCAGACTTGGACACCTTCCCCACCGAAAATCCTCTGGCTTACTGGGTCTTGAGGATGGATCACTGGCCAGAGCTTGCACAGTATGCAATTGAGCTACTGGCCTGTCCTGCATCCAGCGTTCTTTCGGAACGCACATTCAGTGCTGCTGGAGGATTTGTCACGGATCACAGGGTGCGCCTGTCCACCGACTCGGTTGATCGACTGACTTTCATCAAGATGAACCAGTCTTGGATCACCACCAGCTACCACACACCTGATGCTGATATAACAGACTAATTGATTTTAACATGTCACATCCCTTCAAGACTGATGCTGATGCTGAGTGCCTGTGCTGTTATGTTGACTGGCTATCCTCCTCCTCCGAGTCCTCAATGATACGATTGATGATGATAGCTTGTAAGATCATTTTTGTTTATGGGTGCCGCCACCAGTGCCTAACGCCCAATTTTTCAGCCCCTGTTTAACAGGGGCGTGTAATTACAATTTTTGAAGCAATACTTTGCAACAGGGCTCATTGCTGTGCTCCAAGTACAGTATCTGTGAGGAGTTGCAGTGTTGTGCCACCAGTGCCTAAGGCCCAATTTTTCAGCCCCTGTTTAACAGGGGCGTGTCATTACAATTTTTGAAGCAATACTTTGCAACAGGGCTCATTGGTGTGCTCCAAGTACAGTATCTGTGAGGAGTTGCAGTGTTGTGCCACCAGTGCCTAAGGCCCAATTTTTCAGCCCCTGTTTAACAGGGGCGTGTCATTACAATTTTTGAAGCAATACTTTGCAACAGGGCTCATTGCTGTGCTCCAAGTACAGTATCTGTGAGGAGTTGCAGTGTTGTGCCACCAGTGCCTAAGGCCCAATTTTTCAGCCCCTGTTTAACAGGGGCGTGTCATTACAATTTTTGAAGCAATACTTTGCAACAGGGCTCATTGGTGTGCTCCAAGTACAGTATCTGTGAGGAGTTGCAGTGTTGTGCCACCAGTGCCTAAGGCCCAATTTTTCAGCCCCTGTTTAACAGGGGCGTGTCATTACAATTTTTGAAGCAATACTTTGCAACAGGGCTCATTGCTGTGCTCCAAGTACAGTATCTGTGAGGAGTTGCAGTGTTGTGCCACCAGTGCCTAAGGCCCAATTTTTCAGCCCCTGTTTAACAGGGGCGTGTCATTACAATTTTTGAAGCAATACTTTGCAACAGGGCTCATTGGTGTGCTCCAAGTACAGTATCTGTGAGGAGTTGCAGTGTTGTGCCACCAGTGCCTAAGGCCCAATTTTTCAGCCCCTGTTTAACAGGGGCGTGTCATTACAATTTTTGAAGCAATACTTTGCAACAGGGCTCATTGCTGTGCTCCAAGTACAGTATCTGTGAGGGGTTGCAGTGTTGTGCCACCAGTGCCTAAGGCACAATTTTTCAGCCCCTGTTCAACAGGGGCATGTAATTACAATTCTTGATCTAATAATTCACAGCAGGGCCCATTGCTGCACCCACCAAGAGTAACTGTCAGGGCTTACAGTGTTGTGGCACCAGCACCACCATCAAAGGCCCAATTTTTACTACCACTGTTCAACAATTATATGTAATTAAAATTCCTGATATAATAGTTGACAGCAGGGCGTTCCAGCACCAACCAAGAGTAACTGTGAGTGCTTACAGTGTTGTGCCAACACCAACAACTAAGGGGCCTATTTCTGCAGAGTATATACGGCAGGTCCCTACTTTCAAACATCCAACTTACAAACGACTCCTACTTGCAAACGCAAGAAGACAACAGGAAGTGAGAGGAAATCTACCACTAGGAAGGAAAATTCTCTCCTGTAAGAATAAATATGGGAGAAAGGTGTCTCCTCTGTACTGATGCTTTATCAGCAATCCTTGTTTCAAGAAAAACACCACATTTCAAAAACAGTTGTCATTGGGACGGAAAGTGAGGTGAAATGTTCTGAACAGGGGCACAGACAGCAAAACAAATGTTACAGGGGTGATAACCCTTACCTATGTTTTCCAAAAAGTTTAAAAATAGATTTTTGGTCTGGAGCTACACTTCAACAATGTACCTGTTCAAAATTACAAACAGACTCTACATAAGAACAAACCTACAGTCCCTGTCTTGTATGCACCGCCTGTATAGGGCTGTTCAGAGTATATAGGGCCTTTTTTATTTTATGTGCGGGGTTCCCCTTAATATCCATACAAGACCCAAAGGGGCTGGTAATGGGCTGGGGTAGGGGGGGGGGGTCATGGGGTAGCTATGCCATTTTTCTTAAAGAATTTCATCCATATTACCGGGACCAGACATTACATTAAAGCCGCAAGCAGTTTTAAATGGCTTTTTTTTCCTTTAGAAGTGTCATTTTGTGCAGGGACAGTTCTAAACACGGGAAACACGTGGCACTTCACAGGCATACTTTAGACACCCCCCAGGTACGATATTTAAAGGAATATTTGACTTTTTTTTTTTCACTTTATGCATCATTAAAATGACTGCTCCCGAAAAACGACCGTTTTTAAAACTTCTTTTTGCATTGATACATGTCCCCTGGTGCAGAACCCGGGTTCCCAAACCCTTTTTAGGACAATAACATGCATAATAGTTGTTATAATTAGCACTTTAGAATTCGAACGTTCGCATCCATTGTATTTAATAGGGTTCTAATGTTCGTTCGAACTTTCGGTCCGTTCGCGGGTTCTGGTGCGAACCGAACCCGGGGGTGTTCGGCTCATCACTAGTTAGCACCTTGTGTTGGGGGTTCGCCATGTGCTCCCTCCTGTCAAGCCTTCTCTCCCACCGTGGGATCTGAATTTGGTGCTCTAGGTCCTCCAGGAACCTCCTTTTTGGGAATATCCGGGATATTCCTCTCTTGTCTTGTCTCAGAAGGTGGCCTTTTAGTGGCAATCACTTCTGTTTGACGAGTGTCTGAGTTGGCGGCTTTGTCCTGCAAGTCGCCATATTTAGTCATCCATAAGGATAAGGCGGTGTTGCATCCGCGACCTTCCCTTTTGCCAAAGGTGGTGTCTACCTTTCACCTACATGAGGACATTGTCCTCCCGTCCTTGTGTCCTCACCCATCGCATCCCAGAGAGTTTGCGCTGCACATATTGGATGTGGTACGAGCCTTACGGGTGTACCTGTCTGCTACTGCTTCTATTCGGAAGTCCGACTCACTGTTTGTGACTGCCCCTGGTCCATAACAGGGCCAAGCGGTTTCGTCTGCCATCATTTTTAGGGGAATCAGACAAACCGTCATTCAAGCCTATGCTCTCAAAGGGCGGGCGCCTCCCTTTCCAGTTACGGCGCATTCCACCAGGGCAATTGGTGCTTCCTGGGTTTTCCGACATCAAGCGTCGGTTGCACAAGTGTGCAAGGCGGCGACCTGGTCGTCTGTTCATGCCTTTTTAAGTTTTTTATAAGGTTGCTGTGGCTGCATCTTCGGATGCTTCCTTCGGCCGCAGGGTGTTGCAGGCCACTGTTTAAGGTTGCAACTCCTCCGTTGAGGAGCTCTGCCTTATTGGAGTGAAGTTTTTAGTTTTTCCATTTATACTGCTCCCATCCCTCTTGACACTGCTTTGGGACATCCCACGTGTAAAGTGTAAAGAGACACCGTGTCAGTCCATGGATGATAAGAGAAAATAGGATTTTTTGTACTCACCGTAAAATCCTTTTCTCTGACATCCATGGACTGACACGGCACCCACCCTTCCTTTTTAAGTTTGTACTGCTTTGTTACGAACTGAAGTCTGCTGACTGTAGTGGGAGGGTTATGCCCGGAGGGACCGCCCCCTGGGTGGGGCTGTTCAGCTCTGGCTTTTAGAATGTATGTATAACATCTCACATTCTGCCTAGGTCTTCTCCTGCAAGCAGGGACATAACCCACGTGTAAAGTGTAAAGAGACACCGTGTCAGTCCATGGATGTCAGAGAAAAGGATTTTACGGTGAGTACAAAAAATCCTATTTTTTCTTACCTGTGTTTGTGTCCTTCCTCCTCCATGCTGTCGGCGGCCATTTTGAGGTGGTCCATGCCAAGTTTGGCCTCTTGTGACTGCCCGGCGGCCATCTTCCTGTGGTTCGGCCACACCCACTGGCCCCTATCAGCTGATCGGCGGCCATGTTTGTCCACCCTGTATGCAGATATTGCCGTTCGGCGGCCATCTTTTTGTGGGCTATGGCTGCTTGACCTCTATCTTCTGTCGGCGGCCATTTTCTTAGAGCCCACATTATCTTCCATACAGACGTTTTTGGCAACCATTTTTCGAGAGCCTCCGGCCTCTAGGGTGCATTACACTGGCGCGAAAATTCACACAGGAAGTGCTGATAAAAGAAGCAGACTGACACAGTAGCAAGGGGACAGCATCACAGGCGCAGCATAGCAGTACCTATCCAGGGTGGTGAGTCCTCTGGGTAACCCGGCCTCTCTGCAGCACAGGAGGGTGGCCTATTGATATCTTGCCTGGAGCCCTGTGAGTGTCAGCGTGTGGTCAGCATGGCATCTGAGCCAGATGTCTTCTCCCCTGAAACACCAGATTTAGCAGCTGGTGCCCCTGAGGTGTCTATGAACGCTATGACTGCAATCCTAGAGGCGTTTGCTGCCAGGGTGGAAGCAGCACACGGGAATACAGGGGGTAGTAAACGCCCCATCCCCTGCAAGCTTCTGGGGATAATTCTGGTGCAGAACCAGGTCCAGCTACGGCTCGGGGCCCAGATTCTGACGCATCAGAGACTGCAGACCGTGACCGGACAGTGAGAATGACTCAAAGTCCAGGTCAGTACGCGAGACGGCTTTGGTATCTGACCTTATTACTGCAGTGCGGGATATGCTAAAATTGGAAAATGCTGCAGAAGCAGCAGAGACTCCGGTCCACTTGGGTTTCATAGACCTGCCCGCACTGCTAAGGTGTTCCCTTGTGTGTCTTTTGATAAACTCTTATACAAGGAATGGGAGAACCCACTGAGGGTCTTTACAGCCCCAAAGAGGTTTGCGGTACGGTACCCCTTTTGAGGAGAGTTTTCTGAAGAAATGGACCTCTCCCCCCTATAGTGGACCCTCCGGTGTCCAGACTTAATAGAGCCACCACAATTCCTGTAGAAGGGGCTCCTGTTTTCTAGGACCCTGTGGATAAGAAGGCTGAAGCACTCGCTTGCTACCTATACTCAGTAGTAGGCTCGGCAGTACGCCCGGCATTGGCGGGGGCCCTAGTGTCTCACACACTTACTGAATGGGCAAGATTGCTACTCCAGGGGTTAAGGAGCGAGATGCTCCTCCTGATGAGATAACATTGGCCGACCTGTTGGTCCAGGGCCTTAGGTTTGTCTGCGAGTCAGACATGAATATTATTCCCCTGCTGTCTAAAACTTCGGTTTATGCAGTAGCAATACGCCGCCTGATCTGGCTAAAAGGCTGGTCTGCGGACCAGACTTCCAAGAAAGCCCTGTTGGATCTGCCTTTTAAGGGCGACAGACTTTTTGGGGCTTCTCTGGATGACATCATCAAGGATGCCACAGGAAGTAAAAGCACTTTGCTTCCCCAAATTAGCAAGGGTAAGGGGCCACGCCAAGGGCAAGGGCCCTCCTTTACTGCACACAAGTGGTTTTTTCGTCCCCCTAGGGCGACAGGGAAAAGACCCCAGGCCGATAAAGCGCCTGCCCAAGGACAAAAGCGTCCCTGGTCCCGCATACCCAATAAGCCTGCGGACAAATTTGCATCCGCATGAAGGTCCACCCCCACCCAGCTCTCGGGTGGGGAGACGTCTTCGCAAATTCGCGACTCAGTGGACAGCACTAATCTCCGACAGGTGGGTTTGCGAAGTAATCTCCTCAGGGTACAAGATAGAGTTTCTCTCTTGTCCACCGGACAGATTCAACACCTCCAATCTCCAGCTACTACCGACCCGTCGGGAGGCCCTGTATGGGGCGGTCCAGGGTCTACTGGAACGCGGGGTAGTTATTCCAGTTCCAGAACTGGAATGGGGTTTTTACTCAAATCTGTTCATTGTGCCGAAGAAGGAGGGGGTTCGTCCAAGCTTGGATCTCAGAGCCCTCAATTGCTTTGTGAAGGTACAAAGTTTTCAGATGGAGTCGGTTCGATCTGTAGTCACGGCTCTCCATCCGGGGGACTTTATGGCCTCCTTGGACATCAAGGACGCATACCTGCATGTCCCCATATACTCCAGACACCAGAGGTTTCTGCGATTTGCTATCGGGAAGGACCACTACCAGTTTGTGGCCCTCCCGTTGGGCCTTGCCTCAGCACCCAGGACGTTCACCAAGGTGCTCGCTCCGATTCTGGCACTTCTAAGACAGCGGGGTATCGCTATCACAGGCTACTTATACGACCTTCTGCTGAAGGCCCCTTCAAGCTCAGAATTAGAGGTAAGCGTGTCCATTACCTGTCAGACTCTTCGAGACTGTGGTTGGATACTAAACACGCAAAAGTCAGTATTGGTGCCCACTCAACGCCTAGTGTACCTGGGGTTGATTCTGGATTCTTCAGAGGCAAAGGTATTCCTCCCTGTGGAGAAGTTGCAGACCCTCCGGGCTGCAGTACGGCAGCTGACTTCCATGAATTGGTCGTCACTCCGTTTTTGCATGCGAGTTTTGGGCCTCATGGTAGCCTCCTTCGAGGCGGTCCCATATGTTCAATACCACACTCGAGTGTTACAGAAGGAAGTTCTGTCCAGATGGAACAGATGCCCTTCATCTCTGGATTATCAAATCCGAGTGAGCCACCTAGTCAGGAGATCCCTGGTATGGTGGCTGACAGCACCGTGTCACGTACCTGACGGTGACGAGCCCGGATCTGCAGAGGGAGGCCTCTCTTACGGCTTCCACCGGCGGCCCCTGGTACTGAAGACAGGAGGCACGGAGGTAGAAGGGGTACGAGTGCCTGGCAGGATGGATCAAGGTAGAGTAGAGTCTGAAGACTGGGACGGATCCAGGCACCCAGGAAGTATGGCAGGCTGAACCGGAACCAGGAACACAGCAACTGGACTGGAACTGATGAGACTGGCTGGACTGGAACCAGGATACAGCAACTGGACTGGAACCAGGAACAAGCAACTGGACTGGAACTGATGAGGCTGACTGGACTGGAACCAGAACACAGCAACTGGAGAGATTGGTCGGACAAGCCGGGTCGGTAGTATTGGCTGGCGGCAAGGTACTGGAGGATCAGGCAGAAGATTGGTCAAACAAAGCCGGGGGTCAGAGGCAAGCAGGAAACTGGAAGGGTCAAGGTAAGCCGGGTCGGATGCAGGTAAATTCACGAATCAGGTCTCTTTGGGTACTACACGCTGTAGAGCAGACAGCAGGGACTGTCTGTCACAGGCATGTTTAAATAGCTCTTCTGGCGCGCTTTGTGGAGCGTGCGCGCGCCCCCGCTAAGCGCGTGCACGTGCTCGCCATTGCGCGCGCGCGTGGACGTGCCCGAGATTCGGAATCAGGAAGTCCAGGAATCCTGTAGCTGACAGGATTTCTATGACATTGCCCCCCCCCAAGGGGCAGCCTCCGGATGCCCAGCCGGGTGAACCTTCCAGGGTGAGTCCTTTTGAAAGCCTGTATCAAACTCCTGGCATGGATATTCTCCTCGGGTTCCCATGAGTTTTCCTCGGGTCCGTAGCCCTTCCATTTAATTAGGAATTGGTTCTGGTTATTTCTTCTCCTGAAGTCCATGATAGCTTCTACTTCGAATTCCTGCTCACCGTCAATAATGATCGGATCAGGGTGATCCGGCTTCCGATCTGGAAACGGATTAGAGACTGTGGGTTTTAGGAGAGAGACATGAAAAACTGGATGGATTCTAAGAGAGTCAGGAAGTTCCAATTCATAAGCTACTTCATTAATTTTCCTCTTAACAGGGAATGGACCTAAAAATTTGGGGCCCAGTTTTTTAGAAGGGCATGCCATTCTTAGGTTTGTGGTAGATAGCCATACTTGGTCGCCGGGTACCAACACTAATTCACCCCGTCTCTTCTTGTCATAGATTGTCTTGTTGCGTTCTTGAGTCTTGGTCATGGTCTCTTGTAGAAGCTGGTTATTGACCGAGAAAATTTTTTACTTTTCCTGGACTGCAGGTACAGGACACTCAGGAAGGGAATTAGGCAGAAAAGTAGGATGAAAACCATAGTTTGCAAGGAAAGGAGTCTGGCAGGTAGCGGAGTGGATGGAATTGTTATACGCAAACTCGGCCAACGGAAGTAGGGAAACCCAGTTGTCCTGAGCAAAAGAGGAGAAGCATCGCAGGTATTGCTCGAGCGTCTGATTCGTTCTCTCCGTCTGTCCGTTGGTCTGTGGATGGTAAGCAGAGGAAAACGATAATTCGATTTTCAAGGTTTTGCAAAGGGATCTCCAGAATCGAGAGGTAAATTGAACCCCGCGATCGGAAACAATATTGGCTGGTACCCCGTGGAGTCTGACTATTTCTCTGATGAATACCTGTGCGGTTTCAGGAGCGGAGGGAGTCCCTTTCATAGGGATGAAGTGTGCCATCTTGGACAGACGGTCCACAATAACGAAGATGGTGGAATGGTTCTCGGTGGGGGGTAACTCGACAATGAAGTCGATGGACAACATTCTCCAGGGCCTATCTGGAATGGGTAAGGGTTTTAGTAGTCCCCAGGCCTTGGATCTGGAACCCTTGTTTCGGGTGCAAGTTGTACAAGAATCTACAAACCTCCTACAGTCTTCACGTACTCGAGGCCACCAGAAGGTGCGCTGTACCAGGTCAGTGGTCTTGGCAACGCCAAAATGCCCGGCCAGGGCGTGGTCGTGGCAGAGTTCTAATGCGGTTACTCTTAGTTTCTCAGGTACGTAGATTCTGTCTTGGTACCACAATAGTCCATCCTTAACCTGCAATTTCGGCTCGGAGAACTGTCTCTGCCCGGTGGAAGCTTGTTTGATTTGAGTGAACAGGTTCTCCTGTAGAAGAAGGAAATTTCCGGGGGCAAGGATGGTATCAGGCGGAGAAGTCTCCTTGGACTTATGGAACATCCGAGACAGGGCGTCAGGCTTAATATTCTTGGCCCCAGGACGATAAGTAACATGAAAAGAGAACCGGGAGAAGAAGAGTGCCCACCTGGCTTGCCGTGGATTCAATCTTCTCGCGGCTTTCAGGTACTCCAGGTTCTTGTGGTCAGTGAATATTAGAATCGGATGAGCCGCGCCCTCCAGCAGGTACCGCCATTCTTCTAGTGCAGACTTGATCGCTAGTAGCTCCCGATCCCCCACGTCGTAGTTCCTCTCTGCTGCAGAAAGCTTGCGGGAGAAGAAGGCTACTGGGTGGAGCAAGGCTTTGACTCCCTGTCTTTGGGACAGTATTGCTCCTACCGCTATTTCGGAGGCGTCTACCTCAAGTACGAATGGTAGTGAGGAGTCTGGGTGTTTCAAGATAGAGGCTGAGGTAAATAGGGCCTTCAGGCGTTCAAAAGCTTCTTGGGCTTCAGGAGACCAGTGAAAACGTGTTCCTTGCTTGGTGAGTTGAGTAATGGGTGCGATAATAGTTGAAAACCCCCTGATGAACTTGCGGTAGAAGTTGGCGAATCCAACGAAACGTTGGATTCCCTTCTTGTCCACCGGTTCTGGCCAGTCCAGGATTGCGGTAATCTTTTGAGGATCCATCTTGATGCCCTCGCTGGAAATGATTAACCCCAGAAATGATATACTCTCTTGCTCGAACTCGCATTTTTCGGCCTTCGCATACAGGCCATGCTGGCGGAGCCGACCCAACACATTTTTGACATGTCTGCGATGAGAATCAAGGGAGGAAGAAAAAATTAAGATATCATCAAGATAAACAATAACAAAGAGGTCTAGGAAGTCCCGTAGAACATCGTTGATAAAATACTGGAAAGTGGCAGGGGCGTTACACAACCCGAATGGCATTACCAAGTACTCAAAATGTCCATACCGGGTACGGAAGGGGGTCTTCCATTCGTCCCCTTCTTTGATACGGATCAAGTTGTAGGCTCCGCGGAGGTCAAGTTTGGTAAAGATGGTGGCAGTTCCTAGTCTCTGAAATAACTCTGGTACCAGGGGGAGAGGGTAGCGATTTTTTACTGTAATTTTATTCAATTCCCGGTAATCCACACAAGGTCGAAGGGTGTGGTCCTTTTTCTCTACAAAAAAGATGCCTGCGCCTGCTGGGGATGTGGAAGGGCGGATGAACCCCTTTTGCAAGTTCTCATCAACATAATTTTTTAAAGCCCCTTGTTCCACCTCCGTTAAAGGGAAGACTCTACCGAACGGAATCTTTGCTCCAGGAAGTAGGTCGATGGGGCAATCGTAGGCCCGATGGGGCGGTAGAGTCTCTGCCTTGTGTTTACTAAATACGTCAAGAAAGTCGTGGTGAACTTCTGGGATGGATTGACGGGTGCCATCTTCGGTGTCAATGCATAGTAACGAGGCCAGCCCAGGAGGTTTATATGAGCCACAGGACTGTTGGCAATAGGAAGAAGGAAAGGCAACTATTCCCGTAGTCCAGTTGATAGTGGGATTGTGGGCTTGTAACCAAGGCATACCAAGGATAAAGGGAAACAACGGAGAAGAGATGATGTCCAGACATAAGCATTCTTGGTGGGTTCCAGAGGTGGTAAAGATGGTAGCGGGTATAGGAGTGGTCTCCTGGGTCACAGGTCCGGACTTAATGACGGAACCATCAGCCAGATGGACACGAAGTCCGTGGGTCTTGGTACGAAGGGGAATTTGGTGTTTAATGGCAAAGGTTGAGTCCATAAAGCAGCTGCATGCTCCGGAATCAATAATGGCGGGTACTTGCAAAGTCCTTCCTGGGAGCTGTAATGAAACAGAGAGGGCAAGGTGAGATGTGGTTTTGGCTTGTAGGTTAGTCATGTTAGAAGAAACTGAAAGAAACTTACGAAGCTTCAGGGGACAGGTTCTAACGAAATGTCCGGGGTCCCCGCAGTACAGGCACAGATTATTTATTCGGCGGCGCTGGCGTTCCTCAGGAGCGAGGGATGGACGAAGGAGCCCGAGCTGCATTGGTTCAGGCGTGTCAGATGTGGGAGTTGGAGGTGTAGCAGGAGCCGAGTACAGGTGACTAGGAGCCCGAGGAAGCATCCAGGTTGGGCGGGAGAAGCCAGTGGTCCTCTCAGCCCTCCGTTCCCTCAGACGTCGGTCAATCTGGATGGTTAGATCAATCAACAGGTTGAGTGTCTGTGGTACACCGACTCTAGCTAGCTCGTCCTTCAAGGAATCGGAAAGTCCTAAGCGAAACTGATGGCGGAGGGCGGCATCATTCCAATTGGTATCCGCACTCCACCGCCTGAATTCTGCCACATAGTCCTCCGCTGGTCTGCGTCCTTGTTGAAGGGAACGCAAGGCGGCTTCTGCGGTTACTGAGAGTTGGGGATCTTCGTATAGCTGGGCCAGGGCATCGAAAAAAGCAGCAAGGTTGTTTAGTGATACATCCTTCTGTTCAAAGAGACGGTGGGCCCAGCTCTGAGGGTCTCCAGCGAGCAAAGAGACCACAAAGCCCACCTTGGTGGCCTCTAGAGAAAAGGTACGGGGCTGTAGGGCAAAATACAGTTCACACGAATTCCGGAAGGCCCTAAACTTGCTCCGATCCCCGGAAAATCTTTCGGGTGTAGGAACCTTAGGTTCAGGAGGAAGCATGACCACTGTGGGTGAGGAACTTGTTCCGGCTGTGGAAGTAGAGGCGTGGGGCCCCTCTTGGATGGCAGAAGGATTGGAGAGGGCCCGCACTTGTTCTTCCAAGCGGGTGTATCCTTGTTGAAGACTCTTGACTGCTTCAGACAAACCTGCCAGGTGCCGACAGAGTTCCTCCATAGGTGAGGCTCCCTGCCCGGGCTCAGACATGGCTGTCTGCTACTGTCACGTACCTGACGGTGACGAGCCCGGATCTGCAGAGGGAGGCCTCTCTTACGGCTTCCACCGGCGGCCCCTGGTACTGAAGACAGGAGGCACGGAGGTAGAAGGGGTACGAGTGCCTGGCAGGATGGATCAAGGTAGAGTAGAGTCTGAAGACTGGGACGGATCCAGGCACCCAGGAAGTATGGCAGGCTGAACCGGAACCAGGAACACAGCAACTGGACTGGAACTGATGAGACTGGCTGGACTGGAACCAGGATACAGCAACTGGACTGGAACCAGGAACAAGCAACTGGACTGGAACTGATGAGGCTGACTGGACTGGAACCAGGACACAGCAACTGGAGAGATTGGTCGGACAAGCCGGGTCGGTAGTATTGGCTGGCGGCAAGGTACTGGAGGATCAGGCAGAAGATTGGTCAAACAAAGCCGGGGGTCAGAGGCAGGCAGGAAACTGGAAGGGTCAAGGTAAGCCGGGTCGGATGCAGGTAAATTCACGAATCAGGTCTCTTTGGGTACTACACGCTGTAGAGCAGACAGCAGGGACTGTCTGTCACAGGCATGTTTAAATAGCTCTTCTGGCGCGCTTTGTGGAGCGTGCGCGCGCCCCCGCTAAGGGCGTGCGCGCGCACGTGCTCGCGCGCGTGGACGTGCCCGAGATTCGGAATCAGGAAGTCCAGGAATCCTGTAGCTGACAGGATTTCTATGACACACCGGCTGTAATGGCCGGGAAGTCATTTCTTCCGGTTTACTGGATAGTGATCACGACGGACGCCAGCCTTACAGGTTGTGGGGGGAGTCTGGGGTGTCCAGTCGGCGCAGGGTCGCTGGACCCCAGAGGAAGCCCTCCTGCCGATCAATGTCCTGGAGATCCGGGCGATCAAGCTGTGCCTCTTCAAATGGTCTCAGAGACTGCAAGGGTGTCCAGTCAGGATCCAGTCAGACAACGCCACAGCAGTGGCATATGTCAATCATCTAGGAGGAACAAGAAGCTCAGCTGCAGCATCGGAGATCGCTCGCATCCTGAAGTGGGCAGAGAGGAGCGTACCGGCACTGTCGGCCGTGTACATTCCGGGTGTGGAAAACTGGCAGGCAGACTACCTGAGCCGCCAGATGCTGGACCAGGGAGAATGGTCCTTACACCCGGAGGTGTTCCAACTCCTCTGCCAAAGATGGGGCACACCAGACGTAGATCTTCTGGCTTCCCGACTCAATCGGAAGGTATTGAGATTTGTGGCCCGGTCAAGAGACCCATGGGCAGACGCAACGGACGCGTTGGTAGCATCGTGGGGTCAGTATCGGCTAATCTATGCCTTCCCTCCCTTAAGGCTTCTTCCTCTTCTGCTCCGCAGAGTGGAGGCAGAGGGAATTCCAATGATCCTAATCGCTCCAGATTGGCCTCAGCGTCCTTGGTACGACGATCTAGTACGTCTGGTAGCAGACGTCCCCTGGCGCCTACCACTACGGAAGGACCTGCTATCGCAAGGTCACATATTCCATCCTGCTTTACAGTCATTGGCTTTAACGGCATGGCTGTTGAGAACCAGGTACTGAGAGACCGGGGCCTGTCAGACTCAGTAATCTCTACTATGAGAAGTGCTCGAAAACCGTCCTCTAGGAAGGTCTATCACCACACTTGGAGGGCCTACATCTCCAGGTGTGAGGAAATGAAATGGCATCCGCGTACCTATTTGGTTTCCAGAATCCTGCTGTTTTTACAGCATGGGGTGGACCAAGGGCTTGCCCTAAGTACGATTAAGGGTCAGATATCTGCCCTGGCTGTCTTTTTTTCAGCGACCCCTGGCGACTCACTCTCTCGTGAGTACATTTGTGCAGGGGGTTCGACAGGTGGCCCCTCCGGTCCGTCCCCCGTTACCTCCGTGGGACTTGAACCTGGTCCTCTCGGTGCTTCAGAAGGCACCGTTTGAGAATATTAGAGATATTCCCCTGTTGACACTTTCTCAGAAAGTGGTCTTTTTGGTGGCTGTTACGTCAGTTAGACGAGTCTCTGAGCTGGCAGCCTTGTCCTGCAAGGCTCCCTATTTGATTTTCCACAAGGATAAGGTGGTGCTGCGGCCGCAGCCTTCCTTTCTTCCGAAAGTCGTTTCGGCTTTTCATCTCAACGAAGACATTGTACTTCCATCCTTGTGTCCTCAGCCGTCGAATCCTAAGGAGTCGGCGTTGCATTCCTTGGACGTTGTCCGAGCTTTGAGAGTATACCTAACTGCTACTTCCCTGTTCCGGAAGTCAGACTCACTGTTTGTTTCAGTGGCTGGTCCCAAGAAGGGCCAAGCAGTCTCATCGGCCACCATCTCTAGGTGGATCCGACAGATAGTAATCCAGGCTTACGCCTTAAAGTGTCAGGCGCCCCCCTTTCCTGTCACGTCGCATTCGACCAGGGCAATAGGTGCCTCTTGGGCTTTCCGACATCAAGCGTCTGTTTCCCAATTATGTAAAGCGGCGACTTGGTCGTCCGCTCACACTTTCACAAAATTCTACAAAATTGATGTAGGTGCATCTTCGGATGCCTCTTTTGGCCGCAAGGTTTTGCAAGCGGCTGTTTAGAGTTGCAACTCCTCCGTTGGAGGAGTGCTGTTTTGTGTTTGGGATGAAGTTTATTTTTTATGCTGTTACCACCCCTCGTTTTTTCTCTGACACTGCTTTGGGACGTCCCACTTTGTCAATAGAGAAGCTGTGTCGGTCCATGGACGAAAGAGTAAATAGGATTTTTTACTCACCGTAAAATCCTTTTCTCTGAGTCCATGGACCGACACAGCACCCACCCCTCCTTTTTAAGTTTGTACTGCTTTTTGACGAACTGATCTGCGAAGATGCAGACTGAGAGGGTATACCCAGAGGGTCCGCCCCCTGGGCGGTACTGTAGAAGGTGTGATGCAACACTTTTTACAAGTTTTTCTGCCTAGTCACTCCTAATTAACGGATAATACCCACTTTGTCAATAGAGAAGCTGTGTCGGTCCATGGACTCAGAGAAAAGGATTTTACGGTGAGTAAAAAATCCTATTTTTGGGGTGCAATTCCACATATAACCATGGCAAGTGTGAGCAATATATAATTTAGTGACAACTTTTTTTTTTTTTCCATTATTCAATCGCTTGGGACAAATTTTTTTTATATTCAATGGGTTCAACATGCCTCTCAGCAAATAGCTTGGGGTGTCTACTTTCCAAAATGGGGTCATTTGATAGGGTTTTGTGCCATCTTGGCATTTTATGGCCTTCAAAGATGTGATAGGTAGTGAGGAGTGAAATCAAAAATGTATGCCCTTAGAAATCTTGAAGGCGGTGCTTGGTTTTCGGGGTCCCGTACGCGGCTAGGCTCCAAAAAAGTCCCACACATGTGGTATCCCCATACTCAGGAGAAGCAGCAGAATGTATTTTGGGGTATAATTTCACATATGCCCATGTCATGTGTGAGCAATATATCATTTAGTGACAACTTTGTGCAAAAAAAAAAAAAAAGTTTGTAATTTTCCCACAACTTGTGGCAAAATATAAAATATTCCATGGACTCAACATGCCTCTCAGCAAATAGCTTTGGGTGTCTACTTTCCAAAATGGGGTCATTTGGGGGGTGGGGGGTTTGTGCTATTTTGGCAATTTATGGCCTTTGAAACTGTGATAGGTAGTGAGGAGTGAAATCAAAAATTTGCACCCTTAGAAATCCTGAAGGCGGTGATTGGTTTTCGGGGCCCCGTACGCGGCTAGGCTCCCAAAAAGTCCCACTCAGGAGAACAGCAAAATGTATTTTGGGGTGCAATTCCACATATAACCATGGCATGTGTGTGCAATATATCATTTAGTGACAACTTTAAGTAACATTTTTTTTTTTTTCTTGTCATTATTCAATCACTTGGGACAAAAAAAAAATATTCAATGGGCTCAACATGCCTCTCAGCAATTTCCTTGGGGTGTCTACTTTCCAAAATGGGTTCATTTGGGGGGTTTTGTACTGCCCTGCAATTTTAGCACCTCAAGAAATGAGATAGGCAGTCATAAATTAAAAGCTGCGTAAATTCCAGAAAATGTACCCTAGTTTGTAGACGCTATAACTTTTGCGCAAACCAATAAATATACGCTTATTGACATTTTTTTTTACTAAAGACATGTGGCTGAATACATTTTGGCCTAAATGTATGACTAAAATTTAGTTTATTAGATTTTTCTTATAACAAAAAGTAGAAAATATCATTTTTTTTCAAAATTTGCTTTTTTTTCCCATTTATATTGCAAAAAATAAAAATCGCAGAGGCAATCAAATACCATCAAAAGAAAGCTCTATTTGTGGGAAAAAAAGGACGCAAATTTTGTTTGGGTACAACATTGCATGACCGCGCAATTACCAGTTAAAGCAGCGCAGTGCGAAATTGTAAAAAGACCTCTGGTCCTTAGGCTGACAAATGGTCCGGGGCTGAAGTGGTTAAAGGAGTACCTCCTTAACAAGTGGGGTAAAAACATATTAAGTATGCCCTCAGTGTATACATAC
This sequence comes from Rana muscosa, assembly GCA_029206835.1. Lineage (NCBI taxonomy): Eukaryota > Metazoa > Chordata > Amphibia > Anura > Ranidae > Rana > Rana muscosa. Next base: position 1,072,406,269 of record CM055116.1, on the reverse strand, counting down.
ATTCACATGGTGTACTATGCCAAAATCTTGAGCAATACTGATGATACCTAATGTTTCACCAAGTGGGTGTCTTGTTAGCTATAGAATTAGAGGCAAGGCACCCACCACATCGAATGTGGCCCGCAGGGCAGCCCTACACATAAGGATATATCAGTAGGTTAAAGTGTCCATACATAATCATCAAGAGCCCACAAGATAGTTAGAAATCCACATATCTCACACTTTTTTTAACGTGCAAACCTTTTCGTTTAGCATGGCAGCTAGTTTCTCATTAACCACTTAAGCCCCGGACCATTTCGGGCCATTAGGACCAAGCCTGTTTTTGGGATTCGGCACTGCGCTGCTTTAACTGTAAATTGTGCGGACATGCAATGTTGTACCCAAATGAAATTTGCGTCCTTTTCTTCCCACAAATAGAGCTTTCTTTTAATGGTATTTGATTGCCTCTGCGATTTTTATTTTTTGCGATATAAACAGAAAAAGACCGAAAATTTTGAAAAAAAATGATATTTTCTACTTTTTGTTATAAGAAAAATCGAATAAACTCAATTTTAGTCATACATTTAGGCCAAAATGTATTCAGCCACATGTCTTTAGTAAAAAAAATGTCAATAAGCGTATATTTATTGGTTTGCGCAAAAGTTATAGCGTTTACAAACTAGGGTACATTTTCTGAAATTTACACAGCTTTAAATTTATGACTGCCTATCTCATTTCTTGAGGTGCTAAAATGGCAGGGCAGTACAAAACCCCCCCAAATGACCCCATTTTGGAAAGTAGACACCCCAAGGAAATTGCTGAGAGGCATGTTAAGCCCATTGAATATTTTTTTTTTCGTCCCAAGTGATTGAATAATGACAAAAAAAAAAAAAATTACAAAAAGTTGTCACTAAATGATATATTGCTCACACATGCCATGGTTATATGTGGAATTGCACCCCAAAATACATTCTGCTGCTTCTCCTGAGTACGGGGATACCACATGTGTGGGACTTTTTAGGAGCCTAGCCACGTACGGGACCCCGGAAACCAAGCACCGCCTTCAGGATTTCTAAGGGCGCAAATTTTTGATTTCACTCCTCACTACCTATCACAGTTTCGAAGGCCATAAAATGCCAAAATAGCACAAACCCCCCCCAAATGACCCCATTTTGGAAAGTAGACACCCCAAGCTATTTACTGAGAGGCATGTTCAGTCCATGGAATATTTTATATTTTGCCACAAGTTGCGGGAATATGACAAACTTTTTTTTTTTTTCACAAAGTTGTCACTAAATGATATATTGCTCACACATGCCATGGGCATATGTGAAATTACACCCCAAAATACATTCTGCTGCTTCTCCTGAGTACGGGGATACCACATGTGTGGGACTTTTTGGGAGCCTAGCCGCGTACGGGACCCCAAAAACCAAGCACCGCCTTCAAGGTTTCTAAGGGCATAAATTTTTGATTTCACTCCTCACTACCTATCACAGTTTTGAAGGCCATAAAATGCCAAGATGGCACAAAACCCCCCCAAATGACCCCATTTTGGAAAGTAGACACCCCAAGCTATTTGCTGAGAGGCATGTTGACCCCATTGAATATTTTTTTTTTTCTCCCAAATGATTGAATAATGACAAAAAGAAAAAAAAAATGTACAAAAAGTTGTCACTAAATGATATATTGCTCACACATGCCATGGTTATATGTGGAATTGCACCCCAAAATACATTCTGCTGCTTTTCCTGAGTACGGGGATACCACATGTGTGGGACTTTTTGGGAGCCTAGCCGCGTACAGGGCCCCAAAAACCAAGCACCGCCTTCAGGATTTCTAAGGGCGTAAATTTTTGATTTCACTCCTCACTACCTATCACAGTTTTGAAGGCCATAAAATGCCAAAATAGCACAAACCCCCCCAAATTACCCCATTTTGGAAAGTAGACACCCCAAGCTATTTGCTGAGAGGCATGTTGAGTCCATGGAATATTTTATATTTTGCCACAGGTTGCGGGAATATGACAAACTGTTTTTTTTTTGCACAAAGTTGTCACTAAATGATATATTGCTCACACATGCCATGGGCATATGTGAAATTACACCCCAAAATACATTCTGCTGCTTCTCCTGAGTACGGGGATACCACATGTGTGGGACTTTTTGGGAGCCTAGCCGCGTACGGGACCCCAAAAACCAAGCACCGCCTTCAAGGTTTCTAAGGGCATAAATTTTTGATTTCGCTCCTCACTACCTATCACAGTTTTGAAGGCCATAAAATGTCAAAATAGCCCAAAACCCCCACAAATGACCCCATTTTGGAAAGTAGACACCCCAAGCTATTTGCTGAGAGGCATGGTGAGTATTTTACAGCTCTCATTTGTTTTTGAAAATTAAGAAAGACATTTTTTTTTCTTTTTTTTTTTCTTTTTTTACATTTTCAAAACTTTGTGACAAAAAGCGAGATCTGCAAAATACTCAACATACCTCTCAGCAAATAGCTTGGGGTGTCTACTTTCCAAAATGGGGTCATTTGGGGGGGTTTTGTGCCATCTGGGCATTCCATGGCCTCCGAAACTGTGATAGGCAGTGAGGAGTGAAATCAAAAATTTACACCCATAGAAATCCTGAAGGCGGTGCTTGGTTTTTGGGGTCCCGTACGCGACTAGGCTCCCAAAAAGTCCCACACATGTGGTATCCCCGTACTCAGGAGAAGCAACAGAATGTATTTTGGGGTGTAATTCCACATATGCCCATGGCATGTTTGAGCAATATATAATTTAGTGACAACTTTTTGTACATTTTTTTTTTTTGGTCATTATTCAATCACTTGGGACCAAAAAAAAAAATATTCAATGGGCTCAACATGCCTCTCAGCAAATAGCTTGAGGTGTCTACTTTACAAAATGGGGTCATTTGGGGGGGTTTTGAACTGTCCTGGCATTTTATGCACAACATTAGGAAGCTTATGTCACACATCATCCACTCTTCTAACCACTTGAAGACAAAGCCCTTTCTGACACTTTTTGTTTACATGAAAGAAAATTTTTTTTTGCAAGAAAATTATGTTGAACCCCCAAACATTATATATTTTTTTAAAGCAAAGGCCCTACAGATTAAAATAGTGGGTGTTGCATTTTTTTTTTCCACACAGTATTTGCGCAGCGATTTTTCAAACGCATTTTTTGGGGGAAAAACACACTTTTTTTATTTTTAATGCACTAAAAAACACTATATTGCCCAAATGTTTGATGAAATAAAAAAGATGATCATAGGCCGAGTACATGGATACCAAACACGACATGCTTTAAAATTGCGCACAAACGCGCAGCGGCGACAAAACTACATTCATTTTTAAAAGCATTTAAAAGCCTTTACAGGTTACCACGTTAGATTTACAGAGGAGGTCTACTGCTAAAATGACTGCCCTCGATCTGACCTTCGCGGTGATACCTCACATGCATGATGCAATTGCTGTTTACATATGACGCTAGACCGACGCGTGCGTTCGCCTTTGCGCAATAGCAGGGGGGGGCAGCGGTGCTTTTTTTTTTTTTATTATTATTTATTTGGCTTTTTTATTTTATTTTTAAACTGTGCCTTCCATATTTTATTTTTTTACCATTTTTATCGTTATCTCAGGGAATGTAAATATCCCCTATGATAGCAATAGGTAGTGACAGGTACTCTTTTTTTGAAAAAAATTGGGGGGTTAGACCCTAGATCTTTCCTCTGCCCTCAAAGCATCTGACCACACCAAGATCGGTGTGATAAAATGCTTTCCCAATTTCCCAATGGCGCTTTTTATATCCGGGGGGGGACATTCCCTCCCACTGCTTGTAAAAGCAGTCTAGAGGCTAATTATCTGCTAGAATTGCTTTTACATGAAAGCCGGCTGCTGGCTGAAAAGAATGATACCAAGATGATACCTAAACCCGCAGGCATCATTCTGGTATAAACATTCAAAGTCCAGCAACATACCAGTACGTTGCTGGTCCTTGTTGGACATGTATTGTAATCTTTTTTTTCATACAGCCTATTGGCTGAACGAAAAAAAGAGATTGATTGGTGGGTATGCCCACCATTAGAATACCTCCCTTCATCCACCCACTTCTAATGATGGGCATATATGCCGAAGCATGGGGGCATCCTCCCGCAAAAAAGTTATGCCGCGTACACACGGTCAAGCCTTCGTCGGAATTTCGACCGTATGTACGCGGCATAAAAGGTTATGCCGCGTACACACGGTCGGACTTTTCCACGGATAAGCCTCCGTTGGAATTTCGACCGTATATACGCGGCATTAGGAGCAAAATCGCTCCTCCGCCCCTGCTGCCCCCATGCTTCGGCATATATGCTCTTTTTTTTAACTGTGGTGGTGAAATCACCTCCTACAGCGTTGGAGTCACGGCTTTATGTATCGTGGGAGCAAACGCTGTTGCTGTCAAGATAAATAGATCCGCGCTGCAACTGAATGGCGTACCTGCTAAGCAAATGGTGGTTAACATTAAAACAAAGTAACATTACAGTACAACAGTAAGACCTTACCATGCCATATCTGCAAAGCAAATACCAAAACAAAACCTAGTAAAAAATAAAAAAATGTTTTAACGCAACCTGTGCCTAAAATATATATATGCCGAAGCATGGGGGCATCCTCCCGCAAAAAAGTTATGCCGCGTACACACGGTCGGAATTTCAACTGTATGTACGCGGCATTAGGAGCAAAATCGCTCCTCCGCCCCTGCTGCCCCCATGCTTCGGCATATATGCTCTTTTTTTTAACTGTGGTGGTGAAATCACCTCCTACAGCATTGGAGTCACGGCTTTATGTATCGTGGGAGCAAACGCTGTTGCTGTCAAGATAAATAGATCCGCGCTGCAACTGAATGACGTACCTGCTAAGCAAATGGTGGTTAATAGGGATGGGCCCGGTGCTGGATTCGAACCCATGTTCGAATCGAACATCGGGCGTTCGCTCGCTCGTCGAGCCCAGAACTATTTGGGCCGTTCGCATCACATTCGTGTGATGCGAGCGGCCCCGCAATGCATTGCGGCCGGCGCGGCCGGCGCAGTGCATTGCTGGCTGATGATTGGCCAAGCATGCACTGTGACCCCGCATGCTTGGCCAATCACAGCGCCCGAAACTCGGAGAGCAATAATTGGCTACAGGCAGGACGCCTGTAGCCAATTACAGCTCAGGGGCTTTAGTACACGCCCCACCATTTAAAAGGCCGCCACGCCATCGGCCCCGGTCACATGAGTTCCGGCTTTAGGAGAGATCAGTCTGCTGATTCAGTCTTTGCTTGATACTGAAAGATTTGCTCTTCTTTGCTAAACCATTGGCTATTTCTTTGCTAAACCATTGCTACCTAAGTCATTGATCGTTCATTGCTGCTGATTGCACAGTTAGTGTGTTATTAGCTGCTGCTGGGGATTAGTCTGGTGTGTGCTTACTGTTAGTACAGTATTGCAGTAGTACCAACCGCAGTGCTGTTAGCACAGCATTGCACCCCAACAGCACCCATAGGACTTCTAGTGTGTTAGTGGCAGCAAACAGAGCTCCTATATTTTCTTCTCAGCAGCACCCATAGGACTTCTAGTGTGTTAGTGGCAGCAAACAGAGCTCCTATATTTTCTTCTCAGCAGCACCCATAGGACTTCTAGTGTGTTAGTGGCAGCAAACAGAGCTCCTATATTTTCTTCTCAGCAGCACCCATAGGACTTCTAGTGTGTTAGTGGCAGCAAACAGAGCTCCTATATTTTCTTCTCAGCAGCACCCATAGGACTTCTAGTGTGTTAGTGGCATCACACAGAGCTCCTATATTTTCTTCTCAGCAGCACCCATAGGACTTCTAGTGTGTTAGTGGCAGCAAACAGAGCTCCTATATTTTCTTCTCAGCAGCACCCATAGGACTTCTAGTGTGTTAGTGGCAGCAAACAGAGCTCCTATATTTTCTTCTCAGCAGCACCCATAGGAATTCTAGTGTGTTAGTGGCATCACACAGAGCTCCTATATTTTCTTCTCAGCAGCACCCATAGGACTTCTAGTGTGTTAGTGGCAGCAAACAGAGCTCCTATATTTTCTTCTCAGCAGCACCCATAGGAATTCTAGTGTGTTAGTGGCATCACACAGAGCTCCTATATTTTCTTCTCAGCAGCACCCATAGGACTTCTAGTGTGTTAGTGGCAGCAAACAGAGCTCCTATATTTTCTTCTCAGCAGCACCCATAGGACTTCTAGTGTGTTAGTGGCATCACACAGAGCTCCTATATTTTCTTCTCAGCAGCACCCATAGGACTTCTAGTGTGTTAGTGGCAGCAAACAGAGCTCCTATATTTTCTTCTCAGCAGCACCCATAGGACTTCTAGTGTGTTAGTGGCATCACACAGAGCTCCTATATTTTCTTCTCAGCAGCACCCATAGGACTTCTAGTGTGTTAGTGGCAGCAAACAGAGCTCCTATATTTTCTTCTCAGCAGCACCCATAGGACTTCTAGTGTGTTAGTGGCAGCAAACAGAGCTCCTATATTTTCTTCTCAGCAGCACCCATAGGACTTCTAGTGTGTTAGTGGCAGCAAACAGAGCTCCTATATTTTCTTCTCAGCAGCACCCATAGGAATTCTAGTGTGTTAGTGGCATCACACAGAGCTCCTATATTTTCTTCTCAGCAGCACCCATAGGACTTCTAGTGTGTTAGTGGCAGCAAACAGAGCTCCTATATTTTCTTCTCAGCAGCACCCATAGGAATTCTAGTGTGTTAGTGGCATCACACAGAGCTCCTATATTTTCTTCTCAGCAGCACCCATAGGACTTCTAGTGTGTTAGTGGCAGCAAACAGAGCTCCTATATTTTCTTCTCAGCAGCACCCATAGGACTTCTAGTGTGTTAGTGGCAGCAAACAGAGCTCCTATATTTTCTTCTCAGCAGCACCCATAGGACTTCTAGTGTGTTAGTGGCAGCAAACAGAGCTCCTATATTTTCTTCTCAGCAGCACCCATAGGACTTCTAGTGTGTTAGTGGCAGCAAACAGAGCTCCTATATTTTCTTCTCAGCAGCACCCATAGGACTTCTAGTGTGTTAGTGGCATCACACAGAGCTCCTATATTTTCTTCTCAGCAGCACCCATAGGACTTCTAGTGTGTTAGTGGCAGCAAACAGAGCTCCTATATTTTCTTCTCAGCAGCACCCATAGGACTTCTAGTGTGTTAGTGGCAGCAAACAGAGCTCCTATATTTTCTTCTCAGCAGCACCCATAGGACTTCTAGTGTGTTAGTGGCAGCAAACAGAGCTCCTATATTTTCTTCTCAGCAGCACCCATAGGAATTCTAGTGTGTTAGTGGCATCACACAGAGCTCCTATATTTTCTTCTCAGCAGCACCCATAGGACTTCTAGTGTGTTAGTGGCAGCAAACAGAGCTCCTATATTTTCTTCTCAGCAGCACCCATAGGACTTCTAGTGTGTTAGTGGCATCACACAGAGCTCCTATATTTTCTTCTCAGCAGCACCCATAGGACTTCTAGTGTGTTAGTGGCAGCAAACAGAGCTCCTATATTTTCTTCTCAGCAGCACCCATAGGACTTCTAGTGTGTTAGTGGCAGCAAACAGAGCTCCTATATTTTCTTCTCAGCAGCACCCATAGGACTTCTAGTGTGTTAGTGGCAGCAAACAGAGCTCCTATATTTTCTTCTCAGCAGCACCCATAGGACTTCTAGTGTGTTAGTGGCAGCAAACAGAGCTCCTATATTTTCTTCTCAGCAGCACCCATAGGACTTCTAGTGTGTTAGTGGCAGCAAACAGAGCTCCTATATTTTCTTCTCAGCAGCACCCATAGGACTTCTAGTGTGTTAGTGGCAGCAAACAGAGCTCCTATATTTTCTTCTCAGCAGCACCCATAGGAATTCTAGTGTGTTAGTGGCATCACACAGAGCTCCTATATTTTCTTCTCAGCAGCACCCATAGGACTTCTAGTGTGTTAGTGGCAGCAAACAGAGCTCCTATATTTTCTTCTCAGCAGCACCCATAGGAATTCTAGTGTGTTAGTGGCATCACACAGAGCTCCTATATTTTCTTCTCAGCAGCACCCATAGGACTTCTAGTGTGTTAGTGGCAGCAAACAGAGCTCCTATATTTTCTTCTCAGCAGCACCCATAGGACTTCTAGTGTGTTAGTGGCAGCAAACAGAGCTCCTATATTTTCTTCTCAGCAGCACCCATAGGACTTCTAGTGTGTTAGTGGCAGCAAACAGAGCTCCTATATTTTCTTCTCAGCAGCACCCATAGGAATTCTAGTGTGTTAGTGGCATCACACAGAGCTCCTATATTTTCTTCTCAGCAGCACCCATAGGACTTCTAGTGTGTTAGTGGCAGCAAACAGAGCTCCTATATTTTCTTCTCAGCAGCACCCATAGGAATTCTAGTGTGTTAGTGGCATCACACAGAGCTCCTATATTTTCTTCTCAGCAGCACCCATAGGACTTCTAGTGTGTTAGTGGCAGCAAACAGAGCTCCTATATTTTCTTCTCAGCAGCACCCATAGGACTTCTAGTGTGTTAGTGGCAGCAAACAGAGCTCCTATATTTTCTTCTCAGCAGCACCCATAGGACTTCTAGTGTGTTAGTGGCAGCAAACAGAGCTCCTATATTTTCTTCTCAGCAGCACCCATAGGAATTCTAGTGTGTTAGTGGCATCACACAGAGCTCCTATATTTTCTTCTCAGCAGCACCCATAGGACTTCTAGTGTGTTAGTGGCAGCAAACAGAGCTCCTATATTTTCTTCTCAGCAGCACCCATAGGAATTCTAGTGTGTTAGTGGCATCACACAGAGCTCCTATATTTTCTTCTCAGCAGCACCCATAGGACTTCTAGTGTGTTAGTGGCAGCAAACAGAGCTCCTATATTTTCTTCTCAGCAGCACCCATAGGACTTCTAGTGTGTTAGTGGCAGCAAACAGAGCTCCTATATTTTCTTCTCAGCAGCACCCATAGGACTTCTAGTGTGTTAGTGGCAGCAAACAGAGCTCCTATATTTTCTTGTCAGCAGCACACATAGTACCTATAGTGTGTTAGTGTCAGCACCCATAGGACCTACAGTGTGTTGTGAGCACACATAGGAGTTCTATTTTTTATACTATATACACTACCGACTACAATGGCTGGAAGACCGCCAAGGAGAGGCAGAGCGTGCCGAGGCAAGAACACAGGGCAGGCAGGCTCTGTTTCTAGAGACAACAGTGCTGGCCGTGGACGTGGTCGTGCATCGTCATCAGCACGTGGCCATGGGACACGCTTGTCTTTGTTTTCGGCAGCTGGACATGTGGAGCCGCATCATGCCGAAGGCTTGGTAGAATGGATGACCAAGCCCTCCTCATCCTCCTCATCCTCTCTCACCCAGGCTCAGGGTACTGGCAGAGCAGCTGCCAACGCGTACTCAATGGCATCATCAGCCACCCCTTCCCTAGACCCACCATGTCCTCCTGAGGAGTCCCCCGAACTGTTTGAGCACAGTGTTGGGTACATGCTCCAGGAGGATGCCCAACGATTCGAAGGCTCGGATGATGATACCCAGCTTGAGGAAGTCAGTAGTGTGCGCGCAGAGAAAGGGGATGCTGAAGGACAGCAATCTGGCAGTAGTGTTCCACCAGCTGCAGCTTACTGCCAGGTTTGCTCTAGTGGTGAAGAGGGAGGGGATGATGAGGTCACTGACTCCACGTGGGTGCCTGAAGGGAGAGAGGAGGAGGAGGAGGAGGATGCAGCGTCACATGTCCAACGAGGCAGGATGCCCCCTGGAGGCCAGCTAGAGGCCAGCACAGCAACTGTACCACACCGCAGAGCTCCGCCTGTGCAGGGCGCTGCCTCTGCACGTTATCACAAAAGTTCTTTGGTGTGGGCCTTTTTTGAGACGAGTGCATCAGATCGCACCACTGCTATTTGCAATATTTGTCTCAAGCGTATCTCGCGTGGCCAAAACATCAGCCGCTTGGGCACCACAAGCATGAGCAGACATATGTCGACCTGCCATGCAGCTCGTTGGCAAGCACACATAAAAGACCCACACCAAAGAACAAAGCGGACCTCTCCTTGCTCCTCATCAGCTGGGATCTCCATCCCCACTATATCTTCAGTCCTCTCTGAAAGCTGCTCTGAGAGGACTGAAGGTGTAGAATTAGGTGTGTCACAACCAAGTACTTGCAGTACACCGACGTCCGATTGTAGCAGGCAAATTTCCCTGCCCCAGCTGCTGGACCGTCGAAAGAAGTATACTCCCAGCCATCCACATGCCCAGCGGTTGAATGCTAGCTTGGCTAAATTGCTAGCACTTCAACTGCTGCCTTTTCAGTTGATAGACTCGGCCCCCTTCCGTGAGTTTGTTCAATGTGCGGTTCCTCAGTGGCAGGTTCCCAAACGCCACTTTTTCTCACGGAAGGCAATTCCGTCTCTCTACTGGCATGTGGAAGGCAATGTCCATGCCTCGCTGGACAGGGCGGTCAGCGGTAAGGTGCATATTACCGCTGACTCATGGTCCAGCAGGCATGGACAGGGACGTTATCTTTCTTTCACGGCCCATTGGGTCACTCTATTGGTAGCTGGGAGGGATGCAGGACAAGGTGCAGTAGTGTTGGAGGTTGTTCCGCCACCACGCCTCCAAAATGCTACTACTGGTTGTGACACACCTCTCTCCTCCACCCCCTCCTCTTCTTCTTCCTCCATGTCCTCTTCGAGTGCTCTGTCCTCGGAACCAGCGGTGCTCCGTAGGCGTACAAGGGGCTACGCGAGTACGCAGGCAAAAAGATGCCATGCCGTGCTTGCGCTGGTGTGTTTGGGGGACAGGAGCCACACTGGGCCAGAGGTTCTGGCAGCTCTGCAGGGGCAGGCCGAGAGGTGGTTGACGCCATGCCAGCTTAAGCCAGGAATGGTCGTTTCTGATAATGGCACCAACCTCCTCTCCGCCCTGCGACAGGGGCAGCTCACCCATGTGCCCTGTATGGCTCACGTCCTCAACCTGGTGGTGCAGCGGTTCTTGGGCAGGTTCCCAGGCTTACAGGATGTCCTGAGGCAGGCCAGGAAAGTCTGTGTGCATTTCCGCCGATCTTATAATGCCAGTGCTCGGCTGACTGAGCTGCAAAAGGAGCTGAACCTGCCCAAGAACCGCCTAATATGTGACATGCCCACCAGGTGGAACTCAACGTTGGCCATGCTGCAGCGACTGCACACGCAGCAGAGGGCCATCAATGAGTACCTTTGCGACTACGGCACCAGGACAGGGTCAGGGGAGCTTGGCTTTTTTTCCCCACGCCAGTGGAGCATGATCAGGGATGCATGCACTGTCCTCTCACCATTTGAGGAGGCCACGAGGATGGTGAGCAGTGACAGTGCATGCATCAGTGACACTGTACCTCTTGTCCACCTGTTGGAGCATACGCTGCGTGGGATAATGGACAGGGCACTTGAGGCAGAACAGAGGCAGGAAGAGGAGGACTTCCTTGTCTCTCAAGGCCCCCTTTATCCAGACAATGTTCCTTCTGTCCCACCCATCACACAGGAAGAGGAGGAGGAGGAGGAGGAGGATTGTGTGAGCATGGAGGTGGAGCCTGGCACTCAGCATCAGCAGCAGCAGTCTTTTAGGGATGATGTACAGTCCCAACAAACCAGTGGACTTGTACGTGGCTGGGAGGAGGTGGCTGGCGATCATGTCATCCTCAGTGACCCAGAAGACTCCGGACCGAATGCCTCAGCTAACCTACGCTGCATGGCCTCCCTGATCCTGCAAAGCCTGCGGAAGGATCCTCGTGTTCTTCGGATCAAGGAGAGTGACCATTACTGGCTGGCCACTCTCCTTGATCCACGGTACAAGGGTAAGGTTGCGGACCTTATCTTGCCGTCGCAGAGGGAGCAGAGGATGAGACATCTCAGGGAGGCCTTGCAGAAAGGTCTGTGCAACGCGTTCCCAGAAACTGGGAGGTTACAAACTCCTGGTCCTGGACGACGAGTTGCTGAGGCTTCGGTCAGTAGCAGAAGGAGCGGTGGGGAAGGTGGACGTCTGACCGATGCGTTCAGACAATTTTTTAGTCCGCAGCCCCAAGGTATGATCGGTTCCAGCAACCATCGCCAGCGTCTGATATACATGGTGCAGGAATACCTAGGGGCAAGGTCAGACTTGGACACCTTTCCCACCGAAAATCCTCTGGCTTACTGGGTCCTGAGGATGGATCACTGGCCAGAGCTTGCACAGTATGCAATTGAGCTACTGGCCTGTCCTGCATCCAGCGTTCTTTCCGAACGCACATTCAGTGCTGCTGGAGGATTTGTCACCGATCATAGGGTGCGCCTGTCCACCGACTCGGTTGATCGACTGACCTTCATAAAAATGAATCAGTCTTGGATCACCACCAGCTACCAGACACCTGAAGCGGATATAACGGAATAATTTATAATGTCACATCCCTTCAAGACTGCCTATGCTGATGCTGAGTGACTGTCCTGTTATGTTCACTGACTATCCTCTTCCTCCTCCTCAATGATCCATGCCACCACACCAGTGCCTAAGGCACAATTTTTCAGCCCCTGTATAACAGGGGCGTGTAATTACAATTTTTTAAAAAGATGCTTCGCAACAGGTGTGACTGCTGTGCTCAGAGTACAGTATCTGTGAGGGGTTGCAGTGTTGTGGCACCAGCACCAGTGCCTAAGGCACAATTTTTCAGCCCCTGTTGGGGCGTGTAATTACAATTTTTAGGCAATGCTTTGCAACAGGTCTCATTGCTGTGCTCAGAGTACAGTATCTGTGAGGGGTTGCAGTGTTGTGGCACCAGCACCAGTGCCTAAGGCACAATTTTTCAGCCCCTGTATAACAGGGGCGTGTAATTACAATTTTTTAAAAAGATGGTTCGCAACAGGTGTGACTGCTGTGCTCAGAGTACAGTATCTGTGAGGGGTTGCAGTTTTGTGGCACCAGCACCAGTGCCTAAGGCACAATTTTTCAGCCCCTGTTGGGGCGTGTAATTACAATTTTTAGGCAATGCTTTGCAACAGGTCTCATTGCTGTGCTCAGAGTACAGTATCTGTGAGGGGTTGCAGTGTTGTGGCACCAGCACCAGTGCCTAAGGCACAATTTTTCAGCCCCTGTATAACAGGGGCGTGTAATTACAATTTTTTAAAAAGATGCTTCGCAACAGGTGTGACTGCTGTGCTCCAAGTACAGTATCTGTGAGGGGTTGCAGTGTTGTGGCACCAGCACCAATGCCTAAGGCACAATTTTTCAGCCCCTGTTTAACAGGGGCGTGTAATTACAAATCTTGATCTAATAGTTCACAGCAGGGCCCATTCCTGCGCCCACCAAGAGTAACTATGAGGGCCTACAGTCTTGTGGCAACACCGTCCACCACCACCACCACCACCAAAGGCCCAATTTTTCTGCCCTGTTCAACAGGTGCATGCAATTACAAATCTTGATCTAATAACTCACAGCAGGGCCCATTCCTGCACCCACCAAGAGTAACTGTGAGGGCTTACAGTCTTGTGGCAACACCGTCCACCACCACCACCACCACCACCAAAGGCCCAATTTTTCTGCCCGGTTCAACAGGTGCATGCAAGTACAAATCTTGATCTATTAACTCACAGCAGGGCCCATTCCTGTGCCCACCAGTCTTGTGGCTACACCAATATCTAATAGGGCAAATTTCTGCAGAGTATATACGGCAGGCCCCTACTTTCAAACATCCAACTTACAAACGACTCCTACTTGCAAACGGCAAGAGAAAACAGGAAGTGAGAGGAAATCTACCCCTAGGAAGGAAAATTCTATCCTGTTAGATTTAATTTGGGAAAAAGGTATCTCCTCTCTACTGATGCTTTATCACCAATCCTTGTTTCAATTAAAACCCCACTTTTCCAAAAACATTTGTCATTGGGACGGAAAGTGAGGTGACATGTTCTGAACAGATGTGCAAAGACAGCAAATGTTACAGGGGTGATAACCCCTCCCTATGTTCTCCAAAAAGCTTAAAAATTGATTTTTTTGGGATGTAGCTACACTTCATAATGTACCTGTTCAGATTCTACTTAAGAACAAACCTACAGTCCATGTCTTGTTTGCACCACCTATATACTGCTGTTCAGAGTATATAGGGTTGTAGGTATAGGGTTTTATTTTGGGTGCGGGGTCCCCCTTAGTATCCATACAAGACCCAAAGGGGCTGGGGTGGGGGGGGGGGGGTGATGGGGTAGCCATGCCATTTTTCTCAAGGATTTTCAGCCATATGGCGGCCAGGACAAGACATGACATTAAAGCCGCAAGTGGTTTTAAATGGCTTCTTTTTTTCCTTTTACAAATGTCATTTTGTGCAAGGACAGTTCTAAACACGGGAAACACATGCCACTTCACAGGCATACTTTAGACACCCCCCAGGTACCGTATTTAAAGGAAAATTTCACTTTTTTTTTTTTCACTTTATGCATCATTAAAATGACTGCTCCCGAAAAAACTTTAGTTTTTAAAATTTCTTTTTGCATTGATATATGTCCCCTGGGGCAGGACCCGGGTCCCCAAACCTGTTTTATAACATTAACATGCATATTGGCCGTTGTAATTAGCAATTTTGATTTCGAACGTTCGCGTCCATTATAACGAATAGGGTTCGAAAATTTGCGCGAACTTTCGGTCCGTTCGAAGGTTCTGGTGCGAACCGAACCCGGGGGTGTTCGGCTCATCCCTAGTGGTTAACATTAAAACAAAGTAACATTACAGTACAACAGTAAGACCTTACCATGCCATACCTGCAAAGCAAATACCAAAACAAAACCTAGTAAAAAATAAAAAAATGTTTTAACGCAACCTGTGCCTAAAATATATATATGCCGAAGCATGGGGGCATCCTCCCGCAAAAAAGTTATGCCGCGTACACACGGTCGGAATTTCGACCGTATGTACGCGGCATTAGGAGCAAAATCGCTCCTCCGCCCCTGCTGCCCCCATGCTTCGGCATATATGCTCTTTTTTTTAACTGTGGTGGTGAAATCACCTCCTACAGCACTGGAGTCACGGCTTTATGTATCGTGGGAGCAAACGCTGTTGCTGTCAAGATAAATAATTCCGCGCTGCAGTTGAATGGCGCACCTGAAAACAAAAAATTACATACCTGAAAAGCAAGCATGATAAAACATTGCAGAATAGAATACAGTAAAAAAAGAGCAGAACAATAGAGAGAAAATAGAGAGAGAGAGAGAACAATAAAACGACAACTATTTTTGTTTTTTTTATTTTATATTTTTTTTGTGTTTTGTTTTTTAAGTTTTTTTTTTCTTTTTTACACTTTTTTTTGTAACTTTACAACTGTAATGGTTCGGGTCTCTCAAAATGTAATGGCATCTTGGGAGACCCTGTGCAAGTGTGTCCTTGTCTGTGAAATGCTGTACCCTACGCTAAAACTTCACTTTTGAGTGGTAGCGTTCAAAACATTCACCTTGGCAAAGACCAGGCTTGTCAGGACAGAGTGGACAATAATAACGGGTGTCACACCTAAATCCGCGCTTGCTACAGACACGTCATCTTTTTTGGGGGGTTCGTTGGGTAGGGGTACTCGGGAGGAGATGCGTATAATGCCTCTCATGCAGCCGGCTTACTGCATTTGGTAGGGGATGGTGAGGTGCAGAACCGCCTGGATACAGGAGTTCTGTGACTATCTCATTCTGGAATTTTAGAAGAGATAACGTCCCGCCTGAAGCTCTGTATAGCACATGAGCGTTCAGCAAAGCCAATTGGAATAATGATAGAGACACTTTTTTGTACCAGCGTCTCGCCTTACGGTCAATTAGATACGGCGCCATCAACTGGTCGTTGAGGTCCACCCCTCCCATATTTTGGTTATATTCGTGGACACAGAGGGGTTTCTCCACAACACCAGTCGCCGTACGAATTTGGACTGTCGTGTCTGCATGAAGGGAGGTAAGAAGGAAAACATTCTTATTGTCCCTCCACTTCATAGCGAGCAAGTTATTACACTTCAAGCAGGCTCTCTCCCCCAGCCTAAGACGGGCATCTACAAGCCGCTGGGGAAAGCCCCGGCGATTAGGTCGCACGGTGCCACATGCTCCAATCTTATGATCAAACAAGTGACTAAACAGTGGCACGCTCGTGTAATAATTGTCCACATACAAGTGGTACCCCTTTCCGAATAAGGGTGACACCAAGTTCCACACTATCTTGCCAGCGCTCCCTATGTAATCCGGGCAGTTGACCGACTCAATCTGACTGTCTTTTCCCTCATAAACCGTAAAGTTCACTACATAGCCTGTTGCCCTGTCACAGAACTTGTAGAGCTTGACCCCGTATCTGGCACGCTTGCTGGGAAGGTACTGCTTGAAAGACAAGCGGCCAGAAAATTTAATCAGGGACTCATCAACGCAGACAACTTGATCGGGAGTAAACAAGGCTGCAAAACGTTCGTTGAAGTGGTTTATGAGGGGCCGAATTTTATAGAGCCGGTCGTATTCAGGGTCCCCACGTGGACGACAAAGTTCATTGTCGTTGAAGTGCATGAACCGCAAAATCTGCTCGTATCGTGCCCTGGACATGGAGGCAGAGAACACGGGCATGTGGTCAATTGGGTGCGTGGACCAATAAGCACGCAATGACGGAAATTTATGTGTGCCCATGTTGAGGGAAAGGCCCAGAAAGGTCTTAAATTCGGAAACCGTAATTGGTTTCCAATTTCTGGCAATTTTAGGCAACTGGGGGTTAGCGGCGATAAATTGACCAGCATATAAATTACTCTGGTCCACAATAGATCTATAGAGATCTTCCGTGAAAAACAGCGAATAAAAATCGATTGGCATAAAATCAGCTGTTTCCACCTGAATACCGGGTTGGGCAGTGAATGGGGGAAGTACGGGTTCTGCAGAAGTGGTGGGGACCCAATCAGGATAGGCGAATTCTGCAGGAAGGGCAGTATGGGCACGACGGGCCTGCCTTTGTCTTCTTGGTGGCAGCGGGACACTACTTGTGCTTGCCACCTCGCCAGCTTGAACTGCACTTATGGGACTCGCCACGTCACCAAGTGTTACTGCAGTGCTGGATGTACGTCCAGGCTGTACTAGGCCGCTGGTGCTTGCCAGTTCACCAGAAGGAATAGCGGCGCTAGTACTACTCTGCTCCATGATACGAGAGACCAGCGGTTCTTGCTCCTCAACAACCTCAGAAGATCGGGATCGGGTACGCCTGACCTTAGCAGGGACCTCAACTTCATCGTCAGAGCTATCTGACGTGGGGCCGCTGACGTCACTGTCTTCTACGGGAAGATATTCTGAGCCTGAATCTGACAGATACGTGACCTCCTCTTCACTATCTGTCATGCTCAGAATCTCGTAGGCCTCTTTACTAGTGTACCTTCGACTTGCCATTTTGGGCTCTAAATTTAGGGGTACACTAGTAAGATTCACAGGAAAAAAAGCACCTGACTGTCGTCAGCAAATATATCAAACGCTACAAAAAAACTGTTAGCGATCGCAGGGATCAGGCCTGTCTCTGCGAACGCTGCAGTTATGTGTGTTGTGTTTGGTAAGTGACAGTGATCGATCGATACTGCACTTGGGTGGGCTGGGCTGGGCTGGGCGGAGGGGCTAAACGCAGGTACTAGCAGGTATCTGGGCTGATCCCGCTAACACTGCGTTTTTGGGAACCCTAAACCGCTGGGGATGCTAGTATAGATCTGATCAGATACTATACCACTAAGGGGGGTGTATGCTTTGCGCGTGGGTGTTAGCGTTACTGGCACTAACCTAACACTGCCTGGGGCGACGCAGACCCTCTCTGGCGCTAAAACCTAATTGATCTCACCCGCCGGGCGATCAGGGGGGTTAAACCTTTATTGGGTTATATACGGCGGGTGCCCTGATGCTATAAAAAGCAAACTAATCAACCAGCGTCACCCGTAACCTTTATATGGTGATCACTGGTGAAAGGGTTAACTAGGGGCAATCAGGGGGTTAAAACCTTTATTAGGTTAAATATGGGGGTACCTGACACCAATAAAAACCTGCGGCGAACCTAAAAAAAAATAACTGCCTATCTAAAACACCAGCGACACGAATACAGCGATCGGAAAAACAATCGCTTAGTGACGCTGAAGTTAGGGGGTGAAAGGGTTACCTGGGGGGTGATCAAGGGGTTAAACCTTTATTAGGGGGGGTTAGGGGGCTACCCTGGACCTAAAGGGGCCTAATCCTAACTGCCTTGCAACTTTTTACAATCACAGATGACACTAAATGCAGTGATCAGTAAAATAAATGATCACTGCAATCAGTGACACTGTGATTGGGGGCTTTGGGGTGACCTGGGGGGTGATCTGGGGGTGACTGGGGGGTGATTTGTGTGCCTATGTGTACCTACGTGTCAGTGGACTGTTGGAGCACTAACCTCTGTCTTCACTCCTCGGCGCCGGGAACGAAAAGACCACGGCGAGGGAGATGACATCACTTCCTCCAGCCTGTGTTTACATCACATGGCGGAGGAAGCAATTTCATTGGCTGGGAGCGATCGCGAGGGGGGGGCGGAATCGAGCGGCCGCCCCCTCATGCCTGATCGCTCCCGAACACTTAACGGCCGCTCACTGCAGTGAAGGGGGGTCCGGATGGACCCCCCAACTGCACAAAGGCGATCACGTAGATCTACGTGATTCTGCCTGTCCGTGCCATTCTGCCGACGTAAATCGGCGGTGGGCGGTCGTTAAGTGGTTAACTAAGTGCCAGGAGATTTTCTGTTTGACCTGAGCGATTGTGGGACTATGGGATTTCCACACTTTCAGTTTGGCCATAGTAAAAATAAAAGTCACTACCGTATTTTTCGCACCATAAGACGCACTTTTACCCCCCCCAAAAAATAGGGAAAAGTGTCCCTGCGTCTTATGGAGTGAATACTGAGCAGGCTCCGCCCCCCCCATCGCCGCCGCCATGTCAGAGTACAGACACTCGGCTTCTCTGTGGAGGAGAGATGACAGGATGTGAGGCATATCCTTGCTGGGGCATACCAAGGGGGAGCGGGGGGAGACGGTCTGCCCCAGGTGCCAAAACATGGGGGTTGTCAGTGTTGTTGCTATAATGGTGCACTCCGCACCCAGGTAAGTTGACACCCGCCAGATGTGACCCCATCCTGCAAACGACAAGAGCCCTGGATGGCTTTTTTTTTTTCAGCTGGAACACCCCCGGCGCCTTGGTCTGGTCCAGTCTCACTTCCTGCCTCTCTCGACTTGCCGCTGCTGCTGCTGCAAATTATGTCCTCAGTCCTCCTTCCTAGCTGCTGCTCGGGTGTATCTGATGCTGAGAGCCAGCCAGAGGGGGTTGTGGATTGTAATGGCAGTGTCCTCCACTGCCTGAGGTGAGTGCTAAGGGGGTGGGAGGTGTGGGATGGTATCCAATGTTCATCATTTGAGCTGTTGTTATATGAGAGGCTGAGGGGGTGTTTGTGTCTGCCCTGCCACCCTGAGCTGATCTGGGAAGGGGGGGGGGTTGCTGTGTGTCCACCACCACCCAGGTATAGTGTAGCTGAGCTTATTTGATAGGGGGGCTGATATTGATGTGTGTCCACCACCCACCTATAGTAGTAATATAATATTAAATATTTTAGTACATCATTTGGTTCAGAATATTTTTTTTCTTGTTTTTCTCCTGTAAAACCTGGGTGCGTCTTATGGTCAGGTGCGTCTTATGGAGCGAAAAATACGGTAATTTAAATTGTTTATGGATACAAGCTGAAGGTTTTAAAATGAGCGGGCTTCATTAGAGATTTGGGCAAGCTGTTACTTAAGACCATGAAGATTAATTGATAAAGTCTTATTCAAAAATATTTTATTCTCAGACATTCCCACCACACATGGATCAAAATGGCAGCTGAGCCATAGCCCCAGAGCAAGTAAGTATAACATGTTTGTTTGTTTTTTTGTCTAAACCTTTAATGTCACTTTAAAGGCAAACCTTTCTAGGTTTGGAAGTGGTGGTGAATTTTTAGAACCCTTGTTTTGCTGTCTTTGTCCCCATTAAAGAGATTCTGTTCTGATCTCTCTGATTGTCCTGATTACCAACGTCACCAAGAATGAAATTAAAGGTAAATCCAAAATTTTAGGTTGCCACCAGAACAGCAATTGAATCTACAGGACAGAAAGTGAAGGGAAATCTAATTGCACCAGAAGAATAGGACAGCAGGGGTAGGGGAAATAAGAGGATGGAGATTTCTACAAAACCAGTAGACAGCAGCACTGGGGACGCATCACACTGGTAGTAAGTCATACCTCTTGTGCTCTTTTTTGGGGGATTAACAGGCTTTAGGAAGTTATTATTCTCTTTCCATTGAGTTCTGCTTTAAGATGGTGTTGTGTCAGATCCATGACAAATGTTATAATAACTTGAATATACATTGGGTATAGAAAAGTATCGCCTCTTTTAAAATGATCACATTTTGGTGCTTTGCAGCCTGAAATGAAGACAGACACAGTTTGTGTTTCATACAGCTGTATTTACTCATATAACATCCAAGTGAAAGATATAACACCAACATGTCAGAAAAAAAATCCCCAAAATTCAAAAACGGAATCACCGAGTTGGAGAAAGGATCACCCCTTGTGTCAGTATTTTGCTGAGCCACCTTTTGCTTTACTTATCACCTTTAGTCTGTTGGGATATGTCTGTACCAACTTTGCACATCTAGACTTTACAATATTTGCCCACTCTTCTTTGCAGAGCTGCCCGAGTTCAGTTAAATTTGATGGTGACCGTTTGTGGATTGCAGTCTTCAAGTCATTCCACCGATTTTGAAAAAGGGGGGGGGGTAATACTGTGCCAACCTCAAGTGATAATGAATGTGAAAAATAAATGTGAAAAACTAGCAGCCGACACAACAACCAGACAAGATGTGTAAAAATAATATATGTAAAAAGTGTGGCACTAAAGAAAATAGGAATCCTATCCTATTATAGGTGGACTCAAAAGAGTGCCGTACATCAAGCTGAGCTCAATGTTAAAGTGTGGACTTCAATAATGAAAAAATTTCATCCATTCATGGTGAAATATAAACATAAATCATAAATTGAATTCAAACGTGTTCTATAAGTAATCTTGCGTTCTGTGAAACAACAAATGAATAATGAGAATAACTCAAAATGAAAAAATCATGATAATAAATCACCTAGAGAAAAAACATATGAATAAAAGTCCACAGAGTCCAATAGTGCTTGACTCTGAAATGTCTTTCAATGGGCACCAAAGCTAAAAACCACATCTAATACACATCACATATATAGATTAATGGAGATCTTGTCCCAAATAATTATTTGGAGTGGACACAATAGGATATATGTTCTGGATACAACACCGTGGAGTGCCTTCACCGTTGGATCAGTGGGGAAAGAAATGAATACTCTTACCGAACGTTGTGGACCCAGCTCACCGTATGGCGGTGGATCTATCGAGCTTGTGTCCACTTTCAGGGACTCACAAATGGAAATCCAAGGCTGTTGTCCTCTCCCGACGGGCAGCGCTTTTCAGCCGTGACACCCGCTCCAAATATGAAGAAGTCACCATATAGAAACCAAATCTCCAAATGTGGATAGCACCAGAAATGGAAATAAAAAACAGGAAGAGGTCCTCCACATAGTGTAAATCCAAAATATGGAATTTATTTAAAAATTCAATAAAAAAGTTCAAACAAACGAACCAAAAAACATCAGAAATAGTAGATTCAAAAGTGTGTGGGATGGGGTTTAAGTCTGGGCTCTGACTAGATCATGTAAGGATGTTCACCTTTTTTGTACTTTTGTTTCCAATTATTTTTATTGAATTATTATACAAACATAAAACCTTACATATTCCAAAAACACAAGAATGGATCACTCCTAGAATATATTTTCTTCAAAGCTTTCAAGGTTCTTCATATTAAAATAAAAAAAAGTAAAAGGGCCCATATTCCCTTGACTTATTCCGTTAATCAATTTCCATCAATCAATCGATTTCCCTCCCTCAAGCACCCCCCCCCCACACCCCCTATACAAAATTACCACTCCCCATTACAACTAACAACCAAAAAATAATTTATATTGTGTATAGTAAATCTTTATTTTTTTCCCCTTTTCCCTTCCTTATGCTTCCCTTTTATTTAAGAGGGGGGGGGGGGGGGTCAAGACTGCTCTAGTATGCAGTATCTAGTATATTATAACTTAAACCTGCTGGGGGACCCATTTTTTTTAGCTTACTAGCCTGACTTTACTATCGCTTTAGTTTAGCAATTAGTTAGAGGCTGGTGGGAAGGAAGGGAAAGAGGGATGATGATTTAATTCCAGGGTGGGGCCCAATAACATTGGGAAATAAAGCCTTTTTTATTGGTAATAGAACCAATGCCAAGTAACTGCCATCTGCAAAAGAAAAGAATGCTATACTTAGTATTACTACTACTACTAGTAATAGTACTTGTCCTAGAAGAGAGTCTTATATATATGTTAATGGGGGACCCCACCCAAAATAAACAGTGCAGGGTTCCACCAAAAAATACATTCAGGACCCATATTCTTGATGAGGGTCTGGTATGGATGTCAAGAAGGACCCCACAAAAAAAAAACTTTGGGTCTGGTATGGATTTTAGGGGGATACCCATGCAAAAATAAAAGTGAAGTCCCCCCAAAATCCACACCAGCTCCTTATTCAAGCATGCAGCCTGACAGGCCAGGAAAGAGCTGGAGGAGCATGTGGCTCTGTGACTTCCTTAATCACACTAGGCCACATGCCTTCAATACTGAGAGGGTACCTTGCTGGGGAGGGGGGGGGGTCCCACTGGCAAAGCACCCTGACCCCAAGTTAATGAGGACAAGCGTCTTTTCCCCACAGCACTGGCTCTGTGGAGGGCTCATTAAAATCTGGAAGCCCCCTTTGAAAAAAAAGTTAAAAAAGGCAAATTTATTGTCTATCACATCATCCAGTGATGCAGATTCTTGCCACTTGTGATAAACGACCCCTGCCAGCTCATCAAAAGAAAATGTCTACTGACAAGTCCGTTCCTGTAATCACTTGCTGGGAATGATACCATAGACACCATAGACCAGATATTGACATGACCATGTTTGGTTAGTGAGATCACAAGGTGATACCGGGTGATGTTATTATCCAAATATGTTCATGTTTACATTTGATAAAGGCCGTCACTGGGTATACCCTGCCCCTTTGTTTTCATACAGCTGTCAGCTAGGCAGCCATCATTTGTGAAAAATGAGCAATGGGATTGGAAGATTGGCAGGTGTTGTTCATTGTGATTGACAAGGATCTGAACAATGTGTTGGATGATAGATTTACATCATGGGACTTTTTTAAATAAAGTGTGGGGTTTTTATTTACTCTTTATTTACTCTTTATTTTTTGGTGAATGAATAGAGATATTATGTACCTCCTACTCATTCACATAAGGAGGGACCTGTATCTGGGGACCCCTTATTTCTAAAAAGGGCTTCCTGATTCTGATAACTCCCCTACACTCAGACTGCCACAACCATTGGGCCAGGGTTCTGGGGAAGAAGCCCTTGTTCTGATCAACATGGGGACAAGGTGCTCTGCTAAATAGGTCCCCCCTGGATGGTGTTCTGGCCATGCCTGTGGCCTGGTATAGTTCAGGGGGAGGGAGTGGGACTGCATGCTCAAGTAAGGGGTCTGGTATGAGTTTTGAATGTTTTTTTTCTCTTTTTTTTTTTTTGCATGGGGTCCCCCTTAAAATCCATTTCAGACCTTAAGGGGGTGATATGAATATAAAAAAAAAATACATTTCTGCCCCTTTTTTACATTCACCTGTCAGCTGGGAATCAACTGTCAGCCTAATTGGCCACATACAGAAGGCCCTGCAGAGCACATCATACAGAACGCAAAGTGTAGAAATGTTTAATTCCACATTTCAAGCTTGTCTAGCAAGACTTTCGTTTTCTGTACTAGAAAATGCTTACCTGAAATAGTTATGTACAAAATATTTTTTATTGAATAGTATAACATTTGGTTTTCGGTCAAGGAGGTTAAACAAGATCTGCGTTGCCGTTATTGTTTAGTTGAAAATGTGTGACATACATAATCCACTCTGAGTTAAGAAAAGCTATATAAGCTCAGTGTGAGAGTCAATGGAAAGCATTTTGTCCAGTCAAATACTTATCAGCCTGTTTAGAAAACAGGCAAATTTAATGTGGAGATCCAGGATCAAGCCAAAAGCCTCGTACACACGAACGAGTTTCTCGGCAAAAACCAGCAAGAAACTTGCTGGCAGAGATTTTTTGCCGAGAAACTCGTTCGTGTGTATAATTTCTCGTCAAGAAAAGCGACAAGTATCTCGACGAGAAAATAGAGAACCTGCTCTCTATTTTCTCGTTGAGATTCTCGTCGGCATGTTTCTCGACGAGAAAAGTGAGTGTGTGTACACTTACCTGTCCTCCCGGAAGCCCGCGCATGTTCGAAATGAATTCGACGCATGCGCGGTAGCTTCCTAGGCATACGTAGGGTATACCAAGATGGCGGCGACGGCATCGAATGTGACGAGCGCATGCTCGTCGTAGTCGATGACGTCACCGCGTAAGCTCCATTCAAAGAACCGCGGGTTCTTTGAATCGAGCGTGTGTACACTCGGCCGGGACAATTTTCTTGTCCAAGAATCTCATCGAAAAAAACGACATGTTTTTTTCGACGAGAATCTCGGCCGTGTGTACGAGGCCTAAATCTGCTCCCATTCCCTTCTAAATCCTATACTAACTATTCTGTAAAAGGGAGATGCTTATGCTGACCTATTTTCAGGGCACTCTGGTCCGGTCATGTGACCAGCTCCCAGTGGCTAACTTCAGTGGAGAGGACGGATGTCTTACAACAAATACTCCATAGTAGGCCTATGGGTGATGTCACTGCCTAGGCATTTCAGTTATTGTCGGCGCTCTCTGCTCTCCCATGAAGCCGGCTGCTGGCCCACGGCCAGATGGAACTGGAGTGCTCTGAGAAAAAAGGCAAATCTTCCTTTTAAAGGGTAGTTAGTATAGGATTAAGGCCTGATTCACACATGTGCAGGTTGCAGTTTGAATATTCCAGGTGCATTTTGCATTTTTTCAATACACATTTTTAAACCATTGAAGTCTATGGAACAAAAAACCCTAGCCCTTTCCATAAAATGCACATATGTGAACTACATCCATAGGAATCCTTATTAAATGTACTGTAGTGTGTTTCTGCAAAACTGAAAATGCGCTAAAAAATGCATAGGTATGAACCAGGCCTTGAGAGCAGTTTTAGGCTTAGTTAGATTGATCCTGGAACTCCACTTTAGGAGCATTCAGCTGCCTGGATTTGCCCAGGACTGCCACACATTTACTGGCATTGTGTCAGAAACCATGAATCAGACCGAGACAGAAGTACAGTTAAATCACACTTGTTTAATAATAAGAATAAAAAGGTAAAAAGAGTAAGCGTAGTCAAAACATAGCCAGAGTTCAGTAACCGGATCGTGTAGTCGGCCAAGCCAATGTCAGAGAGCCAGAGATAAACGTAGTAGTACAGCAAGCGGGATCAGGAGCCAGAAGGAACATCAGCCGAGCAAGTGTTCAACAGGAACGCAGGAGAAAGTCTCTGTGATGTTGACAAAGGCGAAGGCAGAGATGAAGTGAGCTGGAAGGCTTTAAGTAGGCAGGTCTGACGAGCAGATAATCAACAGGTGAGTCACTGTGGAGAGAAAGGAGCTGGAAATTAGCCGACAGCTGAGCGGCAAACTCAGAGAAGGAAGGGCTGAAAAAGAAAAAACTAAATTAAATTTTAATAATTTTGTTTTTTGTTTTTCTCCTTTTTTTTTTTTTTTGGGGGGGGGGTTTTGGGGTGAGGGGTTGTTTGTTTAATTCAGAACACTACAATAATGAAAATGAAAGGTGGAGACACCAATTCTGTAAAAATGTAATAATGTTGATTAACTTGAATAATTTATACTAATAAAAAGATAATATATAAAAAAAATAAAAAAAAGAGAAGGAAGGGCTGAGCCCAGCTCTGACACATTGTTCTTATTATTCATAATACAGAAAATAATAAGCTGGCAAAGGCGCTTAAAAGTAACGTAAATTGAAACCCTGATTAGATAACATTTGTTTGCTAATGCACTTTTTTAAAATAAAACAGTTGTTTAATTTTTATCTTTCTTAGCATTTTAATGCTGCTGATCTCCTGCAGCCTGTATCAGCCACATGCACTAACTACAGCAACTGCACCTCATTGCTCAGGACAGGCTTCCAGATAGTGAAAACAGTGGGCCACAGTGGGTGACAACACAGGAGCACATTTAGAAGACAATTGTCATCCCATAACAGGAAGTGCCTGACCAGTTTTCAACCCATAACAGGAAGGGCCTTCATTGCTTGATTACCAAGTGTAGCGGGTATTTGAATTTAGGGGAAGCATCTGGGTGGTAGTGTAACCCAGATGCACTAATTGCTAGGGGATCCGGGACCTTTTTCTGGTTCTTGGAGGACTCTGGTGGTGTGAGGTTCCTAGTGGTCCACAAGTGGCGCTGTTGTCCTGGGCCAGAGCTGAACTCACACGCAAGACTGTGCCTTTTTGTCCTTCCCTGGAGCTGGTACAGTGGGGCGGGGAACCCGCTGTGACGCAAAGGGAGAGGGGATAAAAAGGGGCGGATGCCCTAACCACAGAGTTCAGAGTCTGAAGTGGGAGTCGGAGGACTCGGCCGCACCCAGGCACCTTCAGCTTGGGTGCTGGCATTCCAGTGTTCCAGGCCTAGGTGCCCTTGACCTAGCCGGAGCGGAGATGGAGTCCATCTCAGGCACCTTTAGCCTGGGGTGAGGTACTATGGCGGACGCCTGGGGCTCAGTACCTTCGACTGAGTTCCGCGAGGGTGGAGGAATCCGAGGGGGCCCTAACTCCTTGGGTGCCCGTGTCTGAGTTCGTTAGGACTGGTGTGCGGAACTTCTCTGGAGAGTCCGGCGCAGCATCGCTGGTAGGGATGAGCTTCGTGTTCGAGTCGAACATACGTTCGACTCGAACATCGGCTGTTCGATCGTTCGACGAAGATCGAACGATTTGGGCCGTTCGCGCCAAATTCGAGTGACGCGAACGGCCCACAATGCACTACGCCATCGCAGTGTCATCCAGGCGCTGTGATTGGCCAAGCATGCACTGTGACCCCGCATGCTTGGCCAATCACAGCGCCGGCAGCGAGGAGAGCAATGATTGGCCACAGGCAGGATGCCTGTGGCCAATTATTGCTGAGGGTGTTTAGTACACGCCCCACACTATAAAAGGCCGCCAGCACGGCGGCCTAGTGTAGTGTGTTCCGGAGCAGGGAAAGACAAGCATAGGCAGGGACAGTGACATTTATTTCTTTCTTGCTTAACCTGGATTCCTTTAGTTTAGGGAAAGAGAAGGATAGGTAGGGAGAGTGTCAGTGTATTTTACTGTGCCAGTCCTTGTTTCTAGGGACAAAGAAGGAAAGTGAGGGGATTTCTCCTTGTGCTATAGTGTGCTTTAAAAAAACATTTTTTCTAGGGACAGAAAACTGTAGGTAGGGAGAGTGTCAGTTTCTTTCACTGTGCCAGTCCTTGTTTCTAGGGACAAAGAAGGAAAGTGAGGGGATTTCTCCTTGTGCTATAGTGTGCTTTAAAAAAACATTTTTTCTAGGGACAGAAAACTGTAGGTAGGGAGAGTGTCAGTTTCTTTCACTGTGCCAGTCCTTGTTTCTAGGGACAAAGAAGGAAAGTGAGGGGATTTCTCCTTGTGCTATAGTGTGCTTTAAAAAAACATTTTTTCTAGGGACAGAAAACTGTAGGTAGGGAGAGTGTCAGTTTCTTTCACTGTGCCAGTCCTTGTTTCTAGGGACAAAGAAGGAAAGTGAGGGGATTTCTCCTTGTGCTATAGTGTGCTTTAAAAAAACATTTTTTCTAGGGACAGAAAACTGTAGGTAGGGAGAGTGTCAGTTTCTTTCACTGTGCCAGTCCTTGTTTCTAGGGACAAAGAAGGAAAGTGAGGGGATTTCTCCTTGTGCTATAGTGTGCTTTAAAAAAACATTTTTTCTAGGGACAGAACACTGTAGGTAGGGAGAGTGTCAGTTTCTTTCACTGTGCCAGTCCTTGTTTCTAGGGACAAAGAAGGAAAGTGAGGGGATTTCTCCTTGTGCTATAGTGTGCTTTAAAAAAACATTTTTTCTAGGGACAGAAAACTGTAGGTAGGGAGAGTGTCAGTTTCTTTCACTGTGCCAGTCCTTGTTTCTAGGGACAAAGAAGGAAAGTGAGGGGATTTCTCCTTGTGCTATAGTGTGCTTTAAAAAAACATTTTTTCTAGGGACAGAAAACTGTAGGTAGGGAGAGTGTCAGTTTCTTTCACTGTGCCAGTCCTTGTTTCTAGGGACAAAGAAGGAAAGTGAGGGGAATTCTCCTTGTGCTATAGTGTGCCAAAGCATTCCTCATCAACCATCTTTGAAATCCTTGTTTTTTGGACAGTCAGGGAAATTGTCGTTGTGCTATTCTGTGCAAAAGCAATAATCCTCAACCATATTTAGAAATCCTTAAGTAAAAGGGACAGAGAAGGACACCTGAAGGTAGCCCTTATTGCTTTTTTCCCATCTCCCTGCAGGCCATCTATTAGAATGTCTGGAAGGCAAACAAGGAGAGGCAGACAGTCAGGAGGCAATAAAAGAGGGCAAGCAGGCTCTGTGTCTGGGGGCAACAGTGCTGGTCGTGGACGCGGTGCATTGTCATCAGCACATGGCCATTGGACACGCTTGTCCTTGTTTTCGGCAGCTGGACATGTTGAGCCACATCATGCCGAAGACTTGGTAGAGTGGATGACCAAGCCCTCCTCCTCCTCCTCATCCTCTCTCACCCAGGCTCAGGGTACTGGCAAAGCAGCTGCCAAAGCGTCCTCTTCCCTGGTATCAATGTCAGACTCATCATCAGTCACTCCTTCCCTAGACCCACCATGTCCTCCTCCTGAGGAGTCCCCCGAACTGTTTGAGCACAGTGTTGGGTACATGCTCCAGGAGGATGCCCAGCGTTTCGAAGGGTCTGATGATGAAACCCAGCTACAGGAAGGCAGTAGCGTGAGAGCAGACAGAGGGGATGCTCAAGAAGGACACCAATCTGGCAGTCATGTTCCAGCAGCTGCAGCATACTGCCAGATTGGCTCCAGTGATGAGGAGGGAGGGGATGATGAGGTCACTGACTCCACGTGGGTGCCTAATAGGAGAGAGGAGGAGGAGGAGGATGAGGAGGAGGCACATCTCCAACGAGGCAGGATGCCCTTTGGTGGCCAGCGTAAGGGCAGTACACCGACGGAATCACACCGCAGAGCTCCGCCTGTGCAGGGCGCTGCCTCTGCCCGTCATTCAAAAAGTTCCTTGGTGTGGGCCTTTTTTGAGGCTAGTGCATCAGATCGCACAGCTGCTGTTTGCAACATATGTCTCAAGCGTATATCGCGTGGCCAAAACATCAGCCGCTTGGGTACCACATGCCTGACCAGACATATGTTGACCTGCCATGCAGCTCGTTGGCAAGCCTACCTCAAAGACCCACACCAAAGAACAAAGCGGACCTCTCCTTGCACCGCATCAGCTGGGATCTCCAACCCCACTATAACTTCAGTCCTCTCTGAAACATGCACTGAGAGGAATGAAGGTGTAGAATTAGGTGTGTCACAGCCAAGTACTTGCGGCCACTCTGCTAGCAGTACACCGACGTCCGATTCTAGCAGGCAAATTTCCCTGCCCCAGCTGCTGGACCGTCGAAAGAAGTTCACTCCCAGCCATCCACATGCCCAGCGGTTGAATGCTAGCTTGGCTAAATTGCTAGCGCTTCAACTGCTGCCTTTTCAGTTGGTAGACTCGGCCCCCTTCCGTGAGTTTGTGCAATGTGCGGTTCCTCAGTGGCAGGTTCCCAAACGCCACTTTTTCTCACGGAAGGCTATTCCGGCTCTCTACCGGCATGTGGAAGGCAATGTCTTGGCCTCGCTGGACAGGGCGGTCAGCGGTAAGGTGCATATTACCGCTGACTCATGGTCCAGCAGGCATGGACAGGGACGTTACCTTTCTTTCACGGCCCATTGGGTCACTCTTTTGGCAGCTGGGAAGGATGCAGGACAAGGTGCAGTAGTGTTGGAGGTTGTTCCACCGCCACGCCTCCAAAATGCTACTACTGGTTGTGACACACCTCTCTCCTCCACCCCCTCCTCTTCTTCTTCCTCCATGGCCTCTTCCTGTGGTTTGTCCTATGAACCAGCGGTGCTCCGTAGCCGTTCACGGGGCTACGCAAGTACGCAGGCAAAAAGATGCCATGCCGTGCTTGCGCTGGTGTGTTTGGGGGACAGAAGCCACACTGGGGCAGAGGTCCTGTCTGCTCTGCAGGGCCAGGCCGAGAGGTGGTTGACGCCACGCCAGCTTAAGCCAGGAATGGTGGTTTGCGACAATGGCACCAACCTCCTCTCCGCCCTCCGACAGGGACAACTGACCCATGTGCCCTGTGTGGCTCACGTCCTTAACCTGGTGGTGCAGCGGTTCTTGGGCAGGTACCCGGGCTTACAGGATGTCCTGAGGCAGGCCAGGAAAGTCTGTGTGCATTTCCGCAGATCTTATAATGCCAGTGCTCGCCTGGCTGAGCTGCAAAAGGAGTTGAACCTGCCCAAGAACCGCCTTATATGTGACATGCCCACCAGGTGGAACTCAACGTTGGCCATGCTGCAGCGGCTGCACACGCAGCAGAGGGCCATCAATGAGTACCTGTGCGACTACGGCACCAGGACAGGGTCAGGGGAGCTTGGTTTTTTTTCTCCACGCCAGTGGGGCATGATCAGGGATGCATGCACTGTCCTGGCACCATTTGAGGAGGCCACGAGGATGGTGAGCAGTGACAGTGCATGCATCAGTGACACTGTACCTCTTGTCCACCTGTTGGAGCACACGCTGCGTGGAATAATGGACAGGGCACTTGAGGCAGAACAGAGGCAGGAAGAGGAGGACTTCCTTGCCTCTCAAGGCCCCCTTTACCCAGACAGTGTTCCTTCTGTCCCACCCATCACACAGGAAGAGGAAGAGGAGGAGGAGGAGGAGGAGGAGGATTGTGTCAGCATGGAGGTGGAGGCTGGCACTCAGCATCATCAGCAGCAGTCTTTTAGGGATGATTTACAGTCCCAAGAAACCAGTGGACTTGTACGTGGCTGGGAGGAGGTGGCTGCGGATCATGTCGTCCTTAGTGACCCAGAGGACTCCGGAGCGAATGCCTCAGCAAACCTACGCTGCATGGCCTCCCTGATCCTGCAAAGTCTGCGGAAGGATCCTCGTATTCTTCGGATCAAGTAGAGGGACCATTACTGGCTGGCCACTCTCCTTGATCCACGGTACAAGGGTAAGGTTGCGGACCTTATGTTACCTTCGCAGAGGGAGCAGAGGATGAGACAACTCCGGGAGGCCTTGCAGAAAGGTCTGTGCAACGCGTTCCCAGAGACTGGGAGGTTACAAACTCCTGGTCCTGGACAACGAGTTGTTGAGGCTTCGGCCAGTCAAAGAAGGAGCGGTGGGGAAGGTGGCCGTCTGACCGATGCGTTCAGACAATTCTTTAGTCCGCAGCCCCAAAGTATGATCGGTTCCAGCAACCATCGCCAGCGTCTGATAAACATGGTGCAGGAATATCTAGGGGCAAGGTCAGACTTGGACACCTTCCCCACCGAAAATCCTCTGGCTTACTGGGTCTTGAGGATGGATCACTGGCCAGAGCTTGCACAGTATGCAATTGAGCTACTGGCCTGTCCTGCATCCAGCGTTCTTTCGGAACGCACATTCAGTGCTGCTGGAGGATTTGTCACGGATCACAGAGTGCGCCTGTCCACTGACTCGGTTGATCGACTGACTTTCATCAAGATGAACCAGTCTTGGATCACCACCAGCTACCACACACCTGATGCTGATATAACAGACTAATTGATTTTAACATGTCACATCCCTTCAAGACTGATGCTGATGCTGAGTGCCTGTGCTGTTATGTTGACTGGCTATCCTCCTCCTCCGAGTCCTCAATGATACGATTGATGATGATAGCTTGGAAGATCATTTTTGTTTATGGGTGCCGCCACCAGTGGCTAAGGCCCAATTTTTCAGCCCCTGTTTTACAGGGGCGTGTAATTACAATTTTTTTAGCAATAATTTGCCATAGGGCTCATTGCTGTGCTCCAAGTACAGTATCTGTGAGGGGTTGGAGTGTTGTGGCACCAGTGCCTAAGGCCCAATTTTTCAGCCCCTGTTTAACAGGGGCGTGTCATTACAATTTTTGAAGCAATACTTTGCAACAGGGCTCATTGCTGTGCTCCAAGTAACGTATCTGTGAGGGGTTGTAGTGTTGTGCCACCAGTGCCTAAGGCCCAATTTTTCAGCCCCTGTTCAACAGGGGCATGCAATTACAATTCTTGATCTAATAATTCACAGCAGGGCCCATTGCTGCACCCACCAAGAGTAACTCTGAGGGCTTACAGTGTTGTGGCAACGCCACCACCACCACCACCACCACGAAAGGCCCAATTTTTCAGCCCCTGTTCAAAAGGGGCATGTAATTACAATTCTTGATCTAATAATTCACAGCAGGGCCCATTCCTGCACCCACCAAGAGTAACTCTGAGGGCTTACAGTGTTGTGGCAACACCACCACCACCACCACCACGAAAGGCCCAATTTTTCAGCCCCTGTTCAAAAGGGGCATGTAATTACAATTCTTGATCTAATAATTCACAGCAAGGCCCATTCCTGCACCCACCAAGAGTAACTCTGAGGGCTTACAGTGTTGTGGCAACACCACCACCACCACCACCACCACGAAAGGCCCAATTTTTCAGCCCCTGTTCAACAGGGGCATGCAATTACAATTCTTGATCTAATAATTCACAGCAGGGCCCATTGCTGCACCCACCAAGAGTAACTGTCAGGGCTTACAGTGTTGTGGCACCAGCACCACCATCAAAGGCCCAATTTTTACTACCACTGTTCAACAATTATATGTAATTAAAATTCCTGATATAATAGTTGACAGCAGGGCGTTCCAGCACCAACCAAGAGTAACTGTGAGTGCTTACAGTGTTGTGCCAACACCAACAACTAAGGGGCCTATTTCTGCAGAGTATATACGGCAGGTCCCTACTTTCAAACATCCAACTTACAAACGACTCCTACTTGCAAACGCAAGAAGACAACAGGAAGTGAGAGGAAATCTACCCCTAGGAAGGAAAATTCTCTCCTGTAAGAATAAATATGGGAGAAAGGTGTCTCCTCTGTACTGATGCTTTATCAGCAATCCTTGTTTCAAGAAAAACACCACATTTCAAAAACAGTTGACATTGGGACGGAAAGTGAGGTGAAATGTTCTGAACAGGGGCACAGACAGCAAAACAAATGTTACAGGGGTGATAACCCTTACCTATGTTTTCCAAAAAGTTTAAAAATAGATTTTTGGGCTGGAGCTACACCTCAACAATGTACCTGTTCAAAATTACAAACAGATTCTACATAAGAACAAACCTACAGTCCCTGTCTTGTATGCACCGCCTGTATACGGCTGTTCAGAGTATATAGGGCCTTTTTTATTTTATGTGCGGGGTTCCCCTTAATATCCATACAAGACCCAAAGGGGCTGGTAATGGGCTGGGGTAGGGGGGGGGGGTCATGGGGTAGCTATGCCATTTTTCTTAAAGATTTTCATCCATATTACCGGGACCAGACATTACATTAAAGCCGCAAGCAGTTTTAAATGGCTTTTTTTTCCTTTAGAAGTGTCATTTTGTGCAGGGACAGTTCTAAACACGGGAAACACGTGGCACTTCACAGGCATACTTTAGACACCCCCAGGTACGATATTTAAAGGAATATTTGACTTTTTTTTTTTCACTTTATGCATCATTAAAATGACTGCTCCCGAAAAACGACCGTTTTTAAAACTTCTTTTTGCATTGATACATGTCCCCTGGTGCAGAACCCGGGTTCCCAAACCCTTTTTAGGACAATAACATGCATAATAGTTGTTATAATTAGCACTTTAGAATTCGAACGTTCGCATCCATTGTATTTAATAGGGTTCTAATGTTCGTACGAACTTTCGGTCCGTTCGCGGGTTCTGGTGCGAACCGAACCCGGGGGTGTTCGGCTCATCACTAATCGCTGGTGACAGAGAGGCCTCCGGTTTCTCCCTTGGACGGATTTCCTTCCCCTGACAGGGGCTGTGCTAGCTAAGGTAATTCACGTTCTACCTCACATAGTCAGTGGCAGTGACTATTTACCACTGGTGATACCACAGTGGTTAACAACAGAAGGGAAAGGATTGTGCCTCGATCTATCCCCATTATTACTCAGTAAAGAAACTGTATGTGTGTACGCCAAGAAGAATAAAACTGAGTTGGACCTATTCACTGTGTGGAACTCTCATTACTAGGAGCAAAGGAGTCAGGGACGAAGTACTGGACTTGACTCTAGGACACCTACACAAGGCCCAATCTTTCTGGCCTTCACTTCTCAGCTATGGAGGACATGGGCCGTAGTGTATCTCATCCCTCTCCCCAGCACTGAAACCCCTAGACGAAGAAATACAAGCCGAGTATGAGAAAGGGAGAGAGGGGTGAGGCTGCTACACGTGGGGGCATCGTATCCAGGATGTGTATGGTGTCTGAACTTGAACTTTGCTGCCCGGAGGAGTTCCGAGTAGGTCGGCCATATTGGCCAACGCGCCACGAGGCAACCCATAGCTGCGTAGTTCGTGGGCGGGGAGAAGGAAAAGCCAGCGAACAAGTGCAGAAGGTGGGAGAAATTCCGGCGTGGGTGGGTCAGTGCCTAATGGAGCAGCGAAGAGAGAAGATGACTTCAACCACTCCATGGATTTCAGCTTCTTCTTTCCTGGACATGTCTTCTCTGGCTGCTCCGATCATGGATACGGGGATAAGACTAAGGCCCCAGGGGCGATTGGCTCTGTACACCTGCAGAGACATGGAGGCCCTCGGTGTGATCTGTCCCGGCTGTTCAGGACTGGTGGTCCAGCTGAAGCCATTCGGGTGATGTGAGGTCTGCAAGGAGTTTCTCTTCGAGGTGGAACCATCCACAGAAAAGCCTTGTGCTTTCCACCTCAACTACCTCACTGGGACTGCCACTCCGGAGGGAGAGATCGATGCCTGTGCGTTTCCCGTGCGCACTGATCCGGGCGAAGTGACTGCCCAAGCGGAGATGAAAAGAGAAAAATCCGAGGATGCTGCCTCGGTCACCAGCAGCTCCCTGCTCCGACCGCCGAAGACGAAAGTCGGCCTAGTGATGGCCTCGTGTGGTCGTGGAAGAGCTTCGCCCCGCTGCTTGCCTGGCCCGGATGGATCCGGAGAGAAGAGTCCTGGACATCCCTGTTCTTCTGAAGGCCCAGGTGAGCCAGGGGTTGGGACTGTCTGTGTGGTTAAAAGTGGCGGAAGCCCACAGTCGGTAGAGGACGTCAAGGGGGATAGTTCCGTGACTGGGAATTATCTGCCCGCTGAGTACTATGACACCTCTGACTTGGACTCATTGTCTGACAATGGCGATGATGGGGAGATAGACAAAATCTTCCACCAGAAGGGATGGGACAAGATGAAGCTACCCTCGGCCCGTGTCACAAGGGATCCACCTATGTCTACTGGGGATAGTACACCCCGGGTGGAGGCCTCAGCGCCTAGGGAGGAATCTGGTCCACTGTCTGAAATTCCTCTTCTGGATTCAACATCCATTTCACCTGCTCCTGTTGCGGGAGTGCAACGCAAGTCACTGCGGGCTCCCAGGCCCAGATCTACCGAGGTGGTGAACGCACCTCGCCACTCAGAAGCGATGGTTCCGCCTGGAGAAGGAGACCGGGCCACCATGCCACCTTTGTCAAGGTTGCAGCGTCTCTTCGGCCAGAAGGTTGATCAGGAGTATGGGTGGGAGTACCCGTACCTGCCTCGAGAAATGCTTTATGAGGTTGAAGTTTTTCGCCAAAGATGGTATGATACCTTTGTGTGGGACAAACTTAAAGTACCGCAAGCACGGAGATACTTTTCTTGTTCACCAACGGTCACCAAGAAGTTCCAGAACTGTAAAGCTAAGTGGATGCTGGGAAGGCATATCCATGCGGACAGACTGGTGATTTGCCGCAAGGAAGGAAGAAGTGTTGAGTACAACGTGGAGGTTTTTGACAATCGTTTGAAGCCTGTGTCCCTGCCGCATCCAAAGTTATATCTTTAGGAGAAAAAAGACTCCTGTGTGTTCATTCTTGCTGTTCATTGCTGAACTTTCCGGAGTGCCTTTGTCACCAGGTGGCAGTGTTGTGCAACGATTGTTTTTTTTTTTTCACATTATGCAGCACTTATTGGAGCGAATGGGTTTCTTCTCGGATAGACTCATTCATTCCAAACAAACACATGTATGATGTTAGGATGTGTGTTTCTTTTCTTCCCTCTGCAGGAGACTCGTCTGTCAAGGCTGCTGAGAATGGGTGGTCCTTAGATAGCCAGGGGGAGGGAAGAATGTAAATGTGAGATGTTTAAAGTGTTTTATTGAAAAGTTTTATAGTTGTACTGTTTTATGTTTTCCCTTTCCCATTTAGGTCTTGGCACAATCCAGGGTTAGATTGTGTAGTTTGTCTCTGGGTTGAACTTATGTTGCCACTCTTTTGGAGACATGAGTTTGCACCAGACACTGGGGACCAGTGTCAAATCACCAGGGGGAGGGGGAGAGTGTAGCGGGTATTTGAATTTAGGGGAAGCATCTGGGTGGTAGTGTAACCCAGATGCACCAGTTGCTAGGGGATCCGGGACCTTTTTCTGGTTCTTGGAGGACTCTGGTGGTATGAGGTTCCTTGTGGTCCACAGGTGGCGCTTTTGCCCTGGGCCGGAGCTGAACTCACACCGCAAGACTGTGCCTTTTTGTCCTTCCCTGGAGCTGGTACAGCGGGGCGGGGAACCCGCTGTGACACAAAGGGAGAGGGGATAAAAGGGGCGGACGCCCTTACCACAGAGTTCAGAGTCCGGAGTGGGAGTCGGAGGACTCGGCCGCACCCAGGCACCTTCAGCTTGGGTGCTGGCGTTCCAGTGTTCCAGGCCTAGGTGCCCTTGACCTAGCCGGAGCGGAGATGGAGTCCATCTCAGGCACCTTTAGCCTGGGGTGAGGTACTATGGCGGATGCCTGGGGCTCAGTACCTTCGACTGAGTTCCACGAGGGTGGAGGAATCCGAGGGGGCCCTAACTCCTTGGGTGCCCGTGTCTAAGTTTGTGAGGACTGGTGTGCGGAACTTCTCTGGAGAGTCCGGCGCAGCATCGCTGGTGACAGAGAGGCCTCCGGTTTCTCCCTTGGACGGATTTCCTTCCCCTGACAGGGGCCGTGCTAGCGAAGGTAATTCACGTTCTACCTCACATAGTCAGTGGCAGTGACTATTTACCACTGGTGATACCACAGTGGTTAGCAACAGAAGGGAAGGGATTGTGCCTCAATCTATCCCCATTATTACTCAGTAAAGAAACTGTATGTGTGTACGTCAAGAAGAATAAAACTGAGTTGGACCTATTCACTGTGTGGAACTCTGGTTACTAGTAGCAAAGGAGTCAGGGACGAAGTACTGGACTTGACTCTAGGACACCTACACAAGGCCCAATCTTTCTGGCCTTCACCTCTCAGCTATGGAGGACATGGGCCGTGGTGTATCTCATCCCTCTCCCCAGCACTGAAACCCCTAGACGAAGAAAGACAAGCCGAGTATGAAAAAGGGAGAGAAGGGTGAGGCCGCTACACAAGTATTATTTTAATAAAAACCGCATGTTTAAAAAGTTTAAAAACAAATTTTAAAGTAACCTTAACATGGTAAAGCTTTGTATGAGATTTTAGTGATGAGGTTTAGATCTGCTTTAAACAAATGTGATGCAGATCCCCTGATGTGGGTTAAACCTTTTTTTCAATTGATTTATATTCACTGGAAGTAATAGGATCTGTCAAATCAGAGAAGGCAAATGCAAATTGGTTGGAAAAGAGTGTTGGCAGCAGCGTATAAAAGGAACGAACACTGACCAGGGGATAAGTAA
Source organism: Rana muscosa (assembly GCA_029206835.1). Lineage (NCBI taxonomy): Eukaryota > Metazoa > Chordata > Amphibia > Anura > Ranidae > Rana > Rana muscosa. Next base: position 1,072,368,217 of record CM055116.1, on the reverse strand, counting down.
TAAACAAAAGATTGAAAAGGAGAACATGATCACATTTGTCCCTTTTATATGTTGTAAATAGACACCTTGGATTTTCTGTTGAAAGTGTGACATATATTCTTCTAGGTTGATATTTTATCAGTTTAACTTGGATTTCCAAGCTATTTTTAGTCTGAAATGTTTCTGGCCTGAAATTCTTTCACCTGAGATCAGCTTTGTTTAAGAATCACAACCGAGCCTGCATAAAGCTAAACTCTAGGCAGATAAGAAAAAACACCACCTAATCCAGCTAGTGATCTGACCTACATATTATTTACCACATTCACAATTACCGTATATAACCAGCATCTGTTTCCCCCTTTTTTAAACCAGAGAATTTTTAAATTTCCTTTTAAGGGCTTATACAGAGATATTTTTTCTTTACTTAAGATAACAAAATAAAAATGATTTTTTTTAAGGACAAATAGTGCCTTCTTTTGTTGATAAGGTCTTGCAAGTAAAATGTTTTTTTGAATCTACAAATTATGTTAAAAAATCTTTAAAAGGGACCTTTTGACCACTAAATGGTGTTACTGTAGATAAAAAGGTTACATTTTATTCTATAATTTTTCTCATTTATGGCGACATAAAAACTGCATTTCTGGTACAAAGCATTGCACAGATATCTACCTATAAAATTATGCCATTTTTTTTCCAGTGTCACACAATTTTTTAATGCAACACTAACATAATTAACAAACTAATAATACAAAAAAAAAAAAAGTTAAACTAATTATGCTTTAAAGAACTGAAAAAGAAAGAAAATAAATAATAGGCAGAAAATAGATAAGAGGGGAGGGGGGGTTTAATACGTTTTTATTAACCGCTTAAACTGGAGTTTCCACCAAAAAATACAAAATAGCATTATTGTGCATATAATAGCCTAAAAAAAAAAATTGAAATTAATTTTTTTTGTTTACTCACCTGGAAGTACCTGTTGCTATGCGGTCCCACGAAATCTGCCTTCTGAATCACCTCAGATTCTGACATCATCTCCGTCAACTCCCTACTGCTCCTGGGAAATGTGTGTCATCATTTCCCAGGATGCAGTGTGCTTCCCCTATGGCTAGAATCACTCATCAAGACAATCCAGGAATTAAATGCTTGTGGGCTTCACATGCCCACAAGCAAAATGAAAACTTCAGCAAAGATTTTTTTTTGTACATTTATTTTTATTGATTTTAAAGACATACACATTAAACCAATAGCAGCCGACTCAGTACAACGCCAAGTCGGTAATAGGCCAACATGGCCACACACACATATACAGGCAATAACACATCCTGTCTATCTAACAGTAGCTCTACTTAACAGGTAAAACACAGAAAACCTTAACATCCCCCCTCCCCCCCTCAACCCCCCCTTTGCTCAGTTCCCACTCCCCATCCCATGAGACTTCAGATCGTACTAACCTGCCCCACCGCCTATCCCAAGCAAATAATTAGAGGAGAAACCCCATAACTCCCAGCATAGCTTTCTCAGTGATAGTGTACAAATAAACAAAGTGGTGCCTCTCTAACATTAGGCGTTAACCCACCGTCAAGTCTGATTTGTACCATGTCTGCCACACCCTGTCAAATTTTTTCCCACAGCCCCTAGATAAGTACGTTGCTTTATAATATGGCATCATAGCGTTGACTAGGCCTTTCCAGAAGTGCAAATCAGGTGCCCCCGGTTTGCGCCACCGCAATAAAATGGCTTTCCTCCCATAAAATAGGAGAATGTTGAGCAAGGTCCTATGAGCCCTAGACGGGACCACATCTTCAACTAATCCTAGCAGACACACTCTAACCGTCATCGGGACCGGAACCATCAGAACCTCTGAAATACAGGAGGTGACCTCCAACCAAAATTGTTTAACCTGAGGGCAGCTCCAGAACACATGCTCAGCAGCCGCCGCAGCAAACGTGCATCTCCAACACTCCGCTGGCACTGATGGGTAGATGGACACCAACCTGGCTGGCGTATAATATTTCCTGTGAAGGAACTTGAAATGAATAAGTCTATCCCTTGCCGCCACCAGGTGTTGGAATGCATGTGCCCACATGTCGTCCCAGTCCTCCCCCTGGATGTCCGGGACCTCAGCCTCCCACCATTCCCTGCATCTGCGTACCCCTACAGGACGTGTCGCAAACATTTTCTTATAGGAAACCGATAGCGTCTTAGGAAGGTCTTCAGTCATCAGCAAATTCTCCAAGCCTGATGGGAAGGATTCTATGGTAATTGATTTAAATTGTGCACTAAAAGCATGACGTAGTTGAATGTAGCGAAATAATTGAGAGTTTGGCAGATCATGTCGGGCCCTAAGCTGGTCAAACGTCAGCAATTCCCCAGTCACAGTAATATCCTTGAGAGTTTTGACTCCCCTGGTCACCCAACTCATGGGATCGTCAAAGGAGTAAAAGTGCGACAATTTAGGATTCATCCACAGAGGTGTGGACGGAGAGAGACCCCGGTAACTGGGACAAGCCATACCAACCCCCCCCCCCATGCTTTGATCGAGGCCTTCATAGAAGCGGTAAGCGGAAGGTCCATCTTGACCCCTCTATGAATGGCCACCCGCAGGGTTTCGTAAGAGCCCAAATGGGCTGCCTCCAAAACCGTGGCCGAATCCCCATCATCTGAAGTCAGCCACCGATGGACAAAGACCAGTTGTCCAGCCAAATAGTATCTGCGCCAATCCGGCAGGGCCAACCCACCCTCCCCCCAAGGTTCCTGCAATACTTTTAGTCCTATCCTTGGTTGCTTGGGAGCCCACAAAAATGTGCTAGTGAGTCCATCCAGTTTTTTAAAAGAGGACTTAGGGATCCAGATGGGAGCATTATGCAAGAAATACAAAATGACTGGGAGAATTTTCATTTTTAATAAATTGATCCATCCTGTAAGCGACAATGGAGTTTCTGCCAGGCCTGTATCTTCTGTTTGAAAAAAATGGAGGAGCGGTGCCAGATTAAGGGGCATGTAGTCTCCCACATCTGCCGTAATCTTAACACCTAAATAAGTAATCTGCGTGACCCACTGCAATGGAAGGGCTGGGTCTGCAATATCCCTGGCCCCAGCGTTCAGTGGTAAAATAGACGATTTAGTCCAGTTGACTTTTAACCCAGAGTATTTTGAAAAGTCATTCATAATGCGTAGCGCTGCCTCCAGTGACTCTTTAGGGTCCTGCAGAAACAGCAACATGTCATCTGCATATAGTGCCAGGTTCTCATCAATGTTCCCCACCCTAGTCGCCTTAACCTCCCCCGCCACTCGCAATGCGATCGCAATGGGTCCCATCATAAGTGCAAATAAAAAGGGTGATAGTGGACAGCCCTGTCTAGTGCCCCTACCAATGTAAAAGAATGGAGAAGTGTGTGTACCTATATGAACTGCCGTCCTGGGACTCTTGTACAGTAACGAGATCCACGTTCGAAAGGTTGGGCCAAATCCCATCTTCTCCAGGACTGCCCGCATGTAGTGCCAGTCAATGAGGTTGAACGCCTTTTCAATATCAAAAGATACCACTATCTTTGTGGGGGAAGCAAAGTTGGGAATCTGCAAGTGCGTAAACAATCGTCAGAGGTTGGTGTCTGTAGACTTACCAGTCATAAACCCCGTCTGATCGATATCTACCAGGGAGGAGATAACTCCCCCGCCAGTCTCCTAGCCAGAATCTTCGTAAGGATTTTCAAATCCATATTTAGTAGGGCAATCGGCCTATATGAGGTGCATTCTAGCGGGTCCTTACCTGACTTAAGAAGCAGAATCATATACGCATCCAGCATGGATTGGGGTAATTGCTGCATTTTCAAACAGTGGGCCAACAAAGTAGTAAGTCTAGGGGCTAGTTGCTCGACGTACACCTTGTAAAAATCTGCCTGGAAACCGTCCGGACCTGGAGCTTTATGTGGGGGAAAAGCAAAAATCGCTGCTACCACCTCCTTGTTAGTTAATATTAGCCTCCAAGATCACACAATCGGAAGAGGAAGACCCCCCCAACAAGGCCTCCAACTCTGATCTGTCATAGGGAGGAATGGGCGCATATAAGGACGAAAAAAAGTCCTAAAATTCTGCTAGAATGTCTGTGGGGTCACTAGCCAGTCCTCCATCCCTTCGTCTAATAACCGGAACGTTAGCCAGCTGCTGAGAGTCAGCCACCAACCTGGCAAGAAGCTTCCCATTCTTGTCCCCCTCTGCAAACTGTGAGTCCGCCCTATGTTTCGCTTCAGTGTGCGCCAAATTATGAAAATGCAGAGTGAGCATCCTCTGGGCCTCCAGCAAGGCCGTGTATGAGGCACAAGATGGGATGGTGGCATTGCTATCTGCACATTCCCTTTCTCTGTCTTGTAGCAAGTGGACCTCAGGCCGGTTGTTCCACCCTCTCCTTCTTTATAACAAAAATACATTCCCCCCTAATTACCGCCTTAAAGGCATCCCAGACTACATGAGGGTCCGCAGAGTCTGGATTATTTTCCCAATATTCAGTAACCGATCCCTGTAAGTGAGCATTTGTTTTATCATTTTGGAGCCATCCAGGGGAAAGTTTCCACCCCCTGGACTCCCTCCCTGAGGAGAGAGCCAGGGATATGGAAAGTGGGTTGTGGTCAGACAAACCCCCCGCCAGGTAGGCAATGTCCCTAACATACGACATCATCACCGGACTACCAAACGCAAAGTCAATCCTAGCCGATGGGTGATGCGTCTGCCAGAGGTGGGAAAAACATTTGGCAGTGGGATTCTTTGCTCGCCATATCTCAGAAAGCCCAGCAACCGACGCCCATGACAGCAAGTCTGATGAGCCAAGCCGAGCCGCTTTGGAGGAGTCCAAGGCATCCAATGTAGCGTTGAAGTCCCCCATGATCAGAAGCGGGAGATGGGCATGAGGGGCCAGCTTAACCAGCATATCATATAAGCATTGTACATTAAACGGTGGCGGCAGATAGACATTTACCAACAACATCTTACAGTAACTAATATCCACAACCAAGGCCACATATCTTCCCCCCGGATCCGAAATCACCTGATGGATAGTGCATGGAACAGATTTACTAATAAGAATTGCAACTACCCTCGCAAAGGTGGAGTAAGTGGCATGAAATGCCTGCTGAATCCAGGGCCTGCGCATGGCAAGGATCCTGCTTCCATCAAGGTGAGTCTCCTGCAAAAGAACTACATGTGGCCTGACCTGTTTCAAGTACTGGAACACAGAGGCCCTCTTAAATTTGCTATTTAGGCTTCGTTCATTCCAGGATACCACTTTAACTAAGTTAGCCATTGTCACGTATCATAAACCAAGCAAACATGAGGCCCCCCATTCCCCCACATTGTATTTAGAAGACGGAGACATGAGGCAACAATGGACCCCCTCTTCAAAGAAGAGGCAGTCCCCCTGTAGAAAGAGTAGAGAACTGAGCAAAAGACATCCCCTCTATAAACATAGTAACACAAACATACCCCCCCTGCCATTATAACAGAACCAAACAGAACAAAAAAAGAACCTTTGTCCAGTATGTGGCCTTGAGTCTCAAACAGGAAAAAAAAGAAAAAATTGGAGAAGTTAAACCGTCAGGTCAAGTGTCCAACAGTTCCAGAAAAGTGTCCTGTGACATCCGTAAGCTCCGCGTCACTATGTATGAAAAAATAAGGGAGCAGGTAGCGTGCAAACCACCCAAGCCACCTAATGCTATAGACATCCAGCCCAGCATTGTAATGAATAAGTGCCATCTAGTGGCTGCAGAAACATACCACCACGCTAATCATAGTACATTGTAAAAGATGGATCAAAACAGGCCATGGCGGCAGAAAAAAATAGCCAGGAAAAGCAAAAAAACAAAATGAGAAAAACTAATGTGATCCAGCAGCAAAGGAAACATAGCATTAAGTAAGGTCTGAATCCAAAAATCACCCATGACGCACATAGCATCCAAGGCATTCTAAGTATATTTCCAGGCACAACAGGTGCATAAACAGTACATAGATACTCATCCAGTCTCCAGCCGACCTCATGGGTTCCTGTCGAGCCATTCGGATGCATGAAGTGGAGAATCAAAAAACTTGACCGCACCATTATGCTGCACTCTCAGCTTACTAGGATAGAGCATGTTGTATGGAATATTATTTTCCCTCAGTCTCTTCCTTACATCGTTAAATGAGCGCCTTCTCCTCTGGGTCTCCGCAGAAAAGTCAGGAACAGCATCACCTTGGTGTTTTCAAATTTAAGCTCAGGACGTTTCCTTGAGGCAGCCAAAATCATGTCACGGTCCCTGTAATTCAAAAACCACACCAGAAAGGGACGAGGTTAGTTCCTCGAAAGACGCCGGCCAGTGGGCACTCGATGGGCCCTTTCCTATACATAAGTCAGGGGAGCTCCCCAAGGTCCAGCAGCTGTTTGAAAAATTATTCAGCAAAGGATGCAGTCTGAGCCCCTTCCTCTCCCTCTGGCAGGCCGACCACTCGCACATTATTCCTCCTCTGCCTGTCTTCTGCATCTTCAGCTCTGCTTTGCAGCGACTTCACCATGTCCTGCAACTCAGCTAACATGTTGCCCTGAGAGTGAGACACATCTTCCACCCCAGATATTCTGTCCTCAGCCACTGTAAGCCTGCCCCGTATCTTATCCAGGTCATGCCTGATCAGGGTACACTCATAAGTAAGATGGTCAATGCTCCCCATCACCGCTGCTTTGCTGGCATTGATGGTCTCCAGTTTAGGTCTGGTAATCGCCTCCTGGGCAGATTCTGGAACTGGAGATACCAAGGCAGAATCCGAGGGAGAGCTAGGAGAGCCTGAGCCCTTTCCCGCTGTAGCAGCAGCGGCCGCGGATGCCATCCTCCTGGCTTGTTTCCTCTCCTGCTTGGTGGAGTGAGGAGAGGGCAAAATGGTGGCGGCGGGACTCGTGTCTGGGCCTCGTGTAGAACGGGTCCTTTAAGATGCCCAGCCATGGGTCGCGCATGCACCGCCGGCGGCGCGCTCAGGACCCGATCCTGAGCTTCGTGACCGCACCCGCGGACCTAATCGCCGCCGGTGTCCCGCGATCGGGTCACAGATCTGAAGAACGGGGAGAGGTAAGTGTAAACAAACCTTTCCCCGTTCTTCCTAGTGAGAGTGTCACTGATCGTCTGTTCCCTGTCACACGCCAAGCCACGCCCCCACACAGTAAGAATCATTCATTAGGTCACACTTAACCCCATTCAGCGCCCCCTACAGGTTAACCCCTTCACTGCCAGTGTAATTTTCACAGTAATCAGCGCATTTTTATAGCCTTGAGCCTTGAGGCGATTTAGTTCACATTTGTAGCGCTATACAAGTTATTCACTCACTCACAATGGTCCCAAAATGGTGTCAAAAGTGTCCGATGTGTCCGCCATAATGTCGCAGTCACGATAAAAATCGCTGATCGCCGCCATTACTAGTAAAAAAAAATATTAATAAAAATGCCATAAAACTATCCCCTATTTTGTAGACGCTATAACTTTTGCGCAAACCAATCAATAAACGCTTATTGTGATTTTTTTTACCAAAAATATGTAGAAGAATACGTATCAGCCTAAACTGAGGAAAAATATATGTTTTTTTATATATTTTTTGGGGATATTTATTATAGCAAAAAGTAAAAAATATTGCACTTTTTTCAACATTGTCGCTTTAATTTTGTTTATAGCGCAAAAAATAAAAACCGTAGAGGTGATCAAATACCACCAAAAGAAAGCTCTATTTGTGGGAAAAAAAGGACGTCAGTTTTATTTGGGAGCCACGTCGCACGACCGCGCAATTGTCAGTTAAAGCGACGCAGTGCCGAATCGCATAAAGGGGCCTGGTCCTTTAGCAACAAAATGGTTCGGGCTTAAGTGGTTAAAAAGGAGCTCCAGTCTCCCAAAAAATAAAAGTCAACAGCTACAAATACTGTATATAAGGACACTTACCTGTCCAGGGATCCAGCAATGTCCGCACCCGAGCCGATTCTGCCGGCTTCACACCCAGTTCCCTACTGCGCATGCGTGAGCCAAGCAGCGATATGTGACTGGTCCTGCAGTCTTCTGGAACCTGTGTGTGTCCCAGAAGGCTGCGGGGGGAGGGGGAAGGAGGAGGGGCCTCACCCATCTGCAGATGAATTAAACAGAGTGAATACAATAATGTTACTTTATGTCTCTAAATTACTTTACAGAACAGTGTTTACAGACACTGATCAGAAGTTCCATTTTAGTAGCAGTAGCTACTGCTTAACATAGCAAGTCACAGGTAAAATAGAGCAGCAGAGGGAAAGCGGGTGTAGCGGCCTCACCCTCTCTCTCTTCTTTAGTGGATACTTTGGCTTTGGTCTAGGGATACTTTGAAGGGGAGAACGAGGTGCGCCACGGCCCATGTCCTCTAGATTTCAGCATGTAGAGGTGAAGACCAGCATCTAATTACACCCGGGCTGTGTATACGCTCAGAGCCAAGTCTGTTCTGCTGATAACCCCCTTTGCTCCCAGTAATTGGAGTACCACACACTGAAAAGGTCCAACACTTATTTATTCCATAACGGCAAACAAATAGTCTTTTGCGAGCAGACAGTTTGAGACCCATAGAACAGTCCAGTATTGGTGGGGAGTAGGTCAAGGCACAATCCTCAAAGAAACTAAACCGTTGAGGTTTCACCAACGGTTGCTAAGCACAGTGGCTGTTAAATGGACTTTTTTTGGCTTCAGAGTCTCTTCCAGCGACTCTAGTGAACAGGAACTGCAGTTACCTTCGCTACGTTGCAGCCCCTGTCAGGGGGAAGACATCCCTCCAAGGGAGTTACCAGAGGCCCCGCCGCCACCGGATTAATGCTGTACCGGGCTATCCGGAAGGGTTACACTCCCCGGCCTCCTCGCCTCAGATACGGGTCCCAACACCTTAGGGCCCCTCGGACTCCTCCACCCTTGCGGGAACCCAGTCGAAGTCCTGGGCTCCAGGCCTTGGCCGTAGTACCTCACCCCAGGCTTAAGGTGCCTGGGATGGACTCCATCCCTCGCTCCGGCCAGGTCAAGGGCACCTGGGCCCGTATCTCCGAAACGCCAGCACCCAGGCCGAAGGTGCCTGTGTGCGGCCGCTAGTGATGAGCCGAACACCCCCGGGTTCGGTTCGCACCAGAACCCGCGAACGGACCGAAAGTTCGTACGAACATTAGAACCCTATTAAATACAATGGATGCGAACGTTCGAATTCTAAAGTGCTAATTATAACAACTATTATGCATGTTATTGTCCTAAAAAGGGTTTGGGAACCCGGGTTGTGCACCAGGGGACATGTATCAATGCAAAAAGAAGTTTTAAAAACGGTCGTTTTTCGGGAGCAGTCATTTTAATGATGCATAAAGTGAAAAAAAAAAAGTCAAATATTCCTTTAAATATCGTACCTGGGGGGTGTCTAAAGTATGCCTGTGAAGTGCCACGTGTTTCCCGTGTTTAGAACTGTCCCTGCACAAAATGACACTTCTAAAGGAAAAAAAAGCCATTTAAAACTGCTTGCGGCTTTAATGTAATGTCTGGTCCCGGTAATATGGATGAAAATCTTTAAGAAAAATGGCATAGCTACCCCATGACCCCCCCCCACCCCAGCCCATTACCAGCCCCTTTGGGTCTTGTATGGATATTAAGGGGAACCCCGCACATAAAATAAAAAAGGCCCTATATACTCTGAACAGCCGTATACAGGCGGTGCATACAAGACAGGGACTGTAGGTTTGTTCTTATATAGAATCTGTTTGTAATTTTGAACAGGTACATTGTTTAAGTGTAGCTCCAGCCCAAAAATCTATTTTTAAACTTTTTGGAAAACATAGGTAAGGGTTATCACCCCTGTAACATTTGTTTTGCTGTCTGTGCCCCTGTTCAGAACATTTCACCTCACTTTCCGTCCCAATGACAACTGTTTTTGAAATGTGGTGTTTTTCTTGAAACAAGGATTGCTGATAAAGCATCAGTACAGAGGAGACACCTTTCTCCCATATTAATTCTTACAGGAGAGAATTTTCCTTCCAAGGGGTAGATTTCCCCTCACTTCCTGTTGTCTTCTTGCGTTTGCAAGTAGGAGTCGTTTGTAAGTTGGATGTTTGAAAGTAGGGACCTGCCGTATATACTCTGCAGAAATAGGCCCCTTAGTTGTTGGTGTTGGCACAACACTGTAAGCACTCACAGTTACTCTTGGTTGGTGCTGGAACGCCCTGCTGTCACTTATTATATCAGGAATTTTAATTACATATAATTGTTGAACAGTGGTAGTAAAAATTGGGCCTTTGATGGTGGTGCTGGTGCCACAACACTGTAAGCCCTGACAGTTACTCTTGGTGGGTGCAGCAATGGGCCCTGCTGTGAATTATTAGATCAAGAATTGTAATTGCATGCCCCTGTTGAACAGGGGCTGAAAAATTGGGCCTTTCGTGGTGGTGGTGGTGGTGGTGGTGTTGCCACAACACTGTAAGCCCTCAGAGTTACTCTTGGTGGGTGCAGGAATGGGCCCTGCTGTGAATTATTAGATCAAGAATTGTAATTACATGCCCCTTTTGAACAGGGGCTGAAAAATTGGGCCTTTCGTGGTGGTGGTGGTGGTGGCGTTGCCACAACACTGTAAGCCCTCAGAGTTACTCTTGGTGGGTGCAGCAATGGGCCCTGCTGTGAATTATTAGATCAAGAATTGTAATTACATGCCCCTGTTGAACAGGGGCTGAAAAATTGGGCCTTAGGCACTGGTGGCACAACACTACAACCCCTCACAGATACTGTACTTGGAGCACAGCAATGAGCCCTGTTGCAAAGTATTGCTTCAAAAATTGTAATGACACGCCCCTGTTAAACAGGGGCTTGAAAAATTGGGCCTTAGGCACTGGTGCCACAACACTCCAACCCCTCACAGATACTGTACTTGGAGCACAGCAATGAGCCCTATGGCAAATTATTGCTAAAAAAATTGTAATTACACGCCCCTGTAAAACAGGGGCTGAAAAATTGGGCCTTAGCCACTGGTGGCGGCACCCATAAACAAAAATGATCTTCCAAGCTATCATCATCAATCGTATCATTGAGGACTCGGAGGAGGAGGATAGCCAGTCAACATAACAGCACAGGCACTCAGCATCAGCATCAGTCTTGAAGGGATGTGACATGTTAAAATCAATTAGTCTGTTATATCAGCATCAGGTGTGTGGTAGCTGGTGGTGATCCAAGACTGGTTCATCTTGATGAAAGTCAGTCGATCAACCGAGTCGGTGGACAGGCGCACCCTGTGATCCGTGACAAATCCTCCAGCAGCACTGAATGTGCGTTCCGAAAGAACGCTGGATGCAGGACAGGCCAGTAGCTCAATTGCATACTGTGCAAGCTCTGGCCAGTGATCCATCCTCAAGACCCAGTAAGCCAGAGGATTTTCGGTGGGGAAGGTGTCCAAGTCTGACCTTGCCCCTAGATATTCCTGCACCATGTTTATCAGACGCTGGCGATGGTTGCTGGAACCGATCATACTTTGGGGCTGCGGACTAAAGAATTGTCTGAACGCATCGGTCAGACGGCCACCTTCCCCACCGCTCCTTCTTTGACTGGCCGAAGCCTCAGCAACTCGTTGTCCAGGACCAGGAGTTTGTAACCTCCCAGTCTCTGGGAACGCGTTGCACAGACCTTTCTGCAAGGCCTCCCCGGAGTTGTCTCATCCTCTGCTCCCTCTGCGACGGTAACATAAGGTCCGCAACCTTACCCTTGTACCGTGGATCAAGGAGAGTGGCCAGCCAGTAATGGTCCCTCTCCTTGATCCGAAGAATACGAGGATCCTTCCACAGACTTTGCAGGATCAGGGAGGCCATGCAGCGTAGGTTTGCTGAGGCATTCGCTCCGGAGTCCTCTGGGTCACTAAGGACGACATGATCCGCAGCCACCTCCTCCCAGCCACGTACAAGTCCACTGGTTTCTTGGGACTGTAAATCATCCCTAAAAGACTGCTGCTGATGATGCTGAGTGCCAGCCTCCACCTCCATGCTGACACAATCCTCCTCCTCCTCCTCCTCCTCGTCCTCTTCCTGTGCGATGGGTGGGACAGAAGGAACACTGTCTGGGTAAAGGGGGCCTTGAGAGGCAAGGAAGTCCTCCTCTTCCTGCCTCTGTTCTGCCTCAAGTGCCCTGTCCATTATTCCACGCAGCGTGTGCTCCAACAGGTGGACAAGAGGTACAGTGTCACTGATGCATGCACTGTCACTGCTCACCATCCTCGTGGCCTCCTCAAATGGTGCCAGGACAGTGCATGCATCCCTGATCATGCCCCACTGGCGTGGAGAAAAAAAACCAAGCTCCCCTGACCCTGTCCTGGTGCCGTAGTCGCACAGGTACTCATTGATGGCCCTCTGCTGCGTGTGCAGCCGCTGCAGCATGGCCAACGTTGAGTTCCACCTGGTGGGCATGTCACATATAAGGCGGTTCTTGGGCAGGTTCAACTCCTTTTGCAGCTCAGCCAGGCGAGCACTGGCATTATAAGATCTGCGGAAATGCACACAGACTTTCCTGGCCTGCCTCAGGACATCCTGTAAGCCCGGGTACCTGCCCAAGAACCGCTGCACCACCAGGTTAAGGACGTGAGCCACACAGGGCACATGGGTCAGTTGTCCCTGTCGGAGGGCGGAGAGGAGGTTGGTGCCATTGTCGCAAACCACCATTCCTGGCTTAAGCTGGCGTGGCGTCAACCACCTCTCGGCCTGGCCCTGCAGAGCAGACAGGACCTCTGCCCCAGTGTGGCTTCTGTCCCCCAAACACACCAGCGCAAGCACGGCATGGCATCTTTTTGCCTGCGTACTTGCGTAGCCCCTTGAACGGCTACGGAGCACCGCTGGTTCATAGGACAAACCACAGGAAGAGGCCATGGAGGAAGAAGAAGAGGAGGGGGTGGAGGAAAGAGGTGTGTCACAACCAGTAGTAGCATTTTGGAGGCGTGGCGGTGGAACAACCTCCAACACTACTGCACCTTGTCCTGCATCCTTCCCAGCTGCCAAAAGAGTGACCCAATGGGCCGTGAAAGAAAGGTAACGTCCCTGTCCATGCCTGCTGGACCACGAGTCAGCGGTAATATGCACCTTACCGCTGACCGCCCTGTCCAGCGAGGCCAAGACATTGCCTTCCACATGCCGGTAGAGAGCCGGAATAGCCTTCCGTGAGAAAAAGTGGCGTTTGGGAACCTGCCACTGAGGAACCGCACATTGCACAAACTCACGGAAGGGGGCCGAGTCTACCAACTGAAAAGGCAGCAGTTGAAGCGCTAGCAATTTAGCCAAGCTAGCATTCAACCGCTGGGCATGTGGATGGCTGGGAGTGAACTTCTTTCGACGGTCCAGCAGCTGGGGCAGGGAAATTTGCCTGCTAGAATCGGACGTCGGTGTACTGCTAGCAGAGTGGCCGCAAGTACTTGGCTGTGACACACCTAATTCTACACCTTCATTCCTCTCAGTGCATGTTTCAGAGAGGACTGAAGTTATAGTGGGGTTGGAGATCCCAGCTGATGCGGTGCAAGGAGAGGTCCGCTTTGTTCTTTGGTGTGGGTCTTTGAGGTAGGCTTGCCAACGAGCTGCATGGCAGGTCAACATATGTCTGGTCAGGCATGTGGTACCCAAGCGGCTGATGTTTTGGCCACGCGATATACGCTTGAGACATATGTTGCAAACAGCAGCTGTGCGATCTGATGCACTAGCCTCAAAAAAGGCCCACACCAAAGAACTTTTTGAATGACGGGCAGAGGCAGCGCCCTGCACAGGCGGAGCTCTGCGGTGTGATTCCGTCGGTGTACTGCCCTTACGCTGGCCACCAAAGGGCATCCTGCCTCGTTGGAGATGTGCCTCCTCCTCATCCTCCTCCTCCTCCTCTCTGCTATTAGGCACCCACGTGGAGTCAGTGACCTCATCATCCCCTCCCTCCTCATCACTGGAGCCAATCTGGCAGTATGCTGCAGCTGCTGGAACATGACTGCCAGATTGGTGTCCTTCTTGAGCATCCCCTCTGTCTGCTCTCACGCTACTGCCTTCCTGTAGCTGGGTTTCATCATCAGACCCTTCGAAACGCTGGGCATCCTCCTGGAGCATGTACCCAACACTGTGCTCAAACAGTTCGGGGGACTCCTCAGGAGGAGGACATGGTGGGTCTAGGGAAGGAGTGACTGATGATGAGTCTGACATTGATACCAGGGAAGAGGACGCTTTGGCAGCTGCTTTGCCAGTACCCTGAGCCTGGGTGAGAGAGGATGAGGAGGAGGAGGAGGGCTTGGTCATCCACTCTACCAAGTCTTCGGCATGATGTGGCTCAACATGTCCAGCTGCCGAAAAGAAGGACAAGCGTGTCCCATGGCCATGTGCTGATGACAATGCACCGCGTCCACGACCAGCACTGTTGCCCCCAGACACAGAGCCTGCTTGCCCTCTGTTATTGCCTCCTGACTGTCTGCCTCTCCTTGTTTGCCTTCCAGACATTCTAATAGATGGCCTGCAGGGAGATGGGAAAAAAGCAATAAGGGCTACCTTCAGGTGTCCTTCTCTGTCCCTTTACTTAAGGATTTCTAAATATGGTTGAGGATGATTGCTTTTGCACAGAATAGCACAACGACAATTTCCCTGACTGTCCAAAAAACAAGGATTTCAAAGATGGTTGATGAGGAATGCTTTAGCACACTATAGCACAAGGAGAATTTCCCTCACTGTCCTTCCCTGTCCCTAGAAACAAGGATTATCACAGTGAAAGAAACTGACACTCTTCCTACCTATAGTTTTCTGTCCCTAGAAAAAATGTTTTTTTAAAGCACACTATAGCACAAGGAGAATTTCCCTCACTGTCCTTCCCTGTCCCTAGAAACAAGGATTATCACAGTGAAAGAAACTGACACTCTTCCTACCTATAGTTTTCTGTCCCTAGAAAAAATGTTTTTTTAAAGCACACTATAGCACAAGGAGAATTTCCCTCACTGTCCTTCCCTGTCCCTAGAAACAAGGATTATCACAGTGAAAGAAACTGACACTCTTCCTACCTATAGTTTTCTGTCCCTAGAAAAAATGTTTTTTTAAAGCACACTATAGCACAAGGAGAATTTCCCTCACTGTCCTTCCCTGTCCCTAGAAACAAGGATTATCACAGTGAAAGAAACTGACACTCTTCCTACCTATAGTTTTCTGTCCCTAGAAAAAATGTTTTTTTAAAGCACACTATAGCACAAGGAGAATTTCCCTCACTGTCCTTCCCTGTCCCTAGAAACAAGGATTATCACAGTGAAAGAAACTGACACTCTTCCTACCTATAGTTTTCTGTCCCTAGAAAAAATGTTTTTTTAAAGCACACTATAGCACAAGGAGAATTTCCCTCACTGTCCTTCCCTGTCCCTAGAAACAAGGATTATCACAGTGAAAGAAACTGACACTCTTCCTACCTATAGTTTTCTATCCCTAGAAAAAATGTTTTTTTAAAGCACACTATAGCACAAGGAGAATTTCCCTCACTGTCCTTCCCTGTCCCTAGAAACAAGGATTATCACAGTGAAAGAAACTGACACTCTTCCTACCTATAGTTTTCTGTCCCTAGAAAAAATGTTTTTTTAAAGCACACTATAGCACAAGGAGAATTTCCCTCACTGTCCTTCCCTGTCCCTAGAAACAAGGATTATCACAGTGAAAGAAACTGACACTCTTCCTACCTATAGTTTTCTGTCCCTAGAAAAAATGTTTTTTTAAAGCACACTATAGCACAAGGAGAATTTCCCTCACTGTCCTTCCCTGTCCCTAGAAACAAGGATTATCACAGTGAAAGAAACTGACACTCTTCCTACCTATAGTTTTCTGTCCCTAGAAAAAATGTTTTTTTAAAGCACACTATAGCACAAGGAGAATTTCCCTCACTGTCCTTCCCTGTCCCTAGAAACAAGGATTATCACAGTGAAAGAAACTGACACTCTTCCTACCTATAGTTTTCTGTCCCTAGAAAAAATGTTTTTTTAAAGCACACTATAGCACAAGGAGAATTTCCCTCACTGTCCTTCCCTGTCCCTAGAAACAAGGATTATCACAGTGAAAGAAACTGACACTCTTCCTACCTATAGTTTTCTGTCCCTAGAAAAAATGTTTTTTTAAAGCACACTATAGCACAAGGAGAATTTCCCTCACTGTCCTTCCCTGTCCCTAGAAACAAGGATTATCACAGTGAAAGAAACTGACACTCTTCCTACCTATAGTTTTCTGTCCCTAGAAAAAATGTTTTTTTAAAGCACACTATAGCACAAGGAGAATTTCCCTCACTGTCCTTCCCTGTCCCTAGAAACAAGGATTATCACAGTGAAAGAAACTGACACTCTTCCTACCTATAGTTTTCTGTCCCTAGAAAAAATGTTTTTTTAAAGCACACTATAGCACAAGGAGAATTTCCCTCACTGTCCTTCCCTGTCCCTAGAAACAAGGATTATCACAGTGAAAGAAACTGACACTCTTCCTACCTATAGTTTTCTGTCCCTAGAAAAAGTGTTTTTTTAAAGCACACTATAGCACAAGGAGAATTTCCCTCACTGTCCTTCCCTGTCCCTAGAAACAAGGATTATCACAGTGAAAGAAACTGACACTCTTCCTACCTATAGTTTTCTGTCCCTAGAAAAAATGTTTTTTTAAAGCACACTATAGCACAAGGAGAATTTCCCTCACTGTCCTTCCCTGTCCCTAGAAACAAGGATTATCACAGTGAAAGAAACTGACACTCTTCCTACCTATAGTTTTCTGTCCCTAGAAAAAATGTTTTTTTAAAGCACACTATAGCACAAGGAGAATTTCCCTCACTGTCCTTCCCTGTCCCTAGAAACAAGGATTATCACAGTGAAAGAAACTGACACTCTTCCTACCTATAGTTTTCTGTCCCTAGAAAAAATGTTTTTTTTTTTTTTGTCAATAACTCTTTTTATTGAAAGCCACATCGGACACAAATCAAATGCAATAGTTTTACAACCAACAGGATAATCGTTAACACGTCTGGGTATAGGGTCGTAACAGTTCCTGAGCATGTAATCACTGTATCTCTGCTATGTGCTGTATTATCCAATCCTATCGAGTTATCACAACAGGGACATGGTATGTCGTCAACCAAGTTTTCGAGCCAATGTAGTTATTATGTACATTAGTGCGAGGATCCCAAAGGGGCTCCCATGAAGAGGATAATATAACAAGAGAAGAAAGAAAAGAAATAGAAGAATGAAAAAAAAATGGGGGGGGGAGGGGGCGAAAAGACAATAGAAGGGTGGGGGGTAGAGGGGGTGTGGGGGGGGTGTCGTCAAGTTATACCTGGCTCCAAGTCACCGCGTTCCTCCCTTCGGTGCCAGAGCTCCCAAACCATGTTATGCGCGTCCAGGCGATCCTGAATTCTTGCGGTCATCCTCTCCATTACTTCTACATCTCTAATCCTGGCATACAGCGCTCCCTCCGGAGGAGGGGAGCTGCGTTTCCAGTTCAGTGCCACTAAGCAGCGAGCTGCCGTAAGGACATGACTAGCTAGCTTCTTATGTGGGCGTGGGGCCTTCAGAGACATCAGTCCTAGTATGAAAAATGTAGGGGTCATGGGGACCTCCGTTTCAAGGAGTCGAATTAGTAGTTGGTGTACAGAAGCCCAGAAGGGGGCTATCAGTGGGCACTCCCAGTAGATATGATATAGAGTCCCCTTCGCCCCCATGCATCGCCAGCAGCGATCTGAGCTGGCCGGGTGAATGGCATGGAGAACATCAGGGGTCATGTACCAGAAGTACATTATTTTGTAAATATTTTCTTTATAGAGTGTACATAGCGATGTCTTGGACGCCTGGGTCCAAATGGCCCGCCATTGGTCCACGGGTATCTCCTCACCCAAAGCCTTTTCCCATTTAATCATATATCTGTGTTTGCCCATTGAATCAAGGGGCCTCTCATTCAGTATTTTGTATATATCTGAGATCAGGCCTCTCTGAGCTGAGCCTGCCAGAATTAGGCGCTCAAAAGGGGTAGGTGGGGAGAAATGCAGGTTTGGAGCAAACGTTAGGGCATAGTGGCGGATTTGGAGATACCCGTAGAAAGCTTGTTTAGGGAGGTCATAGTGTGATTGCAAGTCCTCAAAAGAGCATAGTTTACGGGTGCATGGCTCTATCAAGTTTCCAAAGTGAAAGAGGTCTCTCGTTGTCCAGGGGGAGGACATTTGGTGGGTTAAGCTATCTGGCATGTCGGGGTTACAGGCAAAGGAGGTCAGGAGCGAGCTGTCCGACGACAGTTTGTGTTGTCGTGTTAGTTTACGCCATAGCCTCCGGAGCTGTGCCATCGGGCCTAGCAATCGGGCAGGGTCCACCTCCGCGTTCGCGCTCCATAACAGGCTGTTTGGGTGTATCGGGGCTAACCATAATTTCTCTATCTCTGTCCATTTATTATAAGAGCGGAGTGTGAACCAGGAAGTTATCGCTCTCAGTTGTGCCGCCTGGTAGTATTTTACCAGGTTAGGGAAGGCCAGGCCCCCGTCAGACCTAGCTGCTTGTAATACTGAACGTGGGATTCTGTGCCTCCCGTAGTTCCATGTAAATTGCAGTAGGTCCGCTTGTAAGTGTTTCAGTTGGCCGTAGGGAACAGGGATAGGTAGGGTCTGGAAGAGGTACAGTAATTTTGGGAGGATCGTCATTTTCACAGACGCGATCCTTCCAAGCAAGGAGATGTGATGTTTTTTCCATTGTTGGAGAAGGGTTCTGATATTGTGGAAAAGAGGAGGGAAATTCTCCCGGTAGAGGGTAGCGAATTGTGGGGTGATATTAATTCCCAGGTACTTTAGGGCGGTGGTTTTCCAGCTATAGGGGAAGTTGGCTTTCAGGTGTGCTACCTCCTCCCCCGGTGTGTTGATTGGGAGGGCCTCTGACTTAGATGTATTAATTTTATAACCCGATAGAGCCCCGTATCGATCTAGTTCTGCGTGGAGATTTGGGAGGGAGGTTCTAGGTTGGGTTAATGAGAGAATAATGTCGTCTGCGAACAGGGAGATTTTAAACTCCCTGTCTCGTACCTTTATGCCCTTAATGTCCGGGTTATTACGGATTGTGGCTGCTAGGGGTTCCACACACAGTGCAAATAGCAGGGGTGAAAGCGGACACCCCTGTCTGGTGCCATTTCGCACCGGTAGCGGAGCTGACAGGGCGAAGGGGGTCCTGACCTGGGAGGAAGGGTCTAAGTATAGGTGCTGTATGGCTCTATAGAAGGGTCCCCTAAATCCCACGTGGCGGAGTGTGGCGAACAGGAAGGGCCACCCCAGGCGGTCGAACGCCTTTTCTGCGTCTAGACTCAGCAACAGGGCTTGTGTGCGTTCCCTGTTCGCCACCTCCACCAAGTCTATGATCTTCCTGGTGTTGTCTCCTGCCTGGCGAAGGGGGACGAAGCCCACCTGATCCTTATGGATCAGGGAGGGTAAGACCGTGTTCAGGCGTATAGACAGGAGTTTAGTGAATATTTTTAAGTCCGAGTTAAGCAGGGCAATTGGCCTATAGTTAGCGCAGATGGAGGGGTCCTTCCCGGGCTTGGGGATCACTGTGATAAAGGAGCTCTGCATATCCCTCGGGATCGGGGTGTCATGTAGGAAAGCATTAAAGAGTCTGCCCATGGAGGGGAGCAGGAGTGGGAGGAATTCCTTGTAGTACTCATAAGGAAAGCCATCTGGGCCTGGGGCTTTACAATTGGGTAGGGATTTGACTGTCTGTTCTATTTCCTCATGTGTTATCGGGACGTTCAGGGAGTCCAGATCTGTAGAACGGAGTTGCGATATTCCACTACAATCCAGGTATTGCTGGATACGTTTGGCCGTTTCGGGCTTGGGGGGGTTTGCGGGAATATCAGGATTGTTGTACAGGGCCTCGTAGAATTCCGCAAAGGATTGTGCTATGTCCGTGGGGTGGGAAACCAGGGTGCCCGAACCGTTTTGGATCTGATGTGGGGTCGAAGCCTGGGTGCTGTCACGGAGCTTCCGAGCTAGCAGTGTATGGGCTTTGTTACCCTTGTCGTAAAACTTCTGTTTTAGTTTGATTAGGGCTTTCTCAACTCGGCCCAGGGCCAGGTCACCTAAGGTTGCTCTAAGGGAAGTCATTTTTTTTAGGAGAGTCAGAGTGGGGTTGGATTGGAGTTGTTTTTCAAGGGTTCTAAGCTCTTTTTCTGTCTGGGTCTGCAAGGCCTGCGCGTCCCGCTTCATGGCAGAGGAGAGGGCCATACATCTGCCCCTCATCACCGCCTTGTGGGCTTCCCATAGAGTGGATGCAGTTACATCCCCCGTATTGTTTTCTGCCAGATAATGTTGTAGTGTGGAGGACAGTTCCATTTTCGAGGGGAGGTGTTGCAGCAGGAATGTGTTTAGTCGCCAGGTGCATGGTCCTCGCGTCGGGGTGCCTATGTCTAGGGTCAGCACCACCGGGGCGTGATCCGACCACGAGATTGGCAGAATCTGTGCGGTTCGGGCCACGCGTAGGGTGGCATTATTAACAAAGACGTAGTCTATGCGGGAGTGCGTTCGGTGTGGGGCAGAATAGAAAGTGTACTGTCGGTCACCAGGGTGGAGAGCCCGCCAGGCGTCAAAGAGGGCGTACCTTCTGGTTATTTGGCGGAAGAGCCTCGAGTCTCTAAGTGCTCGAGCAGTAGGCGCCCTGGGGCCCAGTCCCTGGCGATCTGCCAGCTCCGAATGGGTTAGGTTAAAGTCCCCCCCCACCACTAATAGTCCATGGTCTGAGCGGAAAAGGCGAGCTAGTGCTCTATTAAGGAATCCCGTCTGCCTGACATTTGGGACATATACTACACAGAACGTGATTTCCCTTTCCAGCCACAGGCCCCGGAGGATAAGGAAATGGCCCTGAGGATCACTATAGTGGGACGAGTACTTGAAGGGGGACCCCTGTTTAATCAGGAGGGCCACACCCGCTCTCTTGTGGGGCCCTGAGGATAAATAGACCTGTGGGTAATACCTGGAGGCGAACGCGAAGGTGCCCTCCTTGTCAAAGTGGGTTTCCTGTACCATGACAACACTCGCCCCCGACTGCCTAAACTCCCTCAATGCCAGATGTCTCTTACGATTAGAGTTCAGGCCGTGGACATTTAAAGATAATATTTTAGCCATGAGTGTTCGGGTGGGGAGTGTATATACTCATCTGGTGGTGGCGGAGATGGTCCGGACCGTCATGGCTGGGAGCCGGTTTTGCGCTGGAGGAGATCCGGGGGTCCCGGTGGTGGAGCCAGGTGACGACAAAGGAAGGGAGGGGGTTAAGAATAGCTAAGAAAGAGAGAAGAGTAGTTAGTGCAACAAATCTATGTATGAACACAAAAAACAACATTATCAGACCTAAGGGGACCAGCCGGCCCAGGTCCAAAAGGCTTCCCGTGGGCCCCCCCGCCCCCACCTCATGAGGGTGAGCCAGGGGGCCCCAGGGGAACCCAAAGTCCAACAGGCAAGACATTGTAAACCCGCTTGCTCTGGTAGTCCAGTATTCCAAAAAAGGAAATAAATAAAAAAAAAAAAAAAAAAAGGGGGGGGGAGGCAGGGGTAACTCGGACAGTCTCTCTCCAAAGTCTCTTCCGAGACTCGCCCATAGTGTTTATCTGGGTATAGCTAGGGTGCCAAAGGTGGGTCAGTGAACAGCCTGATGCCAGGGATGCTCCACCTGGATGGGCAAAAATGAAAAAACGAGGAGAAAGAAAAGGGGGCGAAGGAACGGTCCTTCACGCATGCTATGAGGTAGTGGGGTGACTTGCTCATGATCTTCGCTGCTGTGATCCCCGGCCCCTCGGGGGTCTCTCCGGTCCTCTGGAGCGCTTAGGTGGAGGGACCGTCTGCCAGACTGTGGGCGGTGGGGGCGGGGTGGCTATGAGATCCCACTCGGGAAGCTGGGGTACTCTAAGTTCCAGGGTGTTGCAAAAAGGGTCGAGGTCCTCCGGGTATCTCAGGGTCGCCGTCTTGCCCTGACGTTTGGCTGTGAGGCTGAAGGGGAATCCCCATCGGTAAGGAATGTTCTCATCCTGGAGCATTCGCAGCAGTGGTTGGAGAAGCCGTCTTTTTTGCAAAGTGATCCAGGACAAGTCCGGGAATAGTTGGATGTGGTGGTCTCCTAGGGTTACTTTGCGTGCTAGGCGGGCTTGCCTCATGATATCTTCTTTCAGAGGGTACGATGATAGCCTGCAAATAATATCTCGGGGTCTGGCCGCGGTGCCCTTGGGCCGTAATGCTCGGTGTGCTCTATCCATTTCGATAGTGTGGTTTGGGGCCGCCCCAATAAGGTCATTAAAGAGAGTTTGTAGCGTATTCTGGACATCTTCCGGGCCCTCTGCTTCTGGGACCCCCCGGACACGGATATTGTTCCTGCGCCCCCTGTTGTCCAGGTCCTCTACGTGGCGCTGCATGTCTCGGAGGAGGGTGCGGTGTTCAGACCCCTGAACTTGGGTTCTATGTATTGCAATTTTGGTTTCCTGGATTTCCTCCTCAGCCATCTCCACCCTGTCTGCCAAGTGTTTGAGTCCCGATTGGAGGGCTTGAATCTCCGATCTGCAAGTGGACTTCACTTCCTCGACAAGTTGTCTGAAATCATCCTTAGTCGGCATTGCTCGGAGACATGCCTGCCACGGCGGGGGTATCTGGGGGGGGTACTCCTGTCCCAGTGCCCTGGGGCAGTTGTCCGGCTGATCATGGGGATAGTGGGGGTATAGGCTAGCTCCCCAGAGGGGATTTGGTGAGGTATGATGGGCCCCCTGGTATTCCCACGGGTCACTCCAGTCCGGGCTTTGCGAGGGTGGGAGATTCCTGGCAGGGGACTTCGGGGAGTGAGGAGGGAGAGGGGGGCTTGCTGCCTGGGCATAGGAGAGGGCTGGTGCTGCGTGTGGGCCCTGTAAAAGAGGGGCCCTCGACCTGGATTGCCTCTGTGTCCTGGGTGATAGGGGGTCCGGTACGGTGGTCTCAGTGGGGTTACCTGTTCCCGGTGACTCGCAGGCCGGGGGTGTGTGAGGGAGGCTTGGCAGGGATGGATGGTCCTCTCCCCCTCCAGCATAGGGCTGCGAGCTGGCTGCTGTGTCCGTTAGGCCCGGATCTGAGGCGGTACGGAGCAGCTGCGGGAAGGCCCCAGAGCACTGGGTGTATGGCTGAGGCCTCGTGGGGAGTCCCAAGATGGCCGCCGGGGATGAGGGGCGGCTGGCTGCGGAATGTAGCGTTGGCCCGAGGGGGGGACTCACCGCTCCTTGGACCCGGGGTGGCTCCCCGGTCATCTGCTGTGAGGTGCCTGGGCCCAGGGGATCCCGTTGTTGCTGGGAGGCCGGGATGGAGTTCGGATGGAGGGCTGCGGCCTGCTCCATGGCGCCGGCCGGCGCCATCTTGATCATCCTGCACGGTGGGAGGTCAGGGTGACTGAAGTAGTCCCGGAGGTCGGATGACGAACCTGGGGGGGGTTGCGAGGACCCCCGAGGCTTCGTAGAGCGGGTCGTTCTGGATCTACCCATTTTGGAGAGGTATGGCACCCTTTTTTTGATCTTTAGCTGCGGGCTGAGAGAGAGCTGCAAAGCTATGCTGCCATTCAGGTCAGGTTCCGGCCACGCCCCCAAAAAAATGTTTTTTTAAAGCACACTATAGCACAAGGAGAATTTCCCTCACTGTCCTTCCCTGTCCCTAGAAACAAGGATTATCACAGTGAAAGAAACTGACACTCTTCCTACCTATAGTTTTCTGTCCCTAGAAAAAATGTTTTTTTAAAGCACACTATAGCACAAGGAGAATTTCCCTCACTGTCCTTCCCTGTCCCTAGAAACAAGGATTATCACAGTGAAAGAAACTGACACTCTTCCTACCTATAGTTTTCTGTCCCTAGAAAAAATGTTTTTTTAAAGCACACTATAGCACAAGGAGAATTTCCCTCACTGTCCTTCCCTGTCCCTAGAAACAAGGATTATCACAGTGAAAGAAACTGACACTCTTCCTACCTATAGTTTTCTGTCCCTAGAAAAAATGTTTTTTTAAAGCACACTATAGCACAAGGAGAATTTCCCTCACTGTCCTTCCCTGTCCCTAGAAACAAGGATTATCACAGTGAAAGAAACTGACACTCTTCCTACCTATAGTTTTCTGTCCCTAGAAAAAATGTTTTTTTAAAGCACACTATAGCACAAGGAGAATTTCCCTCACTGTCCTTCCCTGTCCCTAGAAACAAGGATTATCACAGTGAAAGAAACTGACACTCTTCCTACCTATAGTTTTCTGTCCCTAGAAAAAATGTTTTTTTAAAGCACACTATAGCACAAGGAGAATTTCCCTCACTGTCCTTCCCTGTCCCTAGAAACAAGGATTATCACAGTGAAAGAAACTGACACTCTTCCTACCTATAGTTTTCTGTCCCTAGAAAAAATGTTTTTTTAAAGCACACTATAGCACAAGGAGAATTTCCCTCACTGTCCTTCCCTGTCCCTAGAAACAAGGATTATCACAGTGAAAGAAACTGACACTCTTCCTACCTATAGTTTTCTGTCCCTAGAAAAAATGTTTTTTTAAAGCACACTATAGCACAAGGAGAATTTCCCTCACTGTCCTTCCCTGTCCCTAGAAACAAGGATTATCACAGTGAAAGAAACTGACACTCTTCCTACCTATAGTTTTCTGTCCCTAGAAAAAATGTTTTTTTAAAGCACACTATAGCACAAGGAGAATTTCCCTCACTGTCCTTCCCTGTCCCTAGAAACAAGGATTATCACAGTGAAAGAAACTGACACTCTTCCTACCTATAGTTTTCTGTCCCTAGAAAAAATGTTTTTTTAAAGCACACTATAGCACAAGGAGAATTTCCCTCACTGTCCTTCCCTGTCCCTAGAAACAAGGATTATCAGAGTGAAAGAAACTGACACTCTTCCTACCTATAGTTTTCTGTCCCTAGAAAAAAGTTTTTTTTAAAGCACACTATAGCACAAGGAGAATTTCCCTCACTGTCCTTCCCTGTCCCTAGAAACAAGGATTATCACAGTGAAAGAAACTGACACTCTTCCTACCTATAGTTTTCTGTCCCTAGAAAAAATGTTTTTTTAAAGCACACTATAGCACAAGGAGAATTTCCCTCACTGTCCTTCCCTGTCCCTAGAAACAAGGATTATCACAGTGAAAGAAACTGACACTCTTCCTACCTATAGTTTTCTGTCCCTGGAAAAAGTGTTTTTTTAAAGCACACTATAGCACAAGGAGAATTTCCCTCACTGTCCTTCCCTGTCCCTAGAAACAAGGATTATCACAGTGAAAGAAACTGACACTCTTCCTACCTATAGTTTTCTGTCCCTAGAAAAAATGTTTTTTTAAAGCACACTATAGCACAAGGAGAATTTCCCTCACTGTCCTTCCCTGTCCCTAGAAACAAGGATTATCACAGTGAAAGAAACTGACACTCTTCCTACCTATAGTTTTCTGTCCCTAGAAAAAATGTTTTTTTAAAGCACACTATAGCACAAGGAGAATTTCCCTCACTGTCCTTCCCTGTCCCTAGAAACAAGGATTATCACAGTGAAAGAAACTGACACTCTTCCTACCTATAGTTTTCTGTCCCTAGAAAAAATGTTTTTTTAAAGCACACTATAGCACAAGGAGAATTTCCCTCACTGTCCTTCCCTGTCCCTAGAAACAAGGATTATCACAGTGAAAGAAACTGACACTCTTCCTACCTATAGTTTTCTGTCCCTAGAAAAAATGTTTTTTTAAAGCACACTATAGCACAAGGAGAATTTCCCTCACTGTCCTTCCCTGTCCCTAGAAACAAGGATTATCACAGTGAAAGAAACTGACACTCTTCCTACCTATAGTTTTCTGTCCCTAGAAAAAAGGTTTTTTTAAAGCACACTATAGCACAAGGAGAATTTCCCTCACTGTCCTTCCCTGTCCCTAGAAACAAGGATTCGCACAGTAAAACACACTGACACTCTCCCTACCTATCCTTCTCTTTCCCTAAACTAAAGGAATCCAGGTTAAGCAAGAAAAAAAAAATGTCACTGTCCCTGCCTATGCTTCTCTTTCCCTGCTCCGGAACACACTACACTAGGCCGCCGTGCTGGCGGCCTTTTATAGTGTGGGGCGTGTACTAAACACCCTCAGCAATAATTGGCCACAGGCATCCTGCCTGTGGCCAATCATTGCTCTCCTCGCTGCCGGCGCTGTGATTGGCCAAGCATGCGGGGTCACAGTGCATGCTTGGCCAATCACAGCGCCTGGATGACACTGCGATGGCGTAGTGCATTGTGGGCCGTTCGCGTCACTCGAATTAGGCGCGAACGGCCCAAATTGTTCGATCTTCGTCGAACGATCGAACAGCCGATGTTCGAGTCGAACGTATGTTCGACTCGAACACCGAGCTCATCCCTAGCGGCCGCGTACTCCAACTCTGAACCCCGAGGTCAGGGCGTCCGCCGCTTTTATCTCCTCTCCCTTTGCGTCACAGCGGGTTCCCCGCCCCGCTGTACCGGCGCCAGGAAAGGACAAAAAGGTACAGTCTTGCGGTGCAGGTTCAACTCCTGCCCAGGGCAACAACGCCACCTGCAGGCCACAGGGAACCTTGCACCACCAGAGTCCTCCAAGAACCACAAAAGGGATTCTGAGATTCCCTAACAATTAGTACATCTGGGTTAACTAACCCAGATGCTCCCCCCCAAATTTAAATACCCGCTACACTCTTCCCCCTGTAATTTGACACTGGTCCCCAGTGTCTGGTCCAAACTCACACCCCACAAAGGTGGTGCATGAGCTCCGCCCAGAGACTAAACCATACAAACCAGCCCTGAATTGTGCCAAGACCTAGAATGGGAAAGAGAAAATATAAAACAGTAGAACTATAAAACTTTCAATAAAACACTTCTGACATTTACACATGCACCATCCTCCCTCTGACTATCTAAGCAGCCTTGACAGACGAATCTCCTGCAGAAGGGAAAAAACAACATCCTAACACAATGTGTGTTTTCTTGGAATGAACGGGTCCATCCTTGAAAAGGCCCATTCGCTCCAATGAGTATGGTGATGCAAGTGTAAAAAAAAAAAAAACAGTCGTTGCGCAGCACTGCCACCTGGTGACAGTGCCGCGGTAATGACACTTGGCCAAATCCTCCAGACAACTTTATTTTCTTTCTTTTCTCTGTGTCTACACTAACTACACCCCAAAGTCATTATCTTCTTTTCAGTGCAGGGAGAAAGAGCGAGAACAAACAGTAACAGCTCCCATTTCTCCAAAAGAGTAAAACGCCCAAATCAAAAAAAAACTAGGGCACAGTCCTTGTGTTCCGGCAAGTTCAGCAATGAACAATAATAGAGCACACAGGAGTCTTTTCCTCCTAAAGGTAGAACTTTGGGTGCGGCAGGAACAGGGGCTTCAGGTGCTTATCGAAAGTCTCCACATTATACTCAATGTTCTCTCCGTCCTTGCGACAAATAAGCACCTTGTCCGCATGGATGTGCCGACCCAACATCCACTCCGCTTTACAGTCCTTGAACTTCTTGGACACGGGGGATGAGCATGAAAGATATCGGCGAGCATGGGGCACTTTGAGCTTTTCCCAGACAAACTCATCATACCATCGCTGCCGCAGAACCTCCACTTCAAAGAGCAAGTCCCGGGGTTGGTATGGGTACTCCCACCCATATTCACGGGCAACTCTCTGACAGAAGAGCCGCTGTAGCCGGGCCAGAGGTGGCATGGTGGCACAGTCTCCTTCTCCAGGCTGGAAAATGGACTCCGGTTGCCGAGGTACTTTAACTACCTCCGTTGGCTTGGACTTGGGAGCCGGCAGCAATGAACGATGCGTTCCCGTCACCGGAACGGATGAAACAGTAGGCGATTCACAGGGTGGAAGGGTAGGCAAGAGACCAGATTCCTCCCCGGCCTCCGGGACCTCCACCCGGGGTGTACTATCCCCTGTAGACATGGGCAGATCCCTTGGTGCGCGGAGTGCGGGTAACGACATCTTGTCCCAACCCTTGCGGTGAAAGAGCCCATCAATCTCACCATCATCACCGGCATCTGACAGCAACTCCAGGTCGGAGGTGTCGTACATTTCCGCGGGCAGGTAATTCCCAGTAGATGGAGAATCACCCTCCCGCACGGGCTCCACCGACAATGGACTCCCGACACCTCCAACCACACTCACAGTCCCAACCCCTGGCTCACCTGTGCCTTCAGAAGAACAGGGATGTCCAGGGCTGTTCCCTCCGGATCCATCCAGGCCAGGCAAGCAGCGGGGCGAAGCTCTTCCACGACAAAATGATGCCTGTACAAGGCCGACTTTCCTCTTTGGAGGTGGGAGCAGGGAGCTTGTGGTGACCGAAGCAGCATCCTCGGATTTTTCAATCTCAGTCTCTGTTTGGGCACTCTCTTTGCCCTGGTCAGCACGCACAGAAATCTCCGCAAAGGCCTGGATCTCCCCTTCCGGAGTGGCGCTACCCGTGAGGCAGTTGAGGTGGAAGGCCCGGGGCCTTTCTGTGAATGGTTCCACCTCAAAAAGAAACTCCTTGCAGGCCTCACATCGCCCGAATGGCTTCAAGCTGACCACCAGTCCCGAGCAGCCGGGACAGATCACACCGAGGGCCTCTATGTCTCTGCATACATACAGAGCCAAACGTCCTCGGGGGCCTGAGTCTTATTCCTGTATCCGTTATGGAAGCAGCAAAGGAAGTCATCTTCGTGGGGTAAGGAACCGAAATCCACGGGGTACTTGAGGTCATCCCGACTGTCTGCTGCTCCATTGCGCACTGACCAACAAGCGCCAGAATCCACACGTGACTACTTCCACATGGCCAGACTCCTCCCACAGTCTGCACTTGTTCGCGGGCTTTCCCTTCTCCCCGACCTTGAACTGCGCAGCTATGGCGTGCCTCGTGGCGCGCCTGCCAACATGGCCGACCTACTCGGAACTCCACCGGGCAGCAAAGTCCAAACACAGACGTTCCCATCTCCATACACGAAGCACACATCCCGGACTTACAAGCCCCCACGTGTATTGGCCTCACCCTCTCTCTCTTCTTTAGTGGATACTTTGGCTTCGGTCTAGGGGTACTTTGAAGGGGAGAGCCAGGTGCGCCACGGCCTATGTCCTCTAGATTTCAGCATGTAGAGTTGAAGGCCAGCATCTAATTACACCCGGGCTGTGTAAACGCTCAGAGCCAAGTCTGTTTTGCTGATAACCCCTTTTGCTCCCAGTAATTGGAGTACCACACACTGAAAAGGTCCAACACTTATTTATTCCATAACGGCAAACAAATAGTCCTTTGCGAGCAGACAGTTTGAGACCCATAGAACAGTCCAGTATTGGTGGGGAGTAGGTCAAGGCACAATCCTCAAAGAAACTAAACCGTTGAGGTTTCACCAACGGTTGCTAAGCACAGTGGCTGTTCAATTGACTTTTTTTTGGCTTCAGAGTCCCTTCCAGCGACTCTAGTGAACAGGAACTGGAGTTACCTTCGCTACATTGCAGCCCCTGTCAGGGGGAAGACATCCCTCCAAGGGTGTTACCAGAGGCCCCGCCGTCACCGGATTAATGCTGTACCGGGCTATCCAGAAGGGTTACACTCCCCGACCTCCTCGCATCAGATACGGGTCCCAACATCTTAGGGCCCCTCGGACTCCTCCACCCTTGCGGAACCCAGTCGAAGTCCTGGGCTCCAGGCCTTGGCCGTAGTACCTCACCCCAGCTCCATCCCTCGCTCCGGCCAGGTCAAGGGCACCTGGGCCCGGATCTCCGGAACGCCAGCACCCAGGCCGAAGGTGCCTGGGTGTGGCCGCGTCCTCCAACTCTGAACCCCGAGGTCAGGGCGTCCGCCCCTTTTATCTCCTCTCCCTTTGCGTCACAACCCTGCTGTACCGGCGCCAGGAAAGGACAAAAAGGTACAGTCTTGCGGTGCCGGTTCAACTCCGGCCCAAGGCAACAACGCCACCTGCAGGCCACAGGGAACCTTGCACCACCAGAGTCCTCCAAGAACTACAAAAGGGATTCTCAGATTCCCTAACAATTAGTACATCTAAGTTAACTAACCCAGATGCTCCCCCCCAAATTTAAATACCCGCTACACGGGGCATGCTGCATACGCCCTGTGTATTTCAATACATTTTTTGGGCATATGTAGTACACCTAAGTTACAGGGCTGGTGAAGACTGATTCAATTTAATACATTTTCCATGGTTCAGTTGATGTAGTATTTCTCCAATGTGAATAAAACTAAAACTGGGTGAAGAGGCAACATTAAAAGAGGTTTTTTTTTCTTTTCTTTTGCTAGTCATACTTATCTCGGTGAATGCAGCATCAGACTGATGCTGCATCTGTCCCCCGGCGTCTCTGCACTGAGAACCGAGCCACCGAACACCATCGGTGGCTCGGTTCTCACTCATCCCCGAGCAGAGCGATGCTGACTGTCAGTCAGCATCGCTCCTGCTCTACTTCTCTGCGCTCATTGGAGTTCTCAGCTGTGGAGGGGCGGAGACCGTCCTTCTCAGCGCCTCGCGGAAACGCTGACACTGCCATCAATCAAGGCACCTGGCAGATCCAGACTTGGAAGTCGGGATGACGCGCTGCCTCGACTGATGGCAGTGATGTCAGGGGTGAGCGGACTTTAGACCGCTCTCTGCTGAAAATGGGTCACAGGAGTGCAAAATTAATTGCACTCCTGTGACCCAGAGGAGAAGCCCAGCCTAAAAAGCTCAGGCTTGACTTCTCCTTTAACAAACAAGATGTTTATGCTCTAAGATGCAAGTCCAGAGGCAGAAATGCAGGTTAAATATATATATCATAAAATTGCCTCCAAATGGTGTGCTTTTCCACTTTTGTAAAGACAACACCTAGAGGTAGTTATAGCTTGTGCTTAGTGCACTGGGACAGTATTTTATAGTACTTCAATATCCTACTTCAGTGTTTCTCAACTCCAGTCCTCAAGGCGCCCCAACGGGTCATGTTTTCAGGATTTCCCTCAGATGAAATGGCTGTGGTAATTACTAAGGCAGTGAAACTGATCAAATCACCTGTGCAAAATAATGGAAAACCTGAAAACATGACCTGTTGGGGCGCCTTGAGGACTGGAGTAAGAGAAACACTGTCCTACTTTATGCATTCTGCCTGCTACTCTAATTGTGACTCCATTTTGACCTGTGGTTCCTGTTGTACTTCTCTTTTCTTCTTTGTGAGTGTAGCCTGAATGTCATCTGTCATGGCCTGTGTGACTGAAAGTAATGTTGCTAATATTAATATTTCACTCAGTTAATAGGCAGTCAGTAAGGCTAAAGTTTAACCAAGGCAATATGGAAACCCAGGAATCATACTGATTAGCCAGATTGTTAGGGCTAATGTTGGAGCGTTCCAAGGCCTGATTATGTTTATTTGTAAACTACAGACATTTAAAAAAATTAAATAATATTACATATTGCATATTCATATTTCATATTATTCCTTAAAAACCTGCGAATAATAGATTGCATCAGCTTATTGACTCAGAGGAGTGACATATTTCCCCTCCCTTCTAGGTTTTCTAATTAAGACAGTGCTCAGTGTTTAGTTTACAGGAGCAGTCAAGTGCAAAGATAGTGCTCAGCTTTGATTTTAGACACACTTCTTGCACTGAACACGCATTCAACATGGTATTCGTAATATAAATCTACCACAGACTGCTATAGTTTACCTTTAACTGCTTATGTAGCGGGTATGTACTTTCCCGGTTGTAATTCAAACTGGCAGAGACACCAGTGATGTGCAGTTCCTTGCGGTCCAGCGGGTGGCACTGTCGCCTCGGGCTGGGGTTGAACCATTGCTGTTTGCTGTGCCTCCTTTTTGTCCTCCCTCGGCAGCGGTATGGTGGGGCGGGGAACCCGCCGTGCTTGCTGGGAGAGGGTATAAAGGGGCCGGCCATCTTTGTCACGGGGTCGAGTCCCAGGCACCTTCAGCCTGAGGGCGGTGGTTCGTGTCGGTCCTCTAGGCGGCCTAGGCCTAGAGGACGTCCGGAGGTCGTGTTCCATCTCAGGCACCTTTAGCCTGGGGTGAGGTACTCGAATGGAGGTCTGGAGCTCAGTGCCCAACACTGAGTTCCGCAAGGGAAGGAAGTCCTAGGGAACCCAGGGATTGGGTACCCGAATCCAGAAGGCGTAATGGACCGGGGGGAGCTCCTCACTTGAAGACCGGGTGCAGCAGATTGCCAGTGACAGGTGAGCCTCCCATCGGAGACCGCCTGGAAGGAAAATTCCCCCTCGCTAGGAGATCTCAGCCCACGTTCAGGGAGGAAAGTGGAGAGTTCATTGAGTCTGGGCCTACTCGCATCCACACCTCCTTGTTTGTTCTGTTCTTTAAGGGAGTCTAACTGATTATGCTGTTCACTCGAGAAGAATAAAGGAGTGTTGGACTTTAATGGCGTGGGGCTCTTTTCTGGTGGACATTGTTCAAGGTAACTCCAGGTGCACAACACTGACCCGAAGGTAAAGAAGGAACTTTGCTTACACCGCACGGACACATGTGGTGAAGGCTTGGCGTGGTGATCCCGCTCTCTCCCCTCTAAGGTACCCCTAGACAAGAGAGAGACGAGCTGAGACAAAGAGGGGAGTGAGGAGGCCCCTACACGTGGGGGCTCGGGTCCGGTATAGTGTTCGTGTACTACGGAATTGAACGTGTCTGCCCGGAGGAGTTACGAGTAGGCAGGCCTTGATTGGCCGAAGTGCATCCTTGCTTAAAGTCGTGGACATGACCGAATGAAGGGAAAGGCCCGCGCAGAAGAGAGCGAGGAAAGGGGGAAGCTCAGCCGTGTGAAGGACTACACGTGGGGGCTTCTATTTGCACTGCGCCACCAGGCGCTCCCCCACCGCTTAGTTCGTGGGCGTGACTCAGAAACAGAAAAGAAGAAAAGCCTGCGAACTGGAGCAAAGGGGAGGAGTCCAATACTTGTGAAGGACTACACGTGGAACGTTGGCGCAAAAACTTGGCAGTGTGCGATGGATCAGCAACAGGTCACCATGTTCGGACATACATCGTGGATTCCGGTTCACCCTTCTACCACGACACTGACTGCTGCTGCTCCGGTAACAGATACTGGGATCCGGCTAAAGCCAAGGGGCCGATTCGCCCTGTACTCATGCATGGACGTTGAGGCCCTGGGTGTGATTTGTCCCGGCTGTTCGGGACTGGTGTGCCAACTGAAGCCATTCGGGCGATGTGGGGCCTGTGGGGAGTTTCTTTTTGAAGTGGATCCAGCGGTTGAGAAGCTGAGAACCATTTACCCCGGTTGTGCTGCAGGCAACACCACTCAAAGAGGAGGAATCACTGCTTTGACAGCCATCCCTGCGCACACTGCAGCGACCGCGGAGGAGGTCGTGAAAACTCAACGGGAGAAATCCGAGGATGCTGACTCGGTCACCACGATCTCGCAGCGTCCACCACCGAAGAGAAAGACCGGCATGGTAGCCCCGACCAGCGGTTGTGGTGGACCTTCTCACCCGCTTACACCCGGCCCGGATGGATCTGTCGATAAGAGTTCCGGACGTCCCGTTTCAAGTAAAGGCAGAGGTAAGCCAGGCGGAGAGATTTGGTGTGGGAAGAGGTGAAAACTCAGTCTCCACTACAGGGTACCTGCCCGCGGAGGAGTGTGACACCTCTGACCTGGAGTCACTCTCGGATATGGGAGACGATGTTGCTATAGACGAACTGTTTGCAGAAAAGGGCTGGGACAAAGTACCTTTCGCTTCATCCCGCAGAACCAGGGATCCACCCATGTCTACAGGGGAAAGTACACCCCGAGTGGAGGCACCAGCGCCTGAAGAGGGGTCCCGTCCCCGGCCTGCCTCTACATCCCCGGTACCATCTGTACCGAAGACCGGGGAAAAGAGACTGCTGTTGCGGGCACCAATGCCCAGATCAGATGTGATCAAGGTCCCTCGCCACCCGGACTCGATAGTTTTGCCTGGCGAAGGGGACAGAGCTACTATGCCTCCTTTGGCCAGACTACAACACCTATTTGGCCAGAAGGTTGCTGCGGAGTACGGATGGGAGTATCCATACTTGTCCAAGGAGCTACGCTATGAGGTGGAAGTGTGCCGGGAGCACTGGTACAATGACGTTGTGTGGACTCACCTTCAGATTCCACACGCACGCAGGTACCTGGCATGCTCTCCCAAGGCCTCTCAGCGTTTTAAGGACTGCAAGGCAGAGTGGATGTTGGGACGGCACATTCATGCAGACAAAGTGCTGATCCGGCGCAAGGAAGGAGAAGATGTAGAATATCATCTGGAGACCATGGACCAGCACTTGAAGCCACTTGTTCTGCTGCATCCCCGCTTCTACCTGTAGGTGAGAAAAGACTACGTTCTTGTTGTATGCTGCTGAACTTTCTGGGGCCCATTGTCCTTGTTACCCAGAGGAATGAAGGACTGTTCCTGTTTTTTTCTTCACTTTCCAACAAGAAATCACAGACTCTGGGGTAGATAGGGCTCAAGAGAAGAGGAAGAGTTCCACGAGTGCAGTTACCGCGATGCTGTCACTAGGTGGCAGTGTTGCGCAACGTTAAACACTTTTCACACACTCACTCCTTGGAGAAAAGGGATTTCTTTACGAAGAGGTTTCTTTTCTCTCACACGAATATATGTGTCAGGGTTTGTGTGTGGTAATTTTCTTTCTTTTCCCTCTGCAGGAGAGCATCTCATCAAGACCACTGAGTATGGGGTGGGTCTTAGTTAGGATGGGTGGGAAAAGTGTAATGTGAATATGTGATTCTACAGTTATGGTTAAATGTTGTTGTTCCCCTTCCCTTTTATATAGGGCTCAGACACAATTGCTTTAGTTGATCAAGTTTTTCAAAAGTTTTATATTTTTGTACAATTGTTAGTTGGTCTCTGTATTGGATTATGCCAGCCCTTGAGGGTATGATTTGTTCCAGACACTGGGGACCAGTGTCAAATTACCAGGGGGAGACTGTAGCGGGTATGTACTTTCCCGGGTGTAATTCAAACTGGCAGAGACACCAGTGATGTGCAGTTCCTTGCGGTCCAGCGGGTGGCGCTGTCACCTCGGGCTGGGGTTGAACCATTGCTGTGTGCTGTGCCTCCTTTTTGTCCTCCCTCGGCAGCGGTATGGTGGGGCGGGGAACCCGCCGTGCTTGCTGGGAGAGGGTATAAAGGGCCGGCCATCTTTGTCACGGGGTCGAGTCCCAGGCACCTTCAGCCTGAGGGCGGTGGTGCGTGTCGGTCCTCTAGGCGGCCTAGGCCTAGAGGACGTCCGGAGGTCGTGTTCCATCACAGGCACCTTTAGCCTGGGGTGAGGTACTCGGATGGAGGTCTGGAGCTCAGTGCCCAACACTGAGTTCCGCGAGGGAAGGAGGTCCTAGGGAACCCAGGGACCGGGGGAACTCTTCACTTGAGGACCAGGGGTGCAGCAGATTGCCAGTGACAGGTGAGCCTCCCATCGGAGACCGCCTGGAAGAAAAATCCCCCCTCGCTAGGAGATCTCAGCCCACTTTCAGGGAGGAAAGTGGAGAGTTCATTGTGTCTGGGCCTACTCGCATCCACACCTCCTTGTTTGTTCTGTTCTTTAAGGGAGTCTAACTGATTATGCTGTTCGCTCGAGAAGAATAAAGGAGTGTTGGACTTTAATGGTGTGGGTCTCTTTTCTGGTGGACATTGTTCAAGGTAACTCCAGGTGCACAACACTGACCCGAAGGTAAAGAAGGAACTTTGCTTACACCGCACGGACACATGTGGTGAAGGCTTGGCGTGGTGACCCCACTCTCTCCCCTCTAAGATACCCCTAGACAAGAGAGAGACGAGCTGATGCAAAGAGGGGAGTGAGGAGGCCGCTACACATATATTTAGTGATTTCAAATATGTTTCAAATAAAACAGTATCCTGCTTCCTAAATAAACCAAAGTTCTTTTAATTAATCTTCACTTTTTTTTTTGATTATAGAAAAGCAGCACAATGAACATTGGATATTATGAAGATGTTTACAATTGTGTTGAATCAAATCTTTCTATTTTACATAGCAAAAATATCCAAAAAACAGCATATAAACAGAAGTCATAAGTGGTAGTCTACATATTTGTCTCAGTACTGGTTTTCTTTAAAAATATTACTAACACCTATATATATGGCTGTTGGCCCTGAAACGTCACTTGAAAAACTGATATGCTGCAATTTACATGGGTATACGCTAGTAAAAATTATTCATGAAATCTACAGTAAATGCAAAGAAACACATTACATACCCTACAGTTCAAAACTCAGGAGGATCTTCAGTACACAGTTGATGCTGAAAGACAGTATTTATTGTTCAAAAATATTTCCTTTTGAAATAATTTGTATTGCAAAGTTTGTCCTATGATTACTCTGCACTTCATCTCAGAGGGAATGATTTTTTTTTTTTTTAGATTGCTGTTTTGTAGATAGGATTGGATTTATGATTCTGAACGGAAGGTTGCTTACTTATTCTTTATTTACATACAAATGAGCTTCTGCCTCTGGAACAAGAAAGGTAGAATAGGCTAGGTTGTTTGATAGATTTCCACAATTAAAGCGAAGAGTCTGTCCTCTGGAAGTCCATTATCCAGCAATATTTGGCAGATTTTGAAAGCCAGCCTTTACTGGGAATGAGGCATATGAATATTTCTCCAGGAGCAGTTTCTCCAAGTTTTGTGAAATTAAGCAATTCAATTGGAAATATGAAATATTCCCTAGAATTATTGCAGTGCATCTTTACAAGTCTTGCAAAACAAACATTATTTAAAGAAAAAATATTTTGTAAAATCTGCAATAAAAATGTACCTTTCACCAGATTTTTTATTTTTATTTTTTCCTAGACTTTATAAAAGTAAAATATGGAATCATGTTTGTACTAAGAATTGGAAAGTTGGTAGCCAAAGCAGTCATCATTTGTAGATTTGTTTCCCCTAGATATTCAATTAAACAGTCAATCTAACCAAAATTAATGTTTTTACTTTGGGTGCTTTAACAAAGAAACGTTGAGTCGCCTGCTGGCCTCTTGTTGAAAAAGGATCATATTTGTTCTCCCTACTATTCCCATTTGCTATAGCATTTTCAAAAGGCTGTTAATCTCCCTGTTGCCTTATATTTATTTATTATATTACTTCCAAAACTGAGCAACGCAGCTGAAAGAGGCAACTTATGCCGCATACACACAATCGGTTTTTCTGATGAAAAAAGACAGATGGACTTTTTTCATCGGACAAACCGATCGTGTGTGGGCCCCATCGGTCTTTTTTCCATCGGTATAAAAAAATAGAACATGTTTTAAATTTTACAGATGGAAAAAAAAACGATAGCAAATTCCGATCGTCTGTGGGGAACTTCATCGGAGAAAAAACCCACGCATGCTCAGAATCAAGTCGACGCATGCTCAGAAGCATTGAACTTCATTTTTCTCGGCTCTTCGGAGTGTTTTACGTCGCAGCGTTTGGGACGGTCGGATTTTTGACTGATGGTGTGTAGGCAAGACTGATGGAAGTCAGCTTCATCGGATTTCCGATGGAAAAATCCATCGGATTTCATTCCATTGGAAATCCGATTGTGTGTACAGGGCATAAAAGGACATCTATCACAATTTAAAAAAATTGCCCTTATGTTTGTCTGGATAACAATTTTTATTCTATAAATATATTTTTCTACATTTTTTATTATAATTTTTGTACAGCATTAACAATTTTGGCAGGCTTTGACATGTTTGTTATATTATCCTAGATTGTAAGCTCCAACGAGCAGGGGCCTCTGTGCCCTCTGTATTGATTTGTATTGTAAGTGTACTGTGTCTGCCCCCATGTTGTAAAGCGATGCACAAACTGTTGGCGCTATATAAATCCTGTATAATAACAATAATTATAATATTTTTCTTTTAGAGATTTCAGCAGTAGGATTGAGAAGGAACCAGTTATGTTGAGAGAGGTGTGAGATGGGAAAACTCAAGCAATGGGAGAAGCCAGCTTTTGACTCAGCCCACGCTCTAACCCATATAAGAATTATCAGGTGCTAAAGATTATAGATATGCATTTAGGTTTTACACGTGATCAGTCACATGTACTTTTTAAAGCACAAATCACAGTCATCAACAACAAAACTATTTATGACAGACATCATTTAAATATTAATGTGTTATTATGTTTAGCAGTGTATACCAGTGATGATCAGCTTACTAGATTTAGGGGTCCTCGAGCATGGCCTCCAAAGTCACCAAAAGTCTACATATAATATTCAGTATATATTATGTTTGAGAGACTTTCAGAAACTGTAGGTATACTCCACGAGATGGTCAGACATGTTATAGCTGTAGTTGGAGACTGCAGACAATCAGTCTGCAGGTGATCAAAAACTGGAGTATGGTACAGGAGACGGCTAGAAGATCACTGCCATTACAAATCCATTACAGATCAATGGCCCCGCATTTGTGCTCCATGCAGTCTTTTTAACCACTTCAATACTGGGCACTTATACACCTTCCTGCCCAGACCAATTTTCAGCTTTCAGCGCTATCACATTTTGAATGACAATTGCGCAGTCATGCTACACTGTACCCAAACAAAATTATTATTTTTTTTTTTTTTTTTGCACAAAGAGCTTTTTTTGGTGGTATTTGATCACGTCTGGGGTTTTTATTTTTTGCATTACAAATAAAAAAAAACACCAAAATTATGAAAAAATATAGTGTTTCTTGATTTCTGTTACAAAACTTTGTAAATAACTGATGAACACTGATGAGGCGGCAATGATGAGGCAGTACTGACTGGCACTGATGATGCGGCACTTATATGCAGCACTGACAGGCACTAATAGGCAGCACTGATGGGCACTGATAGGCAGCACTGAAGGGCACTGATAGGTGGCACTGATATGCAGCACTGATGGGCACTGATAGGTGGCACGTGGCTCTGATGGGCACTGATAGGTGGCACTGATGGGCACTGATAGGTGGCACTGATAGGCACTAATGGGTAGCACTGATAGATGGCACTGTTCGGCAG
Organism: Rana muscosa; assembly: GCA_029206835.1. NCBI lineage: Eukaryota > Metazoa > Chordata > Amphibia > Anura > Ranidae > Rana > Rana muscosa. The sequence goes on along the minus strand of CM055116.1, from coordinate 1,072,329,254 downwards.
AACTAATCAGGGGGAACTGGCAGGCATCACTGATAGGCACAGTGCCATCCCTATTGGGCACTGATTGGCATATCTGGTGGTCATGGGTGGGCATCCCTAGTGGTCCTGGATGGGCATCCTTGGGGGGGCTGCACTGATAATCAGTGCAGACCCCCCCGTCAGGAGAGCAGCCGATTGGAACTGCTGTCAGCGCGAGTGGAGGAAAAGCCGATATATGGCTCTTTCTGTTTACACTGTGATCTGCTGTTCACATGGTAAAGAGCCTCTGTCAGAGGCTCTTTACTTCTATCGGAGATGCGGTGTGTCAGGCTGACACACCACCGATCGCCGCGCTAGCGGCTTATCCTGCTGGACGTCAAATGCCGTTCAGTCAGGATAACTGAACCACTTTGCGCACATCATATTGCTATATGGCAGGGGAGAAGTGGTTAAAATTATTGTTGCACATTTAATATTGTCCAAAAAAACATGCCATTTATAGAATTAGAGAAAATATAAACAGCAGAGAAAATTGTGTAAAGTACAAAGTAACACAATCAAAGTAATTAGCATAAGACAGGGTAGTGAATCATTTTTCTTTTGTTGCCTTGACATTTGTTCTGGCAGTGCAGGTACCAAAGTAAGGTACAGTACTGCAGTTTTGTCAGCACAGGTTAGACATTAGGGTTGTATACGATTAGGAAAGCGTAGCTGCGAACTTATCAGGTTGAAAAAAAAGTCAGTACATTGACCCCAAGTTCACACTTATGCATTTTTATGTACGTTTTGCTGTTTGCAGAAATGCACTACAGTCCATTTAACATGGTTCCTACAGTAAGAGCACACATCTATGCGTTTGTCAGCCGATGCATTTTTGGAAAGGGGCAGGGACTTTTTTCCCCACAGCAGATTGCATTTTGCACATAATAGAGTTCAATGGAGCCACACTAAAAATGCCAGTTTTGCATTTTTTATGTTTTTTTTTTTTTTTCACTTTAACACACTGTAAATAGCTGGTTGATAAAGAGCAGGCCAGGAAGCTGGCCGCGCATCCTTAACAACAGATGAGTCATCAGCTGTCAGCGGGGTTCCTCCCTGACAGCTAAATAAAAAAAAAAATTGTAAAAGAAAAAAGACGTGCCCCCCCCCCCCCCCCAATTCATACCAGGCCCTTCGGTATGAATTTCGGTGCATGTGATTGATGATAGATCTACTGTACATTGGGGACATTGTTTTTTTTTTTTAAATAAAGAAATTGTCAAAAGCTGTGTTTTATTTTCTTAATAACACTTTTTTGGTGAATGAGTAAGGGTACAATGTACTTTGTTAAAGGGGGCTTCCAGATTCTCATAAGCCCCCCGCCCGCAGATCCCCACAACCACAGCCCAGAGTTGTGGGGAAGAGGCCCTTGTCTCCATCAACATGTCAACCCCCCCCCCATGTTGAGGGCCTGTGGTCTGGTATGGTTCAGGATGGGGGGGGGGGGCGCTTGCTCTTCCCCTCCCTTTCCTGACCAGCCGGGCTGCATGCTGGATAAGGGTCTGGTAAGGATTTGGGGGGGGGGGTCATGCCATTTTTTGGAGTGAGGTTCCTGTCCAAATGTATACCAGAACCGAAGGGCCTGGTATGGATTTGGGGGGGGGGGGGGCACACACCATTTGATTTATCTGCCGGCAATTCTTTTTTTTACATTCAGCTGTCAGCGGGGAACCCTGATGACAGCTGATGACTCATCAGTTGTTAAAGAAGTGGCTTCCCGGCCTGCTCTTTATCAGCCAGCTATATACAGTGTGTTTAAAGAGAAAGAAACATGCAAAATGCATGAAAACTGCATGCAAAAACGCAGGTTTAAAAACGCAAAACGCTCATGAAAACTGCATCAACTACATAGATATAAACCTAGACTGAATGTTCCTGTCTCAGGTGATTTTATTCCAAAGATGATAGGATTAACAACAGAACTAGGGATGAGCTTCGTGTTCGAGTCGAACATACGTTCGACTCGAACATCGGCTGTTCGATCGTTCGACGAAGATCGAACGATTTGGGCCGTTCGCGCCAAATTCGAGTGACGCGAACGGCCCACAATGCACTACGCCATCGCAGTGTCATCCAGGCGCTGTGATTGGCCAAGCATGCACTGTGACCCCGCATGCTTGGCCAATCACAGCGCCGGCAGCGAGGAGAGCAATGATTGGCCACAGGCAGGATGCCTGTGGCCAATTATTGCTGATGGGGTTTAGTACACGCCCCACACTAAAAAAGGCCGCCAGCGCGGCGGCCTTGTGTAGTGTGTTCCGGAGCAGGGAAAGAGAAGCATAGGCAGGGACAGTGTCATTTTTTTTCCTTTACTAATCCTGGATTCCTTGTGTTTAGGGACAAATAAGGATAGGTAGGGAGAGTGTCAGTGACAGTGTGCTATTCTGTGCTAATCCTTGTTTGTAGGGACAAAGAGGTACAGTGAGGGAAAGTGTCAGTGTGCTATTCTGTTCTAAAACTATTTTGCTGAACCATATTTTCAATCCTTGAGTTGAGGGACAGAGAGGTACAGTGAGTGAAACTGACAGTGTGCTATTCTGTTCTAAACCAATTTTGCTGTTCCATATTTTCAATCCTTGAGTTGAGGGACAGAGAGGTACAGTGAGTGAAACTGACAGTGTGCTATTCTGTTCTAAAACTATTTTGCTGAATCATATTTTCAATCCTTGAGTTGAGGGACAGAGAGGTACAGTGAGTGAAACTGACAGTGTGCTATTCTGTTCTAAACCAATTTTGCTGTTCCATATTTTCAATCCTTGAGTTGAGGGACAGAGAGGTACAGTGAGGGAAAGTGTCAGTGTGCTATTGTGTTCTAAAACTATTTTGCTGAACCATATTTTCAATCCTTGAGTTGAGGGACAGAGAGGTACAGTGAGTGAAACTGACAGTGTGCTATTCTGTTCTAAACCAATTTTGCTGTTCCATATTTTCAATCCTTGAGTTGAGGGACAGAGAGGTACAGTGAGTGAAACTGACAGTGTGCTATTCTGTTCTAAACCAATTTTGCTGTTCCATATTTTCAATCCTTGAGTTGAGGGACAGAGAGGTACAGTGAGTGAAACTGACAGTGTGCTATTCTGTTCTAAACCAATTTTGCTGTTCCATATTTTCAATCCTTGAGTTGAGGGACAGAGAGGTACAGTGAGGGAAAGTGTCAGTGTGCTATTGTGTTCTAAAACTATTTTGCTGAACCATATTTTCAATCCTTGAGTTGAGGGACAGAGAGGTACAGTGAGTGAAACTGACAGTGTGCTATTCTGTTCTAAACCAATTTTGCTGTTCCATATTTTCAATCCTTGAGTTGAGGGACAAAGAGGTACAGTGAGTGAAACTGACAGTGTGCTATTCTGTTCTAAACCAATTTTGCTGTTCCATATTTTCAATCCTTGAGTTGAGGGACAGAGAGGTACAGTGAGTGAAACTGACAGTGTGCTATTCTGTTCTAAACCAATTTTGCTGTTCCATATTTTCAATCCTTGAGTTGAGGGACAGAGAGGTACAGTGAGTGAAACTGACAGTGTGCTATTCTGTTCTAAACCAATTTTGCTGTTCCATATTTTCAATCCTTGAGTTGAGGGACAGAGAGGTACAGTGAGTGAAACTGACAGTGTGCTATTCTGTTCTAAACCAATTTTGCTGTTCCATATTTTCAATCCTTGAGTTGAGGGACAGAGAGGTACAGTGAGGGAAAGTGTCAGTGTGCTATTGTGTTCTAAAACTATTTTGCTGAACCATATTTTCAATCCTTGAGTTGAGGGACAGAGAGGTACAGTGAGTGAAACTGACAGTGTGCTATTGTGTTCTAAAACTATTTTGCTGAACCATATTTTCAATCCTTGAGTTGAGGGACAGAGAGGTACAGTGAGTGAAACTGACAGTGTGCTATTCTGTTCTAAACCAATTTTGCTGTTCCATATTTTCAATCCTTGAGTTGAGGGACAGAGAGGTACAGTGAGTGAAACTGACAGTGTGCTATTCTGTTCTAAACCAATTTTGCTGTTCCATATTTTCAATCCTTGAGTTGAGGGACAGAGAGGTACAGTGAGTGAAACTGACAGTGTGCTATTCTGTTCTAAACCAATTTTGCTGTTCCATATTTTCAATCCTTGAGTTGAGGGACAGAGAGGTACAGTGAGGGAAAGTGTCAGTGTGCTATTGTGTTCTAAAACTATTTTGCTGAACCATATTTTCAATCCTTGAGTTGAGGGACAGAGAGGTACAGTGAGTGAAACTGACAGTGTGCTATTCTGTTCTAAACCAATTTTGCTGTTCCATATTTTCAATCCTTGAGTTGAGGGACAGAGAGGTACAGTGAGTGAAACTGACAGTGTGCTATTCTGTTCTAAACCAATTTTGCTGTTCCATATTTTCAATCCTTGAGTTGAGGGACAGAGAGGTACAGTGAGGGAAACTGACAGTGTGCTATTCTGTTCTAAACCAATTTTGCTGTTCCATATTTTCAATCCTTGAGTTGAGGGACAGAGAGGTACAGTGAGGGAAAGTGTCAGTGTGCTATTGTGTTCTAAAACTATTTTGCTGAACCATATTTTCAATCCTTGAGTTGAGGGACAGAGAGGTACAGTGAGTGAAACTGACAGTGTGCTATTCTGTTCTAAACCAATTTTGCTGTTCCATATTTTCAATCCTTGAGTTGAGGGACAGAGAGGTACAGTGAGTGAAACTGACAGTGTGCTATTCTGTTCTAAACCAATTTGCTGTTCCATATTTTCAATCCTTGAGATGAGGGACAGAGAGGTACAGTGAGTGAAACTGACAGTGTGCTATTCTGTTCTAAACCAATTTTGCTGTTCCATATTTTCAATCCTTGAGTTGAGGGACAGAGAGGTACAGTGAGGGAAAGTGTCAGTGTGCTATTGTGTTCTAAAACTATTTTGCTGAACCATATTTTCAATCCTTGAGTTGAGGGACAGAGAGGTACAGTGAGTGAAACTGACAGTGTGCTATTCTGTTCTAAACCAATTTTGCTGTTCCATATTTTCAATCCTTGAGTTGAGGGACAGAGAGGTACAGTGAGTGAAACTGACAGTGTGCTATTCTGTTCTAAACCAATTTTGCTGTTCCATATTTTCAATCCTTGAGTTGAGGGACAGAGAAGGACACTCGTAGAAATTATCAGTGTGCTATTCTGTGCTAAATCTTGTTTGTAGGGAGGGACAGAGTAGGACAGTGAGGGAAAGTGTCAGTGTGCTATTCTGTTCTAAAACTTTTTTGCTGAACCATATTTTCAATCCTTGTGTTTAGGGACAGAGAAGGATAGGCAGGGGACAGTGTCAGTGTCATTGTTGCTAAGCCTCCTGCACAATATACACCTGAAGGTAGCCCTTATTGCTGTTTTTCCCATCTCCCTGCAGGCCATCCATTAAAATGTCTGGAAGGCAACCAAGGAGAGGCAGACAGTCAGGAGGCAAAAAAAGAGGGCAAGCAGGCTCTGTGTCTGGGGGCAACAGTGCTGGTCGTGTACGCGGTGCATTGTCATCAGCACATGGCCATGGGACAAGCTTGTCCTTGTTTTCGGCAGCTGGACATGTTGAGCCACATCATGCCGAAGACTTGGTAGAGTGGATGACCAAGCCCACCTCATCCTCCTCATCCTCTCTCACCCAGGCTCAGGGTACTGGCAAAGCAGCTGCCAAGTGTCCTCTTCTTTGGTATCATTATCTTCATTAGTCAATCCTTCCCTAGACCCCCCATGCCCTCCTCCTGAGGAGTCCCCCGAACTGTTTGAGCACAGTGTTGGGTACATGCTCCAGGAGGATGCCCAGCGTTTGGAAGGATCTGATGATGATACCCAGCTAGAGGAAGGCAGCAGCGTGAGAGCAGAGAGAGGGGATGCTCAAGAAGGACACCAATCTGGCAGTCATGCTCCAGCAGCTGCAGCATACTGCCAGATTGGCTCCAGTGATGAGGAGGGAGGGGATGATGAGGTCACTGACTCCACGTGGGTGCCTAATAGGAGAGAGGAGGAGGATGAGGAGGAGGCACATCTCCAAAGAGGCAGGATGCCCTTGAGTGGCCAGCGTATGGGCAGCACACCGACGGAATCACACCGCAGAGCTCCGCCTGTGCAGGGCGCTGCCTCTGCCCGTCATTCAAAAAGTTCTTTGGTGTGGGCCTTTTTTGAGGCGAGTGCATCAGATCGCACAGCTGCTGTTTGCAACATATGTCTCAAGCGTATATCGCGTGGCCAAAACATCAGCCGCTTGGGCACCACATGCTTGATCAGACATATGTTGACCTACCATGCAGCTCGTTGGCAAGCCTACCTTAAAGACCCACACCAAAGAACAAAGCTGACCTCTTCTTGCACCGCATCAGCTGGGATCTCCAACCCCAGTATACCTTCAGTCCTCTCTGAAACCTGCTCTGAGAGGAATGAAGGTGTAGAATTAGGTGTGTCACAGCCAAGTACTTGCGGGCACTCTGCTAGCAGTACACCGACGTCCGATTCTAGCAGGCAAATTTCCCTGCCCCAGCTGCTGGACCGTCGAAAGAAGTTCACTCCCAGCCATCCACATGCCCAGCGGTTGAATGCTAGCTTGGCTAAATTGCTAGCGCTTCAACTGCTGCCTTTTCAGTTGGTAGACTCGGCCCCCTTCCGTGAGTTTGTGCAATGTGCTGTTCCTCAGTGGCAGGTTCCCAAACGCCACTTTTTCGCACGGAAGGCTATTCCGGCTCTCTACAGGCATGTGGAAGGCAATGTCTTGGCCTCGCTGGACAGGGCGGTCAGCGGTAAGGTGCATATTACCGCTGACTCATGGTCCAGCAGGCATGGACAGGGACGTTACCTTTCTTTCACGGCCCATTGGGTCACTCTTTTGGCAGCTGGGAAGGATGCAGGACAAGGTGCAGTAGTGTTGGAGGTTGTTCCACCGCCATGCCTCCAAAATGCTACTACTGGTTGTGACACACCTCTCTCCTCCACCCCCTCCTCTTCTTCTTCCTCCATGGCCTCTTCCTGTGGTTTGTCCTCGGAACCAGCGGTGCTCCGTAGGCGTTCAAGGGGCTACGCAAGTACGCAGGCAAAAAGATGCCATGCCGTGCTTGCGCTGGTGTGTTTGGGGGACAGGAGCCACACTGGGGCAGAGGTCCTGTCTGCTCTGCAGGGGCAGGCCGAGAGGTGGTTGACGCCACGCCAGCTTAAGCCAGGAATGGTGGTTTGCGACAATGGCACCAACCTCCTCTCCGCCCTCCGACAGGGACAACTGACCCATGTGCCCTGTATGGCTCACGTCCTTAACCTGGTGGTGCAGCGGTTCTTGGGCAGGTACCCGGGCTTACAGGATGTCCTGAGGCAGGCCAGGAAAGTCTGTGTGCATTTCCGCAGATCTTATAATGCCAGTGCTCGCCTGGCTGAGCTTCAAAAGGAGTTGAACCTGCCCAAGAACCGCCTTATATGTGACATGCCCACCAGGTGGAACTCAACGTTGGCCATGCTGCAGCGGCTGCACACGCAGCAGAGGGCCATCAATGAGTACCTGTGCGACTACGGCACCAGGACAGGGTCAGGGGAGCTCGGTTTTTTTTCACCACGCCAGTGGGGCATGATCAGGGATGCATGCACTGTCCTGGCACCATTTGAGGAGGCCACGAGGATGGTGAGCAGTGACAGTGCATGCATAAGTGACACTGTACCTCTTGTCCACCTGTTGGAGCACACGCTGCGTGGAATAATGGACAGGGCACTTGAGGCAGAACAGAGGCAGGAAGAGGAGGACTTCCTTGCCTCTCAAGGCCCCCTTTACCCAGACAGTGTTCCTTCTGTCCCACCCATCGCACAGGAAGAGGAGGAGGAGGAGGAGGAGGAGGATTGTGTCAGCATGGAGGTGGAGGCTGGCACTCAGCATCATCAGCAGCAGTCTTTTAGGGATGATTTACAGTCCCAAGAAACCAGTGGACTTGTACGTGGCTGGGAGGAGGTGGCTGCGGATCATGTCGTCCTTAGTGACCCAGAGGACTCCGGACTGAATGCCTCAGCTAACCTACGCTGCATGTCCCTCCCTGATCCTGCAAAGTCTGCGGAAGGATCCTCGTATTCTTCGGATCAAGGAGAGGGACCATTACTGGCTGGCCACTCTCCTTGATCCACGGTACAAGGGTAAGGTTGCGGACCTTATCGTACCGTCGCAGAGGGAGCAGAGGATGAGACAACTCCGGGAGGCCTTGCAGAAAGGTCTGTGCAACGCGTTCCCAGAGACTGGGAGGTTACAAACTCCTGGTCCTGGACAACGAGTTGCTGAGGCTTCGGGCAGTCAAAGAAGGAGCGGTGGGGAAGGTGGCCGTCTGACCGATGCGTTCAGACAATTCTTTAGTCCGCAGCCCCAAAGTATGATCGGTTCCAGCAACCATCGCCAGCGTCTGATATACATGGTCCAGGAATACCTAGGGGCAAGGTCAGACTTGGACACCTTCCCCACCGAAAATCCTCTGGCTTACTGGGTCTTGAGGATGGATCACTGGCCAGAGCTTGCACAGTATGCAATTGAGCTACTGGCCTGTCCTGCATCCAGCGTTCTTTCAGAACGCACATTCAGTGCTGCTGGAGGATTTGTCACGGATCACAGGGTGCGCCTGTCCACCGACTCGGTTGATCGACTGACTTTCATCAAGATGAACCAGTCTTGGATCACCACCAGCTACCACACACCAGATGCTGATATAACAGACTAATTGATTTTAAAATGTCACATCCCTTCAAGACTGATGCTGATGCTGAGTGCCTGTGCTGTTATGTTGACTGGCTATCCTCCTCCTTCTCCTCAATGATACGATTAACGATGATAGCTTGGAAGATCATTTTGGTTTATGGGTGACGCCACCAGTGGCTAAGGCCCAATTTTTCAGCCCCTGTTTAACAGGGGCGTGTAATTAAAATTTTTGATGCAATACTTTGCAACAGGCCTCATTGCTGTGCTCCAAGTACAGTATCTGTGAGGGGTTGCAGTGTTGTGCCACCAGTGCCTAAGGCCCAATTTTTCAGCCTCTGTTCAACAGGGGCATGCAATTATAATTATTGATCTAATAATTCACAGCAGGGCCCATTGCTGCGCCCACCAAGAGTAACTATCAGGCCTTACAGTGTTGTGGCACCAGCACCACCATCACCACCACCACCACCACCAAAGGCCCAATTTTTCAGCCCCTGTTCAACAGGGGCATGCAATTATAATTATTGATCTAATAATTAACAGCAGGGACCATTGCTGCGCCCACCAAGAGTAACTGTCAGGCCTTACAGTGTTGTGGCACCAGCACCACCATTACCACCACCACCAAAGGCCCAATTTTTCAGCCCCTGTTCAACAGGGGCATGCAATTATAATTATTGATCTAATAATTCACAGCAGGGACCATTGCTGCGCCCACCAAGAGTAACTGTCAGGCCTTACAGTGTTGTGGCACCACCATCACCACCACCACCACCACCAAAGGCCCAATTTTTCAGCCCCTGTTCAACAGGGGCATGCAATTATAATTATTGATCTAATAATTCACAGCAGGGACCATTGCTGCGCCCACCAAGAGTAACTGTCAGGCCTTACAGTGTTGTGGCACCAGCACCACCATCAAAGGCCCAATTTTTACTACCACTGATCAACAATTATATGTTATTACAATTCCTGATATTATACTTGACAGCAGGGCGTTCCAGCACCCACCAAGAATAACTGTGAGTGCTTTCAGTGTTGTGCCAACACCAACACCTAAGGGGCCAATTTCTGCAGAGTATATACGGAAGGTCCCTACTTTCAAACATCCAACTTACAAACTACTACTACTTGCAAACGGAAGAAGACAACAGGAAGTGAGAGGAAATCTACCCCTTGGAAGGAAAATTCTCTCCTTTAAGAATTAATATGGGAGAAAGGTGTCTCCTCTCTACTGATGCTTTATCACCAATCCTTGTTTCAATAAAAACACCACATTTCAAAAACAGTTGTCATTGGGACGCAAAGTGAGGTGAAATGTTCTGAACAGGGGCACAGACAGCAAAAAAAATGTGACAGGGGTGATAACCGTTCCCTATGTTTTACAAAAAGCTAAAAAAAAGGAATTTGCCATGGAGCTCCACTTAAACAATGCAGCTGTTCAAAATTATAAACAGATTCTACATACGAACAAACCTACAGTCCCTGTCTTGCATGCACCGCCTGTATACGGCTGTTCAGAGTATATAGGTCCTTTTTTATTTTGTGTGCGGGGTTCCCCTTAATATCCATACAAGACCCAAAGGGGCTGGTAATGGGCTGGGGTAGGGGGGGGGGTTGATGGGGTAGCTATGCCATTTTTCCTAAAGATTTTCATCCATATTACCGGGACCAGACATTGCATTAAAGCCGCAAGCAGTTTTAAATGACTTTTTTCCCTTTAGAAATGTTATTTTGTGCAGGGACAGTTCTAAACACGGGAAACACGTGTCACTTCACAGGCATACTTTAGACACCCCCCAGGTACAATATTTAAAGGAATATTTGACTTTTTTTTTTTCACTTTATGCATCATTAAAATGACTGCTCCCGGAAAACGTCCGTTTTTAAAACTTCTTTTTGCATTGATACATGTCCCCTGGTGCAGAAGCCGGGTTCCCAAACTCTGTTTCGGACAATAACATGGATAATAGTCGTTATAATTAGCACTTTAGAATCCGAACGTTCGCATCCATTGTATTTAATAGGGTTCTAATGTTCGTGCGAACTTTCGGTCCGTTCGCGGGTTCTGGTGCGAACCGAACCCGGGGGTGTTCGGCTCATCACTAAACAGAACATGTTTCTTACTGATGAACATTCATTGTTGCTTGCAAATTACATTTTATTAGTCGTAAGCAAATTTAAGCAAATTGAAAAAGAAAATATTTCATGAAAAAAATAAGTGGGTTACCATTGCAGACCTCCTTAAAGAAGAGCTTCTTGTAAAAATGGAACATCTTTTTAGAAGGTACCACATGTATAAAAAAAAGATACATAAATCATTTCCAAAAATAGAACGTTCTTAGAAAAAAAAAATATGTTCCTTGAAAATCTGGCTTCCATTGCTCCCTGTGACTGCGTGCAGGTGAAGTTGGATGCTTAAAATTCTGAGACAATATTCCCCTGCTATTGCAATGATTTAGAATGTATTGAACATTGGTGATGAGCATTGTAGCCATGGGTTATTAGCTCCAACACCCAGGATATTGTTACTGTTACTTGTTTAGCATAGGACAGATAGCTTTTGGCAAAAACAGCTTCCGAACTAGATAAGGCAAGTATGCACACTGCAAGGCTATCATTAACTGCAAATATTAATTATTTGTCAAGGTTGTCAAATCAGGCCCCCAAATCATCAATAATGTCTATAACCATCCCAGGATTCACACCATTTTAAATTATAAGCAGTAGCTAGTCATCAGGGACAAAATCAGGTATTTTGAAACAGTTAAAAGAGAAATTCATGTTCGGCAGCCACAGCAACTGTTGATGTGTGCCTTGGAGCATTATCTTAGTAAGACAAACCACTTTACCTTTCAGAAAAATAAATTTTCTCAATTTTTTTATACAATTTTCCTAAATAAAACCAAGGAAATATTTATGTTTTCAAATTTTCTGCCAAATTAAAGTTCTATCTGTCCAAAAATTGATCTATGAAATGTTAGGGTAGACTACAAAAACTTAAAAGGTGTATGTGGAACAAAAACATGGCCTAAATAAGGGGATTTAGTGAGAAAAAAGCCTGGGGACTCAAAAGGTTAAACTGTGAACCTTTGACTACTTATTTATGGTTCAGTTTAACCTTTTTACTGCCTGTTTTTAAAGTAGACTGGTATTGCAGAGGTTGTGGCAAATAAAAGGCAAGCAGAGAACAAAGGACGTGCCACCAGTACTGTCTGTGGACTCTCCAAGCTGACCTTCCCCATTATTGATTTACAATGTAAAAGGAAAAAGGGGGGAAATATGCCTATTTTATAGGCCGTCCCTTTCCTCATGGGATCTGAGGCAGTGACATGTTATTTAAATAGTTTTGAAAATAAGACAATTTCATAGGATAGCATGAATTATCCAATAACATCTTATACAATTTCAAATTTAACTAAAGATACGTTAGTTTAACCCACCAATGAATGTTTAGATACAGCAAGGTCCCCCCTATAAATAGGGGCTATTGTTTATGACAGTTGGCAGTTGCCAGAAGAAACTGAAGAGGACAGCTCTATACTCCTTACAACCCAGCTTCAGTTTCCATGGCTTCCGAGGGCTCGTCTGACACTATTCGGTCCCTGTTGTTACAACTTCTTGAAAAGGCCGACTCTGCAGATGTACATTGGTTGAGGAACTGTCTTTCCCTACCTTCTACTTTTATGGCTAGTGAGGTTGTCAGCTCCGATAACAGCGGCCCCTCCATTTCTGATCCTGCGCAGTGTCATCGTGACAGCGTTCAAATTCCGGAAACTGACGAAAACATACCACCTGACCGGGCGTATGCAAATTCGGCTCCGTCAGCCTCAATCTTCGAGACTGACGTCGGAAGTCTCGGTAAGAGAAGACGTTTTCAGAGACGGAGCTACAGCCCGTCCCCGAGCAGATCTACGTCACACCGATCAGCTGGGCTGGCCTCCTCGAAAGGTAAGCAAGTTTCTGCCAGCTCAGCCACGGTGTCAAAAAAATCCACAGTGCGGAATCATCTTTCTAATTGTGACACAGTTAGCAGAGCATCCTCCAGGCTTGCTAGAAAGGACTTTGATGTAAGATCTCCTAATACTGCTTCAGCCAACAATGTTTCTACTGTTAATGTTCCCTCGCCTTGAGCCCTTGGACCGTCCTCTTAGCATATTCCTGTGCTATTGTCTCAGCATCAATTTACTCCATCTGAAACTCCCCAAGCTCCTTTAAGAGGTGGGTCTCAAACTTTACATTTATTGACTAATTTATCTTCCTCTTTGAGAAATATCATTGCTAGTATTTCTGCGCCCGCAGATTCCTTGTCTTCTAACACTGGTATTTCTTTCTCGTACATCACGGGACACAGAGCGGCATAGACATTACTATGTGGGTTATATAGTTTACCTTCAGGTGCTGGCACTGGCAACTTCCAAACCGGAAGTACCCTCCCCTATATAAGCCCCTCCCATCCGGGAGCACCTCTTTTTTTTTGCCAGTGTCTAAGGTGTTGGCCAAGAAGTAACATGTGTTTTTTACTGAGCTTGCGTACAGGTTCTTTTGTGCCTCAGTAAGCTATTCCGGATCCAACCAAAAAAGCTTCATAGCTAAACGGTCGGTACCCGGGCCTTGCAGAGAAGAGCAAGGTTTTGCCTGTAATGCTTCTCTTAGGAGAGCTGGACCCTGGGATCCAGAGCTCTGGTCATACCCACGACTAAGATGCTTTCTGTGCAGGGTGCTATACAGGTCCAGGGGAGTGGAATCCTTGGGAACCCGGTCCCTGAAGGTTTAATTACAATGCCTGCCGTGAGAGGTGAAGTTTGGGCTTCTGTGGACCAAACAGAGTCCTGCGGCGGGGAAAAGGTAAGTGGGGGCCCCCCAGGAACTTGGTTCTATTAGGGGACCCCCAAGCCTAATATGTCTTTCTGCCTGTTACCTAACGGTATTCCCGCTAAATATCTGTGCATGCCTGTAACTACTAAAAAATGTAATAATTTTAATAGTGGTCAAGTAAAAAAAAAAATATAGACAGACCGCGGTACCTGTGTTAATCCACTAGAGGCCGCTGTGGAACGTTTCTTGTCATGTGGACTTTTTCTTTTCATCAGAGTCAAGTCCAGGCAGATGGTGAGTTCTCTTGTGGGAAACTGCTTCCTCTGCCATGTTGCAATGCTCGTCCATCCCCCGGCCTGCGGCAAAAGGGCCCTGTCTCCTGTCCCTAGTTTCCTTTTTCAAAAAAGAGCGCCGAAGGCGCACGTGCCCGCGCGTGAGCGCGTGCACGCGCCTCTATATATAGAGGTGAGCTGGAAAAGGGGACGGAGCTTGGGGGATGACGCTCTGTGCGCGCCGCAGCGCTTCTGCGCATGTGCGGGCGTCCCAGCATGTTAAAAGGCACAATTATGTGTTGTGAGCTGGCTATGGAGTGCAGAGACAGAGCTGGCAACATTTAAAAAAGGCATACAGCAAGCGGTTGATGCAGGCATCCCCATAGAAAGGCACATTAGTAGACACCAACTGTTTTTATAGCAGCAATTGTGCTAGACTATTGTCAGTAAGTGGTGTATTTCGGCTGGAATACCTCAGCTTTGGGCTTAGGAATATGCCGTCTAAAAACTCCGGGACTAAAAATCCCAGGAAGCATAGGGGATCTCCATCGGGCTCTGAGGATCTTGGGCATGCTTCGGCTGCACCAATCTCCCCTGAAAAATCAGAGGTTAGTGACCGTAGAGCACCCTCAGGAGTACCTGGTACTGTGGCTGTCCTCAGTTCACCTGCTCCTGTGTATGTAACAGAGGAGGTTTTTTCCTCAGCTCTGGGAGGGCTGGAAGAGAGATTGTCAACATTGATCGCTGCTTCCCTGTCAGAGGGAAAGCGTGCCCGATCTCCGTCTCCTCCCTCAGAGTACCTGTTAGCAGAGCAACAGTCCCATACAGGGATCGACCTACCTGAAGGGGATCAGGATGAGGTTGATTCTGTTGTAGAGGAATCAACAGTGGAAGAGCCATTCTCAGCATCACATGCTGAAAGATTATGGGTTCAGTCCTTGACTAACATGGTCCGATCAGCATTTAAAATGCCCCTTGCGGAGCCATCATCCACTTCTGTCTCCTCATTGGGGTCGCTAAAAGCTCCCCAGACTGTTTGTTCCTTTCCAATCCATCCTTTACTGGAAGGGCTCATTTACCAGGATTGGGAACATCCTGATAAAATATTTACTCCTCCCAAGAGATTTCAGGTGGTCTATCCCATGGAGGATAAGTTCATCAAAAAACTGGAGGGTCCCTACAGTGGACGCAGCCATCTCTTGTGTGAATAAATCACTGACATGTCCAGTGGATAATGTCCAAATGTTCAAGGACCCAATAGATAAAAAATTGGAGTCCTTATTAAAATCTGCTTTTGCTACAGCAGGCTTGGTGACACAACCAGCAGTGGCAGCTATTGGGGTCTGCCAAGCAGTGAAGGATCAGTTGAAACAGGTCTTAAGGGACTTGCCAGATCAGCAGGCCCTTGCCCTAGCTGATCTACCTAGGGCCTTATGCTTTGCGGTTGACGCTATAAAGGATTCAATCCATCAGGCCTCCCGCCTTACGCTGTCTGTAGTACATATGCGCAGGCTTCTATGGCTCAAAAACTGGTCTGCTGAAGCCCCCTGTAAAAAATTGCTGGTCAGCTTCCCATTTCATGGTGAACGCTTATTCGGGGAAGACCTGGACAGATATATCCAGAAAATTTCCAGCGGTAAAAGTACACTCTTGCCGGTTAAAAACAGAGTTAGAGGTCCCTCTTTTAAGAGGCCTGCTTCTCCAGTCCCTAGGACATCGGCTGTGAAACAGTTCCGACGGCCTCCTCGGTCAAATCCCGGGGGTAAAAATCAGGGACAATCGCAGGGTAACAAGAAGCCCTGGGTCAGGAGAGGTACAAAACCTCCCCCAAAGTCAAATGCATGAAGGGTTGCCCCCACTCAATCGGGTGGGGGGAAGACTTCAGTTGTTCGCAGAGACCTGGCGGGACACGATCAGAGACAGATGGGTGCTCTCCGCAGTAAGTCTGGGATACAAATTGGAGTTAAATGACTCCCCTCCTTCCCATTTTATAAGGTCGAACGTGCCAAGGGATCCCCGGAAGAGAGGATCCCTCCTGTTGGCACTAGAACAACTATTGCTCCAAGCAGTAATTATGGAGGTCCCCCTAGAAGAATGGGGGTTCGGGTTTTACTCAAACCTCTTTACAGTCCCGAAGCCAAACGGGGACGTGAGGCCCATATTAAATCTAAAAGGGCTAAACAAATTCCTACATATCAGGACTTTCCGGATGGAGTCGATCCGATCGGTGGCCACTGCCCTACAAGGGGAGGAATGGTTAGCCTCGATCGACATCAAAGATGCTTATTTGCACATTCCCATCTTTCCAGTCCACCAAAAATTTCTACGCTTTGCAGTAGAAGGGCGCCATTTTCAGTTCAGAGCCTTACCCTTCGGTCTGGCCACAGCACCACGCGTGTTCACAAAAATTCTGGCCCCATTATTGGCCAATTTAAGATCACGAGGTGTAACGATAATGGCATATCTAGACGACTTGTTGCTGATAGACCACTCAGTGGAAAAACTAGAAGTGGTTGTTCACGAGACAATCGAGTATCTGGAATCTCACGGTTGGATTATCAACCGAGACAAGTCAGCCCTAAAACCAGTCAAAAGTCTGGAATACTTGGGGCTAAGGCTGGATTCAGACCAGAGAAAAATTTTCTTGCCTCAAGAAAAGGTGTCGTCTTTGAGAAATTTGATCCACCTAGTGGGTACAAAAAGACAGCCATCCATACGCCTGTGCATGAGGCTGCTGGGAAAAATGGTGGCATCATTCGAAGCAGTACCCTACGGTCAATTCCATTCAAGGAATTTGCAAAGGGCTATACTGTCAGCCTGGAACAAAAAAGTTCAGGCCCTAGACTTACCAATGTCCTTGTCCCCTTCCGTTCGCAAGAGCCTCCGTTGGTGGTTGGTTCCCCAGAATCTGGAAAAAGGGAAATCCTTCAGTCCGATTTCTTGGAAGGTGCTCAATACAGATGCCAGCCTTATAGGCTGGGGAGCAATACTGGAGCAATGGTCTCTCCAGGGCAGATGGTCGGATGCAGAAAAGGCCCTGCCCATCAATCTCTTAGAGATACGAGCAGCCCGGTATGCCCTAGTAGCATGGACATCCAAACTCCAAGGGTCCCCTGTCAGAATTCAATCGGACAATGCCACGGCAGTGGCATATATCAATCATCAGGGTGGCACCAGGAGTCGTGCAGCCCAGAGGGAAGTAAATTGCATCCTGAAATGGGCAGAAAGATATGTCCCAGCCATATCCGCGGTATTCATTCCAGGAGTGGAGAATTGGAAGGCGGACTTTCTAAGTCGCCAACAATTATGCCCAGGGGAATGGTCCCTTCACCCCGAGGTTTTCCGGACAATATGTCAGCGGTGGGGAACACCGGATGTAGATCTGCTAGCATCCAGATTCAACGCAAAGGTGGACAGGTTTGTCTCTTGGACAAGGGATCCCCTAGCTTGCGGCTCGGATGCCCTAGTGTTCCCTTGGGATCAGTTCAAGCTGATATATGCATTCCCACCGCCACAATTGTTACCTCGATTACTCCGCAGAATCAGGGTAGAAAAGAAACCAGTGATTCTGGTGGCTCCAGCGTGGCCCCGAAGAGCATGGTACGCGGAGATTGTAAAGATGTCTGTGGGGAGTCCTTGGACCCTCCCACATCGTCCGGACCTGCTTTCGCAAGGACCGATATACCACCCTTCCTTACCAGCCCTAGGTTTGACGGCCTGGCTATTGAAGCCCACGTTCTAAAAAAAGAGAGGTCTCTCTAATCCTGTGGTAGCTACCATGATCAATGCCAGGAAGCCGGTATCCAGGCAGATCTACTATAGAATCTGGAAGGCGTACATCGCCTGGTGTGAGGCCAAGAAATGGCATCCACGTAAGTACGTAATAGGTAGGATTCTGGACTTCCTACAGTGGGCTGTAGATAGGAAGCTTGCCTTGAGTACTATCAAGGGTCAGATTTCGGCCTTGTCAATATTTTTTCAGAGGCCCTTGGCCTCGCATTCACTAGTCAAAGCCTTTCTACAAGGAGTGATGCGTATTAGCCCTCCGGTTAATATTCCCATATGTCCATGGGACTTAAACCTGGTTCTGTCGGTTCTACAGAAACAACCATTTGAACCATTACAGCATATTTCCCTGGTTCTTCTCACCAGGAAATTGATTTTTCTAGTAGCCATTTGTTCGGCTAAAAGAGTGTCGAAATTAGCCGCTATGTCCTGTAGGGAGCCATATCTGGTTATCCATAAGGACAGAGTAGTGTTACGTCCTCATCCAGCCTTTCTTCCTAAGGTGGTATCGAGGTTTCATTTGAACCAAGATGTGGTTCTTCCTTCTTTTTTCCCCAAACCTAGTTCAGTAGAGGAAAAGTTATTACATTCTTTGGATGTAGTAAGAGCAGTTAAAGCTTATCTAAAAGCCACTGCTCAGATTCGCAGAACGGATACTTTGTTTATTCTGCCGGAAGGCCCCAGAAAGGGTCAGGCAGCGTCAAAATCTACTTTAGCCAAGTGGATTCGACAGGTCATTATGCAAGCCTATGGCTTGAGAAGGAGACCGCCTCCGTTCAAAGTTAGGGCGCACTCCACGAGAGCAGTTGGAACTTCATGGGCAGTGCATCACCAGGCCTCCCTGGCTCAAATCTGTAAGGCCGCAACATGGTCTTCAGTACACACGTTTACTAGGTTCTACCAGGTGGACGTTAGAAGTCAGGAGGATGTCGCCTTTGGGCGCAGTGTGTTGCAGGCCGCAAAAGATCCTCATGTCTGATAGCGCTCAGCTTATGTATGGTGTATCCCCCCCCTCATTGGGCATTGCTTTAGGTCATCCCACATAGTAATGACTATGCCGCTCTGTGTCCCGTGATGTACGAGAAAGAAAATAGGATTTTTATAACAGCTTACCTGTAAAATCCTTTTCTTGGAGTACATCACGGGACACAGAGCTCCCACCCCTCTTTTGGGGACACTTATTGCTTTGCTACAAAACTGAGGTGCTCCCGGATGGGAGGGGCTTATATAGGGGAGGGTACTTCCGGTTTGGAAGTTGCCAGTGCCAGCACCTGAAGGTAAACTATATAACCCACATAGTAATGACTATGCCGCTCTGTGTCCCGTGATGTACTCCAAGAAAAGGATTTTACAGGTAAGCTGTTATAAAAATCCTATTTTTTGATCTTGCAGCTTCAGTTTGGTCTGCAATTGATGCTCCTGCACAACATCTGCATACAAATAATGCTGCTAATGTTGTTGATCATGGTCTGGATCAAACTGTGCTTCATTGTTCAGATTCCTCTGTTCCTATTACTAACTCCTCTTCATGTAGGTCAGACTTATATGGTAAAGAAGTGATGCCTTGTATACTTTCCTCGTTAGGTTTTCACTTACCTGTGGGTGTCAAAGAAAAAATTTGGAATGGGGATTATATTGACTTATTGTCTTTATTGCTTTCTTCAAAAATCTATCTGTCTAAATTAGATTAAAAAAAGAGGATAGACTTGAGGAAAATGACAGAAAAAAGCTTATTACTAAGGCCCCCTTCACATGGGACGGATCCGTGAGGATCCGCCCCATGAACCTCCGCTTGCTCTGCGGGAATCGCTCTGTTGATCCCCGCTGAGCCGGCGGATGACAGGGCGGTCCCCTCACACTGTGCAGGGACCGCCCTGTTAGATCTCCGCTCTCCCCTATGGGGGATTGGATGAACACGGACCGTCTGTCCGTGTTCATCCGATCCGCTCTGCAGACGGATTGAGAAATAGGATTTTCCTCCGTCTGCAGAAACGGGGGATTGCGGACACGGAGGAGTTTGGGTGTCAGCGGATGTTCATCCGCTGACACCCGCAATCTCATAGGGACCAATGTATGTCCCTTTTTCATCCGTAAACGGACAGATGAAAAAGCGGACATACGGTCTGCTAGTGTGAAAGGGGCCTAAGTCTATTTTTAATTGGCTTCAGGCTTTCTCGATTTTTTCCTCGATGTGTTCTTTGTGAAAAAATTTCCACCAAAAGTACTGGACTTTTCCAACATATGGACATTATACTTGAAGCTTATCGTCATTTTGGTGGTTATTCTTGGTTTAATTATGACAAGGCATTCCGACATAAATTAAGTATTCACCCTAATTTATAATGGGGTGTAAAAGATGTGGGACTTTGGTTGAATTTGTTCCTCCCTCCTCATCCGGTTCCACCTCACCCTTCCACTGTTTCTTCTAGTGCTTATTCTAACACGCCTTATAAAAAAGGGATTTGTTTTGCTTATAATGATAGCCATTGTAAATGGCTTCATTCCTGCAGGTATAAGCATGAATGTGCATTTTGCTCTGGTGCGCACCCGGTAGTAAAATGTTTTCGTAAATTATCAACACAGTTTGCACAACAACCTAGAGACTTTAATAGTAAAAGCCAGAACGCCGGTGAACATGGAAAACATGCTGCCTTGGCAAACAGAAGCCAATGATTTTAATTGAAGGTTTTTCACAAGGTTTTCGTCTTCTTAAGTTTAATGGATTTGGTTGTAAGTTGGTTCGTAATTTGCCTTCTGTTTACTCATTGGCATCTATTGTTAAAACAAAATTACTGAAAGAAATTAATGAGGGGAGGATGGCGCTTTTTCGGGTCCTCTGAATTATCCCTAAAAAAGAACCCAATTCGTATAGACTTAAGCCCCGTACACACGGTCGGACTTTTGGCCAACAAACTTAATTTTGAGCAAGTTGGACTAACAATCCGACCGTGCGTACGCTCCATCGGACAAACTTTTTTTGCTTTTTTCTTGTTTTCATCGGACAAAAGTTGGGTCTGCAAACGGACAAACTTTTGCCCAACAAAAGTCCAATGGAGCAAAGTCCGACCGTGTGTACAGAAAACCATCGGACTTTTGTCCGATGGACAAAACAACTAATGTTAAAATCAACCAACAATAGCAGAAGTTGACCAAAGGGTGGCGGTAAAGAGCAGAAAAGAGCAGAAAAACCACGTGATGTTGCAAAAAGTTTTGGGAAAGTTTGCAGAAAAGTCCAAGCGTGTGTATGCTATGGGTATTCCTGACCAACTCCGTTCGGACAAAAAAGTCCGATGGAAGTCCGACCGTGTGTACGGGGCTTAATTCACAATTTGTCGTATCCTTATGGTGATTCATTAAATGATCAAATTGACCCTTCTTTGTCTTCTGTTACTTATGCATCTTTTGAATTTGTTATTTTGCACCTTCGTTCATTGGATGAGGGTGCTTTGTTGGCGAAAGCGGATGTTAAGTCCGCTTTTAGGATTCTTCCTATACATCCTGATTCTTTTTGCTCCTTGGGTATCTATTTTCAAGGTGAATATCATATTGATAAATGCCTACCCATGGGGTGCTCTTTGGCATGTTATTATTTCAAGGCATTTTCGAGATTTTTTGAATGGGTTGTAAAAACTATCTGTGGTTCGGATTGCGTAATACATTATTTGGATGATTTTTTTATTTTTAGGTAAATGCGGTTCTGAGGATTGTAGTAATTTGTTAAATTCATTTTTTGGTATTTGTAAGTTTTTTAATGTTCCTTTAGCTGAAGAAAAAACTGTCGGCCCTGTTGCTTGTTTGGATTTTCTGGGAGTAACTATTGATTCATTGAATATGGAATTTAGACTTCCGTTATATAAATTGGAAAAAATGTCTCAATTATTGCTTACATTTATTAGACGTAAAAAAGTGACTTTGAAAGAAATGCAGTCTTTACTCGGATTGTTGGCTTTTGCGACTAGAATTCTTCCGATAGGTAGAATTTCTTCTAGATGTTTTTATCCTGTTATTTCTGGGTTGAAGAATCCTTCATCTCATGTGCGATTGTCGGGAGACGTTAAAGAGGATCTGGATAACATTTTTGCGTCATTTTAATGGTAAAGCCATTTGTCAATTAGATTTTATTTCAAGTGAAGCATTTTCTCTTTTTACTGATGCTGCTGGATCTGTCGGTTTTTCCGCTATTTGGCAGACGCACTGGTGTGCTTCTCCTTAGCCTAAAAAATGGATTGTGCAAGGTTTTTGCAAGAGCGTTGTTTTGTTGGAATTATTTTCAATTGTTGTTGCCTTAGAATTATGGGTTCATGCTTTTCAGAACAGGAGATTGCTTGTGAATACTGATAATAAAGGGGTGGTTTATGCTATCAACTGCCTGTCTTCCAAATCGCCACAGGTAAACAAATTGTTAAGATATTTCATTTTTAAATGTCTATCTTTGAATGTATGGATTAAAGCTTCGAATCGAAGCTTCACAGAGACAAACGCTCTCCTGTTAATATTGATATGCTGTGCAGTTTGTGTTCTGTTTCTGAAAAATTGGATTTCTTTGAATTATACTGATAATAAAGGGGTGGTTTATGCTATCAACTACCTGTCTTCCAAATCGCCACAGGTAAACAAATTGTTAAGATATTTCATTTTTAAATGTCTATCTTTGAATCCCGGAAGCGGGATCTATCATCTGATCCCGGAAGCGGATCTGCAAGGTGTTACATGCCCCTGTCATTTATAGGATCTAATATAGTTTTCAAACATGTTCGACATTCATTAGCTAAGTCTACCTGGTTAAGTTATATTTCTTCATGGAAGATGTGGATGTCTTTTTTGCAAAATGATACTTTTGTACAATTTTCTTTTGAAGAAGTTATTCTTTTATTTCTTATTTACCTGATGGATGGAAAATATTCTTGGTCTCATATCAACAAAACATTGGCTGGTGTTTAATTTTTTCTGAAGCTAAATTCTTTGCTGCATTGCCTTAGCTTCTTTTCTGTCAAGCAGGCATTAAAAGGATATAGAAAATTGAAGCTTCACAGAGACAAACGCTCTCCTGTTAATATTGATATGCTGTGCAGTTTGTGTTCTGTTTCTGAAAAATTGGATTTCTTTGAATCAGTGTCCTTTGCGTGACATTTGTCCTATTGGGCTTTTGAGACAATTTTTTCTGGTACGTCCTGTTTTTAATAATAACTTGTTTGTCCATGTTGATGGTTCTCCATTAACTAGATACCAGTTTAACCGTGTTTTTCACAAATGTTTAGAATTTGCTGAATTTTACTAATATTCAACTGACTTCTCATTCTTTTAGAATAGGAGCAGCCACTGAAGCTGCAAACATTGGTATACAACCGTATTTTATAAAAAAATTGGGTAGGTGGAGATCTGATTCTTACAAGTTATATTTACGTCCTGATTCTTTGGTTTCATTTATTACAGGTCAAGTGTCTGTGGTTTGGCTTCTCGGCCACTCCTTTATTTATTGGGCTCAGAAGAGAGCGTCAGAGAGATCGTATTCTTCTAATTTGGGTCTTGATTCTTCTTTTAAAGTATACTGGAGTGGCTGGAGAGGTATGTGATGGAATGACTTGCAATCTGAGTTTTATTATTTAAGCCTGATATTTTACTTATTCATTTAGGAGGTAATGACATAGGTCAGATGAAGACTTTAGATTTAATTTTTGATATTCAACAGACTATTAATCTCATTAATTTGGCTTTTCCTGATTTAAAAGTTGTGTTTTCAGAACTTATACCATGTCTCCGATGGTTTTATTCTTTCTATTGACGTCTTTTCGAAAAAATTTGAAAGAGAGCGAATAGATCTATTAATAAGTTCCTATTGCATCCTTTTGGGTTTAGTTTTAGGCACTTAGAATTGGAGGGTGGTATTTGTGGTTTATACCGTGGAGACGGTGTCCATTTATCGGATATTGGACTTGATATTTTAAACAATGATTTCCAGACATGCATAGAAAAAGCCGCGGGCTGGGGTTAGGTGACAGTCAGTATGTTTATCATACTTCCAGTCGGTTGGGGTAAATTGTTTTTGTTTACTCAGAAGTGAGAATTTATTCAGCCTAAGCCGTAGTGGCTATGTTGATTTTATTTATATTTTAAGTTAATGTTATAATAAAGTTATTTATAAATATTTTAGAGATTTATTAAACCAATAAAAACAGCTGCGGCTGAAATATTTTATCCAATAAAATATATTTATTTCAAAATTAAAATTGCTTGTCTGGACTGAATTTATTATATAAAAACTTAAAAAATGTCTGCTGCCTTCTATCCCATGTAAAGGAAAAAGGGGGGAAATATGCCTATTTTAATAAAGTTATTTATAAATATTTTAGAAATTTATTAAACCAATAAAAACAGCCGCAGCCGAAATATTTTCTCCAATAAAATATATTTATTTCATTAATTTTAATTGCTTGTCTGGACTGAATTTATTATATAAAAACTTAAAAAAATGTCTGCTGCCTTCTATCCCATATCTTATTTCAGACCGTGTCTCTGTGTAGAGGTGATGTTGCTGCCCCCTGGTGACTGGTGACCTTATGACTGACAGACAATGAATATTCAAGAAGCAGCAGAAGAAGTGCAGAAAGCACAGATCCACAGAATGAAAACAAAATAGGTGCATAGAGAGTCTTGCGGTGCAGATCCTTATGTGCAGCTTTCTTTTTAGCAATGAGAACAATATGCAGCATCATATTGCTTTAGTATCTTCTCATACTGAAAATATAAAGCTTTTAGGCTTAGTACACAAGAAGGGAACTGCTATATTTTTGAAGGAATTAAAACAAAGTAAATCTTTTAACCTTCCTGGCGGTATTCCCGAGTGTGGCTCGGGGTTAAATTTCAGTACCATTAACGGTAACCCCGAGCCACACTCGGAATTGCATTGCAGTATCCTGGTGCAGTATACTTACCTTGTCACCAGGATCCTGCAATGTCCCCCTGGTGTGTCTGCGGGCTGTGTCCTCCGCCCGATGCTCTGTGTGCCGGGCTCTGTTCCCTGCAAGCATAGCGAAGCATGAGGGCGGAGCCCGGCTGCAAATTCAAAAAGTACACAAAACATAACGCATACAGTACACTGTAATCTTACAGATTACATTACTGTATCAAATCATTTCACATCTCTTTTGTCCCTAGTGCTTTGTCCAGTGCCCTGCATGCACTTTTATATTATATATAGAGTTTTTTCTGCCTGGAAACTTGAGATTGTCCATGGCAACCAAAAAGTGTGCCTTTATGTCAAAAATGGTTTTAGACCAGCTAGAAAACAGTGATAGTAAATTAGTACACTTGCAGACTTGAGCGATAGTGAATTGTGAGGAAATTAATTCTATTATGATTATATTATTATTTTTTATAATTATTTATAGTTATTTATTATATTATTTTGTGTTTCCAACTTTATCATACCCGGGATGTCTACTAGACTCATGTTTGGACAGATTTAAGTGTGTTATTACTAAGAATTACAGGCCTACAATATAAAACACCAAATTTCTATGCAAAACAATGTACCGCTTAGAGAAGCAAAAATCTGACATAATCATACTGCCAGGGAGGCTACAATAATGCTTAGACGCCATAAACATTTTTTAAACAGATGTTCCCTTAAACATAGCAAATATACTTGATTTCAAGTCAACTTTAACCATTTCCCGCCCAGCGCATATTCATATATGACGGCCGCAGGAACCCTTCGTCCCTCTGGGCGGCCGTCATATGACGACCTGGGATTCCTGCAGTGTGGAGACTGCCGCATCACTGGGGACCCGATGCGCGTGCCTGGCGGCCGCAGTGTCTGCCAGGCACCCGCGATTGCTCGTCACAGAGCCAGGGATGTGGATCTCTGTGTGTAAACACAGAGATCCACGTTCCGGTCAGGGAGAGGAGACCGATGGTGTGTCCCTTGTACATAGGGACACCGATTGGTCACCTCCCCCAGTCAGTCCCCTCCCCCTACAGTTAGGATTACTCCATAGGGAACACATTTAACCCCTAATCGCCCCCTAGTGTTAACCCCTTCCCTGACAGTCACATTTATACAGTAATCAGTGCATATTTATAGCGCTGTTCGCTGTATAAATGTGAATGGTTCCAAAATAGTGTCAAAATTGTCCGATCTGTCCGCCGCAATATCACAGTCTGGACAAAAATCGCAGATAACCGCCATTACTAGTAAAGAAAACTAATAAAAATAAATGTCATAAATCTATCCAATATTTTGTAGGCGCTATAACTTTTGCGCAAACCACTCAATATACGCTTATTGTGATTTATTTTTACCAAAAATAGGTAGAAGAATACGTATCGGCCTAAACTGAGAAAAAAATAGTTTTTTAAAAAAAATTGGGATATTTAATATAGAAAAAAGTAAAAAATATTGTTTTTTTTTTCAAAATTGTCAGTCTTTTTTTTGTTTATAGCGCAAAAAATAGAAACCACAGAGATGATCAAATACCATAAAAACAAGCTCTATTTGTGGGAAAAAAAGGACGTCAATTTTGTTTGGGAGCCATGTTGCACGACCGCGCAATTGTCATTCAAAGCGTGACAGCTAAAATTGGCCTGGGCAGGAAGGGGGTGAAAATGCCCTGTATTGAAGTGGTTAAGGAAATGTCTACAAAAAAAAAACAATATGACATGACACCACAGCCATTCCAGTTGTTCAGTGTGCTAAATTTCCTCTTTTTCAACTTTTTACATGATTTTAACCTTTCAAGTAATTAGTAGTCAAGTAGCGACTTTTTCGACTAGTGAATCTATACAGAAAATATTTTCTGCAAATCCCTGGCAAAAATAAAATTCTCCACTTTATACGTGAAGTAAAACTGATAACAGAAATCATTTTCCACCATAAATTCTTTAAAATGTCCCTAGTGGCTGTAGGGAAATGTGGAATAAATGGAATTGCAAGTGTTAAAATCTTTATAAAGATTTATATTAGAAAACAAATGCAGAAAAAGAGGTTAAGAATAATGTCATAAACATTGTGAAATATTTTTTTCTATTTCTCACAAACTCCAGATTTAACCTTTAAATACAATGATTTTTCCCTACATTATTTTTGTTCCATTTGTTAGGGTTCAATTGTAATGTGATCTGGGGTAAAAAATAAATAAAAAATGAGCGGCCTCAGTTTTTTTTTGGTGACTAAATCATGAAGAGGCTTTGAATTCTGTAAGGTTGGAAGAGCCAAGTCCAGTGTGGATGTTGCTTTGAGATATGACAAAACTGTGTAGTATGTATTTATCTTGCTGGCAATTGTTTGCTCATAAGTGTCCATAAAGGCATGCAAAAGTGCCCTCTGGCAACATATGCCTGCCAAGCAGTAGATGATCCATGTTTTATGTATATTTACAATATGAAGGAAATAATAATTTATACATACATTTTTGCAAAATTCACAAAGATTGAATACAGACTTAAAAACTAAACATGGCAAAATGAGAAAAAATGTATGAACGTTAAAATGCAAAACATTCTAGCACTCTGAAAGATGGTTTACTTGAAAAATTCGGACTTTTTGTTTTTTGGTGAAAAAAAGATGTATATGCGTTTATACTTGGTCCCGTCAAAGGTACACACAAGATTGTGCTGCAACAGGACTTTGGGTTTGGGTAGCTTGATCTGTGGTATGTAACCACACCCTTCTCTATATTTTGATCACTTTGATATTGTAAAGCAGGACAGTACAATAATTTCTTATGTAGCGCCCTCCGTCACCCCAGCTCCTGTCTATAGGCTCACTCACAAGGGTGGGCGTGACGTGGCTACCATATCCGTACCCTCCAGTTTGCGGAAGCGGATAGTTTTTTTTTCTAATGGGTCTTGTGATGTGCCCCTCCAAATGGGTTCTGTCTCCTATGCATAAGGGACAGAGTCTTGCCCTTCCCCAGAAATTCCGCTTTCCACACAGTAATCACTTTTCAAACAAGAACTTTATTTCTCTCAATGGCAGGAGAGAAATATAGGTGTGAGAGATAGAGAGAGTGTTCAGGCATTCAAAGTTCCCACCCCCACTCGGTCCTGAGGGGGGGTGCTCAAACCGGACAGTTCTATTTGTAATACTGGCAACCGGTGATAGCTCACCCGGACAAGCGTTTATGCGCTGGCAACCGGAGTGCAGCTCGGACACTCTACCTTATCCCAAGTAGCATCCCTGAGATTTCCTCCATCTAAAGCGCCTCTGGCTGGAACTGCTAGGGTCGGTGAATGATGCAGTCCCAGGGCTGAAGGTGCCTGAGACTGGTGTGCATGTAGCCTCGCGGTGGGGGGAAAGGCCCCGCATCTGCTCCGCTCCAAGCGCGCGAACCCAGGCTGAAGGTGCCTGGGCGCAAAGAAGACCTCACACACGAGGACTCTCCCGCTTAAATACCTCTCCCCAGCATGCCCCGCGGGCCCAAAGACCAACCCACCGTACGGGAGCTGTGGAGGGACATCCAAGCACCACCTCAGCATCTGCCATTCCACCCTCAGAGCTGGTAACAGCGCCCCCTAGGCCACCAAGGGGGAACTACACACAGATGCAAAAGTGACAAGACAGAGTAATTAAATCACACATCTGAGTTAAAGACCACTCAGATGACCCCCCTAAATTTGGCAACTAGGTCCCTGGAATTTAGAACCCTGCTACACTTACTTAAGGTCAAATTGAACTTTCAGTTTAACTACTTCAATACCAGGCACTAACACCCCCTTCCTGCCCAGGCCATTTTCCAGTTTTCAGCGCTGTCACACTTTGAATGACAATTGCGTGGTCATGCTACACTGTAACCATGTGAAATTTTTATAATTTTCTTCACACAAATAGAGATTTCTTTTGGTGGTATAATCACTTCTGGGTTTTTTTTTTATCTTTTCCTAAAAAAAAAAAAAAAAAAAAGTTTTTTCGCCTTCACTGATGGGTGCTGGTGAGGTGACACTGATGGGCACTGATGAGGTGGCACTTATGGGCACTGATGAGGTGGCACTTATGGGCACTGATTAGGTGCCACTGATGAGGAGGCACGAATATGCTGCACTGATAGGTGGCACTGATATGTGGCACTGGTGGGCACAGATAGGCGGCACTGGTGGGGACAGATAGGCAGCATGGATAGGCAGCACTGATAGCCGCACTGATGGGCATTGATGGGCAGCAGTGATGAGTATTGATGGGCAGCAGTGATAGCCAGCACTGACTGGCATCACTAATGGGCACTGTTTGCTGGCACTGGTGGGCACTCACTGCTGGCACTGGTGGGCACTCACTGCTGGCACTGGTGGGCACTCACTGCTGGCACTGGTGGGCACACTTCTGGCACTGGTGGGCACTCACTCCTTTCACTGTGGGCGATTTATTGTATTCAGGGCACTGATTATCAGTGCCTTGATTACATGCCTAGATGTCTGCTGATCCGCTCTCCCCTCCTCACACTCTGTCTGTGTTTACATGTGACCAGCTGTGATTGGACACAGCCGATCACATAGATAAAGGGCCACAGCTCTTTAAAGAGATCAGGGTCGCGCCGTGTCCTACCAACACTGCACGGCAGGGGCGCGCAAGAGCGGCGGTTCTGAGTGCCGTCATATGACGTCCACCCAGAACAAGAAACCCGCATCCATTTCACACAGTGGGGAGAACAAGTATTTGATACACTGCTGATTTTGCAGGTTTTCCTACTTACAAAGCATGTAGAGGTCTGTAATTTTTATCATAGGTACTCTTCAACTGTGAGAGACGGAATCTAAAACAAAAATCCAGAAAATTACATTCTATGATTTTTAAGTAATTCATTTGCATTTTATTGCTATTGCTATGATAAAAATGACAGACCTCTACATGCTTTGTAAGTAGGAAAACCTGCAAAATCGGCAGTGTATCAAATACTTGTTCTCCCCACTGTATATGAACCCGGCCTTAAGCCCTGTACACACGGCCGAGAATCTCGTCAGGAAAAAACCCGTCGTTTTTCCTGATGAGATTCTTGACAAGAATCTTGTCTCGGTCTCGGCCGAGTGTACACACGTACCTTTCCAAAGAACCGCCGTTCTTTTGAATGGCACGAACGCGGGGACGTCATCGACTACGACGAGCGTGCGCTCGTCACATTCAATGCCGTCGCCGCAATCTTGCTACACCCTACCTATGCCTAGGAAGCTACCGCGCATGCGTCAAAGTCATTTCGAGCATGCGCGAGTTTCCACGGCGACAGGTTAGTGTACACACATTCAGGTTTCTCGTCGGGAAACAGGCCGACGAGAATCCCGACGAGAAAAAAGAAAGCAGGTCTTCTTTTTTTCTCGTCGAGATTCTGGTCAGTTTTCCTGACGAGAAACCTGAAAGCCTCGTACACACGGCCGTTTTTCTCGGCAAGAAAGCTCTGCAAGCAGTTTTCTTGTCAGTTCTTGCTGAGAAAACCGGCCGTGTGTACGAGGCTTCACTCACAGAAAGTAAGGGTTCCATCTAGCAGTTGCTGGCAGGGGACAGGCTTTTATATTTGGGCTACTGCTGTTGTAGAAATAAAACACACAGTAAGGAATCAAACTCCTTTTGTTTTTATGCTCCTAGAATGTATTTAGCTTATTTAACCGCTTCCATACCTGGCCATTGGAAAATGACGCCGGCAGGAACCCTCTCTCCCTCCGGGTGGACGTCATATGACGTCCTGGGTTTGAGGGGGGATATCTGAATGATGCCTGCAGCTAGAGGCATCATTCAGATATCCTTTTTTTCAGCCGGCGATCCTGCGCACCATAAGAACAATCATAGCGGCGGTTCCACCGCTTGATCGTTCTTATAGGCGGCGGGAGGGGACATCCCCCCTCCCACCGCCATCCGGTGCTTCTCCGGGCTCTCCCATGCGATCGGGGACCCGGAGAGAATCGTCTGCATTGGTGGTGGGTCACGTGATGAGCATAGAGATGACTGGTGACCAGATGGTCACCAGTCATCTCTATGATCGTCTGAGGCCCGGGCGCTATGTGATGACGTCACGCCCGAGTCCTCAAATGTAAACAAAGCCGCCATTGCGGCTGTAAGTATGAGATTGTGAAAAAAATTTCACTGATCTCATGCTTTCCAGCCTGGAGGAGAGATGTGGGGTCTTATTGACCCTGCATCTCTCCATAAAGAGGACCTGTCACACACATTGCTATTACAAGGGATGTTTACATTCCTTGTAATAGGAATAAAAGTGATCAAAAAAAAATAAAGTGTAAAAAAAAAAGGAAAATTAAAAAAAAATAAGTAAAATATATATATTTTTTTAAACGCCCGTCCCCAATAGCTTGCGCTTAGAAGCGAACACACACGTAAGTCCCGCCCGCATATGTAAACGCCGTTCAAACCACACATGTGAGGTATCGCCGCGTGCGTTAGAGCGCGTGCAACAATTCTAGAACTAGAGCTCCTCTGTAACTCTAACCTGGTAACCTGTAAAAAATTTCAAAGCGTCGCCTATGGGGATTTTTAAGTACCAAAGTTTGGCGCCATTCCATGAGTGTGCGCAATTTTAAAGTGTGACATGTTAGGTATCTTTTTACTCGGCGTAACATAAGCTTTCATATTTTACAAAAAAATTGGGCTAACTTTACTGTTTTGTTATTTTTTAATTCATGAAACAATTTTTTTCCCCAAAAAAAGGCGTTTGAAAAATGATTGCGCAAATACCGTGCAAGATAAAAAGTTGCAATGACCATCATTTTATTCCCTAGGGTGTCTGCTAAAAAAAAACATATATAATGTTTTGGGGTTCTGAGTAATTTTCTAGCAAAAGAATGATGATTTGTACATGTAGGAGTGAAGTGCCAGAATAGGCCCGGTATGGAAGTGGTATAAAAAGCCCTGTATGGAAGTGGTTAAACTGAAGGTCCAAATGGATCCTACATATTATTCATTGCCTGTTTTGTTATACATGTTCAGTTTGTTATATCCCATTTTATCACCAGTTGTAAATATTCGGATTTTGTTCTAGCAGCTATGTTGTCACTACATCTGCAGTTATCTATGCCCAACAAGAAATATTCACATAACCTCAAGGCTAACATTTCATTATTAACCACCCCGGACCATTTTGTAGCTAAAGGACCAGGCCCCTTTTTGCGATTCGGCACTGCGTCGCCTTAACTGACAATTGCGCGGTCGTGCGACGTGGCTCCCAAACAAAATTGGCGTTCGTTTTTTTCCCACAAATAGAGCTTTCTTTTGGTGGTATTCGATCACCTGTGCGGTTTTTATTTTTTGCGCTATAAACAAAAATAGAGCGACAATTTTGAAAAAAATTCAATACAGTATTTCTTACTTTTTGCTATAATAAATATCCCCAAAAAAAGTTTTTTCCTCAGTTTAGGCCGATACGTATTCTTCTACATATTTGTGGTAAAAAAAAAAATCGCAATAAGCGTTTATTGATTGGTTTGCGCAAAAGTTATAGCATCTACAAAATAGGGGATAGTTTTATGGCATTTTTATTAATACATTTTTTTTTACTAGTAATGGCGGTGATCAGCGATTTTTATCGTGACTGCGACATTATGGTAGACACATCGGACACTTTTGACACTATTTTGGGACCATTGTCATTTTTACAGCGATCAGTGCTATAAAAATGCACTGATTACTGTGAAAATGACACTGGCAGTGAAGGGGTTAACTTGTAGGGGGCGCTGAAGGGGTTAAGTGTGACCTAATGTGTGATTCTTACTGTCTTGGGGCGTGGTTTGGCGTGGCTTTGTTTACACTTACCTCTCCCGGTTCTTCAGCTCTGTGACCCAATCGCGGGACACAGGCGGCGATTGGGTCCATGGGTCCCGCGGGCGCGGTCATAGAGTTTAGGACCGGGTCACGAGCGTGCCGCCGGCGGGGCACGCGACCCACGGTTGGGCACCTTAAAGAGGACGTACCTGTACGTGCTTGTGCCCAGCCGTGCCATTCTGCCGACGTATATGTACAGGCGGCGGTCCTTAAGTGGTTAAAGTGGTTGTAAACCCACAAAAAAAACTCCCGCAGCGGTCCCAGTACACAGCTCCGTCCAGCGACATCGCTCCTGGAGTTACTTCTGGGTATCGCAGGCCCCTGGCGATGTGATTGGCCGGAGCTGATGTCACTGATGGCACTGATGGGAGCCGCCGGTAACGACACACTAGCTGAATCAACGGCACCAACGAGCCATTGCATCAGTGCGCTTGTGCCGATGGCATCGGCACATGCTGATACAGCGGATATCTCCTAAACCCGTGGTTTAGGAGACATCCGGGGTAGCTACAGGTAAGCCTTATTATACCCTTACCTGTAGTAAAAAGTGGATTGTAAGGGTTCACAACCACTTTAAAGAACTAAACCTCACTATACTTGCCTCCACCCTAGCAATACAACATCTGTGAGCTCTATTGAAAGTGCTGACATCTTTGCCCATCTTCTGGGTTGGGCATCTTTGGCTATCGTCTTTAATGGATGCAATAAGACGTAACTGCT
Source organism: Rana muscosa (assembly GCA_029206835.1). NCBI lineage: Eukaryota > Metazoa > Chordata > Amphibia > Anura > Ranidae > Rana > Rana muscosa. Next base: position 1,072,296,222 of record CM055116.1, on the reverse strand, counting down.
GCCCTTGGGAGTTAATTTATTATGGCACCTGGCAGAGACCAGGACTGAACACTGTGCACTTTAAGAATATAGGAAGGCCAGCAGCCTTTATTGCAGACAAGACATACTGCATTAAAAACCTTTTTACTCACAAGTTCCTCCTTAACCGAAGATAACTGTTGATTCAGATGCTAAAGACCAACATCATAGTATGAAAAATGTCTCTATACAGACATACTTAGAAAATTAGTAATTCTGTACAAAGATGTTGATTTATTAAAGAAGTTTAAATTTACTAGAGGTCTGGAGTAGGTAGGAGCTCCAAACCTCAGCAAACTTTGCTGTGCAAGTAGTGTTAACCGCAAGATGAAAAGTGTTTGGTCAGCCAATCAGAAATTTCTCCCGCTTTAGTTACTGATGTTAAACTGTATATAGAGGGAGGCAGTGGTGGCTCTAGGAACAATACATGGGGGGGGGGGGCACATAACATACCACAGTCAAATCTGGGGGGGCACTAATAATTTTCACCACTAAATCATACCACTGAAAAAAGATAAATAAGTATAAATAAATAGGATTACAAAATACGAGAGAGAATAATGCGGTATGCAATGATGCAAAGATACCTTTTTATTGTACTAACCTAACACCAAAAAGACAAGCTTTCAAGAGTTTTCCTTTCTTCCTCAAGCATTGCTTCAGACCTGAGAATGAGAGGAAAATGCTCCCAAAAAATTATTTATAGTTTAAAGCAATTTCAGCAAACACCAGGGCTGTTTAAATAATCCCCTTTGTTTAATATGTCACTAATGAAGAATGAGGAGAGAGAGAGAGGGGGTGGTAAGAGGGAGAAAGAGAGAGGGGGTGGTAAGAGGGAGAAAGAGAGAGAGAGGGGGGGTGGTAAGAGGGAGAAAGAGAGAGAGAGGGGGTGGTAAGAGAGAGAAAGAGAGAGAGGGGTGGTAAGAGAGAGAAAGAGAGAGAGGTTGTGGTAAGAGAGAGAAAGAGAGAGAGAGAGAGAGAGGGGGGTGGTAAGAGAGAGAAAGAGAGAGAGGGGTGGTAAGAGAGAGAAAGAGAGAGAGAGAGAGAGAGAGCGAGAGAGGGGGGTGGTAAGAGAGAGAAAGAGAGAGAGAGAGAGGGGGTGGTAAGAGAGAGAAAGAGAGGGGGTGGTAAGAGAGAGAAAGAGAAAGAGAGGGGGTGGTAAGAGAGAGAGAGAGAGAAAGAGAGGGGGTGGTAAGAGAGAGAGAGAGGGGGTGGTAAGAGAGAGAAAGAGAAAGAGAGAGAGGGGGTGGTAAGGGAGAGAAAAAGATAGAGAGGGTGGTAAGAGAGAGAGAGAAAGAGAAAGAGAGGGGGTGGTAAGAGAGGGAAAGAGAAAGAGAGGGGGTGGTAAGAGAGAGAAAGAGAAAGAGAGGGGGTGGTAAGAGAGAGAAAGAGAAAGAGAGGGGGTGGTAAGAGAGGGAAAGAGAAAGAGAGGGGGTGGTAAGAGAGAGAAAAATAGAGAGGAGAGAGAAAGAGAGAAATAGGGGGGAGAGAGAGGGAAAGAGGGGGAGAGAAAGAGGGATATAGAGAGTGGACAGAGAGAATGAGAGGCAGAAGAGAGTACAGATAAGGAAGTGAAGAGAAGAAAGAGGAAGAGGAGTTCTCGCAGTAAGTATCTCTTTCCTGTGCACATTCTCCAGATTACCTTCTCCTAAATTGATAGCTCTGCTTCTCCTGCCCAACTCTGCTCCTCCCCTCCCCCAGGCAGCTCGGTTCTTTCTCCAGATCAACTCTGATATTCTGTTTCCAATTAAAGGTGGCGGGCTTGGGAAGAATGTGGGAACAGCAGCACCCATTGGCTCAGTAGGCAGCAGGAGGTGGACCAGTCGTAGCTGGACAGTTAACTGTTCAGTTTCTCACTCTCTGTCCTGCTGGCTGGTCGGCAGCCGTTTCTATAAAGTTTGAGGCTGTTGAATCCTGCCTGCCGTGATGCTGCATCTACAGTGATAGGGCGGGGAGCACTGCAGAGGCGCCTTATGCATGTGGGGTCCCTGGACAGTGCCTAGGGGTGCCCTGCACTAAGGCCGCCACCTTTTTACTACACCACCAAACTCCCCACAGCTGCTTTTTCCAACACTGCTCAGCCTCCCTACTTTTTCACAGCTTTTACTCACCTCTCCTCACAAAAGTTTCAGAGCAGTGCCGCCAACCCAGTGCAGTCTCCACCTATCAGAAGTGTAGCACAGAGCCAATGAGCAGTTTCAGAGCTGCCTCCCGAAGTGCCACAGGGATTCAGGCAGTTACAGCCTTGAAACCCAGGTACCCACCTCTGCCCGGCATCCTAATTTAGCGGGAGGGGGCAAGAAATAATCTAGGGGGGCAATGCCACTGAAGGTAAGTATTTAACTGCTAAAAGGAGTTATTATGGAAGGATGGGTCTAGAATATAGTGTACATTATTGCATGCATGGAAGCCACCTAGGTGCGTAATATAGTTTGGACATTTATGCTGGATGGTTATGACTAGGGATGAGCTTCGTGTTCAAGTCGAACACACGTTCGACTCGAAAATCGGCTGTTCAATCGTTCGACGAAGATCGAACGTTATGGGCAATTTGCGCCAAATTTGAGTGACACGAACGGCCCACAATACACTGCGCCATCGCAGTGCAATCCCGGTGCTGTGATTGGCCAAGCATGCACTGTGACCCCGTATGCTTGGCCAATCACAGTGCCGGCAGCGAGGAGAGCCATAATTGGCCACAGGCAGGATGCCTGTGGCCAATCATAGCTCAGGGGGGTTTAGTACACGCCCCACACTATAAAAGTACGCCAGCGCAGCGGCCTTGTGCAGTGTGTTCCGGCGTGCAGGGAAAGAGCTACATAGGCAGGGACAGTGTGTTCTACATTGTGTTCTTTTCTCAGGCATCTGCAGGAGTTGCTGTTCATTGCTGTTCTCTAAGCTAGATAGGCAGGCAGGGACAGTGTGTTCTTTTCTCAGGCATCTGCAGAATACCCGTCATTGCTGTTCTCTAATAAAGGCATCTGCTGGAGTTAGTGGGTGTTATGTGCCCTAGTACAATATACACCTGTATATACCCGTCATTGCTGTTCTCTAATAAAGGCATCTGCTGGAGTTAGTGGGTATTGTGTGCCTCCAGCACAATATACACTACCCAATTGCTGGTTTTCCCATCTCCCTGCAGGCCATTACTATGTCTGGAAGGCCAACAAGGAGAGGCAGACAGTCACGAGCCAATAAAAGAGGGCAAGCAGGCTCTGTGTCTAGAGACAACAGTGCTGGTCGTGGACGCGGTGCATCGTCATCAGAACGTGGCCATAGGACACGCTTGTCCTTATTTTCGGCAGCTGGACGTGTTGAGCCGCATCATGCCGAAGACTTGGTAGAGTGGATGACCAAGCCCTCCTCATCCTCCTCATCCTCTCTCACCCAGGCTCAGGGTACTGGCAAAGCAGCTGCCAAAGCGTCCTCTTCCCTCATATCAATGTCATCATCAGTCACTCCTTCCCTAAACCCACCGTGTCCTCCTGAGGAGTCCCCCGTACTGTTTGAGCACAGTGTTGGGTACATGCTCCAGGAGGATGCCCAGCGTTTCAAAGGGTCTGAAGATGATACCCAGCTTGAGGAAGGCAGTAGCGTGAGAGCAGAGAGAGGGGATGCTCAAGGACGACAGCAATCTGGCAGTCATGTTCCAGCAGCTGCAGCATACTGCCAGATTGGCTCCAGTGATGGGGAGGGAGGGGATGATGAGGTCACTGACTCCACGTGGGTGCCTGATAGGAGAGAGGAGGAGGATGAAGAGGAGGCACATCTCCAACGAGGCAGGATGCCCTCCGGGGGCCAGCGTAAGGGCAGCACACCGACTGAATCACACCGCAGAGCTCTGCCTGTGCAGGGTGCTGCCTCTGCCCGTTATTCCAAAAGTTCTTTGGTGTGGGCCTTTTTTGAGTCGAGTTCATCAGATCGCACCGCTGCTGTTTGCAACATATGTCTCAAGCGTATCTCGCGTGGCAAAAACATCAGCCGCTTGGGCACCACATGCTTAACCAGACATATGTTGACCTGCCATGCAGCTCGTTGGCAAGCGTACCTTAAAGACCCACACCAAAGAACAAAGCGGACCTCTTCTTGCTCCTCATCAGTTGGGATCTCCAACCCCACTGTACCTTCAGTCCTCTCTGAAACCTGCACTGAGAGGAATGAAGGTGTAGAATTAGGTGTGTCACAGCCAAGTACTTGCGGGCACTCTGCTAGCAGTACACCGACGTCCGATTATAGCAGGCAAATTTCCCTGCCCCAGCTGCTGGACCGTCGAAAGAAGTTCACTCCCAGCCATCCACATGCCCAGCTGTTGAATGCTAGCTTGGCTAAATTGCTAGCACTTCAACTGCTGCCTTTTCAGTTGGTAGACTCGGCCCACTTCCGTGAGTTTGTGCAATGTGCGGTTCCTCAGTGGCAGGTTCCCAAACGCCACTTTTTCTCACGGAAGGCGATTCCGGCTCTCTACCGTCATGTGGAAGGCAATGTCCATGCCTTGCTGGACAAGGCGGTCAGTGGTAAGGTGCATATTACCGCTGACTCATGGTCCAGCAGGCATGGACAGGGACGTTACCTTTCTTTCACGGCCCATTGGGTCACTCTTTTGGCAGCTGGGAAGGATGCAGGACAAGGTGCAGAAGTGTTGGAGGTTGTTCCGCCGCCACACCTCCAAAATGCTACTACTGGTTGGGACACACCTCTCTCCTCCACCCCCTCCTCTTCTTCTTCCTCCATGGCCTCTTCCTGTGCTTTGTCCTCGGAACCAGCGGTGCTCCGTAGGCGTTCAAGGGGCTACGCAAGTACACAGGCAAAAAGATGCCCTTCCGCGCTTGCGCTGGTGTGTTTGGGGGACAGGAGCCACACTGGGGCAGAGGTTCTGTCAGCTCTGCAGGTGCAGACCGAGAGGTGGTTGACGCAACGCCAGCTTAAGCCAGGAATGGTGGTTTGCGACAATGGCACCAACCTCCTCTCCGCCCTCCGACAGGGACAACTGACCCATGTGCCCTGTGTGGCTCACGTCCTTAACCTGGTGGTGCAGCAGTTCTTGGGCAGGTACCCAGGCTTACAGGATGTCCTGTGGCAGGCCAGGAAAGTCTGTGTGCATTTCCGCAGATCATATAATGCCAGTGCTCGGCTGGCTGAGCTGCAAAAGGAGTTGAACCTGCCCAAGAACCGCCTTATAAGTGACATGTCCACCAGGTGGAACTCAACGTTGGCCATGCTGCAGTGGCTGCACATGCAGCAGAGGGCCATCAATGAGTACCTGTGCGACTACGGCACCAGGACAGGGTCAGGGGAGCTCGGGTTTTTTTACCACGCCAGTGGGGCATGATCAGGGATGCATGCACTGTCCTGGCACCATTTGAGGAGGCCACGAGGATGGTGAGCAGTGACAGTGCATGCATCAGTGACACTGTACCTCTTGTCCACCTGTTGGAGCATACGCTGCGTGGAATAATGGACAGGACACTTGAGGCAGAACAGAGGCAGGAAGAGGAGGACTTCTGTCAGGAAAGGCGTTTTTACAATCTGCCTGGCAACAGTGCCGCCAGGAGATCGTCTATACTCCATAGGTCCATTCCGCGCATGCGCGTGCACAATAGCGCGATCGGCGTGCACGGGCGCGTGCGCGCGTTCACGGGAGCGCGCACGCGCGCGCGTTCACGGGAGCGCGCGCGGTGACAGCATTTGGCGCCAAACAAGGTATTTAAACTATCTGCATACCTTGCTCCTTGCTGTCTGGTCTACAGCGTTCCCGAGACCCCTGCTATTGACTTCTGATTCCTGTACACCTGTTATCTGATTCGGCTTGTCTCTGTTTAACCCCGATTGCTGCCCGCCCCGACTTCGGCTTGCTCTGACAACTCTCTTGGTCATCCCTGTACCTGGTCGCCTGCTGGTCCGACCCATCGGTCTGTTCGAACTATAAGGCACCTCCACCTGAAATACAGTGCATCCTGCCTGAAGCCACCGTGCATCTCTGCCTGAATCATAGCGCATCTCTGCCTGAACTACCCTGCACCTGTGCCTGAGCTACAGTACACCTCAGCCTGTACTACAATACACCACCTTGTTTCTGCAGTCTGATCTGGGACTTTTATACATCTGCCTGTTGTCTGCATTCTGATTAGTCCTACTGTGCACCTCCCAGCTATCTTTGGACTGTTCCAGTTTGCCGTGCACCATCTGCTGCCGCAACTACCCAATATCCTGCTTACCTGCCAGGCACTTGTGCCCCCTGTCCTCCTGAGCCTCTGTCTGCTCTATCAGGGGCTCTCGAGCCAGGGGATTACGAGAGGCCGCTCCCTGCACGTTGGGCTCCCATCATAAGGTACGTGACAGTACCAGACAGCCATGTCGGAGCCTACGCAGGGGGCCTCTCCCATGGAGGAACTATGCCGCCACCTGGACGGACTTACTGCTGCAGTCAGGAGTTTGCAAGAGGGATATACCCGGCTAGAGGAGCGTGTCCAGACCCTGGCTACCTTAGCACCTGTCGCATCAGGCGCTTCACCTGCACCGTCGGTTGTCATGTTGCCACCTGAACCCAGGGTCCCTACTCCGGAGAGGTTCTCTGGGGACCGCGGCAAGTACAGGGCCTTTTGTAACGCCTGCGAACTTTTCTTTGCGCTACTGCCCAGGACCTTCTCCCTTGAATCTACCAAGGTGGGCTTTGTCATAGCCCTATTGTCCGGTGAACCTCAGGCCTGGGCACACCGCCTCCTGGAACAGAAAAACACCTGCCTTGACCAACTAAGTACTTTCCTCCAGGCCATGGACCTCCTCTATGAGGACCCTCAACTGGCTGCTACCGCCGAGGCAGCATTATGCTCTCTCCAGCAGGGTCGCAGAGCCGCTGAAGATTACGTATCAGACTTTAGGCGCTGGAGCGCCGATACCAGCTGGAACGACGCCGCCCTGCGACACCAATTCCGGCTGGGACTATCAGAGCCCTTGAAGGACGAGCTGGCCCGGGTCGGTATACCGAACACGCTCAATGCCTTGATCCTTCAAGCTATACAGATCGACAGGCGACTAAGGGAGCGTAGAGCTGAACGGTCAGCGGGACCATCCCGCCCAGTATGGATGCTGCCACGGGTACCCTATCCTCCTCATTCCGCTTCTTCGACCTCCCCACGCTCCGCTACCGATGCCTCTGAACCCATGCAACTGGGGTTGATCCGACCCTCGCTTACTCCTGAGGAGCGCCAGCGACGCCGGGTTCACAACCTCTGCCTCTACTGCGGGGAGTCAGGACACTACGTGAGGATGTGCCCCGCTAAATTGCGTAAGTGCCACCTCTCCTCTACTGTCTCGCCTGTTCTGCCTAACCATTCCGCTCACCTGATCGTTTCCATCTCTCTACAGCTCCCAGGAAGGAACATCCGGACTCCCGCCATTATTGACTCCGGTGCTTGCAGCGGCTTCATGGACCTTTCCTTTGCCTTGAAACATCAAGTCCCTTTGAGGCCCAGACCTAAAGAACTCACGGTCCATCTTGCCGACGGATCGGCCATCAGATCAGGACCAGTGACGCAGCAGACAATTCCCCTGCGCACGGCACAACCACTGCGGACAAGCATCAAGAACTATTGTGCTTGGACATTATAGAATCCCCTCTCTTCCCAATTATCTTGGGGATACCATGTCTAAAAGCTCATAATCCTCAGATCGACTGGAACACTGGAGAGGTTCGCTCTCCATCTCTCTATTGCCGTGAACACTGTTTTCCAGCGCCATCCGACACCTCGTCCCCATTACTTTGTCTGGGGAGTGATATGGAGAACCGTCGGCTGGTCCCGGAGGCCTATCACAACTTTCTAGATGTCTTTAGCAAAAAGGGCGCGGAGACTCTACCTCCGCACAGGCCCTACGATTGCCCTATTGACCTTCTTCCGGGGGCAGAGGTCCCTTTTGGAAGAATTTTCCCCTTATCTGAACTAGAGCTTGGAACTCTCAAGACGTATCTGGATGACAACTTAGAGAAGGGATTCATACGTCCCTCCACCTCTCCTGCAGGAGCCGGTGTATTCTTTGTAGAAAAGAAGGACCACTCCCTACGCCCCTGTGTGGATTACAGAGCCCTGAATAAAGTAACTATTAAAAATAGGTATCCCCTGCCATTAGTACCCGAACTTTTTCAAAGACTTGGGACAGCAGCCATTTTCACTAAATTGGACCTCCGCGGGGCCTACAACTTAGTCCGCATTCGGAGCGGTGATGAATGGAAAACAGCGTTTCGCACCAGATTCGGGCACTTTGAATACCTGGTCATGCCCTTCGGGCTATGTAATGCCCCTGCCACATTCCAACATTTCATAAACGATATTTTTAGAGACTACCTAGATCTATTCGTCATCGTCTACCTAGACGATATCCTGGTCTTCTCTTCCTCCTTAACCGACCATCGTGAACACGTCCGGAAGGTCTTGGCCCGACTTCGCCAACATGGTTTGTACGCCAAGCCAGAGAAATGTGCATTCGAACAACAAGATATTCAGTTCCTAGGGCTAATCATTTCGGTAGAGGGTATTAGGATGGACCCTCAGAAGGTCACGGCCATTCTGGATTGGCCAGCCCCCAGCGATAAGAAGGGGATCCAACGCTTCGTGGGCTTTGCGAACTTCTACCGGAAATTCATTAAAGGATTCTCCTCTATCATTGCCCCCATTACCAACTTAACTAAACAAGGTAACCGGTTTCACTGGTCCCCCGAAGCTCAGGCCGCCTTCGCTAACCTTAAGAATCTGTTCATCTCGGCCTCTGTCCTAAAGCACCCTAACCCGGCCTTACCTTACATCTTGGAGGTGGATGCCTCTGAAGTGGCAGTTGGAGCAATACTTTCCCAGAGACAAGGCCCAAAGGCCGCATTGCACCCAGTAGCCTTCTTCTCCCGTAAACTAACGGAGGCCGAGAAAAACTACGACGTCGGGGACAGGGAACTTCTGGCAATAAAGTCCGCACTTGAGGAATGGCGCTACCTCCTGGAAGGAGCAGCACATCCTATCCTGATCTATACCGACCATAAAAACCTGGAATACTTAAAGATTGCCAAGAGACTGAGACCACGCCAGGCCAGGTGGGCACTCTTTTTTACCCGATTTTCGTTTCACATCACGTACCGACCCGGATCAAAGAACACCAAACCGGACGCCCTTTCCCGGATGTTTGCCGAACCTAAGGTCCTTTCCCCCCCGGATACCATTCTACCTCCCGGTAACTTCCTCCTGTTACAAGAGGACCTCCTGTCCCAAATCAGACAGGCCTCCTCGGGACCATGCCCATTTTCTGGCCTTGCCCTAGTGTCTAAAGAAGGTCTGCTGTGGAACAAGGACAAGATTTTTGTGCCTCAACAACTTCGGGTGGCCGTCTTGAAATCCTGTCATGACCACCAGTTAGCCGGCCACTTCGGTGTGTACAAAACTTCCGAACTTCTCCAGCGGACATTCTGGTGGCCACGATTATCCCAAGATTGCAAGCGCTATGTGGAATCTTGTACCACCTGCATCCAGAACAAAAACAGCAAAACCAGAGCCTGGGGGTTACTAAAGCCACTACCCGTCCCGGAGAGGCCATGGAGGATGATCTCAATGGACTTTATAGTTGAACTACCTCCATCAAAAGAGTTTACGACCATCTTTGTAGTGGTGGATAGACTCTCCAAGATGGCCCATTTCCTACCCATGAGGGGCGTCCCCTCGGCCTCTGAGACTGCAAAAATCTTCATCAGGGAAATAGTAAGGCTGCACGGTGTACCTGCTAACATTACATCTGACCGGGGGGTACAGTTTACATCAAGATTTTGGAGGGCACTATGTAAATCACTGAAGATCGATCTGTTCTTTTCCTCAGCATACCATCCCCAAACCAATGGCCAAACAGAGCGCACCAATCAAACGCTCGAGCAGTACCTGCGCTGCTTTTCAAGCTTCTCCCAGAATGATTGGGCCCCTCTTTTGCCTCTTGCTGAGTTTGCCTACAACAACTCTGTTCATTCTGCCATCAAGCAATCCCCATTTTTCGCAAACTATGGGTTTCACCCATTATTTCTATCTAACAACATGCCCGAATGTCCGGTACCAGCCGCCCAGGAAACTCTAAATTTCTTCTCCACCAACAATAAACTTCTCCAGGAGACCATGACTAAGGCACAAAGCTACAACAAGGAAATTTTCGACAGAAAGAGGAGAGGGGAGCTCAACCTGGCACCTGGGGACCAAGTTTGGCTCTCTACCCTGAATCTAAAATTGGCATGCCCATCCAAGAAGTTGGGCCCTAAATTCGTGGGTCCCTTCCCTATAACAAGGAAGATTAACGAGGTAGCTTACGAATTGAAACTGCCTGAGTCCTTCCGGATTCACCCAGTTTTTCATGTAGCCCTGCTTAGGCCCACGGTTCCTGATCCCTTTACGGATCGGGACACCAATCCTCCCGAACCCGTGCTTATCGATGGAGAAAAGGAATTTGAGGTTGAGTCCATTCTGGGTTGTAGACGAAGACGAAACCAGATCCAATACCTGGTGAAATGGAAGGGTTACGGCCCAGAAGAAAACTCATGGGAGCCAGAGGTGAATGTCCACGCGGAAAGGCTAATCAAGGACTTTGAGAAATCTCACCCAGACAAAGTGGCCCAGTTGGGCATCCGGAGGCTGCCCCTTGGGGGGGGCAATGTCAGGAAAGGCGTTTTTACAATCTGCCTGGCAACAGTGCCGCCAGGAGATCGTCTATACTCCATAGGTCCATTCCGCGCATGCACGTGCACAATAGCGCGATCGGCGTGCGCGTGCGCGTTCACGGGAGCGCGCACGCGCGCATTCGCGGGAGCGCGCGCGGTGACAGCATTTGGCGCCAAACAAGGTATTTAAACTATCTGCATACCTTGCTCCTTGCTGTCTGGTCTACAGCGTTCCCGAGACCCCTGCTATTGACTTCTGATTCCTGTACACCTGTTATCTGATCCGGCTTGTCTCTGTTTAACCCCGATTGCTGCCCGCCCCGACTTCGGCTTGCTCTGACAACTCTCTTGGTCATCCCTGTACCTGGTCGCCTGCTGGTCCGACCCATCGGTCTGTTCGAACTATAAGGCACCTCCACCTGAACTACAGTGCATCCTGCCTGAAGCCACCGTGCATCTCTGCCTGAATCATAGCACATCTCTGCCTGAACTACCCTGCACCTGAGCTACAGTACACCTCAGCCTGTACTACAATACACCACCTTGTTTCTGCAGTCTGATCTGGGACTTTTATACATCTGCCTGTTGTCTGCATTCTGATTAGTCCTACTGTGCACCTCCCAGCTATCTTTGGACTGTTCCAGTTTGCCGTACACCATCTGCTGCCGCAACTACCCAATATCCTGCTTACCTGCCAGGCACTTGTGCCAGGGGATTACGAGAGGCCGCTCCCTGCACGTTGGGCTCCCATCATAAGGTACGTGACAACTTCCTTGCCTCTCAAGGCCCCCTTTACCCAGACAGTGTTCCTTCTGTCCCACCCATCACACAGGAAGAGGAGGAGGAGGAGGAGGATTGTGTCAGCATGGAGGTGGAGCATGGCACTCAGCATCAACAGCAGCAGTCTTTTAGGGATGATTTACAGTCCCAATAAACCCGTGGACTTGTACGTGGCTGGGAGGAGGTGGCTGCGGATCATGTCGTCCTTAGTGACCCAGAGGACTCCGGACCGAATGCCTCAACTAACCTACGCTGCATGGCCTCCCTGATCCTGCAAAGTCTGCGGAAGGATCCTCGTATTCTTCGGATCAAGGAGAGGGACCATTACTGGCTGGCCACTCTCCTTGATCCACGGTGCAAGGGTAGGATTGCGGACCTTATCTTGCCGTCGCAGAGGGAGCAGAGGATGAGACAACTCCGGGAGGCCTTGCAGAAAGGTCTGTGCAACGCGTTCCTAGAGACTGGGAGGTTACAAACTCCTGGTCCTGGACAACGAGTTGCTGAGGCTTCGGTCAGTAGCAGAAGGAGCGGTGGAGAAGGTGGCCGTCGCGTTCAGACAATTTTTTAGTCCGCAGCCCCAAGGTATGATCGGTTCCAGCAACCATCGCCAGTGTCTGATATACATGGTGCAGGAATACCTAGGGGCAAGGTCAGACTTGGATACCTTTCCCACCGAAAATCCTCTGGCTTACTGGGTCTTGAGGATGGATCACTGGCCAGAGCTTGCACAGTATGCAATTGAGCTACTGGCCTGTCCTGCATCCAGCGTTCTTTCGGAACGCACATTCAGTGCTGCTGGAGGCTTTGTCACGGATCACAGGGTGCGCCTGTCCACCGACTCAGTTGATCGACTGACCTTCATAAAGATGAACCAGTCTTGGATCACCACCAGCTACCAAGCACCTGAAGCTGATATAACAGAATAATTTATTTTGAAATGTCACATCCCTTCAAGACTGCCTATGCTGATGCTGAGTGACTGTCCTGTTATGTTGACTGACTATCCTCCTCCTCCTCAATGATCCAATTCATGATGATAGCTTGGAAGAACATTTTTGTTTCTGGGTGCCGCCACCAGTGGCTAAGGCCCAATTTTTCAGCCCCTGTTTAACAGGGGCATGTAATTACAATTTTTTTTGCAATGCTTTGCAGCAGGGCTCATTCCTGCACTCCAACTAGAGTATCTGGGAGAGGTTGCAGTGTCGTGGCACCAGCACCAGTGCCTAAGGCCCAATTTTTCAGCCCCTGTTTAACATGGGCGTGTAATTACAATTTTGAATGCAATACTTTGCAACAGGTCTCATTACTGTGCTCCAAGTACAGTATCTGTGAGGGGTTGCAGTGTTGTGGCACCAGTGCCTAAGGCCCAATTTTTCAGCCCCTGTTCAACAGGGGCATGTAATTACAATTCTTGATCTAATAATTCACAGCAGGGCCCATTCCTGCGCCCACCAATAGTAACTGTGAGGGCTTACAGTGTTGTGGCAACACCACCACCACCACCAAAGGCCCAATTTTTCAGCCCCTGTTCAACAGGGGCATGTAATTACAATTCTTGATCTAATAATTCAAAGCAGGGCCCATTCCTGCGCCCACCAAGAGTAACTGTGAGGGCTTACAGTGTTGTGACAACACCACCACCACCACCAAAGGCCCAATTTTTCTGCCCCTCTTCAACAGGGGCATGCAATTACAATTCTTGATCTAATAATTTACAGTAGGGCCCAATTATACGCCCACCAAGAGTAACTGTGAGGGCTGACAGTGTTGTAGCACCAGCACCACCACCAAAGGCCCAATTTTTCCTACCACTGTTCAACAATGGCATGTAATTACAATTTATGATATAATAGTTCACAGCAGGGCGTTCCAGCGCCCACCAAGAGTAACTGTGAGGGCTCACAGTGTTGTGGCAACACCAAGAGTATATACGGCAGGCCCCTACTTTCAAACATCCAACTTACAAACGACTCCTTCTTGCAAACGGAAGGATACAACAGGAAGTGAGAGGAAATCTACCCCTAGGAAGGCAAATTCTCTCCTGTAAGAGTTAATATGGGAAAAAAAGTGTCTCCTCTCTACTGATGCTTTATCACCAATCCTTGTTTCAATAAAAACCCCACTTTTCAAAAACATTTGTCATTGGGACGGAAAGTGAGGTGAAATGTTCTGAACAGGTGCACAGACAGCAAAACAAATGTTACAGGGGTGATAACCCTTCCCTATGTTTTCCAAAAAGCTTAAAAAAATATTTTTGGGCTGGAGCTACACTTAAACAATGTACCTGTTCAAAATTACAAACAGATTCTACTTAAGAACAAAGCTGCAGTCCCTGTCTTGTTTGCACCGCCTGTATACTGCTGTTCAGAGTATATAGGGCCTTTCTTTATTTTGGGTGCGGGGTTCCCCTTAATATCCATACAAAACCCAAAGGGGCTGGTAATGGGCTGGGGTAGGGGGGGGGGGGTGATGGGGTAGCCATGCCATTTTTCTCAAAGATCTTCATCCATATTACCGGGACCAGACATTACATTTAAGCCGCAAGCAGTTTTAAATGGCTTTTTTTCCTTTACAAATGTAATTTTGTGCAGGGACAGTTCTAAACACGGGAAACACATGCCACTTCACAGGCATACTTTAGACACCCCCCAGGTACGATATTTAAAGGAATATTTCCCATTTTTTTTCACTTTATGCATCATTAAAATGACTGCTCCCGAAAAACTGCTGTTTTTAAAACTTCGTTTTGCATTAATACATGTCCCCTGGGGCAGAACCCGGGTCCCCAAACCCTTTTTAGGACAATAACATGCATATTAGTCATTATAATTAGCACTTTCGATTTCAAACGTTCGCGTCCATTGTATTTAATAGGGTTCTAACGTTCGCGCAAACTTTTGGTCCGTTCGAAGGTTCTGGTGCGAACCGAACCGGGGGGTGTTCGGCTCATCCCTAGTTATGACACAAAAAGACTAAGAAATTTGAATGGGACTCTGAAGGCTTCTGATTATTGTATATTTTGCAAGTACTCTGTTGGACTTTGTCATCTGTTGAGATCCAGTAAATGCTACTCTCTGGAAGAACCAAGTTAGTTTGGATTGGAGGAGTTTGTGGACTATACCTGTCAGCACACTCCTGTTTCCACAATAACATTAATAATTATTCTTAATTATTATTAGCCATCATCATCGATTATTTCCATGAGCCAAAAAGGAAATAATATTGTACATGGATAATATCTGCATTCGGTATGTATCTAATAAAACTGTAAAGCCTCGTACACACGATCGGATATCCTATGGATTCTAATCCGATGGTTTTGTCCATCGGAAATCCGATGAAGCTGACTTCCATCAGTCTTGCCTACACACCATCAGTCAAAAAACCGACCGTTCCAAACGCGGTGACGTAAAAAAATTAAGTTCAATGCTTCTGAGCATGCGTCGACTTGATTCTGAGCATGCGTGGGTTTTTTATCCGATGGACTTGCCCATAGACGATCTGAGTTTTCGATCGGTTTTTTATCCATCGGAAAAATTTAAAACATGTTCTATTTTTTAAAACCGATGGAAAAAAGACCGATGGGTCCCATACACGATCGGTTTGTCTGATGAAAACAATCCATCGGACGGTTTTCATTGGTTAAACCGATCGTGTGTACAGGGCTTTAGTCAGTCATTTTTTTTTTCAATAATTTTTATTGACTATATCATAAGGAAGATACAAGCGGATAAAATATTGGCCAACATGGCCTGGAGGAAATCAGCAAAAGAGCATAATAGCATGTAGAAATACGGAAGTTAGTGCTTCGTGACGTGAACATTAGAGAATAACCCATAAAAGAAAGAACATTCCTATCCCAGATGACATTACGATCTGTTAAGGCAATAATTACAAAAACCCTATTGAACTGCAAAGGCATATTAGAAGAAAGCAGAGTGTCGGTTGAGTAGCCAAAACATTAGCTAATAAGATAAAGGAAGTGATGTTGTCTGACGTTCTTCCCACCACCCCAAAGGGATCACGCTGTGGACAGGAAGATTCCGACAGCATGAAACAGTTATCCATTTTATACAGGGCTACCTGGGCCGAAGCTAGCGAAACATAGGTGCAAATGAGTCAGCTTGAGGGTGTTGGAACAACCCATCAGTTAATATTGTTTTGTCAGTATCTTGAAACAACCAATGAAGAAACCTTACAGGACATGTTTATACCAAATCTCCATATAGGTAATAGGAAAGTAAATGCTCCTAAAAAAAATGTAAAACCTAATAACATACTGTATTTATTGGCGTATACCACTCACTTTTTTACCCTGAAAATAGAGGGTAAACTGTGCCTGCGTGTTATACGCAGGGGGCTGCGTAAATTTTTTTCCCTGAAACTTCCCTCTTAAAGTTATGGTGCGTGTTATACGCCTGTACGTGTTATACGCCGATAAATACAGTAGTTTACGACTAGGGTAAGCACAGTTGGATAACTGAGATGTTGGCCAAAGAAGATCAAAGTAGGATCTTGGTATTACTACTGGCAGGTGATTTGGAATTATTCAGTCATTTATCCATTTAGTCTGTTTCTAAATTTATACTTGTATCTTATGTATTACAGTTTAAAAATTTTGCACAAAAAGAAATTACCTACATTTAGTAAATTGAGACATGAGTTTTAGGGCCATATTTGTAAAGAAGTTAATTTGACATTTACCAAGCATTCACATTCACCAAACATTCTTCCTCGTGCTTGTGTTTATATTACAGTGATTGATTCACCAACAACTGCGAGTGTTTTGTGAAAGTCACCTTCACTGCATTATTGTGGTTAACATGTCAGTTTTGTATGAAGGATATATGAGACCAATATATGCTATAAAATAGTGAGATTACCCATTAGGAATATTGTATTTAATGGGATGAAAATTAGGAATTCTTGCTTTGGTCCATGCAAATGTAAAAATTAAAGCAAATGCAAAATGAAAAAAAGGAAAATCAGTCTCCACTTAAAGATTAGGGAAATGTATTATGTAGGATTAAGATGTGGGAATCTGTCACCTGCTGTGTTGCTTCAGGTCATGTTCAGTATAATAAGAGTACTACCAGTTATGAATTGTACATATTGGAAAGAGCTACACTATTACTATTAGAAGGAGAAAAGGAGAACAGCAGCTCTGCATGCACCAGCCATACATACTCTACATAGTCTATGAATAATTAGGGAGAGCCAGTAAGAGGGTGAGATTTACGTTCATATCAGAATATTGTGCTATATTATTTGCAGCCAATCCTCTAATTAATTGTAAAATACAATAAAAAATGATAACATATTATCCATGCTATAACCGTTTTTCCGAGGACACATTTTGGTTTCAGCCAATATTGGGAACTATCTCTTTTTTAGATCCTGTTCGTAGTGGTCGTGCTGACTTCCAGCACTACAAAAATTAAATTGCTCCAACAGGAAGCCCTTTAATACTATTATCGTTTTAAGTGTGGCATATCGTCCCTGGGGCAATGTGAACGATTGCAGTTTATGAATTACCAGAAATATATTCATTTTCACAATTTCCTCCTCTTTGCAAACATAGAAAGCAGTGTTTAGGGCAGAGATGAGGTCTTCACTTCATACGTGAGGAGCTTAACCAAATGCAATTTGTTGTATGTGCCAGAAAAAAACATAATTCTACCATTGAATGTGAAAATAGTTTAACCACTTCCTGACTTTCTATGGCCATGCCTATGGTGTTGATTCAAGAGCATATGGACGATTGTGCATCCAATGAACATGAACTCCAGCCTGCTGCCCACCCCCACACTTTTCTAACTTTTAGCTGTCATGAAAAAAAAAAAATATTAACTTTTTACTCACCTAAAGCCTAAAAAAAATATCTACTGTTTCGTTTGTATAATAGGGTTGTTTATTGTTATTTATAATAAAGTTTTTATCAAATCTTTCTTTGTGCCCAAAACATATATTTAGGAAACATTTATAGATGTAAAGGAACTTTGTTGCAAGATTATTTATGTATTTTTTTTTACTTCTGCTATATTCATAATATATTCTATTTAAAAATAGAATCTTTGTTTGCAATGGGAATACTTCCACACCTCTGCCACATTCTCCCAATATCTATGATTGTCTGGTGTACTATTCTCATCGTTCTTTAAGTTTACAGGCCTCACCCGCTTCATTCAGAACCCTCTCCAGCTTCTACTGTATCTCCAGAAGACATCCTCACCTCCATCTCCTATCCCCCCTTTTTTTTCCCTTCTCTTCTTCTCAATCTTCTTTATCTCTCACCCTCTTTCCCTTATTTTCTTCTCATACGGTTCTCCTATATTCTCTTGTGTGGAATTCTACATACATACATACATATATATATATATATATATATATATATATATATATATATATTGTGAGGGGGTTAACTCAGCAGCGGGTGTGTGTGTGACCCCCTGGATGGGTTCACCACACAAAAACAGGCACAGCAGACAGTGGTAGGAGAAAAGAAAAGGGTGTGGTTTTATTTGAACTATATACAGACAAAAAAATACAGCAAAAACAAAAGAAACAGGAAAAGAAATCCTGGTCAACTTGACCGCTCACTACACACGTTGGTGTCCCTAACTAACAACTTGGTACAGCCTTGTGCTGTCCCAGTCCCTAGCTCCCTGCTTTTAGAAGTTCTTAGCAATAACCACACAGGCTTTGGCTCACTGCACAGAGATCACACTCCCTAGACTATCCACACAGATCTGGTTCCAGGTTGGAGCATCTCCCTTAGCATGCTGGGAGTTCTTGTAGAGGCCCTAATGAGCCCACTTACTTCAGCTGGGCTCATCAACTCTTCTCCTGCAAGACTCCCAGCACTCCCCCTAGTGGTATAAATCGGCATAAAGCCTGAATCTAGGACATATATACCTTCCATCCTGGATGCAACCTGGTGATTTTACCTGCCTGCTGTCACAATATATATATACAGTCATGCTCAAAATTGTTGGCACCCCAGAGATTTTTCCAGAAAATCAAGTATTTCTCACAGAAAAGTATTGCAGTAACACATGTTTTGCTATACACATGTTTATTCCCTTTGTGTGTATTGGAACAAATAAAAAAAAGGAAGGAAAAAAAGCAAATTGGACATAATGTCACACAAAACTTCAAAAATGGGCTGCTCAAAATTCTTGGCACCCTTTAAAAATTGTGGATAAATAAGATTGTTTCAAGCATCTGATGCTCCTTTAAACTCACCTGGGGAAAGTAACAGGTTTGGGCAATATAAAAATCACACCTGAAAGCAGATAAAAAGGAGAGAAGTTCACTTAGTCTTTGCATTGTGTGTCTGCGTGTGCCACACTAAGCATGGACAACAGAAAGAGGAGAAGAGAACTGTCTGAGGACTTGAGAACCAAAATTGTGGAAAAATATCAACAATCTCAAGGTTACAAATCCATCTCCAGAGATCTAGATTTGCCTTGGTCCACAGTGCGCAACATTATCAAGAAGTTTGCAACCCATGGCACTGTAGCTAATCTCTCTGGGCGTGGACGGAAGAGAAAATTGATGAAATGTTGCAACGCAGGATAGTCCGGATGGTGGAAAAGCAGCCCCAAACAAGTTCCAAAGAAATTCAATCTGTCCTGCAGGCTCAGGGAGCATCAGTGTCAGCGTGAACTATCCGTCGACATTTAAATGAAATGAAACGCTATAGCAGGAGACCCAGGAGGACCCCACTACTGACACAGAGACATAAAAAAGCAAGACTACAGTTTGCCAAAATGTAATTGAGTAAGCCAAAATCCTTCTGGGAAAACATCTTGTGGACAGATGAGACCAAGATAGAGCTTTTTGGTAAAGCACATCATTCTACTGTTTACCAAAAACGGAATGAGGCCTACAAAGAAAAGAACACAGTACCTACAGTGAAATATGGTGGAGGCTCAATGATGTTTTGGGGTTGTTTTGCTGCCTCTGGCACTGGGTGCCTTGAATGTGTGCAAGGCATCATGAAATGTGAGGATTACCAAAGGACTTTGGGTCGCACTGTAGAGCCCAGTGTCAGAAAGCTGGGTTTGCGTCCGAGATCTTGGGTCTTCCAGCAGGACAATGACCCCAAACATGCGTCAAAAAGCACCCAGAAATGGATGGCAACAAAGCGATGGAGAGCTCTAAAGTGGCCAGCAATGAGTCCAGATCTAAATCCCATTGAACACCTGTGGAGAGATCTTAAAAAATTGCTGTTGGGAAAAGGTGCCCTTCCAATAAGAGAGACCTGGAGCAGTTTGCAAAGGAAGAGTGGTCCAAAATTCCGGATGAGAGGTGTAAGAAGCTTATTGATGGTTATGGGAAGCGACTGATTTCAGTTATTTTTTCCAAAGGGTGTGCAACCAAATATTAAGTTAAGGGTGCCAAGAATTTTGAGCAGCCCATTTTTTAAGTTTTGTGTGACATTATGTCCAATTTTCTTTTTTTCCTCCCTTTGTTTGATTTGTTCCAATACACACATAGGGGATTAACATATGTATAGCAAAACATGTGTTACTGCAATACTTTTCTGTGAGAAATACTTGATTTTCTGGAAAAATTTCTGGGGTGCCAACAATTTCGAGCATGACTGTATGTTTATCTTTATTACAGTTCATTTTACAGCTGGGTATAAAGTGCAGGATATGCAAGCAATGAATATATGTAGACATGACCTCACATACTATCAATTTCTATTATATAAGAGTGTTATGGAAATAATGCACATCATGACTATATATGGAATATGGGATACCTCAGAAATTTAACCTACCTAACTGGAGGCTTGCCTCTAGTCTCATGCTGACCCTCTACTCCATATTGCACCATAATACTTGTACTACCATAATCACCTGTCATTGGTTATTATTGCCTCCTACTTGGAATGTTTTTATATCTCCATTTTCTCCTTTTTCTATGCAAGAACTGTACCTACATACTCTTTAATTGTTAAACAGACTGCTATTGCCTTCTAACATCTACTTGTATCTGAAAAAAAGCAAAAAAAAGCAGTAAAACAAAGATTATACATACATTAAGAATACTAGGAAATTAAGGTATGCATGCTATGTATATAGTCTATCTTATTTTCTGCTTCTGGTAAAGATCAGTAGGGGAGAGGGTTTGATGTGATTTGTGAGTCTCCCGTGCAAAAAGGTGTTATGCAGGACCGGTGTCTGAGGGTTAGTTAGAAGTGCAGGCCTTAATTTGGATTTTGGATTTCAGGTCATCATCAGGTAGGCTTTAGGTTGGAGTGAGTTATAATTTTGGGGACTTCTCGTAGAGGTGGTTGATGTCAGTTTAGGATGTTAGCTGGTGCAGGTTAGTTTGGGTGTAATACAATTTCATTAACCTTTTTTGCAGTTCTTACTTCAAGGGAAGGACTGTACAGTGTCAGCACTATGAAGATAGCAAAGATTCACTTATGCCTCGTATACACGACCGGGATTCCCGGCGGTAAAAAGTCCACCGGGAATCCCGAGGGGAAAACCGAGAACCTGCTTGGTTACTTTCCCCCTGTACACACGAGAGGTTTTCCCGTTGGGAAAACTGCGGAGAGCTTTGGCCGGGAATCCCGGCCATGTGTATGCTCCATCGTAGTTTTTCCCATAGGAAAACTTCCAGAAAAAAGACTGCCGGGAACCCTGGCGGGAAAAAAGAGAACATGTTCTCTTTTTTTCCCCGCAGTTTTCCTGTCGGGAAAACTGCGATGGAGCATACACATGCCCGGGATTCCCTGCCAAAAGCTCTCCTGGCAGTTTTCCTGCCGGGAAAACCGGTCGTGTGTACGAGGCATTACAGGTTATTAGTGGCAATAGCTTATCTATATATAGTTTGTGGCATGCACATTCTCAAGTCATACTCCTGGGAAAGTTTAAAATCATATTTCTTGGTGAGGGTCATGTTGCTGTTGGTGTTTAGCCTGGCCTGGGGAGTCAAGAGTTGTCACATCAGTTGTCATCTGGTGGGAAGTATTGTCTCATCCCTGTTTAGATGATACCAGTAGTGGCCCCAGACATAGTTCCCCTGTTTTTTATACTCCCATACTTTATCACTTTTACAGAATAGGTAGGAATTTTAGTGATACTAAGATACTTAGACCGGCCATACACAGTTCAAATTTGAACCATTAACGGGCAGGCTGAATGTACTAAGTTGATCGATCTATTAACTTGGGTACAAGCAGCCTGCCAGATTTTAATATTGCAAGTGGCTGCTATATCCGCTAGAGATAATCACTGTCTTCTCCTGGCGGGGACGGCTTCAAGCTCCCATGAGAAGACAGTCGATCAGCAGGAGGTATACCCTTGTCAACACTGTCTGTGTTGATGGGGGGGGAATCGTGCAAATTTCTTTCCTGCAACCCATGGTTTCAGGAAATAAATTTGCACTCTCTATGGCTTGCCTTAGGAGTAGATTTGTTAGGAGTAGAACTGTTGTTGCTTCAAATTGAGAGAAGCCAATTCAATTGCATCTTTAAAAATGATCCCAGGACGTTGTTGGGCACAGGGCGAACACCAAAGAAGCTGAAGGGTTTATAGCCTTAGAACCTCCCAACATAACCTTGAGTCTATGGCCAGATAATTAGAATTGTGGGATGGCCTGCTTAGCCTGATGCCCCATTGAATTTTAAATCACTGGACTGAAAATCATTCTAATGGTGATGATGTTAATGTTGGCTTCATTCTTCTCATGTAAATTCCTAATTTGATTTTGTCCTAATCTCGGTTATCTCACTGACCGCATATGTTTCAGTGCACTATACAAGTACTAGATCAGTGATGGCGAACTTTGGCACCCCAGATGTTTTGGAACTGCATTTCCCCATGATGCTCATGACCTCTGCAGTGTAGTTGAGCATCATGGGAAATGTAGTCCAAAAACATCTGGGGTGCCAAGGTTCGCCATCACTGTACTAGATTATAAACTATACAGACACAGGGCCATTTTCTAGCTATGCACATAAGTGCTAAGTGTATTATGGCATTCCGTGGTTATGATTTTTATATTGGCTGTAGGGATGAGCCGAACACCCCCGGGTTCGGTTCGCACCAGAACCTTCGAACGGACCGAAAGTTCGCGCGAATTTTCGAACCCTATTCGTTATAATGGACGCGAACGTTCGAAATCAAAATTGCTAATTACAACGGCCAATATGCATGTTAATGTCATAAAACAGGTTTGGGGACCAGGGTCCTGCCCCAGGGGACATATATCAATGCAAAAAGAAATTTTAAAAACTAAAGTTTTTCGGGAGCATTTTAATGATGCATAAAGTGAAAAAAAAAAAGTGAAATTTTCCTTTAAATATGGTACCTGGGGGGTGTCTAAAGTATGCCTGTGAAGTGGCATGTGTTTCCCGTGTTTAGAACTGTCCTTGCACAAAATGACATTTGTAAAGGAAAAAAAGAAGCCATTTAAAACCACTTGCGGCTTTAATGTCATGTCTTGTCCTGGCCACCATATGGCTGAAAATCCTTGAGAAAAATGGCATGGCTACCCCATCACCCCCCCCCCCCCCACCCCAGCCCCTTTGGGTCTTGTATGGATACTAAGGGGGACCCCGCACCCAAAATAAAACCCTATACCTACAACCCTATATACTCTGAACAGCAGTATATAGGTGGTGCAAACAAGACATGGACTGTAGGTTTGTTCTTAAGTAGAATCTGAACAGGTACATTATGAAGTGTAGCTACATCCCAAAAAAATCAATTTTTAAGCTTTTTGGAGAACATAGGGAGGGGTTATCACCCCTGTAACATTTGCTGTCTTTGCACATCTGTTCAGAACATGTCACCTCACTTTCCGTCCCAATGACAAATGTTTTTGGAAAAGTGGGGTTTTAATTGAAACAAGGATTGGTGATAAAGCATCAGTAGAGAGGAGATACCTTTTTCCCAAATTAAATCTAACAGGATAGAATTTTCCTTCCTAGGGGTAGATTTCCTCTCACTTCCTGTTTTCTCTTGCCGTTTGCAAGTAGGAGTCGTTTGTAAGTTGGATGTTTGAAAGTAGGGGCCTGCCGTATATACTCTGCAGAAATTTGCCCTATTAGATGTTGGTGTAGCCACAAGACTGGTGGGCACAGGAATGGGCCCTGCTGTGAGTTAATAGATCAAGATTTGTACTTGCATGCACCTGTTGAACCGGGCAGAAAAATTGGGCCTTTGGTGGTGGTGGTGGTGGTGGTGGACGGTGTTGCCACAAGACTGTAAGCCCTCACAGTTACTCTTGGTGGGTGCAGGAATGGGCCCTGCTGTAAGTTATTAGATCAAGATTTGTAATTGCATGCACCTGTTGAACAGGGCAGAAAAATTGGGCCTTTGGTGGTGGTGGTGGTGGTGGACGGTGTTGCCACAAGACTGTAGGCCCTCATAGTTACTCTTGGTGGGCGCAGGAATGGGCCCTGCTGTGAACTATTAGATCAAGATTTGTAATTACACGCCCCTGTTAAACAGGGGCTGAAAAATTGTGCCTTAGGCATTGGTGCTGGTGCCACAACACTGCAACCCCTCACAGATACTGTACTTGGAGCACAGCAGTCACACCTGTTGCGAAGCATCTTTTTAAAAAATTGTAATTACACGCCCCTGTTATACAGGGGCTGAAAAATTGTGCCTTAGGCACTGGTGCTGGTGCCACAACACTGCAACCCCTCACAGATACTGTACTCTGAGCACAGCAATGAGACCTGTTGCAAAGCATTGCCTAAAAATTGTAATTACACGCCCCAACAGGGGCTGAAAAATTGTGCCTTAGGCACTGGTGCTGGTGCCACAACACTGCAACCCCTCACAGATACTGTACTCTGAGCACAGCAGTCACACCTGTTGCGAAGCATCTTTTTAAAAAATTGTAATTACACGCCCCTGTTATACAGGGGCTGAAAAATTGTGCCTTAGGCACTGGTGTGGTGGCATGGATCATTGAGGAGGAGGAAGAGGATAGTCAGTGAACATAACAGGACAGTCACTCAGCATCAGCATAGGCAGTCTTGAAGGGATGTGACATTATAAATTATTCTGTTATATCCGCTTCAGGTGTCTGGTAGCTGGTGGTGATCCAAGACTGATTCATTTTTATGAAGGTCAGTCGATCAACCGAGTCGGTGGACAGGCGCACCCTATGATCGGTGACAAATCCTCCAGCAGCACTGAATGTGCGTTCGGAAAGAACGCTGGATGCAGGACAGGCCAGTAGCTCAATTGCATACTGTGCAAGCTCTGGCCAGTGATCCATCCTCAGGACCCAGTAAGCCAGAGGATTTTCGGTGGGAAAGGTGTCCAAGTCTGACCTTGCCCCTAGGTATTCCTGCACCATGTATATCAGACGCTGGCGATGGTTGCTGGAACCGATCATACCTTGGGGCTGCGGACTAAAAAATTGTCTGAACGCATCGGTCAGACGTCCACCTTCCCCACCGCTCCTTCTGCTACTGACCGAAGCCTCAGCAACTCGTCGTCCAGGACCAGGAGTTTGTAACCTCCCAGTTTCTGGGAACGCGTTGCACAGACCTTTCTGCAAGGCCTCCCTGAGATGTCTCATCCTCTGCTCCCTCTGCGACGGCAAGATAAGGTCCGCAACCTTACCCTTGTACCGTGGATCAAGGAGAGTGGCCAGCCAGTAATGGTCACTCTCCTTGATCCGAAGAACACGAGGATCCTTCCGCAGGCTTTGCAGGATCAGGGAGGCCATGCAGCGTAGGTTAGCTGAGGCATTCGGTCCGGAGTCTTCTGGGTCACTGAGGATGACATGATCGCCAGCCACCTCCTCCCAGCCACGTACAAGTCCACTGGTTTGTTGGGACTGTACATCATCCCTAAAAGACTGCTGCTGCTGATGCTGAGTGCCAGGCTCCACCTCCATGCTCACACAATCCTCCTCCTCCTCCTCCTCCTCTTCCTGTGTGATGGGTGGGACAGAAGGAACATTGTCTGGATAAAAGGGGCCTTGAGAGACAAGGAAGTCCTCCTCTTCCTGCCTCTGTTCTGCCTCAAGTGCCCTGTCCATTATCCCACGCAGCGTATGCTCCAACAGGTGGACAAGAGGTACAGTGTCACTGATGCATGCACTGTCACTGCTCACCATCCTCGTGGCCTCCTCAAATGGTGAGAGGACAGTGCATGCATCCCTGATCATGCTCCACTGGCGTGGGGAAAAAAAGCCAAGCTCCCCTGACCCTGTCCTGGTGCCGTAGTCGCAAAGGTACTCATTGATGGCCCTCTGCTGCGTGTGCAGTCGCTGCAGCATGGCCAACGTTGAGTTCCACCTGGTGGGCATGTCACATATTAGGCGGTTCTTGGGCAGGTTCAGCTCCTTTTGCAGCTCAGTCAGCCGAGCACTGGCATTATAAGATCGGCGGAAATGCACACAGACTTTCCTGGCCTGCCTCAGGACATCCTGTAAGCCTGGGAACCTGCCCAAGAACCGCTGCACCACCAGGTTGAGGACGTGAGCCATACAGGGCACATGGGTGAGCTGCCCCTGTCGCAGGGCGGAGAGGAGGTTGGTGCCATTATCAGAAACGACCATTCCTGGCTTAAGCTGGCGTGGCGTCAACCACCTCTCGGCCTGCCCCTGCAGAGCTGCCAGAACCTCTGGCCCAGTGTGGCTCCTGTCCCCCAAACACACCAGCGCAAGCACGGCATGGCATCTTTTTGCCTGCGTACTCGCGTAGCCCCTTGTACGCCTACGGAGCACCGCTGGTTCCGAGGACAGAGCACTCGAAGAGGACATGGAGGAAGAAGAAGAGGAGGGGGTGGAGGAGAGAGGTGTGTCACAACCAGTAGTAGCATTTTGGAGGCGTGGTGGCGGAACAACCTCCAACACTACTGCACCTTGTCCTGCATCCCTCCCAGCTGCCAATAGAGTGACCCAATGGGCCGTGAAAGAAAGATAACGTCCCTGTCCATGCCTGCTGGACCATGAGTCAGCGGTAATATGCACCTTACCGCTGACCGCCCTGTCCAGCGAGGCATGGACATTGCCTTCCACATGCCAGTAGAGAGACGGAATCGCCTTCCGTGAGAAAAAGTGGCGTTTTGGAACCTGCCACTGAGGAACCGCACATTGAACAAACTCACGGAAGGGGGCCGAGTCTATCAACTGAAAAGGCAGCAGTTGAAGTGCTAGCAATTTAGCCAAGCTAGCATTCAACCACTGGGCATGTGGATGGCTGGGAGTATACTTCTTTCGACGGTCCAGCAGCTGGGGCAGGGAAATTTGCCTGCTACAATCGGACGTCGGTGTACTGCAAGTACTTGGTTGTGACACACCTAATTCTACACCTTCAGTCCTCTCAGAGCAGCTTTCAGAGAGGACTGAAGATATAGTGGGGATGGAGATCCCAGCTGATGAGGAGCAAGGAGAGGTCCGCTTTGTTCTTTGGTGTGGGTCTTTTATGTGTGCTTGCCAACGAGCTGCATGGCAGGTCGACATATGTCTGCTCATGCTTGTGGTGCCCAAGCGGCTGATGTTTTGGCCACACGAGATACGCTTGAGACAAATATTGCAAATAGCAGTGGTGCGATCTGATGCACTCGTCTCAAAAAAGGCCCACACCAAAGAACTTTTGTGATAACGTGCAGAGGCAGCGCCCTGCACAGGCGGAGCTCTGCGGTGTGGTACAGTTGCTGTGCTGGCCTCTAGCTGGCCTCCAGGGGGCATCCTGCCTCGTTGGACATGTGACGCTGCATCCTCCTCCTCCTCCTCCTCTCTCCCTTCAGGCACCCACGTGGAGTCAGTGACCTCATCATCCCCTCCCTCTTCACCACTAGAGCAAACCTGGCAGTAAGCTGCAGCTGGTGGAACACTACTGCCAGATTGCTGTCCTTCAGCATCCCCTCTCTCTGCGCGCACACTACTGACTTCCTCAAGCTGGGTATCATCATCCGAGCCTTCGAATCGTTGGGCATCCTCCTGGAGCATGTACCCAACACTGTGCTCAAACAGTTCGGGGGACTCCTCAGGAGGACATGGTGGGTCTAGGGAAGGGGTGGCTGATGATGCCATTGAGTACGCGTTGGCAGCTGCTCTGCCAGTACCCTGAGCCTGGGTGAGAGAGGATGAGGAGGATGAGGAGGGCTTGGTCATCCATTCTACCAAGCCTTCGGCATGATGCGGCTCCACATGTCCAGCTGCCGAAAACAAAGACAAGCGTGTCCCATGGCCACGTGCTGATGACGATGCACGACCACGTCCACGGCCAGCACTGTTGTCTCTAGAAACAGAGCCTGCCTGCCCTGTGTTCTTGCCTCGGCACGCTCTGCCTCTCCTTGGCGGTCTTCCAGCCATTGTAGTCGGTAGTGTATATAGTATAAAAAATAGAACTCCTATGTGTGCTCACAACACACTGTAGGTCCTATGGGTGCTGACACTAACACACTATAGGTACTATGTGTGCTGCTGACAAGAAAATATAGGAGCTCTGTTTGCTGCCACTAACACACTAGAAGTCCTATTGGTGCTTCTGAGATGAAAATATAGGAGCTCTGTGTGATGCCACTAACACACTAGAAGTCCTATGGGTGCTGCTGAGAAGAAAATATAGGAGCTCTGTGTGATGCCACTAACACACTAGAAGTCCTATGGGTGCTGCTGAGAAGAAAATATAGGAGCTCTGTTTGCTGCCACTAACACACTAGAAGTCCTATGGGTGCTGCTGAGAAGAAAATATAGGAGCTCTGTGTGATGCCACTAACACACTAGAAGTCCTATGGGTGCTTCTGAGATGAAAATATAGGAGCTCTGTGTGATGCCACTAACACACTAGAAGTCCTATGGGTGCTGCTGAGAAGAAAATATAGGAGCTCTGTGTGATGCCACTAACACACTAGAAGTCCTATGGGTGCTTCTGAGATGAAAATATAGGAACTCTGTGTGATGCCACTAACACACTAGAAGTCCTATGGGTGCTGCTGAGAAGAAAATATAGGAGCTCTGTTTGCTGCCACTAACACACTAGAAGTCCTATGGGTGCTGCTGAGAAGAAAATATAGGAGCTCTGTGTGATGCCACTAACACACTAGAAGTCCTATGGGTGCTTCTGAGATGAAAATATAGGAACTCTGTGTGATGCCACTAACACACTAGAAGTCCTATGGGTGCTGCTGAGAAGAAAATATAGGAGCTCTGTTTGCTGCCACTAACACACTAGAAGTCCTATGGGTGCTTCTGAGAAGAAAATATAGGAGCTCTGTGTGATGCCACTAACACACTAGAAGTCCTATGGGTGCTTCTGAGATGAAAATATAGGAACTCTGTGTGATGCCACTAACACATTAGAAGTCCTATGGGTGCTGCTAAGAAGAAAATATAGGAGCTCTGTTTGCTGCCACTAACACACTAGAAGTCCTATGGGTGCTTCTGAGAAGAAAATATAGGAGCTCTGTGTGATGCCACTAACACACTAGAAGTCCTATGGGTGCTTCTGAGATGAAAATATAGGAACTCTGTGTGATGCCACTAACACATTTGAAGTCCTATGGGTGCTGCTGAGAAGAAAATATAGGAGCTCTGTTTGCTGCCACTAACACACTAGAAGTCCTATGGGTGCTGCTGAGAAGAAAATATAGGAGCTCTGTGTGATGCCACTAACACACTAGAAGTCCTATGGGTGCTGCTGAGAAGAAAATATAGGAGCTCTGTTTGCTGCCACTAACACACTAGAAGTCCTATGGGTGCTTCTGAGATGAAAATATAGGAGCTCTGTGTGATGCCACTAACACACTAGAAGTCCTATGGGTGCTGCTGAGAAGAAAATATAGGAGCTCTGTTTGCTGCCACTAACACACTAGAAGTCCTATGGGTGCTGCTGAGAAGAAAATATAGGAGCTCTGTGTGATGCCACTAACACACTAGAAGTCCTATGGGTGCTGCTGAGAAGAAAATATAGGAGCTCTGTGTGATGCCACTAACACACTAGAAGTCCTATGGGTGCTTCTGAGATGAAAATATAGGAACTCTGTGTGATGCCACTAACACACTAGAAGTCCTATGGGTGCTGCTGAGAAGAAAATATAGGAGCTCTGTTTGCTGCCACTAACACACTAGAAGTCCTATGGGTGCTTCTGAGAAGAAAATATAGGAGCTCTGTGTGATGCCACTAACACACTAGAAGTCCTATGGGTGCTTCTGAGATGAAAATATAGGAACTCTGTGTGATGCCACTAACACATTAGAAGTCCTATGGGTGCTGCTAAGAAGAAAATATAGGAGCTCTGTTTGCTGCCACTAACACACTAGAAGTCCTATGGGTGCTTCTGAGAAGAAAATATAGGAGCTCTGTGTGATGCCACTAACACACTAGAAGTCCTATGGGTGCTTCTGAGATGAAAATATAGGAACTCTGTGTGATGCCACTAACACATTTGAAGTCCTATGGGTGCTGCTGAGAAGAAAATATAGGAGCTCTGTTTGCTGCCACTAACACACTAGAAGTCCTATGGGTGCTGCTGAGAAGAAAATATAGGAGCTCTGTGTGATGCCACTAACACACTAGAAGTCCTATGGGTGCTGCTGAGAAGAAAATATAGGAGCTCTGTTTGCTGCCACTAACACACTAGAAGTCCTATGGGTGCTTCTGAGATGAAAATATAGGAGCTCTGTGTGATGCCACTAACACACTAGAAGTCCTATGGGTGCTGCTGAGAAGAAAATATAGGAGCTCTGTTTGCTGCCACTATCACACTAGAAGTCCTATGGGTGCTGCTGAGAAGAAAATATAGGAGCTCTGTGTGATGCCACTAACACACTAGAAGTCCTATGGGTGCTGCTGAGAAGAAAATATAGGAGCTCTGTTTGCTGCCACTAACACACTAGAAGTCCTATGGGTGCTGCTGAGAAGAAAATATAGGAGCTCTGTGTGATGCCACTAACACACTAGAAGTCCTATGGGTGCTTCTGAGATGAAAATATAGGAGCTCTGTGTGATGCCACTAACACACTAGAAGTCCTATGGGTGCTGCTGAGAAGAAAATATAGGAGCTCTGTGTGATGCCACTAACACACTAGAAGTCCTATGGGTGCTGCTGAGATGAAAATATAGGAACTCTGTGTGATACCACTAACACACTAGAAGTCCTATGGGTGCTTCTGAGAAGAAAATATAGGAGCTCTGTGTGATGCCACTAACACACTAGAAGTCCTATGGGTGCTTCTGAGATGAAAATATAGGAACTCTGTGTGATGCCACTAACACATTAGAAGTCCTATGGGTGCTGCTAAGAAGAAAATATAGGAGCTCTGTTTGCTGCCACTAACACACTAGAAGTCCTATGGGTGCTTCTGAGAAGAAAATATAGGAGCTCTGTGTGATGCCACTAACACACTAGAAGTCCTATGGGTGCTTCTGAGAAGAAAATATAGGAGCTCTGTGTGATGCCACTAACACACTAGAAGTCCTATGGGTGCTTCTGAGATGAAAATATAGGAACTCTGTGTGATGCCACTAACACATTAGAAGTCCTATGGGTGCTGCTGAGAAGAAAATATAGGAGCTCTGTTTGCTGCCACTAACACACTAGAAGTCCTATGGGTGCTGCTGAGAAGAAAATATAGGAGCTCTGTGTGATGCCACTAACACACTAGAAGTCCTATGGGTGCTGCTGAGAAGAAAATATAGGAGCTCTGTTTGCTGCCACTAACACACTAGAAGTCCTATGGGTGCTTCTGAGATGAAAATATAGGAGCTCTGTGTGATGCCACTAACACACTAGAAGTCCTATGGGTGCTGCTGAGAAGAAAATATAGGAGCTCTGTTTGCTGCCACTAACACACTAGAAGTCCTATGGGTGCTGCTGAGAAGAAAATATAGGAGCTCTGTGTGATGCCACTAACACACTAGAAGTCCTATGGGTGCTGCTGAGAAGAAAATATAGGAGCTCTGTTTGCTGCCACTAACACACTAGAAGTCCTATGGGTGCTGCTGAGAAGAAAATATAGGAGCTCTGTGTGATGCCACTAACACACTAGAAGTCCTATGGGTGCTTCTGAGATGAAAATATAGGAACTCTGTGTGATGCCACTAACACACTAGAAGTCCTATGGGTGCTGCTGAGAAGAAAATATAGGAGCTCTGTTTGCTGCCACTAACACACTAGAAGTCCTATGGGTGCTTCTGAGAAGAAAATATAGGAGCTCTGTGTGATGCCACTAACACATTAGAAGTCCTATGGGTGCTGCTAAGAAGAAAATATAGGAGCTCTGTTTGCTGCCACTAACACACTAGAAGTCCTATGGGTGCTTCTGAGAAGAAAATATAGGAGCTCTGTGTGATGCCACTAACACACTAGAAGTCCTATGGGTGCTTCTGAGATGAAAATATAGGAACTCTGTGTGATGCCACTAACACATTAGAAGTCCTATGGGTGCTGCTGAGAAGAAAATATAGGAGCTCTGTTTGCTGCCACTAACACACTAGAAGTCCTATGGGTGCTGCTGAGAAGAAAATATAGGAGCTCTGTGTGATGCCACTAACACACTAGAAGTCCTATGGGTGCTGCTGAGAAGAAAATATAGGAGCTCTGTTTGCTGCCACTAACACACTAGAAGTCCTATGGGTGCTGCTGAGAAGAAAATATAGGAGCTCTGTTTGCTGCCACTAACACACTAGAAGTCCTATGGGTGCTTCTGAGAAGAAAATATAGGAGCTCTGTGTGATGCCACTAACACACTAGAAGTCCTATGGGTGCTTCTGAGATGAAAATATAGGAACTCTGTGTGATGCCACTAACACATTAGAAGTCCTATGGGTGCTGCTGAGAAGAAAATATAGGAGCTCTGTTTGCTGCCACTAACACACTAGAAGTCCTATGGGTGCTGCTGAGAAGAAAATATAGGAGCTCTGTGTGATGCCACTAACACACTAGAAGTCCTATGGGTGCTGCTGAGAAGAAAATATAGGAGCTCTGTTTGCTGCCACTAACACACTAGAAGTCCTATGGGTACTGCTGAGAAGAAAATATAGGAGCTCTGTTTGCTGCCACTAACACACTAGAAGTCCTATGGGTGCTGCTGAGAAGAAAATATAGGAGCTCTGTGTGATGCCACTAACACACTAGAAGTCCTATGGGTGCTGCTGAGAAGAAAATATAGGAGCTCTGTGTGATGCCACTAACACACTAGAAGTCCTATGGGTGCTGCTGAGAAGAAAATATAGGAGCTCTGTTTGCTGCCACTAACACACTAGAAGTCCTATGGGTGCTGCTGAGAAGAAAATATAGGAGCTCTGTTTGCTGCCACTAACACACTAGAAGTCCTATGGGTGCTGCTGAGAAGAAAATATAGGAGCTCTGTGTGATGCCACTAACACACTAGAAGTCCTATGGGTGCTGCTGAGAAGAAAATATAGGAGATCTGTTTGCTGCCACTAACACACTAGAAGTCCTATGGGTGCTGCTGAGAAGAAAATATAGGAGCTCTGTTTGCTGCCACTAACACACTAGAAGTCCTATGGGTGCTGTTGGGGTGCAATGCTGTGCTAACAGCACTGCGGTTGGTACTACTGCAATACTGTACTAACAGTAAGCACGCACCAGACTAATCCCCAGCAGCAGCTAATAACACGCTAACTGTGCAATCAGCAGCAATGAACGATCAATGACTTAGGTAGCAATGGTTTAGCAAAGAAATAGCCAATGGTTTAGCAAAGAAGAGCAAATCTTTCAGTATCAAGCAAAGACAGAATCAGCAGACTGATCTCTCCTAAAGCCGGAACTCATGTGACCGGGGCCGATGGCGTGGCGGCCTTTTAAATGGTGGGGCATGTACTAAAGCCCCTGAGCTGTAATTGGCTACAGGCGTCCTGCCTGTAGCCAATTATTGCTCTCCGAGTTTCGGGCGCTGTGATTGGCCAAGCATGCGGGGTCACAGTGCATGCTTGGCCAATCATCAGCCAGCAATGCACTGCGCCGGCCGCGCCGGCCGCAATGCATTGCGGGGCCGCTCGCATCACACGAATGTGATGCGAACGGCCCAAATAGTTCTGGGCTCGACGAGCGAGCGAACGCCCGGTGCTCGATTCGAACATGGGTTCGAATCGAGCACCGGGCCCATCCCTAATTGGCTGTCAATAAATTGAAGATACCTTGACATTTCAGCATTTGTACATCTCACTTGTTATACCATTAGGGTAAACATATTCAATATATTAAAATGCACTAATTGAAAGAGAATCAAAGTTTATGGAACTATTTCTCCCCAGTTTGTTGATGTACAGTAGAAACTGGTGACACAGAAATATCTTTATTCTAAAGAATACTTTTGCACAATTCACATAACTCGCTAAGGCCCCTTTCACACGGAGGTCCGTTCAGGTCCGCCTGTCAGTTTTTTAGGCGGACCTGAAACAGATCCTCCATGTACCCCTATGGAGGCACGGATGTCAGCGGAGACATGTCCGCTGACATCCGCTCCGCTCCGCCAAAGTGTGACGGAGGAAAACCCTATTTTTCCTTCCGTCGGCGGAGCGGATCGGATGACAACGGACTCTACGGTCCGTCGTCATCCAATCCCCCATAGGGGAGAGCGGCGCTCTGACAGGGCGGTCCCTGCACAGTGTGCGGGGACCGCCCAGTCATCCGTCGGCTCAGCAGGGATCAACGGAGCGATCCCCGCTGAGCAAGCGGAGCTTCACGGGGCGGATCTGCACGGATCCGCCCCGTGTGAAAGGACCCTAAGATATATCTCCTGGTTGTTAAACTCCTTTGTTCACTTCAGATACAGATTATCGCAAATTAATTTTTTTTAAGGTTTTAGACCTCCAGCTGTGACAGACAAACACTGCCAAGAAGATCCTCTGGTATTCTTCTATTCAATTTTTTTTCTTCCTTCCCTCAATAACAGAAGAAGTCTTTAGAGCCACTGCTTATTCCCTAATAGCGCTAAAGAATTTTAATAGCTCCAATTTCAGGCACAATTTATTTTGTTCTGAAGTGTCATAGCAATTTAAATGGGGCTATGAATGCAGAACCAGAGCAGTTCAAAACTGCTTTGGGGTAAATCTCAGAGGAGTTCAAAAATCCAAGATTGTAACA
Organism: Rana muscosa; assembly: GCA_029206835.1. Classification (NCBI taxonomy): domain Eukaryota; kingdom Metazoa; phylum Chordata; class Amphibia; order Anura; family Ranidae; genus Rana; species Rana muscosa. The sequence continues at coordinate 1,072,261,698 of CM055116.1, read as the reverse complement.
GTAATGACAGTGCCATCCATCATGTGTTCCTTGAATGTACATATTATGAAGTGATGTGCAGGAAAAGATAAAAATAAATAAAACAAAATTTGTGAAATATCATGAAATAAGCCCCCAATGATTCACTTGTCACTGATAGGCTTGATTCACTTATCAGTGATACACAGAATTCATTCAGGACTATGGTGCTTTTTTTTTGTTTTACTTTTTTTTCTAAACATAATGCAGATTCCCTATACACTACATGCAAGACATTTTTTTTTTGCATGTTGTCTGCTTCAAAGTAGAACCTATAATATGCAGTGCCCTGGGTATTAATGCCTGTGTGTATATGACATTTTTTCACCATGACTGTATTTCAATTCTACTTTTTTCTTAAAAGAGAACGTATTTCAAAAAGTGTAATAAAATCTAGGTTCCAAGATTATGATAGGTAATAGAAATCTTTTTGTTCACCAACAAGCAGCACCCATCCCTCAGATCTTTTCATAGTCACTGGCACATGGATGCCTATAAGTCTTGAGCACCAAAGTTTAAGGCCCCATGTACACTGCTGCTGCTAAACAGACGTTCAGAGGCAGTTGGACACTTTTTTCAACTGCCCCTGAACTCATTCAATGTTATCTTATATGTACATGTACACAGGTTTGTTTACTGTCGTTTTTAGGCAGTTGCATTTAAATGGCCTTTGTTTGAGGGGAAAAAAATGAGTTCTGATGCCAAAGTTTCTAAATGCGTTTAACAGCGTTTCGTTTATAGGTGTTTTTCGTTTTTGGCCATTTAAAAAAATATATATATACCGATATATATATATATTTTTTAAACGTTTCTAAATGCAAACACGGCAAAACACGGCATGTAAATGCGGCAAAACTGACGTTTTAAACATGGGTTACTATCTGTCAAGTTAAATCGTTCAGGAGAGGTTGTAAAAACGTACTGTACATGAAGCCTTACTGTCAGTTCTTCCCGAGAATGTTGCACCATCGGGTAAAATTTTTTAGGCGTATAGTTTCATTTCTTAAGAAAGAAAATGAAACTCTGACACATTAACATTGTGGTAAACATTTCATGTATTCAATAACATGAAGGAGTCTCTCACACTATTTCAAGTTCTGACATGCCATCTTCTTTGTACCCAAAGTTAATGTGAGGATACTTGGGCATCCCTAAGTTGGCATTTTTTTCATTGTTAAATATTCATTGAGTTCTGGAGAATGTCACTTGCCATATTATACCAGATCACAGCTAATCAGAAAACGTCATAGCGATTTTATTAATAAACCCACGATTGTTCAGTCTAATAATCGAGTAAGAGCCTAAAAAGATCATGATGGTGAACACATATTAGGATTCAAAGATATTGTTTTTCTATAGTTAATCTTTTGAAGTAAAACATGATATGTAACCTATCCATCATTATAGCAGCCACCCCTGGTAGAGTCCCATCATCGGTGGAAACAGTAAAGTAAATGTTCTCCATTAGTTTATCTCAAAATGGAACACACAAAAACAAAACCTTTCCAGTTTAAAAATAAAAAATGAGCATTGTCTGACAGCCTTTCTGAAAAGCCAGTAAGGCAGAATGTATTCTTAATAGCACCAAAATGATAAAGTGTTTTCCATTTCTAGAAAAAAAAAAAAGTGTCTCATTTTCAAAACCATTCTCCTTAAAATAGCATTTTTTTTATGTTTCGCTCTATTGTCAATACAAAAAAACAATAAAGACAAATAAATAAATAATTGTGTTTATTTTTGTGCATCAAAAATGATGCCAAAAATACATTTTAATCATTATGATATTTTTCCGTCTACATGCACAAAGGCATCATTTTTGTCATTGATAGCAGCCAACCTACTTTTAGTTAGCTGATTTGCTCATAATACTGTCTCTCATAGTCACATTTGATCTGATAAACAATTTTTTTCAGTATCGGTATAGCACTGCAATCTACCTGACTGGATAATTTGTGAATGGATTATTTAGGTAGTCCCTCATTAAACATGGTTTTAGGCAATCGTTTGTGATATGATGGAAAGGGAAGAGCTGACGTGATGGATGTAAGAGAGGACTACAGCAGTGAGCTGAAGGCTATTGAACCTAGAAAAATAGTCTATACAAGCCAACAAAGAGTCCTGCAGGCTTGTTTAGTGAACAAATTAGAGCATGATGTTGCCCTTGGATAGTCAAATAGGGCACCACCTTGTGTGAGCATATAGGTAATTTTGCAGATAATAGCTAAGTTTTTGGGGCTACCACTAGAGAGAACCATCTACAGTAGTTTCCTCTGTGCTTTACCATCCAAGACACCCAGTAAGTTAACACCCCTTTAGGTTGTATCCTGCAAAGTTAGGCAAACAACTATTATTTTCCCAAGAGTCTGTTTATTGTTTTTAGAACTGTGAGGTTTTCTCCTTGGTTTGTAATTATGATTGCAAGGTTAGTAAAATAACCTACACAGATCTTCAGGGAGTGTATATCTTCATTCTGTGTTCAATGTCAAATGCTGACAAAGACAGTGACTTCCTAACCTTGTCTCTGTGATAATTAACACTGACTAAGGAACATAAGGGAAAATAGGGAGGGTCTAGCTAGGACTATACTAGCTTGCAAGGGGAGGGAAGAAAAAGATCAATGCACCAAATGCAGAAGTAAGCATGTTGTAACCCACTAGTTGTCAACACATCAGAACAATAATAACCAGGTGCAGTGGCGGCTGGTGCTCCAAAAATTTTTTTTTGGGGGGCGCAAACAAACTGAAAAAATAAAACAACCCATCAATTGCAGCCACTCTGCCCATAAAACGCAGCTACTGTGCCCATCAATTGCCACCACTGTGCCCATCAAACGCAGCCACTGTGCCCATCTAACGCAGCCACTGTGCCCATCTAACGCAGCCACTGTGCCCATCTAACGCAGCCACTGTGCCCATCAATTGCTGCCAGTGTTCCCATCAATTGCTGCCACTGTGCCCATCAAATGCAACTACTGTGCCCATCAATTGCCACCACTGTGCCATCAAACGCAGCCACTGTGCCCATCAAACGCAGTCACTGTGCCATAAATTTCTGCCACTGTGCCCATCAAACGCAGCCACTTTGCCCATCAAACGCAGCCACTGTACCCATAAATTGTTGCCACTGTGCCATCAAATGCAGCTACTGTACCCATCAATTGCTGCCAGTGTGCCCATCAATTGCTGCCACTGTGTCCATCAATTGCCGCCACTGTGCCCATCAATTGCTGCCAGTGTGCCCATTAATTGCCGCTACTGTGCCCATCAATTGCTGCCAGTGTGTCCATCAATTGCCGCTACTGTGCCCATCAATTGCTGCCAGTGTGCTCATCAATGGCCACTACTGTGCCCATCAATTGCCAATACTGTGCCCATCAATTGCTGCCAGTGTGCCCATCAATTGCCGCTACTGTGCCCATCAAATGCTGCCAGTGTGCATCCCCGCCCGCCCGGCACTTACCTGTCTCGGTGGGGCAGCGGGTCACAGCGGCGATGTCCTCCACGCTCCTCGATGTCTTCTCCTGTCCTCTTTCCATCCTCTGCTATGATTGGACACCTGATAGGCGTCCAATCACAGCGCCTGACATTTCAGCCAATCAGGTAACAGACCCGAGTACCTGATTGGCTGAGAGGCGGTTCAGTGTTAGGAAAGCGAATATTCATGCACTTTCCTAACACAACGCTGAGTGAACTGCGAGCGCCCAGCATGGTGCCCGCTGTTCACCTTTTTGGACGCCTATTAGAGCCTATGGCTCTAATTAGGTGCTTCCAAAAAATACCCGGTGCCCGAAAAGTGTCCAGGCACCTGAATAGGGGTGGCAGTGGCGACCATAGATAGATCCATGCAATGCATGAATCTATTTATGGTGATAGACAGGTGGTAGGAGAGAGGGGACGGCGCCCGTGCGCCCTTTATGCACGCACCGCCACTGACCAGGTGGAATAATGGTTTAATGGAACCAATGGTTCAATGGAATAGCAAAAGAATACATAAAAGTGGAATAGAAAGCTCCCCACCTAAAATCTTTAGATCCATGTCTTGTCCTTTACCTGAAGGACACAAAAAGGGTAAAGCATGCAAACAGTATATGCATAAGTCATATATGTATCTTTAAGTCAGAGAGGCCACAAAACATAAACTTCAGCTGACTGGCATAATTCAAAGGATAAACAGGATGGGCTCATGTTGTCTATTCGATTGGAAACATATGTAGCCCCCTGTTCCTAAAATTGGGGCTATAGTGTATGTAGCGCCCTCCTCACTCCCCTCTTTTTCTTCAGCTCGTCTGTCTCTTGTCTAGGGGTACCTTCAGAGGGGAAGGGAGCGGGGACACCACGCCTGGCCTTCACCACAGGTGTCAGTGTGGTGTAAGCAAAGTTCTTTTACCTTCGGGTCAGTGCTGTGCACCTGGAGCCTCCACCGAGAGTTACCTTGAACAATGTCTGTCAGGAAATGAGCCCCACACCATTAAAGTTCAACACTCCTTTATTCCTCTTAAATGAACACAATCAGTTGAACTCCCTTGTAGAAACAAAACAGAAAAGGAGGTGTGGATGCGAGTAGGCCCAGACACAATGTGTTCTCCACTTTCCTCCCTGAAAGTGGGTTGCGGTCTCCGAGCGAGGGGGGATTTCCTTCCAGGGGGTCTCCGATGAGAGGCTCACCCGTCACTGTCAATATGCTGCACCAGGTCTTCGAGTGAGGAGCTCCCCCGGTCCATTACACCTTCCGGATTCGGGTACCCAATCCCTGGGTACCCTAGGATCTCCTTCCCTCGTGGAACTCAGTGTTGGGCACTGAGCTCCAGACCTCCATCCGAGTACCTCACCCCAGGCTAAAGGTGCCTGGGATGGAACACGACCTCCGGCTGTCCTCTAGGCCTAGGCCGCCTAGAGGACCGACATGAACCACCGCCCGCAGGCTGAAGGTGCCTGGGACTCCCCCCGTGACCAAGATGGCCGGCCCCTTTATACCCTCTCCCAGCAAGCACGGCGGGTTCCCCGCCCCACCATACTGCTGCCGAGGAAGGACAAAAAGGAGGCACGGCACACAGCAATGATTCAACCCCAGCCCAGAGCGACAGCGCCACCTGCTGGGCTGCAGGGAATTACACATCACTGATGTCTCTGCCAAGTTCAAATTACACCCGGGAAAGTACATACCCGCTACATGTAAATGTAGTTTTTGGCTGAGCTGTAAACAGCTCAGATTTGATTGTATAGTTTATTTGGTTCTGTTCTAAACTTAAAGTGGTTGTATACCCGCTGACACTTTTTTTTATACCCCTGTAAGGCAAAAGGCATAATGAGCTAGTATGCACCGCATACTAGCTCATTATGAAATACTGACCTTAGAACGAGGCGCCGGTATCTCACCTGGTCCACGCCGAGGTAGCTGACATGTTGCGGGTATCGCGGCTCCAGCGCTGTGCAGACTCACTTGTGCCTGGATTACACACAACGTGGATCTCTCGCTGTGTCAGGGAGCTTGGGTCTGCAACGTTTGGTGGCGCTGTAACAAAGTCCCACCTCCTAGACCGGCTCACTATGATAGGCGGAACACTGATCCAATGCCGGGAAATTGAATCAGTGTTCCACCTATTACAGGAGCTGGGACTTTGTTACAGTGGCCGACCGCCGAACATTGAAGTGTGTGAGCAGAGCCCTAGATCATTTTTTTCTGGGGGGCGGGGGGGGGGGGGTGAGTTCAGCAGCAGGTACTGAGTAAAAGTCTTTCTAAATAAAATGCACCAAATTCATAAATATTAGAAAAAGGATTGCATGGCTGTTTTGTACCATGAAATCCAGTGCAGGCAAATGCAACGCATATGCAAGCTGTGTCCTTAAGATTGCACTGACACCCCAAACACAGGTTGTAAGTGCAGTGCATTTACCTGCACTGGATTGCATGGTACAAAACAACCATGCAATCCGATTGCAGTGAAATTCCAAAATTGGTGCATGCTCGACTTTGGTGTGATCTGAGCCTATTCAAAATGAATGGACCGAAATTGCACCGCCCTGAAGCGCCGGTGAACTGAACAGGTCTGTGGTGTGTTTCCTGTGTGATTCAAATGTGGATCATATTGTGAACTAAGGCTTTATCAGTCCAGCCTCGCTCTGGCAGCCATGTTGTGGTGCTCACTACTGAGTAAGAGAGCTGAGGGGTAACCCAGTGAGCACCACAGCACACAGCATGGCTGCCAGTACAACAGCAATGGAAATCTCAGCCCAGCCTCAGTCAATATCATTCACCAGGCCTATTGCTGAAACTTCTCTCTTAAATGTAAAAATCTATATTTTTTTTGCTAGACCCCCAAACATTATATATTTTTAGCAGAGACCCTAGCGAATAGAATGGCAGTTGTTGCAATTTTTTATGTCACACGGTATTTGCGCAGTGGTTTTCTAAACACAATTTTTTGGGAAAAAAATACACTTTAATGAATTTTAATATGAAAAATACTATAGCATACCTCCCAACCGTCCCTGAATGGGTGGGATTTTCCCGCAAAGGGAGGGCTTTTTCCGCAAGTGCACACAGAATCCCGCAGCCTGAGGGTGCTTTTCTCACTGTGCGTGTGAAAATGTTTTTTGATTGGAACTTTCGGCTGCTTGTCCTCATGGAGATTGGCTGCAGCTCATAGCAATCATCCTCCTGTACTCACACCGTCTGTGACTCACTCTGTGCTGTGGGGGCGGGGTCAGTTGCCGATCTGTACTGAAGACGAGGAGGTGCTTTCCAATGGAGGAGGGCAGGTCAGTGTGCACCTGATAGAAAAGTTGCTGCAGCTGTGGCAGTGTCCTGACAGATGAGATGGATTTCTGGTGAAGCCTGTGCCCAGAATCTTATCAGATTATTGGAATACAGAAGCTGGGCTCAGGCTGCAGACACAGAGCACCACTCGTTCTGTCTGCTTCATCTGTACAGGACTCTGCAGGAGATAAGGAGAGTGTGTGCTGAGAACGGGGAAGTGTTCTGTGTCTCAATCTGAATTGCACTGTTTATGCTTTCTGTTTCTCTCCTGAGCTCTCTGTCCACCCCATTCATCCTAAACTCTGCAATCTCCCCATCCTTCTCCCCATCCATCCCCCAATCCCCATCCTGCGATTCCCCTATCCCATTCTGCGATCCACCCCCATCTCATCCTGCGATTCCCCTATCCCATTCTGCGATCCACCCCCATCCCATCCTGCGATACCCCCCATCACATCCTGTGATTTCACCCACCATCCTATCCTGCAATCCCCCCATCCAATCCTGTGATCTCCGTGTCCACCCCTCATCCCATCATGCAATCTCCCTGTCCATCCCTTCCTGCGATCTCCCTGTCCATCCCATCCATCCCTTCCTGCGATCTCCCTGTCCATCCCTTGCTACAATCTCCCTGTCCATCCCTTGCTGCGATCTCTCTGTCCATCCTGTCCATCCCTTCCTGCGATCTCCCTGTCCATCCCGTCCATCCCTTCCTGCGATCTCCCTGTCCATCCCTTGCTGCGATCTCCCTTTCCATCCCGTCCATCCCTTTCTGCGATCTCCCTGTCCATCCCGTCCATCCCTTTCTGCGATCTCCCTGTCCATCCCGTCCATCCCTTGCTGCGATCTCCCTGTCCATCCCTTGCTGTGATCTCCCTGTCCATCCCGTCCATCCCTTGCTGTGATCTCCCTTTCCATCCCGTCTATCCCTTCCTGCGATCTCCCTGTCCATCCCGTCAATCCCTTCCTGTGATCTCCCTGTCCACCCCCCCATCCCTTCCTGTGATCTCCCTGTCCACCCCCCCCATCCCTTCCTGCGATCTCCCCGTCCACCCCCCCATCCCTTCCTGCGATCTCCCCGTCCATCCCCCCCATCCCTTCCTGCGATCTCCCTGCCCATCCCCCCCATCCCTTCCTGCGATCTCCCTACGCATCCCCCCATCCCTTCCTGCGATCTCCCTGTCCACCCCCCCATCCCTTCCTGCGACCTCCCTGTCCACCACCTACCCACCCCCCCATCCCATCCTGAGGTCTCTCTGGACATGTGGCCCCCATCCAGTGCGCTCCGTGTCTTCAGAGGTCAGGATTAGGGATGAGCTTCGTGTTCGAGTCGAACATACGTTCGACTCGAACATCGGCTGTTCGATCGTTCGACGAAGATCGAACGATTTGGGCCGTTCGTGCCAAATTCGAGTGACGCGAACGGCCCACAATGCACTACGCCATCGCAGTGTCATCCAGGCGCTGTGATTGGCCAAGCATGCACTGTGACCCCGCATGCTTGGCCAATCACAGCGCCGGCAGCGAGGAGAGCAATGATTGGCCACAGGCAGGATGCCTGTGGCCAATTATTGCTGAGGGTGTTTAGTACACGCCCCACACTATAAAAGGCCGCCAGCACGGCGGCCTAGTGTAGTGTGTTCCGGAGCAGGGAAAGAGCAGCATAGGCAGGGACAGTGACTTTTATTTCTTTCTTGCTTAACCTGTATTCCTTTAGTTTAGGGAAAGAGAAGGATAGGTAGGGAGAGTGTCAGTGTGTTTTGTGCTTGTGCTATAGTGTGCTTAAAAAAAACATTTTTTCTAGGGACAGAAAACTGTAGGTAGGGAGAGTGTCAGTTTCTTTCACTGTGCAAGTCCTTGTTTCTAGGCACTGGGAAGGACAGTGAGTGAATTCTCCTTGTGCTATAGTGTGCTTAAAAAAAACATTTTTTCTAGGGACAGAAAACTGTAGGTAGGGAGAGTGTCAGTTTCTTTCACTGTGCAAGTCCTTGTTTCTAGGGACTGGGAAGGACAGTGAGTGAATTCTCCTTGTGCTATAGTGTGCTTAAAAAAAACATTTTTTCTAGGGACAGAAAACTGTAGGTAGGGAGAGTGTCAGTTTCTTTCACTGTGCAAGTCCTTGTTTCTAGGGACTGGGAAGGACAGTGAGTGAATTCTCCTTGTGCTATAGTGTGCTTAAAAAAACATTTTTTCTAGGGACAGAAAACTGTAGGTAGGGAGAGTGTCAGTTTCTTTCACTGTGCAAGTCCTTGTTTCTAGGGACTGGGAAGGACAGTGAGTGAATTCTCCTTATGCTATAGTGTGCTTAAAAAAAACATTTTTTCTAGGGACAGAAAACTGTAGGTAGGGAGAGTGTCAGTTTCTTTCACTGTGCAAGTCCTTGTTTCTAGGGACTGGGAAGGACAGTGAGTGAATTCTCCTTGTGCTATAGTGTGCTTAAAAAAAAACATTTTTTCTAGGGACAGAAAACTGTAGGTAGGGAGAGTGTCAGTTTCTTTCACTGTGCAAGTCCTTGTTTCTAGGGACTGGGAAGGACAGTGAGTGAATTCTCCTTGTGCTATAGTGTGCTTAAAAAAAACATTTTTTCTAGGGACAGAAAACTGTAGGTAGGGAGAGTGTCAGTTTCTTTCACTGTGCAAGTCCTTGTTTCTAGGCACTGGGAAGGACAGTGAGTGAATTCTCCTTGTGCTATAGTGTGCTTAAAAAAAACATTTTTTCTAGGGACAGAAAACTGTAGGTAGGGAGAGTGTCAGGCCTCGTACACACGACCGATTTTCTCGTCGTAAACAGTCAAAAAAAGTGCCGCGAGAGTTTTTTTGTCTAGAAAAACGTTCGTGTGTATGGTTTTACGACGAGAAACTTGACGAGAATCTCGACGAGAAAATAGAGAACCTGCTCTCTATTTTCTCGTCAGGAGTCCAGATTTCCTCGTCGTGTTTCTCGTCGGCCTGTTTTGTGACGAGAAAATGGTTCGTGTGTATGCTTTTACGACTCTTCCAAAAGCGCGCATGCTCACAAGCAACTATGAGACGGGAGCGCATCTTCTGGTAAAACAAGCCTTCATAATGGAGAGAGCACATTCGTCACGCTCATAAATATTTCATCGTTTAAATGTTCTGCATTGAATTCTTCGTTAGAATGTTACATTAATCAAAACGAGAGACCTTCTTTTGCTGCTGATATTCACACAGAGTTATGCCTTATTTTTAACCTTTTTCATGCTGCTCTTTATAAGATTTATGTGTATTATATCGTGCAAGTTTTTAGGAATAATTTAAATGGTTAGATTTTTCAAAATGATGTTAATTATAATTTCTCAATGTTTTGATAGCGATCTCCCATTTAATTTTCTAATCTATATTTTTAAAATTTCACACCATGTTTTTGAGCTAATCAGATTTAGTTATTCTTTTGGGGGGGTGATATCTGTGCCTTTTATTGTCAGTCAAATGTATCTGCTTACTCCAAAGCTTGTTTTTTTTAATTTAAAAATACACATAGTCAAGTATGAACTTAAACAAAAAACACATTTATTCATGTTTATAAATTAAATAAAGAGAAGGCAGCGCTGGAGAAGCTGCTGCCATTTGTGCATCCCAGGGACCCCAGAGCACACAGCAACCCTGTGTGGACACTAAAATTGGGAGCTTGAGAAGGCCCACATTTCAGAACACAATCTGATGCTGGCCTCCCAGAGGTCAGGAACAGCAGCAGGTGAGATATATGTCCCAAGTGTGTGGTACTACAGATAGCAGAACAGGTGTCTGGGATTATGAGGCCCAGAGCCTGGGGGGAGATGCCTGTGGTGAACTTCAAGTCCTGAAGACTTCTCCCTGTCGCCAGGTAACGCAACGTGGCGATGAGCCTCTGCTCAGCACTGATGGCTTCCCGCATAACGGTGTCCTTCCTGGTAATATAGGGGGACACCAAAGCCAACAGTTCCTGAAAAACGTGGTCAGACATCCTCAGAAAATTCCTGTAGTCCTCAGGATTATTCTCGACGATCTCCCGCAGCAGAGGCATGTGGCAGAATTGGTCCCGCTGGAGCAACCAATTCTTGGTCCATGAACTCCTCCTCACACCATTCATGGACTGGTCTTGGTCCAAAACAAGCAGACCAACACCAAGCGCACGCACAGCACGAACTCGACGACGAGAACGTCCAGGCGACATGGCTAGGAAACGGTCGTCTAATCAGAACGTACAGAACAGAACGCACTTTAGAACAGCAAGGCCTATGAATAACGAACTGAAATTCAGAAACGAACAGGCAATAACGCACTGTAAAACAGATACGACCTGCCTAGACGCCCTGAAAGTCAAGATACGAACCCACAAGCACAAACTGAACGGCAGAAAACGATCTGAAAAGTACGAAGACTGAAAAGCGCGAATCGTCTCTTCCCAAACTTTTACTTCAGACGCGGTAACACGAGATCAGCAAAAGCAGCCCAAGGGGTGGCGCCAAGAAAAAAGATCTTCCCCTTTATAGTGCCGTCGTACGTGCTGGACGTGAGCGCAGAGAACCACGAGGAAATTGGAAAATGACAGTGTGTACGCATAGAAAGCTTGACGAGAAAATCGACAAGCTTAACAAGAATCTCGTCGAAAAAAACGACGTGTTTTTTACGACGAGAAAATCGGTCGTGTGTACGAGGCCTCAGTTTCTTTCACTGTGCAAGTCCTTGTTTCTAGGCACTGGGAAGGACAGTGAGTGAATTCTCCTTGTGCTATAGTGTGCTTAAAAAAAACATTTTTTCTAGGGACAGAAAACTGTAGGTAGGGAGAGTGTCAGTTTCTTTCACTGTGCAAGTCCTTGTTTCTAGGGACTGGGAAGGACAGTGAGTGAATTCTCCTTGTGCTATAGTGTGCTTAAAAAAAACATTTTTTCTAGGGACAGAAAACTGTAGGTAGGGAGAGTGTCAGTTTCTTTCACTGTGCAAGTCCTTGTTTCTAGGGACTGGGAAGGACAGTGAGTGAATTCTCCTTGTGCTATAGTGTGCTTAAAAAAAACATTTTTTCTAGGGACAGAAAACTGTAGGTAGGGAGAGTGTCAGTTTCTTTCACTGTGCAAGTCCTTGTTTCTAGGGACTGGGAAGGACAGTGAGTGAATTCTCCTTGTGCTATAGTGTGCTTAAAAAAAAGCATTCCTCATCAACCATCTTTGAAATCCTTGTTTTTTGGACAGTCAGGGAAATTGTCGTTGTGCTATTCTGTGCAAAAGCAATCATCCTGAACCATATTTAGAAATCCTTAAGTAAAGGGACAGAGAAGGACACCTGAAGGTAGCCCTTATTGCTTTTTTCCCATCTCCCTGCAGGCCATCTATTAGAATGTCTGGAAGGCAAACAAGGAGAGGCAGACAGTCAGGAGGCAATAAAAGAGGGCAAGCAGGCTCTGTGTCTGGGGGCAACAGTGCTGGTCGTGGACGCGGTGCATTGTCATCAGCACATGGCCATGGGACACGCTTGTCCTTCTTTTCGGCAGCTGGACATGTTGAGCCACATCATGCCGAAGACTTGGTAGAGTGGATGACCAAGCCCTCCTCCTCCTCCTCATCCTCTCTCACCCAGGCTCAGGGTACTGGCAAAGCAGCTGCCAAAGCGTCCTCTTCCCTGGTATCAATGTCAGACTCATCATCAGTCACTCCTTCCCTAGACCCACCATGTCCTCCTCCTGAGGAGTCCCCCGAACTGTTTGAGCACAGTGTTGGGTACATGCTCCAGGAGGATGCCCAGCGTTTCGAAGGGTCTGATGATGAAACCCAGCTACAGGAAGGCAGTAGGGTGAGAGCAGACAGAGGGGATGCTCAAGAAGGACACCAATCTGGCAGTCATGTTCCAGCAGCTGCAGCATACTGCCAGATTGGCTCCAGTGATGAGGAGGGAGGGGATGATGAGGTCACTGACTCCACATGGGTGCCTAATAGGAGAGAGGAGGAGGAGGAGGATGAGGAGGAGGCACATCTCCAACGAGGAAGGATGCCCTTTGGTGGCCAGCGTAAGGGCAGTACACCGACGGAATCACACCGCAGAGCTCCGCCTTTGCAGGGCGCTGCCTCTGCCCGTCATTCAAAAAGTTCCTTGGTGTGGGCCTTTTTTGAGGCTAGTGCATCAGATCGCACAGCTGCTGTTTGCAACATATGTCTCAAGCGTATATCGCGTGGCCAAAACATCAGCCGCTTGGGTACCACATGCCTGACCAGACATATGTTGACCTGCCATGCAGCTCGTTGGCAAGCCTACCTCAAAGACCCACACCAAAGAACAAAGCGGACCTCTCCTTGCACCGCATCAGCTGGGATCTCCAACCCCACTATAACTTCAGTCCTCTCTGAAACATGCACTGAGAGGAATGAAGGTGTAGAATTAGGTGTGTCACAGCCAAGTACTTGCGGCCACTCTGCTAGCAGTACACCGACGTCCGATTCTAGCAGGCAAATTTCCCTGCCCCAGCTGCTGGACCGTCGAAAGAAGTTCACTCCCAGCCATCCACATGCCCAGCGGTTGAATGCTAGCTTGGCTAAATTGCTAGCGCTTCAACTGCTGCCTTTTCAGTTGGTAGACTCGGCCCCCTTCCGTGAGTTTGTGCAATGTGCGGTTCCTCAGTGGCAGGTTCCCAAACGCCACTATTTCTCACGGAAGGCTATTCCGGCTCTCTACCGGCATGTGGAAGGCAATGTCTTGGCCTCGCTGGACAGGGCGGTCAGCGGTAAGGTGCATATTACCGCTGACTCATGGTCCAGCAGGCATGGACAGGGACGTTACCTTTCTTTCACGGCCCATTGGGTCACTCTTTTGGCAGCTGGGAAGGATGCAGGACAAGGTGCAGTAGTGTTGGAGGTTGTCCCACCGCCACGCCTCCAAAATGCTACTACTGGTTGTGACACACCTCTCTCCTCCACCCCCTCCTCTTCTTCTTCCTCCATGGCCTCTTCCTGTGGTTTGTCCTATGAACCAGCGGTGCTCCGTAGCCGTTCACGGGGCTACGCAAGTACGCAGGCAAAAAGATGCCATGCCGTGCTTGCGCTGGTGTGTTTGGGGGACAGAAGCCACACTGGGGCAGAGGTCCTGTCTGCTCTGCAGGGCCAGGCCGAGAGGTGGTTGACGCCACGCCAGCTTAAGCCAGGAATGGTGGTTTGCGACAATGGCACCAACCTCCTCTCCGCCCTTCGACAGGGACAACTGACCCATGTGCCCTGTGTGGCTCACGTCCTTAACCTGGTGGTGCAGCGTTTCTTGGGCAGGTACCCGGGCTTACAGGATTTCCTGAGGCAGGCCAGGAAAGTCTGTGTGCATTTCCGCAGATCTTATAATGCCAGTGCTCGCCTGGCTGAGCTGCAAAAGGAGTTGAACCTGCCCAAGAACCGCCTTATATGTGACATGCCCACCAGGTGGAACTCAACGTTGGCCATGCTGCAGCGGCTGCACACGCAGCAGAGGGCCATCAATGAGTACCTGTGCGACTACGGCACCAGGACAGGGTCAGGGGAGCTTGGTTTTTTTTCTCCACGCCAGTGGGGCATGATCAGGGATGCATGCACTGTCCTGGCACCATTTGAGGAGGCCACGAGGATGGTGAGCAGTGACAGTGCATGCATCAGTGACACTGTACCTCTTGTCCACCTGTTGGAGCACACGCTGCGTGGAATAATGGACAGGGCACTTGAGGCAGAACAGAGGCAGGAAGAGGAGGACTTCCTTGCCTCTCAAGGCCCCCTTTACCCAGACAGTGTTCCTTCTGTCCCACCCATCGCACAGGAAGAGGAGGAGGAGGAGGAGGAGGATTGTGTCAGCATGGAGGTGGAGGCTGGCACTCAGCATCATCAGCAGCAGTCTTTTAGGGATGATTTACAGTCCCAAGAAACCAGTGGACTTGTACGTGGCTGGGAGGAGGTGACTGCGGATCATGTCGTCCTTAGTGACCCAGAGGACTCCGGAGCGAATGCCTCAGCAAACCTACGCTGCATGGCCTCCCTGATCCTGCAAAGTCTGCGGAAGGATCCTCGTATTCTTCGGATCAAGGAGAGGGACCATTACTGGCTGGCCACTCTCCTTGATCCACGGTACAAGGGTAAGGTTGCGGACCTTATGTTACACTCGCAGAGGGAGCAGAGGATGAGACAACTCCGGGAGGCCTTGCAGAAAGGTCTGTGCAACGCGTTCCCAGAGACTGGGAGGTTACAAACTCCTGGTCCTGGACAACGAGTTGCTGAGGCTTCGGCCAGTCAAAGAAGGAGCGGTGGGGAAGGTGGCCGTCTGACCGATGCGTTCAGACAATTCTTTAGTCCGCAGCCCCAAAGTATGATCGGTTCCAGCAACCATCGCCAGCGTCTGATAAACATGGTGCAGGAATATCTAGGGGCAAGGTCAGACTTGGACACCTTCCCCACCGAAAATCCTCTGGCTTACTGGGTCTTGAGGATGGATCACTGGCCAGAGCTTGCACAGTATGCAATTGAGCTACTGGCCTGTCCTGCATCCAGCGTTCTTTCGGAACGCACATTCAGTGCTGCTGGAGGATTTGTCACGGATCACAGGGTGCGCCTGTCCACCGACTCGGTTGATCGACTGACTTTCATCAAGATGAACCAGTCTTGGATCACCACCAGCTACCACACACCTGATGCTGATATAACAGACTAATTGATTTTAACATGTCACATCCCTTCAAGACTGATGCTGATGCTGAGTGCCTGTGCTGTTATGTTGACTGGCTATCCTCCTCCTCCGAGTCCTCAATGATACGATTGATGATGATAGCTTGGAAGATCATTTTTGTTTATGGGTGCCGCCACCAGTGGCTAAGGCCCAATTTTTCAGCCCCTGTTTAACAGGGGCGTGTCATTACAATTTTTGAAGCAATACTTTGCAACAGGGCTCATTGCTGTGCTCCAAGTACAGTATCTGTGAGGGGTTGCAGTGTTGTGCCACCAGTGCCTAAGGCCCAATTTTTCAGCCCCTGTTCAACAGGGGCATGTAATTACAATTATTGATCTAATAATTCACAGCAGGGCCCATTCCTGCACCCACCAAGCAAGAGTAACTCTGAGGACTTACAGTGTTGTGGCAACACCACCACCACCACCACCACCACCACGAAAGGCCCAATTTTTCAGCCCCTGTTCAACAGGGGCATGCAATTACAATTCTTGATCTAATAATTCACAGCAGGGCCCATTGCTGCACCCACCAAGAGTAACTGTCAGGGCTTACAGTGTTGTGGCACCAGCACCACCATCAAAGGCCCAATTTTTACTACCACTGTTCAACAATTATATGTAATTACAATTCCTGATATAATAGTTGACAGCAGGGCGTTCCAGCACCAACCAAGAGTAACTGTGAGTGCTTACAGTGTTGTGCCAACACCAACTAAGGGGCCTATTTCTGCAGATTATATACGGCAGGTCCCTACTTTCAAACATCCAACTTACAAACGACTCCTACTTGCAAACGCAAGAAGACAACAGGAAGTGAGAGGAAATCTACCCCATGGAAGGAAAATTCTCTCCTGTAAGAATTAATATGGGAGAAAGGTGTCTCCTCTGTACTGATGCTTTATCAGCAATCCTTGTTTCAAGAAAAACACCACATTTCAAAAACAGTTGTCATTGGGACGGAAAGTGAGGTGAAATGTTCTGAACAGGGGCACAGACAGCAAAACAAATGTTACAGGGGTGATAACCCTTGCCTATGTTTTCCAAAAAGTTTAAAAATAGATTTTTGGGCTGGAGCTACACTTAAACAATGTACCTGTTCAAAATTACAAACACATTCTACATAAGAACAAACATACAGTCCCTGTCTTGTATGCACCGCCTGTATACGGCTGTTCAGAGTATATAGGGCCTTTTTTATTTTATGTGCGGGGTTCCCCTTAATATCCATACAAGACCCAAAGGGGCTGGTAATGGGCTGGGGTAGGGGGGGGGGGGGTCATGGGGTAGCTATGCCATTTTTCTTAAAGATTTTCATCCATATTACCGGGACCAGACATTACATTAAAGCCGCAAGCAGTTTTAAATGGCTTTTTTTTTCCTTTAGAAGTGTCATTTTGTGCAGGGACAGTTCTAAACACGGGAAACACGTGGCACTTCACAGGCATACTTTAGACACCCCCCAGGTACGATATTTAAAGGAATATTTGACTTTTTTTTTTTCACTTTATGCATCATTAAAATGACTGCTCCCGAAAAACGACCGTTTTTAAAACTTTTTTGCATTGATACATGTCCCCTGGTGCAGAACCCGGGTTCCCAAACCCTTTTTAGGACAATAACATGCATAATAGTTGTTATAATTAGCACTTTAGAATTCGAACGTTCGCATCCATTGTATTTAATAGGGTTCTAATGTTCGTACGAACTTTCGGTCCGTTCGCGGGTTCTGGTGCGAACCGAACCCGGGGGTGTTCGGCTCATCACTAGTCAGGATGTATGCATAAACATAAGAGAGTTTCTTAGTCCAACTGTATTCAACTAGATTACATTCTTCTATTAAACAAAATACTCAAATTGTCTAAACAACACACTGAAAAAGGCAGACTTTTGTTAAATTGATATATATATATATATATATATATATATATATATATTATACACAATATTTTTTTTTATTTTTTTTGTCATATTGCTCATGAAGCACAGTTCAGAAAAAAAAGCAACAGGCTATTGAAACAGTGCAGCATTGGGAAGTGGGCCAGCATCATATGGGGTCAGGTATGGGTCATGTGTTGTCGGGTATGGTCATACATAGTTCCCAACTGTCCCTGATTTGGAGCAATGTCCCTCTTTACCCCTCATTTGTCCCCAGGGGAGGGCTGGCAGCTTTAGGCCAGGGGGGCAAGTCCAGTCAAGTGGCCCATTAACACCTTGGTGATCAGCCATCGTCGTTATACGGCAGCAGGTTGGCTCCCCGGCGCACACGGCGTGCCGCTGGAGCCGATGCGTGTGGCCAGCGGCCGCGATATCTGCTGGTGACCCACGATTGCTCCTGAGAGAGACAGAAGGGGGATCTGTCAATGTAAACAGACATCCCTGTTCTGACAGGGGAGTAAGAGAGAGATCTGCTGTTCCAAGTGATCAGGAACATCAATCTTTCTACTCCCAGTCACTACACCCCCCCCCCCCCCAGTTAGAAACACCTCCCTATGGAACACTTAACTGCTTGATCGCCCCCTAGTGTTAGTGTTAAAGTGGTTGTAAACTCACTTACACAACATGCACCTACAGGTAAGCCTAGATTAAGGCTTACCTGTAGGTGCATGAAATATCTCCTTAACCTACACGGTTAAGGAGATATTTGCATTTAAAACCAGTACCGCTGACGTCACGCGCATGCGCACTAGCGGGCCGGCTTAGTAGCCGGATTTCTGAATGGAGTTAGCCGGCCCGAGCGCAGATGCGTGTGACGTCATCGCCGCTCCTGGGCCAATAACAGCGCCGGAGCGGCGATACACGGAAGGCAGAGGGGAGCAAGATGGCATCGCGACGGAGGTGTCCGAGCACCGCTGCAGGGGCTTCGATCTCAGGTGAGTGATTCATAATGAGCTAGTATGCTATGCATACTAGCTCATTATGTCTTTGTTTTGCAGGTTGTTTAAAAAAAAAAACGGGGTTTACAACCACTTTAACCTCTTCCCTGCCAGTGACATTTATACAAAAATCAGTGGGTATTTTTAGCTCTGATCGCTGTATAAATGTCAATGGTCCCAAAAAAGTGTCAAGTTTCCAATCTGTCCGCCGCAATGTCGCAGTCCTGCTAAAAATTGCTGATCACTGCCATTACTAGAAAAAAATAAAAATGTCATAAATCTATTCCCGATTTTGTAGACACTAACTTTTGCGCAGACCAATCCATGCACAATTATTGCGATTTTTTTTTTTTTTTTTTTTTTTTTTACCAAAAATAAGTAAAAAAATACATATTGGTCTAGACTGATGAAGAAATATATTTTTTGGGGGATATTTATTATAGCAAAAATTAAAAAATATATTTTTTTTTTCAAAATTTCACTTTTTTTGTTTATAGCGCAAAAAATAAAAACCGTGACCAAATACCAATAAAAGAGAGCTCCATGTGTGGGAAAAAATGGACGTCAATTATGTTTGGGTACAACATCTCACATCAATTGTCAATTAAAGAAATGCAGTGCAGTATCGCAAAAAATGGCCTGGTCAGGAAGCGGGTAAATCCTTACGTGGCTGAAGTGGTTAAACTTACCATCATTGGTGCCCATCAATGTAGCCTCATCAGTGCAGCCTGATCAGTGCTCATCAGTGCAGCCTGATCAGTGCCGCCTCACCAGTGCAGCCTGATCAGTGCCCATCAGTGCAACCTCATCAGTGACCACCCATGCAGCCTCACCAGTGCAGATAGTGCCCATCAGTGCAGCCTCACCAGTGCAGAGAGTGCCCATCAGTGCAGCCTCACCAGTGCAGAGAGTGCCCATAATCTGTGCAGCCTGATCAGTGCCACCTCACCCATGCAGACAGTGCCATCATCAGTACAGCCTGATCAGTGTCCATGGGATGCGAGGGGTCAGCTGGGGGCGTGTCAGGGTCTGGGTATGTGTTACAGCTAGGTACTTTGCTTGCACAGCCTCTTCGGAGGGGGGGGGGGGGGTGATGAATCTCAGTCATGTCTTCTCTGCCTCTCCGGAGACTCTGTTGGAGAATCTGACGAGTTGGAGAATATGACAGAACACCTGGTCCCAGCCCACAACTGCTCAGGTCATGTGTGACGTGCTGGTTGCCTCTGAGACTCCTGGGAGGTGGGAGTTGTAGTTTGCTCCCACTGCCAGGAACTTCAGTGCGGCAAGACTACAACTCCCAGAGTGCAGCGCAGGCCAGCCAGTCAGCGACCGCCTTTTAGTACTGTTTAACCCAGACCTGCTAGGGTTTCCATCTTTTCTTCAAGCAAAACCCGACACTTTAGCAGCGGCATTTGTTTTTTGGGGGGGGGGTATACCCTATAAGATTGTAAAAGACCTGGGACACTTTTGGTGGCCTGAAAGAGAGTAGTAATGTGGCGCATAGCTCGCCGCAGCAAACAGTTCACGTGGCTGAATTGCGAGTGTTCTGCATGGAATGCAGGGGTCAGATATGTCCTGGGGAGAGGGCTAGTGCTAGCAGGGGGGTGGGGAGAGATAGATATGTGCTGGGGGGCAGTGGCGGTCGGTGATCAAATTTGTTTGGGGGGCGCAAACAAACTGATTTTGAAAAAAAAGAAACATCAAATGCAGCCACTGTGCCCCATCAAATGCAGCCACTGTCCCCCATCAAATGCAGCCACTGTCCCCCATCAAATGCAGCCACTGTGCCCCATCAAATGCAGCCACTGTGCCCATCAAATGCAGCCACTGTCCCCCATCAAATGCAGCCACTGTCCCCATCAAATGCAGCCACTGTCCCCATAAAACGCAGCCACTGTCCCCCATCAAATGCAGCCACTGTCCCCATCAAACGCAGCCACTGTCCCCATCAAACGCAGCCACTGTGCCCATCAAACGCAGCCACTGTGCCCATCAAACGCAGCCACTGTGCCCATCAAACGCAGCCACTGTGCCCATCAAATGCAGCCACCGTGCCATCAAACGCAGCCACTGTGCCCCATCAAACGCAGCCACTGTGCCCCATCAAACGCAGCCACTGTGCCCCATCAAACGCAGCCACGGTGCCCCATCAAACGCAGCCACGGTGCCCCATCAAACGCAGCCACTGTGCCCCATCAAACGCAGCCACCGTGCCCCATCAAACGCAGCCACCATGCCCCATCAAACGCAGCCACCGTGCCCCATCAAATGCAGCCACCGTGCCATCAAATGCAGCCACTGTGCCCCATCAAATGCAGCCACTGTGCCCCATCAAACGCAGCCACTGTCCACATCAAATGCAGCCACTGTGCCCATATGTGCTTGGGGGGTCAGATATGTTCTGGGGGGGAGGGCGCTTTGTGAGAGAAAAGAGCCAGTGCAAGGGGGATGGGTAGGGGGTAGGATATGTGCTGGAGGGGTGTTTTGGGAAGGAAGAGAGGGGTTGCCAGATTTCAAATGTAATCCACACTGAAGTTCTAGCATTGCCTTCCCCCTCCCAGCACATCCTCCTAACCCCTCAATCACTCATATGACATCTACCTTGTCCTCCTTTCCAGACACTCTCCCCCTCCGTCCTCCATCTACAGTACAGAGCATAATAAAAACTTTAGTGCAGAGTGCAGACCTGAGATTCAGAGCGTCCCTTCTCCTCCCCCCTCCTCCTCCTTGTGTGTGTACAGAACGGACTGAGAAGGAGGGGAGGAGCTTTGATACACTGCTCTGCTCATCCAGCTGCTGTCAGGCAGAGAGGAGACTCGTCACTGGCGAAAAAAAAAAAAGTTAAAGTAACAGACAGCGCTGCGGCCGTTCTAATGATAAGGTAGGCGGCCTGGGGGGAAATCTCCCCCCTTCCCCCCTTGCCAGCCCGCGCCTGTTTGTCCCTCATGCCAATAAAAAGGAATAGTAATGGTAACAAAAAGTCCCTTGTGGATTTAATTAACCTTTTTTTGGGTTGATTCTCCTTTAAGGTGGTGTGGTGTGTCCTATGCCTACATACATTTGCTAGTAGGTGTCCCTCATTCCCATCTCAAAATGTTGGGAGGTATGCTATAGCCCAATTTTTGGGGAAAAACATAAAAGATGATGTTGTGCTGAGCAAATAGCTACCTAACATGTCATGCTTTATAATTGCGCATGTTCGTGGAATGGCGACAAACTACGATACCTTAAAATCTCCATAGGCGAGGCTTTAATTTTTTTTACAGGTTAACAGTTTAGAGTTACAGAGGAGGTCTAGTGCTAGAATTATTGTTCTCACTATAATGTTTGTGGTGTGAACACGGTTTACATATACGTGTGCAACCTTTATATGGACACGGGTGCTTAAAAAGTAGGATTTTTTAATAACAGCTTACCTGTAAAATCCTTTTCTTTGAGTACACCACGGGACACAGAGCCTTATGCCGCGTACACACGACCGTTTTTAACCACTTAAGGACCGGACCAATACGGACCATAATGACCAGAGGTGATTTCACAATTTGGCACTGCGCTGCTTTAACTGGAAATTGTGCGGACATGCAATGTTGTACCCAAACGAAATTTGCGTCCTTTTCTTCCCACAAATAGAGCTTTTTTTAATGGTATTTGATTGCCTTTGCGATTTTTATTTTTTGCGATATAAACGGAAAAAGACCAAAAATTTTGAAAAAAACCCATATTTTCTACTTTTTGTTATAAGAAAAATCGAATAAACTCAATTGTAGTCATACATTTAGGCCAAAATGTATTCAGCCACATGTCTTTAGTAAAAAAAATGTCAATAAGCGTATATTTATTGGTTTGCGCAAAAGTTATAGCGTCTACAAACTAGGGTACATTTTCTGGAATTTACACAGCTTTTAATTTATGACTTATCTCATTTCTTGAGGTGCTAAAAGGGCAGGGCAGTACAAAACCCCCCCAAATGACCCCATTTTGTAAAGTAGACACCCCAAGGAAATCACTGAGAGGCATGTTGAGCCCATTGAATATTTTTTTTTTGTCCTAAGTGATTGAATAATGACAAAAAACAAAAAAATTACAAAAAGTTGTCACTAAATGATATATTGCTCACACATGCCATGGTTATATGTGGAATTGCACCCCAAAATACATTTTACTGCTTCTCCCGAGTACGGGGATACCACATGTGTGCGAAAACCAATCACCGCCTTCAGGATTTCTAAGGGTGTAACTTTTTGATTTCACTCCTCACTACCTATCACAGTTTCGAAGGCCATGAAATGCCAAAATAGCACAAAACCCCCCCAAATGACCCCATTTTGAAAAGTAGACACCCCAAGCTATTTGCTGAGAGGCATGTTGAGTCCATGGAATATTTTATATTTTGCCACAAGTTGCGGGAATATGACAAACTTTTTTTTTTTTTTTGCACAAAGTTGTCACTAAATGATATATTGCTCACACATGCCATGGGCATATGTGAAATTACACCCCAAAATACATTCTTCCGCTTCTCCTGAGTACGGGGATACCACATGTGTGAGACTTTTTGGGAGCCTAGCCGCGTACGGGACCCCGAAAACCGAGCACCGTCTTCAAGATTTCTAAGGGCATACATTTTTGATTTCAGTCCTCACTACCTATCACAGTTTTGAAGGTTATAAAATGCCAAGATGGCACAAAACCCCCCAAATGACCCCATTTTGGAAAGTAGACACCCCAAGCTATTTGCTGAGAGGCATGTTGAGCCCATTGAATATTTTTTTTTTTTTGTCCCAAGTGATTGAATAATGACAAAAAGGAAAAAAAATTTACAAAAAGTTGTCACTAAATGATATATTGCTCACACATGCCATGGTTATATGTGGAATTACACCCCAAAATACATTTTGCTGCTTCTCCTGAGTACGGGGATACCACATTTGTGGGACTTTTTGGGAGCCTAGCCGCATACAGGACCCCGAAAACCAAGCACCGCCTTCAGGATTTCTAATGCCCCATACACACGATCGTTTTTCATGCCGTTAAAAATGCCATTTTAAAAAATGGGCATTAAAAATGATCGTGTGTATGCTCCAGAGCATTTTTAACGACGTAAAAAACGGCCATTAAAAAATTCGAACATGCTCCCTTTTTTCACGTCGTTTTTCATGTCGTTTTTTTTTAACGATGTGAAAAACGATAGTGTGTATGCTTTAACGAGGTGAAAAAAACGCGCATGCTCAGAATCAAGTATGAGACGGGAGCGCTCGTTTTGGTAAAGCTAGCGTTGGAACTAGATATGGCACGGTGGAATTAATTGCATCGTTTTAATGCTGCGCATTCTGTTCTTCTTTTGATAATGCTTAAACAATTACCTTCTTTTGCTAATGACATTGAGAGTTATGACAAACTTGTTTCTAAAGTAATTCCTAATTAATTTAATGATAGAAAAATATTCTTTTCAAGCCACATCTCCCTCATAAATTCATGAATGAATGTAAAGATCAATTTTTTTTTTTTTTATGTTTTTGCAGTTTATTTTAGTAATTAAGTTAGCTTATTTATTTTTTTTGGCCCTTTTTTTTTGTTTTTTTGCTTAAATTATTCTTGTGTAAAGTTACCACACCAACCTTCAAAATTTGTCTCATTTTGCCTCAAGGAGGTTTGTGTCCCTTGTTAATAACAATAATATTATTTTAAATGTCCCTGCCTGCTCCCTAGCAAACTCTCTTTTGAAATACAAATCACATAGTCAAGTATTTTAAGCCCAAAAAAAGTATCCTTTATTTAGGAACATAACAAATTAAAGGGGAAGGCAGCACTGGAGAGCCTGCTTGCATTTGTGCATTCTTTGGACCCCCACAACAACCATCCAAGATGTGAAAACCAAACTATTGATTGAAAGAAATCAAAAAGGAGCCCAATCTTGGCTTGAACTCCCAGAGGTCAGGAACCACAGCAGATAAGTCATATATGTCCCCAGTCTGTGGTACTACAGCAGGCATTATTTTTTCCTCTTCCTTGTAGCCTTCTCTCCAGCCTTCACTGCAGCCTTCTCTGCAGCCTTGGTTGGTTTCTTCCTCGGAGGCTGGGGATCAGGAGGAGAGGTTGTGGCAGGAGGAGTAGTAGGAGGAGGAGGAGGAGGTGGAGGAGTAGGGACAACCTCCGTGATGTCGGTGAACTTGGTGAGTTCACCGAGCAATCCCTTGTTAATTACCTTCAGGAGAAGGGTCTCACTATAGAGCTTTTGAGGCAGGTCCATTTGGCCTAGCTTAAGTGCGAGGACTGCAGCTAAGCCCTCCTCAGCAGAGGGTGCCTCTCTGAGGGCCGCAGTAGCCTCTTTGATGAAGGCTCTTGTTTCCTCCTCCACCTGCCTACCTCTCCTTGGCCCTCGTGGTTTCATTATCAGGGGAGGCATCTGGGCTCTTGTGCTGGGCCCAGCCTCCTCCTGGGTGCCACTGGGCCCAGCCTCCTCCTGGGTGCCACTGGGCCCTGCCTCCTCCTGGTCCCCAACATCACCCTCTTCCTGGCTCTGCTCTGGCTGTAAAAAAAGAAAGGGACTTTATTTATTTTGTGCCACCATCAATCACACACATTGTTCACCTCCAGACATTTTTGAATTGAATGTGAAAAATTTGTAAATTTTCAGAGATTCCGCC
This sequence comes from Rana muscosa, assembly GCA_029206835.1. Classification (NCBI taxonomy): domain Eukaryota; kingdom Metazoa; phylum Chordata; class Amphibia; order Anura; family Ranidae; genus Rana; species Rana muscosa. Next base: position 1,072,236,742 of record CM055116.1, on the reverse strand, counting down.
TCCTGATATTGTTGCCTTGTCCACATCAAATTTGACCACTACTGTATCTTGCTCTTTAAATCCTTTTTTTTTCGAACATTAAATACCTAACAATACTAACATCAATTTAAATTCATCACTTTTGTAACATATAAATGTAGATATCAATACTTTACCTGGCTCCATATATCCAAATCTGCCTCCTCAAGGACCTGATCTTGATCCTCAGAGGAAGCCAGAGCAGGGTTGCCAGGAAGGCTGGAGGGCTGGCTGCAGGGAAGGCTGGAGGGTTGGGTACAAGGAAGGCTGGATTGACCTCTGGGGGGAAGGGTGGACAGAGATTCCCACACTTCCAGCTGGTCATCCAGAAAAGATAGCTTGCTGTAGTACCACAGAGTGGGTTTTTAAACCTTATCTGCTGCAGCACCTGACCTCTGGGACTTCAGGACCATATTCCTCTGGGTCCTGTATGTCCCCCTGATGGTAGCAATTTTGGTTTTCACATCTTGGAGAGTTGTTGTGGGTATCTGGGTTTGGACAAATGCAAGCAGGCTCTCCAGTGCTGCTGTCCTGGCCGTTTTGTTTTTATTGGAACCACTTTTGGTCTGCCACAGGATAGGGAGTTCCTTCCATTTATCAATGAACTCCCCCATAAACTCAGGGTTTTTGAATGTATTCATTCTCTCTGTAAAATCAAGAACCAAGAAAATACATATGTTTCAGGCACCATTCATCAAATCAGCATTTTGGACAGATATAAAAGCCCCAAATCTCCTCCTCTGAGGAAACCCAAATCCTTAAAATGTTATGTACTTTGGTCAACACGTTCGTTGCGAACTCCCTCTCCCGCCAAATGAACGTATTTTCGACACATGGATCTTCACTTGATATACACTGCGCATGCGTGAAACTCCGCACGCTTTCCCCGCCCCTGACGTTCGATATTGTACTTTCCCCACCCCTTATCGCTCGTCGTAGTGCTTAGTAACATGGCGGAGACACAGGTGGCTGAGATTACCTCTACAGAGGATGAAATTCCTGAGGAGCCCAAATTCCGATCCAGGAGATATAAGGCATCCAACATGTCATTCGAGGAAATGGTCTCCATTTTGAAGAGGGAGGATTATGATGCCAAGCATGGGCCGTATAAAAGGCCTAATCTGGTCAAGACAAAAATTATGGGCAAAGTGGTCAAAAGTCTTCACCAAAAATTCGGGGTGTGCAGAACGAAAGAACAGCTCAGAAAACGATGGTCTGATCTGAAGTTGCGGGAGCCCGACCAATACAAAAGAATCAAGAAAGTTATAGGAAAAAGTAAGTACTTTTTGGCTATTATCCCTGCTAAAGATTATTACTTGTATTATGTCGTGTATTTTTGTCTTTGATATAGTACAGTGAAAGATACCATCTTTCAGGTTCGTCCACACAGTAAACGGACGTATTAAACCTCTTTCTCCGTCCAGTTCATAAAACGATGTTTTGGGATCATCCAGTGTGAACACCCATTTATTTAATTTTATTTGGGGGAGCAAATTTGGTAACCAATTAGTTTTTGGGATCAAATCCAAAGGACAATTAAAAAAAAAAAAAAGGATATGCATGGTAATGTTAAGGGAGAGAATGCTCAGCAGCTGATGAAACATCTGAACGCAGTAGTACAAGTGTGGGTCAAAAGCCCCAAAGTTTGAGGGTGTCACACACAGGTGATCCTGTGTATATACTTTGGGTTGTTACAATGTGTCAAACTTTGGTTCAAAAAGTATATGCTATGGTTTTCGCCATGTATCCAATCATGTGTTCCGGTTGTCACTGGGGGTACATTTAAAAATGGACCACACTTCAAAATAATGTTTACAAATGATTTGTTCATGGATTAATTTTCTCAAAAATATATTCGTTACTAATGAAAGTATACCTTTTCTTGCAATCTCCATAGGGCTTCAAAAAGCTACGTCAGATGAGCCTCTAAATCCAAGACCTTCAACAATACCCCCAGAACCACATGATGGAGAGGAACGTGAGGTTGTGGAAGTGGAAAGTGGCACCACAACAGGTCAGTGTCAAACCAGACAGATGCAGGTTAATAGATGTAGGCCTACATATTCTATACTACATGATTTTTTTTTATTTAGGTGCAGTTCTGGCCGAAGACCCCGAAAAGTTTACACATCACAGTGCCCAGATCCTGATCCAATACCTCATGGTCTGCTGTTGTGACCTTAAAAAATTAAAGGGAGACTTGATAGAGATCAGGGAAAATACCAAGCGGGTGGAGGAAAGGCTACAAAAGATCATGGCTGTGCTTGGGCGTGTATAATGTTTTTCCACAAAATAACGTTGAACTTGCTGTGTTTTGGTAGGTTTGTTTTTCTTTTAACCTTTAAGGACTAGTACATGTTTAATTTTTCACGATATTTTTAAAGATATTTTTTGTATGCATGGCTGTTCATGCGTTTTAACAAACAAAAAATGTTTTGGACATCTACATTTAAAAGGAATAGTCCTAAAAAATAATAAAAAATTGTATTTTCTTATCAAGAAATTGTGGTTTCATTATGTAAATGTTGTGCAAAGTGAACTAATCAATGTTTTGTGTTTACACTGATAATGAAGGCTAATTAAGAATGCAAAATACACATGGCAATACTAGTGCACTAAGTAAACCTACGAGAAACATAAAACATTATTAAATTAAAACACCAAACCAATCTTTGATAAAAAAATAGTTTTATTTTTCCAAATAATAAGGTTAAAAGTCATCAGGCATTTCAATGGCCCCCCTACCCACAAAATAATCCACATATTTGTCACGGACCAGACGTCCGGTTTGGGGGGCCAAGCCTGGACGGCCAGCTTCCAGGGCCACAAGATGTTCTGCTTCCAATAATGAGGCCTCAGGCCCAGTCAAAGTCAGATAATTTGTTGAATGCACCCGGAGATAATTATGGAGCACACAACACGCCATTACAACATGGTTCCATTTGTAAGGGGCAAGGTGGATGGAGGTGAGGAACAGGCGGAAACGGCTGGCCATGATGCCAAAGGCATTTTCAACCACCCTTCTTGCTCTGGCCAGCCGATAGTTGTACACCCTCCTCTCAGGGGTGAGGGTGCGTTGCGGGAATGGCCTCATCAAATGGGGACCCAGGCCAAACGCCTCATCCGCCACAAACACAAATGGGAGTCCCTCCACATTCTGCTCCGCTGGTGGCAAGGCCAGCTGATCCAAAAGGAGCCGTTCCCCAAACTCCGTCTGTGCAAAGACTCCTCCATCAGACATCCTGCCATTCTTGCCAACGTCCACATAGAGGAATTCGTAGGTGGCCGACACCACTGCCATCATCACGATGCTGTGGAACCACTTATAATTGTAATAAAAGGATCCCGAATGGGGTGGTGGGACGACCCGAACATGTTTGCCGTCGATGGCCCCTCCACAGTTCGGAAAGTTCCATCGTTGGGCAAACTCCGATGCCACATTCTGCCATTCATGTGGCGTAGAAGGGAACTGTGGAATTAAATTAATAAAAAATTTAATACTTTGAGACAGAAACATTGAAAGCAGATTTAAGAAAATAATTCATGGCCAACATTGGGAGGAACCGAAAAATTAAAACATTATTAGTAAGCAACAACAAACCCAACCCAAAAAAATGTGGGGGGGGGTTGAAGATGAGTTGGGGAGATCACAAATGAAGGCTGTAGCACTCTGTATGATTTAGTGAAAAATTTAACATTCCTAGGCAATCTTTAGGGGGCGTTTAGGGTAAAGCACTACGATGGAGCATAGATTAAAATACATGGAAATGACTAGGCAAGGTGGGTATGGACCCAGGATAGCATGCTGGAGAGGTTAGGTAAGGCAAATTTAAATGTAGGCCTAATAAAACAAATCCCAAAAATAAATTACCATGTGGAGAAAGGGGACATTCCCTGCAGCTAAGAATCATGGGAATTAGGGACTGCTAATAAACCCCAAATAACAATTAAAACAAATAAATACATACAATGTGATGTTTGAAATAAGAACACTTACCTTAATATAGTCCTCCTGCAAAACTTGAAGGATGGCAGAACACGTCTCTGGTATAATGATACCCAGAGCCTGGGGGGATATGCCTGTGGAGAACTTTAAGTCCTGCAGGCTTCTCCCAGTCGCCAGGTATCGCAACGTGGCAATGAGCCTCTGCTCAGCACTGATGGCTTCACGCATAACGGTGTCCTGCCTGGCAATGTAGGGGGACACCAAAGCCAACAGATGCTGAAATACGGGGTCAGACATCCGGAGAAAATTCCTGTAGTCATCAGGATTATTCTCCCTGATCTCCCGCAACAAAGGCATATGACAGAACTGGTGCCGCTGGAGCAACCAATTCTTGGTCCATGAACTCCTGACCCTGATCATGGCATGGAGTCGGGATACAGCATGAACCCCTGCACCAACTACAGCACGAACTCTACGACGAGTACGTAGCCGCAACATGGCTAGATAGCGGTCGGCAGCTCAGAACGAACTAGAAGAACGAACGGAAGAACAGCAAGGCCTATGAAGAACAAGCTGAAAAACAGGAACGAGCAGACAAGAACGCACTGAATAAACAGATACAAACTGACTACAAGCACTGCAAGACAGATACGAACCCACAGGCACAAACTGAACTCCACAAAACGATCTTCAAAGCACGAAGACTGAAAAGCGCGAATCGTCTCTCACCAAACTTTTACTAACACGCGGTAACACGAAATTAGCAAAAGCGTCCCAAAGGGTGGCGTCATTAGAACGGAACTTCCCCTTTATAGTGCCGTCGTACGTGGTGTACGCCACTGCGCTTTGCTTGAACGTTTTTAAAAATGATCGTGTGTACGCAAGACAGGCTCGAGAGGAAACATGAAAAAAAAAGCGATGTGAAAAACGTTGGTAAAAAAAATGGCATGAAAAACGATCGTGTGTACGCCGCATAAGGGCGTAAATTTTTGATTTCACTCCTCACTACCCATCACAGTTTTGAAGGCCATAAAATGCCAAAATAGCACAAAACCCACCCAAATGACCCCATTTTGGAAAGTAGACACCCCAAGATATTTGCTGAGAGGCATGGTGAGTATTTTACAGCTCTCATTTGTTTTTGAAAATTAAGAAAGAAAATAATTTTTTTTTTTTTTTTAATTTTCAAAACTTTGTGACAAAAAGCGAGATCTGCAAAATACTCACCATACCTCTCAGCAAATAGCTTGGGGTGTCTACTTTCCAAAATTGGGTCATTTGGGGGGGTTTGTGCCATCTGGGCATTCCATGGCCTCCGAAACTGTGATAGGCAGTGAGGAGTGAAATCAAAAATTTACACCCTTAGAAAGCCTGAAGGCGGTGATTGGTTTTCTGGGGTACTGTACGCGGCTAGGCTCCCAAAAAGTACCACACATGTGGTATCCCTATACTCAGGAAAAGCAACAGAATGTATTTTGGGGTGCAATTCCACATATAACCATGGCATGTTTGAGCAATATATCATTTAGTGACAACTTTTTGTACATTTTTTTTTTGTCATTATTCAATCACTTGGGACAAAAAAAAAAAAAAAAAAAATATTCAATGGGCTCAAGATGCCTCTCAGCAAATAGCTTGGGGTGTCTACTTTCCAAAATGGGGTCATTTGGGGGGGGGGGGGTTTGAACTGTCCTGGCATTTTATGCACAACATTAGGAAGCTTATGTCACACATCATCCAATCTTCTAACCACTTGAAGACAAAGCCCTCAAGCCTCGTACACACGGCCGAAAATCTCGTCAAGAAAAAACACGTCGTTTTTCTTGACGAGATTCTTGGACAAGAAACTTGTCCCGGCCGAGTTTACACACGCTCGATTCAAAGAACCCGCGGTTCTTTGAATGGAGCGAACGCGGTGAAGTCATCGACTACGATGAGCGTACGCTCGTCACATTCAATGCCGTCGCCGCCATCTTGCTACACCCTATCTATGCCTAGGAAGCTACCGCGCATGCGTCAAAGTCATTTCAAGCATGCGCAGGCTTCCCGGAGGACAGGTAAGTGTACACACACACAATTTTCTCGTCGAGAAACAGGCTGACGAGAATCTCGACGAGAAAATAGAGAGCAGGTTCTCTATATTTCTCGTTGAGATTCTTGTCGGTTTTCTTGATGAGAAACCATACACACGAACGATTTTCTCGGCAAGAAAGCTATCTCGGCAGTTTTCTTGTCGTTTCTTGAGAAACTCGTTCGTGTGTACGAGGCTTTATTGACACTTTTTGTTTACATGAAAACATATTTTTTTTTTGCAAAAAAATTACGTTGAACCCCCAAACATTATATATTTTTTTAAAGCAAATGCCCTACAGATTAAAATAGTGGGTGTTGCATATTTTTTTTTCCCACACATTATTCGCGCAGTGATTTTTCAAACGCATTTTTTGGAGAAAAAATACACTTTTTTTATTTTAATGCACTAAAACACACTATATTGCCCAAATGTTTGATGAAATAAAAAAGAGGATCTTAGGCCGAGTACATGGATACCAAACACGACATGCTTTAAAATTGCGCACAAACGCGCAGCGGCGACAAACTACATAGATTTTTAAAAGCCTTTAAAAGCCTTTACAGGTTACCACATTAGATTTACAGAGGAGGTCTACTGCTAAAATGACTGCACTCGATCTGACCTTCGCGGTGATACCTCACATGCATGGTGCAATTGCTGTTTACATATGACGCTAGACCGATGCTTGCGGTCGCCTTTGCGCAAGAGGGGTGCTATTTTTTTTATTTTTATTTTTTTTAATTTATTTTGGGTTTTTTTATTTTAGTTTTAAACTGTTCCTTCCATTTTTTTTTTTTTTTTACCATTTTTATTGTTATCTCAGGGAATGTAAATATCCCCCATGATAGCAATAGGTAGTGACAGGTACTCTTTTTTAAAAAAAAAATTGGGGGGTTAGACCCTAGATCTTTCCTCTGCCCTCAAAGCATCTGACCACACCAAGATTGGTGTGATAAAATGCTTTCCCAATTTCACAATGGCGCTGTTTATATCCGGGGGGGGGGGGACATTCCCTCCCACTGCTTGTAAAAGCAGTCTAGAGCAGGGGTCTCAAACTGGTGGCCCTCCAGCTGTGGCAAAACTACAAGTCCCATCATGCCTCTGCCTGTGGGAGTCATGCTTGTAACTGTCAGCCTTGCAATGCCTCATGAGACTTGTAGTTTCACAACAGCTGGAGGGCCGCCAGTTTGAGACCCCTGGTCTAGAGGCTAATTAGCCACTATAATTGCTTTTACATGAAAGCCGACCGCTGGCTGAAAAGAATGATACCAAGATGATACCTAAACCCGCAGGCATCATTCTGGTATAACCATTCAAAGTCCAGCAACATACCAGTACGTTGCTGGTCCTTGATGAACATGTATTGTAATCTTTTTTTTCATGCAGCCTGTTGGCTGAATGAAAAAAAGGGATTGATCGGTGGGTATGCCCACCATTAGAATACCTTCCTTCATCCACCCACTTCTAAAGATGGGCATACATGCACCATTTATATATGCCGAAGCATGGGGGCATCCTCCCGCAAAAAAGTTATGCCGCGTACACACGGTTGGACTTTTCCACGGGCAAGCCTCCGTCGGAATTTCGACCGTATGTACGCGGCATAAAAGGTTATGCCGCGTACATATGGTCAGACTTTTCCGCGGGCAAGCCTCCGTCGGAATTTCGACCGTATGTACGCGGCATTAGGAGCAAAATCGCTCCTCCGCCCCTGCTGCCCCCATGCTTCGGCATATATGCTCTTTTTTTTTACTGTGGTGGTGAAATCACCTCCTACAGCGTTGGAGTCACGGCTTTATGTATCGTGGGAGCAAACGATGTTGCTGTCAAGATAAATAAATACGCGCTGCAACTGAATGGCGTACCTGAAAACAAAAAGTTACATACCTGAAAAGCAAGCATGATAAAACATTGCAGAATAGAATACAGTAAAAAAGAGCAGAACAATAGAGAGAAAATAGAGAGAGAGAGAGAGAGAGAGAGAGAGAGAGAGAGAGAGAGAGAGAGAGAGAGAGAGAGAGAGAGAGAGAGAGAGAGAGAGAGAACAATAAAACGACAACTATTTTTTTTTATATATATATATATATATATATATATATATATATATATATATATATATATATATATATATATATATATATATATATATTTTTTTTACTCAACTGTAACGGTTCGGGTCTCTCAAAATGTGATGGCATCTTGGGAGACCCTGTATAAGTGTGTCCTGTTCTGTGCAATGCTGTACCCTATGCTAAAACTTCACTTTTGTGTGGTAGCGTTCAAAACATTTACCAATGCACAGACCAGGATTGTCAGGACAGAGTGGACAAAAATAACGGGTGTCACGCCTAAATCCGCGCTTGCTACAGACATGACATTTTCTTTCTCGTACATCACGGGACACAGAGCGACATAGTCATTACTAATGGGTTATATAGATACCTTCAGGTGCTGGCACTGGCAACTTCCAAAACCGGAAGTACCCTCCCCTATATAAGCCCCTCCCATCCGGGAGCACCTCAGTTTTTTGCCAGTGTCTAAGGTGTTGGCCAAGAAGTAACATGTGTTTTTCACTGAGCTTGCGTACAGGTTCTTTTGGGCCTCAGTAAGCTATTCCGGATCCGACCAAAAAAGCTTCATAGCTAAACGGTCGGTACCCGGGCCTTGCAAGAGAAGAGCAAGGTTTTGCCTGTAATGCCTCTCTTAGGAGGGCTGGACCCTGGGATCCAGAGCTCTGGTCATACCCACGACCAAGATGTTTTCTGTGCAGGGTGCTATACAGGTCCAGGGGAGTGGAATCCTTGGGAACCCGGTCCCTGAAGGTTTGATTACAATGCCTGCCGTGATAGGTGAAGTTTGGGCTTCTGTGGACCAAACAGAGTCCTGTGGCGAGGAAAAGGTAAGTGGGGGCCCTCGGGAACTTGGTTCTATTGAGGGACCCCCAAGCCTATTTTGTCTTTCTGCCTGTTACCTAAGGTATTCCCGCTAATATTCTGTGTATGCCTGTTACTACTGAGAAAATGTAAAAATTTTAATAGTAGGCAAGAAAAAAAAAAAAAAAAAAAAAAATGTAAGACCGCGGTACCTGTGTTAGACACTAGAGGCCGCTATGGTTCTTTTTCTTGTAATGTGGATTTTTTTCTTCCAGAATGAAATCCAGGCAGTTGGTATGTTCTCTGCTGGGAAGCTGTCTCCTCTGCCCTGTTGCTGCGCTCATCCATCCCCGGGCCCTGCGGCAAAGGGACCCTGGCTCCCATCTAGCTCCTTATTGTTTTCAAAAAAGGCGCCGAAGGCGCACGTGCGCGTGCACGCGCCTCTATATATAGAGGCGATCTGGAAAAAGGGGCGGAGCGGGTGGATGACGCTCAGGTGCGTGCCGCGGCGCTACTGCGCATGTGCGGGTGTCCAGCGTGTTTTAAAGCACATTATAGCTGGCTATTGAAGTGCACAGACAGAGCTAGCAACAGTATAAAGGCACACAGAGGCGGTTGATGCAGGCATCCCCTAGAAAGGCACTTTAGTAGACACCAACTGTGATATAGCAGCAATTGTGCTAGACTATTCTCAGTAAAAGTGGTGTATTACGGCTGGAATACCTCAGCTTTAGGCTTAGGAATATGCCGTCCAGAAGCTCCGGAACTGAATCTTCCAGGAAGCGAAGGGGGTCTCATCGGGCTCTGAGGATCTTGGGCATGCTTCTGCTGCACCAGTCTCCCCTGAAGTTCAGAGGTAAGTGACCGTAGAGACCCCGCAGGGGTACTTGGTACTGTGGCTGTCCTCAGTTCACCTGCTCCTGTGTATGTAACAGAGGAGGTTTTTTCCTCAGCTCTGGGAGGATTAGAGAGAGATTGTCAACATTGATCGCTGCCTCCCTGTCAGGGAAAGCACGCCCGATCTCCGTCTCCTCCTTCAGAGTGCCTGTTAGCAGAGCAACAGTCCCATACAGGGATCGACCTGCCTGAAAGGGGATCAGGATGAGGTTGATTCTGTTATAGAGGAATCAACAGTGGGGGAACCTTTTCTCAGCATCTCAAGCTGAAAGATTATGGGTTCAGTCTCTGACTAACATGGTCCGATCAGCATTTAAAAATGCACCTTGCGGAACCATCAACCACTACTGTATCCTCGTTGGGGTTGCTAGAAGCCCCCAGACTGTCTGTTCTTTTCCACTTCACCCTTTACTGAAAGGGCTCATTTACCAGGATTGGGAACGTCCTGAGAAAATATTTATTCCCCCAAGAGATTTCCGGTGGTCTATCCCATGGAGGATAAGTTCATCAAAAAATGGAAGGTCCCTACAGTGGACGCAGCCATCTCTTGTATGTATAAATCACTGACATGTCCAGTGGATAATGTCCAAATGTTCAAGAACCCAATAGATAAAAGATTGGAGTCCTTATGAAAGTCTGCTTCTTTCTACAGCAAGCTTGGTGACACAACCAGCAGTGAGGTCTGCTAAGCAGTGAAGGATCAGTTGAAACAGGTCTTGAGGGACTTGACAGATCAGCAGGCCTTGCCCTAGCTGATCTACCTAGAGCCTTAGGCTTTGTGGTTGACGCCATAAAGGATTCAGTCCATCAGGCCTCCCGCCTTACGCTGTCTATAGTACATATGCGTAGGCTTCTATGGCTCAAAAACTGGTCTGCTGAAGCTCCCTGTAAAGAATGGCTGGTTAGCGTCCCATTTCATGTTGAACGCTTATTCAGGGAAAACCTGGACAAATATATCCAGAAAATTTCCAGCGGTAAAAATACGCTCTTGCCGGTTAAAAACAGAGTTAGAGGTCCCTCTTTAAGAGGCCTGCTTCTCCAGTCCCTGGGGCATCGGCTGTGTAACAGTTCCGACGGCCTCCTCGGCAATTCCCGGGGGTAAAAAACAGGGACAATAGCAGGGTAATGAGAAACCCTGGGTCAGGGGAGGTACAAAACCTCCCCCAAAGTTAAATTCATTGAAGGGTTGCCCCCACTCAGTCGGGTGGGGGGAGGACTCCAGTTGTTCGCAAGAGACCTGGCGGGACACGATCAAAACAGATAGGTGCTCTCCGCAGTATATTTGGGATACAGTTTGGAGTTAAAAGACTCTCCTCCTTCCCATTTTTGAGGTCAAACGTGCCAAGGGATCCCCGGAAGAGAGAGTCCCTCCTGTTGGCACTAGAACAACTATTGCTCCAAGGAGTAATTATGGAGGTTCCCCTGGAAGAATGAGGGTTCGGGTTTTACTCAAACCTCTTTACAGTCCCGAAGCAAACGCGGACGGGAGGCCCATATTAATTCTAAAAGGGCTAAACAAATTCCTGTATATCAGGACTTTCCGATGGAGTCGATCCGATCGGTGGCCACTGCCCTACAAGGGGAGGATTGGTTAGCCGCGATCGACATCAAAGATGCTTATTTGCACATTCTCATCTTTCCAGTCCACCAAAAATTTCTACGCTTTGCAGTAGAAGGGCGCCATTTTCAGTTCAGAGCCTTACCCTTCGGTTTGGCCACAGCACCACGAGTGTTTACAAAAATTCTGGCCCTTTATTGGCCAATCTAAGAACACAAGGTGTAATGATAATGGCATATCTAGATGACTTGTTGCTGATAGACCACTCAGTGAAAAAACTAGACGTGGTCGTTCACAAGACAATCAAGTATCTGGAATCTCACGGTTGGATTATCAACCGAGACAAGTCAGCCCTAAAAACCAGTCAAAAGTCTGGAATACTTGGGGCTAAGGTTGGATTCAGGCCAGAGAAAAATATTCTTGCCTTGAGGAAAGGTGTTGTCTTTGAAAGATTTGATCCACTTAGTGGGTACAAAAAAGACAGCCGTCCATACGCCTGTGCATGAGGCTGCTGGGAAAAATGGTGGCATCATTCGAAGCAGTACCCTACGGTCAATTCCATTCAAGGAATTTGCAAGGGGCCATACTGTCAGCCTGGAACAAAAAAGTTCAGGCCCTAGACTTACAATGTCCTTGTCCCCTTCCGTTCGCAAGAGCCTCCGTTGGTGGTTGGTTCCCCAGAATCTGGAAAAAGGGAAATCCTTCAGTCCGATTTCTTGGAAGGTGGTCACTACAGATGCCAGCCTTATAGGCTGGGGAGCAGTACTGGAGCAATGGTCTCTCCAGGGCAGATGGTCGGATGCAGAAAAGGCCCTGCCCATCAATCTCTTAGAGATACGAGCAGCCCGGTATGCCCTAGTAGCATGGACATCCAAACTCCAAGGGTCCCCTGTCAGAATTCAATCAGACAATGCCACAGCAGTGGCATATATCAATCATCAGGGGGGCACCAGGAGTCGTGCAGCCCAGAGGGAAGTAAATTACATCCTGAAATGGGCAGAAAGATATGTCCCAGCCATATCTGCGGTATTCATTCCAGGAGTGGAGAATTGGAAGGCGGACTTTCTAAGTCGCCAGCAATTATGCCCAGAGGAATGGTCCCTTCACCCCGAGGTTTTCTGGACAATATGTCAGCGGTGGGGAACATCGGATGTAGATCTTCTAGCATCCAGATTCAACGCAAAGGTGGACAGGTTTGTCTCTCGGACAAGGGATCCCCTAGCTTGCGGCTCGGATGCCCTAGTGTTCCCTTGGGATCAGTTCAAGCTGATATATGCATTCACACCGCCACAATGGTTACCTCGATTTCTCCACAGAATCAGGGTAGAAAAGAAACCAGTGATTCTGGTGACTCCAGCGTGGCCCCGAAGAGCGTGGTACGCGGAGATTGTAAAATGTCAGTAGGGAGTCCTTGGACTCTCCCACGTCGTCCGGACCTGCTTTCGCAAGGACCGATATACCACCCTTCCTTACCAGCCCTAGGTTTGACGGCCTGGCTATTGAAGCCCACATTCTAAAAAAGAGAGGGCTCTCTAATCCTGTGGTATCTACCATGATCAATGCCAGGAAGCCGGTATCCAGGCAGATCTACTATAGAATCTGGAAGGCGTACATCGCGTGGTGTGAGGCCAAGAAATGGCATCCACATAAGTACGTAATAGGTAGGAGTCTGGACTTCCTACAGTGGGCTGTAGATAGGAAGCTTGCCTTGAGTACTATCAAAGGTCAGTTTTCGGCCTTGTCAATATTTTTTCAAAGGCCCTTGGCTTCGCATTCACTAGTCAAAGCCTTTAGATAAGGAGTGATGCGTATTAGTCCTCCGGTTAATATTCCCATATGTCCATGGGATCTAAACCTGGTTCTGTCGGTTCTACAGAAACAACCATTTGAACCATTACAGCATAGTTCCTTGGTTCTTCTCACCAGGAAATTTGTTTTTTCTAGTAGCCATTTGTTCGGCTAAAAGAGTGTCGGAATTAGCAGCTATGTCCTGTAAAGAGCCATATCTGGTTATCCATAAGGACAGAGTAGTGTTACGTCCTCATCCAGCCTTTCTTCCTAAGGTGGTATCAAGGTTTTCATTTGAACCAAGATGTGGTTCTTCCTTCTTTTTTCCCCAAACCTAGTTCGGTAGAGGAAAAGTTATTGCATTCTTTGGATATAGTAAGAGCAGTTAAAGCTTATCTAAAAGCCACTGCTCAGATTCGCAGAACGGATACTTTGTTTATTCTGCCGGAAGGCCCCAGAAAGGGTCAGGCAGCGTCAAAATCTACTTTAGCCAAGTGGATTCGACAGGTCATAATGCAAGCCTATGGCTTGAGAAGGAGACCGCCTCCGTTCAAAGTTAGAGCGCACTCCACGAGAGCAGTTGGAACTTCATGGGCGGCGCATCACCAGGCCTCCCTGGCTCAAATCTGTAAGGCCGCAACATGGTCTTCAGTACACACGTTTACTAGGTTCTACCAGGTGGACGTTAGAAGTCAGGAGGATGTCGCCTTTGGGCGCAGTGTGTTGCAGGCCGCAAAAGATCCTCATGTCTGATAGCGCTCAGCTTATGTATGGTGTATCCCCCCCCTCGTTGGGCATTGCTTTAGGACATCCCATTAGTAATGACTATGTCGCTCTGTGTCCCGTGATGTACGAGAAAGAAAATAGGATTTTTATAACAGCTTACCTGTAAAATCCTTTTCTTGGAGTACATCACGGGACACAGAGCTCCCACCCCTCTTTAGGGACACTTATTGCTTTGCTACAAAACTGAGGTGCTCCCGGATGGGAGGGGCTTATATAGGGGAGGGTACTTCCGGTTTTGGAAGTTGCCAGTGCCAGCACCTGAAGGTATCTATATAACCCATTAGTAATGACTATGTCGCTCTGTGTCCCGTGATGTACTCCAAGAAAAGGATTTTACAGGTAAGCTGTTATAAAAATCCTATTTTTTGGGGGGGCTCGTTGGGTAGGGGTACTCGGGAGGGCATACGGATAATGCCTCTCATGCAGCAGGCTTACTGCATTTGGTAGGGGATAGTGAGGTGCAGAACCGCCTGGATACAGGAGTTCTGTGACTATCTCATCCTGGAATTTTAGGAGAGATAAAGTCCCGCCTGAAGCTCTGTATAGCACATGAGCGTTCAGCAAAGCCAATTGAAATAAGGATAGAGACACTTTTTTGTACCAGCGTCTCGCCTTACAGGCAATGTGATACGGCGCCAACTTCTGGTCGTTGAGGTCCCCCCTCCCATATTTTGGTTATATTTGTGGACACAGAGGGGTTTCTCCACAACACCAGTTGCCATACGAATTTGGACTGTCGTGTCTGCATGAAGGGAGGTAAGAAGGAAAACATTCTTATTATCCCTCCACTTCACAGCGAGCAAATTATTACACTTCAAGCAGGCTCTCTCCCCCAGCCTAAGACGGGAATCTACAAGCCCCGGCGATTAGGTTGCACGGTGCCACATGCTCCAATCTGATGATCAAACAAGTGACTAAAAAGTGGCACGCTTGTGTAATAATTGTCCACATACAAGTGGTACCCCTTTCCGAATAAGGGTGACACCAAGTTCCACACTATCTTGCCAGCGCTCCCTATGTAATCCGGGTAGTTGACCGGCTCAACCTGACTATCTTTTCCCTCATAAACCGTAAAGCTCCATACATAGCCTGTTGCCCTGTCACATAACTTATAGAGCTTGACCCAGTATCTGGCACGCTTGCTGGGAAGGTACTGTTTGAAAGACAAGCGGCCAGAAAATTTAATCAGGGACTCATCAAAGCAGACAACTTGATCGGGAATAAACAAGGCTGCAAAACGTTCGCTGAAGTGGTTTATGAGGGGCCAAATTTTGTAGAGCCGGTTGTATTCAGGGTCTCCACGTGGATGACAAAGTTCATTGTCGTTGAAGTGCATGAACCGCAAAATATGCTCGTATCGTTTCCTGGGCATGGAGGCAGAGAACACGGGCATGTGGTCAATTGGGTGCGTGGACCAATAAGCACGTATTGACGAAAATGTATGTGTGCCCATGTTGAGGGAAAGGCCCAGAAAGGTCTTAAATTCGGAAACCGTAATTGGTCTCCAATCTCTGGCAGTGGAAGGCAACTGGGGATTAGCGGCGATGAATTGACCAGCATATAAATTACTCTGGTCCACAATAGATCTATAGAGATCTTCTGTGAAAAACAGCGAATAAAAATCAAGTGGCATAAAATCAGCTGTTTCCACCTGAATACCGGGTTGGGCAGTGAATGGGGGAAGTACGGGTGCTGCAGAAGTGGTGGGGACCCAATCAGGATAGGCAAATTCTGCAGGAAGGGCACTATGGGCACGACGGGCCTGCCTTTGTCTTCTTCTTGGTGGCAGCGGGACACTACTTGTGCTTGCCACCTCGCCAGCTTGAACTGCACTTATGGGACTTGCCACGTCAGCACGTGATACTGCAGTGCTGGATGTACGCCCAGGCTGTACTAGGCCGCTGGTGCTTGCCAGTTCACCAGAAGGAATAGCGGCGCTAGTACTACTCTGCTCCATGATACAAGAGACCTGCGGTTCTTGCTCCTCAACAACCACAGAAGATCGGGATCGGGTGCGCCTGACCTTAACAGGGACCTCATCATCCTTGTCGCCCGGGCTATCTGACATGGAGCCGCTGTCTTCTACGGGAAGGTATTCTGAGCCTGAATCTGACAGATCCGTGACCTCCTCTTCACTATCTGTCTTGCTCAGAATCTCGTAGGCCTCTTTACTAGTGTACCTTCGATTTGCCATTTTGGGCTCTAAATTTAGGGGTACACTAGTAAAATTCACAGGAAAAAAAGCACTTGACTGTCGTCAGCAAATATATCAAACGCTACAAAAAAAAACTGTTAGCGATCGCAGGGATCAGGCCTGACTCTGCGAACGTTGCAGTTATGTGTGTTGTGTTTGGTAAGTTACAGTGATCGATCGATACTGCACTTGGGTGGGCTGGGCTGGGCGGAGGGGCTAAACGCAGGTGCTAGCAGGTATCTGGGCTGATCCCGCTAACGCTGTGTTTTTGGGAACCCTAAACCGCTGGGGACGCTAGTATAGATCTGATCAGATCAGATATTGATCTGTTCAGATACTATACCACTAAGGGAGGTGTATGCTTTGCGCGTGGGTGTTAGCGTTACTGGCACTAACCTAACGCTGCCTGGGGCAACGCAGACCCTCTCTGGCGCTAAAACCTAATTGATATCACCCGCCGGGCGATCAGGGGGTTAAACCTTTATTGGGTTATATATGGCTGGTGCCCTGATGCTATAAAAAGCAAACTAACCAACCAGCGTCATCCGTAACACTTATACGGGGATCACTGGTGAAAGGGTTAACTAGGGGCAATCAGGGGGTTAAAACCTTTATTAGGTAATATATGGGGGTACCTGGCGCTATATAAAAACCTGACGGGTAACCTAAATAACTAAATAACTAACTGGCTAACCAGTGTCACCAGTGACACTTATACAGTGATCACTGGTGAAAGGGTTAACTCTAGGGGCGATAAAGGGGTTAAACCTTTATTATATAATATATGGGGGTACCTGATGCTATAAAAACCTGTGGCGAACCTAAAAAAAACAACTTGCTACCTAGGGGCACCACCGACACGAATACAGCGATCGGAAAAACGATTGCTTAGTGACACTGGCGATAAGGGATGAAAGGGTTATCTGGGGGGCAATCAAGGGGTTAAACCTTTATTAGGGGGGGTTAGGGGGCTACCCTGGACCTAAAGGGGCCTAAACCTAACTGCCCTGCAACTTTTTACTGTCACAGATGACACTAAATGCAGCGATCAGTAAATAAATGATCACTGCAATCAGTGACACTGTGACTGGGGGCTGGGGAGTGACCTGGGGGGTGATCTGGGGGTGACTGGGGGGTGAAATGTGTGCCTATGTGTACCTACGTGTCAGTGGGCTGTTGGTGCACTAACCTGTGTCTTCTCTCCTCGGCGCTGCGGACGAAAAGACCGCCACAAGGAGAGAGGACATCACTTCCTCTGCCTGTGTTTACATTTACACAGCAGAGGAAGCATATCATTCGCTGGGAGCTATCACGAGGGGGTGGCCAGAAACAAATGGCCGCTCCCTCATCACGGATCGCTCCTGAACGGATAACCACCACTCACTGTACCGGAAGGGGGGTCCGATCGGACCCCCCACCCATACGAAGGCAGTCACGTACAGGTACGTGATTGTGCCTGTCCGTGCCATTCTTCCGACAATATATATATATATATATATATATATATATATATATATATATATATATATATATGAGTGAGCGGTCGTTAAGTGGTTAATGACGAGAAAAATAGCATTTTTTAAAATGGTCATTAAAAATGATCGTGTGTGGGCTTTCCAGCAGTTTTCCCGACAAGAAAAACGCAGAGAATCACGATGAGAAAAATTGGAACATGCTCTAATTTTTCACGTCGTTTTTTACATCGTCGTTTTTCTCGTCATGACGCCCGTGTGTGGGCTTTAACGACGTGAAAAAAATGCGCATGCTCAGAATCAAGTATGAGACGGGAGCGCTCGTTCTGGTAAAACTAGCGCTCGTAATGGAGATAGCACATTCATCACGCTGTAACGGACTGAAAAGCACAAGGCTGAAAAGCGTGAATCGTCACTCAACAAACTTTACTAACATGAAGGGTGGCGCCATCCGAATGGAACTTCCCCTTTATAGTGCCGTTGTACGTCACCGCGCTTTACTCGAACATTTTTTTCCACGATAGTGTATAGGCAAGGCAGGCTTGAGAGGAAACACGAAAAATCACGTCGAGAAAAATGCCTTTTTTTCGATGACATTAAAAACGGTCTTGTGTACGCGGCATTAGTCATTACATAGTGGGTTGTATGGTCACCAGAGGTGATTAGACACTGGCACAACCAATGAGAACAAGTTCCCCTCCATATAACCCCTCCCATACAGGAAGTACCTCAGTTTTTGTTGCAAAGCAGTAAGGTTCCCATAAGAAGGAGGGGACCTCTGTGTCTCGTGGTGTACTCAAAGAAAAGGATTTTACAGGTAAGCTGTTATTAAAAAATCCTACTTTCTTTATCGTACACCACGGGACACAGAGCCTTAGTCATTACATAGTGGGACGTCCCAGAGCAATGCTCAATATGAAGGGTGGGATACACAGATCAATCAGGCCGCCAACGGACAAGAAGCCCTAGACTGCTGCCTGCAGTACACTACGCCCAAAGGCGGAGTCCTCATGTCCTCTTACATCTATTTGGTAGAATATGGTAAATGTATGGACTGAAGACCAAGTTGCAGCCTTACAGATCTGAGCCATCGAAGCCTGGTGATGCACTGCCCATAAAGCACTTATTGCCCTGGTCGAGTGCGCCTTAACAGGAAAAGGAGGCACCTCATTTCTTAAACTATAGGCTTGAACAATTACTTGTCGAATCCACGTAGCAATGGTGGATTTTGATGCCGACTGGCCCTTCTTGGGACCATCTGGCACAATGAACAAAACATCTGTTTTACGTATCTGAGCCGTAGCCTGCAGATAAACTTTAACTGCTCTCACTACATCTAGAGAGTGCAATAATCTTTCCTCCGCTGTTCGCGGTTCAGGAAAAAAGGAAGGCAAAACAATGTCTTGATTTAAATGAAACGCCGACAATACCTTTGGAAGAAAGGTAGGATGAGGACGTAGTACAGTTTTGTCTTTGTGACCAATTAGGTAAGGCTCTTTACAGGAAAGAGCTGCTAGCTCCGATACCCTTCTAGCAGAAGAGATAGCGATCAGAAAAGCCAATTTCCTGCTTAAAAGAATCAAAGAAATATGGCGAATATGTTCAAAAGGTTGCTTTTGAAGAACTGACAATACTAAGTTCAGATCCCAAGGACACAAGGGCGAACTGACTGGCGGATTTACCCGCAGTACTCCCTGAATGAATGCCCGGACTAGGGAATGAGATGCTAATGGTTTCTGAAAAAACACTGATAGAGCCGATATTTGACCCTTGATGGTACTCAGGGCCAATTTCCTATCCACTCCTAATTGGCAAAAGGCGAGAATACTACTTATAGCATACTTTCGAGGATTCCACCTTCTGGATTCACACCAGGAAACATACGCCTTCCAGACTCTGTAGTAGATTAGCCTGGAGGCCGGCTTTCTAGCATTAATGAGTGTAGAAAGAACTGGACTCGAGGGCCCACGTTTCTTCAATATGTAGGTTTCAGTAGCCAGATCGTCAAATTTAGCTCCTATAAGGAAGGGTGGAACACTGGACCCTGTGACAGCAGATCGTGACGTAGTGGAAGCACCCAAGGTCTCCCTACCGCCATCTTTATGATCTCGGTGTACCAGGCCTGCTGCGCCAATTTGGGGCCACCAGGAGTACTGGTATTCCCTCCCTCTTGATCCTGCACAGCAATCTCTGTAAGAGAGGAATCGGGAGGAATGCATAGATCAGTGAAAACTGATTCCAAGGGATTGTCAGAGCATCCATTCCGTAGGCCAGCGGATCTCTCGTCCTGGACACAAAGTTGTCCAATTTCCTGTTGAGCCTGGAAGTTAGCAGGTCTACATCCAGGGTACCCCATCTCTGGCATATTGCCTGAAAGACATCGGGGTGGAGAGGCCACTTTCCTGGAGACAGTTGCTGGCGACTTAGATAGTCTGCTTGCCAGTTTTCTACCCCTGGAATGAAGATTGCAGAAAGACAAGGAACATGATTTTCTGCCCATATCAAAATCCGATTCACCTCTTTCTGAGCATCCCGGCTCCGGGTGCCTCCTTGGTGATTTATATAAGCTACTGCAGTAGCATTGTCGGATTGAATCCGAACCAGGTGGCCCTGTAACCTGTGTGTCCAGGTTCTGAGAGCTAAGTATACTGCCCGAATTTCCAGAATATTGATGGGCAGGCTCTCCTCGGTTTTGGCCCAGGTACCCTGAGCTGAGGCTGCTTCTAATACGGCTCCCCAGCCCAGAAGGCTAGCATCCGTCGACACCACCTTCCAGGTGACTGGGAGAAAGGACCTTCCTTTCCACAAGTTTTTGGTCTTTAACCATCAACTGAAGCTTTGGCACACCTGTGAAGACAGGCGCATAGGTAAATCTAGAGCTTGGCTTTGCCTGTTCAAGGCAGCTAGAATGCCGCCTTGCAGTGGTCTCGAATGAAACTGGGCGTAGGGAACAGCCTCAAAGGAGGCCACCATCTTCCCTAGTAGCCTCGTGCAAAGGTGAATTGATGGTCCCCTCTTCGTTCTGACTTTGTGGATCAATTCCCTTAACTACTTCATTACAGGGCTTTTCTTACCCCCTCAATACTGGGCCTATTCTGGCACTTCTCTCCTACATGTACAAATCATCATTCTTTTGCTAGAAAATTACTCAGAACCCCCAAACATTATATATGTTTTTCTAGCAGACACCCTAGGGAATAAAATGACGCTCATTGCAGCTTTTTTTCTTGCACGGTATTTGCGCAATAATTTTTCAAATGCTTTTTTTTGGAAGAAAAAAGGTTTTATTATTTAAAAAATAACAAAACAGTAAAGTTAGCACAATTTTTTTGTAAAATATGAAAGATGATGTTACGCCGAGTAAATAGATACCCAACATGTCACACTTTAAAATTGCGCACACTCATAGAATGGCGCCAAACTTCGATATTTAAAAATCTCCATAGGCAACGCTTTATTTTTTTTTACAGGTTACCAGGTTAGAGTTACAGAGGAGGTCTAGTGCTAGAATTGTTGCTCTCGCTCTAACGCACGCGGTGATACCTCACATATGTGGTTTGAACGGCGTTTACATATGTGGGCGGGACTTACATGTCCGTTCGCTTCTGATCGCGAGCTACCGGGGACAGGGGCGTTTTAAATTTTTTTTTTTATTATTTTTTTTTTTATTTTACTTATTTATTTATTTTTACACTTATTTTACTTTTTATTATTTTTTGATCACTTTTATTCCTATTACAAGGAATGTAAACATCCCTTGTAATAGGAATGTGTGTGACAGGTTCTCTTTATTGAGAGATGTGGGGTCAATAAGACCTCACATCTCTCCTCCAGGCTGGAAAGCATGAGATCAGTGAAAACATTTTCACTGATCTCATACTTACAGCCGCAATGGCGGCTTTGTTTACATTTGAGGACCCGGGCGTGACGTCATCACATCGCGCCCAGGCCTCCGACGATCATAGAGATGACTGGTGACCATCTGGTCACCAGTCATCTCTATGCTCATCACGTGACCCACCAACGGCGCCGGAAGATTTGCTCCGGGTCCCCGATCGCACGGGAGAGCCCGGAGAAGCACCGGATGGCGGCGGGAGGGGGGGGATGTCCCCTCCCGCCTGCCTATAAGAACGATCAAGCGGTGGAACCGCCGCTATGATCGTTCTTATGGTGTGCAGAATCGCCGGCTGAACAAAAGGATATCTGAATGATGCCTCTAGCTGCAGGCATCATTCAGATATCCCCCCCTCAAAGCCGAGGACGTCATATGACATCCACTCAGGATGGGAGATCCCATCTGTTGACGTCATTTGACGGTGGGCAGTAGGGAAGTAGTTAAGGACCTGATCTTTGTCTCTGGCAGGAATACTCTGCTTAGGGCTGTGTCTATGGTCATGCCCAAATACTCTACCCTTCTCAGGGCTTGTAGAGAGGATTTCTGTAGGTTTATGATCCATCCCAACTGTTCCAGGTATCTTACTGTTTTGAGCACCGCGTGATCTAATCCTGCCACTGACTAATCTATCAGAAGTAGATTGTCTAGATAGGCTGTCACCGTTATGCCCTGTGCTCTCAAGTTTGCCAAAAGGGGGGCCAGAATTTTTGTAAATACCCGGGGTGCAGTGGCCAAACCAAAAAGGTAGAGCCACAAACTGAAAGTGGCGATGCTCTACCGCGAACCTTAAGAACGTTTGGTGAGTGGGGTAAATAGGCACATGTAAATAGGCATCCTTAATGTATATAGACGCCAAATACTCCCCGCCTTGTAAGGTGGCGACCACGGACCGAATGGTTTCCATTCGGAAATGGCGAATGTTCAGAAACTGGTTTCGATCTTTTAGGTCTAGAATGGGTCTGACGTCTCCATTTGGTTTTGGAACCACAAAGAGGTTTGAATAAAACCCTGCACCTCGCTCTCTTAGGGGGACTTCTTTGATTACCCCCTGAGACAGCAAGTGATCCAAACCTCGGAAGAAAGAATTTATTTTTATTGGATCCTTGGAGACCCCTGAATTTCTGAACCGACAGGGTGGGGTCTCTCGAAATTCCAGCTTGTACCCAAGGGATACAGCAGAAACCACCCATTTGTCCCGGATCTCTGTCTGCCAAGTCGCTGAAAACTGCCAAAGCTGTCCCCCCACTCGGCCGAGCGGGGGCGCCCCTTCATGAGGAAGATTTGGGGTTTTGCTTGTTAGTTCTTTGCCCCACTGCTTCCTGTTTTTCTGGGCCTGGCCCTGGTGTAGCAGGGTCCCCAAATTTAACCCTGCTATACCCAAATTTAGGGGAAGGTTTGAGCTGTAGTTGGGCTCAGACCACCTTAATTGTTAAGACATTCTATTTTACACCACAGGTAGTATACTGGTGTGTAGTTCCCTGTGGCCTGTAGGTGGCGCTGCCATAATGGGCCAGGGTTGAACCACTGGTATAGTGCTGTGCCTTGGATGTCCTCTCTCGGCGGTTGTGTGGTGGGCGTGGTCGACCTGCTGTGCACACCGGGAGAGGATATTAAAGGGGTAGATGCTGCTTGCGAGGGGTTCTGCTGGTTTGGTCGGTTCCGGTTCGAGCCCAGGGGTGGAGCGTGGTACCTGGCCCTCCTGGCCAGGGGCCCACATGCGCATCAGTCCCAGGCACCTTTAGCCCTGGGGCTGCAGCAACAGCCTTGGGCCCAGCACCTTTAGCTGGGGCCCGTGTCCTGGAAGGAGAAATCCCAGGGTGCCTCTGGCATGGGGACCCATTCTGAGATGAGGAGGCCAGGGGAGGACCCTTTTGAAGGACCGGTGAAAAGTTCACGGAGAAAGAAGGGCCTGGTAACTCTCTGGAGGGATTAGATCCATTCAACACTAGAGGATTGGGATTAACGGTTCTGTGGCAGAGAATCTCCTAGTCAAATCTAAAAGGGGAAAACGAAAGAAACGTCCGAGCATCACTTCGGCTGCTAGGATCCGCTTTCATAGGGAACTATCTGGGTAAGCTAAGCCTACTTGAGGAACGAGTAGTGAATTCACAATTTGTCTTGTGCCTGGACTCATATCCAAACTCTTAGGCCTCGTACACACGACCGATTTTCTCGTCCAAAACAGTCAAGAAAAGTGCCGCGAGAGTTTTTTTGTGTAGAAAAACGTTCGTGTGTATGGTTTTACGACGAGAAACTTGACGAGAATCTCGACGAGAAAATAGAGAACCTGCTCTCTATTTTCTCGTCAGGATTCCAGATTTCCTCGTCGTGTTTCTCGTCGGCCTGTTTTGTGACGAGAAAATGGTTCGTGTGTATGCTTTTACGACTCTTCAAAAAGCGCGCATGCTCAGAATCAAGTATGAGACGGGAGCGCATCTTCTGGTAAAACAAGCCTTCGTAATGGAAATAGCACATTCGTCACGCTAAAACGAACTGAAAGCACGAAGACTGAAAAGCGCGAATCGTCTCTTCCCAAACTTTTACTTCACACGCGGTAACACGAGATCAGCAAAAGCAGCCCAAGGGGTGGTGCCAAGAAAAAAGATCTTCCCCTTTATAGTGCCGTCGTACGTGCTGGACGTGAGCGCAGAGAACCACGAGGAAATTGGAAAATGACAGTGTGTACGCATAGAAAGCTTGACGAGAAAATCGACAAGCTTAACAAGAATCTCGTCGAAAAAAACGACGTGTTTTTTACGACGAGAAAATCGGTCGTGTGTACGAGGCCTCACTGTCCTGTCTTCTATCCACCCTTTCCTATTCATTGACTTTGCATATAAAGAAATAAACTCTACATTGGAGTTTACTATTGGTGTGGACCTTGGAGTTACTTGGGGATATAAAGACTTGTCCTTACATTCTAAGAGACGGGAACCAACTAAAGGGAGAACCTTGCTGCAGGACCCTAGTTTGTGACACCGCTCAACCTCTTCACACAATAGGGTACGGGCACGTAGCATGGTGTGCCTTTCCTGCAAGTGAGCCAAAGGCAGGTAAAAGAGGACGCGTGTGCTACACTGGTCGTTAGCCTTTGTGGCTGTCTGAGAAGGCCGTCACCACTGCCTGGAGGCAGATGTTCCAGGAGCTGGGGAGAGAGAACTTTAAAACAAGGACGCTTGTTTTTCTTTTTCTCTGGCAACAGAGTAGTCTTGCCGCTTGATATCTTTTGGATATACTTTTCCAAATCATCCCCAAAAAGGCACTCACCATGGAAGGGAAAGCTGGTCAACAGCTTTTTGCATGGTGCTTCCACTGACCAGTGCTTCAGCCAAAGAATTCTGCGCATGTGCACCAGTTGGAGCGTAAGGCGAGATGCCTGTTGAATAGAATCCCTGATGGCATCTATTGTGAAACATAAGGCCCATGGCATATTCTCCCAAAATTTGATCTGCTCCGGAGGCAACTCTTTCAGCCCGTTTCACCTGATCCTTTAGGACTTGACACATACCAACTGCTGCCACAGCCGGTTGGGTCACTGCGCCTGCCAGGAGAAAGGAAGACTTCAATAAAGATTCCAACTTTTTCTCAGAAGGATCTTTAAATACCTGGGCATTGTCCACTGGACAGGTTACGCTTTTATTTACACAAGAAATAGCCGCATCCACTGAAGGCAAACACCACCTCTTGGTAAACTTTTCCTTCATTGGATAGAGAACTTCAAACTTCTTAGGAGGAGAAAAACGCCTATCTGGATGCTTCCAGTCTGTGTAAATCAGATTCTCCAATAAAGGATGAACCGGAAAAGAACATGCAGCCTGTGGGGATTTTAATGAACCCAGGGAGGAGACAGGTGAGTCAGTTAACTCCGAAGGAGGTAATTCAAATGCAGAGCGTACTGCTTCAGTATAATATTCCACCTGCATTTTTAGAACCTGGGAAGCATAAAAAGGTTCCTCTGAAATCCCAGATCCCTCTGACTCCTCGTCCTTATCCTCTGATGGTGCCATGTCCTCCTCATCCTCATCATCCCCAGACCTTTCTGAGGGGAGATCTGAAGTAACAGAAGGAGCTCTGCTTCGCTTTTTGTCCTTTTGCAAGGACTTTGCGATTAACAAAGTGATTCTTCCTTCTAAACTGTTAAGGGCTACTGCCAAAGAGTCCTCATTGACATTGACAAGCTCCTGTGAGCCAGATGCAGCGTGTCACTTGCCACGTTGCCTGCCACCAGATGCAGCGTGTCACTTGCCACGTTGCCTGCCACCAGATGCAGCGTGTCACTTGCCACGTTGCCTGCCACCAGATGCAGCTTGTCACCTGCCTGAAAGACAACTCTTCGCTCTGCCTCATCCCAGCAATATAGCACCCAAGCTTGTAAACCGGCACGAGGGCATGCAGGGTGGAGACAGTGAGAGATGATGTAATCTCTCTGCTCACCTGCCACCCCTCTTACAGTGCAGATTTTGTGGCCTGGCTGCAAAGAGGCCACGGACCAGCACCGATCCGTGGCCCAGGGGTTGGGGACCCCCAACCTAGTATGGCCTAGTATGACCTAGTATGCCAGAATCAGCACAGTAGTGGGAAGTCTGCTCTATGTAAGCCTTGCATTCTGCGAGCCAGGGCCGAGGCAAAGCTCCTCCCACCAAGCACAAGGTGGGAAGCACTGCAAGCCAATAAGAATTTTCAAAAATTGAAACACATGATGTCCCTGTCAGTGGCGTAGTGTAGTGTGTGTAGTGCTGCAGCAAGGGTTAATAGATCATTGGGCACTCGCCGAGCTCACACTGTTCCCCGTTGGATTGTCGGGCTTGGACTGACTAACACAGTTCTATACCGTGAGGCAGCATTGAACACAGTGGGAGCGGCACCCGTAGTCCCGCCCACCGCTAGATAGTGGTGGGCGGGACTACGTGCACCGCTCCCACTGTGTTCAAAGGTGGCAGGGTGGGCGTAACCATGGGTGTCGCTCCTGCTGTGCTCAAAGCTGCCTGGCGGTACAGAACTGTGTCAAGCAGTCCGAGCTTGACATTCCAGCATTGAACAGCGTGAGCTCGGCGAGTGCCCAATGATCTATTAACCCTTGCTGCAGCACTACACATGCTACACTCCACCACTGACAGGGACATCATGTATTTGCATTTTACACAAGAGGAGAATGAGGGAGGGGATGACTCTGCACCTGAGCCTCCCAGGATCATCCCGCTGCAGATACAGCGCAAAGGGAACAGCATTCCTGCTGTGGAAAAAGTACAGGAACGCCGTTCCCATGCGTTCCTGCAGGACTCGAGTTCTGATGTACAGTATTTAAAGCATGCTGTGCAGTTGTGTTAAAGGGGTTGTAAAGGTTTGTTTTTTATTTTCTAAATAGGTTCCTTTAAGCTAGTGCATTGTTGGTTCACTTACCTTTTCCTTTGATTTACCTTCTAAATGTTTTTTTTCTTTGTCTGAATTTCTCACTTCCTGTTTCTCCTCACTAAACTTCACACCATCATCTGAGCGGTGGTTAGTCAGCCAGAACAGCTTACTGAACAGCTTCCTGAGGAGGAACAGGAAGTGAGAAATTCAGACAAAGAAAACAAAGAAAACAAATATTTAGAAGGGAAATCGAAGGAAAAGGTAAGTGAACCAACAATGCACTAGCTTAAAGGAACCTATTTAGAAAATAAAAAACAAACCTTTACAACCCCTTTAACATTGTTCTGGCTTAGGACAAATTGCCAGGCAGGAAGATTGATTTATTTTTCTTCCTGCACGGCTTGTTCCAAAACTCTGAGCTTAGCCTTATCTGATGCCTCCTTTCTTCTTTTATGGAGGACATTTAGCTGGGCTTCTGCCTGAGCTGATGCTTAGACAGCTTGTGTCTTCATCTGTGCACATGCTTGGGTGGCTTGTACTTCTGCTTGGGCAGCTTGTGCTTTTGCCTGGGCACATGCTTGGGCAGTTTGTGATTCATTGCCTGCTTCCCTCTCAATACAATACACTTTGAACTATGCTGCTTTTGCTTCAGCCTGGCCTGTGATGAGTTGACAATTCAGCTCTACGTTAGAAGCAGGATCTTAGCAACAACCGCTGAGAGTGGGAACTTGGTGATCTATATGATGTCTTAAAGTGCCTTGAAGAGGTAGAATGACAGGATGCAGTTTCATGCAGTTTTGATATCTTTTCACCTATCACTGACTTGGCCTCCAAAAAAGGCAATGTGCCTTCCTTTAACCCCTTAATGACCACCCACTGTATATATATATATACGTCGGCAGAATGGCTCGTACAGGCACAATCATGTACCTGTACGTCCCCTTTAACTGCCCGACGTGGGGGTCGCGCGCGCGCCGCCGCCGGTGCGCTCGCGACCCCCCTGCCTTCCCTGTGAGTCGGACCGCGGGTCCCGCGGACTCGATCGCCGCGGGGATCCCCGCAATCGTCTCACGGAGGTATGGAGCACGGAGATGCTTGTGTAAACAAGCATTTCCCTGCTCTGCCTAGTGAGAATGACACGGAGAATGACACGGAGAGTGTACACGGAGCGGAGATCGGTGTCATGTGAGACATAGCCCGACCCCCCTCAGTAAGAATCACAATGCAGGGAACATTTAACTCTTACAGCGCCACCTAGAGGTTAACCCCTTCACTGCCAGTGTCATTTTCACAGTAACCAGTGCATTTTTATAGCACTGATCGCTGTGAAAACGTCAATGGTCCCAAAAATGTGTCAAAAGTGTCCGATGTGTCCGCCATAATGTCGCAGTCATGATAAAAATTGCTGATCGCCGCCATTACTAGTAAAAAAAAAAATTATTAATAAAAATGCCATAAAAGTATCCCCTATTTTGTAAATGCTATAACTTTTGTGCAAACCAATCAATAAACGCTGATTGCAATTTTTTTTACCAAAAATATGTAGTAGAATACGTATCGGCCTAAACTGAGGGAAAAAATGTTTTTTTATATATTTTTGGGGGATATTTATTTTAGCAAAAAGTTAAAAATATTGAATTTTTTTTCAAAATTGTCGCTCTATTTTTGTTTATAGCGCAAAAAATAAAAACCGCAGAGGTGATCAAATACCACCCAAAGAAAGCTCTATTTGTGGGAAAAAAAGGACATCAATTTTGTTTGGGAGCCACGTCGCACGACCGCGCAATTGTCAGTTAAAGCGACGCAGTGCTGAATCGCAAAAAGGGGCCTGGTCTTTATGCTGCGTATTGGTCTGGGGCTTAAGTGGTTAAGTGCAGTAAAGCTATTTAAAATGGTTCTAAAGACTTAAAGTAGAACTATAGGCAAAACTTTTTTTTTTTTCATTTTGGAAAGAGTAAGGAAGGGTTATAACCCCTGTTAAATGTATTTTTGCCATCTGTGTCCCATTGCAGAGAGATTTCCCTTCACTTCCTGTCCCGTAGCCAAACAGGAAGTGAGAGGAAATCCCTGCAAATTAAGGCAATTCTTTAGGGACCCCCAGGCCACCAGAACTAGTGTCCCCATTGGAAGATTTCCCCTCTATTACTTTTCTAGGGACAATTTAGGGAAATTTGGGATTTTCTTTTACTTTCACTTTCAATGACAATGGTAAACAGGACAAATGTTACTAACGGGGGCGCAGACCGCAATAAAAACTGACAGGTGTTCTAATCCCTCTCCACTCCACCCAAAACTAAAATAAAGTTTTGCCTTTCGTTATACTTTAAGTTTTTTTTAACTTAATACATTTTATGCATTAAGGTAAAAAAACCTTCCTTGCAGAGGATTCTTCCCAGCACCCATTATACTTACCTAAGCCCAATCTCGATCCAGTGCTGTGCACTCCCTCCTCATGCCGCGTACACATGATTGGATTTTCCGTCGGAAAAACCTTGGTTGTTTTTTCCGACGGAATTCCGCTCAAGCTTGGCTTGCATACACACGGTCACACAAAAGTTCTCTGAACTTTCGACCGTCAAGAACGTGGTGACGTACAACACAACGACGAGCCGAGCAAATGAAGTGCGTCAAATTGTTTCCGACATGCATCGGAATTTTGTGCGTTGGAATTGCTACAGACGATTGGAATTTCCGATTGAAATTTTTTCCGTTGGAAATTTTGAGAACCAGCTCTCAAACTTTTGCTGGCGGAAATTCCGACAGGAAAAGTCAGATGGAGCCTACACACGGTTGGAATTTCCGACCAAAAACTCACATCAGACTTTTCTTGTCGGAATTTCTGATCGTGTGTACGCGGCATTACAGGTCAAATTGATAGCAACGGGAGTCATTGGGAGTTCCTGTCAAACAAATCTTATGATGAGGCAGTGGCGTAGCGTGGGTTGTCAGCGCCCGGGCAGAGCGAGAGATTTGCGCGCCCTAACCCACGGATTTTTAGCGCTCTCTGAGTCCCTTCTGCTAGTACAGTAGTACTGACCAACCTGATTCCTACACCGACCTACCTGAACACTATACTAACCTACCTGATTCCTATACTGACCTGCCTAATTCCTAAACTAACCTATCTTAATGCTATACTGACCACTACACTGACCTACCTGATTCCTATACTGACCACTACACTGACCCACCTGATTCCTACACTGTCCACTACACACATTATTATTGCTCACTGATTGGTTGCGAGACGATACTGCACATAATTACTGCTTACCTATTGTTTGCTGGAGGTTACTGCACATCATTACTACAAACTGATTGGTTGCTAGAGGCTACTGCAAGTTATTATTGCTCACTGATTGCTTGCTAGAGATTACAGCAGATCATTACTGTTCACTGATTGCTTGCTGAAGGTTACTGCACATCATTACCACTCACTGGTTGCTAGAGGTTACTGCATATTATTAATGCTCCCTAATTGGTTGCTAGACATTTCAGCACATCATTATGGCTCACTGATTGGTTTCTAGAGGTTACAGCACATCACTACAACCCACTGATGTGTTGCTTAAGGTTACAGCACATCATCTCAACGCATGCGGACGCTGCACAGCTTGTAAACACTCTAAATGTAATATTAAAAAGCGAAAAGAATTCCTTGCTACGGCCACCAATAAACTATATAAGATTGAAAAATTAATCACGTGTACCACCGTTGGTGTTGTTTACATGCTCGAATGTGAATGTGGTCTCCAATATATTGGGAGGACCTTTAGACCACTTCACGTTAGATTGGGAGAGCATGTGAACAACATCAAGAGGGGACTTAAGACACATAATGTGTCAAGGCATTTTAAATTAATGCACAACCAAAACCCAAAGGGGTTAAAATTCGGGGGCATCGAGAGGGTTAATAAGCATTGGAGAGGTGGCAGTTTTATACGTCAATTAAGCCGCAGAGAATCTCATTGGATTCATGAGACAAAAGTTTTAGTACCTGCTGGCTTAAACGTTGATTTTGACGTAAACTGTTTTATTTCTGATCGTTAGTTTTTAGTATGTGTATCCTGCGGTCTTTTTTATATACCGTATTTATCGGCGTATAACACGCACTTTTTTCCCCTTAAAATCAGGGGAAAATCGTGGGTGCGTGTTATACGCCGATACTCCGTCGAATTCCCCTGCTGAAAACGAGCGAGCGAAGCCGAAGTACAATCGGCTTTACTCGGCTCCTCACGCAGTCCCGCCCATCTCTGACTGCGCCGCTGACATAGAGAAAGCCGAGTGTACTTCGGCTAGTCTCGGCTCCTCTCGCAGTCCTGCCTGTGACTGTGAGCAGAGCCGAGTCTAGCCGAAGTACACTCGGCTTTCTCCGTCAGCGGCGCAGTCAGTGGAGATGGGCGGGACTGCGAGAGGAGCCGAGTCTAGCCGAAGTACACTCGGCCCCGCTCGCTCCTCTCCACAGAAATCGGCGCCAAATTTTAAAAAACGCCGGGACTTGCACGATCGCAAAGGCACTGGGCAAGGCTGCAGATGGACAGATGGACACTGGGCAAGGCTGCAGATGGACAGATGGACACTGGGCACGGCTGCAGATGGACAGATGGACACTGGGCACGGCTGCAGATGGACAGATGGACACTGGGCACGGCTGCAGATGGACAGATGGACACTGGGCAAGGCTGCAGATGGACAGATGGACACTGGGCAAGGCTGCAGATGGACAGATGGACACTGGGCAAGGCTGCAGATGGACACTGGGCAAGGCTGCATGCTGCATTTAAATGTAAGTTTTTTTTCCTTGAATTTCCCTCCTAAAAGTTTTTTTCCTTAAAATTCTCTCCTAAACTTGGGGTGCGTGTTATACGCCGGTGCGTGTTATACGCCGATAAATACGGTATATTACAATATGTTTCGATTTATTGTCTGTTTTTTCTTAAATAATACTGTGTTCATGCTGTTTCCATATGCTGTAAGGGTGTCAGCTGTGATGCGGGTGTCTTATTACACGCTTTCTAGTTCCCTGTGGGAATTTTAATTTTATTTGCATAATGTTTTTTAAAAATTTGAATGTATTTTAATAGTTGGTACGTCCTTTTATCATTATTGGGCTGCTTTCGGTATGAATGCAATGCCGTTATTTCATTCTCCTTTGAGTTCCGGTTGTCTGCATACTTGTTTAGCAGGTTGCCATGGAGTTGGATTGTTTACCTCTCCATGACTGGACGGACGTCAGCTTTCCCTTTGGTATAAATAGCGGGTGACTCACGTCGTTACGTTACCGCTGATGAAGTCCCGCCCCCTGGAAGTAACGCGTGCGGAACGACGTGATTCTGCGTGACGTCACCCGCGTCCCATGCTGACATCCATTGGATACACTTTGACATGCTGCACATCCTCCGCACTGAGGCACAGTGCTATTTTTGTAAGTTTATTTCTTGTTTTTATGATCATTAAATCCTTTTATACAGAGAGCACTAGATTTCTTTGCTTCTCATTTTATATCTGGCCTCCTGGATCTGATTGTCTGGATTACTGGCTGTGAGACTGATCAGCGCTCTAATTACTCCTTGTCTACCTGATGTGGATTCATTATAGCCTGGATGTCTGTTTTTCTCCTGGAGGGGGAACTGCTTAAGTGACCTGACTGACTAGCTCAGGGGTCCACTCGCTGAGGTGAGCTGCTAACCATTACTAGTGGTGGAGGTCGTCACACAAGTCACTATAAAGAATCTAGAAGTCACCTACTGAACACATTTTGGTGTTTTTTAGTTTATATTGTAGCTAAAAGAAGGACTCTTGGACTATCTCTATCCTTTATAGTCTTCTAATCATATGTGTGTTTTTTATGTTTGCGCTGCACTGCCTTTTTATATTTTCTAAAGGGGGATTTGATATTTTGAACCTCAGTGTTTCAGCTGCTGTCTTTTTAGGGTTATTTGCGCTGGTTGATTTTACTTTTTAACATCATCTCACTGTCTGCACACCACAGACTGCAGAAGTGATGGGAGTGGGGTGCACTGTGTATGGAGTGAAAGGCTGAGGGATGCGCTTTTATACGGAATTCAGAGTTCAGGGGTGTGCTGTGTACGGAGTGCAGGGTTGAGGGGGTGCACTGTCTGCAGCGTGCAGGGTTGAGGGGGTGCGCTGTGTGCAGTGTGCAGGGTTGAGGGGGGTGTGCTGTGTGTGGCGTGCAGGGTTGAGGGGGGTGCACTGTGTGTGGCGTGCAGGGTTGGGGGGTGCACTGTGTGTGGCTTGCAGGGTTGAGGAGATGTGCTGTGTGTGGCTTGCAGGGCCACCGCAACTTCTTCTTCATAGCAAAGCGGAAGAGCTAACAGTCTCCTAGTCTGCACAGTGCAGGAGAAGAGCTGCAGGTAACCAGCCGTCTGCCGCTGCACCCCTCTAAATTTTGCGCCCGGGGCGACTGTCCCCTGGCCCCCCCACGCTACGCCACTGTGATGAGGGAGCAGGGAGCTAGCCTGAATGAGTGCCTTTATAGAAAGTGGCCTTCTATGGGGGAGGAGAAACCAGGAGCAAGTATGGCATGTTTATTATTTCATTTTAAGAAAGGAGGCTTTAATATCACTTTAACTTTAACATGAAAGAAGAGAAGAATATTTTTCTGACAAATCTCTTATAGGTTTATAAGTGCTTTCTAGTCTTGCAAGCGCAATGTTTAACTGCCTCCTGTCCTGCCCATGTAGATAAATGGACAGATGGGAGCAGCGCCGATGCGGGTAGTCGTACCCGTATGTCCTCCCACTTCAGAGACTCGTGTGCGTGGAGGAGCAGAGCAGGAGAGCTGCTGATTGACAGGCAGCAGCTGTCTGCTCAGGGAGCCGAGAGAACTGAGCCATTGGCGGTGTTCGATGGCTTGGTTCTCAGTGTAGAGACACTGGGGGACAGATGCACCATTGGTCTGATGCTGCATCGACGTAGGTAATTATGATGATTATGGGATAGCCGGATTCCCATACTTCTCTTTTAAGAATGCTTTCAAAAATATATATTTTAACCATGATATTGAATGTGCGTGGCATTGCGCATATCCTGAATAATGTGCATATGACAACAGACAGTGCAATCTTCACATACACATATAAATGATACCCTCCATGTATATGAAAGGAAAATGGTCATATTGGCGTACAACATAACTTAACAATTTAGTCCCTAAGGCTCCACTTACACTCTTTTGCGATACCCTGAAATCTTGACCTATAGTGCTTGTTTTGTGTGTTAGTGACATATACCCGTGAACTATATCTTTGTACCTTATTACTATGTCTACAACCAATATTTGCATATAAGAACTCTGCGTTTTTTATATTGATTACCTTTATCAACACCTTATGTACCTGTACATTTGAACTTCCAAATAAAACTTTGTAAACAAAAAAATAAATAAATTAACAGACTTTAAGGTAGCTCAAAATGTGATAAACCAAATGTGGAGTAATAATCCAAATAAATAAACGCACAAAGCTACACTCTAGCTAGCAAGTGTCCCAGTGCAACAATTCCAAAAAAGTGCTCAGTTCTTCTTTCGTGTAAACAATAGATAACTGTGCTTCCACCGGTCACCTCAGTTCTCACAGAACTCTCAACTCACTTCCATACAATGAAAGCATTAAATCAGGTTCCAACATGGATCTGGTTATCCTGCCTTAGGTCATCCTGCAGTTTGCTTTGTGTTGGCTAGAGAGTCTGCACCCTTGAGGTCTGCATGATCTCCTCAGTTTCACTGATTTATATGTCAGAATAGAATAGACAATATGCCTCCCATAGTGTAAAACAATTTAAAAGTTATGATTTATTAAAAGAAAAATTGATGCTTACATTAAGCTGAAGTTTGCAGGCATCATCCCGGTATAACCACTCAAAATCCAGCGGCGTACCAGTACGTTGCTGTTCCTTGTAGGACATATATGTAATGTTGTTTTTTTCATGCAGCCTGTGGGCTGTATGAAAAAAAGGGATTTTTATAACAGCTTACCTGTAAAATCCTTTTCTTGGAGTACATCACGGGACACAGAGCGACTTAGTCATTACTAATGGGTTATATAGATACCTTCAGGTGCTGGCACTGGCAACTTCCAAAACCGGAAGTACCCTCCCCTATGTAAGCCCCTCCCATCCGGGAGCACCTCAGTTTTGTAGCAAAGCAATAAGTGTCGCCAAAAAAGAGGGGTGGGAGCTCTGTGTCCCGTGATGTACTCCAAGAAAAGGATTTTACAGGTAAGCTGTTATAAAAATCCCTTTTTCTTTTTCATACATCACGGGACACAGAGTGACTTAGTCATTACTAATGGGACGTCCCAAAGCAATGCCAAATGAGGGGGGGGGGGATACACTATACATACGCTGGGCGCCATCAGGCATGAGGATCTTTTGCGGCCTGCAACACACTGCGCCCAAAGGCGACATCCTCCTGACTTCTAACGTCCACCTGGTAGTGTAACATACCTTAGGTGTGAGCCTGACGTGCGGAGAGGGACCTCCCGTACAACCCCGGCTCGGAG
Organism: Rana muscosa; assembly: GCA_029206835.1. Classification (NCBI taxonomy): domain Eukaryota; kingdom Metazoa; phylum Chordata; class Amphibia; order Anura; family Ranidae; genus Rana; species Rana muscosa. Next base: position 1,072,201,367 of record CM055116.1, on the reverse strand, counting down.
ACCACTGGAGTGGGGACAGTGGTGGTAATAGCACGGTGAGGTAAGGGTGCCTGTCTGATCCTCACTGCTTGGAGTGGTGGAGCCGAGTGGAGACTGGAACGGCTGGTTCCGGAAGCAGCGGATGCAGGTCAGCAGGTGCAGCTTGCAGAGCAGAGGATGCAGGTCAGCAGGTGCCGGTTTGCAGGGCAGGGATGCAGGTCAGCAGGTGCAGGTTTGCAGAGCAGGGATGCAGGTCAACAGGTGCAGGTTTGCAGGTCAGCAGGTGCAGGTTTGCAGAGCAGGGATGCAGGTCAGCAGGTGCAGGTTTGCATTGCAAAGGATGCAGGTCAGCGTGTGCAGCTTGCAGAGCAGAGGATGCAGGTAAGCTGGTGCAGGTTTGCAGAGTCAGACAAGCCGGGTCATACACATCAAGGTAAACATCACAAGTGGCAGGCAGAGAGTAGTCAAAGTCCAGGCCGAATCTTGGCAACAGGCAGACAGGCAGATAACTGAGCAGGGTCAAACGAGCCGAGGTCAGGACTGGAGACAGAAGCGTGGTCAGGAAGCCGGGTCAAACACAGGAACAGGATACAAGCACAGAATCAGGAACTCAGGGAACAGAAGCAGATCAAACCGCAAGGGGCAACATCTCTGGAATGTCTTTTATAGGAAGTACATGGGAGGAGCAAGGGGTTCAGAGTTCAACAGTAATCAGACACCAAGCAGAGTAGTCTAATGGATCAGATAGGTTATCCAGCAGATCAGGCAGGGAACTGTCCAGCATCTCAGATAGCTCCGCTGGAAGAGTCAATGCCAGACACAGAAAAGGTCCCAGGTTCAAGCCCAGCACGTCCCTGACAGTGCCCCCCCTTAAGGGCAACCTCCGGGTGCCCAATAGAGCTCTTTTCTGGGGGTGACTGCGAAAAAAGGCCTGGATTAACTCTCGGGCGTGGATGTTCTGTTGGGGTTCCCAGGAGTTCTCCTCCAGACTGTACCCCTTCCACTTGATCAGGAATTGAAGCTGGTTCCCTCTTCTTCGGCAGTCCAAGACGGCCTCCACCTCGAACTCCTCATCACCGTCAATGATTACAGGCTTGGGTGGTCCCGATCCCCTGTCTGGGAACGGGTCGGGCACTGCGGGCTTCAGCAAGGAAACGTGAAAGACTGGGTGAATCTTCAACGACTCCGGTAAGGCAAGTTCATAGGAGACCTCGTTTAATTTCCGTTTTACTGGGAAAGGACCGATGAACTTGGGTGCCAGTTTCCTTGCGGGGCAAGCCATCTTAAGGTTGGTGGTCGATAACCATACTTGGTCACCCTGTTGCAGGCATAATTCCCCTCTCCTTTTCCTGTCAAAGATCCTTTTATTGGCTGCTTGTGCCTTAGTCATGGCTTCCTGCAATATCCTGCTGTTACGGGTCAGGAAATCAACAATACTCTGGACCGCTGGGACTGTTGAATCAGGGATGAGATCAGGTAAGAAGGTCGGGTGAAACCCGTAGTTGGCAAAAAATGGCGATTGCCCTGTAGCCGAATGACTGGCGTTGTTAAAGGCAAACTCTGCCAAGGGTAGTAAAGCTACCCAGTCGTCTTGAACGAAGGTGGTGAAGCATCTGAGGTACTGTTCGAGCGTCTGATTCGTTCTTTCGGTTTGCCCCTTAGTTTGGGGGTGATAGGCCGAGGACATGGACAACTCAATCTTCAGGACCTTGCACAAAGCCTTCCAAAAGCGAGAGGTGAACTGCACCCCTCTATCCGAAACGATGTCCGCAGGGACCCCATGTAGCCTTACTACTTCCCTAATGAAGACCTGGGCAGTTTCCATGGCAGAGGGCGTGCCTTTGAGAGGCACAAAGTGGGCCATCTTGGATAGACAGTCAACCACTACAAAGATGGCTGTGCAACCTTCAGACGGGGGGAGTTCCACTATGAAGTCCATGGCAATCATTTTCCAGGGACGGTCAGGGACTGGTAAGGGTCTGAGCAGACCCCAGGCCTTGCTTCTAGTGGTCTTGCTACGGATACAGGTGGCACATGAACCTACATATTCCCTGCAGTCTTTTTCAAGATCCGGCCACCAAAACATGCGTTGAATTAGTTCAAGGGTTTTATGCATTCCGAAATGGCCTGCCAGGGGATGATCATGACACAAGTTTAACACTGTGACTCGAACTTCCTCTGGCACAAAGATTTTGTCATTCTTCCAAAGTAACCCGTCCTTGGGTACCAGAGTGATTCCAGAGGGACCAGACACACCTGTAGAAGCTTGCTTCAAGACAGACATCAGGCTAGTTTGTAAAAGTAAGAAGTTGCCTTCCGATAGAATGGTATCTGGAGCTGACACCTCTTTTGGATCATCAAACATGCGGGAAAGAGAGTCTGGTTTGGTGTTCTTGGAGCCTGGCCGGTAAGTTATGTGGAACGAGAACCTAGAGAAAAATAGTGCCCAACGTGCCTGGCGTGGTCTCAGACGTTTGGCAGCTCTCAGATACTCTAGGTTCTTGTGGTCTGTGTAAATGAGTATAGGATGCGCTGCTCCCTCCAACAAGTACCTCCACTCCTCAAGGGCAGATTTAATGGCCAGGAGCTCCCGGTCTCCAACATCATAATTCCTCTCGGATGGGGTAAGCTTACGGGAGAAGAAGGCTACCGGGTGTATCAAGTCCTTGAGACCTTGGCGCTGGGAGATAACAGCTCCAACCGCTGTCTCTGAGGCATCTACCTCAAGTAGATACGGTAGGGCAGGATCGGGATGACTTAGGATAGGAGCAGACGTAAAAAGTATTTTTAGGTTTGTGAAAGCAGCCTGTGCTTCAGATGTCCACTGGAATCGAGCATTTTGCTTCGTTAGCTGCGTAATCGGGGAAATAATAGCAGAGAATCCCTTGATAAACCTCCGATAAAAATTGGCAAAGCCAACGAAGCGCTGCACCCCCTTTTTATCTGAAGGGGCAGGCCAATCCAGAATGGCTGAAACCTTCTGTGGGTCCATCTTGAATCCCTCTGTAGAGATCACTAGGCCAAGGAACTGGATACTCTGTCGCTCGAATTCACACTTTTCTGGTTTTGCGTACAGTCCATGCTGGTGGAGACGACAGAGTACACTCTTGACGTGTTTCCGGTGCTGCTCAAGAGAGGAGGAAAAAATCAAAATATCATCAAGATAGACAACTACATAAATGTCCAGACAGTCTCTGAAAACATCATTGACTAGATGCTGAAAGGTGGCAGGGGCGTTACATAGGCCGAAGGGCATTACTAGGTATTCATAATGGCCGAACCTGGTACGAAAGGCAGTCTTCCATTCATCCCCTGCTCGGATGCGTACCAGGTTGTACGCCCCCCGCAGGTCTAATTTGGTAAACACAGAGGAAGTCCTGAGTCTTTGAAAAAGTTCAGGTACCAGAGGCAGAGGGTATCGGTTCTTGACCGTGATTTTATTTAATTCCCGGTAATCTACACAGGGCCGAAGAGAATGGTCTTTTTTCTCCACAAAGAAGATTCCTGCCCCTGCTGGAGAAGTGGAAGGACGGATGAAACCCCTCTTAAGGTTCCGTTCAACGTATTCTTTCAGTACCTCAAGCTCCCGTTCAGATAGGGGGAAGATCCGTCCGAAAGGAATCTCAGCACCGGGAAGAAGCTCGATTGGACAATCGTAAGGACGATGAGGCGGGAGGACTTCGGCCCCTCGTTTGCTGAAGACGTCCAGGAACTCATGATATTGTTTGGGTACAGAAGCTCGTATCTCTGGATCTGAATCCAGGCATAACAGAGGCCCCAAGGTGCTGGGACGTGGAAGCATGCAGTGGCGTTGACAGTATGGTGACTGGAACTTAATACTTCCGGTTCCCCAATCAATCTCTGGATTGTGTGCCTGAAGCCAGGGTAGACCCAGGATAACTGGAAACATGGGAGATGCAATAGCATCCAAAGTCAATAGTTCCTTTTGGTCCATGGAGGTGATCACAGGCAAAGGAGGGGTCTCCTGGGTCACTACTCCGGACTTGATGCGAGACCCATCTGCCAGGAGAATGGAAAGTCCCTGAGTCTTAGGTTGGAGTGGGATGTGTTGTTGTGCTGCAAAGTCTAGATCGACAAAACAACTACATGCCCCTGAGTCGATTATTGCAGTTACTGGTATTGTCCTCCCTGGTAGTTGGAAAGAGATAGGAAGAGCCAGGTGAGTAGCATTGGTAGATGGAGGCGAGTAGTTGGGAGAAGAGGTAGCCAGGACCTTGCGCAGCTTAGCAGGACAAGAAGAGACATAATGACCGGGTTCACCGCAATACAGGCATAGATAATTCTGCAGCCGACGAAGTCGTTCCTTGGCCGATAGGGAATGTTTCATTAGTCCAAGCTGCCCTGGCTTGACGGTCTGGTTGAGGGATGAGGGTTCAGTTGGAACCGTACTGGCACTGGCAGGGTACACAGGGGCTCGTATCCGGGGTAGCATCCAAGCTGGGCGGAGCTGCTGGGTAGACCTTTCTGCTCTGCGCTCCCGGAGTCGTCGGTCTATCTGGATAGACAAATTAATTAAAGTCTCTAGAACATCAGGAACACCGACCCGTGCTAACTCATCCTTCAGGCTTTCAGAGAGACCAAGATGGAACTGATGCCGCAGAGCCACCTCATTCCACTGGGTATCCGCGCTCCAGCGTCTGAAATCAGTCACATAGTCCTCGACCGCTCGGCAGCCTTGCTGGAGCGCATGGAGAGCAGCCTCGGCAGTAGAAGTCCGCTGTGGATCGTCATAAAGTCGGGCCATGGCATCAAGAAAAGAGGGCAGAGAGTCTAGAACTACATGGCGGACTTCAAGTAGGTGATGGGCCCAAGCTTGAGGTTCCCCCTGCAGCAAAGCGATAACGAAGCCCACCTTGGTGGCTTCAGATGAAAAAGTCAGAGGTAGCAACGAAAAGTAAAGTTCACATGCGTTGCGAAACGCACGGAATTTACTCCGATCCCCGAAAAACTTCTCAGGAACAGGGACCCTGGGCTCAGGAGATGGTAACATTCCAATAGAGGAAGTTGGGGTTGGAGGTGAATCTGCAGAGGTGGCTTGAGTTTGTGTCTGCTTATCCATTCGGACATGGCTGCCCTGCAGAGACTTCACGATCTGAGTGAGAGCTGTAAGGTGTTGATAGACATTGTCCATAGGCAAGGTATCTCCTGCAGGCTCAGGCATGGCGGTTTGATACTGTAACGTACCTTAGGTGTGAGCCTGATGTGCGGAGAGGGACCTCCCGTACAACCCCGGCTCGGAGACCACTGGAGTGGGGACAGTGGTGGTAAGAGCACGGTGAGGTAAGGGTGCCTGTCTGATCCTCACTGCTTGGAGTGGTATAGCCGAGTGGAGACTAGAACGGCTGGTTCCGGAAGCAGCGGATGCAGGTCAGCAGGTGCAGCTTGCAGAGCAGAGGATGCAGGTCAGCAGGTGCCGGTTTGCAGGGCAGGGATGCAGGTCAGCAGGTGCAGGTTTGCAGAGCAGGGATGCAGGTCAACAGGTGCAGGTTTGCAGAGCAGGGATGCAGGTCAACAGGTGCAGGTTTGCAGAGCAGGGATGCAGGTCAGCAGGTGCAGGTTTGCATTGCAAAGGATGCAGGTCAGCGTGTGCAGCTTGCAGAGCAGAGGATGCAGGTAAGCTGGTGCAGGTTTGCAGAGTCAGACAAGCCGGGTCATACACATCAAGGTAAACATCACAAGTGGCAGGCAGAGAGTAGTCAAAGTCCAGGCCGAATCTTGGCAACAGGCAGACTGGCAGATAACTGAGCAGGGTCAAACGAGCCGAGGTCAGGACTGGAGACAGAAGCGTGGTCAGGAAGCCAGGTCAAACACAGGAACAGGATACAAGCACAGAATCAGGAACTCAGGGAACAGAAGCAGATCAAACCGCAAGGGGCAACATCTCTGGAATGTCTTTTATAGGAAGTACATGGGAGGAGCAAGGGGTTCAGAGTTCAACAGTAATCAGACACCAAGCAGAGTAGTCTAATGGATCAGATAGGTTATCCAGCAGATCAGGCAGGGAACTGTCCAGCATCTCAGATAGCTCCGCTGGAAGAGTCAATGCCAGACACAGAAAAGGTCCCAGGTTCAAGCCCAGCACGTCCCTGACAGTGCCCCCCCTTAAGGGCAACCTCCGGGTGCCCAATAGAGCTCTTTTCTGGGGGTGACTGCGAAAAAAGGCCTGGATTAACTCTCGGGCGTGGATGTTCTGTTGGGGTTCCCAGGAGTTCTCCTCCAGACTGTACCCCTTCCACTTGATCAGGAATTGAAGCTGGTTCCCTCTTCTTCGGCAGTCCAAGACGGCCTCCACCTCGAACTCCTCATCACCGTCAATGATTACAGGCTTGGGTGGTCCCGATCCCCTGTCTGGGAACGGGTCGGGCACTGCGGGCTTCAGCAAGGAAACGTGAAAGACTGGGTGAATCTTCAACGACTCCGGTAAGGCAAGTTCATAGGAGACCTCGTTTAATTTCCGTTTTACTGGGAAAGGACCGATGAACTTGGGTGCCAGTTTCCTTGCGGGGCAAGCCATCTTAAGGTTGGTGGTCGATAACCATACTTGGTCACCCTGTTGCAGGCATAATTCCCCTCTCCTTTTCCTGTCAAAGATCCTTTTATTGGCTGCTTGTGCCTTAGTCATGGCTTCCTGCAATATCCTGCTGTTACGGGTCAGGAAATCAACAATACTCTGGACCGCTGGGACTGTTGAATCAGGGATGAGATCAGGTAAGAAGGTCGGGTGAAACCCGTAGTTGGCAAAAAATGGCGATTGCCCTGTAGCCGAATGACTGGCGTTGTTAAAGGCAAACTCTGCCAAGGGTAGTAAAGCTACCCAGTCGTCTTGAACGAAGGTGGTGAAGCATCTGAGGTACTGTTCGAGCGTCTGATTCGTTCTTTCGGTTTGCCCCTTAGTTTGGGGGTGATAGGCCGAGGACATGGACAACTCAATCTTCAGGACCTTGCACAAAGCCTTCCAAAAGCGAGAGGTGAACTGCACCCCTCTATCCGAAACGATGTCCGCAGGGACCCCATGTAGCCTTACTACTTCCCTAATGAAGACCTGGGCAGTTTCCATGGCAGAGGGCGTGCCTTTGAGAGGCACAAAGTGGGCCATCTTGGATAGACAGTCAACCACTACAAAGATGGCTGTGCAACCTTCAGACGGGGGGAGTTCCACTATGAAGTCCATGGCAATCATTTTCCAGGGACGGTCAGGGACTGGTAAGGGTCTGAGCAGACCCCAGGCCTTGCTTCTAGTGGTCTTGCTACGGATACAGGTGGCACATGAACCTACATATTCCCTGCAGTCTTTTTCAAGATCCGGCCACCAAAACATGCGTTGAATTAGTTCAAGGGTTTTATGCATTCCGAAATGGCCTGCCAGGGGATGATCATGACACAAGTTTAACACTGTGACTCGAACTTCCTCTGGCACAAAGATTTTGTCATTCTTCCAAAGTAACCCGTCCTTGGGTACCAGAGTGATTCCAGAGGGACCAGACACACCTGTAGAAGCTTGCTTCAAGACAGACATCAGGCTAGTTTGTAAAAGTAAGAAGTTGCCTTCCGATAGAATGGTATCTGGAGCTGACACCTCTTTTGGATCATCAAACATGCGGGAAAGAGAGTCTGGTTTGGTGTTCTTGGAGCCTGGCCGGTAAGTTATGTGGAACGAGAACCTAGAGAAAAATAGTGCCCAACGTGCCTGGCGTGGTCTCAGACGTTTGGCAGCTCTCAGATACTCTAGGTTCTTGTGGTCTGTGTAAATGAGTATAGGATGCGCTGCTCCCTCCAACAAGTACCTCCACTCCTCAAGGGCAGATTTAATGGCCAGGAGCTCCCGGTCTCCAACATCATAATTCCTCTCGGATGGGGTAAGCTTACGGGAGAAGAAGGCTACCGGGTGTATCAAGTCCTTGAGACCTTGGCGCTGGGAGATAACAGCTCCAACCGCTGTCTCTGAGGCATCTACCTCAAGTAGATACGGTAGGGCAGGATCGGGATGACTTAGGATAGGAGCAGACGTAAAAAGTATTTTTAGGTTTGTGAAAGCAGCCTGTGCTTCAGATGTCCACTGGAATCGAGCATTTTGCTTCGTTAGCTGCGTAATCGGGGAAATAATAGCAGAGAATCCCTTGATAAACCTCCGATAAAAATTGGCAAAGCCAACGAAGCGCTGCACCCCCTTTTTATCTGAAGGGGCAGGCCAATCCAGAATGGCTGAAACCTTCTGTGGGTCCATCTTGAATCCCTCTGTAGAGATCACTAGGCCAAGGAACTGGATACTCTGTCGCTCGAATTCACACTTTTCTGGTTTTGCGTACAGTCCATGCTGGTGGAGACGACAGAGTACACTCTTGACGTGTTTCCGGTGCTGCTCAAGAGAGGAGGAAAAAATCAAAATATCATCAAGATAGACAACTACATAAATGTCCAGACAGTCTCTGAAAACATCATTGACTAGATGCTGAAAGGTGGCAGGGGCGTTACATAGGCCGAAGGGCATTACTAGGTATTCATAATGGCCGAACCTGGTACGAAAGGCAGTCTTCCATTCATCCCCTGCTCGGATGCGTACCAGGTTGTACGCCCCCCGCAGGTCTAATTTGGTAAACACAGAGGAAGTCCTGAGTCTTTGAAAAAGTTCAGGTACCAGAGGCAGAGGGTATCGGTTCTTGACCGTGATTTTATTTAATTCCCGGTAATCTACACAGGGCCGAAGAGAATGGTCTTTTTTCTCCACAAAGAAGATTCCTGCCCCTGCTGGAGAAGTGGAAGGACGGATGAAACCCCTCTTAAGGTTCCGTTCAACGTATTCTTTCAGTACCTCAAGCTCCCGTTCAGATAGGGGGAAGATCCGTCCGAAAGGAATCTCAGCACCGGGAAGAAGCTCGATTGGACAATCGTAAGGACGATGAGGCGGGAGGACTTCGGCCCCTCGTTTGCTGAAGACGTCCAGGAACTCATGATATTGTTTGGGTACAGAAGCTCGTATCTCTGGATCTGAATCCAGGCATAACAGAGGCCCCAAGGTGCTGGGACGTGGAAGCATGCAGTGGCGTTGACAGTATGGTGACTGGAACTTAATACTTCCGGTTCCCCAATCAATCTCTGGATTGTGTGCCTGAAGCCAGGGTAGACCCAGGATAACTGGAAACATGGGAGATGCAATAGCATCCAAAGTCAATAGTTCCTTTTGGTCCATGGAGGTGATCACAGGCAAAGGAGGGGTCTCCTGGGTCACTACTCCGGACTTGATGCGAGACCCATCTGCCAGGAGAATGGAAAGTCCCTGAGTCTTAGGTTGGAGTGGGATGTGTTGTTGTGCTGCAAAGTCTAGATCGACAAAACAACTACATGCCCCTGAGTCGATTATTGCAGTTACTGGTATTGTCCTCCCTGGTAGTTGGAAAGAGATAGGAAGAGCCAGGTGAGTAGCATTGGTAGATGGAGGCGAGTAGTTGGGAGAAGAGGTAGCCAGGACCTTGCGCAGCTTAGCAGGACAAGAAGAGACATAATGACCGGGTTCACCGCAATACAGGCATAGATAATTCTGCAGCCGACGAAGTCGTTCCTTGGCCGATAGGGAATGTTTCATTAGTCCAAGCTGCCCTGGCTTGACGGTCTGGTTGAGGGATGAGGGTTCAGTTGGAACCGTACTGGCACTGGCAGGGTACACAGGGGCTCGTATCCGGGGTAGCATCCAAGCTGGGCGGAGCTGCTGGGTAGACCTTTCTGCTCTGCGCTCCCGGAGTCGTCGGTCTATCTGGATAGACAAATTAATTAAAGTCTCTAGAACATCAGGAACACCGACCCGTGCTAACTCATCCTTCAGGCTTTCAGAGAGACCAAGATGGAACTGATGCCGCAGAGCCACCTCATTCCACTGGGTATCCGCGCTCCAGCGTCTGAAATCAGTCACATAGTCCTCGACCGCTCGGCAGCCTTGCTGGAGCGCATGGAGAGCAGCCTCGGCAGTAGAAGTCCGCTGTGGATCGTCATAAAGTCGGGCCATGGCATCAAGAAAAGAGGGCAGAGAGTCTAGAACTACATGGCGGACTTCAAGTAGGTGATGGGCCCAAGCTTGAGGTTCCCCCTGCAGCAAAGCGATAACGAAGCCCACCTTGGTGGCTTCAGATGAAAAAGTCAGAGGTAGCAACGAAAAGTAAAGTTCACATGCGTTGCGAAACGCACGGAATTTACTCCGATCCCCGAAAAACTTCTCAGGAACAGGGACCCTGGGCTCAGGAGATGGTAACATTCCAATAGAGGAAGTTGGGGTTGGAGGTGAATCTGCAGAGGTGGCTTGAGTTTGTGTCTGCTTATCCATTCGGACATGGCTGCCCTGCAGAGACTTCACGATCTGAGTGAGAGCTGTAAGGTGTTGATAGACATTGTCCATAGGCAAGGTATCTCCTGCAGGCTCAGGCATGGCGGTTTGATACTGTAACGTACCTTAGGTGTGAGCCTGATGTGCGGAGAGGGACCTCCCGTACAACCCCGGCTCGGAGACCACTGGAGTGGGGACAGTGGTGGTAAGAGCACGGTGAGGTAAGGGTGCCTGTCTGATCCTCACTGCTTGGAGTGGTATAGCCGAGTGGAGACTAGAACGGCTGGTTCCGGAAGCAGCGGATGCAGGTCAGCAGGTGCAGCTTGCAGAGCAGAGGATGCAGGTCAGCAGGTGCCGGTTTGCAGGGCAGGGATGCAGGTCAGCAGGTGCAGGTTTGCAGAGCAGGGATGCAGGTCAACAGGTGCAGGTTTGCAGAGCAGGGATGCAGGTCAACAGGTGCAGGTTTGCAGAGCAGGGATGCAGGTCAGCAGGTGCAGGTTTGCATTGCAAAGGATGCAGGTCAGCGTGTGCAGCTTGCAGAGCAGAGGATGCAGGTAAGCTGGTGCAGGTTTGCAGAGTCAGACAAGCCGGGTCATACACATCAAGGTAAACATCACAAGTGGCAGGCAGAGAGTAGTCAAAGTCCAGGCCGAATCTTGGCAACAGGCAGACTGGCAGATAACTGAGCAGGGTCAAACGAGCCGAGGTCAGGACTGGAGACAGAAGCGTGGTCAGGAAGCCAGGTCAAACACAGGAACAGGATACAAGCACAGAATCAGGAACTCAGGGAACAGAAGCAGATCAAACCGCAAGGGGCAACATCTCTGGAATGTCTTTTATAGGAAGTACATGGGAGGAGCAAGGGGTTCAGAGTTCAACAGTAATCAGACACCAAGCAGAGTAGTCTAATGGATCAGATAGGTTATCCAGCAGATCAGGCAGGGAACTGTCCAGCATCTCAGATAGCTCCGCTGGAAGAGTCAATGCCAGACACAGAAAAGGTCCCAGGTTCAAGCCCAGCACGTCCCTGACAGGTAGAACCTAGTAAACATGTGTACTGAAGACCATGTTGCGGCCTTACAGATTTGAGCCAGGGAGGCCTGGTGATGCACTGCCCATGAAGTTCCAACTGCTCTTGTGGAGTGCGCCCTAACTTTGAATGGAGGCGGTCTCCTTTTCAAGCCATAGACTTGTATTATGACCTGTCGAATCCACTTGGCTAAAGTAGATTTTGATGCTGCCTGACCCTTTCTGGGGCCTTCCGGCAGAACAAACAAAGTATCCGTTCTACGAATCTGAGCAGTAGCTTTTAGATAAGCTTTAACTGCTCTTACTACATCCAAAGAATGCAATAACTTTTCCTCTACCGAGGTAGGTTTGGGGAAAAAAGCAGGAAGAACCACATCTTGGTTCAAATGAAACCTCGATACCACCTTAGGAAGAAAGGCTGGGTGAGGATGTAATACTACTCTGTCCTTATGGACAACCCGATATGGCTCCTTACAGGACATGGCGGCTAATTCCGATACTCTTTTAGCCGAACAAATGGCTACTAAGAAAATCAATTTCCTGGTGAGAAGAACCAAGGAAATGTGCTGCAATGGTTCAAACGGTTGTTTCTGTAGAACCGACAGAACCAGGTTTAAGTCCCATGGACATATGGGAATACTAACCGGAGGGCTAATACGCATCACTCCTTGTATGAAAGCTTTGACTAATGAATGCAAAGCCAAGGGCCTTTGAAAAAAATATTGCCAAGGCCGAAATCTGACCCTTGATAGTACTCAAGGCAAGCTTCCTATCCACAGCCCACTGTAGGAAGTCCAGAATCTTACCTATTACGTACTTACGCGGATGCCATTTCTTGGCCTCACACCACGCGATGTACGCCTTCCAGATCCTATAATAGATCTGCCTGGATACCGGCTTCCTAGCATTGATCATGGTAGATACCACCGGATTAGAGAGACCTCTCTTTTTTAGAATGTGGGCTTCAATAGCCAGGCCGTCAAACCTAGGGCTTGTAAGGAAGGGTGGTATATCGGTCCCTGCGAAAGCAGGTCCGGACGATGTGGGAGGGTCCAAGGACTCCCCACTGACATCTTTACGATCTCCGCGTACCATGCTCTTCGGGGCCACGCTGGAGCTACCAGAATCACTGGTTTCTTTTCTACCCGGATTCTGCGGATTAATCGCGGTAACAATTGTGGCGGTGGGAATGCATATATCAGCTTCAACTGATCCCAAGGGAACACTAGGGCATCCGAGCCGCAAGCTAGGGGATCCCTTGTGCGAGACACAAATCTGTCCACCTTTGCGTTGAATCTGGATGCTAGCAGATCTACATCCAGTGTTCCCCACCGCTGGCATATTGCCTGGAAAACCTCGGGGTGAAGAGACCATTCCCCCGGGCATAATTGCTGGCGACTTAGAAAGTCCGCTCTCGAATTTTCCACTCCTGGGATGAAAACCGCGGATATGGCTGGGACATATCTTTCTGCCCATTTCAGGATGCAATTCGCTTCCCTCTGGGCTGCACGACTCCTGGTGCCACCCTGGTGATTGATATATGCCACTGCTGTGGCATTGTCTGATTGAATTCTGACAGGGGACCCTTGGAGTTTGGATGTCCATGCTACTAGGGCATACCGGGCTGCTCGTATCTCTAAGAGATTGATGGGCAGGGCCTTCTCTGCTTCTGACCACTTGCCCTGGAGAGACCATTGCTCCAGTACTGCCCCCCAGCCTATGAGGCTGGCATCTGTAGTGACCACCTTCCAAGAATCCGGACTGAAGGGGTTCCCTTTTTCCAGATTCTGGGGCACCAACCACCAATGGAGGCTCTTGCGAACGGAAGGGGACAGGGACATTGGTAAGTCTAAAGCCTGAACTTTTTTGTTCCAGGCTGACAGTATGGCCCTCTGCAAGTTCCTTGAATGGAATTGACCGTAGGGTACTGCTTCGAATGAAGCCACCATTTTTCCCAGCAGCCTCATGCACAGGCGTATGGATGGTTTTCTTTTTGTACCCACTAAGTGGGTCAAATCTTTCAAAGACGACACCTTCTCTGGAGGTAAGAAAATCTTTCTCTGATTTGAATCCAGCCTTAGCCCCAAGTATTCCAGACTTTTGACTGGTCTTAGAGCTGACTTGTCTCGGTTGATAATCCAACCGTGATATCCCAGATACTTGATTGTCTTGGGAATAGCTACTTCCAGTTTTTCCACTGAGTGGTCTATTAGTAGCAGGTCGTCTAAATATGCCATTATCGTTACACCCCGTGTTCTTAGATTGGCCAATAGTGGGGCCAGAATTTTTGTGAACACTCGTGGTGCTGTGGCCAGACCGAAAGGTAAGGCTCTGAACTGAAAATGGCGCCCTTCTACTGCAAAGCGTAGAAATTTCTGATGGGCCGGAAAGATGGGAATATGCAGATAAGCATCCTTTGTGTCGATCGAGGCTAACCATTCCTGCCCTTGTAGGGCGGTGGCCACCGATCGGATCGACTCCATCCGAAAAGTCCTGATATGTAGGAATTTGTTAAGCCCTTTTAGATTTAATATGGGCCTCACGTCCCCATTTGTTTGGGGACTGTGAAGAGGTTTGAGTAAAACCCGAACCCGCATTCTTCCAAGGGAACCTTCATGATTACACCTTGGAGCAATAGTTGTTCTAGTGCCAGAAGGAGGGATCCTCTCTTCTGGGGATCGCTTGGCACGTTTGACCTCATAAAATGGGCAGGAGGAGTGTCTTTTAACTCCAGCTTGTATCCCAGACTTTCTGCGGAGATCACCCATCTGTCTCTGATGGTGTCCCGCCAGGTCTCTGTGAACAACTGAAGTCTTCCCCCCACCCGATTGAGTGGGGGCAACCCTTCATAACTTGGGGGGAGGTTTCGTACCTCTCTTGACCCAGGGTTTCTTGTTACCCTGTGATTGTCCCTGATTTCTGCCCCCTGGATTTGACCGCGGAGGCCGTTGGAACTGTTTCACAGCCGATGTGCCAGGGACTGGAGAAGTAGGCCTCTTAAAAGAAGGACTTCTAACTTTGTTCTTAACCGGCAAGAGTGTACTTTTACCGGCAGAAATCTTCTGGATATACTTGTCCAGATCTTCTCCAAATAAGCGTTCTCCATGAAATGGGAAGCTAATCAGCAATTTCTTACAGGGAGCCTCAGCAGACCAGTTTTTGAGCCATAGAAGCCTACGCATATGTACTACAGACAGCGTAAAGCGGGAGGCCTGATGGATTGAATCCTTGATGGCGTCAACCGCAAAACATAAGGCTCTAGGTAGATCAGCTAGGGCAAGAGCCTGCTGATCTGGCAAGTCCCTTAAGACCTGTTTCAACTGATCTTTCACTGCTTGGCAGACCCCAATAGCTGCTACTGCTGGTTGTGTCACCCAGCTTGCTGTAGAGAAAGCAGATTTTAATAAGGACTCCAATTTTTTATCTATTGGGTCCTTGAACATTTAGACATTATCTACTGGACATGTCAGTGATTTATTAACACAAGAGATGGCTGCGTCCACTGTAGGGACCCTCCATTTTTTGATGAACTTATCCTCCATGGGATAGACCACCGGAAATCTCTTGGGGGGAGTAAATATTTTATCAGGATGTTCCCAATCCTGGTAAATGAGTCCTTCCAGTAAAGGATGGATTGGAAAGGAACAAACAGTCTGGGGAGCTTTTAGCGACCCCAACGAGGAGACAGAAGTGGTTAATGGCTCCGCAAGGGGCATTTGAAATACTGATCGGACCATATCAGTCAGAGACTGAACCCATAATCTTTCAGCATGTGACGCTGAAAATGGTTCTTCCACTGTTGATTCCTCTACAACAGAATCAACCTCATCCTGATCCCCTTCAGGTAGGTCGATCCCTGCAAGGGACTGTTGCTCCGCTAACAGGCACTCTGAGGGAGGAGACGGAGATCGGGCGCGCTTTCCCTGTGATAGGGAAGCAGCGATCAATTTAGTCAATCTCTCTTCCAGTCCTCCCAGAGTTGAGGCAAAAACCTCCTCTGTTACATACACAGGAGCAGGTGAACTGAGGACAGCCACAGTACCAGGTACTCCTGCGGGGTCTCTATGGTCACTAACCTCTGAATTTTCAGGGGAGACTGGTGCAGCAGAAGCATGCCCAAGATCCTCAGAGCCCGATGGAGACCCCTTTCGCTTCCTGGAAGCTTTAGTTCCGGAGCTTCTGGACGGCATATTCCTAAGCCCAAAGCTGAGGTATTCCAGCCGTAATACACCACTTTTACTGAGAATAGTCTAGCACAATTGCTGCTATATAACAGTTGGTGTCTACTAAAGTGCCTTTCTAGGGGATGCCTGCATCAACCGCCTCTGTGTGCCTTTTTACTGTTGCTAGCTCTGTCTGTGCACTTCAGTAGCCAGCTGTGATTGTGCCTTTAAACACGCTGGACGCCCGCACATGCGCAGTAGCGCCGCGGCGCACACCGAGCGTCATCCACCCGCTCCGCCCCTTTTTCCAGATCGCCTCTATATAGAGAGGTGCGTGCACGCGCGCGGGCACGTGCGCCTTCGGCGCCTTTTTTGAAAAAACAAGGAGCTAGATGGGAGCCAGGGTCCCTGCCGCAGGGCCCGGGGATGGATGAGCGCAGCAACAGGGCAGAGGAGACAGCTTCCCAACAGAGAACTTACCAACTGCCTGGATTTGACTTCAGAAGAAAAAATCCACATTTACAAGAAAAAGAACCATAGCGGCCTCTAGTGTTCAACACAGGTACCGCGGTCTTACCATTTATTTTATTTTTTTTTCTTGCCTACTGTTAAAATGTTTACATTTTCTTAGTAGTTACAGGCATGCACTGAATATTAGCGGGAATACCTTAGGTAACAGGCAGAAAGACAAATTAGGCTTGTGGGTCCCCCAATAGAACCAAGTTCCTGAGGGCCCCCACTTACCTTTTCCTCGCCGCAGGACTCTGTTTGGTCCACAGAAGCCCAAACTTCACCTATCACGGCAGGCTTTGTAATTAAACCTTCAGGGACCGGGTTCCCAAGGATTCCACTCCCCTGGACCTGTATAGCACCCTGCACAGAAAACACCTTGGTCGTGGGTATGACCAGAGCTCTGGATCCCAGGGTCCAGCCCTCCTAAGAGAGGCATTACAGGCAAAACCTTGCTCTTCTCTTGCAAGGCCCGGGTACCGACCGTTTAGCTATGAAGCTTTTTTGGTCGGATCCGGAATAGCTTACTGAGGCCCAAAAGAACCTGTACGCAAGCTCAGTGAAAAACACATGTTACTTCTTGGCCAACACCTTAGACACTGGCAAAAAACTGAGGTGCTCCCGGATGGGAGGGGCTTATATAGGGGAGGGTACTTCCGGTTTTGGAAGTTGCCAGTGCCAGCACCTGAAGGTATCTATATAACCCATTAGTAATGACTAAGTCGCTCTGTGTCCCGTGATGTACGAAAAAGAAAAGAGAACAGATTCCTCCATTCACATTAATCGATGTGGATGAAGAAATATCTGCCAAAAAGAAGTGTGTGGTATGCCCACCATTAAAATATACCACCCTGCATCCACCCACTTTCAATGGTGGGCATTCATGCAATATTCTTTTTTTCATTCAGCCCATGCCTCGATCAATGTGGATGAAGAAATCTCTGCCAAAAAAAGGGAAAAAAAAGGGGCGATCCTCCCACTAACCACCCCAGGCCCCCATGCTGGGGCATATACGTTCTTTTTTTTTAATTGTGGAAGAGAAATCTCCTCCTACATCACTGATGTATGTATTCTGAAGGCACACATGCTGCTGTCAGAATAAACAGATTAGTGCTGCAACTGAATCGTGTTCCTGCAAAGCAAACAACGGTTACCTATAAAACACAGTAATAAGAAAACACTAATGCCCTGTACACACGATCGGTCTTACCGATAAAAACAGTCTGATAGACTTTCTTCATCGGACAAAGCGACCATGTATGGGCCCCATCTGTCTTTTTTCCATCGTGAGAAAAAATAGAACATGTTTTAAATTTATCCGATGGAAAAAAAAAAACATAGCAAATTCCGATCGTCTGTGTGGAACTCCATCGGAGAAAAAACCCATGCATGCTCAGAATCAAGTCGACGGATGCTCAGAAGCATTGAACTTAATTTTTCTCGGCTCGTCGGAGTGTTTTACGTCACGGTCCCGGGGAATGATGGGACTGTGACGTCATATGGGGGCGGTGTCACTGGGTGTCATCACCCGGTGACCACGCCCATGCCTATAAAAGTGAATGCACTCCGCTCATACGGCATTACAGCCAGAGACAGCGACGAGTCAACATCTCCAGGAGAGAAGAAGGCGACGAAGTAGACCGGGCCCCGCTAGCAAAAGAGCTGGAAGAAGATAGCGGAGGCCCGGCAGAAGGAAGAAAGAACCGGAGAGCGAGACAAGGACCGGAGAGCGCGGCGGAGACGACACCGGAGACCCCCGAAGTCGGAAGAGACCCCCAAAGTTGGAAGAAGACCCCCGAAGTTGGAAGAAGACCCCCGGAGCTGACTAATAAATGACTTAAAAAACCTGTGTAGTGTTTTTATTGCCATTTTTTTTCCGCCAGGTGAATGGGTAGGGGTACGATGTACCCCATACTCATTCACATAGGGTAGGGGGCTGGGATCTGTGGGCCCCCTTATTAAAGGGGGCTCCTGGATTCCGATAAGCCCCCCGCCCGCATACCCCGACAACCAACGGCCAGGGTTGTCGGGAAGAGGCCCTGTCCTCATCAACATGGGGGCAGGGTGCTTTTTCAGTGCGCCCCCCTGCCCCGAAGCACCCACCCCCCATGTTGAGGGCATGCGGCCTGGTACGGTTCAGGAGGGAGGGTGGCTGCTCTCTCGTCCCCCCCTCTTTTCCTGCGGCCTGCCAGGTTGCGTGCTCGGATTAGGGTCTGCTATGGGCTTTGGGGGGACCCCCACACCGTTTTTTTCGGCGTAGGGGTTCCCGTTAAAGTCCATACCAGACCTAAGGGCCTGATATGCTCCTGGAGGGGAACCCATGCCGGTTTTTTATTTAAAATTTGGCGTGGAGTTCCCCCTCATGATAACAGCGGCGAGACTTCCCAGGTCGGCAAGTCCGCAGCTAAAAACGCAATGGAACCGCTGAACGACTGATTGCGAACTTGGCAAAGACTCCAAGCTCAAAAACGCAACGCATAGGTGTGAACCCGGCCTTACTCAATAAAACAACAACTTTTTTTTTTTACTGAAATCTGTGTTTGCCCATATTTATCATGAGCTGAACTCAAAGATCTACGACTTTTTCTTTGTATACAAAAGGCCTATTTCTCTAAATTATTGTTCACAAATCTGTCTAAGCCCAGGTTCACACTGGGCTGCGAGAGTGAAGCCGTGCGAGTTCAACTGAACTCGCACGATTTCACTCTCACTGGCAGTCCCAATTTCAGCCGCGATTACAAACACAGATGTCAATGTAAATCGCGGCCAATATCACAAAAAGTAGTACAGAAACTACTTTTTGAAATCGGTTCAGCGCCGCAGATGCAGCGTCGCACCGATTAGGACGTGCCATTGCCGGCAATTTGCAGCAAATATCGCCGTTTTGACATGCGATTTGACATGCCAAATTGCATGTCAAAACGCACCAGTGTGAACCAGGGCTAAATCTGTGTTAGTGGGAACTTCTCCTTTGCCGAGATAATCCATCCACCTGCCTTAAGCTGGCCACAATAAAAGGCCACTCTAAAATGTGCAGTTTTACTGTATTAGGGGGGTCCGGGGGGGGGGCCTGAAAACCAGTTTGTATCTGGTGTGATTTGCCTCACGCAGTGCAGCACATCTCCTTTGCAAAGAGTTGATCAGGTTGTTGATTGTGGGCTGTGGAATGTTGGTCCATTCCTCTTCAATAGCTGTGCGAAGTTGCTGGATATTGGCAGGAACTGGAATAGTGATGAGCCGAACACCCCCGGGTTCGGTTCGCACCAGAACCCGCGAACGGACCGAAAGTTCGCACGAACTTTAGAACCCTATTAAATACAATGGATGCGAACGTTCTAAATCTAAAGTGCTAATTATAACGACTATTATGCATGTTATTGTCCTAAAAAGGGTTTGGGAACCCGGGTTCTGCACCAGGGGACAATGCAAAAATAAGTTTTAAAAACGGCCGTTTTTCGGGAGCAGTCATTTTAACTACTTCCTTACCGCCCACCGTCATATGACGTCCACAGATGGGATCTCCCATCCTGAGTGGACGTCATATGACGTCCTCGGCTTTCCGCCGCTACTGCGGGCTCCCAGGGGCCCGCAGAGCGGCGATCGGGGTACCGTTGTGTTCCTTAGGACACAGCCAGTCCCCGATGGGGGTAATCGAGTGGCGGCGGAGCGGCGGCAGCGGGCAGCGGGCAGCGGAGCTTCCCGTGCGGCTTACCGGCTCCTATATGCAGAGCTGCAGCAGCGGCGTGCACGGCGCCCGCGCGCGCCCCCAGGGGCGCGCAGCGTGGCGATCGGGGATCCTGTGTGTCCCTCTGGACACAGCCGATCCCCGATGGGAAGAATGTGGCGGCGGGCGGCGGAGATTCCGGTATAACTTACCGGTTCTGATGATGCAGAGCTGCGCAGCGGCGTGCACGGCGCCCGCGCGCCCCCGGGGGCGCGCAGCGCGCCGATCGGGGCTGAGGCTTTTCCCCTGAATACAGCCCAGCCCCAATCAGGGTAAAAAGCCAATGAAATTGGCTCTTTATCACGTGACCGGCTGTGTCCAATCACAGCCGGTCACTAAATGTAAACAAAAAACACCATTGTGTGTAACTTACTGTTGCTGGGTTCTCCTCTTCACATACCTGTGAGGAGGAGATCAGCTAACAGTGAGTTACACATATGTTATACACATAAACATATGTACTACTGTGCCCAGATTGCCCCCCTAAATAAAGAGTACCTGTCATCTACCACCCACCACCTCACCAGAATACCCGCCACCTGTCCATCAGGAGTACCCGCCACCTTACCCGCCACCTCAGAGTACCCGCCACCAGTCCATCAGGAGTACCTGTCCATCAGGAGTACCTGTCCATCAGGAGTACCCGCCACCTCACCTGAGTACCCGCCACCTCAAAGTACCCGCCACCAGTCCATCAGGAGTACCTGTCCATCAGCAGTACCTGTCCATCAGCAGTACCCGCCACCTCACCTGAGTACCCGCCACCTCAGAGTACCCGCCACCAGTCCATCAGGAGTACCTGTCCATCAGGAGTACCTGTCCATCAGGATTACCCGCCACCTCAGAGTACCTGCCACCAGTCCATCAGGAGTACCTGTCCATCAGGAGTACCTGTCCATCAGGAGTACCCGCCACCTCACCTGAGTACCCGCCACCTCAAAGTACCCGCCACCAGTCCATCAGAAGTACCTGTCCATCAGGAGTACCTGTCCATCAGCAGTACCTGTCCATCAGCAGTACCCGCCACCTCACCTGAGTACCCGCCACCTCAGAGTACCCGCCACCAGTCCATCAGGAGTACCTGTCCATCAGGAGTACCCGCCACCAGTCCATCAGGAGTACCTGTCCATCAGGAGTACCTGTCCATCAGCAGTACCCGCCACCTCACCTGAGTACCCGCCACCTCAGAGTACCCGCCACCAGTCCATCAGCAGTACCTGTCCATCAGGTGTACCAGCCACCTCACCAGAGTACCCGCCACCAGTCCATCAGAGTACCTGTCCACCAGAGTACCTGCCACCTCACCAGAGAACCTGCCACCAGAGTACCTGCCACCTCACCAGCGTACCCGCCACCAGAGTACATACAGCCACTATGTCCAGAAAGGTGTACACCCCAGAAGAAGCATACCAAATACTCAGTCTGACCGATGAGAGCAACAGGGAGCTCTCACCGCTCAGTTCTGATTCCGATTCTGGTTTGGAATATGAGCCCCCCGAAGGCAGCACATCAGGATCCGAATTAGAGGAGGACACAGTCCGTCCAAAAAGAAGACGGTCTGAACACCAGGCAGCTACCAGCAGTGCCAACGGCGGTATAGCCAAGGAGGCGAGGCCCAGTACAAGCGCTGCTAGACCCCAGGAGGAAAGGCCCAGTGCAAGTACACGCCAAAGAAGTAGGACCCGAACCCAGCTTCCAGATGGCTTGGCAAACCCATTGTGGCTGCCTTCTACCTCAGGGTCAGCCACGATCCCCCCTTTTACAGCACAGCCAGGTGTGCAGGTCAACACTGCAGATTTTTCCAAACTTGATTTTTTTAATGTATTTTTCCCTGATGAATTGGTTCAAGGCATTGT
Source organism: Rana muscosa (assembly GCA_029206835.1). Lineage (NCBI taxonomy): Eukaryota > Metazoa > Chordata > Amphibia > Anura > Ranidae > Rana > Rana muscosa. The sequence continues at coordinate 1,072,179,773 of CM055116.1, read as the reverse complement.
GGACCAAACTAATCTTTTTGCTCAACAATTTATTGAAAACAACCATAGCTCCAGCTATGCCCGCCCTTTTGTATGGAGACCCCTAACAGTGGTGGAGCTTAGATTGTTTTTAGGCCTAACGCTTAACATGAGGCTTACAAAAAAAATGAAATGAATAGGTATTGGTCGAAGAAACCCATCCACCATATGCCAATTTTTACATCGGCCATGTCCAGGTCCCGATATGAACTTATAATGCGGTTCCTGCATTTCAGTGACAACTCACAGTGCCCCCCCCCCAGATCACCCAAACTTTGACAAATTATATAAAATTCGCCCCCTAATTAATTTTTTTTCCAAGAAGTTTGCCGAACTTTATGTCCCTGACCAAAACATTTCTGTGGACGAATCCCTGGTGCATTTCACAGGCCGGCTGGGAATCAAGCAATATATCTCCAGTAAGCGGGCGAGGTACGACTTGAAGCTCAACAAGCTCTGTGAAAGCGCCACTGGTTATGTGCACTCATTCCGCGTGTACGAAGGCAAAGATTCCCAGCTCGAGCCCCCTGAGTGTCCATCGTGCATGGGAATAAGTGGAAAAATTGTTTGGGAGTTGTATTCCCACTCCTCCAAAAGGGGTATCATATTTACATGGACAACTATTATACCAGCCTGCCCCTTCTCCGCCACCTCTACCTAAAAAAAACTCTGGCCTGTGGTACAACAAGAATTAACAGAAAGGGCTTCCCACAGCGTCTTGTCACCACAACCATTCAAAGGGGGGAATCGGCAAGCTTGAGGAGCGATGAAGTGTTGGCTGTGAAGTGGAGGGATAGGAGAGATGTGTACATCATGTCCACCATCCACGATGACACCTCGGTGGAACTTCACAGAAGACGCAGTACCGTTCGCAAGCCTTCCTGCATCAATGAGTACAATAAATTCATGGGGGGGTGTGGATTTAAATGACCAAATGTTGCAGCCCTATCTTTCAACCCAAAAATCCCTCTTCTGGTATAAAAAAATCGCAATTTACTTTTTTCATTTGGCCCTGTTAAATTCTTTCATAATCTACCAAAAATCAACAGAAAGACCCACCACCTTCATGATATTTATTGAAGACATTGTCACTGCCCTGATCTACCAACAAACATCCCCCCCAGAAAGCATTCACTCAGATTGTGTCAGCAGACTACATGAGCGCCATTTTTCAGACCATATTCCATCATCAAGATCCGGAAGACGACGCCAAAAAAGATGTCGGGTGTGCACCAGAAGAGGAATTAGGAAAGACACCAGCTTCCATTGTCCCAACTGTCCCTCCCAACCTGGCCTTTGCATCGGAAAATGCTTCAAGCTATATCACACGCTCGAAAACTATTAGCCCATATTTCTAATACTGCCATTTCCCCGTTTTCAATTTGTCCTGAATATTTCCCTGCCTCAACCAACCATATCATTGTCTTCCATGTAAACTGACCCTGGCCTGTTTCTCGACTACGCCTCTGCCTACCGTCTGCATTGTTTATCCGCCATGTTTCTGCCTTTCACATGAACTGACCCTGGACTGTATCGACTATGCCTCTGCCTACCGTTTATTTCTGCCTTTTACCTGCACTGACCTCGGCCTGTTGACCATGTTTTTGCCTGCCCCCTTGGACTGATATTTCACCCTGCTACACAGGGGTCTCACATATGTGAGGGGCTCCAGAATAGTGTTCTGAGTTCAGAAAACCAGTTTTGGTTTTCTGTGTTCCCAGAACAGGGTCTGGTTGTCCGGAGGCTTCAAAGCGATTTGGGTGGGAGAAGCTTCTACCCCTGTCCCCATTCTTTCCTGACCGTTGCCCTAAGCTTGATGGTCCTGCCTGCTCCCTGGACAAAATACTCTGGCTGTGCTGACCATACCTCTGCCTGCTGCATGTACTAACTATGGACAGTATTTCTGCCTGCTGCATGGACGATCCTTTGTTCCTTTTGCTGCTGCTGACCACATCCCTGCCTGCTATCTGGACCAATGCTTTGGCTGTGCTAACATCATCTCTACCTGTACTGACTATTCCTGCCTGCTGCCTGTTTTGCTGTTGCTGTCCACGTTCCTGCCTGCTGCCTGGACCGATGCTCTCCTCTTTGGACCACTGCACTACAAAAACCACAGGTAATCTTTTCTTTACCCTTTTCTCAGAAGAATGTATTTTGGTTTATAATTGGTATGTACAGTACATGCTATGTGTTAGAAATATGAAGGGCCTTCAATAATGTGATAGGTTGTCAGGAATTTATGTGTGTAATTTATGCTCCTAGAACATGTGACGGTGCTACTTAGATGTTGGGCCTCTGTATTTGGCCAGGCTGTGTAAAAGTCTCACACATTTGGTATCGCCCTACTCAGGAGGAGTAGCAGAATGTATTTTGGGGTGTCATTTTTGCTATGTACATGCTATGTGTTGGCAATATCTTATAAATGGACAACTTTGTATAAAAAAAATGCGTTTTCATTTTTTTCCCACATATTCCAAAAACTTCTGGAAAAAAATGAACCGTTCAAAAGACTCATTATGCCTCATAGATTATACGTTGGGGTGTTAGCTTTCCAAAATAGGGTCATTTTATGGGCGTTTCCATTGTCCTGGTGCTCCAGGGTCTTCAAAACTGTAATAGGTGGTTGAGAAATGAGATGTGTAATTTATGCTCCTAGAATGCCTGAAGGTGCTATTTCAATGTTGGGCCTCTGTATTTGGCCAGGCTGTGTAAAAGTCTCACACATTTGGTATCGCCATACTCTGGAGGAGTAGCAGAATGTATTTTGAGGTGTCATTGCAAGTATGCATGTGCTGTGTGAGAGAAATAACTTGTTATTATGACAATTTTGTGCAAAAAAATAAAGATTTAAAAAAAAAAAAAAAAAAAATCCCAAGAATTGTGGGAAAAAAGTACAACTTCAAAAAACTCACAATGCCTCTTACTTTCCAAAAAGTGGTAATTTGGGGGGTATTTGTACTTTCCTGGCTTGTTAGGGTCTCAAGAAATGAAATAGGCCTTCAGTACATCAGGTGTGATCCGCTTTGCACCATAGCTTGTAGACTCTATAACTTTCACAGAGACCAAATAATATATACTTTTTTGGTTATTTTTACTAAAGATATGTAGCAGTATACATTTTGGCCCAATTTTATGAAGAAAAATTACTTATTTGCAAAATTTTACAATAGAAACTAAAAAAAAGTTTTTCTTTTTCGTACATCACGGGACACAGAGCGACATAGTCATTACTAATGGGTTATATAGTTACCGTCAGGTGCTGGCACTGGCAACTTCCAAAACCGGAAGTACCCTCCCCTATATAAGCCCCTCCCATCCGGGAGCACCTCAGTTTTTTGCCAGTGTCTAAGGTGTTGGCCAAGAAGAAACATGTGTTTTTCACTGAGCTTGCGTACAGGTTCTTTTGGGCCTCAGTAAGCTATTCCGGATCCGACCAAAAAAGCTTCATAGCTAAACGGTCGGTACCCGGGCCTTGCAGAGAAGAGCAAGGTTCTGCCTGTAATGCTTCTCTTAGGAGAGCTGGACCCTGGGATCCAGAGCTCTGGTCATACCCACGACCAAGATGTTTTCTGTGCAGGGTGCTATACAGGTCCAGGGGAGTGGAATCCTTGGGAACCCGGTCCCTGAAGGTTTGATTACAATGCCTGCCGTGATAGGTGAAGTTTGGGCTTTTGTGGACCAAACAAAGTCCTGCGGCGGGGAACAGGTAAGTGGGGGCCCCCAGGAACTTGGTTCTATTGGGGGACCCCCAAGCCTAATTTGTCTTTCTGTCTGTTACCTAATGGTATTCCCGCTAATATCTGTGCATGCCTGTAACTACTAAAAAAATGTAATAATTTTTAATAGTGGTCAAGAAAAAAAAAAAAAAAAAGAATGTTTTTTTATATATGTTTAGTATATTAAACTGCGGTGCCTGTGTTTGTCCACTAGAGGCCGCTGTGGAATGTTTTTCTTGTCATATGGACTAGTTTCTTCTCAGAGAGCAAAGTCCAGGCAGCTGGTGAGTTCTCCTACAGGAAACTGTTTCCTCTGCCATGTTGCAGTGTTCGTCTATCCCCCGGCCTGCGGCAAAAGGGGCCCTGGCTCCTGTCCCTGGTTTCCATGTTTGAAAATTAGCGCCGAGGCGCACGTGGCCGCGCGCGTGCACGCGCCTCTATATATAGAGGTGGCCGGAAAAAGGGGCGGGGCCTGGGGGATGACGCTCTGTGCGCGCCGCAGCGCTTCTGCGCATGTGCGGGCGTCCCAGCAGGTTTTAAAAAGCCACATTATTGCAGTAAGCTGGCTATGAAGTACAGAGACAGAGCTGACAACATTTAAAGGCATACAGCAAGCGGTTGATACAGGCATCCCCTAGAAAGGCACATTAGTAGACACCAACTGTTTATTATAGCAGCATTTATGCTAGACTATTATCAGTAACTGGTGTATTTTCGGCTGGAATACCTCAGCTTTGTGGCTTAGGAATATGCCGTCTAAAAACTCCGGGACTAGAAATTCCAGGAGGAATAGGGGGTCTCCATCGGGCTCTGAGGATCTTGGGCATGCTTTGGCTGCACCAGTCTCCCCTGAAGAATCAGAGGTTAGTGACCGTAGGGCACCCCCAGGAGTACCTGGTACTGTGGCTGTCCCCAGTTCACCTGCTCCTGTGTATGTAACAGAGGAGGTTTTTTCCTCAGCTCTGGGAGGGCTGGAAGAGAGATTGTCAGCACTAATTGCTGCTTCCCTGTCACAGGAGAAAAGTGCTCGATCTCCGTCTCCTCCCTCAGAGTGCCTGTTAACAGAGCAACAGTCCCATACAGAGGTCGACCTACCTGAGGGGGATCAGGATGAGGTTGATTCAGTTGTAGAGGAATCAACAGTGGAGGAGCCGTTCTCAGCATCACATGCTGAGAGGTTATGGGTTCAGTCCCTGACTAATATGGTCCGATCAGCATTTAAAATGCCACTTGCGGAGCCATCCTCCTCTTCTGTCTCCTCGTTGGGGTCGCTAAAAGCTCCCCAGACTGTTTGTTCTTTCCCGATCCATCCTTTATTGGAGGGGCTCATTTACCAGGATTGGGAGCATCCTGACAAAATATTTACTCCCCCCAAGAGATTTCCGGTGGTCTATCCTATGGAGGATAAGTTCGTCAGAAAATGGAAGGTCCCTACAGTGGACGCAGCCATCTCTTGTGTGAATAAATCACTGACATGTCCGGTGGAAAATTGTCCAAATGTTCAAGGACCCAATAGATAAAAAATTGGAGTCCTTATTGAAATCTGCTTTTTCTACAGCAGGATTGGTGACACAACCAGCAGTGGCAGCTATAGGGGTCTGCCAAGCAGTGAAGGATCAGTTGAAACAGGTCTTAAGGGACGTGCCAGATCAGCAGGCGCTTGCTCTAGCTGATCTACCTAGAGCCTTATGCTTTGCGGTGGACGCTATAAAGGATTCAATCCATCAGGCCTCCCGCCTTACGCTGTCTGTAGTACATATGCGCAGGCTTCTATGGCTCAAAAACTGGTCTGCTGAAGCTCCCTGTAAAAAATTGCTGGTCAGCTTCCCATTTCATGGGGAGCGTTTATTCGGGGAAGACCTGGACAAGTATATCCAGAGAATTTCCAGCGGTAAAAGTACACTCTTGCCGGTCAAAAATAGAGTTAGAGGTCCCTCTTTTAAGAGGCCGGCTTCTCCAGTCCCTAGGACATCGGCTGTGAAACAGTTCCGACGGCCTCCCCGGTCAAATCCCGGAGGTAAAAATCAGGGACAGTTGCAGGGTAACAAGAAGCCCTGGAGCAGGAGAGGTACAAAACCTCCCCCAAAGTCAAATGCATGAAGGGTTGCCCCCACCCAATCGGGTGGGGGGAAGACTTCAGTTGTTCACAGAAACCTGGCGGGACACGATCCGAGACAGATGGGTGCTCTCCGCAGTAAATCTGGGATACAAATTGGAGTTAAAAAACTCCCCTCCTTCCCGCTTTATAAGGTCGAACGTGCCAAGGGATCCCCAGAAGAGAGGATCCCTCCTGTTGGCACTGGAACAATTATTGCTTCAAGCAGTAATTATAGAGGTCCCCCTGGAAGAATGGGGGTTCGGGTTTTACTCAAACCTCTTTACAGTTCCGAAGCCAAACGGGGACGTGAGGCCCATATTAAATCTAAAAGGGCTAAACAAATTCCTGCATATCAGGACTTTCCGGATGGAGTCGATCCGATCGGTAGCCACTGCCCTACAAGGGGAGGAATGGTTAGCCTCGATCGACATCAAAGATGCGTATTTGCACATCCCCATCTTTCCAGCCCACCAAAAATTTCTACGCTTTGCGATAGAAGGGCGCCATTTTCAGTTCAGAGCCTTACCCTTCAGTCTGGCCACAGCACCAAGAGTGTTCACAAAAATTCTGGCCCCATTATTGGCCAATCTAAGAACACGAGGTGTAACGATAATGGCATATCTAGACGACTTGTTGCTGATAGACCACTCAGTGGAAAAACTAGAAGTGGTTGTTCACGAGACAATCAAGTATCTGGAATATCACGGTTGGATTATCAACCGAGACAAGTCAGCCCTAGAACCAGTCAAAAGTCTGGAATACTTGGGGCTAAGGCTGGATTCAGACCAGAGAAAAATTTTCTTGCCTCAAGAAAAGGGGTCGTCTTTGAGAGATTTGATCCACTTAGTGGGTTCAAAAAGACAGCCATCCATACGCCTGTGCATGAGGCTGCTGGGAAAAATGGTGGCATCATTCGAAGCAGTACCCTACGGTCAATTCCATTCAAGGAAGTTGCAAAGGGCCATACTGTCAGCCTGGAACAAAAAAGTTCAGGCTCTGGACGTACCAATGTCCTTGTCCCCTTCCGTTCGCAGAAGCCTCCGTTGGTGGTTGGTTCCCCGGAATCTGGAAAGAGGGAAATCCTTCAGTCCGATTTCCTGGAAGGTGGTCACTACAGATGCCAGCCTTTTAGGCTGGGGAGCAGTACTGGAGCAATGGTCTCTCCAGGGCAGATGGTCGGATGCGGAAAAGGCCCTGCCCATCAATCTCTTAGAGATACGAGCAGCCCGGTATGCCCTAGTAGCATGGACATCCAAACTCCAAGGGTCCCCTGTCAGAGTTCAGTCAGACAATGCCACAGCAGTGGCATATATCAATCGTCAGGGGGGCACCAGGAGTCGTGCAGCCCAAAGGGAAGTAAATTACATCCTGAGATGGGCAGAAAGATATGTCCCAGCCATATCTGCGGTATTCATTCCAGGGGTGGAGAATTGGAAGGCAGACTTTCTAAGTCGCCAACAATTATGCCCAGGGGAATGGTCCCTTCATCCCGAGGTTTTCCGGACAATATGTCAGCGGTGGGGAACACCGGATGTAGATCTGCTAGCATCCAGGTTCAACACGAAAGTGGACAGGTTTGTCTCTTGGACAAGGGATCCCCTAGCGTGCGGCTCGGATGCCCTAGTGTTCCCTTGGGATCAGTTCAAGCTGATATATGCATTCCCACCGCCACAATTGTTACCTCGATTACTCCGCAGAATCAGGGTAGAAAAGAAACCAGTGATTCTGGTGGCTCCAGCGTGGCCCCGAAGAGCATGGTACGCGGAGATCGTAAAAATGTCTGTGGGGAGTCCTTGGACCCTCCCACATCGTCCGGACCTGCTTTCGCAGGGACCAATATACCACCCTTCCTTACCAGCCCTAGGTTTGACGGCCTGGCTATTGAAGCCCACATTCTAAAAAAGAGAGGGCTCTCTAATGCTGTGGTGTCTACCATGATCAATGCCAGGAAACCGGTATCCAGGCAGATCTACTATAGAATCTGGAAGGCGTACATCGCCTGGTGTGAAGCCAAGAAATGGCATCCACGTAAATACGTAATAGGTAGAATTCTGGACTTCCTACAATGGGCTGTAGATAGGAAGCTTGCCTTGAGTACTATCAAAGGTCAGATTTCGGCCTTGTCAATATTTTTTCAAAGGCCCTTGGCTTCGCATTCACTAGTCAAAGCCTTTATACAAGGAGTGATGCGTATTAGTCCTCCGGTTAGTATTCCCATATGTCCATGGGATCTAAACTTGGTTCTGTCGGTTCTACAGAAACAACCATTTGAACCATTACAGCATATTTCCTTGGTGCTTCTCACCAGGAAATTGATTTTTCTAGTAGCCATTTGTTCGGCTAAAAGAGTATCGGAATTAGCAGCTATGTCCTGTAAGGAGCCATATCTGGTTATCCATAAGGACAGAGTAGTGTTACGTCCTCATCCAGCCTTTCTTCCTAAGGTGGTATCGAGGTTTCATTTGAACCAAGATGTGGTTCTTCCTTCTTTTTTCCCCAAACCTACTTCGGTAGAGGAAAAGTTATTGCATTCTTTGGATGTAGTAAGAGCAGTTAAAGCTTATCTAAAAGCCACTGCTCAGATTCGCAGAACGGATACTTTGTTTATACTGCCGGAAGGCCCCAGAAAGGGTCAGGCAGCGTCAAAATCTACTTTAGCCAAGTGGATTCGACAGGTCATTATGCAAGCTTATGGCTTGAGAAGGAGACCGCCTCCGTTCGAAGTTAGAGCGCACTCCACGAGAGCAGTTGGAACTTCATGGGCAGTGCATCACCAGGCCTCCCTGGCTCAAATCTGTAAGGCCGCAACATGGTCTTCAGTACACACGTTTACTAGGTTCTACCAGGTGGACGTTAGAAGTCAGGAGGATGTCGCCTTTGGGCGCAGTGTGTTGCAGGCCGCAAAAGATCCTCATGTCTGATAGCGCTCAGCTTATATATGGTGTATCCCCCCCCTCATTTGGCATTGCTTTAGGACATCCCATTAGTAATGACTATGTCGCTCTGTGTCCCGTGATGTACGAAAAAGAAAATAGGATTTTTATAACAGCTTGCCTGTAAAATCCTTTTCTTGGAGTACATCACGGGACACAGAGCTCCCGCCCCTCTTTGGGGACACTTATTGCTTTGCTACAAAACTGAGGTGCTCCCGGATGGGAGGGGCTTATATAGGGGAGGGTACTTCCGGTTTTGGAAGTTGCCAGTGCCAGCACCTGACGGTAACTATATAACCCATTAGTAATGACTATGTCGCTCTGTGTCCCGTGATGTACTCCAAGAAAAGGATTTTACAGGCAAGCTGTTATAAAAATCCTATTTTTTTTTTTTTTTTTAAATCGAACTTTTTTTGCTTATATTGCAAAAAATAAAAAACCTAGCAGTGATTAAATACCACCAAAAGAAAGCTCTGTTTGTGAGAAAAAAATGATAAAAATTTGATTTGGGTACAGTGTAGCATGACTGAGTAATTGTCATTCAAAGTGTGAGAGTGCTGAAAGCTACAAATTGGTCTGGTAAGGAAGGGTGTATAAAAGCCCTGAATTGAAGTGGTTAATGATGCATAAAGTGAAAAAAAAAGTCAAATATTCCTTTAAATATTGTACCTGGGGGGTGTCTAAAGTATGCCTGTGAAGTGCCACGTGTTTCCTGTGTTTAGAACTGTCCCTGCACAAAATTACATTTCTAAAGGAAAAAAAGCCATTTAAAACTGCTTGCGGCTTTAATGTAATGTCTGGTCCCGGTAATATGGATGAAAATCTTTATGAAAAATGGCATAGCTACCCCATCACACCCCCCCCACCCCAGCCCATTACCAGCCCCTTTGGGTCTTGTATGGATATTAAGGGGAACCCCGCACACAAAATAAAAAAGGCCCTATATACAGGTCCTTCTCAAAAAATTAACATATTGTGATAAAGTTCATTATTTTCTGTAATGTACTGATAAACATTAGACTTTCATATATTTTAGATTCATTACACACAACTGAAGTAGTTCAAGCCTTTTCTTGTTTTAATATTGATGATTTTGGCACACAGCTCATGACAACCCAAAATTCCTATCTCAAAAAATTAGCATATTTCATCCGACCAATAAAAGAAATGTTTTTAATACAAAAAAAGTCAACCTTCAAATAATTATGTTCAGTTATGCACTCAATACTTGGTCGGGAATCCTTTTGCAGAAATGACTGCTTCAATGCGGCGTGGCATGGAGGCAACCAGCCTGTGGCACTGCTGAGGTGTTATGGAGGCCCAGGATGCTTCGATAGCGGCCTTAAGCTCATCCAGAGTGTTGGGTCTTGCGTCTCTCAACTTTCTCTTCCCAATATCCCACAGATTCTCTATGGGGTTCAGGTCAGGAGAGTTGGCAGGCCAATTGAGCACAGTAATACCATGGTCAGTAAACCATTTACCAGTGGTTTTGGCACTGTGAGCAGGTGCCAGGTCGTGCTGAAAAATGAAATCTTCATCTCCATAAAGCTTTTCAGCAGATGGAAGCATGAAGTGCTCCAAAATCTCCTGATAGCTAGCTGCATTGACCCTGCCCTTGATAAAACACAGTGGACCAAAACCAGCAGCTGACATGGCACCCCAGACCATCACTGACTGTGGGTACTTGACACTGGACTTCAGGCATTTTGGCATTTCCCACTCCCCAGTCTTCCTCCAGACTCTGGCACCTTGATTTCCGAATGACATGTAAAATTTGCTTTCATCCGAAAAAAGTACTTTGGACCACTGTCCAATGTCCAACTGTCCAACAGTCCAGTGCTGCTTCTCTGTAGCCCAGGTCAGGCGCTTCTGCCGCTGTTTCTGGTTCAAAAGTGGCTTGACCTGGGGAATGTGGCACATGTAGCCCATTTCCTGCACACGCCTGTTCACGCTGGCTCTGGATGTTTCTACTCCAGACTTAGTCCACTGCTTCCGCAGGTCCTCCAAGGTCTGGAATCGGTCCTTCTCCACAATCTTCTTCAGGGTCCGGATACCTCTTCTCGTTGTGCAGCGTTTTCTGCCACACTTTTTCCTTCCCACAGACTTCCCACTGAGGTGCCTTGATACAGCACTCTGGGAACAGCCTATTCGTTCAGAAATTTCTTTCTGTGTCTTACCCTCTTGCTTGAGGGTGTCAATAATGGCATTCTGGACAGCAGTCAGGTCGGCAGTCTTACCCATGATTGCGGTTTTGAGTAATGAACCAGGCTGGGAGTTTTTAAAAGCCTCAGGAATCTTTTGCAGGTGTTTAGAGTTAATTAGTTGATTCAGATGATTAGGTTAATAGCTCGTTTAGAGAACCTTTTCATGATATGCTAATTTTTTGCGATAGGAATTTTGGGTTGTCATGAGCTGTATGCCAAAATCATCAATATTAAAACAAGAAAAGGCTTGAACTACTTCAGTTGTGTGTAATGAATCTAAAATATATGAAAGTCTAATGTTTATCAGTACATTACAGAAAATAATGAACTTTATCACAATATGCTAATTTTTTGAGAAGGACCTGTACTCTGAACAGCCGTATACAGGCGGTGCATACAAGACAGGGACTGTAGGTTTGTTCTTATGTAGAATCTGTTTGTAATTTTGAACAGGTACATTGTTTAAGTGTAGCTCCAGCCAAAAAATCTATTTTTAAGCTTTTTGGAAAACATAGGGAAGGGTTATCACCCCTGTAACATTTGTTTTGCTGTCTGTGCAGTGTGCACCTGTTCAGAACAGTTCACCTCACTTTCCGTCCTAATGACAAATGTTTTTTGAAAATATGGGGTTTTTATTGAAACAAGAATTGGTGATAAATAGAGTTGAGCGGACACCTGGATATTCGGGTTCGACGGGTTCGGCCGAACTTCGGAAAAAAGTTCGGGTTCGGGACCGAACTTTAACCTGAACCCGAACCCCATTGAAGTCAATGGGGACCCGGACTTCTGAGGACTAAAAAGGCTCTAAAAAAGTAATGGAAAGGGCTAGAGGGCTGCAAATGGCAGCAAAATGTTGTTAAGAGCATGGCAAGTGCCCTGCAAACAAATGTGGATAGGGAAATAACTTAAAATAACATAAAAAAAATAAAAAAATATGCTGGAGGCCCCCTTTTCAGCAGAAGAGGTACGGGAAGTCATTAAGAACCTCAGAAACTCAACGGCACGATGCCACACATATGGTGGGAATGCCCCAGAATACGCCCTTTCTGGAATAAATTATTAAATTTAATGGATAAGCTAGTGGGAAAATAAAATACTTTGAAATAAAAATGTAGTGGGGTGCTAAATTTAAGGGAAGTGTTTGAGTGGTAAATAGGCTCAAACACCCTAATTCTGTAGGATTCATGGACCATTTTGTCCTCGGGGGACAGTATTGGTGTGCAGTTCCCTGCGGTCTACAGGTGGCGTTGCCATGGTAGGCTAGGGTTGAACCGCGATACAGTGCTGTGCCTTTTGTGTCCCCTCTTGGCAGTAGTACAGCGGGGCGGTGAACCTGCTGTGCATGCCGGGAGAGCATATAAAAGGGGCAGACCTTTGACCTGGGGGCTGATGTCCAGTGGGGTCCGCGCCCAGGTGCCTTCTGCCTGGGTGCATGTGTTCCTGTTCCATCTCGGGCACCTTTAGCCCGGGGTGAGGTACTATCCTGGAGTTCCTGCTGCCCTGGGTATGGAGGCCTAGGGGCGGGAGTAAAGCCTGGAAACCAGAGCCTTCGTCTGGAGTCCGCTAAGGGTCGAGGAGTCTTAGGGTGCCGCCTCGTGTAGGGGACCCTGTTCCAGGGAAGGGAGGATCATTCTGATGGACCGATGCAGGAGTCATGGTGAAGGAAGGGTCTGTTGACTCCCTGGAGAGATGTCTTCCCCTTGATATGGGCTAGGTACGTAGAAGGAGAAGCTCAAGGTCATCTTGAGTGTATCAGAGGCCTTATTCACCCGGCCCGTGGCAGGGGCCTTATACACCCTGGTCTGTGGCAGAGACCAAAGTTCTCCAGGTCCGTGGCAGGGGCCTTGTACACCCGGTCTGTGGCAGAGACCAACCTCAAGGTCTGTGGTAGAGACCGTGCACCTAAAACTGTTTGAGAAACCTAAGCAGTGAAGTGAATGTGCTACGTTTGTGCCTGGACCTCCTCCACACCTTAAGCTGTCCTGTTTCTTTGCTCTAACCTTTTCTATCCGTGTAGAGTTTATTTTGCCATGAGAGAATAAGAGTTGTAGTTTCAGCTGGTGTGGACATTGACTTTACTGGGAATTAAAGGACTTGCCTCTACCTACAGTAGAGGTGAGAATCATCCTCTGGAGGAGTTTTGACTCCGGCTGTGGACACGGCCCGTCAAGTACACCGCTCAACCTCTTTATATAGGAGGGTACGGGCTGGTAGTTCAGTGTGCCTTTCTCCCTCCTGCGAGGAGCCAACAACATAAAGGCAGGTAAGGGGGAAAGGATCTGTGGGCTACAAAAAAATAAAATAAAAATGATAATCTTGACCTAGGAGGACGAGGTCCATATGGAGTAGGAGGTTGAAGTGGCGGTGGATGTGGCTGTGTAGGTGCAAGCGGCGGTGAAGGAGGACGAGGTAGCAAACACTGGTTCAAAAATACAACAATGGCTGGGTAAGGCCGGTGATGTGTCGAATGTTGTTTTTTTAGCATAGCACAGTAGAAGACAAATATATAGAAATGGTTTATTTCACACGCCTCCAGATATGCATTTCACACTGCAAAATATTTTTTGTGGCCCTAAATGGCGTTTTTTGGAAGACCACAACACACCCACAGTACGTAACCGCTGAATCACACAGCTACAGAACTGCAGAAAATGCCAAAAAAATGTTTTTTTTTTAGTATAGCACAGTACAAGAAAAATATATAGAAATTGTTTATTTCACACACCTCCAGATATGTATTTCACACTGCAAAATATTTTTTGTGGCCCTAAATGGCGTTTTTTGGAAGACCACAACACACCCACAGTACGTAACCGCTGAATCGCACAGCTACAGAACTGCAGAAAATGCTATTCAAAAAAAATGTTTTTTTCTTAGTATAGCACAGTAGAAGAAAACTATATATAAATTGTTTATTTCACACACCTCCACATATGTATAACACACTGCAAAATATTTTTTGTGGCCCTAAATGCCTCTTTTTGCAAGCGTACATTAAAGTGCAAATTTTTTTTTTTTTTTTTTTTTTGCCCAATGGGTCTTTTGGAAAAGAGCACAATAAAGTGCCTTTTTTTTTTTGTCCTAAATGGATCTTTTTCCAAGAGCAGAATACACCCACAGTATGGAAACGGTGTATCTCTCAACGTAATATATGCAGTGCTGGTGCACTGAGCTTGCAGATAAAAGGTAGATTTTCTCTGACACTGGGCTCATAGCAGTGTAAAAAGACTGCACTGCAACACAAACAGGTAAACCTTTGCAGATCGCTGAGTTATATCTCTGAATCTGGACTCCTATTCCTCTATAATATATCTCTCTCCCTAAAAGCAAAAAACAGGAACCTGGCCCTACACTACACTGTCTCTATCTTTTCCCTCAGATTCCAGAATCAGGACTAACTCATGTATTTTTCTATCTCTCCCTAAAAGCAGCAGTAGCAGACTAGATCCTCTCCCTATCTATTCTGAAGCAGAGTGACGTGTGTGCTGTGTGCCTCTAGCTTATATAGAAGCTGGGTCACATGTTGCACTGACCAATCACAGCCATGCCATTAGTAGGCATGGCTATGATGGCCTCTAAGGGCACACCAGCTAATCAAAAGGTGATTGGCTGGCCCCTGAAGCATTTCTAAATGCGTAATTAGATTGCCGAACCCGAACCCGGACTTTTGCGCAAAGTCCGGGTTCGGGTTCGGGAAAAAGCTAAAGTTCGGTACGGACCCGACCTTTACAGTTCGGATTCGCTCAACACTCGTGATAAAGCATCAGTGGAGAGAAGACACTTTTTTTCCCATATTAACTCTTACAGGAGAGAATTTGCCTTCCTAGGGGTAGATTTCCTCTCACTTCCTGTTGTATCCTTCCGTTTGCAAGAAGGAGTCGTTTGTAAGTTGGATGTTTGAAAGTAGGGGCCTGCCGTATATACTCAGCTGAAATTTGCCCCTTACATGTTGGTGTTGCCACAACACTGTGAGCCCTCACAGTTACTCTTGGTGGGCGCATGAATGGGCCCTGCTGTGAATTATTAGATCAAGAATTGTAATTGCATGCCCCTGTTGAACAGGGGCTGAAAAATTGGGCCTTTGGTGGTGGTGGTGTTGACACAACACTGTAAGGCCTCACAGTTACTCTTGGTGGGCGCAGGAATGGGCCCTGCTGTGAATTATTAGATCAAGAATTGTAATTACATGCCCCTGTTAAACAGGGGCAGAAAAATTGGGCCTTAGGCACTGGTGCCACAACACTGCAACCCCTCACAGATACTGTACTTGGAGCACAGCAATGAGCCCTGTTGCAAAGTATTGCATCAAAAATTGTAATTACACGCCCCTGTTAAACAGGGGCTGAAAAATTGGGCCTTAGCCACTGGTGCTGGTGCCACGACACTGCAACCTCTCCCAGATACTCTAGTTGGAGTGCAGGAATGAGCCCTGCTGCAAAGCATTGCATAATTTTTTTTAATTACATGCCCCTGTTAAACAGGGGCTGAAAAATTGGGCCTTAGCCACTGGTGGCGGCACCCAGAAACAAAAATGTTCTTCCAAGCTATCATCATCAATCGGATCATTGAGGAGGAGGAGGATAGTCAGTCAACATAACAGGACAGTCTCTCAGCATCAGTCTTGAAGGGATGTGACATTTTAAAATAAATTAGTCTGTTATATCAGCTTCAGGTGTTTGGTAGCTGGTGGTGATCCAAGACTGGTTCATCTTTATGAAGGTCAGTCGATCAACCGAGTCGGTGGACAGGCACACCCTGTGATCCGTGACAAATCCTCCAGCAGCACTGAATGTGCATTCTGAAAGAACGCTGGATGCAGGACAGGCCAGTAGCTCAATTGCATACTGTGCAAGCTCTGGCCAGTGATCCATCCTCAAGACCCAGTAAGCCAGAGGATTTTCGGTGGGGAAGGTGTCCAAGTCTGACCTTGCCCCTAGGTATTCCTGCACCATGTATATCAGACGCTGGCGATGGTTGCTGGAACCGATCATACCTTGGGGCTGCGGACTAAAGAATTGTCTGAACGCATCGGTCAGACGGCCACCTTCCCCACCGCTCCTTCTTTGACTGACCAAAGCCTCAGCAACTCGTTGTCCAGGACCAGGAGTTTGTAACCTCCCAGTCTCTGGGAACGCGTTGCACAGACCTTTCTGCAAGGCCTCCCGGAGTTGTCTCATCCTCTGCTCCCTCTGCGACGGTAACATAAGGTCCGCAACCTTACCCTTGTACCGTGGATCAAGGAGAGTGGCCAGCCAGTAATGGTCCCTCTCCTTGATCCGAAGAATACGAGGATCCTTCCGCAGACTTTGCAGGATCAGGGAGGCCATGCAGCGTAGGTTAGCTGAGGCATTCGGTCCGGAGTCCTCTGGGTCACTAAGGACGACATGATCCGCAGCCACCTCCTCCCAGCCACGTACAAGTCCACTGGTTTCTTGGGACTGTAAATCATCCCTAAAAGACTGCTGCTGATGATGCTGAGTGCCAGCCTCCACCTCCATGCTGACACAATCCTCCTCCTCCTCCTCCTCCTCCTCTTCCTGTGCGATGGGTGGGACAGAAGGAACACTGTCTGGGTAAAGGGGGCCTTGAGAGGCAAGGAAGTCCTCCTCTTCCTGCCTCTGTTCTGCCTCAAGTGCCCTGTCCATTATTCCACGCAGCGTATGTTCCAACAGGTGGACAAGAGGTACAGTGTCACTGATGCATGCACTGTCACTGCTCACCATCCTCGTGGCCTCCTCAAATGGTGCCAGGACAGTGCATGCATCCCTGATCATGCCCCACTGGCGTGGTGAAAAAAACCCGAGCTCCCCTGACCCTGTCCTGGTGCCGTAGTCGCACAGGTACTCATTGATGGCCCTCTGCTGCGTGTGCAGCCGCTGCAGCATGGCCAACTTTGAGTTCCACCTGGTGGGCATGTCACATATAAGGCGGTTCTTGGGCAGGTTCAACTCCTTTTGAAGCTCAGCGAGGCGAGCACTGGCATTATAAGATCTGCGGAAATGCACACAGACTTTCCTGGCCTGCCTCAGGACATCCTGTAAGCCTGAGTACCTGCCCAAGAACCGCTGCACCACCAGGTTAAGGACGTGAGCCACACAGGGCACATGGGTCAGTTGTCCCTGTCGGAGGGCGGAGAGGAGGTTGGTGCCATTGTCGCAAACCACCATTCCTGGCTTAAGCTGGTGTGGCGTCAACCAGCTCTCGGCCTGCCCCTGCAGAGCAGACAGAACCTCTGCCCCAGTGTGGCTCCTGTCCCCCAAACACACCAGCGCAAGCACGGCATGGCATCTTTTTGCCTGCGTACTTGCGTAGCCCCTTGAACGCCTACGGAGCACCGCTGGTTCCGAGGACAAAGCACAGGAAGAGGCCATGGAGGAAGAAGAGGAGGGGGTGGAGGAGAGAGGTGTGTCACAACCAGTAGTAGCATTTTGGAGGCGTGGCGGCGGAACAACCTCCAACACTACTGCACCTTGTCCTGCATCCTTCCCAGCTGCCAAAAGAGTGACCCAATGGGCCGTGAAAGAAAGGTAACGTCCCTGTCCATGCCTGCTAGACCATGAGTCAGCGGTAATATGCACCTTACCGCTGACCGCCCTGTCCAGCGAGGCCAAGACATTGCCTTCCACATGCCGGTAGAGAGCCGGAATCGCCTTCCATGAGAAAAAGTGGCGTTTGGGAACCTGCCACTGAGGAACCGCACATTGCACAAACTCACGGAAGGGGGCCGAGTCTACCAACTGAAAAGGCAGCAGTTGAAGCGCTAGCAATTTAGCCAAGCTAGCATTCAACCGCTGGGCATGTGGATGGCTGGGAGTGAACTTCTTTTGAAGGTCCAGCAGCTGGGGCAGGGAAATTTGCCTGCTAGAATCGGACGTCGGTGTACTGCTAGCAGAGTGCCCGCAAGTACTTGGCTTTGACACACCTAATTCTACACCTTCATTCCTCTCAGTGCAGGTTTTAGAGAGGACTGAAGGTATAGTGGGGTTAGAGATCCCAGCTGATGCGGTGCAAGAAGAGGTCCGCTTTGTTCTTTGGTGTGGGTCTTTAAGGTAGGCTTGCCAACGAGCTGCATGGCAGGTCAACATATGTCTGGTCAAGCATGTGGTGCCCAAGCGGGTGATGTTTTGGCCACGCGATATACGCTTGAGACATATGTTGCAAACAGCAGTTGTGCGATCTGATGCACTCGACTCAAATAAGGCCCACACCAAAGAACTTTTTGAATAACGGGCAGAGGCAGCGCCCTGCACAGGCGGAGCTCTGCGGTGTGATTCCGTTGGTGTGCTGCCTTTACGCTGGCCCCCCGAGGGCATCCTGCCTCGTTGGAGATGTGCCTCCTCCTCATCCTCCTCCACTCTCCTATTAGGCACCCACGTGGAGTCCGTGACCTCATCATCCCCTCCCTCATCACTGGAGCCAATCTGGCAGTATGCTGCAGCTGCTGGAACATGACTGCCAGATTGGTGTCCTTCTTGAGCATCCCCTCTCTCTGCTCTCACTTCCTCTAGCTGGGTATCATCATCAGACCCTTCGAAACGCTGGGCATCCTCCTGGAGCATGTACCCAACACTGTGCTCAAACAGTTCGGGGGACTCCTCAGGAGGACATGGTTGGTCTAGGGAAGGAGTGACTGATGATGACATTGATACCAGGAAAGAGGACGCTTTGGCAGCTGCTTTGCCAGTACCCTGAGCCTGGGTGAGAGAGGATGAGGAGGATAAGGAGGGCTTGGTCATCCACTCTACCAAGTCTTCGGCATGATGCGGCTCAACACGTCCAGCTGCCGAAAAGAAGGACAAGCGTGTCCCATGGCCACGTGCTGATGGCGATGCACCGCGTCCACGACCAGCACTGTTGTCTCTAGACACAGAGCCTGCTTGCCCTCTTTTATTGGCTCCTGACTGTCTGCCTCTCCTTGTTTGCCTTCCAGACATTCTAATGGCCTGCAGGGAGATGGGAAAACCAGCAATAAGGCCTAGCTTCAGGAGTATATTTTGCAGGAATCACACTACGCCTGCTGTAAGTGCTGCAAATGCCTGTTGGTGTAACACACCAGGAAAACACAGCAATACGGGCTAACTTCAGGTGTATAATGTGCAGGAGGCACACTCCACCCGCTGTAAGTGCTGCAAATGCCTGTTGGTGTAACACACCAGGAAAACGCAGCAATACGGGCTAACTTCAGGTGTATAATGTGCAGGAGGCACACTCCGCCCGCTGTAAGAGCTGCAAATGCCTGTTGGTGTAACACACCAGGAAAACACAGCAATACGGGCTAACTTCAGGTGTATAATGTGCAGGAGGCACACTCCGCCCGCTGTAAGTGCTGCAAATGCCTGTTGGTGTAACACACCAGGAAAACACAGCAATACAGGCTAACTTCAGGTGTATAATGTGCAGGAGGCACACTCCGCCCGCTGTAAGTGCTGCAAATGCCTGTTGGTGTAACACACCAGGAAAACACAGCAATACGGGCTAACTTCAGGTGTATAATGTGCAGGAGGCACACTCCGCCCGCTGTAAGTGCTGCAAATGCCTGTTGGTGTAACACACCAGGAAAACACAGCAATACGGGCTAACTTCAGGTGTAATATGATCAGGAGGCACACTCCGCCTGCTGTAAGTGCTGCAAATGCCTGTTGGTGTAACACATCAGGAAAACACAGCAATACGGGCTAACTTCAGGTGTAATATGATCAGGAGGCACACTCCGCCCGCTGTAAGTGCTGCAAATGCCTGTTGGTGTAACACACCAGGAAAACACAGCAATACGGACTAACTTCAGGTGTATAATGTGCAGGAGGCACACTCCGCCCGCTGTAAGTGCTGCAAATGCCTGTTGGTGTAACACACCAGGAAAACACAGCAATACGGGCTAAGTTCAGGTGTATAATGTGCTGGAGGCACACATTACGCCCGCTGTAAGTGCTGCAAATGCCTGTTGGTGTAACACACCAGGAAAACACAGCAATACGGGCTAACTTCAGGTGTAATATGATCAGGAGGCACACTCCGCCCGCTGTAAGTGCTGCAAATGCCTGTTGGTGTAACACACCAGGAAAACACAGCAATACGGGCTAACTTCAGGTGTATAATGTGCAGGAGGCACACTCCGCCCGCTGTAAGTGCTGCAAATGCCTGTTGGTGTAACACACCAGGAAAACACAGCAATACGGGCTAACTTCAGGTGTATAATGTGCAGGAGGCTTAGCAACAATGACACTGACACTGTCCCCTGCCTATCCTTCTCTCTCCCTGCACACAAGGTTTATCAAAGAATATGACACTGACACTCTCCCTGCCTATCCTTCTCTCTCCCTGCACACAAGGTTTAGCAAAGAATATGACACTGACACTGTTCCCTGCCTATCCTTCTCTCTCCCTGCACACAAGGTTTATCAAAGAATATGACACTGACACTCTCCCTGCCTATCCTTCTCTCTCCCTGCACACAAGGTTTAGCAAAGAATGTGACACTGACACTGTCCCCTGCCTATCCTTCTCTCTCCCTGCACACAAGGTTTAGCAAAGAATATGACACTGACACTCTCCCTGCCTATCCTTCTCTCTCCCTGCACACAAGAATAGCACAAAGAATATCACACTGTCCCTGCCTATCCTTCTCTTTCCCTGCGCCGGAACACACTACACAAGGCCGCTGCGCTGGCGGCCTTTTATAGTGTGGGGCGTGTGCTAAACCCCCTGAGCTATAATTGGCCACAGGCAACCTGCCTGTGGCCAATTATGGCTCTCCTAGCTGCCGGCGCTGTGATTGGCCAAGCATGCGGGGTCACAGTGCATGCTTGGCCAATCACAGCGCCGGCATTGCACTGCGATGGCGCAGTGTATTGTGGGCCGTTCGCGTCACTCGAATTTGGCGCAAACGGCCCAAATCGTTCGATGTTCGCCGAACGGTCGAACAGCGGATGTTCGAGTCGAACTTATGTTCGACTCGAACACTGAGCTCATCCCTAAACTGGAACACGCTGTTGTATACACAGATTCAGAGCATCCCAAATGTAGCACTACCCCCGTAGGAGCTGCTGGTTTGTTTTTGGGTTTGCACGTTACCTCTTTAGCTTCGTTGTCAGAAAGTAAAACCTTCAACAGTCAGGCTTTATTCTTTTCTTCTGCAGTGGAAATTGAGAGAAAGTAGAAGGTAGGAGAAGAATAGGGGAAGGTTCAGGCACGCGGTACAGAATGCACAAATCAGTTCAAAGTTTATATCAATCATTCACCACTCTCTCAGTAGAGTGGGTATTGCTCACCTCGATAGTCCCCTCTCACATGGCCTAACAGCCGGGATGATGCACGAACCAGTAACAAGACAGCCTCTGCCGCAGACTGCTCAAGATGGAGTCGGTCTCTGCCACAGACCTTCTTTTAGAGATAGTTTAATAGATAGTCCAGGAATCCTCTGCCACAGGATTTTAAAGTCCCAAACTTCCAGCCATACAGTAAGAGAGCCTTTAAGCCGATCCGGCGAACTGCAGGGCTTTTAGTAGATTGGATCCCTCCTCAACAAGGTCACCAGGCCTCACCCGAGACATCAGCGTTTTGCCAGTCTCCTCCAGGGCAGGTCCTCCCTCGGTTTCTTTCATCAAGGCAGCTTACTCCCCTTTGTGGATGAACAGCTTGGGATCCCCTCTTAAGATGTAGGCCCCAGCCAGCATAGCCCGGCCTACTCGAAAGCGATGTAGCCTCGGACCGACGTGGCCCCGAGACTAGAATCACACACACATACCTCACGCCAGGAGGGCCGCAAGGCGAACAAACCCCGAACAATGGCATCTGCCCCTTGGGTATCCCCTCCCAGCAGGCACAGCGGGTCGACCACTCCCACTGCACCACTGCCGAGAAGGGTCACTCAATGCACCATGGTTTGCCTGTGTTCCAACAGGTGCCCAAGGTGGTAACGCCACCTACAGGCAATAAGGGAAACTGCTATCAGGCAAACCACAACCAGAACAGAGGCAAATTTGTACAAATCGACAGTCTGAGCCCAACTATTGGCTCAGACACCCTTAATTTTAGAATAGCGTCCCCACTATTGGGGTAGGGCGCTACACAAACATGCTCAATGGGTGACATGTCTGGTGAGTATGCTGGCCATGCAAGAACTGGGATGTTTTGAGCTTCCAGGAATTGTGTACAGACCCTTGCAACATGGGGCCGTGCATTATCATGCTGCAACATGAGGTGATGGTCGTGGATGAATGGCACAACAATGGGCCACAGGAGCTCATCACGTTATGAAAATGCCATCAATAAAATGCACCCGTGTTAGTTGTCCATAGCATACACCTGCCCATGCCATAACCCCACCGCCACCATGGGCCATTTGATCTAAACGTTGACATCAGCAAACCACTCACCCACACAACGCCATACACGCTGTCTGCCATCTGCCCTGTACAGTGAAAACCGGGATTCATACGTGAAAAGAACACCTCTCCATAGTGCCAGACGCCATTGAATGTGAACATTTGCCCACTTAAGTCAGTTACGATGACGAACTGCAGTCAGGTTGAGACCCCAATGAGGACGACGAGCATGCAGATGAGCTTCCCTGAGACAGTTTCTGACAGTTTGTGCAGAAATTCTTTGCTTATGCAAACAAATTGTTGCAGCAGCTGTCCGGGTGACTGGTCTCAGACGATCTTGGAGGTGAAGATGCTGAATGTGGAGGCCCTGGGCTGGTGTGGTTACACGTGGTCTGCGGTTGTGAGGCCGGTTGTATGTACTGCCAAATTCATCTTCCTTTGGAGATGGCTTATGGTAGAGAAATTACCATTCAATTCAAGGGCAACAGCTCTGGTGGACATTTCTGCAGACAGAATGCCAATTGCACGCTCCCTCAAAACTTGCGACATCTGTGGCATTGTGCTGTGTGATAAAACTGCACATTTTACTGTAGCGTGGCCTTTTATTGTGCAATTATCTTGCTGTCTAATCTTGATATGCCACACCTGTGAGATGGATGGATTATCTCGGCAAAGGAGAAGTACTCACTAACCAGTGTTGTAACTAACGCCGTTTAAATAAACGGCGTTAGGTAACGTAGCCACTTTTTGGGGTAACGAGTAATCTAACTGATTACTCTTCCCCTTATGGCACTGCCGTTCCCATTACTTGGGTGGTGTTACCCTAATTACATCTACTCGCCGCCGCGAGTAGATGTAATGTAACATTAACTAACTGCAAGCCGCCGTCTGCCTACCTGAACAGCGTGTCATGCAGACAGACAGCGGCCATTGCAGTGTTCAAAAGCCGCGCCTCCCGAGTCCTCGTCGTCTGTGATAGGCGGAACACTCAATTTCACAGCAGGCAGTGTTCCGCCTATCACGGACATCCTCTCATCCTCGGAGGAAAAATAGAAAAGCGCCTCTTAGCAAAACAGATTTATTATGTAGCAGACAATTTGTATCAAACACTTACATCATGGTAAGTATCAGGTGTCATCCAGTAGGATCAATGTTTATATTGCGTCCAGGATCTCTGACGCTAGTCCACGGATTTCCCAGGTCCCGGTTATGGTGGCCGCAAGTAGCCGGGATGCAGGCTGGCTTGTCCGTGATAGGAGACAGCAGCGAAAGATGGCAACGGTCGGTCCGGAGAGGAGCGTCTGACGTCAGCTGGATGGTGCAGGGAACCACAACGCGTTTCAGAGCATGCGCAGCTCTCGTACAGGGCATGCGCGCTCCTTTCTCAAGTGTACAAGGAGACAGGAAGGACGGATGTTTTAAAAGTAATTCTGCCCGTCAGCGCAGCAGAATTCAATAATTGCTATGACAAGTGTGTTGCATGGAACAAAACGGGAGTTTTAACCCCACTAACTTGGGATAGCTTAAATAGCAGAAAAATAATAATAATAAAATAGAAAATAATAAAATTAATAAAAAAAATATATATATATAATAAAAATAATAATGATAATAAAGGTAATGAATAGTAATGAAATAATATTGCTCATAATAAAATAATTATGAAGTAATTAAGGCATAACGTTTATAATGACGAAAAATTATTATTGTATGATAAAAGGTTTTTAAAGGAATGTCTATATAGACATTTTAGTGTTAAAATTTTTTTTTTTTTTTAAATTATTAATATATGACAGGGATATGATGCCTGCCAACAAAATGTTTGGGTGCAAGCTCTTAAATGTTACGATAAATACAATCAAAGTAATAGAATATAATGAGTATGATATAGGCACAGTGAATAATCATCAATCACTAGTCATTATAGAGGATTATCAGCGTAGCTGTATACAAAACAGAAGGAAATAATAAGAATAAAATATATATATATATATATATACACATATATATATATATATATATGCTCGTGTGCCTATGTGTGCCCACACACGTATAAAGGGACACACATACACATATATGCTAGTGCACACAAGCGCTCGCCCACACATGCGTGGAGGCTTGCGCTGTGTAACAGAAGAGCTAAAATTAAAAAATGATAATGGTAATAATAGTATTGTATAATTATAATAAATGATAATAAATGAAGGGATTATATATATGTAAATATGTAAAAAGAAGAAGCCATAAGATTCCTTAATGGAAAAGCACACACATATAGGTGCTAACACTACAATATGTACATGCACACTTGCAACCGTGCATCATAGGGAGAGGGCAAATAAGAAAAGGGGAACATTTTTTAGAGGATCGTGTTAACCTCTAGTTCCTCGTTTAACCCATTCGGCACAAGGGTATCCAGAGTAAAAATCCAATAAGTTTCGCGCTCACACAGTCTGGAAAAACGCTCGGCCTCAGATAGGCCTTTAGGTATGGCTTCTATCACCCAAACCTGTAGGCCCTCCGTGGACTGGCCATGAAATTCCAAGAAGTGCCGTGGTACACTGTGTTCATCACAACCAGTTTCCACAAAGCGACGATGTTTGCCAAAACGCTGTCTTAGTGGGTTAATAGTGCGACCCACATATAGCATTTTGCATGGGCATGTTAGGCAATAAACGACATAATCACTTGAACAGTTGAAAAAATTGTCAAGTTGATAAGTCTTATCCCTATGAGAGAAGTTTTTTTGTCCATGTTGGACAAAATTGCAAGTTTTGCACAGGGCTTTATTGCATCTATACATCCCTTTAAGGGGGGCCGGACAAATAGCACTAATTGGTTTAGTGTGTTTTAACTTGCTGGGCGCTATTTTGTTTTTTAGAGTCGGTGCCCTTCTGTAGGTAACTTTAGGTTTATCACAAGCAATTGTAGCTAGGTGGGGGTCTTGCTTCAAGATGTTCCAGTGTTTATGAATGATATGTTCCATTTTTCTATACTGTCCATGGAACCCAGTGACAAATCGAACAACCGGTTTTTCTGGCGATTTTATTCTCTTGGGTTTCTTGCCAGAAAGATAGATGGTATGGGCATGGTCTATAATTTTTTCTGGGTATCCTTTATCCAAAAATTTTTTTTGTTTCAAGTGTGCACTTTGTAGTATGTAGTCGCTGTCCCTGGTGCAGTTCTGTCTTAATCTACAGTATTGACCCTTAGGTATATTTTTTACCCAGAGGGGATGGTGACAGCTATCGTAATGGAGGTAAGAGTTACCTGCAGTGGGTTTAGTATAATTACGAGTAAAGATCTTATCTAGCTCATGATTGAGTTCTAAATCAAGGAAGGCCAAACTGTCCCTATTCCAGACAGCGGAAAAGGAGAGTCCCATGTCATTGGTATTGCAGTATGTGACAAAGTCATCAACCTGGGAGGAGGAGCCATCCCAGATGATGACAATATCGTCGATATACCTGCCATAGAATACTATGTGTCTAGCAAAGGGGTTATTTTTCCAAATGAGTAGATTCTCCCACAGTCCCATGGTCAGGTTGGCATAGGAGGGGGCAAAATTAGCCCCCATCGCTGTACCATGGGTCTGTAGGTAGAAATCTCCCTCGAAATGGAAATAATTATGCGTAAGGCAAAACAGAGTAGCGTCCAGAATAAATTCAGCTTGTTTATTGTTGAGCATAGGGTTGGAGGATAGATAATGTTGTACGGCCAAAAGGCCTATATTATGGGGGATGGAGGTATATAGGGAGTTAACATCTAATGACAGCCAAGAATAGCTGTCAAGCCAAGTATATGGAGACAGAAGTTCCATGAGATGTATAGAGTCCCGTATATATGATGGGAGATCCTGAGCGAGCGGTTGTAGAAAAGAATCAATGTATTGTGAGAAGCCACCAGTTACGCTGTTCATAGAGGCAACGATCGGCCTACCGGGAGGGTTCTTTAGATCTTTGTGTACTTTAGGTAAATGATAAAAGTACGGCGTACTGTAGTAGTTTTTTCGTAAAAAGGCTGCTTCTTTTTTGTCGATGACTTGATCTACTAGAGCTTTCTTAACCAATGTCTCTGCTTCTATACGAAACAGAGGTAAAGGATCAGATGGAAGTTTTCTATAAGTGTTTTGATCGGACAGCAGCCTCATGGCCTCAGCCACATAATCTGTTCGATCTTGGATAATGATCCCACCCCCCTTATCTGCAGGCTTAATGATAAGATTGGGGTTGTCAAGGAAGCATTTAAGTGAAGCTCTCTCACCGGGTTTAAGATTATAATGGCGATGTTTGCCGGCATTTTCTGTAGCTTGGCATAATTTTTGGAGGTCAGCAAACACAACTCTATAGTAAGATTCTAGATCTAAACCCGGTGAGAGAGCTTCACTTAAATGCTTCCTTGACAACCCCAATCTTATCATTAAGCCTGCAGATAAGGGGGGTGGGATCATTATCCAAGATCGAACAGATTATGTGGCTGAGGCCATGAGGCTGCTGTCCGATCAAAACACTTATAGAAAACTTCCATCTGATCCTTTACCTCTGTTTCGTATAGAAGCAGAGACATTGGTTAAGAAAGCTCTAGTAGATCAAGTCATCGACAAAAAAGAAGCAGCCTTTTTACGAAAAAACTACTACAGTACGCCGTACTTTTATCATTTACCTAAAGTACACAAAGATCTAAAGAACCCTCCCGGTAGGCCGATCGTTGCCTCTATGAACAGCGTAACTGGTGGCTTCTCACAATACATTGATTCTTTTCTACAACCGCTCGCTCAGGATCTCCCATCATATATACGGGACTCTATACATCTCATGGAACTTCTGTCTCCATATACTTGGCTTGACAGCTATTCTTGGCTGTCATTAGATGTTAACTCCCTATATACCTCCATCCCCCATAATATAGGCCTTTTGGCCGTACAACATTATCTATCCTCCAACCCTATGCTCAACAATAAACAAGCTGAATTTATTCTGGACGCTACTCTGTTTTGCCTTACGCATAATTATTTCCATTTCGAGGGAGATTTCTACCTACAGACCCATGGTACAGCGATGGGGGCTAATTTTGCCCCCTCCTATGCCAACCTGACCATGGGACTGTGGGAGAATCTACTCATATGGAAAAATAACCCCTTTGCTAGACACATAGTATTCTATGGCAGGTATATCGACGATATTGTCATCATCTGGGATGGCTCCTCCTCCCAGGTTGATGACTTTGTCACATACTGCAATACCAATGACATGGGACTCTCCTTTTCCGCTGTCTGGAATAGGGACAGTTTGGCCTTCCTTGATTTAGAACTCAATCATGAGCTAGATAAGATCTTTACTCGTAATTATACTAAACCCACTGCAGGTAACTCTTACCTCCATTACGATAGCTGTCACCATCCCCTCTGGGTAAAAAATATACCTAAGGGTCAATACTGTAGATTAAGACAGAACTGCACCAGGGACAGCGACTACATACTACAAAGTGCACACTTGAAACAAAAAAATTTTTTGGATAAAGGATACCCAGAAAAAATTATAGACCATGCCCATACCATCTATCTTTCTGGCAAGAAACCCAAGAGAATAAAATCGCCAGAAAAACCGGTTGTTCGATTTGTCACTGGGTTCCATGGACAGTATAGAAAAATGGAACATATCATTCATAAACACTGGAACATCTTGAAGCAAGACCCCCACCTAGCTACAATTGCTTGTGATAAACCTAAAGTTACCTACAGAAGGGCACCGACTCTAAAAAACAAAATAGCGCCCAGCAAGTTAAAACACACTAAACCAATTAGTGCTATTTGTCCGGCCCCCCTTAAAGGGATGTATAGATGCAATAAAGCCCTGTGCAAAACTTGCAATTTTGTCCAACATGGACAAAAAAACTTCTCTCATAGGGATAAGACTTATCAACTTGACAATTTTTTCAACTGTTCAAGTGATTATGTCGTTTATTGCCTAACATGCCCATGCAAAATGCTATATGTGGGTCGCACTATTAACCCACTAAGACAGCGTTTTGGCAAACATCGTCGCTTTGTGGAAACTGGTTGTGATGAACACAGTGTACCACGGCACTTCTTGGAATTTCATGGCCAGTCCACGGAGGGCCTACAGGTTTGGGTGATAGAAGCCATACCTAAAGGCCTATCTGAGGCCGAGCGTTTTTCCAGACTGTGTGAGCGCGAAACTTATTGGATTTTTACTCTGGATACCCTTGTGCCGAATGGGTTAAACGAGGAACTAGAGGTTAACACGATCCTCTAAAAAATGTTCCCCTTTTCTTATTTGCCCTCTCCCTATGATGCACGGTTGCAAGTGTGCATGTACATATTGTAGTGTTAGCACCTATATGTGTGTGCTTTTCCATTAAGGAATCTTATGGCTTCTTCTTTTTACATATTTACATATATATAATCCCTTCATTTATTATCATTTATTATAATTATACAATACTATTATTACCATTATCATTTTTTAATTTTAGCTCTTCTGTTACACAGCGCAAGCCTCCACGCATGTGTGGGCGAGCGCTTGTGTGCACTAGCATATATGTGTATGTGTGTCCCTTTATACGTGTGTGTGCACGTGGGCACACATAGGCACACGAGCATATATATATATATATGTGTATATATATATATATATATATTTTATTCTTATTATTTCCTTCTGTTTTGTATACAGCTACGCTGATAATCCTCTATAATGACTAGTGATTGATGATTATTCACTGTGCCTATATCATACTCATTATATTCTATTACTTTGATTGTATTTATCGTAACATTTAAGAGCTTGCACCCAAACATTTTGTTGGCAGGCATCATATCCCTGTCATATATTAATAATTTAAAAAAAAAAAAAAAAAAAAAAAAAAAAAAAAATTTTAACACTAAAATGTCTATATAGACATTCCTTTAAAAACCTTTTATCATACAATAATAATTTTTCGCCATTATAAACGTTATGCCTTAATTACTTCATAATTATTTTATTATGAGCAATATTATTTCATTACTATTCATTACCTTTATTATCATTATTATTTTTATTATATATATATTTTTTTTTTATTAATTTTATTATTTTCTATTTTATTATTATTATTTTTCTGCTATTTAAGCTATCCCAAGTTAGTGGGGTTAAAACTCCCGTTTTGTTCCATGCAACACACTTGTCATAGCAATTATTGAATTCTGCTGCGCTGACGGGCAGAATTACTTTTAAAACATCCGTCCTTCCTGTCTCCTTGTACACTTGAGAAAGGAGCGCGCATGCCCTGTACGAGAGCTGCGCATGCTCTGAAACGCGTTGTGGTTCCCTGCACCATCCAGCTGACGTCAGACGCTCCTCTCCGGACCGACCGTTGCCATCTTTCGCTGCTGTCTCCTATCACGGACAAGCCAGCCTGCATCCCGGCTACTTGCGGCCACCATAACCGGGACCTGGGAAATCCGTGGACTAGCGTCAGAGATCCTGGACGCAATATAAACATTGATCCTACTGGATGACACCTGATACTTACCATGATGTAAGTGTTTGATACAAATTGTCTGCTACATAATAAATCTGTTTTGCTAAGAGGCGCTTTTCTATTTTTCATTTCATGTCATTTTCCTTGAGTCGGCTTCAACTTGGAGAAGAGCTGCCCTGGGCAACTGAGTTTTTATTAAAGACTTCCTATCCACAATTGTTACTATAGAGTTTTTCAAAACCTTATGCTACCTGCCATCCCTTGGTAACAATAATAACTTTATGTCCACCTGATTGCAATACTTTTTTTTTTTTTTTGTTTTTTGTTTTTTGTTTTTTGTTTTTTGATTTTCAACCTTTGTATAATATCCTTTACACATTTAGGATTAATAGTGTTTGTCTGTGCAGGCTTCCCAAGCGCTTGCATTTGCTATTGTTATCCTCTCATCCTCGTCTGTGTTATGAGGATGAGCGGATGTCCGTGATAGGCGGAACATTGATTGCTGGGAAATTGAGTGTTCCGCCTATTACAGACGTGGAAGACTGGAGGAGGCACGGCTTTTGAATAATGGAATGGCCGCCGGGAGTTGGGCCGCCGCTGATCTGAAGTACCGTACTGTACACGGGCACAGTGAGACACGGGCGCAGTGAAGCATGGGCACAGTGAGACACGGGCACAGTGAGGCATTGGGCACAGTGAGGCACGGGCACAGTGAGGCATTGGGCACAGTGAAGCATTGGACACATTGAAGCATGGGCACAGTGAGGCATGGGCACAGTGAAGCACGGGCACAGTGAGGCATTGGGCACAGTGAGGCATTGGGCACAGTGAAGCATGGGCACAGTGAGGCATGGGCACAGTGAGGCATTGGGCACAGTGAGGCACAGGCACAGTGAGGCATTGGGCACAGTGAAGCATTGGACACAGTGAAGCATGGGCACAGTGAGGCATGGGCACAGTGAGACACGGGCACAGTGAGGCATTGGGCACAGTGAGACATTGGGCACAGTGAAGCATGGGCACAGTGAGGCATGGGCACAGTGAAGCACGGGCACAGTGAGACACGGGCACAGTGAGGCATGGGCACAGTGAAGCATGGGCACAGTGAAGCATGGGCACAGTGAGGCATGGGCACAGTGAGGCATTGGGCACAGTGAAGCATGGGCACAGTGAGGCATGGACACAGTGAGGCATGGGCACAGTACCAATATTATTTATTGTTATCCCTCCTATTATTTTTATACACTGAAAAAATTACATATATATCATCCTTCTACCGCCCCGCCCCCGCCCCTGTGTATATATAATATAACCAATATAGTTACTTTGCTGAGTAACTAATTACTTTTTCAATGTAGTAACTGAGTAACTAACTCCATTACTTTTTGGAAGAAGCAATTTGTAACTGTAACTAATTACTTTTTTAACGTAAGATGAACAACACTGTCACTAACACAGATTTAGACAGATTTGTGAACAATATTTGAGAGAAATAGGCCTTTTGTGTACATAAAAAAAGTCATAGATCTTCGTGTTCAGCTCATGATAAATAGGGGCAAACACAAAAGTGTTGCGTTTAAAATTTTGCTCAGTGTATATGCCGAAGCATATGGGTGATCTGCCCCCTGACCACTGCAGGCCCCTCATGCTTGGGCATACACGTCCTTTTTTTTAAACTGCGGATGAGAAATCTCCTCCAGCAGTGCTGCTAACCTTGATGTAAATTTCTGAAAGCACACCCTGTTGCTGTCAGGGTACCAGGAATGGCATCCAAAAAATGCTTCTCATGCAGCTGGCTCACTGCATCTGGATCGGGAGTTTGGGCCACAGCACCTTCTGTATTAAAAAGGGCTGTAATGAACACCTCCTGAAATTCCACTTCTTCAAGACGCTTTGTAAAGTACAAAAGCGTTGAACAGAGCCAATTGAAAAAAAAAATACAGATCCTTTTTTGTACCAGCATTTGGCTTTATGGGCAACTAGGTGCTTCATCATCGGCTGATCGTTGAAATCCACCCCTTCCATTTTAAAGTTGTAGTCGTGGACACAGAGGGGCTTCTTAACAACACCAGGCGCTATTTTAATTTGGACTGCTGTGTCTGTGTGAATGGAAGACAGGATGAAAACATCCCATTTGTCCTACTTCACTACAAGCAATTCATAATTTCTCAAACAGGCTTTCTCCCCCTTTCTAAGTTGGATATTTACAAGCCGTTGGGGGGAAGCCCTGGTGATTAGGTTGCACGGTGCCACATTAACTAATTCTAGAATCAAAAAGGTGTCTAAAAAGTGTCATGCTTGTATAAAAATTGTCCACATACAAGTGGTACCCCTTACAGAACAAGGGAGACACCAATTCCATGGAGCAATGAAGGGGAAACCGAGTGGACACTGACAGCAAAATACGCTGCTCATCTGAGACACCACTATACTGGGATCCACACAAAGCTACAGACAACTAGAGGGACGACGAGTTCAGTGCTCGTGGAGATGCGTCCATACTCTTTAGATATAAAGTGAGTACCTGTCTGGCGTGTGTGTGTATCTCTGAATACTGGCGGCATTACACTATGATCCATCTCCTTTGATTTATATATGATATTTGGGAGGATTGCAGCAACCAAAGTCATCTAAGCCACTGCCCACCAGTTTGGAATTAACCTGTGACCTGGCCACGCTAAGCTTAATTAATAACAAGGTAAGCTGCTTACAGGCACAGAGGTGGAGCACTGAAGAGGAATCAAGTTTTTGAGCACTGAACTAATGTGTGTTTTATATTATTATATTTTTTTCTCACTTTTTTTCGGTGATGGGAATCACTTTTAATATATTTCTGGACTGCATGGTCTAACTGGATTTATTTGGACTTTTCAATTATATATATATATTGTGACAGCAGGAAGGTAAAGTCACCTGGTTGCATCCAGGGGGGTAGATATATTTCGCCCAGATTCAGGCTTTACGCCGACTTATACAGCTAGGTGGAGAGTTGTATAAGGCTAGTGGGCTCATGGATGACTCATACCTCTAGGGAGAGTGTGGGGCGTCGTACAGACAGGGAGTTGATGAGATCAGCTGAAGCTTGTCAGCTCATTTAGGCCTCTATAAGAAATCCCAGCTTCATTAGATGTTAGCTCATGCCTGGAAGCAGACCTGTGTGGACTGTCTAGGGAGAGTGAACCCCTGTGCGGTGAGAGAAAGCCTGTGTGGCTATATTTTGCTTGGACATTTAAAACCAGGGACTAGGACAGCACTAGGCTGATCCCAGTCGTTAGTTAGGAAACCTGTATGTTTAGTCAGAGGTCAAGTTGACCAGGATTTATTTTGTTTATGTTTTTTTTTGCCTTGCTGTGTTTTTGTCACTGTAAATAGAAAATAAACCGCACCTTTTTGATTTTGAAAACCACAACCTCCGTCTGCTGGGCCTGTTTTTGGGTGGGGAGCCCATCCCGGGGGTCACACACACCCGCTGCCGAGCTAACCCCCTCACAGTTGGTGGAGAATGCGGGCAGTTTTTTTTAAGCCAGCATGGAGGAGATACTGAAACAGCTGGCTCTAGCAAATGCCAATCAACAGCAGACAAATGCAGGTTTGCAAAGGAGCCTTGCAGCCCAGCAGCAAGCTCATCAACAGAGCCTTGCAACTTTACAACAGAGTCTGGAGGCTCAGCAACAAGCCCAACAGCAATCTGAGGCCCGCTTCATAGACCTGTTGCAGAAGCAAGAGCAGAGACTACAACAACAGATGGAAGCAGTAATGCAGCAACGTCCGCAGACCAGTGAGGAAAGCCGTCCCACTAATACCGCGTCCTTTGGGGTGAGTCGTTTATTGACAAAAATGACTGGAGAGGATGATCCAGAGGTATTTTTGACCACATTTGAAAGGACCGCTGAAAGAGAAAAGTGGCCTGAGGAGCAGTGGGCTGGACTAGTGGCTCCTCTGTTAACTGGTGAATCGCAGAAAGCTTACTATGACCTAGAGCCTAACCAAGCAAAAGACTATGTGATGCTAAAAGCTGAAATATTGGCAAGGCTGGGTGTCACCCTGGCTGTCCGGGCTCAGCGTGTGCATAACTGGACTTTCCAGCTTGGAAAACCCCCCAGGTCTCAAATGTATGATCTCATTCACCTGAGCAGAAAGTGGCTACAGCCAGAGACTTTGTCCGCACCAAAGATTGTGGAACGTGTTGTAATGGATCGGTTTTTGAGAGCTCTTCCTACTGCCATCCAAAAGTGGGTAAGCCATGGAGACCCAGAGACGGCCGATGGTCTTGTGGATCGTGTGGAGAGATACTTGGCTACAGAGAACCTGACGGCCTCTTCCAGAGACACTCGGACTTTCCACCCTAAGACCAGACCATCCCCAGGGGCGGATAAGAGGATTCCAAGGGGTAAGGGTGGAGAGAGTGAGAGGGTGGGAGCTCTACCCCAAGTTTGGCGAGAACAGCCTGGGAAATCAGCGGCTCAAGAGGCGGCAAGAAGGATCGTTTGCTACCGCTGCCGGCAAGCGGGACATATTGCAGCCAATTGCCCGGTTGTGGAGGAACCCATGCAGTGTGACTTTCTGACGGGCAGACGTCAGTCGCTGTGTGCGACAGTCGCATGCACTGCCATTCGAGGAACTGAGAAACATTTATGCAAAATGTGTGTTAATGGTAGAAATGTTGTGGTATTGCTGGATTCAGGTAGCCTTGTGACCCTGATAAAGGCTGAGTTAGTTAAAACAGAGGTCTCTGGGAATAGCAAGGTAGCTGTTATTTGTGTGCATGGGGACACCCGAGAGTATCCAGTGACTACAGTGTGTTTCGAGACCCCCAAAGGTACCCTCTCTCATCCAGTGGGCTTAGTATCTCAGTTACCGCATGACGCCATTGTGGGAAGGGATTTTCCGAAGTTCTGGGAACTGTGGGATGATCCTGAGCCCCCCACTGGTGCCCCTATGTACCAGGAATGTGATAGCCAGAACTCCCCTGAGAGTGGTGAGGACTCTCCGGAATTTCCCTTGTCAGTATTGGCAGGGGAGACTCAAGAAACTGGAGAGGAGCCCACCTCCTCAGACGAAAACCTACCGTCTGTGGAGTTTTCTGATCTTGAGGTTCACAGGGAAAACTTTGCCACAGAACAGTTGAAAGACCCCGCCCTAATAAAGGCACGGGAAAACGTAGTGAAAATAGATGGCGAGTTAGTGAACCCAGATAATACCGGCACTTACCCATACTTCAGCGTAGAGAAGGACCTACTGTATCGGGTGGCAAAAAGGGCAGAAGAAACCGTTGAGCAGCTTGTGGTGCCCAAACCTTACAGGAAGTTGGTGTTGGAGTTGGCCCATGGGCACATTCTTGGAGGTCATCTGGGGACAGAGAAAACCCGAGAGAGGGTATTACAGAGATTCTATTGGCCTGGGGTGATGAAGGACATAGAAAATTATTGTTCCTCCTGCCCTGTGTGTCAGAGGTCGGCCCCGATGCCACATTTCCGTAGCCCGCTGGTCCCTCTACCCATCATTGAGGTCCCGTTTGAGAGAATCGCAATGGATTTGGTAGGTCCTATAATCAAGTCCGCTAGGGGGCACCAGTACATATTGGTTATAATGGACTATGCCACCCGTTATCCAGAAGCGATCCCTCTCAGAAATACCTCGGCCAAAACCATAGCCAAAGAGCTATCTCTTGTTTTTAGCCGGGTGGGTATTTGTAAAGAACTGCTTACGGACCAAGGTACACCCTTTATGTCCCGGGTTATGAAAGAGCTGTGTAAATTGTTCAAAGTGACGCAATTGCGTACATCTGTGTATCACCCCCAAACCGATGGGCTGGTTGAAAGATTCAACAAAACCCTAAAACAAATGTTGAAGAAAGTGGTGGATAGAGATGGAAGGGATTGGGACTGTCTACTTCCTTATTTGATGTTTGCTATTAGGGAGGTGCCCCAATCCTCTACGGGATTCTCCCCCTTTGAGTTACTGTATGGGAGACACCCAAGAGGGCTGTTGGATATTGCCAAGGAAACTTGGGAAAGTGAGAGTTCTCCCCACAGGAGTGTGATTGAGCATGTCGCCCTGATGCAAGATCGAATTGCACAGGTAATGCCCATCGTGAAGGAACATTTGGCCCAAGCGCAGTTGGCACAGCAGAGAGTGTACAACCGTGGAGCCAAGACCCGTACCTTTTCCCCGGGGGATAGGATATTGGTACTTGTCCCTACGGTTGAAAGTAAATTCCTTGCCAAATGGCAAGGCCCCTACGAGATAATGGAAAAAGTGAGCGAAGTGAATTACAAGGTCAGACAACCAGGAAGGCGAAAGCCCGAACAGATCTATCACGTTAATCTGTTGAAAGCCTGGAGGGATAGAGAGTCCCTAGTCGCAGACACTTGGTCACCAGCTCAAACTGGTTGCGTGATTCCTGAGGTTGGAATCGCAGCCACCTTGTCACAACCCCAAC
This sequence comes from Rana muscosa, assembly GCA_029206835.1. Lineage (NCBI taxonomy): Eukaryota > Metazoa > Chordata > Amphibia > Anura > Ranidae > Rana > Rana muscosa. The sequence continues at coordinate 1,072,143,553 of CM055116.1, read as the reverse complement.
AACAGGAGGTTAAGGAGTTTGTGCTTCGCAACAAGGAGGTATTCTCTGAGCTGCCGGGACAAACATCTGGGGTAGAGCATGACATTATTACCCCGCCCGGTGAAAGGGTGAAGTTAAAACCCTATCGGATCCCAGAGGCCCGACGGGAGGCAATACGGGAGGAAGTACAGAAAATGCTGAACTTAGGGGTGATAGAGGAGTCCCAAAGTGATTGGTCTAGTCCCATTGTGTTGGTGCCTAAACCGGATGGGAGCTGGCGATTTTGTAACGATTTTCGTCAGTTGAACAAAGTTACAAAATTTGACACCTACCCCATGCCACGTATAGATGAGTTGATCGACCGGCTGGGAACAGCCCGATACATGACGACTCTTGACCTCACAAAAGGGTATTGGCAAATCCCCCTGGCCAAGTCGGCCAAAGAGAAAACCGCATTTGTAACCCCAGACGGGGCGTTCCAATATAAAAGAATGCCGTTCGGGTTACAGAATGCGCCGGCCACATTCCAGCGGAAAATGGACCAGATGCTGAGGCCCCATCGGAAGTATGCTGCGGCTTACCTGGATGACGTAATTGTTCATAGCACAGATTGGGCCTCACATCTGCCAAAAGTGCAAGCAGTCCTGGACTCTGTTCGGGAAGCAGGGTTTACGGCTAACCCCAAGAAGTGTACCATTGGGCAGGAGGAGGCCAAATATCTTGGGTACACCATTGGGAGGGGAGTAATAAAACCCCAACTCAACAAAGTCGAGGCCATCCAGAGTTGGCCACGTCCCAACAGCAAGAAGCAGGTACGAGCCTTTCTGGGAATCGCTGGGTATTATCGGCGATTCATTCCCCACTTTGCTTCTAAGGCTGTGCCCCTAACCAACCTGACGAAGGGGAAAGGGTCGGTCATGATTAAATGGACCCCCGAGGCTGAGGCAGCATTCCAATTCTTGAAACAAGCCTTATGTAGCCAGCCAGTGTTGTACTCACCCGACTTCTCTAGAGACTTTGTCGTACAAAGTGATGCGTCAGATGTGGGGTTAGGAGCAGTATTGTCCCAGGTCTGGAACGGGGAAGAGCACCCAGTCATTTACCTCAGCAGGAAGTTGAAGTCCCATGAGGTAAATTACGCCACCGTTGAAAAGGAGTGTTTAGCGGTGAAGTGGGCTCTAGATTCCCTTCGGTACTACCTGCTAGGTAGGCACTTTGACATGGTTACGGATCACGCTCCGTTAAAGTGGATGGCTCAAAACAAGGAGACAAATAGAAGAGTGAATAGGTGGTTCCTGGCCCTCCAGGAATTCAACTTCACAGTAAAGCATCGCCCTGGCGTTCAAATGGGGAATGTGGATGCTTTGTCTCGAGTACATGAATGCCTGATTGCTGGTGTTCCAACCCCGAGGTTAAAACAAGAGGGGGGGGTATGTGACAGCAGGAAGGTAAAGTCACCTGGTTGCATCCAGGGGGGTAGATATATTTCGCCCAGATTCAGGCTTTACGCCGACTTATACAGCTAGGTGGAGAGTTGTATAAGGCTAGTGGGCTCATGGATGACTCATACCTCTAGGGAGAGTGTGGGGCGTCGTACAGACAGGGAGTTGATGAGATCAGCTGAAGCTTGTCAGCTCATTTAGGCCTCTATAAGAAATCCCAGCTTCATTAGATGTTAGCTCATGCCTGGAAGCAGACCTGTGTGGACTGTCTAGGGAGAGTGAACCCCTGTGCGGTGAGAGAAAGCCTGTGTGGCTATATTTTGCTTGGACATTTAAAACCAGGGACTAGGACAGCACTAGGCTGATCCCAGTCGTTAGTTAGGAAACCTGTATGTTTAGTCAGAGGTCAAGTTGACCAGGATTTATTTTGTTTATGTTTTTTTTTGCCTTGCTGTGTTTTTGTCACTGTAAATAGAAAATAAACCGCACCTTTTTGATTTTGAAAACCACAACCTCCGTCTGCTGGGCCTGTTTTTGGGTGGGGAGCCCATCCCGGGGGTCACACACACCCGCTGCCGAGCTAACCCCCTCACAATATATATATATATATATATATATATATATATATATATATATTGTATTTATTAGCACATTTTCCTTTGAATTGATCACGATTGGACTATTTGGATATGGCTACACGTTCACGTTGATTCACATGATTGTATTTTGAGTTTATTAAGTATTCTATACAAGGTCACAATATTATTTAGGTCCAGTGTGTTATCAGTCACACTGTTCCCAGCTTTCCCACTTTCTTTGTTTAAACACAGCGCTGACACCATCACTGTTCTGTATTAAAACAATGTTTAGAAACATTGTTGTCTAGATGATGTGTTTGTAAATAGAATGTGAAATGCAAACTTGATTCAGTGTAAAGGAGAGGACACTCAGCAGCTGTTTACTCATCTGGACTCTGGAGCACTAGTGATGGACACCAGAACAACCTTTTTAGGGTGTCCCATACAGGTGCTCCAGTGGATACTTGGGGTGTCTCCATGTGTGAAACTTGGCCAAAAAAGGTAAGTATTCCAGCTTTGGAAAAATAAAAAATCATGTCTTCATCTTGGAACTCTGCCAAAACAGACAATTGTACCCCACTTCCAAGCAATGTTCCATATTCATATTTCTGGCCTCAAATAACTGTGTGCTGAGTATATCTTTTGTTTCATTCTCATAGGGGAGCGAAGACTTGGAGGACACCACTCTGAGGAGCCCAGGAACCCCACACCTCAGAGAGAACATCAACATCAGGATGTGGAGGAAGAAGAGGTGGAGGAAGGAGAGGTGGAGGAAGTGTGAGAAATTGTAACCACAACAGGTCAGTGTCATACACCACAGATTCAGGGAATAGATGCATGCATGCATATTTATAAGACATGTTTTTTTTACTTTTTGTTTTTAGGTGATGTGCTGCTTGTTGAAGAACAATCTCCTCCTTTCTCAAGTGGTAGCGCATGGTTATGGTTATGAGTCGTGAAATTGACATTATAAGGCACAAACTCAATTGTTTTGACCAACAAATTAAAAACATAATTGATGTGTTGGGGAGAGTCTAAAGATCTTTGTAATGCCACCATTTAACATTTTTGTGGACTACTTTCCAAAATTTTTGTGTAATTTAACAAGCCAAATTTCGAAGATGCACACAGTGGGGGTTATTTACGAAAGGCAAATCCACTTTGCACTACAAGTGCACTGCAAGTTCACTTGTAAGTGTATTTGGAAGTTCAGTCACTGTAGATCTGAGGGGGACATGTAAGGAAAATAAAAAACAGCATTTTAGCTTGCACATGATTGGGTGATAAAATCAGCAGGGCTGCCCCTCATTTCAGATCTTCCCCTCAGATCTACAGCGACTACACTTGCAAGTGCACTTGCAGTGCACTTGTAGTGCAAAGTCGATTTGCCTTTCATAAATAACCCCCAGTGTGTGAACATGTGCTATCTGCCATCAGAGGAAATCAATGTACATGTTTTGAGGGTGCAACCCCTTCCTCGCAACTCAAGTAGGTAAGAGGAAGGGTTTGCACCCCCAAAACACATCCATTGATCGCCCATGATGGCAGATAGCACATGTTGACATTTGGCATGGGATCAGGAGGAAAATAACCATTTTGAAGCACAATTTGTGTGCATCTTCAAAATTTGGCTTGTTCAGAGGTGACATCACCCCATCTCATGAAGGCAACAGCAACACATTTGAAAACACTATATAATGTCTGATATTGCCTTCAGTTTTTCAAAGGTTGAACTTTGTAAGTTTCATAGTTTTATATATTTTATTGTTTGAAACATGCCTGTTTATGCAAAACCCCCCAAAAATAATTTTTTTAATGTTTGAATTTTCACAGAAATTTTATAATGCACATGTGAATGTGCACAGAGTAAAAATAGTTTTCTAATCAACAATGTGTGGCTTCTTCTTTCTATGCTCAATACCAGTTTAAAATTAAGTTGTTGTTTACAGTGACAATGGTGGTTATTTACTAAAGACAAATCCACTTGGCAGTTAAAGTGCACTAGGAGAACCTTGGAGACAGATAAAAGAAACACAAGAAATAATTAAAAATCTAGCTTTTAACAGAAAAGTTTTTCCCCAAAAATCAGAGATTGTCTGGCATAGCAATGGCCCCCCTACCCATAAAATACTGTACATATTTCTCCCGCACTTCACATGCGCTTTGGGGGGCCAGGCCAGTATCCAGGTCCGTCAGCGGATTGTCTGAAAGTCCGGCCTCAGGCCCAACTGTGGCCAGATAATTTGGTGCATTTCTCCTCAAATAGTTGTGCAGTATGCAGCAGCTGAAAACGATATGATTGAGTTTGTAGTCCGCCATATGTATAGAGGTAAGGAACAGGCGGAACCGACTGGCCGTTATCCCAAAGGCATTCTCAAGAACCCTTCGGGCTCTGGCCAGCCAGTAATTAAAAACCCTCCTCTCCGGGGGTGAGGGTCCTCAGGGGGAATGGCCTCATCAGTTGTGGTCCCAGCCCAAAAGCTTCATCCGCGATAAAAACAAAAGGAAGGCCCTCAACGTTGTCTTCATCAGGTGGCAGTGCCAGGCCACCACTCTGTAGACGTAGGGCAAATTCCGTCTGTGCGAACACACCACCATCCGACATCCGGCCATTCTTCCCGACATCCACATACATAAATTCATACTGTGCTGATACCACCGGCATCAACACAATACTATTAAAACCTTTATAGTTATAATAGTACGACCCAGAATGGGGTGGTGGCACTATGCGGATGTGCTTCCCATCTATTGCCCCTCCGCAGTTGGGGGAAGTCCCACCACTGGGTAAACTGGGATGCCACAGTCTGCCATCCCTGTGGCGTTGAAGGAAACTGTGGAGTCAAACCAGAAAAATAAATTAGTACTTTTGCACATAACATTGCAAGCAGATTACACAAAAACATTCTTGGCCAACATCAGTATAACATTTATTTAAAGGAGTATTTAAAGACAAAAATAGAAGGCCCAATTATCAGATTCCTCACCCCCTCTGATGGCCCATTGTAAACATTTTAGGGGGGTGGGGCTCTAGATGAGTTTGGGCCCTCCAAAAAAAGCCGCTGCCACTCTGCCTGAATTTTATGAGAACAAAAACATTTGTAGACATTTTAGGGGGGGGGGGGCACTACAATGGAGCTGACAAAATATATTGGGAAGTGACTAGGCTAGGTGTGTATGGGCCCAGGATAGCATGCTGGAGAGTGGAGAGGTTAGTGAAGGGAAATATGCATGTAGGCCAAAAAAGGAGCATTAAAAGCTTACAACATGCATGAGGACAATGGGGATATTCACAGCATATTACAATCATGGTAATTAGGGAAGGAGGAAATAAATAAAATACATTAGCATACATGAATTACATAGAATGTGATGTTAAAGGAGTAAACTTACCTTAATATAGTCCTTCTGCAGAACTTGAATTATGGCAGAACAGGTTTCTGGGATAATGATCCCCAGAGCCTGGGGGGAGATGTCTGTCGTGAACTTGAGGTCCTGCAGGCTTCTCCCAGTCGCCAGGTATTGCAACGTGGCAACTAGCCTCTGCTCGGCAGTGATGGCTTGGCGCATCACAGTGTCCTGCCTCGTGATATAGGGGGACAGCAAATCCAACAGACAGTGAAAAACGGGGTCCGTCATCCAGAGATAATTCCTGAGGTCATCAGGATTATTCTCCTGGATTTCCCGCAGCAGAGGCATATGAGAGAATTGGTCCCGCTGGAGCAACCAATTCTTGGTCCATGAACTCCTCCTCACCCTGTTCATGGACTGAGCTCGGGTTAAAGTATTAACCCCAACACCAAGCCCATACGCAGCACGAGCTCTACGATGAGAACGTACTTCAAACATGGCTGGAAACCGTTCGGCTGGTCAGAACAAACTAAACAGAATGCACTGAGGAACAAAAAGTCCTATAAAGAATGACCTGAAAAACAGAAACGAGCGGACAAGAATGCACTGAAAAACATATACGACCTGACTACACGCACTGAAAGACAGATACGAACCCACAAGCACCAACTGAACAGCAGAAAACGATCTGAAAAGCAGGAACACTGAAAAACGCGAATCGGCTCTCACCAAACTTTTACTAACACGCGGTAACACAAAATCAGCAAAAGCAGCCCAAAGGGTGGCGCCGTTGGATTTGAACTTCCCCTTTATAGTGCCGTCGTACGTGTTGTACGTCACTGCATTTTGGACGGTCGGAATTTGGTCTGATAGTGTGTATGCAACGGAATTCCGACGAAAAATTCCATCGGATTTTAGGCCATCGGAAATTCCGATCGTGTGTACAGGGCATTAGGGAGGTATCAATAAAACACATATTAACCACAAAATACAAAACATATGGCCATTATTTTGTTAATTCAGGAGTGCACTCAATCATATGGGAGTATTACCCATATTAAATGAGCTCATATCAATTTATGAATTATTTATTTATTTATCACCACATGGATTTTCATTAAAGGATGTCCACCAAAAGTTATTAATAATTCACCATGGTTAAAATTACATTCACAATAACATTTATAGTGTGTCCATCACATCTGTGCACAAACATTATACATCACCAAATCTATATTAATTAATGATCTCAGCCTCTTATCCAGCCCCAAAGATGTTGGAAACTCTTGACTTCCAAGAACAAATCTGGTTCCTGTATTAACAAGAGAACTTTAAAAAAACATTAGTATTTTATTTTGAAGTATCACACTTCATTACAATCTCCAATAAGGACAAAACAAAGTAGATATACATATTTATTTCTAGTGGTCATTTACTATTGTCCTATCTTATGCTGTTAAGTAAAAATATTCAAAGCCTGGGCTTCACTAGTCAACCACCTTGTTCAAATGACTGTCATGAAAAAAACATTTTTATCGGTGGGTGGTACATTCTCCCTTTCCAAGCCCAGTAGGCTGGAATGGAGAATTAAACATTTAAATACACTGCTCTAAACAAATGCTACCCTAATTCAATATTCAGGGATGCCAATTTAAAACAGCCCCACCCCAACTGTCTTGAACTCCACTCTGCAGCTGTGCTGGTGATTTTGGCCCACTGCAAGATTATTAATTTGTCTGTGTTTTTCCCCCTAATTTCTGTACTTTGGTCTTGTTATGATATAATCACTTCATCAGCTGGGACTGTAACTGATCAGAATGCAAGGAGACACCCCATACCACTTGTAGCGGCCTCCTCTCTCCCCTCTCTTCTATCAGCTCGTCTGTCTCTTGTCTAGGGGTACTTTAGAGGAGAGAGAGCGGGGTCACCACGCCAAGCCATCACCGCAGATGTTTGTGTGGTGGAAGCAAAGTTCTTGTTTTACCTTCGGGTCAGTGTTCTGCACCTGGAACCTCCAATGAGAGTTACCTTGAACAATGTCTGCCAGAAAATGAGCCCCACACCATTAAAGTCCAACACTCCTTTATTCTTCCTGAATGAACACAATCAGTTAGACTCCCTTGTAGAACAGAACAGAAAAGGAGATGTGGATGCGAGTAGGCCCAGACACAATGAACTCTCCACTTTCCTTCCTGAAAGTGGGTTGCGGTCTCCGAGCAAGGGGGAATTTCCTTCCAGGCGGTCTCCGATGGGAGGCTCACCTGTCACTGGCAATATGCTGCACCGGGTCTTCAAGTAAGTATCTCCCACTGGTCCATTACGCCTTTCAGATTCGGGTACCCACTCCCGGGGTTCCCTAGAACCTCCTTCGGGACAAATCACACCCAGGGCCTCAACGTCCATGCACGAATACAGGGCAAATCGACCCCTTGGCTTTAGCCGGATCCCCGTATCTGTTACCGGAGCAGCAGCAGTCAGTGTCGTGGTAGAAGGGTGAACCGGAATCCATGATGTATGTCCGAACATGGTGACCTGTTGCTGATCCATCGCACACTGCCAGGTTTTTGCGCCAACGTCCCACGTGTAGTCCTTCACACGTATTGGACTCCTCCCCTTTGCTCCAGTTCGCAGGCTTTTCTTCTTTTCTCTTTCTGAGTCACGCTCACGAACTAAGCGGTGGGGGTGTGTCTGGTGGCGCAGTGCAATAGAAGCCCCCACGTGTACTACTTCACACGGCTGAGCCTCCCCCTTTTTCCACTCTTCTGCGTGGGCCTTTCCCTTCATTGGATCATGTCCACGACTTCGAGCAGGGATGCACTTCGGCCAATGAAGGCCTGCCTACTTGTAACTCCGAGCAGACACGTTCAATTCCATAGTACACGAACACTATACCGGACCCGAGCCCCCACGTGTAGCGGCCTCCTCTCTCCCCTCTCTTCTGTCAGCTCGTCTGTCTCTTGTCTAGGGGTACTTTAGAGGAGAGAGAGCGGGGTCACCACGCCAAGCCATCACCGCAGATGTTTGTGTGGTGGAAGCAAAGTTCTTGTTTTACCTTCGGGTCAGTGTTCTGCACCTGGAACCTCCAATGAGAGTTACCTTGAACAATGTCTGCCAGAAAATGAGCCCCACACCATTAAAGTCCAACACTCCTTTATTCTTCCTGAATGAACACAATCAGTTAGACTCCCTTGTAGAACAGAGCAGAAAAGGAGATGTGGATGCGAGTAGGCCCAGACACAATGAACTCTCCACTTTCCTTCCTGAAAGTGGGTTGCGGTCAACGAACGAGGGGGAATTTCCTTCCAGGCGGTCTCCGATGGGAGGCTCACCTGTCACTGGCAATATGCTGCACAGGGTCTTCAAGTAAGTATCTCCCACCGGTCCATTACGCCTTCCGGATTCGGGTACCCACTCCCGGGGTTCCCTAGGACCTCCTTCCCTCGCGGAACTCAGTGGTGGGCACTGAGCTCCAGACCTCCATCCGAGTACCTAACCTCAGGCTAAAGGTGCCAGGGATGGAACACGACCTCCGAACGTCCTCTAGGCCTAAACCCGCCTAGGGGACCAACACGAACCACCGCCCTCAGGCTGAAGGTGCCCGGGACTCGACTCCCGCCACCAAAAATGGCCGCCCCCTTTATACCCCCTCCCAGCAAGCACGGCGGGTTCCCCGCCCCACCATACAACCGCTGAGAGAGACCAAAAGAGGTACGCCACCGCAACGATGGCTCAACCCCGGGCCCAAAGCGACAGTGCCACCTGGTGGGCCCCAGGGAACCATACATCACAGTTTCCCCGCCAGATTCAAAAAATAGAAAGCATATACCCGCTACACTCTCTTCTAGCATCTATACTCATGCTCACTAAAACAAAACCTACAGTAAATGTAGTGCGTCAAAACATCTTTATGGTTGAGTCAAGATGCTAGTGGTTGTATTTCTGCAGACAGTCTTGGCTTGCCTTGCGTCACTCCTCTATTGATTACAGATTTTGCAGAAAATTTGTGGTCTTGTTTCTGTACAATACTCAACGCTGTATCCTGGCCTAGGCCAACAAGACCCAGGCCTAGGGCAGCACTTTGTAGGGGGGCAGCATGGAAAGAGTCCCAGCCGGCTTGCGCTACACTGTTAGTGTAGCGCCCTTCTTATGGGGCGGACTGGGCTGAGAGGCAAATTAGTCTTGCGCCCCCATAAAGCAGCCGCACTGCTTCCGGTATGCGGGCGGCCGGCATTCCGCAACTGTGGGGGAACGCTGCTTCTAGTTTTGACTGTCCTATCATCCTGGACCACAAACCTTCCTCACTGTGCTATATGTTTTCTGCTGCACCATTGGCATGGTTATATCTTCTTAGTCCTCTCCATAAAATTATCTGAAATTTGTGCTTAAAGTAGAACTATAGGCAACACTTTTTTTTTTCATTTTGGATAGAGTAAGGGAGGGTTATAGCCCCTGTCAGATTATTTTTTACCATCCCTGTCCCATTGCAGAGATTTCCCTTCACTTCCTGCCCCATAGCCAAATAGGAAGTGAGAGGAAATCTATGCTAATTAAGGAAATCTATTGCCCACCCCCCCCCAGCCCTCAGAACTAGTGTCCCCACTCGAAAATATCAGGGCGGATCTTAAACAGAAAGCGGTGTGGCCTTGACAGGAAGGGGTGGGTCATATTTAAATTAAGGGGGTGCACGAGTTTAGTCAGGCCTAGGGCAGCACAAAACCTAAATACACTACTGACAATACCCATAGGGGTTAATTTATTAAAGAAGTGGAGGATATTTATCCAGCAACATTAATGTTCACTTTCCATAACTAGCATTGGGAAGGGCCCACAAGTTAAAGGTGTAGGGTCTACCTCAGATTGATGGTTGGTCATAATTCTCCATGGGGCAGCCCAATGCAGAACCTACTTAATTTTCTGCTGCTTGCAGCAGGAAGGCCAAAAGACAGCGTGAAGTATGTGCAGTATTTTTTTTTGTTTTGTTTTGTTTTGTTTTACAGAGTACTTTTTTACTGTTTTATGTTATTCACACAGTCATCATTTAAAGGTGAACAATGGCAAAAAATTGTCGAAACAGCAATATAAAAAAAAAAAAGTTTTAAACAGTGTTCGATTGTGTTTAGCTTTGATTGTAATGAACATACTTTTGGGGTCCCGGAGGGCCTTGCATGTAAACAGTGAATCCCAAAACAAAATGTATTCACTGAGAAATAAAGTGTAGCTTTAGCCAAAACTTTTTTTGGACAGTAAGATAGTAAGTAACATTTGTCAAAGTTTTTACCGTCTGTGGCCCTTTTCATTAGTTAACAGAACAGGCATTGAAAGAAATCTTATAGGGGCACAATGACAATTAAAAGTAAATAACAAATGTCAATCTATGCAATTATGGCATTTACACCAGGGAGACAGCTAGCACTTAGAAGTGATAAAGCTCAACCTTGGTTTGTACAAATTACAGAATTTGTAGTGCAGTGCTAATCTCAATTCACAGAAAAAGCTTTCAATAATCGAGTGATATAAAAATAATGGTGAAAAATCTGTAAATATTACTTAAAAAACAGCATATATGTGACCAGATGGATGGCACCAATTGCACGTCTCAGCACTACTCTAATGGATCTTGAGCATCCTTTAGCATGATAGCGTCAATAAAGTCGCAAACTCTGCCCCTTTATATGTGGTTCACATATTTGGATTGGTTCAACATGTGCTTTTACTACTCTTCTTGTGAGTGTTTTTCCTTATCATTGCTGAATAAAGCATTCAGAGAGCATTATGAGAGTTTATTTTTTCTCTTTCATATTGATGCATATGCGGTAATGAGTGTTATGCAGAAGAATTTTTGTCCTGAGAGACCTAACAACAACTCTTATGCCCTGTACACACAATCGGATTTCCGATGGAATAAAATCTGATGGATTTTTCCATCGGAAATCCGATGAAGCTGACTTCCATCAATCTTACCTACACACCATCAGTCAAAAATCCGACCGTCCCAAACGCCGTGACGTAAAACACTCCGAAGAGCCGAGAAAAATTAAGTTCAATGCTTCTGAGCATGCGTCGACTTGATTCTGAGCATGCGTTGTTTTTTTCTCCGATGGAGTTCCCACAGACAATCGGAATTTGCTATCGTTTTTTTTTTCCATCTGTAAAATTTAAAACATGTTCTATTTTTTTATACCGATGGAAAAAAGACCGATGGGGCCCACACACGATCGGTTTGTCCGATGAAAAAAGTCCATCTGTCTTTTTTCATCAGAAAAACCGATCGTGTGTACGCGGCATAAAACTAGATGACCAAACAGTATTTCATCCCTGTGGGGATACAAGCATGTTAGAACTAATTTCCTTGTAGAGGTAATATTATGAAGGTGAGCAGGTTGGGGTGACACTGGTCATCGGGCTGCACTTCACAGTGTGTAATTTAAAGGAGTACGCACACCTCGTGGACTAACCTGGACTGGGACTTTTATTATTTTGTTGTGTAGCGGACCCCCCTAAAATGGGGTCGCTATGCCTTGAATTTAGGGGCGGCCTGAGCAATAGTTTGGCTCAGGTTATCAAATTCTATAGTCTGGACTCTGCTCTGCTGTGGTGCTGCCTGGAGTATGGTTCCCCATGATCTGTGGGTGGTGCTGTCGCTCAGGTCTCGGGTTGAACCACAGGTGGCATTGTGGTGTGATTGGGTGTCCTCTCTCGGCTACCATGCGGTGGGCGGGTTTTACCTGCTGGGCATGCCGGGAGAGGGTACATAAAGGGCAGATGCCATGATCTGGGGTAATGTGCCGGGGGGAATCCAAGGAGGACCCCTGGTGGCAAAGTCACGCCCTTTGTCCCTGCTGGCCGTGGGGTGCGTGAACTGGTCGAGGAGTCTCGGGCACCTTTAGCCCGAGGCTACAGAGTTCCAGGTAGGCCCAGTACCTTCAACTGGGTCTACAACCAACCCACTGGAGTCCCAGGGAATCCGAGGGAGGGTGACCCCCTCTGAAGGAGAGGAAACCGGGGGAGGAACTGTCCGATGGATTGGTGAAGGAAGTCACGGTCTCTGCAAGGCCTGGTTGCCTATCAGAGGGAAGGATTCGTGAGTTGCAAGATAGCTCCTGTAGTGTGCCCCATTGGCACCTATGGTCTCTATAATCTACAGGGGTTTCAAAGTTCTGATTCGGGAATTAAAGGATTCTGTGGCAGAGGATCTCTTGAACTTGTCCGTGAAGGGGACTAAATCTAAAGTAACTGTTCGTGCTTCGTTCCGGCTGCTGGAGCCGTGAGAGGGGACCATCCGGGTGAGCGGGGCCCACTCAGGCTTGAGTGGCAAAGTGTAACGATAGGTGTTGTGTGCCTGAATCTACCTCCCTATCCAACTTCTTTATTTCTTCAACTTTCCCAATCTGTTTCAAGCAAGAAAAATAAACTCATCTGTTGGAGTTTAAATACTGTCTGGACATTGGCTTTCTTTCGGGGGAAAGAATAGACTTTTCCCTACATTCTAGGGACGAGAACCAATGGAGGGAGGTAACTCGCTGCAGGACCCAAAAATTACAAGAACACCGCTCAACCTCTTATACCAGGAGGATACGGGCATGTGGCACGGTGTGCCTTTACCCCTGCAAGTGAAGGTAGGCAGGGAAAAAGGGTCTGTGTGCTACAGTTGTGCACATGTATATGTGGATTGTTCACAGTATTTTGGTTATCTTAAGCCTCGTACACACGAACGAGTTTCTCGGCAAAAACCAGCAAGAAACTTGCTGGCAGAGATTTCTTGCCGAGAAATTCGTTCGTGTGTATTGTTTCTCGTCAAGAAAAGCGACAAGAATCTCGATGAGGAAATAGAGAACCTGCTCTCTATTTTCTCGTCGAGATTCTCGTCAGCCTGTTTCTCGACGAGAAAAGTGAGTGTGTGTACACTTACCTGTCCTCCGGGAAGCCCGCGCATGTTCAAAATGAATTCAACGCATGCGCGGTAGCTTCCTAGGCATAGGTAGGGTATACCAAGATGGCGGCGACGGCATCGAATGTGACGAGCGCATGCTCGTCGTAGTCGATGACGTCACTGCGTACGCTCCATTCAAAGAACCGCGGGTTCTTTGAATCGAGCGTGTGTACACTCGGCCGGGACAAGTTTGTTGTCCAAGAATCTCGTCGAAAAAAACGACATGTTTTTTTCGACGAGAATCTCGGCCGTGTGTACGAGGCTTAACACTTTGTATGTGAACTTTAAGATAGTGCGTACACATTTTGTAACACATTCTTCGGATTTTGCCTTTGTTTACACACAGTGCTGTTTTGTTAGTAATAGTTCAATTTTTTTCACCATTATTTTTTGAATCACTTGATTATTAAAAGCTTTTTCTGTTAATAGAGTTTAGAGAGGGTGGTGTTGCACTACATATTTTGTTATCGGCATACAATGACAATTAAACTACTTGAACATTCAAAGTTTTTTGTTGTCTATGTCCCTATTGGAGATTTCCCTTACCCTCACACTAACCTCATTACACTTACATTTCCCTCATTACCTGCCACAGTGACAATGTTTCACCAGGACAGAAATTGAAAGGCAATCTCCCTAATGGGATAAAGAAATACAGATGGGTTCTTATGCTGCGTACACACGGTCGGAAATTCCGACAAGAAAAGTCCGATGTGAGCTTTTTGCCGGAAATTCCGACCGTGTGTATGCTCCGTCTGACTTTTGCTGTCGGAATTTCCGCCAGCAAAAGATTGAGAGCTGGTTCTAAAATTTTCCGACTGAAAAAATTCCAATCGGAAAATCCGATCGTCTGTAGCAATTCTGAATCGCAAAATTCCGATGCATGCTCGGAAACAATTCAACGCATGCTCTGAAGCATTGAACTTCATTTTCTCGGCTCGTCGTAGTGTTGTACGTCACCACGTTCTTGACGGTCGAAAGTGAAGAGAACTTTTGTGTGACCGTGTGTATGCAAGGCAATCTTGAGCGGAATTCCGTCGGAAAAACCATCCAAGGTTTTTCCGACGGAAAATCCGATCGTGTGTATGCGGCATTACAGTTCTCTATTATATATATATATATATATATATATATATATATATATATTGTGAGGGGGTTAGCTCGGTAGCGGGTGTGTGTGACCCCCTGGATGGGCTCCCCACACAAAAACAGGCCCAGCAGACGGAGGTTGTGGTTTTCAAGATCAAAAGGTGCGGTTTATTTCTCTATTTACAGTGACAAAAACACAGCAAAGCAAAAAGAAACATAAACAAAATAAATCCTGGTCAGCTTGACCTCTGACTAAACATGCAGGTTTCCCTAACTAACAACTGGGATCAGCCTGGTGCTGTCCTAGTCCCTAAGTCCCTGGTTTAGTAAATGTCCAAACAAATAGCCACACAGGCTTTGTCTCACCGCACAGGGGTTCACTCTCCCTAGACAGTCCACACAGGTCTGGTTCCAGGCATGAGCAAACACCTAATGAAGCTGGGAGTTTTTATAGAGGCCTTAAACGAGCTGACAAGCTTCAGCTGGTCTCATCAACTCCCTGCCTGCACGACGCCCAGCACTCTCCCTAGAGGTATGAATCATCCATGAGCCCACTAGCCTCAGCTGGGCTTCATCAACTCTCTCCCTAGTTGTATAAGTCGGCATAAAGCCTGAATCTGGGAGAAATATACCTACCCCCTGGATGCAACCAGGTGACTTTACCTTCCTGCTGTCACATACCCCCCCCTCTTGTTTTAACCTTGGGGTTGGAACACCAGCAATCAGGCATTCATGTACTCGAGACAAAGCATCCACATTCCCCATTTGAACGCCAGGGCGATGCTTTACTGTGAAGTTGAATTCCTGTAGGGCCAGGAACCACCTATTTACTCTTCTATTTGTCTCCTTGTTTTGAGCCATCCACTTTAACGGAGCGTGATCCGTAACCATGTCAAAGTGCCTACCTAGCAGATAGTACCGAAGGGAATCTAGAGCCCACTTCACCGCTAAACACTCCTTTTCAACCGTGGCGTAATTTACCTCATGGGACTTCAACTTCCTGCTGAGGTAAATGACTGGGTGCTCTTCCCCGTTCCAGACCTGGGACAATACTGCTCCTAACCCCACATCTGACGCATCACTTTGTACGACAAAGTCTTTAGAGAAGTCGGGTGAGTACAACACTGGCTGGCTACATAAGGCTTGTTTCAAGAATTGGAACGCTGCCTCAGCCTCGGGGGTCCATTTAATCATGACCGACCCTTTCCCTTTCATCAGGTTGGTTAGGGGCACAGCCTTAGAAGCAAAGTGGGGAATGAAGCGCCGATAATAACCCGCGATTCCCAGAAAGGCTCGTACCTGCTTCTTGCTGTTGGGACGTGGCCAACTCTGGATGGCCTCGACTTTGTTGAGTTGGGGTTTTATTACTCCCCTGCCAATGGTGTACCCAAGATATTTGGCCTCCTCCTGCCCAATGGTACACTTCTTGGGGTTAGCCGTAAACCCCGCTTCCCGGATAGAGTCTAGGACTGCTTGCACTTTTGGCAGATGTGAGGCCCAATCTGTGCTATGGACAATTACGTCATCCAGGTAAGCCGCAGCATACTTCCGATGGGGCCTCAGTATCTGGTCCATTTTCTGCTGGAATGTGGCCGGCGCATTCTGTAACCCGAACGGCATTCTCTTATATTGGAACGCCCCGTCTGGGGTTACAAATGCGGTTTTCTCTTTGGCCGACTTGGCCAGGGGAATTTGCCAATACCCTTTTGTGAGGTCAAGAGTCGTCATGTATCGGGCTGTTCCCAGCCGGTCGATCAACTCATCTATACGTGGCATGGGGTAGGTGTCAAATTTTGTAACTTTGTTCAACTGACGAAAATCGTTACAAAATCGCCAGCTCCCATCCGGTTTAGGCACCAACACAATGGGACTAGACCAATCACTTTGGGACTCCTCTATCACCCCTAAGTTTAGCATTTTCTGTACTTCCTCCCGTATTGCCTCCCGTCGGGCCTCTGGGATCCGATAGGGTTTTAACTTCACCCTTTCACCGGGCGGGGTAATAATATCATGCTCTACCCCAGATGTTTGTCCCGGCAGCTCAGAGAACACCTCCTTGTTGCGAAGCACAAACTCCTTAACCTCCTGTTGTTGGGGTTGTGACAAGGTGGCTGCTATTCCAACCTCCGGAATCACGCAACCAGTTTGAGCTGGTGACCAAGTTTCTGCGACTAGGGACTCTCTATCCCTCCAGGCTTTCAACAGATTAACGTGATAGATCTGTTCGGGCTTTCGCCTTCCTGGTTGTCTGACCTTGTAATTCACTTCGCTCACTTTTTCCATTATCTCGTAGGGGCCTTGCCATTTGGCAAGGAATTTACTTTCAACCGTAGGGACAAGTACCAATATCCTATCCCCCGGGGAAAAGGTACGGGTCTTGGCTCCACGGTTGTACACTCTCTGCTGTGCCAACTGCGCTTGGGCCAAATGTTCCTTCACGATGGGCATTACCTGTGCAATTCGATCTTGCATCAGGGCGACATGCTCAATCACACTCCTGTGGGGAGAACTCTCATTTTCCCAAGTTTCCTTGGCAATATCCAACAGCCCTCTTGGGTGTCTCCCATACAGTAACTCAAAGGGGGAGAATCCCGTAGAGGATTGGGGCACCTCCCTAATAGCAAACATCAAATAAGGAAGTAGACAGTCCCAATCCTTTCCATCTCTATCCACCACTTTCTTCAACATTTGTTTTAGGGTTTTGTTGAATCTTTCAACTAGCCCATCGGTTTGGGGGTGATACACAGACGTACGCAATTGCGTCACTTTGAACAATTTACACAGCTCTTTCATAACCCGGGACATAAAGGGTGTACCTTGGTCCGTAAGCAGTTCTTTACAAATACCCACCCGGCTAAAAACAAGAGATAGCTCTTTGGCTATGGTTTTGGCCGAGGTATTTCGGAGAGGGATCGCTTCTGGATAACGGGTGGCATAGTCCATTATAACTAATATGTACTGGTGCCCCCTAGCGGACTTGATTATAGGACCTACCAAATCCATTGCGATCCTCTCAAACGGGACCTCAATGATGGGTAGAGGGACCAGCGGGCTACGGAAATGTGGCATCGGGGCCGACCTCTGACACACAGGGCAGGAGGAACAATAATTTTCTATGTCCTTCATCACCCCAGGCCAATAGAATCTCTGTAATACCCTCTCTCGGGTTTTCTCTGTCCCCAGATGACCTCCAAGAATGTGCCCATGGGCCAACTCCAACACCAACTTCCTGTAAGGTTTGGGCACCACAAGCTGCTCAACGGTTTCTTCTGCCCTTTTTGCCACCCGATACAGTAGGTCCTTCTCTACGCTGAAGTATGGGTACGTGCAGGTATTATCTGGGTTCACTAACTCGCCATCTATTTCCACTACGTTTTCCCGTGCCTTTATTAGGGCGGGGTCTTTTAACTGTTCTGTGGCAAAATTTTCCCCGTGAACCTCAAGATCAGAAAACTCCACAGACGGTAGGTTTTCGTCTGAGGAGGTGGGCTCCTCTCCAGTTTCTTGAGTCTCGCCTGCCAATACTGACAAGGGAAATTCTGGAGAGTCCTCACCACTCTCAGAGGAGTTCTGGCTATCACCTTCCTGGTACATAGGGGCACCAGTGGGGGGCTCAGGATCATCCCACAGTTCCCAGAACTTCGGAAAATACCTTCCCACAATGGCATCATGCGGTAATTGAGATACTAACCCCACTGGATGAGAGAGGGTACCTTTGGGGGTCTTGAAACACACTGTAGTCACTGGATACTCTCGGGTGTCCCCATGCACACAAATAACAGCTACCTTGCTATTCCCAGAGACCTCTGTTTTAACTAATTCAGCCTTTATCAGGGTCACAAGGCTACCTGAATCCAGTAATACCACAACATTTCTACCATTAATACACATTTTGCATAAATGTTTCTCAGTTCCCCGAATGGCAGTGCATGCGACTGTCGCACACAGCGACTGACGTCTGTCCGTCAGAAAGTCACATTGCATGGGTTCCTCCACAACCGGGCAATTTGCTGCAATATGTCCCGTTTGCCGGCAGCGGTAGCAAACAATCCTTTTGGCTGCCTCTTGAGCCCCCGACTTCCCAGGCTGTTCTCGCCAAACCCTGGGCAGAGCTCCCACCCTCTCACTCTCTCCACCCTCACCCCTTGGAATCATCTTATCCGCCCCTGGGGATGGTCTGGTCTTAGGGTGGAAAGTCCGAGAGTCTCTGGAAGAGGCCGTCAGGTTCTCTGCAGCCAAGTATCTCTCTACACGATCCACAAGTTTACCGGCCGTTTCTGGGTCTCCATGGCTTACCCACTTTTGAATGGCGGTAGGAAGAGCTCTCAAGAAACGATCCATCACAACACATTCCACAATCTCCGGTGCGGACAAAGTCTCTGGCTGTAGCCACTTCCTGCTCAGGTGAATGAGATCATACATTTGAGACCTGGGGGGTTTTCCAAGCTGGAAAGTCCAGTTATGCACACGCTGAGCCCGGACAGCCAGGGTGACACCCAGCCTTGCCAATATTTCAGCTTTTAGCATCACATAGTCTTTTGCTTGGTCAGGCTCTAGGTCATAGTAAGCTTTCTGCGATTCACCAGTTAACAGAGGAGCCACCAGTCCAGCCCACTGCTCCTCAGGCCACTTTTCTCTTTCAGCAGTCCTTTCAAATGTGGTCAAAAATACCTCTGGATCATCCTCTCCAGTCATTTTTGTCAATAAACGACTCACCCCAAAGGACGCGGTATTAGTGGGACGGCTTTCCTCACTGGTCTGCGGACGTTGCTGCATTACTGCTTCCATCTGTTGTTGTAGTCTCTGCTCTTGCTTCTGCAACAGGTCTATGAAGCGGGCCTCAGATTGCTGCTGGGCTTGTTGCTGGGCTGCGAAGCTCTTTTGCAAACCTGCATTTGTCTGCTGTTGATTGGCATTTGCTAGAGCCAGCTGTTTCAGTATCTCCTCCATGCTGGCTTAAAAAAAAAACTGCCCGCATTCTCCACCAACTGTGAGGGGGTTAGCTCGGTAGCGGGTGTGTGTGACCCCCTGGATGGGCTCCCCACACAAAAACAGGCCCAGCAGACGGAGGTTGTGGTTTTCAAGATCAAAAGGTGCAGTTTATTTCTCTATTTACAGTGACAAAAACACAGCAAAGCAAAAAGAAACATAAACAAAATAAATCCTGGTCAGCTTGACCTCTGACTAAACATGCAGGTTTCCCTAACTAACAACTGGGATCAGCCTGGTGCTGTCCTAGTCCCTAAGTCCCTGGTTTAGTAAATGTCCAAACAAATAGCCACACAGGCTTTGTCTCACCGCACAGGGGTTCACTCTCCCTAGACAGTCCACACAGGTCTGGTTCCAGGCATGAGCAAACACCTAATGAAGCTGGGAGTTTTTATAGAGGCCTTAAACAAGCTGACAAGCTTCAGCTGGTCTCATCAACTCCCTGCCTGCACGACGCCCAGCACTCTCCCTAGAGGTATGAATCATCCATGAGCCCACTAGCCTCAGCTGGGCTTCATCAACTCTCTCCCTAGTTGTATAAGTCGGCATAAAGCCTGAATCTGGGAGAAATATACCTACCCCCCTGGATGCAACCAGGTGACTTTACCTTCCTGCTGTCACAATATATATATAAAACCAAAGAGGACAATTTTGGCTAGAGCTACACTTTAATAATTCTTTTGTACCCAAGTAGCAATTCTTTTGACTTAATAATTACAAGTTTGTTGTGTCTGCATTTCTTCTTTAAGAAAAAATATTGACATTACTGAGTTATTCTTCCTGACGCACGAGTGACACCTATTGCTTTTTGAGCAGTTTACCTTGAAGCTGTTCTCATTCTATCTGGACATTTTTCTTTTTCTGTCCCCAAAGTTTCAATGGCATGTGTATTTGTGTCATTTAAATCAACAAAATCTGCAAATTTCATCTTGTTGCTTGAGTTTAGTGTCACAATGATCAGTGGTCCTAATCTGTCCTTGGTCTGTTGAATTAAATATGTAGCTTTTTATTATTTAACTGCCTTGCAATATGTTTCTCTCCGCACCTGACATTGAAAAGCTCTGATCGTAGCACTGAAACATTTTTCTATCACTGAGAGTTAAAGTGCCAGATTATTTTTTTTGTGCCCACACATATCATCTTTTTCTTTTATTGTATATTTTTCTGTGAAATCACAGCCTGAACAAATTTGATTCTGTCTTCTCATGTCATAAATGGTAACAGTAAAATATTGATAAATATATTTAATCTTCATTATGGGTAAATACAAATCAAACATAACTGTAAAAATAAAATGCAGATTTAATAATAATGCAGGAAAAAAATGTGCATTTACAATTTTTTTTTTAGGTTTAATGTACGCGGGGCGTTTTACAACCTCTCATGAATGACTTAACCCGACAGATAGTAACCGACATTTAAAAACGTCAGTTTTGCCATGTTTAAATGCCACGTTTAGCCGCATTTGCGTTTTAGAAGTGTTTTATTATTTTTTAAATACCGTATTTATCGGCGTATAACACGCACTTTTTTCCCCTTAAAATCAGGGGAAAATCGTGGGTGCGTGTTATACGCCGATACCCACATATCCCGGGCGGTCTCCGCTGACTGTGAGCGGAGCCGAGATACACATAGCCGAGTGTACTCGGCTATACTCGGCTTTTCTCGGCTCCGCTCACAGTCACGCCCAGTCCCGCCTTTGGACCTGTGTTATGTCCATCATAGGGCGGGACTCGGCGTGACTGTGAGCGGAGCCGAGAAAAGCCGAGTATAGCTGAGTACACTCGGCTATGTGTATCTCGGCTCCGCCCAGTCCCTGCATTCTCGGCGGCCTTCGCCCCGCTCCGCCCAGTCTCGGCGCCAATTTTAAATTCCGGCAAGGCGACACTGGGGCAAGGCTGCACGGCTGCACTGTGACAAGGCTGAAATGGACTCTGCGGCAAGGCTGCAATGGACACTGGGGCAAGGCTGCACTGTGACAAGGCTGCAATGGACACTGATAAGGCTGCATTTAAATGTAAGTTATTTTTCCTTAAACTTCCCTCCTAAAAAAAATTTCCCCTAAAATTCCCTCCTAAACTTGGGGTGCGTGTTATACGCCGGCGCGTGTTATACGGTAGTCAAAAATGAAAGACGCCTGTAAATGAAACGTGGCTAAGTGTGAGTTACCGCATTTACATGCGTTTACAAGCTTTTACAGGTGTTTGGCGCTTCAAATGCCTCTGAACATCAGTCTTGAATGCATTTTTTTTGCTTTTCAAAAAACGCTTTTAAACTCAGCTGCTTAGAAAGAACTATAAACGACCCTGTGTACATGTACTGATAAGATAATATAGAGGAGAGTTCAGGGGCAGCTGAAAAAAAAACTCCCAACTGCTCCTAAACGTCTGTTTACCAGCAGCAGTGTACATGAAGCCTTAAGGAACCTGCAGAGCAGGAAGTGGGGTGCTGGGTGCAGGGTGCAGGGCTGCTGCTTTATTAACATATTAAATGTTACGCAATCAATGCGGGAAACAAAGACAAAATGGGCGCAAGATCACTGGGAGGTACAATGGACACCCGCCAACCCTAAGAGTAGTATAGTGCTACGTCCCAAAAGATTCTATATGTAAAACAATAATGATTTTAACCGCGGTTGATGGACTTTATAGTCACAATGTGCAAAAAAATTAAATAAAATACAAAACTTTATTAATGCACCGAAGGATAAATAATTAAAACCAAACAGGCTAAAAACATAGTACATTTCTGCACCATATGTCGTTGGGGGTGGTGGTCTAAATCTAATAGTAATATTTCTAATAGTCTATTTAAAAATAATAATAGTCCATTTCTAAGCCCACTGCTTGCCTAGTAGCAATACCTCATTATTAGTCTCAGTTGCTGACAGTCCTTTGTACATGTGAGATGATTGATGCTTAGGGCTCTCTCACTGTCCCTCTCTCATTCTCTCTGCTGTGGGAGCCTGGTGCTGGGTGAAAAGGCTGAGTGCTGACAGAATACTAAAAAGGTATAAAACACATTACAGAAACGAAAATTCATTTAGACGCAGCTTGCTGTCTTCTAAACATCACCAATTGCACCATGAGAAAATACAAAAACTCCTTGACCAGATTCCTAATCACTGCAGCAAAAACTGTGATACCGAGGCACTGGAGAAGTACCGCCGCACCCACGATTAGAGAATGGCTAGAGGAGATACATCTACTCAGAGGTATGGAGGAGATCAGGGCTACATCGCAGGGGAATACAGAAAAATTCTATAAAATGTTATGTGGCAACCGTGGATCATTTTTAAATACTCTGATTCCTATACCACCTTTACTCGAACATAGACCTTCAAATATAGAGAAACGTGAATGAACAATATCTCTCCTTATTTTTATTTCCCTTCCTTCTATTCCCTTTCATTTCTATCATTATACCTTCTTCTATGGGCTTCTCCCTGAGGTCCACAAAGTTTTACTTTTGTTCCTTTCTTTTCGAGATTAAATAATATTTTTTTTCTACAAATATTCAGAGTATTTCTAAATAGACTATCGATGCAATAATCGGTTAATTTCGAAGCCACTTCAATGGTTTTATTATTAAAATACTCTACTATTGAACTCAATTATACAATGTTATACTTTTATATGATACTTATGTACAAATGCTAGTATGATTGTACAAATGTTATTATTAAGCCTTAATAAAAGCTTTATGGTTTAAAAAAAAAAAAAAAAAAGGTATATAGTAGAAGTGCCTCCTGTTTTTTTCTGGGAACCCATTAGAGGGCAACCAAACAGGATAGTCAGTAACTAACCAAAGTTAAGTATTGGCTTTTCCCAGTAGGTGTTTTTTTATGCTACTGTATGTACTTGCTGTACAAAGCTCTCCAGCATTGTAACTGTGTTTGCTGCCTTGCTGCATATACAGTAAGTGCATGACAAACTGCTTGCGCAAGATGTACTGCAACCTGCCACACATACAACTTGTGTAAGATATCTAAGGTAAGCTGTTTAGCTCAAAGTCCAAACCTATAGAGAGCTCAAAAACCCTGTTATGTATAGAACGTACCTGATCGTAGAGCCTGACTTTGTAGGAGGAGACCTCTCTTACAGCCCTGGCTCAGGAGTCACTGGAGTGGGGACAGTGAGCTCGAGAGCGCAGTGAGGTAGGAGTGCCTGCGGTAGGTGTAGTGGTTGACATCGTGGCAAGGTGGTGATCCTCCAGGGATGGCTGGAGCTGTAGGCAGCAGAGCAGGTGGTTGCAGGTCAGCGACCCGGGAGCTGGCGGATACCGGAACAGCGGAAGCTGGAGCAAGGTGAGATAAGCTTGGTTAGGTGCACACGAACAGCAGACAGCAGGAGGGTCAGACAAGCCGGGTCAGAGCAGGTAGTCAGATGTATGGATCAGCAGGCTTAGACGTAGTCAGGAATACAGGCAGGGTCTGGCAGCGGGTAGGCAGGTAGGAGACAGAGCAGGGTCAAGGCGAGCCGAGGTCAGGATTGGAGATATATCGGGTGGTCAAGCAAGCCGGGTCGGTACAGGTAACTGGTAGCAGGTGTGCAGGTATTCAGGTTGCAAAGCTGCAGATCAGACAGCAATGCACTATTGCCACTGCTGGCTTTTTAAAGGTCTAATGGCGCCATATCGTTTAGCGCGCACACACGCCGTGTGTACAGAGGGAAGCAGGAATTGTCTTCTATTTCTGGCAGGTCCCTGACATTGCCCCCCCCCCTCCGGATGTCTAACCGGGCTTCTTTCTCAGGATGGGCAAGAAAAAAGGCACGGATTAACCTCTGGGCATGGATGTTGCCTTCAGGTTCCCAGGAGTTGTCCTCCGGACCGTACCCCTTCCATTTGACTAAGAATTGAGTTAGCCCTTGCCGTTTCCTACAATCAAGGATGGCCTCCACCACGTATTCCTCGAGACCGTCATCCAAAACTGGTTCTGGTGGTCTGGCTCCCCTGTCAGGAAAGGGGTCAGGTACTGCAGGCTTCAACAATGAAACATGAAACACTGGGTGAACCTTTAGAGAACCAGGTAAGGATAATTCGTAAGATATCTCATTGATTTTCCTTCTTACCGGGAAGGGTCCCATGAACTTGGGTGCCAGCTTCTTGGATGGGCAGGCCAACTTGAGGTTGTTCGTGGAAAGCCATACCTGATCACCTGGTTGAAGGTCCAGCTCCCCTCTCCTCTTCCTGTCATAGGCTTTCTTGCTGTCCGCTTGGGCCTTGGTTACTGCTTCCTGCAACACCCGGTTGTTGCGGCTGAGGAAATCCACCGTGCTCTGTACTGCCGGGACTGGAGATTCTGGAAGAAAATCAGGTAAAAATGTTAAATGGAAGCCGTAATTAGCAAAGAAGGGGGATTGTCCAGTGGCCGAATGGTTGGCATTATTGTAGGCAAACTCTGCTAAGGGCAATAGGGACACCCAATCATCTTGTGCAAAGGACGTGAAACATCTGATGTACTGTTCAAGAGTCTGATTTGTCCTCTCAGTTTGCCCATTGGTTTAGGGGTGATAAGCTGAGGACATGGCAAGTTCAATCTCCAAGATTTCGCACAGAGCTCTCCAAAAACGTGAAGTGAACTGGACCCCTCTGTCTGACACGATATTTGAAGGGACTCCATGTAGTCTGACGATTTTCTTAATGAAAACACGGGCAGTTTCAGCAGCGGATGGGGTGCCCTTTAGTGGCAAGAAATGGGCCATTTTAGACAGGCGGTCTACGACCACAAAGATTGCTGTACACCCCTCGGAACATGGAAGCTCCACTATAAAATCCATAGCAATCATCTTCCATGGTCTGTCAGGTACAGGTAGGGGTTTCAGTAGTCCCCAGGCTCGGTTCCTTGATGTTTTGTTTTGGTTACAGACGGGGCATGCACTGACGTATGATTTGCAGAAGTCCTCCAGACCTGGCCACCAGAATGTGCGCCGTACCAGCTCAAGAGTCTTGCGGACTCCAAAATGTCCTGCCAGCGGATGGTCGTGGAGGAGCTTTAGTACCTCAACCCGAGTGCTTCCTGGAACAAAAATTTGGCTCCCTCTCCAAAATAATCCATCTCTGGAAGTCAAGGTGGTACCAGGGGGTTTGGAAGAGTCTGTAGATGCTTGTCTAATTTGAGAGAGCAGATCAGTCTGTAAAAGTAAAAAATTACCAGCTGGTAGAATGGTGTCGGGAACAGATAAATTCTTGGGGTTGTCGTACATGCGTGATAGTGCATCTGGTTTGATGTTTTTTGAACCTGGCCGGTAGGTGATGTTAAAGCAGAAGCGTGAGAAAAATAAAGCCCAACGGGCCTGCCGAGGCTTTAGCGGATCTTTAAATATTCTAAGTTCTTGTGATCGGTATAAATTAATACTGGGTGGGCAGCGCCCTCCAACAGGTACCTCCATTGCTCTAAGGCGGCTTTGATGGCAAGTAATTCCCGTTCACCAACATCATAATTTTTCTCTGCAGGGGAGAGTTTTTGAGAGAAGAACCCCACAGGG
Source organism: Rana muscosa (assembly GCA_029206835.1). NCBI lineage: Eukaryota > Metazoa > Chordata > Amphibia > Anura > Ranidae > Rana > Rana muscosa. Next base: position 1,072,117,707 of record CM055116.1, on the reverse strand, counting down.
TGCATTAAGTCCTTGTTACCTTGGCTTTGGGAGATGACAGCCCCAACTGCAACTTCAGATGCATCCACTTCAAGAATGTAAGGCAGTGTAGGATCAGGATGGCTGAGAATTGGAGCTGATGTGAAAAGTCCTTTAAGTGTGTCAAAGGCCCTTTGGGCCTCAGGGTTCCAGTGGAAACGTGAGTTCTGCTTGGTCAGCCGTGTGATGGGTGTGATTATTGCAGAAAATCCCTTGATGAATCTCCTGTAGAAATTTGAAAAACCCACAAAGCGTTGCACTCCTTTCTTATCCAAAGGTACAGGCCAGTCCAGTATAGCGGACACCTTTTGAGGATCCATCCTGATCCCTGTGGGGGAGATTACCAACCCTAGGAATTGAATAGTCTGCTGCTCAAATTCGCATTTCTCCGCCTTGGCATACAGTCCGTGTTGGCGGAGGCGGCCTAGTACCCTGCGGACATGTTCCCGATGTCTGTCAAGTGATCCGGAGAAGACTAAAATGTCATCAAGGTAGACAATGGCAAAGATATCAAGAAGGTCTCTGAACACATCATTGATAAAGTGCTGGAAGGTGGCAGGAGCGTTGCACAGGCCGAAGGGCATGACTAAATATTCGTAGTGGCCGAATCGGGTACGAAAAGCTGTCTTCCACTCGTCCCCGGAACGGATGCGGACCAGATTGTAGGCCCCCCTTAGGTCTAATTTGGTGAAGATGACAGCAGACCTTAGTTTTTGGAAGAGTTCAGGTGTCAAGGGAAGAGGATAACGGTTTTTGACTGTGATGTTGTTTAACTCATGGTAGTCCACACATGGGCGGAGGGTCTGATCCTTCTTGGTGACGAAAAATATTCCGGCGCCCGCTGGTGAGGTAGATGGGCGAATGAACCCCTTGCCCAGATTTTCATTGATGTCGATTTTCAGAGCCTCTTGTTCCTTTTCTGATAAGGGGAAGATGCGCCCAAAGGGGATCTCGGCCCCAGGAAGGAGCTCGATGGGGCAGTCATAGGGGCGGTGAGGTGGAAGGGAGTCAGCCCCCCGTTTACTGAAGACATCAATGAACTCATGGTATGGTCCTGGGACGGACTGAAGCAGGTTCTGGTCAGAGTCTATACATAACAGAGTGGTGGATGGACTGAGGGATCCAGGTAGACAGTACTTCTGGCAGTAAGGGGACATGAATGACACTTCTCCAGACACCCAGTTGATCTGGGGGTTGTGAGCCTGGAGCCAGGGTATACCCAGGATCACGGGAAACAGGGGGGAAGAGATTACATCAAGAGTCAGCCACTCCTTATGTTGAGCTGTAGAGGTGACAGGCAGAGGGAGGGTTTCCTGGGTTACCTGTCCTGATTTTATACGGGAGCCATCGGCCAAGTAAACAGAAAGTCCATGAGTCTTTTCCTGAAGACGGATGTTATGTTGATTGGCAAAGGTGGAGTCGATGAAACAGCTACATGCGCCAGAGTCAATGATAGCATTGACTGGGACTGTCCTTCCCTGGAGTTGCAACGAGAGAGAGAGGGCAAGGTGGGTTGCATTGGCAGATAAAGCTGCGAGATTAGCAGGAATGAAAGAAGGGCACTTACGCATCTTGACAGGACAGTTGCACACGTAGTGACCTGCTTCAATGCAATAGAGGCATAGGTTCAGTTGGCGACGGCGTGCCCGTTCTTCAGGTAGCAGGGCTGGTCGCATTATCCCAAGTTGCATGGGTTCAGTGGTGTCCGGACTGGGATTGGCAGGATTTAGACAGGTGGGCGGCAGGTAACGGGAAGCAGGCATGGGAGCTCTTGTGGGCATCCATACTGGGCGGCTTTGCTGGGAGGAACTCTCTGCCCAGCGTTCACGGAGTCTGCGATCAATCTGGATGGCTGTGGTGATCAAGGCTTCAAGGGTCCCTGGTACCCCCACTCGGGCGAGTTCGTCCTTCAGATCCTCGGAAAGGCCCAAGTGGAATTGGTGACACAGGGCTGCGTCGTTCCACTGAGTGTCTGCGCTCCAGCGTCTAAAGTCCATAACATAGTCCTCGGCCGCTCGGCGACCTTGCTGGAGCGCAAGCAGAGCAGACTCGGGGGTGGCAGTCCATTGGGGATCATCATAAAGCTGGGCCATGGCTTGGAAGAAGGATAGCAGGGATTGAGTCTGAACATTATTTTCTCCTAGTAGCCGATGGGCCCAGGTCTGGGGTTCACCCTGGAGTAACGAGATCACAAATCCCACCTTAGTGGCCTCTAAGGAGAAAGTCCGGGGTTGTAGGGCAAAATAAAGCTGACAGGCATTACGGAAGGCCTGGAATTTTGTCCGGTCTCCTGAAAACCTCTCTGGGACAGGAACTCTGGGTTCGGGTGGAAGCATCACCACTGAAGGAGCAGAGGCAGTTGACAAAGGCCTGGCAGAGGGTGCAGGGGCCGCATCGCCGGAGGCAGCGAGGTTCTGAACTTGTCCTTCCAGCCGGATGTAGCCTTCCTGTAGACTCTTTACTGCTTGTGTGAGGGCTGCCAGGTGTTTGCAAATCTCCTTTACGGCAGGAACTTCTCCTGCAGGCTCTGTCATGGCTGTCTGATACTGTTATGTACAGAACGTACCTGATCGTAGAGCCTGACTTTGTAGGAGGAGACCTCTCCTACAGCCCTGGTTCAGGAGTCACTGGAGTGGGGACAGTGAGCTCGAGAGCGCAGTGAGGTAGGAGTGCCTGCGGTAGGTGTAGTGGTTGGCATCGTGGCAAGGTGGTGATCCTCCAGGGATGGCTGGAGCTGTAGGCAGCAGAGCAGGTGGTTGCAGGTCAGCGACCCGGGAGCTGGCGGATACCGGAACAGCGGAAGCTGGAGCAAGGTGAGATAAGCTTGGTTAGGTGCACACGAACAGCAGACAGCAGGAAGGTCAGACAAGCCGGGTCAGAGCAGGTAGTCAGATGTATGGATCAGCAGGCTTAGACGTAGTCAGGAATACAGGCAGGGTCTGGCAGCGGGTAGGCAGGTAGGAGACAGAGCAGGGTCAAGGCGAGCCGAGGTCAGGATTGGAGATATATCGGGTGGTCAAGCAAGCCGGGTCGGTACAGGTAACTGGTAGCAGGTGTGCAGGTATTCAGGTTACAAAGCTGCAGATCAGACAGCAATGCACTATTGCCACTGCTGGCTTTTTAAAGGCCTAATGGCGCCATATCGCTTAGCGCGCATGCGCGCAATTGGCGCATGCACGTGCGCAATTGGCGCGCGCACACCCGGCGCGCAATTGGCGCGCGCACACCCGGCGCGCGCCGGCGCACAGGTACAGAGGGAAGCAGGAATTGTCTTCTATTTCTGGCAGGTCCCTGACAAACCCCTTCACATAAGGCTCAACATGTTTTGTGCATTCCGCTTCTGGGTGATAACATAGAATTGCTAAAATAACACTGGTTGGAGACAATATCCCAAGCATAGCATATCACACCATAAATAAAACTCATAGAGCTAAGGGCCTGTGTTCATCAGAGGTCAAAAGCAAAATCAATATACGTGGTCTGCTCCCCTCCTCTACCTTCTCCTCCCTCTACTCTTTCTCAAGGGATGAAAAAAAAGGTAAAATCCCTCCCCCTTATGCAAATTTTACAAGAATTTTGCTACCTAAGTAACATTCATTAAGGTTTTACATCTACTTTCATAGACCTGACACAGTTCCTGCAATCGCTAATCTCTCCTTATGCACATAATTAGCAGCACTACCTATGCTTTCCCTATCACAGCTAAAGCACATTGTCAATTTGTCAGTATGGCTGCTGTGACTTCACCCATTTATAGTGAGGGGATGGCTTATCAAAAGCCACCTTATTAGAAATTTTAAGCCAGCTGAACTAAGTCCAAAAGCCAGACAGTACATTATGGTTACTATGGCAAATTACCGCATTATTTCACTGGGTTAGCGCATCGCATACAATCAGGTTTTATAGCAAACCTGAACCTTGTCCCTAGTCATCAGAGCTTTAAAGAAGTGGCTGGAAAATGGGGTGTGCGGTGAGTGTTTTTTGTTTATTTCCATTTTTTTTTTTTTAGCATTTTCATTCATGGTTCCAGTTTAAACCACAAAATTATTAATTTGAAAATGTAGATTTTGCTCCCATGCCACCCTGTTCATTTTCTACAATTTATGAGCATCTGGCTTGTGTAAGCTCTGATTTGCTTCTTACAAAACTTACACAAGGACTTACACATCACAATATGACAACACTTAATTCACGAGCAGCCAATCATCAAGCACTATTACTGACACATGGGAGGAAGAGTAGTAAGTCCCCGTATCCCACGAGCTATTGGCTTTTTAATCTTTCAGTTTTATGAATCAAGCAAGGTGGGGCAGATGAATGACATGGCCTCCCCTGCATATTTACAGAAAGCTTTGCATTCTGGAAGAAGAACATTATGATATATCATGTCCGTTTGATAAGCCGAGATCATGATGATCACCGCTTATCTCAGAGCATTGCCGGTTTAACCTCCCTGGCGGTATGATTCTGTCTGGAATTATGTACCAAAAGCGGTACAATTATTTTGCATGGAAAATTGGTGTTATGTATTGTAGGCCTGCGATTCTTAGTAATTACTTACTTAAACCTGACCAAACAAGAGTCTAGTAGACATCCCGGGTATGATAAAGTTTGAAACACAAAATCATAAATTAATATAATAAATAACTATAAATAATTATAACAAATAATAATATAATAATAATAAAAATTATTCACTAATGTAATCAAATCAAAAACACTGAAATTTGCTCAGTTGCAGAATTGTCGCTGTCATTAGATTTAGTGTTTGATGACGAATTTCCCCACAAATCGATATCGCTCAATTCTGCGAGTGATTCTAATTTATTGTCGCTGTTTTCTAGCTGGTCTAAAACCACTTTTGACATAAAGGGACACTTTTTGGTTGCTATGGACAATCTCCAGTTTCCAGGCAGGATGTGTAATTATTATATACAGTACTGTAATCAGTAAGATTACAGTATACTGTATGTATACTATGTTTCACTTTTTGAATTTGGCGCCGAACTCGTCGCAATGTCACAGGGAATGGAGCTCGGCACTCGGCAGTGAGGATCGAGCGAGACATGGCTCGCACACACTGCGGGAGGACATCGCAGGATCCAGGGAACAAGGTAAGTGACTTCCCCTGGATACTGCGATGCAGCCTGAGTCTGGCTCGGGGTTACCGCTCTTAGCATAAAAAAACTCACCCCGAGCCTGACTCGGGATTACCGCTAGGGAGGTTAATAAGCTGAGATAAGGATCAGAGAACATGTTCTCCCCTTCTCATCACAGCACATGACCGTTTTGTCACAAACGGCCAGTTTATTAAAGTGAGATCTGAAGATCTCACAGCCGTTCCACTGAAATATCTCCCTTCCAGATTCACCAGCTCAGAGGTGGAGAATCTGGGAGAGAAGCTGGTGTGATTAGGGGAAGAAGGCTTATGTGTGTATATAGATACTGTATATATGTGTGTATATATATATATATATATATATATATGTTTCTACCAGAAAATATTTTTTTTGGGGGGCAGTTTATCAGGGAAATCACTGGTGTTAGCGCTTCAATGATCACGGCACCATGGTTATTATGGTGTCAGGATGATTGAAGTGCATTATTTCTATTATTACATGGTAATATAAAATGGTTCAACTCACCATAATGTAGAATCAGTGGGAGCCCCGAGTGTGTCACTTGCCATGTCACCTGCCACCAGATGCAGCTGGTCACTTGCCACGTCACCTGCCACCAGATGCAGCTTGCCACTTGCCACGTCACCTGCCACACGTTGCGGATTGTCACTTGCCACGTCGCCTGCCAAACGTTGCGGATTGTCACTTGCCACGTCACACGCCACACGTTGCAGATTGTCACTTGCCACATCACCTGCCACAAGTTGCGGAATGTCACTTGACTGCCACCAGATGCAGATTGTCACTTGCCACGTCACCTGCCACACGTTGCGGATTGTCACTTGCCACACATTGCGGATTGTCACTTGCCACATCACCTGCCACACGTTGCAGATTGTCACTTGCTACATCACCTGCCACAAGTTGCGGAATGTCACTTGCCTGCCACCAGATGCAGATTGTCACTTGCCACGTCACCTGCCACATGTTGCGGATTGTCACTTGCCACATCACCTGCCAAAAGTTGCAGATTGTCACTTGCCACGTCACCTGCCACACCTTGCGGATTGTCACTTGCTAAGGTGGTGTTTTGCTTGTCAGAGTCAGGCAGCAGAGAGATGATGTAATCTCTCTACTGCCTGCACAGTGAGGGCAGAAGTTACTGCAGGGATGCAAGGCGGGCACGGGCGGTGAGAGATGATGTAATTTCTCTGCTCCCCCGGGCCGCTGGCTTGTTGATTGGCCAACCGCCCGCACACCCACAGAGCACAGAGCCAACCAGCTGACCGCCCACTCTCTGACTCTCACTCGCCGCGGAGCCGCCCGCTCAGACTCTTCCGGCGACAGCAAATTCCGCAACTAGAACTCATTTCTCGGAGCCGCCCACTCAGACTCCCTGGCGCCGGCGAATTCCGCAACTAAAACAAATTTCTCGGGGGGTGGCAATTGCCCTGATGCCCCCCCCTGGATCCGCCCCTGCTCCCCAATGCATGTTGACACAGGGTAAATGATGTGTCTTCCTCATAATAATCCCCCTGAGGAAAACACGTCATTTTCCTGTGTCAACACACATTGGGGAGGGGACAGGACTGTTTAAACATTACTGTTTTAGGATATATGCACTCTTAGCACTTTATGCACTATTCACTTTAATACCTATAATTATTGCACAGATAACATTGTTGTTTTTTATATTTTTGTTTATTACATAGTTTGGATTTTTTGTAACAGTGTATAACGCAACACTATTTTAATTTAGTTTAGAAGAATACTATGAGTCTTGTGAATGGCCGATGAGAATAGAAAGTAAGGTAAGTAGTGTGAATCCTTCACAGTCTCAGCCATTTCTATTAACCCCATCCAGGGATGGAAGTTCACAGCTATGCGAGGGGGAGGGGGGGGCACTGAGAAGTGGATTATTACAGTAAGCAGAAGCCAGCAGAATGTGGGATGCACATCATTAGAGGTACAATATTACAATGGTTTTTAGATTCAGTAGACAATGATGTAATTTTCTACAATTAGTATAGAAACACCCATCTGCTGAAATGTGTTATGGAAGAAAAAGCAGGGGATATTCATAGGCAATGATGAGGTGGATCCTGGACTCCAAGAATGCCCCTTTTGATAGGAATAAGCTTGAGGAAGAGCACAAGCGCATTTCTGGACAGAAATAGGTATAATTAACATACTATGTTGCCATATGACAGTTATACATCAACTGGGTATAATACAATGTAATACACAGATACTATATTTTGACTCTAAACTTATCGATTTGTAGAAAAATGGTGGTAAAAGACAAAATGGCCACATTTTTGCCCAGTTATTGCACTGCCCATTCTATCTGTCACAATACAGGGTCTCTTTATGTTGCGAGAACAAGAATGCCAAAATACTAAATTTATGTTCTGCATACTGTGTGAAACATAATTTCCAGAAAATAACCTTGGGACGAAGGTGATCATTGTGTAAGAATAATTCCTAAAAGGAAATATTACCTACTGTAAATGACAATGTAACCTCGTTAGCTAATTATGCTATTGTATTCGAGTGATGTACAATTGTATTAGCAAACAGGAAGTTAGATAAATGTATTAGTACCCAATTGGTTTATAGTGGGAGAGTTTTTGTATGTAGATGTAGCGCACCACCCAAAGGAGCTGCTTGATTCAGATGGGTCCCTTATTCCTGGCCTTGACCTCCTCAAAGACCTATGCCCTTCTGACACACTCGGCTGTGTTCAAACCCACAATATTGCAAGAAATCACTAATATCGGTATTATATGCTTAACAACAATACAGTTTCAAGAATACGCTTGCACTCAGTGGTAATAGAAAGAAGGAAATAAACGTGTTGTGTTAAAAGTAGCAGGTATACAGGGACAAAGAGATTATGTGAATTGTGACAGTAGGCATACACTTTGGTATGCAAAAATTAGCACAAAGAAATCTGTCCAAATGCGAGATAACGCCTGCTATCCAGATCAGCATAAATTGTAACAACGCCACCTACAGTGCAGCAATGATCAGTAGAAATAACATGTAACAAACGTGGGAAATGATACAATGTGCACTAGCTGGTAAGTCTGGTAAGCTCTATCAACACTCTCTATCAAGCTCTATCAACACTTAACAGAAGAGAAAATGATGAACAGTGTTGGAACCGGCTTAACGGGCACGTTACATGACAGGAGCAGTCCTTGAAATATTTCTTCTGCTGGCTATTGTTGGGGCCCTTAAAGGAGAGTTGGTGCCCTTTACAAACATCCTAACAAAACTGTATTTAGTAGATGAAAGCTGTAGAAGTGAAGTAGTCTCTTGAACAGCTGGAAAATAGGTGACAGTTGAGTAGAATCACAGTTTTAAAAAACTAGTATATATGCAATGTAAATCTGCTATATCAGGCTAGGGTGATGCAGCACATAAGAAGTGTAATAAGTGTCCTGCGCTCAGTAACACAGTCTCTGCCAGCAGTAAAAAAAGATTACTCTTGGTGGAAGTAGGCCCCCTTAAGTTCTCCTTTAGGCTTCCAGAAAACAGCATTGGTAGCCAGCAGCAGTAGCACCTTGGCCTCCTTGCAGCAGCCGTCAGGTGGTGGAGGATATGTCCAAAGCCATGCTGCACCAGGTGCTCTCGACTCAGAGTCACAAGTTCCGAATCACACAGGCCAAACTCCCTGTAGGCAGGAGCCGATACAGTGATCCTCCCTTTCCCTCTCTCGGTGCTCAAAAGCCCCAGACTTTCCTGGCCAAAATGATAAAAGCTCATCCTTCTCTCTTCCTGAATCCCATGGTCCAAGGGGGACCTGTAGTTTCCTTTCTGTGGACAGTACAGGGATTCTTCTCCTTGCAAACTACATCTCCCAGGGTGCAGAGCAACAGCCATGCCCTCTTTTTCCAACTGATTGGTCAGGATTCACTGCTAGAGTGGGAGGGGGAAGGAAAAGGGCTTTTACACACAGACCGCTGCTGCTACGCTTTGTCTCCTAATGCAGTGGTGGCGGGAAGGATAAGAAACCATAGCCAGTGGCACCCGGGTACATAGATTATGTATGTTATTTAAATCTGCATAGGCATGCCCTATACAGGACATGCTATAGGTACATCATACTTTAGGTCCTGTATTATAAAAACGTTTCTTTCTACTTAGATTGTATTGGTTATTAGTTTGTTGGCTAACCGTCCCCAGTACACGGCGAGGTGGAAAGGGATGGCGGTGGCATATGCAAAACCTGCTGGTGTGGAGGCGAAAGCCTTCTGATGGGGACGGAGAATCACTGGGTCGAAGCTGAAGGGCCGGGTCCCTGGCCTTCTGGCCTGGATTTGTGCGGTGCTTACACCAGTCAGTTTTTCAGGAGAGAACGCTGGCTCCCCTTTCCCACCGGGGGAGCGGCCAGTATTTCCTGAATGTGATTAGGTGGGAGTGTTGGGAGTTGGGGTTGAGTCGGTTACACAGGCTCTCCCTAAGCTCTCTGATCTCCTTACCTTCCTGGCTGGGATGGGTGCTGCACTGTCTGGGCTGTTGGTCAGGGTTGAGAGAAAAGCCCGTGGTGATTGTGCCCCTGGAGTGGCAGTCCAGGGGTGCCATAACTTGCACAGTGTCGGAGGGCACTTACCGAGTGTTGGTACCTTGGTCACGTCACCACACACACTTTTTTCACACCTGCCTCCTGGGCCGGGCCTTTTGGCTAGGACCGGAGGAATTTTTTATTCCTGGCCGGAGGGCCTGGTCATTGTTTTACACGATGACCACTTTTCACTCTCCCACCTTCCTTCTCCCCACTTTCTTTTTATTTACCCCTGTGTGTGTCACTTTTTTGTATTTTTTTGTTTGGTGTTCCACGTTTGTCACTGTGTTTAGTAGGGTGTAGGTCCTCGGGCCTGCCCTGAACGACTTGGGAGTAGGTGGACATGGTCTTCTGGCCTGGTTCGCCTGCTCTCATGGGGGTCTCCCTTCGGGGGAGCCCCACCTAGTACTTGGATGGGTCTGTTTCGGCAGACTCACCGACAAATGGGGTCTGTCTGGTTTCGGCCAGTCAGACCATAAGTACCTCAGTCCCTGTCTGGAGCCTAACGCCCCGGGGGATCAGGGTTGGTCCTTCCATGTGGAGGACAAGTGTTACACCCGTTGCACGTTTTGTGTTTCACTCTTTATGTGTGTGCACTTTTTTTGGCACCGGGTGGAGTTTTTGGGTGTGTTTCACACGCCATGGGCTTTTCAAAACAAAAAATTAGTTTGTTGGTTAATAGTAAAATTTGATTACTTGTCAAAATCTTGTGCTCCCCACTATGATTATTTTCTGTTTGCTGATTACACAATGTTTAACTTATGTTCTATGCATTTGTCACTGAGGAAGTCAGTGAAACATTGCTTCTATTTGAGTAATATGTGGTACATTTAGTGATGTAGGGACAGGGGTGACACATTTGAACCAGAAATGAAAGCTTATTTTTCAAAATAGAGTTTGGTATAAGTGATTGGAAGAAGGATGTGGGTGGAATGCACATGTGTTGTACTGTATGTGATTGCATTCAGACTCAAGCTGCTGCATCATAAATATTTGTGCTTCACTCTAACGGTCTAAAATGGTTGTTATATTAAAGATAATATTTAAATAGAACTATGTCCAAAAAAATTTTTTTTAATAAAGTTAATGCAAGTAACAATGATATTCAATTAATTAATTATTTGCTTTTTGCGGCATCCGCAAATATTACCGTATTTTTCGCACCATAAGACGCACTTTTACCCCCCCAAAAAATAGGGAAAAGTGTCCCTGCGTCTTATGGAGCGAATACTGAGCAGGCTCCGCCCCCCCATCGCCGCCGCCGTGTCAGAATACAGACACTCGGCTTCTCTGTGGAGGAGAGATGACAGGATGTGAGGCATATCCTTGCTGGGGCATACCAAGGGGGAGCGGGGGGAGACGGTCTGCCCCAGGTGCCAAAACATGGGGGTTGTCAGTGTTGTCGCTATAATGGTGCACTCCGCACCCAGGTAAGCTGACACCCACCAGGTGTGACCCCATCCTGCAAACGACAAGAGCCCTCGATGGCTTTTTTTTTTTCAGCTGGAACACCCCCGGCGCCGTGGTCTGGTCCAGTCTCACTTCCTGCCTCTCTCCACTTGCCGCTGCTGCTGCTGCAAATTATGTCCTCAGTCCTCCTTCCTAGCTGCTGCCCGGGTGTATCTGATGCTGAGAGCCAGCCAGAGGGGGTTGTGGATTGTAATGGCAGTGTCCTCCACTGCCTGAGGTGAGTGATGGTATCAAATGTTCATCACCTGAGCTGTTGTTATATGAGAGGCTGAAGGGGTGTTTGTGTCTGCCCTGCCACCCTGAGCTGATCTGGGAAGGGGGGGGGGGGGTTGCTGTGTGACCACCACTACCCAGGTATAGTGTAGCTGAGCTGATTTGATAGGGGGGCTGGTATTGCTGTGTGTCCACCACCCACCTATAGTAGTAATATAATATTAAATATTTTAGTACAGCATTTGGTTCAGAATATTTTTTTTCTTGTTTTTCTCCTCTAAAACCTGGGTGCGTCTTATGGTCAGGTGCGTCTTATGGAGCGAACAATACGGTATATATTCTCCATAACTCCCCAATATGGATACCAAGACAGTGGTTTAAGAAAATAGACAGTGTGTTTAGGGAATTGATCTGGAGGAACGGGGCGGCAAGGATTTGCCTCCACGCCCTACAACAGCCAAAAGAGAAGGGGGGATTGGCCCTTCCGAACCCTAGATACTATTTTCTAGCTGCTCAGGCGCAGCATATGAGGGGTAGTAACCGAATGACAGGAAGAGAAATAAAGGGGTTAATTCTGAATGACACACGCCATGATACAGAAGTAGAGGCAGTGGAGGCGGACTCTTTTTGCTATAAATGTCCTGCGGCTAATTTATTGGTAAAATGCTGGAAAGAGGTTAAGAAGATCATGGGATATAAGGGACTCTCTGAATTCTCTTCCATATGGGATAACAGCAATCTGCAGGAACTCAAAATTATGGGGAAGGTTGAGGAATGGGATAGATTAGGTATACATCTACTGGTACAACTTTACAAGGCAGGAAGAATAAAACCATTCCAAGAAATAAGGGAGGATTATGCTGTTCCAAATAGATCCTTTTATAGATATCTGCAAATCAGACATGCACTGAATGCCCAGTTTGGACAGAGTCCACCAGAATGGAATGACATGCCCCTTCTTCGTAAACTAGTAAATGCAGAGGCTTCCAGAGGGGCAATCTCAGACATATATGAGTCTCTAGAAAGGGCCGATCAGGGGGAAGTAGTGGTTAGTAGAAACAAGGTTAAATGGGAGAGAGATGTGGGCCCACTTTCGCAGGAACAATGGGAACAAATATTAGCTATAGGACCCAGGGTGTCATTGTCATCCTCCCAAATAATGTCCCACCTTTACCTGATATATAGAGTATATTACACGCCTCAAAGGATGTTACAGTTGGGTAGGAGGCCGGACTCGAGATGTCAGAGATGTGGGGACAATAGGGGAGATCTAATACACATGGTCTGGAGATGCCCCAAGTTATATCAGTACTGGAAGCAAATAGTTGAAAGGATAAACACAGTGTTTGCGACGTCTTTGCAACCAGAAGCCAGGCTATGTGTATTGGGTCTCCTGGAAGAAAGGGGACTGATAGAAGACGAACGAACAGCAATAACAAGATGCCTATTTTCAAGGAAGGAAAATTATTGCGCAGAAGTGGCAAGCGGAAAGTCCCCCTACAGTGATAGAATGGAAGAAGGTGATAGACGACACTGTTGCAAAAGAAGAATTGGTATATATGAAAAGAGGAAATAAAGACAAATATAATTGTAGCGGGGTATCGTTTCCTACCCACGAAACTACATTTCCCAGCACGCTTTGCGGCACCCAGGGTGCAATTCCCCACGCAAGGACTGCTGGGGTGGACTTTAAAAGAGCGAGGAGGGGCCTCTCTCTTTCTCTTTGGACGCCGCCCTCCCTGCAAGAGGATTCCTGCACTTACCTGCTGCGCGTGCAAGGCCTGAAGCCTGGGCCTTGCATTTGTTCCAGAGAGCCTTCCGCTCTACCGAGAAGCCTGCGGAGCATCCGATCCACTTGAGGTGCCACCATCTTCTGGAGGACCGAAGATCCGGCGCATCGTGGGCACTGTGAAGCAACTCACAGTAGCGGAGGTACCGGACAGGAGTCGGTCCGGTCGGGTGAGAGAGCGCCAGCTCAGAACCGCATTTGACTAACTTTGTTGCCTACTAACTTGCCTAGGCCCATCAGTGATTACAGTTATATTCTGGAGAGACTGTTTGCTGAACTGAGTTTATTAGTCTCTCCAGCTTTACCAAGTTAGCGATCATCGCTATCCCTTTGGATTACAGTTTGTTCTTTATGTGCACCACCGAGAGTTGCTAGCGAAGATTCTTCACAAACTATACCCCAAGTTATAGTCAGGCCTGACTGGGTCGTATAGGACATTGCTGGGCGCCATTTTTTGCTCACGAGGGAGGATAGCTGCAGCGGGGTTATTATATTATTATTGTATTGCTGAATGTTATACCCTTTTAATGTGTACACCTATATTGCAGGGATCTGCATGAGATATTGTATACAAATTACCTTTTATACTTTTACCAATAGTAAAAAGTTATAGTTAAGTAATTTGGTTGTCAGTGTCAATTACTGTGCTGGGATATAAAGGGGTTGTGCCATATAACAGTATAGATATAGTACAGTTATACCATCCTTCCCCTTTCCTAACTGTGCGACGTGAGGTTAGAGCCGATTGCCAGGGGTTGACAGCGGTGCATTACAAGGCCCAAAACAAACAAGCATCCCTCTTAAACTGAGGGTATCACTATACGTGGGGGCTCGGTTCCGAGATCCTTGTATACTGCATGCTGCAATCAAGCCGGTCTGAAGTACCAGCATGGACTCGCAGGCAGTGACACAATGGTGCGCAGAGGAGGCTGTGGATCTAGTCTGGGCAGTAACTATTGAACTCCCGGGAGGGATCCATGAGAAAGAAGAGGTAAAGCAGCTAATAATGTCAATATCCCCAAACTGGAAAGCATGGGCAGTGGATGTAAAGTCAGATACCTCGGGGGCATATGCACTAATAGAATGGACAAGAGGAATCCCAGAAGAATTCAAAGGGCAGAGTGTAAAAGACATTGATGGCAGAACGTATCGCTTAGTGCATACTGGGGCTGTGAAGAGAGAGTCCCCACAGACCTCCCCCCCGCTATCTCCGTCACTTTTCCACAAAATGGGAGGCAGTAGCGAAACGAAAGCCCCAAAGGCACCCCTGACCGCCATAGGTCCGGAACTACTGACTGCCTTGGGGGACTTTGTTGCCAAGTGCCAGAAAACCAGCACGGTACATGTGGAAGCTGGGTACCGGAAACTCTGGGTGTTTTCAGGAACACAATCTGTGCCACCCGGGGAGGAAGACTTTGATACCTGGATTGAGCAGGCAATGCAGGCAGTAGAAGGTTGGGAAGTTCCAGAAGCGCAGAAGAAGCAGTGCATCAGTGAAAGCTTGAAGGGTCCTGCTGCTGAGGCTGTGAAAAATCTTAGGTGCAGTAATACCGTGTGTACTGCAATGGATTATCTGTCTATGTTGCAGGAGGAATTTGGCCAGCTGGAGAAGGTGTCGGAGCTGGTGTATCAATTTGAACATACTTTCCAACAGCCGAGGGAGAAGTTGTCCGAGTATGTCCGGAGACTGAATAGAATGCTGTGCCAGATTGTACTGAGAAAGGGAATGCAGCCACAGGTCATAGACGCTACAAGGATGAAGCAGATTCTAAGGGGAGCCTTGCGGTCGGATCCAGTTTGGCTTCACCAGAAGACCTCTGACGGAGTCATGGCTCTGAATTACACAGACCTTGTGTGGATCATAAGGGACGAAGAGGCCTTGATGAAGGATCAAGAGGGAGTTGAGAAGACCACCCCACCTGTTTCGGTGGGAGTCAGAAAGGCAGTAGTTACCGAACGTGACTCAGAAGAAGAAACCTTGAAGTCTCAAATGGCCCAAGTACTGGACTTGTTGACCTCTTTATTGGCCAAGAACTCAGGAGCCAAGGAGAGAGAAGAGATCCGGAAGGAACCGGACCAGAATGTCCCTATTCCAGCATCCCCAAAAATAAGGAAGGAAATTGTCTGCTTAAATTGTGGAGGAGTTGGCTACCCTGATAGAAGGTGTCCCAGTCCAAGGAAGAACCGAAGCACTCAATACCAGCCGGCGGAAAACTTCAGAGGGCCCTGGTGAAGGAGTCAGCCGGGCGCCCGCTACCTACAGAAAGCTCCAAGAAGATCCAAAAACAAGCAGAGCAAAAAAAAAGGGAAACAATGCCCCTCCTAAAACCTCTCATACCGCCTGTCGGGAGTTGAAATTTGACAACCGGAAAAAGATCAATGCATACCAGGTCCAAAAAGGGTTGAGGTCCAGAGAAAAATGGAAGAAGAAAATATCACTGGAAAAATCAAGGAGTCCAAAGGAGAAAATACCTCCTAAGAAGTTCCCGGATAAATTAGTTGGACCCTCCCCTCTAGTCTCCATTCAAGTGTAGGGAGTCTACACAAAGACACTCCTAGACACAGGAGCCCAAGTGACTCTCTTATACAGAGACTTTTATCAGAAGCATTTGAGTCACGTGCCTTTGCAGAAGCTGGAAGACCTGAAGATAGGGGGCATTGGCACTCGTAGCTTCCCCTACGACGGTTATGTCTCAATCAGACAGGCCTTTGACCCCTCTGTGACCGGGAAGGCCAAAGTTTTTGACACCCTGGCAGTAGTTTGCCCTCACCCACCAGGAGCCAACACGATGTCCATGTTGATAGGGACCAACACTGACTTGGTCCGGAGACTGCTGACCCCATTAGTGCAAGAGCAGAGTTCTCCCAAACAGAAGATTCACCCCATGCTGCAACAGGTATACCAGAAGTTGATCCTGGAGCAAAAGACCCCGGAAGAGGGGGTGGGAAGAGTCTGGAGACTGTCTAGAAGAGAGAAGATACTGCAGCCTGGTGAGGTGACCTGTCTTCAGGCTATGGTGAAACTCTCCTGGGAGCAGCCGGGTTCCTTTGTGGTCATGGAGCCAGACCCCTTCAACACTCATCAAGGATTGGAAGTGATCCCTGAAGTGGTCCCATTGAGGGCATTGAAGAAGGCGAAGGGCCAGATTCCAGTGAGTGTCAGAAATGTCACTAATTCTCCTGTGAAGATCCCAGCCCGGGTACTACTGGGCAAAGTGAATCCTGCTACCACAGTGACCCTGTCTGAATTGAAGTCCAAAGAAGGAGAAGCCACCCTGGAGGAGCTCTGCCTTGAAGATACCGCCTTTCCACTGAAATGGAAGGAGAGAGCCAAGGCTCAGCTGACTAGGTGGAGAAGAATATTCTCAGAAGATGAGTTTGACGTGGGGTGTGCGAGAAGTGCCACCCATAAAATCTGTCTTCAAGAAGACAAACCCTTTCGGGAGAGGGTCCGAAGAGTTCCACTGGCTGACTTGAAAGATTTGCGTGAGCAGTTGGCAGAGCTAAAGAGGACAGGAGTCACCCGAGAGTCCAGAAGTCCATATGCCTCCCCCATCATGGTGGTAAGGAAGAAAAACGGGTCGCTGAGACTCTGCATAGACTACAGGACTCTCAACAGGAGGACCATCCCCGACCAGTACACTACCCCCAGGATAGAAGATGCTTTGCAGAGTCTGTCTGGGGCCAAGTGGTTCAGTGTCATGGACCTGAAGAGTGGGTATTATCAAATCCCAATGCACCCTGAAGATAAGGAGAAGACGGCTTTCATCACCCCAGTGGGATTCTATGAATTCAATAGGATGCCCCAAGGCCTGTCGGGAGCCCCCGCTACTTTCCAGAGGTTGATGGAGAAGACCGTTGGGGACATGAATCTGATTGAAGTTCTGGTGTACCTAGACGACATCATTGTCTTCGGGAAGACTCTGGAGGAGCATGAAGAAAGATTGGAGAAAGTCCTGAAGAGACTCAGTGAAGAGGGATTAAAACTCTCCAGCGAAAAATGCCAGTTCTACCAGTCCTCGGTCCACTATCTGGGACACATAGTATCTGCAGAAGGAGTGTCTACAGACCCGGATAAACTGGATGCAGTCACCTCCTGGCCCAGACCTACTACAGTGACCGAGCTCAGATCCTTCCTAGGCTTCTGCTCCTGCTACCGTCGATTTGTGGAAGGGTTTTCAAAAATTGCCAAACCCCTAAATGGGCTACTGAAGACGGAAGGGGAGGAAGATGATACTGGCCCCAGGAAGCCTGGAGAGTCCGTGGAGGACCAGTGGACAGGGGAGTGTGAAGAAGCCTTCCAGATGTTAAAGAAGAGTCTTACCACTGCACCAGTCCTGGCTTATGCTGATCCCAAAAAGCCATATGAACTGCATGTAGATGCCAGTCATGATGGTCTAGGAGGGGTGCTATACCAAGAATATGAAGGACAGTTGCGCCCAGTTGCCTACGTTAGTAGAAGTCTGGCACCTGCAGAAAAGAACTAGCCCACCCACAAGTTGGAGTTTCTGGCCCTAAAGTGGGCAGTCGTGGATAAACTCAGAGATTACCTGCATGGAGCTGACTTCACAGTAAAGACTGACAATAATCCACTCACCAATCTCTTCACCACGGCCAAGCTGGATGCCACTGGTCACCGTTGGTTAGCAGCTCTAGCCGGATTCAACTTCAGCCTGAAGTATAGGCCCGGAGCTGGAAACCGTGATGCAGACGCATTGTCAAGGAGAGCCCACGCACACCCACTCACCACCCTTGTGGGGTACGGGCCTTGTGTCAAGGAGTACAACTTCAAGCTAGTGGTGGGTCAAGGGCTGAAGAGATCGGTGTTTCAGCGGTGGGGGTGCCTAAGTGTTACTGCAATGTGACCCAAGTTGGAGAGGATGACCTGCCAAAGCTAACCAAAAAGGACCTAAGCAGGGACCAGTTGGAAGATCCCTGGGGAAGATTAGCATTGGAGACATTGGAAGACCAGGATCCAGGCAGACTTCTGAAGGACCCCTCGAAGGTGGTCCGATTGGTCCACAAAGAATGGGACAAGTTACAGGTGCATCAAGGGGTGGTCTACCGAAGGGGCCCCTCTGATGACCTGGAAGAGAAGTGGCAGCTGTTTCTGCCGGAGAAATACAGAAGAACTGTTCTGGCTGCCTTACATGATAATCATGGCCACTTGGGGGCCGAACGAACATTTCAGCTTGTGAGGAATAGGTTCTATTGGCCATGCATGCGGGCTGAAGTGGAAGAGTACTGTCACTCCTGTGCTCGCTGTATCCAGAGGAAGACATTGCCACGTCAAGCTGCCCCAATGGGCCATCTGCAGAGTCAGGGACCCTTGGACTTGGTGTGCATTGACTTTCTCTGTCTAGAACCTGACTTAAGTGGACAAGGAAATGTTCTGGTGATAACCGACCATTTCACCCGTTATGCTCAGGCCTTTCCAGCCAAAGACCAGAGGGCCTCCACCGTAGCCAAAATCTTGTGCATTATGGGCTGCCACAGCGCCTGCACTCAGACCAAGGGAGAGACTTTGAGAGTCGATTAATTAAGAAATTGCTGGACTCTTTGGGTATCAAGAAAACTCGTACTACCCCTTATCACCCCCAGGGTGATGCTCAGCCGGAGAGATTCAACAGGACTCTGTTAAATATGTTGGGGACTCTGAGTAGCGAGCAGAAGCAGCATTGGAGCAAACACATAGCAGCAATAGTGCATGCCTACAATAGTACCACTAGCGATGCCACAGGGTACTCTCCATACCGCCTAATGTTTGGCAGGGAAGCAAGACTGCCTGTGGATCTGGCATTTGGCATATCAACGGATAACACTTCAGCCACCTCACATAAGGGATATGTGGATAGACTGAGGAAGAGTTTGAAGCTAGCTTTTGAACAGGCCCAAGTTGCATCAGAGCAAAGAGGAGCCTGGAACAAGAGGAACTTTGACCTCAAAGTTCGAATCCAGGACTTACAGCCAGGAGATAGAGTGCTGTTGCGAAACCTAGGAGTTTCAGGGAAGCATAAATTAGCAGACAGATGGAGACCTGAACCATTTGTGATCTGTAAGAAGTTACCAGACCTGCCGGTATATCAGCTAAAGCCAGAAGGAAAAATAGGGCCGCTGAAGACATGGCACCGAAACCACTTACTTCCACTTTCAGAAGCGGTTCGGATACCTCCTGTAGAAGATTCCCCTGGGCCATCATCAAGCTTGGATACACCTAGGCCCAACACTCAGTCTCAGGTATCTCAGTCTGGAGAAATGGATGTCTCTGAACAGAGCGAAGAAGAAGAGCTTGGATGGTTGTGGCCCTCTCAGGCCCCGGAGCCCATGTCTATAGATCTTCCACCCTCTGAAGGTACTGTGGATAGTACATTGAATGTGGAAGCCACTGAGTTTGTTCCGTCTAGCCCTCTGTCTGGAGAGTGGGAAGATGCCACATGGTCACCTTCTGCTGATCATCAAGATTACTCTCAATACCTTCCTGCACCTGATTGGATGTATCGGAAGCATTGGAACCCAGTGTACCTACTCCAGAAGAAGAGCCTGTGGCGGATGAAACAGTCACCCCAAGAGAACAGAGAGCCAAGAGAGCAATTCGTCCTCCTCGGAAGTTAACCTACAACCAGATGGGGGATATTTCTGAGGATACAGTAGCCACTGCTCGAAGGACATTACCAACACCTGGTCCTTCCACTGTGCATTTGGTGGAAGGCAACCCCAGCTCACTTTCTGGCACAGTTAGGCAGGTCAACCCCATTGATGTGACCTGTGGGCAGGACAAGCTCCCTTCCCCATTTTGGTGGGAGTTTCCTCTGCCAACTTCCTTAGCAGCCCTTAATGAGTTTGTATTTTCATACTGTTGATACTGTCTTTGGGGACCAAAGATTTCAAGTGGGGGGAGTGTGTAGCGTGGTATCGTTTTCTACCCACGAAACTACATTTCCCAGCACGCTTTGCGGCACCCAGGGTGCAATTTCCCACGCAAGGACTGCTGGGTGGACTTTAAAAGAGAGAGGAGGGGCCTCTCTCTTTCTCTTTGGACGTCGCCCTCCCTGCAAGAGGATCCCTGCACTTACCTGCTGCGCGTGCAAGGCCTGAAGCCTGGGCCTTGCATTTGTTCCAGAGAGCCTTCCGCTCCACCGAGAAGCCTGCGGAGCATCCGATCCACCTGAGGTGCCACCATCTTCTGGAGGACCAAAGATCCGGCGCATTGTGGGCACTGTGAAGCAACTCACAGTAGCGGAGGTACCGGACAGGAGTCGGTCCGGTCGGGTGAGAGAGCGCCAGCTCAGAACCGCATTTGACTAACTTTGTTGCCTACTAACTGCCCTGGCCCATCAGTGATTACAGTTATAGTCTGGAGAGGCTGTTTGCTGAACTGAGTTTATTCGTCTCTCCAGCTTTAGCAAGTTAGCGATCATCGCTATCCCTTTGGATTACAGTTTGTTCTTTATGTGCACCACCGAGAGTTGCTAGCGAAGATTCTTCACAAACTATACCCCAAGTTATAGTCAGGCCTGACTGGGTAGTATAGGACATTACTGGGCGCCATTTTTTGCTCACGAGGGAGGATAGCCGCAGCAGGGTTATTGTATTATCATCGTATTGCTGAATGTTATACCCTTTTATTGTGTACACTTATATTGCAGGGATCTGCATGAGATATTGTATACAAATTACCTTTTATACTTTTACCAATAGTAAAAAGTTATAGTTAAGTAATTTGGTTGTCAGTGTCAATTACTGTGCTGGGATATAAAGGGGTTGTGCCATATAACAGTATAGATATAGTACAGTTATACCATCCTTCCCCTTTCCTAACTGTGCCACGTGAGGTTAGAGCCGATTGCCAGGGGTTGACAGCGGTGCATTACAAGGCCCAAAACAAACAAGCAGCCCTCTTAAACTGAGGGTATCGCTATATAATAATATGTGGAAGAAGTGGATAGAAGTGGGAACACATTGAAGGGTGGGTGATGGATAAGTAAGCGAGGAGGGTGTACGGGGGTATGGGTGTGAAGAAGGGATAAGGAGGGTTCTTAACCACTTAACGACCGCCCACTGTAAATATACGTCGGCAGAATGGCACCGACAGACAGAATCACGTATATGTACGTGATTGCCTTTGTATAGTTGGGGGGTCCGATCGGACCCCCCTTCTTTACAGTGAGCGGTCGTTTTACCTTCGGGAGCGATCCGGCATGAGGGGACGGCCGTTCGATTCCGGCCACCCCCTCTCGATCGCTCCCGGCGAATGAGAGCTTCCCCTGCCTGTGTGCTTGTTTACACAGGCTGGAGGAAGTGATGTCATCTCTCCTGCGGCGCTCACATATACCGAGCGCCGTACAGGAGAAGATGCAGGTTAGTGCACACAACACTACACTGACACCAGGACACATAGGTACATAAATCGCCCCCCCCAGGCCCCCCCAGACCCCCCCAGATCACCCCCGAGATCACCCCCCAGCCCCCAGTCACAGTGTCACTGATTGCAGTGACCATTTATTTAGTGATCACTGCAATCAGTGACATTTGTGACTGTAAAAGTGTCAGTACATTTAGTTTTAGGTCCAGTGTAGCCCCCTAACCCCCCCTAATAAAGGTTTAACCCCCTGATCACCCCCCAGATAACCCTTTCACCCCCTAGTACCGCCGTGGCTAAGCGATCATTTTTCTGATCGATGTCTTAGCGTCGGTGATGCTGATCGGTAGCCAGTAATTGTTTTTAGGTTCGCCGCAGGTTTTTATAGCGTCGGGTACCCCCATATATTACCTAATAAAGGTTTAACCCCCTTGATCGCCCCCCAGGTATCCCTTTCACCCCCTATCACCACGGTCAGTAAGCGATAATTTTTCTGATCGATGTTTTAGCGTCGGCGATGCTGATCGGTAGCCAGTAATTTTTTTTAGGTTCGCCGCAGGTTTTTATAGCGTCGGGTACCCCCATATATTACCTAATAAAGGTTTAACCCCCTTGATCACCCCCCAGGTAACCCTTTCACCCCCTAGCACCGCCGTCACTAAGCGATCATTTTTCTGATCGATGTCTTAGCGTCGGTGATGCTGATCGGTAGCCAGTAATTTTTTTTAGGTTCGCTTCAGGTTTTTATAGCGTCGGGTACCCCCATATATTACCTAATAAAGGTTTAACCCCCTTAAATGCCCCCCAGGTAACCCTTTCACCCCCTATCACCACTGTCACTAAGCGATAATTTTTCTGATCGCTGTCTTAGCGTCGGTGATGCAGATCGGTAGGCAGTAATTTTTTTTAGGTTCGCCGCAGGTTTTTATAGCGTCAGGTACCCCAATATATTACCTAATAAAGGTTTAACCCCCTTGATCGCCCCCCAGGTAACCCTTTCACCCCTATCACCACTGTCGCTAAGCGATCATTTTTCTGATCGCTGTCTTAGCGTCGGTGATGCAGATCGGTAGCCAGTAATTTTTTTTAGGTTCGCCGCAGGTTTTTATAGCGTCAGGTACCCCCATATATTATGTAATAAAGGTTTAACCCCCTGATCGCCCTCCAGGTAACCCTTTCACCCCCTATCACCACTGTCGCTAAGCGATCGTTTTTATGATCGTTGTCTTAGTGTCGGTGATGCAGATCGGTAGCCAGTAATTTTTTTTTAGGTTCGCCGTCAGGTTTTTATATAGCGTCAGGTACCCCCATATATTACCTAATAAAGGTTTTAACCCCCTAATTGCCCCTAGTTAACCCTTTCACCAGTAATCACCATATAAGTGTTACGGGTGACGCTGGTTAGTTAGTTTGCTTTTTATAGTGTCAGGGCACCCGCCGTATATAACCCAATAAAGGTTTAACCCCCTGATCGCCCGGCGGGTGATATCAATTAGGTTTTAGCGTCAGAGAGGGTCTGCGTCACACCCCAGGCAGCGTCAGGTTAGTGCCAGTAACGCTAACACCCAAGCGTGAAGCATACACCCCCCTTAGTGGTATAGTATCTGAAGAGATCAATATCTGATCTGATCAGATCTATACTAGCGTCCCCAGCAGTTTAGGGTTCCCAAAAACGCAGTGTTAGCGGAATCAGCCCAGATACCTGCTAGCACCTGCGTTTTGCCCCTCCGTCCAGCCCAGGCCACCCAAGTGCAGTATCGATCGATCACTGTCACTTGCAAAACACAACACACATAACTGCAGCGTTCGCAGAGACAGGCCTGATCCCTGCGACTACAGTGCTGTAGGAGGTGATTTCGCCACCACAGTTAAAAAAAAAAAAGCATATATGCCGAAGCATTGGGGCAGCAGGGGCGGAGGAGCGATTTTGCTCCTAATGCCGCGTACATACAGTCGAAATTCCGACGGAGGCTTGCCCGTGGAAAAGTCTGACCATGTGTACGCGGCATAACTTTTGCGGGAAGATGCCCCCATGCTTCGGCATATATAAATGGTGCATGTATGCCCATCATTAGAAGTGGGTGGATGAAGGGCGGTATTCTAATGGTGGGCATACCCACCGATCAATCTTTTTTTTTCGTTCAGCCAACAGGCTGCATGAAAAAAAAGATTACAATACATGTCCAACAAGGACCAGCAACGTACTGGTATGTTGCTGGACTTTGAATGTTTATACCAGAATGATGCCTGCCGGTTTAGGTATCATCTTGGTATCATTCTTTTCAGCCAGCGGCCGGCTTTCATGTAAAAGCAATCCTAGTGGCTAATTAGCCTCTGGACTGCTTTTACAAGCAGTGGGAGGGAATGACCCCCCCGGATATAAAAAGCGCCATTGGGAAATTGGGAAAGCATTTTATCACACCGATCTTGGTGTGGTCAGATGCTTTGAGGGCAGAGGAAAGATCTAGGGTCCAATAGACCCCAGTTTTTTCAAAAAAGAGTACCTGGAATTACCTATAGCTATCATAGGGGATATTTACATTCCCTGAGATAACAATAAAAATGATAAAAAAAAAAAAAAATATGGAAGCAACAGTTTAAAAATAAAATAAAAAAGCAAAATTAATAATAAAAAAAAAAAAAAAAAAAGCACCCCTGTCCTGCCCTGCTCTTGCCCAATGGCGAACGCAAGCGTCGGTCTGGCGTCATATGTAAACAGCAATTGCACCATGCATGTGAGGTATCACCGCGAAGGTCAGATCGAGGGCAGTAATTTTAGCAGTAGACCTCCTCTGTAAATCTAACGGGGTAACCTGTAAAGGCTTTTAAAGGCTTTTAAAAATGTATGTAGTTTGTCGCCAATGCGCGTTTGTGCGAAATTTTAAAGCATGTCGTGTTTGGTATCTATGTACTCGGCCTAAGATCATCTTTTTTATTTCATCAAACATTTGGGCAATATAGTGTGTTTTAGTGCATTAAAATTAAAAAAAGTGTATTTTTTCCCCAAAATATGCGTTTGAAAAATCGCTGCGCAAATACTGTGTAGAAAAAAAAATGCAACACCCACCATTTTATTCTGTAGGGCCTTTGCTTTAAAAATATATATAATGTTTGGGGGTTCAACATAATTTTCTTGCAAAAAAAAATATGTTTTCATGTAAACAAAAAGTGTCAAAAAGGGCTTTGTCTTCAAGTGGTTAGAAGAGTGGATGTAAGCTTCCTAATGTTGTGTATAAAATGCCAGAACAGTTCAAAACCCCCCCAAATGACCCCATTTTGGAAAGTAGACACCCCAAGCTATATACTGAGAGGCATGTCGAGTCCATGGAATATTTTATATGTTGACACAAGTTGCGGAAAAAAGACAATTTTTTATTTTTTTTGCACAAAGTTGTCACTAAATGATATATTGCTCGAACATGCCATGGGCATATGTGGAATTACACCCCAAAATACATTCTGTTGCTTCTCCTGAGTACGGGGATGCCACATGTGTGAGACTTTTTGGGAGCCTAGCCGCGTACGGGACCCCAAAAACCAATCACCGCCTTCAGGCTTTCTAAAGGGTGTAAATTTTTGATTTCACTTCTCACTGCCTATCACAGTTTCGGAGGCCATGGAATGCCCAGATGGCACAAAACCCCCCCCAAATGACCCCATTTTGGAAAGTAGACACCCCAAGCTATTTGCTGAGAGGTATTGTGAGTATTTTGCAGATCTCGCTTTTTGTCACAAAGTTTTGAAAATTGAAAAAAAAAAAGAAAAAAAAAAAAATGTTCTTTCTTCATTTTCAAAAACAAATGAGAGCTGTAAAATACTCACCATGCCTCTCAGCAAACAGCTTGGGGTGTCTACTTTCCAAAATGGGGTCATTTGGGGGGGTTTTGTACTATTTTGGCATTTTATGGCCTTCGAAACTGTGATAGGTAGTGAGGAGTCAAATCAAAAATTTGTGCCTAGAAATCCTGAAGGCGGTGATTGGTTTTCGGGGTCCCGTACGTGGCTAGGCTCCTAAAAAGTCCCACACATGTGGTATCCCCGTACTCAGGAGAAGCAGCAAAATTTATTTTGGGGTGCAATTCCACATATAACCATGGCATGTGTGAGCAATATATCATTTAGTGCCAACTTTTTGTAATTTTTTTTTTTTGTCATTATTCAATCACTTGGGACAAAAAAAAATATTCAATGGGCTCAACAGGCCTCTCAGCAATTTCCTTGGGGTGTCTACTTTCTAAAATGGGGTCATTTGGGGGGGTTTTGTGCTATTTTGGCATTTTATGGCCTTCAAAACTGTGATAGGTAGTGAGGAGTGAAATCAAAAATTTACACCCTTAGAAATCCTGAAGGCGGTGCTTGGTTTCCGGGGTCCCGTACGTGGCTAGGCTCCTAAAAAGTCCCACACATGTGGTATCCCCGTACTCAGGAGAAGCAGCAGAATGTATTTTGGGGTGCAATTCCACATATAACCATGGCATGTGTGAGCAATATATCATTTAGTGACAACTTTTTGTAATTTTTTTTTTTTTGTCATTATTCAATCACTTGGGACAAAAAAAAAAATATTCAATGGGCTCAACATGCCTCTCAGCAATTTCCTTGGGGTGTCTACTTTCTAAAATGGGGTCATTTGGGGGGGGTTTGTACTGCCCTGCCATTTTAGCACCTCAAGAAATGAGATAGGCAGTCATAAATTTAAAGCTGTGTAAATTCCAGAAAATGTACCCTAGTTTGTAAACGCTATAACTTTTGCGCAAACCGATAAATATACGCTTATTGACATTTTCTTTACTAAAGACATGTGGCTGAATACATTTTGGCCTAAATGTATGACTAAAATTGAGTTTATTCGATTTTTCTTATAACAAAAAGTAGAAAATATATTGTCTTGATGCTGAGACCCTTCCGGTATCATTTTATGAGGCTCATGTTGTGCTGCTGCCCAAGCCAGACAAGGATCCTCTTTCCTGCTCCTCTTACCGGCCCATAGCACTGCTCAACATGGACCTCAAAACACTTACCAAGGTGATCGCCAACAGATTAATGAAAATACTTGACCACTTGATTTCGCCAGACCAAACGGGGTTCATGCCTAAAAAAGCCACGGACATTAACATCCGGAGGGTATATACTCATACTCAACTGACCGCTGAAAGTTCGTCGGGGGGAGCTCTGGTGTTTTTTGACCTGGAGAAGGCTTTCGACTCCATTGATTGGAGGTACATGTCAACTGTGCTGCAACGTATGGGATTTGGACCCACGTTCCTTAAGTGGATATCGCTGCTCTACGACCATCCAGTAGCTGCTCTCCGCCTTAATGGCGGGGTATCGGAAGCCTTCCCGGTGTCCAGGGGCACCAGACAGGGGTGTCCCCTTTCACCGGGGCTATTTGCACTGGTTATGGAGCCACTCGCAATTGCGTTGCGCTCGTCCCCCCAAATTCAGGGGATCAGCGTGGGTGCTCTGACAGAAACAACAGCCCTTTATGCAGACGACCTGGTACTGTTTATTCGTGACACGGGACTTTCCCTGCAGGCAGCACTGTCGCTCCTAGGTAATTTTACTGAGGTCTCTGGCCTCAAGGTTAATTGGACTAAGTCCAAAATACTTCCCCTGCGTTCCCATCCCATGTCTGGGCCGGCGGACCCTGATAATCCCCTACAGTGGGTCACTCAAATTAAATACTTAGGACTCACGATAACCAACTCAGTCACGGACTTCATAGGTCTCAACGTTTCACCGTTGCTGGCCATTCTTAAAAAGAAACTACATGCTTGGAAAAACCTCCCTTTGTCACTTATTGGGAGGATAAATTTAATTAAAATGAAAATTTTACCCTTATTCTTGTATGTCCTTAGAAACTCCCCAGTATGGATCCCCAAATCGATTTTTAAATTAATTGATAGCTTGCTCTCCTCCTTTTTGTGGCACGGGGGGATCCCACGCCTGAGATTGGCCATACTACAGCAGCCCTGGGGGGAAGGGGGCTTAGCGGTGCCAACTTTTTATAAATATTTCCTTGCTGGCCAGTTGACAGTGGCTTGCCGCTGGCTAACTACCCCCACAGATGATGCCTCTGTATCACTGGAAGCTGCCTGTGTGGGATCGTACGAGGCGCTGTCCCTCTTGGTATACAGAGGACCGAAGGCTCCATACTTGCTCACTTCTTCCATGCGCTCAGTTATGAAGGCATGGTCCGTGGCTCAGGGGCTCAGGCCCTCCGGGCCCAGCAGATTTTCCCCTAACCTACCCCTATGGAGAAATCCAAACTTAACGCATTTCTTCGACTACACAGACCCGGTAGTCTGGACTAAATTTGGGATTAAGACTTTGCACCACATAGTGTCGAATGGCTCTCTGATGACTTTTGATGACCTGAAAGAGCGGTATGGTCTACCAAACTCACACTTCTTTAGATATATTCAACTAAGACATGCTTTTTGCTCTCAATTCGGTGGGGATCCTCTTGACCTTGACCCCAGTGACTTAGAACTACTGACACGCAGCGACTCTTTGTCTAAGCCGGTCTCCAGTCTGTACAGGGACCTTTTTCCTGACACGGTCATGTTGATGGGGGCTTGCAGGCTGGCCTGGGAGGTGGAGGCCCCTGGATTGGATGGAGATGATTGGGATGATATTTGGGGGGCACCATTCCGGTGTCTCATCTCTACTAGGGATCGTCTGATCCTATATACATTTTTGCACAAAATTTATCTTACTCCAGCTAGGTTAGCTAGGATGTTCGGGAGCCACCACTCTGTCTGTTGGAGG
The DNA here is from genome assembly GCA_029206835.1 of Rana muscosa. NCBI lineage: Eukaryota > Metazoa > Chordata > Amphibia > Anura > Ranidae > Rana > Rana muscosa. The sequence goes on along the minus strand of CM055116.1, from coordinate 1,072,089,397 downwards.
TGTTCGGCGCCCCTTGCGAACTTCATGCACATTTTTTGGGACTGTCCTCATATCAAGCCCTACTGGCAGGATATTTCAGAATGTGTCCGGTCGGTCACATCCCTTTCAGTCCCCCTTACGGTTGAGGTGTGCCTGCTAAGCTTGGTTGAGACCTTGGCTACCACTAGGGCTATACGAACTCTACTCACCCTCCTGCTGTTCTACGCCAAAAAACTCATTATCCTGTCCTGGAAAAAGTCCACTGCCCCGACTCTGGCTTCTTGGAAGTCCCTGATCAACAAGGCAATTCCTTTTTATAAGGCAACTTATTTGAGTAGGGGGGTAGAGGCCAAGTTTGAAAAGGTTTGGGGGGGTTGGATGGCATCCACAGACACAGTTTCTGATTAAACACATAGGTAACTTGGTGAGTGATCCTTATTAAACTTACATGAACAAGTGGATTGAGATCCTGGGGTGGTGGTGATTTTGACATAAATACACTATAGATCAATAATGTACCGATGGCTGTGGGGTCCATATTTCTCCTGATGGGGTATGGGGTGGGGGGGGTGGAGCTGTAATATGTGCCACACCTCCTCTGGTGGGCGGAGGCATCATTGCCCTGCCGGATTATGTATCTGTCTCCTTCGGGAACTCGAAGTCTGTGCATTCCTTTGTTTTCCTCCTTAGGGGGGGTTCTCTTTTTTTTTTTTTTGGGGGGGTGGAGGGGTGGGGGGGTTGATTGGGGTTTTTTTTTTGTGTTTGTTTATTTGGGGACATTGGTTCCACCTAACGGAACCTGGTTCGTTGTGTTGCTGCGTTGTGCGGCTTATGTTTGTATGTCTGTATTAAAATCTTCAATAAAAAGAAATTTACAAAAAAAAAAAGTAGAAAATATCATTTTTTTTCAAAATTTTCGGTCTTTTTCCGTTTATATCGCAAAAAATAAAAATCGCAGAGGCAATCAAATACCATTAAAAGAAAGCTCTATTTGTGGGAAGAAAAGGACGCAAATTTCGTTTGGGTACAACATTGCATGTCCGCACAATTTACAGTTAAAGCAGCGCAGTGCAAAATTCTGAATTCACCTCTGGTCCTTTAGCTACCAAATGGTCCGGGGCTTAAGTGGTTAATACATGATAAATTTATATGTGTATTGTTGTACACTGGAAATACTGATGTATGTGTAGCGACCTCACCCCTCGGACCCCTTCTCATTCTCGGCTTGTCTGTCTTTGTCTAGGGGTGTTAGTACCGGGGGGAGGGATGAGATACACCACGGCCCATGTCCTCCATAGTGAAGAGGTGAAGGCCAGAAAGATCGGGCTTTGTGTAGGTGTCCTAGAGTCAAGTCCTTTCCTTCGTCCTTGACTCCCCCTTTGCTCCTAGTAACCAGAGTTCCACACACTGAATAGGTCCAACACAGTTTTATTCTTCTCAGCGAATAAATATACAGCACAGTCAAGTTGGGACCTTTGCAACAGTTCAGTATTAATGGGAGTAGGTCGAGGCACAATCCTTTAAAGTATCGCTAACCACTGTGGTGTCACCAATGGCGAATAGTCACTGCCACTGACTATATGAGGTAGAACATGAATTACCTTCGCTAGCACAGCCCCTGTCAGGGGAAGGATATCCGTCCAAGGGAGTCACCGGAGGCCTCTCTGTCACCAGCAAATGCTGCGCCGGACTCTCCAGAGAAGTTCCGCTCACCAGTCTCCTCGACCTCAGACACGGGCACCCAAGGAGTTAGGGCCCCCTCGGATTCCTCCACCCTCGCGGAACTCAGTCAAAGGTACTGAGCCCCAGGCATCTGCCATAGTACCTCACCCCAGGCTAAAGGTGCCTGAGATGGACTCCATCTCCCGCTCCGGCCAGGTCAAGTGCACCTGGGCCCGGAACACCAGCACCCAGGCTGAGGGTGCCTGAGTGTGGCCGTGTTCTCCCACTCTTAACTCTGAACCCCGTGGTAAGGGCGTCCGCCCCTTTTATCCTGTCTCCCTTTGCGTCACAGCGGGTTCCCCGCCCCGCCGTACCAGCGCCAGGGGAGGACAAAAAGGCACAGTCTTGCGGTGTGGGTTCAACTCCGGCCAGGGCAACAATGCCACCTGCAGGCCGCAGGGAACCTCACACCACCAGAGTCCTCCAAGAACCATAAAAGTTCTCGGATTCCCTAGCAATCAGTGCATCTGGGTTACACCACCACCCAGATGCTTCCCTTAAATTCAAATACCCGCTACATATGTATGTTTTAAAATGTGGAAAAAGAAAATAAAGAGTATTTGAGTTAAAAAAAATTATTTGCTTTTTTCCTTATTTGCTCCTTTATATACATTTTGTCCACTTTTGCATGTAAATCAACCATGCAAACCAAGCTGCCCAGCAAACGTGATAGTTAGTGACATGGATTGGGGCAATCAAGGGAAGCTAAAAGCTAAAATCTAGGTCTGATTTGTATTGCATCGTTACATTGGTCAAGGTATATCCAATACCTGAGAGACTACCCCAACTGCAGCAATATCGACAGTCTTCTGGGTCCAGTACCGAGTGGCTTTCCCTCTGCATAGTAACCACAAGGGGTCACTCGCTTGGTATCGCCACCATATTTCAATGAATACAAGGCATTCTATGATTGGATGAGGCGGAGAACAGAATGTCACTGTCCTGCTTTTCCACCTTATTAGAAAATATATTATTATAAAGAAATTATAAGGCTCTTTGTATTTTTATTTTTTTTTAACAAGAAAAAATAAATAAATACAAGGCGTTCTCGCAGCAGTGTTGAGCGAGCGACCCCCCTGTATTTACTAGCAGGGACTACTACAGATATTATAACCATCCACAGTGATTGTTCAGATATTTGATATGCATATTTACATTGGTCTAAGCTGGACCTTCATTGTGTAACTATCCAATACAAATCATACCTAATCCTCAGCTTTAAAGTGATTAGAAAGTTTATTTTTATTTGTATTATAAACATGTCATACGTACCTGCTCTGTGCAATGGTTTTGCACAGAGCAGCCCAGAACCTCCTATTCTGGGGACCCCACCAGCGTTTTTGGCTCCTCCTTCCTTTCTGAGTGCTCCCGTAGCAAGCCATTTCCTACGGGGCACTCGACTGATATGTGATTGATATATGCCTACTCTACCGTTTACTTGTATGAAGAAGTATCCTGATCTCTTTAAATTGCTTCCTTTGTGTGAAATCCCTGGTGTTCCTGCCAGTCCCTCTGCTTTTCTTTTTAAAACTGGCTTGGCTGGAGAGCACAGCATGGTCAGTTTTCTTGCTGTGCTGGAAACTCAGACAGCTCACCTCCAATGACCAGACTTGTTCTGACATGCCCCCCCCCTCCTCTCCACACAGCCATTCACTGGCATGGCCAGTGTGCTTCTGTTTCTCCTCCCCCAGCTCTTATGCAGCTGAGAACAGAGGGAATGTGATCACTTATATAAAAGGTAAAAGAAGGTATTTATAATGTTGTTTTTTTTATATCTATACACAAATATTTTGCCTTTCATTTTCATTTTAAACTGTATGGGTTGTTTTACAAAGTGAGGGTTTACATATACTGTATTTTAAGGTAAGTTGCAGCAAAATATTTATATTTAATAGGAAGATTTTAGAGCCTCATTTACACAGGCAGTGGCATATGTGCATTTACATGCTTTAATATGCATTTTTAGAACATTTCCAAATGCATATAAATGCATGTAATGATTTTAAATAGAATAAAATACGTATTTAATAAATTTATTTTTCACTTTAGATAGAGTACATTTTACATGGCTTTATTATTTTTCTTTATATATACCTATTCTAGTCTGGTCCTTCTGTACCTCCTGTGGTCACACGTGTGCCTGTTGTTTGACATCATTGTGAAACTTGTCTATTTTCTCAATTGATTTATGACAAACTATAGGGTAAGCATAATAAGGCTAACATTGTGAATATAAATCTTTAAAGTTTTGTGACTTATTTGTATGTCATACAGCTTGTTATTCATACCTTGTTTTTCTGATATAGCTTTTAGATTTATTAGCAGTTAAAATTTTCCCTGAAGAAGCTCTACGGGGGAAACATGACGGAAGTTTATACTATTGTACCGCTGTGGAAATAAGAACAACAAGACCATGTTAAGAATGTGTATGATTTTATTATAAAATGTTTTAACATTGTGGATTAATAAATGATGATTTTTTAATGACGTTTATTATTGTTTGTATTGAGCACCCTCAAATTCCAAGTTTCCTATATCATGGGATGTGGTTCTGTAAAGTTGTGGTCACTCACCCACACCAATAACTTATACCTAATGGATAGAGTTTTTTTTTTTTTTTTACTTTGCCATGCCATTTGTGTGCCATTGGGGAGATTTCCCTTCACTTCCTGTCCCAGAGCCAAAAGCAGAAAGTGAGAGGAAACCCAGCAAAGTGAAGGAATCCTCAGTTGTCAGCAGCATTACCAAAACTAGTGTAATCATTGGAAGACCTCTGCTCTATTCCTGTTCTGGTGACAAATGAAGGGTCTGGTATGGATTTTTTGGGGGGACCCCACGCCATTTTTTTTAATTTTGGTGCGGGGTTCCCCTTAATATCCATACCAGACCTGAAGGGCCTGGTATGGAATTTGGGGGGGACCCCACGCCATTTTTTTTTGGTGCGGGGTTCCCCTTAATATCCATACCAGACCTGAAGGCCTGATATGGAATTTGGGGCGGACCCCCACACATTTTTAAAAAAAATTTTGGTTCCCTGCGCAAAATTTCATTTTTGAAGGAAAAAAAAGTAATTTAAAACTACTGCATCTATTAATGAATTGTCGGGTCGGCAATACAGATAAAAATCATTAAAAAAAACGGCAGGGGTTCCCCTTAAAATTCATACCAGACCCAAAGGGCCTGGTAATGTACTGGGGGAGGGGGGGACTCCTGCCGTTTTTTTCAATTACTTTTCTCTGTATTGACGGGGACCTGGGGATTCATTATAGTGGTTTTCAATGACTTTTTTTCCTTCAGAAATGAAATTTTCTGCAGGGACAATTCTAAACACGGGAAACACGCGCTGCTTTACAGGCATACTATACACACCCCCCAGGTACGAAATTTCAAGGAATATTTCACTTTTATTGTTTCACTTTAAGCATTATTAAAATCACTGCTCCCGAAAAAACGGCCGTTTTTAAAACGTCTTTTTGCATTGATACGTGTCCCCTGGGGCAGGACCCGGGTCCCCAAACACTTTTTATGACAATAACTTACATATAAGCTTTTAAAATTAGCACTTTAGATTTCTCCCATAGACTTTTACAGGGTGTTCCGCGGCTTTTCGAATTTGCCGCGAACACCACAAATTGTTCGCTGTTCGGCGAATGGGTGAACAGGCAATGTTCGAGTCGAACTCGAACTCGAAGCTCATCCCTACTAATAACAACGCAAAAGCAAAGGATATTGAAAAAGAAAAAATTGCCTCCTTTTAGCATGTAGTAATTTAGTCATTATGCAATAAAACTGTAAAACATAAAAAAATGAACAAATATCCGTTGCATTATTTGTTATTAAACAAATACTGGTAATTCCAATCATTTGTACTATGCAATCTTCCTATTACTACATTATATGATGCTTTGATGCCATATGCTTCCCTTTTAGATTGAATTATAGCCCTGTTGAGTTCTGCGTGATTTCCCAGTAAATCCTCATGGGTTAATTTGAGTTATCATTTGCATAAACAGACTCACAATATGAATATTCAGCGAGAGCCTTTGTACTAAATGCCTTTAATCAGCGTTCCAGTTCAGCTGCATTTCTGGCAGAGTGTCGTCTATTCTTCCAAGAAGAACCTGCAAGCCTGCAATATAAACAAGGTATGATTTGCAATTGTTGAATAAAAAGAAGAACATTAATGCCAATAATTTTTATTTTCTGTACAATGTACATTGCCCTCTTTTTTAAAAAAAATTTTTTCCTTCGGCTTGTTTCAGTGGTCAGGTGGATACATTCCTCTTCATTTGCATAAACATCAACTCATCATGAATTATTCATAAGGGTTATTTTAAACATCAGGCTCTTGGTTTGCATGGCACTGTCAAGCTACCTTGTGATTGGTTCTGAACATAATGTTTTCATTACCAGCAGAATTTGCTTAAATACTGAGAGTTTGGCGATCTGATAGGTTTCTTTTTAATCAGAATGTAGGTTTTAAAAGGAAATGTAGGATACCGAAGCTTCACCAGTGGTCTTTGCTTTTGGAATAAAAGGAAAAAAATATTAATAAAACCAAACACATACACTACCTTGATTAAGTGTGTGTAGAAACTATCAGGGGAGAAGATAGCTGAATTTTATTCCTCCAACTCCCCCCCCCCCCCATTTTCCAGGTTACATAAACATGAGCTACATGCATAGTAAGAACATGTCATTTACTGTATATAGCCAGCATACAGCTCAGCTCTATAGATTGTCGTAAAGACACCTCCCCATTACCCTCACTTTTCTTTTCAGTAGTCATATTTGAGAATACATATTTACACTACCTATCCATTATCCCTGAGCTGATGGTGGGTGTTTATAAGACAGCCGTGTGGAAAAAAATAATAAAATGCCCCCATCAACTGCAAGTCACACAACAAACCCAAATAAATCGTTACATTTATCTGTTTTCCATAGAAGCTGATATATCAAACATTCATGATGCACTGTAAATAGTTCACATTTTTTAAACAATTCACATTATTGATATAGAAGTCATCACATATGCTGACATATGGAGATGAGGATTGTTTTTTTTTTCTTTTTGGAACACATATATATATGAGCCAGTGCAAGATCTGAAACTGTGTGATTTATACAGATACTATTGTTTGATATCAAACTTAGCAGATAGAAAATATAATATACATTTCCTAAACCTGTGTAAAGATAAAATAGGTTATATTTAAATATTTTCTGAATCATCTTATGATTAATAGGTTGACTTGTTTATTAAAAAAAAAAAAAAAAACAATTTTGCATTATTCTACAGATGAAACTATTAAGAAAATAGTGTAAGTGGTTAAATTCTATTCATGAAATTAAAATTCCATAGTTCAAATTATTATTTATAAAAATATAAATAATTTGTAATAAAATAAAAAGGGACAATTAGTATAAGGGATGATATTCTTGATGTCTATATGTATAGTATACATGTCTTGTCACACTGCTGCACTTTGCATAGATAGCTAGAAAGATAAAGTATCAATGGATAGATAGATAGATAGATAGATAGATAGATAGATAGATAGATAGATAGATAGATAGATAGATAGATAGATAGATAGACAATATATGCCTTTGTCTTATTTTTATATATTAAAAAAAATATTTCACAAAGAAGCAATTGAAATGCTCATGAGCTTACGCTCATCCATTTGTTTTCGAAAATGTAAAAAAAAAATAATAATGGTTCATGTATTTGTCATTCTGTTCAACTTTATTTTCATTGTAGTATTTCTGTTCCTTTTTTGTTTAGTGCTCTGTAAGCATAGTATAAAACAGTAGACATAAATGTTGGCATATTGACAAAGTACACAGTGCAGAAATAATATATCTGAGCATGGTGGAGAATTTGTATACTGCTCATAAACATTAGGACCTCTTTCTCCTGAAGAACTTGCAATCCACATAATATCCTGCCAACACAAAAGGTAGGCTTACAGATTGCATGTAAAAGCTGGACAGGTGGACATCATCAGAATATAGGTGATGCACAACATCAGTGTCCAATATATATTTTTCCGGCTTTCCGTAGAATGGAAGCTTCGTTACTCGCATAAAGATTGTATTTTATAGCTTGAAAAAAAGAAATCAAAATAAGATTTTAAAGAATATTGCATTTAATAATACATTTAAATAACCAGAAATTCTCCTTGACTGTTAAATTACCACGTTTTGAATATAATGTACAAATCAAAACAGCGGCAAAATAAAAACAAACATATATCAAAATGTAATATATTCATTCAGTAACCGTTACAATTTATGCTGTTTTTTTAAAGGTAATACCTGATTTATAGGTCATAGTGAATGCATTTAAATAAACATTGCTAGGTTTAATGAGTGCACTGTGCAATTAATCATAAGCCATTAAAGGCTTACAACAGAAACAAGTGGCAAGCATTCTAAAGCCCTAACAAGAAGAATTGTACCTGTATGATTAGACCAGGCACATGGGAAAATATTATGAGTGAGCTCTGTTAATGAGGATTGTTTCTGTAGCTAGATGATACATTGTAAATACGACTTTTTGTAATGTGTAATACAGAAAGTGTAGTTAAAAATTGTACTTCTATATTGTGAGTGTAATACACCTACATTTACATATTCACATAAACGTATGCACACACAAATACACACTATTGAGCTATTTTTGTGGTAAAGAGATTTCTGGAAAGCTAACAAGTCATTATCTGTAGGGGGAGAAGGGTGGGCTGATTTGAGGGTGCTTGAATGACTTTAGTGCTTATGCTGTGAATCTTGATGATGACACGTTCCATAGTGCCTGCAGCTACTGTAGGTCAGATAGTATTTGCTGCTTGTTAAGAATATGTAAATACTAGAGTGCTTATAGCCTGGTGACAGGTTTACTTTAATATCACTTTTTAGGGGAACTTCTGATAGTCAAAAGCAGTCACCATCATAGTGATTCGCTTACACCCATGTTACAATTGGCATTCATAGTACTTTTTTTTTACAAGCGCCCAGACATTGGTAGTAGTGTCAGTTGTCAGTTGAGACACTGCTCTTATGTTGTATAGCATGTAAATTGTTCAGGTACCCAATGGAAATGGTTACTAATGAAACTGTAAATCATCCTCCTTTAAAAGGTACCAGTAAGGAATGAGAATTTTAGGAATCTAAGATGTAAATCTCTACTCATAGATGTAATCCCTAATTGAATGAATTTAGTTTGCTAAAGCAGTGTTTCTCAACTCCAGTCCTCAAGGTGCCCCAATAGGTCATGTTTTCAGGATTTGCCTCAGATGAAACAGCTGTGGTGATTACTAAGGCAGTGAAACTGATCAAATCACCTGTGCAAAATAATGGAAACCCTGAAAACATGACCTGTTGGGGCGCCTTGAGGACTGGAGTTGAGAAACACTGTGCTAAAGTACTGTTTATGGTAAACTACAGACGTTTTTAACCTCTTGACGGGCCTTAACGTTGAGCCGTCGCATATATGCGGCCCTGTTAAAACAACTTATCGTGCTGAAAGTGCGCTCCCTGCACGCCCCCAGCACAGTAGCCAGCGGGGACCAGTAAACTCCCAATGGGTACTTGCATTTGGGAGATTTCCGACCATGTGACTGCTGTGCTGTGACAGCCAATCAGTGCGGTCACTTGACCAGAATGCTGTCCCAATTTTTTCATCCTTTGTTGCATCTCAGTTCCTCCAGCCTTGCAGCCACTCCCTGTCTACATGCATGCACACCAGCGATAGCCGCATGGCCATTCTCTGGACCATCTTAATTTTGTTATAAACAGCAGACCATGCCTTGGTAATATGGGTTGAAGTTGCTGTATGTCATGGATATGCAATTAGCGGACCTCCAGCTGTTGCAAAACTACAAGTCCCATCATGCCTCTGCCTCTGGGTGTCATGCTTGCTGCTGTCAGAGTCTCGCTATGCCTCATGGGACTTGTAGTTTGGCAACAGCTGGAGGTCCGCTAATTGCATATCCCTGCTGTATGTATTCTATATTATAAGCTTGTGTACCAGGGTATCAACAAAGGTGGACTAATCTGTATACAGGGCCAGTGTGTTGTTCCCCTCTAAATGGATATGCATGAGTGAGGACTTTCATGACAGAGTCACTGGTGCGATTGCCAATGTGATTTTTGCCAACAAACATGCCGTCCAGGTTGCGGGGCGTTTGTGGCATTGCTTGAATATAGTGTTCGGTGGGCTTGCCGCCTGCCGATTACTACATGTCGGGTAAACTTTGCCGTGGGTGCGAAGCATCATGACCTCAGTGTGTAAACACCCCCATCCACTGCCTATCGTAGGTTAAGGAGGGGCAGTTTTTGGGCAACAAAAAACACACATTTTTGTCGCTCCCCCCAACCGCACATCTAAATGAAGCCTAAGTGATTGGGTTTATTATAGTATATCCTCAGCCTCCAGTACTTTGTGTCGGTACTGTTATTTCATTGTATTGTTTTCCTGGCAGAGTAAAGATGTCCGCTTAGTTTCAGGCTGTAACACCCCATGAGTTCAAGGTGACACGCTCCATGGACTGCTGAAGTAGGAAAAAATTGTCAGTTAACAAAGCCTTCAGTTTTCTTTTATATAATTCTGACAACACCTTTGTTATATGATAGTTTTATGAGTTTCTGTTTTGTCTGACACTGCCTGACACTGCTACACTGACAGAAGGTGTATAATAAAAAAAAAAAACAGTCATTGGTGACTGGTTTTCTTTAATGTCACTCGTATAAAAGCTGTCACTCTAAAAGTCACGAGCAAATGCAGTCTAGCACAAGTAGTTACTAATACCATGGAGCCGCTGAATCCATATAACAACTTATTAGTGATAACAGAATACATTTTAAATCAGTGGAATCGGTTAACTGCAGTTTTGTGGATTTTGTGGATGCAGATTATTTAATCTATAGAGAATTTTACAATTCATGAAGCATGGTTGCCTGGATTCCTGAACTGTGCGATTCTGCTAAGATTAGACTGATCTACACATATTAATGAAAATAAAAAAATAGAGAACTGCAGATTTAACCACCTTGCGCCCGCCGTACGACTATGTACGGCCGCAAGGTGGCTCTACAATGCCAGGAGGCCGTCTTTTTACGGCCTCCGCTCCTCCGGCCACTGGGGGGGCGCGCGCGTGCCCGGCGTGTCACTGTAATGCCGATGCGCGTGCCTGGCGACCGCGATGTCCGCCAGGTACCCGCGATCAGCCGGTACACAGACAAGGACATGGATCTGTGTGTGTAAACACACAGATCCACGTCCTGTCAGGGAGAGAGGAGACCGATGCTGTGTCCCTTGTACATAGGGACACAGATTGGTCACCTCCCCCAGTCAGTCCCCTCCCCCCACAGTAGTAAGCACTCCCAGGGAACACATTTAACCCCTTCCTCGCCCCCTAGTGTTAACCCCTTCCCTGTCAGTCACATTTATACAGTAATCAGTGCATATTTATAGCACTGTTCGCTGTGTAAATGTGAATGGTCCCAAAATAGTGTCAAAAGTGTCCGCTGTGTCCGCCATAATGTCGCAGTCACTAAAAAAATCACTGATCGCCGCCATTACTAATAAAAAAAAATTAATAAAAATGCCATAAAACTACCCCCTATTTTGTAAACGCTATAACTTTTGCGCAAACCAATCAATAAACGCCGATTGCGATTTTGTTTACCAAAAATATGTAGAAGAATACGTATCGGCCTAAACTGAGGAAAAAAATATATATTTTTTTTAAATTGGGATATTTATTATAGCAAAAATCAAAAAAATATTGCTTTTTTTTCAAAATTGTCGCTCTATTTTTGTTTATGGCGCAAAAAATAAAAACCGCAGAGGTGATCACATACCATCAAAAGAAAGCTCTATTTGTGGGAAAAAAAGGACGTCAATTTTGTTTGGGAGCCACGTCGAATGACCGCGCAATTGTCATTCCAAGCGTGACAGTGCCGAAAGCTGAAATTTCGCCTGGGCAGGAAGGGGGTATATGTGCCCAGTAAGCAAGTGGTTAATTATCACTGCAGATAACATTAACTTTTGGTTTAGTCATGTATTTAATGTTCATTTGCAAAACAAAGATTGTGTATAGATGGTAAAAATATATTTTTTTAAAAGTTTAAAAATGTAAACTTTAAAAATATTAAACATAAACACTAAAATATAATTGATGCAAAACAAATATAATTTTCGTTCAAATTGACTTGTATGTTTCAACCCCTGAACACAATAAAATATTCCACATGTTGAAGCTGATTTACTAAATAAAGTAAATTAGAGATAACCCGTAAGCATACAATTAGATCACATGCCTGCCAGTATGAACATGCATAATTGTGATCCAAGAACCTATCTAGCTGATTGTGCACTGATGTCCGATGCATACAGTGTGCTGCTAGCTTGCTGTGTGTTGAAAATCCAAATAATGCTGCTTTTATAAAGGGTACACTACAGGGTTTTTTAAAACCTCACATAAAACAAATAATGTCCTCACTAAGCAGTAAGCTACAAGTCACATAACAAAGACTTATGCTATGCTGCCGTATGGAAAAGCCAGTAAATGTACAAGTATTTATCATTGGCGTTAGTACTCCAAGCAGCAACATATAGAATCTCTTATGTTGACTAGGGCTTGAATGTTTGACGATGCGCACAAGAATCTGCTTGTATGCAATACAATACTGGGGAATTTCCCTTCACTTCCTGTCCAGGAGACGCAACAGGAAATGAGAGGAAATCCTTCCAAAATGAACTGAATTACCATCTTAGAGGATTGGTACAAAAACAGGGGTCCCATTGGAAGACTTTTCCTCACCTCTTGTGACAAATCAAAGGTTTTGGATTTCTGTTACTTTCTATCTCGGTGACAGTTGTCATGAGGAAAAATAGAGGGTTAAATTGGCCTTTACATACACTTTAAGGTTTTTTTATACGCCATGCTCTCTTAAAATGCTAACAGCGCTTAGATCAAAAATCAATACATCACATTTTTATTTTAGGCATAGTGGACTGACACTGTGTTATCTACCCATTAGAGAGAATGAAAACCCTTAAAATGTGCAAGGCACACCCACTAGATTTTTATCAGAGAACCTCAGGGAATGATGGACTTTACTGATGGATGTACCAGGTAGTAAACACACATGTACAAAAGGCAGATGACCAGAAATAAAATCAGAGCAGTATCAGCAATAGGGAAAGGCAAAAGGTTAGAATGGACTGCAAAAAAGTGTAGTCAGACACAGGTTGAAGTCCATAACTGGAGAAACACAAAAACAGGAGCATAAGAGCTAAAGCACACTGGTGCCTGGGGCTAAGAAATCAATCTGTTAGTCAGAAATTGGATGTTGGCCTGAGCAGGGCTATATAGTGAGGTTAACTAATAGACTGGATGGGGACTAGCCATGTAGATGCTAAATCAACCAGCAGGTGAAATTCATCTATTCGGGACCTTACAGTCCTAGAAGAAAGAAGGCTGTAGCAAGGTAGAACCACGAGTAGTAGATCAGCTTTGATCCAGATCTGTGACAGATTTCCTCCATCTTAGGGGCACTCATTGGACTACTGTGGAACTGTCCTTTATCAACGCAGGGGCATGAATGTCAGAGTGGGGAACCCAAGTCTTTTGTTCAGGACCATAGCTTTTTCAGTGGACTAAAGACTGAAGTTTGCTCCAGAGAAGTCCAAAGTCAATCACCTTATATTCATTAGAGTTCTTCAGAACAGACAAATGGTACAGGTACACTTTCTCCAGAACACAGGGAAGGGAACTAAACCACAGAAACAGACATGACTGCAGGAAAGTGAAAAAACACAAATGCAGAAAGGCAGTGGGGTTCAGGGAAGACAGGAAGACATAAGAAATATCAAGCTCCCCAAATGAAAACATCAAGCTGAGCACTGTTAAATTCTTTGCATTACCTCCTCTAAAGGTTGGCCTCTGGAAACTTCAACCACAAGTCGACTGGTGGATTGAAGAGCACCTTGGCTCCCAAACTTGGCAAAAGGGCACTGCCAGGTTTAAAACTGTAACTGACAGATATGTCGCAATAGGGTTAATCATGTTACCAACAAGGTCAGAATCCACTGAGTTGAGGCCAACACAGCCACCAATAACAGAGCAATGCCCTCTGAAGACCAAACCTAAATGGATGAAACTACATCTCCTCAAGATTCCTAGAGGAGTGTAAGAGTCTCCCAGAAAATTCAGGAGCTGAGCAATTTCTCTGTTTGCACAAATAAACATATCAGGGCCCACTGTAGCCCCAATTAACCTCTTAAAGCCTAGCCTACAGAGAAAATATCTAGTATTTGGACATGTGATAGGCATCATCAGAGCATGGGCAGCCTTATTTGTATGCTTATTATTATCATACAGGATTTATATAGCCCCAACATTTTACGTAGCGCTTTACAACTTTAGGGTAGACAGTACAACTACAAGACTCTTTAATACAATAGGAATCAGAGAGTCCTTTCTCGTTGCAGCTTACAATCTAAGAGACCATATGGCATTTGGTCTTCCCCAGCATCAGAAAATATGCCAAAACTACTAACTTTGATATATAAAAAAAAAGAGACTGAGCAATTAACTGTAGAACAAGCACAACAAAAGTAAACTGGGAAGATTCAGACATAGGGGGTAAAGCTCACAAAATACAGAGAGTACAAAATCAACAGTATCAGATATGCCAAATTCATAGACGCTACATGTCAATCTGGAAGAGTTCCTCAGAAACAGTATGGGGTGAATAGGCCAGAACGTGACAGTGGCAGGGTCTCAGGGGACCGTGGCACTGGCAACATCTTGGGAGAGTGGTATTACCTAGGGCGAGAGTGGCAGACCAGTCTCAAGTTCAGGCACAACAAAGGAGAGGTCAACTCAGAAAAGGTTTAACACATATAAAGAAGAAAGACTGGTTTTTATTTAGAAGAGACAACTCCAAAATCTCAGAGGGCTGTCTCATTCTCAAAAGAGACTGGCTCAGCGCACTGGACCTCAGAGGCAGACTCTGGTGGCCATACCTCAGGAGTCATTAGGTCTGGATGAGAAACAGGAGAAGGAATAGGTGCTGGCAGGTCTTGAACAAGAATCATAGAGCAAGTTACATAGTTACATAGTTACATAGTGGGTGAGGTTGAAAAGCTATGTGTGTGAATATATGCCAGTATTACCTTGTATATCCCTGTATGTTGTGGTCGTTCAGGTGCTTATCTAATAGTTGCTTGAAACTATTGATGCCCCCCGCTGAGACCACCGCCTGTGGAAGGGAATTCCACATCCTTGCCGCTCTTACAGTAAAGAACACTCTACGTAGTTGAAGGTTAAACCTTTTTCTTATAATTTTAATGAGTGGCCACGTGTCTTGTTAAACTCCTATCCGCAAATTTTTTTTTCCCTATTTTGGGGTCACCAGTATGGTATTTGTAAATTTAAAACATATCCCCTCTCAAGCGTCTCTTCTCCAGAGAGAATATGTTTAGTGCTCGCAACCTTTCCTCATAACTAATATCCTCCAGACCCTTTATCTTTGTTGCCCTTCTTTGTACTCCCTCCATTTCCAGTACATCCTTCCTGAGGACTGGTGCCCAGAACTGATCAGCATACTCCAGGTGCGGCCGGACCAGAGTCTTGTAGAGCGGAAGAATTATTGTTTTATCTCTGGAGTTAATCCCCTTTTTAATGCATGCCAAAATTCGGTTTTCTTTGTTAGCAGCAGCTTGGCATTGCATGCCATTGCTGAGCCTATCATCTACTAGGACCCCCAGGTCCGTTTCCATCCTAGATTCCCCAGAGGTTCTCCACCCAGTGTATAAATTGCATTCGTATTTTTGCCACCCAAATGCATAATTTTTCATTTTTCTACATTGAACCTAATTTGCCATGTAGTTGCCCACCCCATTAATTTGCTCAGATCTTTTTGAAAGGTTTCCACATCCTGCGGAGAAGTTATTGCCCTAATTAGCTTGGTATCGTCCGCAAATACAGAGATTGAACTGTTTACCCCATCCTCCAGGTCATTTATGAACAAATTAAACAGGATTGGTCCAAGCACAGAACCCTGGGGGACCCCACTACCCACCCCTGACCATTCCGAGTACTCCCCATTTATCACCACCCTCTGAACTCGCCCTTGTAGCCAGTTTTCGATCCATGTACTCACCCTATGGTCAATGCCAACGGACCTTATTTTGTACAGTAAACATTTCTGGGGAACTGTGTCAAATGCTTTTGCAAAATCCAGATACACTACGTCTACGGGCCTTCCTTTATCTAGATGGCAAATCACCTCCTCATGGAAGGTTAATAGATTGGTTTGGCAAGAACGATTCTTCATTTTTTTTTATATCAAATATTATTTATTAGTTTTTTTGTTGTTATTGCTTATTCCATACAAAAATTTTAACTAAGAAAGGTTAATCATAAGAAAAAGATACAATCATTTCATTTGGTTTCTAAATATATACGAAAGGGTAATAAGTAGGGCTGTGGAAATTAACTATTAATTCCTCGATTAATCAATTAATTGTTTTGATCGATCAAAATTCTTTTGATCGATCAAAACTGTTTTGATCGGTACTCACCTCTCCCCCGGGCTTCCGGGTCTTCAGGGAGATCCGGTGACGTCACGGACACCGGCGGGGCTTGCCGTGTCCATCTGAAGGGCTCCTTTGCTGTGCCTTCATATCTGCATGCCGGCGGGACCTTACTATCTGCCACACGCAAGGGCTATTACACTTCCCTCTATCACTTCCCTCTATCAACCTGGGATTCTACAGCCATCCACTGGGAGTTGTGATAGTTCCCTTCACGGGACATCTACATGCCGACGGACTGATGTTAGCCCCTCCTCATCTGGATTCAGCAGTGGTATCATTGTACACATTTTTATACCAGTATCATACTTAGCTACATGTTTTTATGACTGCTTTTGCTACCGTTTGGTATTACTCGCACCATTTTTACAGTTTATGTACAGTAGCTACATTGATTTTATCTCCAGTGCAATATATATTTTGTTACCTACTTGAAGACTATAAAAGTTTTAATGCTATTCCCATCGAGCGCTGCCTTTGTGTGTTTTTTGTATCCTGCTATCCATTTTTCCAGTGGTTGGTAGCTGCACTGGGAATCGGCCTGCAAGGAGATCAGCTAAAAGTAGTTGGATCTGTATGTGCGTTATAATTAATCGAAATTAGTCGATTAATCGATTAAAAAAAAATCGATTAATCGAACACGAAAATTTTAATCTGTAACAGCCCTAGTAATAAGTAAATCACACACTGTAAGATTTGGCTAATCCACAAAAAACATCGAACAAGACATACAAAAGACAAACACACATCTCTAATTTAATTTCGGATTCCGTTTATATTGCACCATTCTCCTCCTCTTGATTTGAAATATAACAGTCTCCTCATCCCCTCCCGCCTCCTCCCTCCTCCCTCCCCTCCTCCCCACAGGAACCATCATACATTAAATTGCTGGTATTAAGCCTATAGGACCAAATTTTGTGACATTTTTGGGAAGCTCTTCTATGTTTATATGCCAATTTTTCTCTTTTTAATATATACCGGTAATTTATTTTATTACCCCATTGTTTGTGAGTTGGTGGAGTAGTATCAGTCCACTTTTGCAAAATAAGTTTGCGGGCTAAGTAGAGAGATCTGGTCCACATTGTATACATTTCTACAGGTAGAGCTCCTTCTGGAATTATACCCAAAATAGCTAATTTAGGGGTATTTGTTATTTCTGTCAAGCATATTGTATTCAAGGTCAAAAACACTTTCTCCCAATATCTATGTAACTTGGGACAATGCCATAGCATATGAATAAGGGAGTCATTGGATACTGAGCATCGCGGGCATAAAGGCAAAATATATTTACCCCAGGAAAATAGTTTTTGAGGAGTATAATGGGTTCTATGCAAGATAAAAAGCTGGATCAATTGCTGAGATGATGAAATAGATACCTCAGGTAGTATCTCTATAGCCCGTATCCACTCTTCTTCATTAAGATCCGTCAAGTCTTTTTGCCAATGCGTAAAACTATTTACCTGGGCATCTAATTTCTCTGCGTTTAATAAATAAAAAAAAAGATCCCTTATTAATCCTCGTTTAGTAGTCCGTACTGTGGTTGATTTCAGCAATATCTCTGATGGATTGTATTGTAATTGGAATGATAAGGCCTGGTGTTGTAATGCGTGACGTATTTGGAGGTATTGATTCAAATTGCTATTTAATAGTTGGAAGCACTCTCTCAACGTATCAAAGGGTAGTAGAGTATCCCCTTCAAATAACTGGTAGAGAAAAATTAACCCAGCTTTTTTCCATTCCCATAGTTCTTGTATTTTATTCAGCTCAGGTAGACAATAATTTTCCCATATTGGCATATGTCTTGTATATCACTTATGATGAGTAATAATATGTGTTATTTCCCATAGTTTATGGATTAACTGAAATGTTGGAAACTTTCTCTTCTCATAAATTTGGTGAGACACTATTTTCCGTACTAATGGAGATGATTTAAATTGGGTCATTATTAGATTCTGTATTGGATCTTGATTATCTACCTCCTCCCAACCACCCCAATGTTGAAGTTGTGCTGCCATAAAATATAATCTTGTATTGGGGACAGCTATCCATCCTCTATCCTTTGCTTGTTGCAGGGTTTCAAGTTTGATTCTTGGTTTTCCATGTTTCCATATAAGGTCTCTAAAAGTCGCATTTATTGTCCTGAATAGTTTTAATGTCAACCAAACTGGACAGTTATGCAGTAGATATAACAGCTGGGACAACCAAACCATTTTCACCAGATTTGCTCTCCCTATAATAGTCAATGGGAATCTGCACCAAGTTTTACCTTGTTGCCTAAATTTATGGACTAGAGGAAGAATATTTTTGTCTATATAATCGTTAATGTTTGGAGTAACTATTATCCCCAAGTACTTAAATGATAAAACATGCTTCATCTGGTGAGCCTGGCCTGGGTGCCCCTGCTGTATCGGGTCAACAGGGTCAATATGCATTATTACGGACTTATCCCAGTTCATAGTAAATCCTGAGAATGTACCATACATATCTATGAGCGAAATAACTGTGGAAAGAGAAGTATATGTGTCCCCTAGAAACACCATTGCATCATCTGCGAAGAGTGCTATTTTATCCTCGCTTCTACCTCTCCGAAACCCCACAATTTCTGGACATTCACAATTTGCCTCAGCAAGTGGTTCTACGGCTAGAGCGAAAAGGAGTGGAGATAAGGGGCAGCCTTGTCTTGTTCCTCTTTTTAAAAAAAATGGTAAAGAGATGGATCCGTTAATCTGGACTCTTGCACTCAAGCTACTATATAATAGTTGTATCCACTTTATAAATTTTGGTCCTATTCCAAAGTGTCTTAGGCAGGTCCATAGGATTATAGGAACTCCCACTCTATGCTATCAAATGATTTGATCGCATCCAAAGACATGATTGCTCTATTTCCTGTGTTATCTATGGATAATTGTAAATTCAAAAATAATCGTCTAATGTTATTAGCTGATGCTCTGTTAGGGATAAATCCCAACTGGTCACAATGTATCAATTTTCCAATGTACCTAGACAGTCTGGTTGCCATTACTTTTGAACGATTCTTCATGAATCCATGCTGAGTACTGCTAATGATACCGTTCTCATTACTAAAATCTTGTATATAGTCTCTTATCAACCCCTCCAGGAGCTTACATACCATTGATGTTAGGCTAACTGGTCTGTAATTCCCAGGGATGTATTTTGGGCTAGTAGGGAACTATTTCTACTTGCTCCTAGGTTTAAATTGTTTTCCATAATTGTTTTTCAACAAAGTTTTAGTACTTGTGACTGAGATATTCAGCATTGATATTAGTCTTTTTGTGCTCTCAGCAGTATCAGGGTCACTAGACTGATACATCACTATAGGAGTAGGGACTGAATCAGAATTTGAATCCAGAAATGAGGGAGATTTCCCAGAATCTGGACACCTGTTACTGGGATGCCGAAAGCTGTCATATTCATACTTCATCCCCAGACTTCATTAGTCTGAAATTTAATTCTTCTGTCCAATACTTTGCAAAGTGAACATAAGGTCTGGGCTAACCAGCCAAAGGAATAGAATAAACAGAACTAATGACACAAACTGTGGCTACAGTAGACTGGGGCTATAAACTCACTTTAAAATGAGGTTTAGCAATAGGTTTAACAGCCTAGGGTGAAGTCACAGAATAGTGAGCGCACTGCCTCAGAAAGTGAAAAACTGCAGAAACACCTAAAAATAAGTGAGGAAGAATTTGCAAATGCCCCTTATCACAAGCTAGACATGTAATATACTCTACAAGATCTTCATACAGATACCTGTTATAATCTAGTATATTGTCTGTCCACTCAAACAAATCCCCTTAAAGGAGATAATATGCATACAGAAGTTACCAGGGGTGACTTCAGGCTGAAATGTTCATGTAGCAGGTGGGTGATAGCTTGCAGGAAAAAATGGAAGTTCGTAAGGCTTAAAGTGACATTAAACTCCAAAGATAAAAAAAATTATGTGAGTCCATACGTTTATCGGTATCAATTTCTGCCCCTTCTAACTGCAGTTTATGACAGCATATCTTTTAAAATAAATAGAAAATTTAAACATCTTTAACTTCCTTTAGGAGGGGGGCTACTTCTCTACATTGACCCACTGTATGTGGGAAAGTAGGCACCTTCCACTTCTCTTGATAAGGTTTACAGCAGTGCATGCTGACACATCCTGCATCAGCATGTAAAAGCTGAGAAAAGACTCATTCATAAAAACTCCAGTGACTCCAGCCCACTGGCTACAGCGTGACAGTGACAGCAGGAAGAGACTGTTGCATGTTGCATTAGGGCACTTCCCAGCAGCAAGATCGGTTGACCATCAAAGCAGGGGAAGCTGTTTTTGCATGAATGAATCCTGTAGGATTAGCATATGAATGAGGTGTAAAGCCCTGTACACACGGCCGGGAATCCCGTCAGGAAAAAAAACGTTGGTTTTCCTGACGGATTCCTGGCAAGCTTGCCCTACAAAGCTGTGTATACAGACGGCCACTCAAAAGAACCGCCATTCTTTTGAATGGCAAGAACGCAGTGACCTCATCGACTACGACGAGCCGGCGTCTCATCACATTCGATTCCGTCGCCTCCATCTTGCTACATCCCACACTAACTTTGTATGCTACTGTGCATGCGTTGAAGTGTTATCGAGCATGCACGGTTTCGTTACCCTTCAGGTAAGCATGCAGACGACCAGTTTTCTCGCCAGGAAACACTCTGCCGGGAATCCTGACGGGAAAATAGAGAGCAGGTTCTCTATTTTCCCGTCTGGATTCCCGGCTGTTTTCCTGATGGGAAAACTGCTAGGGAGCATACACACGGCCGGGATTCCCGGCCAAATGCTCTCCTGGCAGTTTTCCTGCTGGGAAAACCGGTCGTGTGTACGAGGCTTTACTGTCTTTGCTGTTTCTTACAAAAACAATATTGTATGACATTTACCATCCATCATATGTGGTACTTTTAATATTTGTATTTGTATGTTGTGATTAATAAATCTGAAAACAATTTTTTACAAATGTGTTAAATTTGTATCCCTGGGTGCTGTCCTATAAAGTCCCTGGTTTTTAACCACTTGCCGACCGCGTCCTGTACATATACGTCGGCAGAATGGCACGGCTGCGCAAAGCAACGTATATTAAGTTGCTTTGAATTTCACGTCGTGCGGGCGTGCGCGCGCCCCTGCCACGAGCTCCGGGACCGTGCCCGAGGGACCCACGGACTCGATGTCCACCGGTGTCCCGCGATCGTGTCATGGAGCTGCAGAACGGGGGGATGCCTGTGTAAACAAGGCATCTCCCTGTTCTGCCTAGTGACAGGACACTGATCGCCTGCTCCCTGTCATCGGGAGCAGTGATCAGTGTCGTGTCACATGTAGCCCAGCCCCCCCACAGTTAGAATCACTCCCTAGGACACACTTAACCCCTTCCTCACCCCCTAGTGGTTAACCCCTTCACTGCCAGTGTCATTACACAGTAATCAGTGCATTTTTATAGCATAGCATCAAAAGTGTCCACCATAATGTCGCAGTCACAATAAAAATCACTGATCGCCGCCATTACTAGTAAAAAAAAAAATATATTAATAAAAATGCCATAAAACTATCCTCCATTTTGTAGTTGCTATAACTTTTGCGCAAACCAATCAATAAACGCTTATTGCAATTTTTTTTACCAAAAAAATGTAGAAGAATATGTATCGGCCTAAACTGAGGAAAAAAATCGTTTTTTTTATATATTTTTTAGGAATATTTATTATAGAAAAAGTAAAAAATATTGGGGTTTTTTTTCAAATTTTTTTTTTTTTTGTTTATAGCGCAAAAAATAAAAAAAACTGGTGATCAAATACCACCAAAAGAAAGCTCTATTTGTGGGAAAAAAAGGATATCAATTTTGTTTGGGAGCCACGTCGCACGGCCGCACAATTGTCAGTTAAAGTGACGCAGTGACGAATCGCAAAAAGTGGCCCGGTCATTTGGCAGCCAAATCCTCCGGGGCTGAAGTGGTTAAGTTGTTGCAATCAATATATAGTGTACAGATCTGTTACTAGCGCCATACAGTTCTCACTGAGCTTCTCATAGCTGATGTCAACTCATTTTCAAGTATAAATATGATTCACAGACCAGTTGCTAGTGACAGCATCATACAGGGCTTACTAAGTATACAAGATTTCATATACAGGTAGGGCTTGCTCAAAAAAAAGTACTAAAATATGACAGCTCTGGCTCTGCCTCTTGATAGAACAATGTTCCTATCTCTCAACTGTCTAGTTAACCCCCTTGTTAATTCTCAATGATTTTTCTTACCCTGTATTGCTGTTGCTGATGGGTGTACCTAGCTTTTTGGTGTAAGGGGGAGATCAGTGGTTCTGTATATGTTTCTCTGTGATTGTGTGTGGTTCTCTGTATTGTTGCAATCCTGTACATCTTCAAATATCTATGAAAAGGTCTGCTCGTTAATTAACTATTCACCACAGGTGTAGACACTCTTGTACTAATGTCCACCTACACTTAGACCCCTTTCACACTGGTTCGGTTTGCAGGCGCTACATCGCTAAAAATAGCGCCTGCAAACTGACCTGAAACAGCTGCTGCTGTCTCTCTAGTGTGAAAGTCTTTCACACTGGAGCGGTACGCTAGCAGGACGGTAAAAAAAAGTCCTGCTAGCAGCATCTTTGGAGCGGTGAAGGAGCGGTGTGTATACCGCTCCTCCACCGCTCCTTCCCATTGAAATCAATGGAGCACCGCGGCTATATCACCGGCAAAGTGCCTCTACAGAAGCGCTTTGTGGTGGTTTTTAACCCTTTCTTGGGCGTTCTCGTCCGCTAGCGGGGGGGAAAAACCGCCCCGCTGGCGGCCGAATAGCGCTGCGAAATTGACTGTAAAGCGCTGCTAAAAATAGCGGCGCTTTACCGTCGATGCCGCCCCTGCCCCAGGCCTTGGGAAAACTTTCCTATATCAATACAAACTTGTTTGGAAACATAATTATAGTGCAAATAGTTTAACATAATAAATGAAGCGTGGCAAGACTTTCATGACAGATCAAAACCCTGAGGTTCAGTTTATAAAATATTTACAACTTGAATGATTATTACAAGGCATATTTCCATCCAAAGCACAGCAGGCAGCTTTACGTGAAATTTTTGTTTAATCTTGATTTATGGGATTTCATAGGGGAGATGATGTGCCTGTGGATCATTGATATTGCCAGTTTTCTAATGGTACAGTGGGCTTTAAAAACATAAATAACATTGCAATTGGAGCATTGCTGGGTTGTTTTAATGTAAACATTATGTGAGATATATATGACATGGCATAGGCTCATAAATACAGCATTGGTAGCAAAAAATTTACATGGTCTTCGAATTCCCATTCCTTTTCTTTGTCAATTCCTATTAGTAATAACATGATTTATACATAATGCAGGGAAAATAATCAATATACAATCAACATAAAAATTTGCATTTCAACCCTCTTTCTTGGTAAAAGCCATAATATATCAGTGGAAAGTATGGTAGGGATATTTGAAGTCTTTATAGCAGGCCGCAAAGAGACAAGGCATGCTGAGACTTGTAGGTTTTTGACATCATGAAGCCATCAGGTTGCCTAACCACTTAGGATTCTGCATAGTTTTATTAGTTTGTTAAAAATATTATATGACATTGACATAAACTCCAATGTTAAACGGTAATTTCTCCAGTGATCTTGGGGACCCGGTACTGGCCGGCCCTAGATCCCCTGGACCCCAAACTTGGCACACATGTAGCCCTACTCTTCATCTATAAGTGTGCAAAGTCTGTTGTCCAGGGGACCTACGGCCGGGGAGCCCGGGCACCCCTTTCATAGACTCCCATGTTAAACGTCAGTCTAGTCACACAGCGCCGTAGATCAGGTAGGGAGATTGGGCACAGTGAGGCATGGGCACAGTGACAGTGAGGCATGGGCACAGTGAGGCATGGGCACAGTGACAGTGAGGCATGGGCACAGTGAGGCATGGACACAGCGAGGCATGAACACAGTGAGGCATGGGTACAGTGACAGTGAGGCATGGGCACAGTGAGGCATTGGCACAGTGAGGCATGGACACAGCGAGGCATGAACACAGTGAGGCATGGGCACAGTGACAGTGAGGCATGGGCACAGTGAGGCATGGACACAGCGAGGCATGAACACAGTGAGGCATGGGCACAGTGACAGTGAGGCATGGGCACAGTGAGGCATGGGCACAGTGAGGCATGGACACAGCGAGGCATGAACACAGTGAGGCATGGGCACAGTGACAGTGAGGCATGGGCACAGTGAGGCATGGGCACAGTGAGGCATGGACACAGTGAGGCATGGACACAGTGAGGCATGGACACATTAAGACAAAGTGAGGCAGAGTGAGGCATGCAGATGGACACCCTAGGCTTATACTCGAGTCAATAAGTTTTCCCATTTTTTTGTGGTAAAATTAGGTGCCTCTGCTTATATTCGGGTGGGCTTATACTCAAGTATATACGGTATATATATATATAAACATTCTATAAGTAAATCAGGAATGCTTTCAGAAATAGAAGTGTTAATAGTTATTTTTATCAATTAACAAAATGGAACGTAAATGAACAGAAGAGAAATCCAAATCAAATCAATATTTGGTCTGACCACCCTTTTCCTTCAAAACAGCATAAATTTTTCTAGGTACACTTGTAGACAGTTTTTGAAGGAACTTGGCAGGTAGGTTGTTCCAAGATGTTTGGAACAACACACACAGATCTTCTGTGGATGTAGGCTGCCTCAAATCCTTCTGTCTCTTCGTGAAATTCCAGACAGACTCGATTAAATTGAGATCAGGACTCACTTGTTCTTCTATATGATGAAGATAGTTGTTAATGACTAGTGATGAGCCGAACACCCCCGGGTTCGGTTCGCACCAGAACCCGCGAACGGACCGAAAGTTCGAACGAACATTAGAACCCTATTAAATACAATGGATGCGAACGTTCGAATTCTAAAGTGCTAATTATAACAACTATTATGCATGTTATTGTCCTAAAAAGGGTTTGGGAACCCGGGTTCTGCACCAGGGGACATGTATCAATGCAAAAATAAGTTTTAAAAACGGTCGTTTTCCGGGAGCAGTCATTTTAATGATGCATAAAGTGAAAAAAAAAAAGTCAAATATTCCTTTAAATATCGTACCTGGGGGGTGTCTAAAGTATGCCTGTGAAGTGCCACGTGTTTCCCGTGTTTAGAACTGTCCCTGCACAAAATGACACTTCTAAAGGAAAAAAAAGCCATTTAAAACTGCTTGCGGCTTTAATGTAATGTCTGGTCCCGGTAATATGGATGAAAATCTTTAAGAAAAATGGCATAGCTACCCCATGACCCCCCCCTACCCCAGCCCATTACCAGCCCCTTTGGGTCTTGTATGGATATTAAGGGGAACCCCGCACATAAAATAAAAAAGGCCCTATATACTCTGAACAGCCGTATACAGGCGGTGCATACAAGACAGGGACTGTAGGTTTGTTCTTATGTAGAATCTGTTTGTAATTTTGAACAGGTACATTGTTGAAGTGTAGCTCCAGACCAAAAATCTATTTTTATACTTTTTGGAAAACATAGGTAAGGGTTATCACCCCTGTAACATTTGTTTTGCTGTCTGTGCCCCTGTTCAGAACATTTCACCTCACTTTCCGTCCTAATGACAACTGTTTTTGAAATGTGGTGTTTTTCTTGAAACAAGGATTGCTGATAAAGCATCAGTACAGAGGAGACACCTTTCTCCCATATTTATTCTTACAGGAGAGAATTTTCCTTCCTAGTGGTAGATTTCCTCTCACTTCCTGTTGTCTTCTTGCGTTTGCAAGTAGGAGTCGTTTGTAAGTTGGATGTTTGAAAGTAGGGACCTGCCGTATATACTCTGCAGAAATAGGCCCCTTAGTTGTTGGTGTTGGCACAACACTGTAAGCACTCACAGTTACTCTTGGTTGGTGCTGGAACGCCCTGCTGTCAACTATTATATCAGGAATTTTAATTACATATAATTGTTGAACAGTGGTAGTAAAAATTGGGCCTTTGATGGTGGTGCTGGTGCCACAACACTGTAAGCCCTGACAGTTACTCTTGGTGGGTGCAGCAATGGGCCCTGCTGTGAATTATTAGATCAAGAATTGTAATTACATGCCCCTGTTGAACAGGGGCTGAAAAATTGGGCCTTAGGCACTGGTGGCACAACACTGCAACCCTTCACAGATACTGTACTTGGAGCACAGCAATGAGCCCTGTTGCAAAGTATTGCTTCAAAAATTGTAATGACACGCCCCTGTTAAACAGGGGCTGAAAAATTGGGCCTTAGGCACTGGTGGCACAACACTGCAACTCCTCACAGATACTGTACTTGGAGCACAGCAATGAGCCCTGTTGCAAAGTATTGCTTCAAAAATTGTAATTACACGCCCCTGTTAAACAGGGGCTGAAAAATTGGGCGTTAGGCACTGGTGGCGGCACCCATAAACAAAAATGATCTTCCAAGCTATCATCATCAATCGTATCATTGAGGACTCGGAGGAGGAGGATAGCCAGTCAACATAACAGCACAGGCACTCAGCATCAGCATCAGTCTTGAAGGGATGTGACATTTTAAAATCAATTAGTCTGTTATATCAGCATCAGGTGTGTGGTAGCTGGTGGTGATCCAAGACTGGTTCATCTTGATGAAAGTCAGTCGATCAACCGAGTCGGTGGACAGGCGCACCCTGTGATCCGTGACAAATCCTCCAGCAGCACTGAATGTGCGTTCCGAAAGAACGCTGGATGCAGGACAGGCCAGTAGCTCAATTGCATACTGTGCAAGCTCTGGCCAGTGATCCATCCTCAAGACCCAGTAAGCCAGAGGATTTTCGGTGGGGAAGGTGTCCAAGTCTGACCTTGCCCCTAGATATTCCTGCACCATGTTTATCAGACGCTGGCGATGGTTGCTGGAACCGATCATACTTTGGGGCTGCGGACTAAAGAATTGTCTGAACGCATCGGTCAGACGGCCACCTTCCCCACCGCTCCTTCTTTGACTGGCCGAAGCCTCAGCAACTCGTTGTCCAGGACCAGGAGTTTGCAACCTCCCAGTCTCTGGGAACGCGTTGCACAGACCTTTCTGCAAGGCCTCCCGGAGTTGTCTCATCCTCTGCTCCCTCTGCGACGGTAACATAAGGTCCGCAACCTTACCCTTGTACCGTGGATCAAGGAGAGTGGCCAGCCAGTAATGGTCCCTCTCCTTGATCCGAAGAATACGAGGATCCTTCCGCAGACTTTGCAGGATCAGGGAGGCCATGCAGCGTAGGTTTGCTGAGGCATTCGCTCCGGAGTCCTCTGGGTCACTAAGGACGACATGATCCGCAGCCACCTCCTCCCAGCCACGTACAAGTCCACTGGTTTCTTGGGACTGTAAATCATCCCTAAAAGACTGCTGCTGATGATGCTGAGTGCCAGCCTCCACCTCCATGCTGACACAATCCTCCTCCTCCTCCTCCTCCTCCTCCTCCTCCTCCTCTTCCTGTGCGATGGGTGGGACAGAAGGAACACTGTCTGGGTAAAGGGGGCCTTGAGAGGCAAGGAAGTCCTCCTCTTCCTGCCTCTGTTCTGCCTCAAGTGCCCTGTCCATTATTCCACGCAGCGTGTGCTCCAACAGGTGGACAAGAGGTACAGTGTCACTGATGCATGCACTGTCACTGCTCACCATCCTCGTGGCCTCCTCAAATGGTGCCAGGACAGTGCATGCATCCCTGATCATGCCCCACTGGCGTGGAGAAAAAAAACCAAGCTCCCCTGACCCTGTCCTGGTGCCGTAGTCGCACAGGTACTCATTGATGGCCCTCTGCTGCGTGTGCAGCCGCTGCAGCATGGCCAACGTTGAGTTCCACCTGGTGGGCATGTCACATATAAGGCGGTTCTTGGGCAGGTTCAACTCCTTTTGCAGCTCAGCCAGGCGAGCACTGGCATTATAAGATCTGCGGAAATGCACACAGACTTTCCTGGCCTGCCTCAGGACATCCTGTAAGCCCGGGTACCTGCCCAAGAAGCGCTGCACCACCAGGTTAAGGACGTGAGCCACACAGGGCACATGGGTCAGTTGTCCCTGTCGGAGGGCGGAGAGGAGGTTGGTGCCATTGTCGCAAACCACCATTCCTGGCTTAAGCTGGCGTGGCGTCAACCACCTCTCGGCCTGGCCCTGCAGAGCAGACAGGACCTCTGCCCCAGTGTGGCTTCTGTCCCCCAAACACACCAGCGCAAGCACGGCATGGCATCTTTTTGCCTGCGTACTTGCGTAGCCCCGTGAACGGCTACGGAGCACCGCTGGTTCATAGGACAAACCACAGGAAGAGGCCATGGAGGAAGAAGAAGAGGAGGGGGTGGAGGAGAGAGGTGTGTCACAACCAGTAGTAGCATTTTGGAGGCGTGGCGGTGGGACAACCTCCAACACTACTGCACCTTGTCCTGAATCCTTCCCAGCTGCCAAAAGAGTGACCCAATGGGCCGTGAAAGAAAGGTAACGTCCCTGTCCATGCCTGCTGGACCATGAGTCAGCGGTAATATGCACCTTACCGCTGACCGCCCTGTCCAGCGAGGCCAAGACATTGCCTTCCACATGCCGGTAGAGAGCCGGAATAGCCTTCCGTGAGAAAAAGTGGCGTTTGGGAACCTGCCACTGAGGAACCGCACATTGCACAAACTCACGGAAGGGGGCCGAGTCTACCAACTGAAAAGGCAGCAGTTGAAGCGCTAGCAATTTAGCCAAGCTAGCATTCAACCGCTGGGCATGTGGATGGCTGGGAGTGAACTTCTTTCGACGGTCCAGCAGCTGGGGCAGGGAAATTTGCCTGCTAGAATCGGACGTCGGTGTACTGCTAGCAGAGTGGGCGCAAGTACTTGGCTGTGACACACCTAATTCTACACCTTCATTCCTCTCAGTGCATGTTTCAGAGAGGACTGAAGTTATAGTGGGGTTGGAGATCCCAGCTGATGCGGTGCAAGGAGAGGTCCGCTTTGTTCTTTGGTGTGGGTCTTTGAGGTAGGCTTGCCAACGAGCTGCATGGCAGGTCAACATATGTCTGGTCAGGCATGTGGTACCCAAGCGGCTGATGTTTTGGCCACGCGATATACGCTTGAGACATATGTTGCAAACAGCAGCTGTGCGATCTGATGCACTAGCCTCAAAAAAGGCCCACACCAAAGAACTTTTTGAATGACGGGCAGAGGCAGCGCCCTGCACAGGCGGAGCTCTGCGGTGTGATTCCGTCGGTGTACTGCCCTTACGCTGGCCACCAAAGGGCATCCTGCCTCGTTGGAGATGTGCCTCCTCCTCATCCTCCTCCTCCTCCTCTCTCCTATTAGGCACCCACGTGGAGTCATTGACCTCATCATCCCCTCCCTCCTCATCACTGGAGCCAATCTGGCAGTATGCTGCAGCTGCTGGAACATGACTGCCAGATTGGTGTCCTTCTTGAGCATCCCCTCTGTCTGCTCTCACGCTACTGCCTTCCTCTAGCTGGGTTTCATCATCAGACCCTTCGAAACGCTGGGCATCCTCCTGGAGCATGTACCCAACACTGTGCTGAAACAGTTCGGGGGACTCCTCAGGAGGAGGACATGGTGGGTCTAGGGAAGGAGTGACTGATGATTTGTCTGACATTGATACCAGGGAAGACGACGCTTTGGCAGCTGCTTTTCCAGTACCCTGAGCCTGGGTGAGAGAGGATGAGGAGGAGGAGGAGGGCTTGGTCATCCACTCTACCAAGTCTTCGGCATGATGTGGCTCAACATGTCCAGCTGCCGAAAAGAAGGACAAGCGTGTCCCATGGCCATGTGCTGATGACAATGCACCGCGTCCACGACCAGCACTGTTGCCCCCAGACACAGAGCCTGCTTGCCCTCTTTTATTGCCTCCTGACTGTCTGCCTCTCCTTGTTTGCCTTCCAGACATTCTAATAGATGGCCTGCAGGGAGATGGGAAAAAAGCAATAAGGGCTACCTTCAGGTGTCCTTCTCTGTCCCTTGAAACAAGGACTTTCACAGTGAAAGAAACTGACACTGTCCCTACCTAGAGTTTTCTGTCCCTAGAATAAATGTTTTTTTTAATCACAATATAGCACAAGGACAATTCACTCAATGTCTCTCCAGGTCCCTGGAAACAAGGACTTGCAGAGTGAAAGAAACTGACACTGTCCCTACCTAGAGTTTTCTGTCCCTAGAATAAATGTTTTTTTTAAGCACAATATAGCACAAGGACAATTAACTCACTGTCCTTACAGGTCCCTGGAAACAAGGACTTGCAGAGTGAAAAAAAAAAAACACTCTCCCTACCTAGAGTTTTCTGTCCCTAGAAAAAATGTTTTTTTTAAGCACAATATAGCACAAGGACAATTAACTCACTGTCCTTACAGGTCCCTGGAAACAAGGACTTGCAGAGTGAAAGAAAAAAAACACTCTCCCTACCTACAGTTTTCTGTCCCTAGAAAAAATGTTTTTTTTAATCACAATATAGCACAAGGACAATTAACTCACTGTCCTTACAGGTCCCTGGAAACAAGGACTTGCAGAGTGAAAGAAAAAAAACACTCTCCCTACCTACAGTTTTCTGTCCCTAGAAAAAATGTTTTTTTTAAGCACAATATAGCACAAGGACAATTAACTCACTGTCCTTACAGGTCCCTGGAAACAAGGACTTGCAGAGTGAAAGAAAAAAAACACTCTCCCTACCTACAGTTTTCTGTCCCTAGAAAAAATGTTTTTTTTAATCACAATATAGCACAAGGAAAATTAACTCACTGTCCTTACAGGTCCCTGGAAACAAGGACTTGCAGAGTGAAAGAAACTGACACTGTCCCTACCTAGAGTTTTCTGTCCCTAGAATAAATGTTTTTTTTAAGCACAATATAGCACAAGGACAATTAACTCACTGTCCTTACAGGTCCCTGGAAACAAGGACTTGCAGAGTGAAAGAAACTGACACTGTCCCTACCTAGAGTTTTCTGTCCCTAGAATAAATGTTTTTTTTAATCACAATATAGCACAAGGACAATTCACTCAATGTCTCTCCAGGTCCCTGGAAACAAGGACTTGCAGAGTGAAAGAAACTGACACTGTCCCTACCTAGAGTTTTCTGTCCCTAGAATAAATGTTTTTTTTAAGCACAATATAGCACAAGGAAAATTAACTCACTGTCCTTACAGGTCCCTGGAAACAAGGACTTGCAGAGTGAAAAAAAAAAAACACTCTCCCTACCTACAGTTTTCTGTCCCTAGAAAAAATGTTTTTTTTAAGCACAATATAGCACAAGGACAATTAACTCACTGTCCTTACAGGTCCCTGGAAACAAGGACTTGCAGAGTGAAAGAAAAAAAAACACTCTCCCTACCTACAGTTTTCTGTCCCTAGAAAAAATGTTTTTTTTAATCACAATATAGCACAAGGAAAATTAACTCACTGTCCTTACAGGTCCCTGGAAACAAGGACTTGCAGAGTGAAAGAAACTGACACTGTCCCTACCTAGAGTTTTCTGTCCCTAGAATAAATGTTTTTTTTAAGCACAATATAGCACAAGGACAATTAACTCACTGTCCTTACAGGTCCCTGGAAACAAGGACTTGCAGAGTGAAAGAAACTGACACTGTCCCTACCTAGAGTTTTCTGTCCCTAGAATAAATGTTTTTTTTAAGCACAATATAGCACAAGGAAAATTAACTCACTGTCCTTACAGGTCCCTGGAAACAAGGACTTGCAGAGTGAAAGAAACTGACACTGTCCCTACCTAGAGTTTTCTGTCCCTAGAATAAATGTTTTTTTTAAGCACAATATAGCACAAGGACAATTAACTCACTGTCCTTACAGGTCCCTGGAAACAAGGACTTGCAGAGTGAAAAAAAAAAAACACTCTCCCTACCTAGAGTTTTCTGTCCCTAGAAAAAATGTTTTTTTTAAGCACAATATAGCACAAGGACAATTAACTCACTGTCCTTACAGGTCCCTGGAAACAAGGACTTGCAGAGTGAAAGAAAAAAAACACTCTCCCTACCTACAGTTTTCTGTCCCTAGAAAAAATGTTTTTTTTAATCACAATATAGCACAAGGAAAATTAACTCACTGTCCTTACAGGTCCCTGGAAACAAGGACTTGCAGAGTGAAAGAAAAAAAACACTCTCCCTACCTACAGTTTTCTGTCCCTAGAAAAAATGTTTTTTTTAATCACAATATAGCACAAGGAAAATTAACTCACTGTCCTTACAGGTCCCTGGAAACAAGGACTTGCAGAGTGAAAGAAACTGACACTGTCCCTACCTAGAGTTTTCTGTCCCTAGAATAAATGTTTTTTTTAAGCACAATATAGCACAAGGACAATTAACTCACTGTCCTTACAGGTCCCTGGAAACAAGGACTTGCAGAGTGAAAGAAAAAAAACACTCTCCCTACCTACAGTTTTCTGTCCCTAGAAAAAATGTTTTTTTTAAGCACAATATAGCACAAGGACAATTAACTCACTGTCCTTACAGGTCCCTGGAAACAAGGACTTGCAGAGTGAAAGAAAAAAAACACTCTCCCTACCTACAGTTTTCTGTCCCTAGAAAAAATGTTTTTTTTAATCACAATATAGCACAAGGAAAATTAACTCACTGTCCTTACAGGTCCCTGGAAACAAGGACTTGCAGAGTGAAAGAAACTGACACTGTCCCTACCTAGAGTTTTCTGTCCCTAGAATAAATGTTTTTTTTAAGCACAATATAGCACAAGGACAATTAACTCACTGTCCTTACAGGTCCCTGGAAACAAGGACTTGCAGAGTGAAAGAAACTGACACTGTCCCTACCTAGAGTTTTCTGTCCCTAGAATAAATGTTTTTTTTAATCACAATATAGCACAAGGACAATTCACTCAATGTCTCTCCAGGTCCCTGGAAACAAGGACTTGCAGAGTGAAAGAAACTGACACTGTCCCTACCTAGAGTTTTCTGTCCCTAGAATAAATGTTTTTTTTAAGCACAATATAGCACAAGGAAAATTAACTCACTGTCCTTACAGGTCCCTGGAAACAAGGACTTGCAGAGTGAAAAAAAAAAAAACACTCTCCCTACCTACAGTTTTCTGTCCCTAGAAAAAATGTTTTTTTTAAGCACAATATAGCACAAGGACAATTAACTCACTGTCCTTACAGGTCCCTGGAAACAAGGACTTGCAGAGTGAAAGAAAAAAAACACTCTCCCTACCTACAGTTTTCTGTCCCTAGAAAAAATGTTTTTTTTAATCACAATATAGCACAAGGAAAATTAACTCACTGTCCTTACAGGTCCCTGGAAACAAGGACTTGCAGAGTGAAAGAAAAAAAACACTCTCCCTACCTACAGTTTTCTGTCCCTAGAAAAAATGTTTTTTTTAATCACAATATAGCACAAGGAAAATTAACTCACTGTCCTTACAGGTCCCTGGAAACAAGGACTTGCAGAGTGAAAGAAACTGACACTGTCCCTACCTAGAGTTTTCTGTCCCTAGAATAAATGTTTTTTTTAAGCACAATATAGCACAAGGACAATTAACTCACTGTCCTTACAGGTCCCTGGAAACAAGGACTTGCAGAGTGAAAGAAACTGACACTGTCCCTACCAAGAGTTTTCTGTCCCTAGAATAAATGTTTTTTTTAAGCACAATATAGCACAAGGAAAATTAACTCACTGTCCTTACAGGTCCCTGGAAACAAGGACTTGCAGAGTGAAAGAAACTGACACTGTCCCTACCTAGAGTTTTCTGTCCCTAGAATAAATGTTTTTTTTAAGCACAATATAGCACAAGGACAATTAACTCACTGTCCTTACAGGTCCCTGGAAACAAGGACTTGCAGAGTGAAAAAAAAAAAACACTCTCCCTACCTAGAGTTTTCTGTCCCTAGAAAAAATGTTTTTTTTAAGCACAATATAGCACAAGGACAATTAACTCACTGTCCTTACAGGTCCCTGGAAACAAGGACTTGCAGAGTGAAAGAAAAAAAACACTCTCCCTACCTACAGTTTTCTGTCCCTAGAAAAAATGTTTTTTTTAATCACAATATAGCACAAGGAAAATTAACTCACTGTCCTTACAGGTCCCTGGAAACAAGGACTTGCAGAGTGAAAGAAAAAAAACACTCTCCCTACCTACAGTTTTCTGTCCCTAGAAAAAATGTTTTTTTTAATCACAATATAGCACAAGGAAAATTAACTCACTGTCCTTACAGGTCCCTGGAAACAAGGACTTGCAGAGTGAAAGAAACTGACACTGTCCCTACCTAGAGTTTTCTGTCCCTAGAATAAATGTTTTTTTTAAGCACAATATAGCACAAGGACAATTAACTCACTGTCCTTACAGGTCCCTGGAAACAAGGACTTGCAGAGTGAAAGAAAAAAAACACTCTCCCTACCTACAGTTTTCTGTCCCTAGAAAAAATGTTTTTTTTAAGCACAATATAGCACAAGGAAAATTAACTCACTGTCCTTACAGGTCCCTGGAAACAAGGACTTGCAGAGTGAAAGAAAAAAAACACTCTCCCTACCTACAGTTTTCTGTCCCTAGAAAAAATGTTTTTTTTAATCACAATATAGCACAAGGAAAATTAACTCACTGTCCTTACAGGTCCCTGGAAACAAGGACTTGCAGAGTGAAAGAAACTGACACTGTCCCTACCTAGAGTTTTCTGTCCCTAGAATAAATGTTTTTTTTAATCACAATATAGCACAAGGAAAATTAACTCACTGTCCTTACAGGTCCCTGGAAACAAGGACTTGCAGAGTGAAAGAAACTGACACTGTCCCTACCTAGAGTTTTCTGTCCCTAGAATAAATGTTTTTTTTAAGCACAATATAGCACAAGGACAATTAACTCACTGTCCTTACAGGTCCCTGGAAACAAGGACTTGCAGAGTGAAAGAAACTGACACTGTCCCTACCTAGAGTTTTCTGTCCCTAGAATAAATGTTTTTTTTAAGCACAATATAGCACAAGGAAAATTAACTCACTGTCCTTACAGGTCCCTGGAAACAAGGACTTGCAGAGTGAAAGAAACTGACACTGTCCCTACCTAGAGTTTTCTGTCCCTAGAATAAATGTTTTTTTTAAGCACAATATAGCACAAGGACAATTAACTCACTGTCCTTACAGGTCCCTGGAAACAAGGACTTGCAGAGTGAAAAAAAAAAAACACTCTCCCTACCTAGAGTTTTCTGTCCCTAGAAAAAATGTTTTTTTTAAGCACAATATAGCACAAGGACAATTAACTCACTGTCCTTACAGGTCCCTGGAAACAAGGACTTGCAGAGTGAAAGAAAAAAAACACTCTCCCTACCTACAGTTTTCTGTCCCTAGAAAAAATGTTTTTTTTAATCACAATATAGCACAAGGAAAATTAACTCACTGTCCTTACAGGTCCCTGGAAACAAGGACTTGCAGAGTGAAAGAAAAAAAACACTCTCCCTACCTACAGTTTTCTGTCCCTAGAAAAAATGTTTTTTTTAATCACAATATAGCACAAGGAAAATTAACTCACTGTCCTTACAGGTCCCTGGAAACAAGGACTTGCAGAGTGAAAGAAACTGACACTGTCCCTACCTAGAGTTTTCTGTCCCTAGAATAAATGTTTTTTTTAAGCACAATATAGCACAAGGACAATTAACTCACTGTCCTTACAGGTCCCTGGAAACAAGGACTTGCAGAGTGAAAGAAAAAAAACACTCTCCCTACCTACAGTTTTCTGTCCCTAGAAAAAATGTTTTTTTTAAGCACAATATAGCACAAGGAAAATTAACTCACTGTCCTTACAGGTCCCTGGAAACAAGGACTTGCA
Organism: Rana muscosa; assembly: GCA_029206835.1. Classification (NCBI taxonomy): domain Eukaryota; kingdom Metazoa; phylum Chordata; class Amphibia; order Anura; family Ranidae; genus Rana; species Rana muscosa. The sequence goes on along the minus strand of CM055116.1, from coordinate 1,072,053,258 downwards.
GAGTGAAAGAAAAAAAAACACTCTCCCTACCTACAGTTTTCTGTCCCTAGAAAAAATGTTTTTTTTAATCACAATATAGCACAAGGAAAATTAACTCACTGTCCTTACAGGTCCCTGGAAACAAGGACTTGCAGAGTGAAAGAAACTGACACTGTCCCTACCTAGAGTTTTCTGTCCCTAGAATAAATGTTTTTTTAATCACAATATAGCACAAGGAAAATTAACTCACTGTCCTTACAGGTCCCTGGAAACAAGGACTTGCAGAGTGAAAGAAACTGACACTGTCCCTACCTAGAGTTTTCTGTCCCTAGAATAAATGTTTTTTTTAAGCACAATATAGCACAAGGACAATTAACTCACTGTCCTTACAGGTCCCTGGAAACAAGGACTTGCAGAGTGAAAGAAAAAAAACACTCTCCCTACCTACAGTTTTCTGTCCCTAGAAAAAATGTTTTTTTTAAGCACAATATAGCACAAGGAAAATTAACTCACTGTCCTTACAGGTCCCTGGAAACAAGGACTTGCAGAGTGAAAGAAAAAAAACACTCTCCCTACCTACAGTTTTCTGTCCCTAGAAAAAATGTTTTTTTTAATCACAATATAGCACAAGGAAAATTAACTCACTGTCCTTACAGGTCCCTGGAAACAAGGACTTGCAGAGTGAAAGAAACTGACACTGTCCCTACCTAGAGTTTTCTGTCCCTAGAATAAATGTTTTTTTTAATCACAATATAGCACAAGGAAAATTAACTCACTGTCCTTACAGGTCCCTGGAAACAAGGACTTGCAGAGTGAAAGAAACTGACACTGTCCCTACCTAGAGTTTTCTGTCCCTAGAATAAATGTTTTTTTTAAGCACAATATAGCACAAGGACAATTAACTCACTGTCCTTACAGGTCCCTGGAAACAAGGACTTGCAGAGTGAAAGAAAAAAAACACTCTCCCTACCTACAGTTTTCTGTCCCTAGAAAAAATGTTTTTTTTAATCACAATATAGCACAAGGAAAATTAACTCACTGTCCTTACAGGTCCCTGGAAACAAGGACTTGCAGAGTGAAAGAAACTGACACTGTCCCTACCTAGAGTTTTCTGTCCCTAGAATAAATGTTTTTTTTAATCACAATATAGCACAAGGACAATTAACTCACTGTCCTTACAGGTCCCTGGAAACAAGGACTTGCAGAGTGAAAGAAACTGACACTGTCCCTACCTAGAGTTTTCTGTCCCTAGAATAAATGTTTTTTTTAAGCACAATATAGCACAAGGACAATTAACTCACTGTCCTTACAGGTCCCTGGAAACAAGGACTTGCAGAGTGAAAGAAACTGACACTGTCCCTACCTAGAGTTTTCTGTCCCTAGAATAAATGTTTTTTTTAAGCACACTATAGCAGAAGCACAAAACACACTGACACTCTCCCTACCTATCCTTCTCTTTCCCTAAACTAAAGGAATCCAGGTTAAGCAAGAAAGAAATAACAGTCACTGTCCCTGCCTATGCTACTCTATCCCTGCTCCGGAACACACTACACTAGGCCGCCGTGCTGGCGGCCTTTTATAGTGTGGGGCGTGTACTAAACACCCTCAGCAATAATTGGCCACAGGCATCCTGCCTGTGGCCAATCATTGCTCTCCTCGCTGCCGGCGCTGTGATTGGCCAAGCATGCGGGGTCACAGTGCATGCTTGGCCAATCACAGCGCCTGGATGACACTGCGATGGCGTAGTGCATTGTGGGCCGTTCGCGTCACTCGAATTTGGCGCGAACGGCCCAAATCGTTCGATCTTCGTCGAACGATCGAACAGCCAATGTTCGAGTCGAACGTATGTTCGACTCGAACACGAAGCTCATCCCTATTAATGACATTGGCTGTAGATTTAGGGTCATTGTCCTGCTGCAGAATAACTGCATGCCTCCTTGATGGTATTGTATGATGGATTACTATCTGTGTTTCTCAGCATTAAGGACAGCATTGATCCTGACCAACTCTCCAACTCAATTTGCAGAAATAAAGCCCCAAACTTGCAAGGAACCTTCACCATGCTTCACTATTGCCTGAAGACACTCATTATTGTACCGCTTTCTGTCCCTTTGGGAAAAAAAAAACTGCCTCCTGCTTCAGCCACATATTTCAAATTTTTACTCATCAGTCTAGAGCACCCGCTGCCATTTTTCTGCATCCCAGTTCCTAGGTTTTCATGGACAGTTGAAATTCTGAGCCTTGCTTCCATGTCAGAGGAATGGCTTAAAGTGGATGTAAACCCACTACCATCATTTACAAGATATTAACATAGTTAATATCTATAATGATATACATGCCTCCTGCATGTATTGTTTTTTTTAATTACTCACCCCCTCAGCTGTAAGGAGCCCCGCAATATCGCCAAATTGGTGGGCGTTTCTGATTCCCGGCGCTCGGTGGGCGGAGTCATGACGTCAGAGGACTCCTCCGCCCACCGCTACACTCCCCTGGCCAGCCAACGTTGCGAGCACGAGCCTCGTGCCAGGGGTGACTGAAGTGCATGTGCAGGAGTGACAGAGCGTGTTCTGTGAAGAAGCAGAACGCGCTCCAGTTACTCCTGCACATTTGCACAAGAAACAGGAGATAATAAGAGAGGCAGAGCTTACTCCTCCGCCCCCCACCGTGTCCTCCACATCCCCCACTGTGTCTTCCTCCTCTGACCCCCCTCGTTCCCTGCAGCCGCCGGCTTCCCTCTGCTCTCCTCTACCGCGGGCTATGAGGGGGGCGCACGGGGGAATCTGTCAGGATGGAGAGCGGAGACAGTGGCTGGTATGTCAATTACCAGCCTCTGTCTTTTCTGAATGGGACACAGAGCGTTCGTTACCGATTGCTCTGTGTCCTTTGATAACTGAGCAGAGTAACCTGTGTGTTACTCTGCTTCAGTTTATGAATGGACAAACACAGTAAAGGCAGCCAATCCTGGGAGAGCTAGAGGGGAGAGGAGGGGAGGGGAGGGGGATGTGAATTGTGAACTTTTTACACAGGATGTGCCTGTCCTCGGGCTAGTGCACGAGATATGTAAATAACCTGTCACTCAAAGCAAGGGGGAGGATTTGACAAAGTTTTTCTCTGTTTGTCAAGATTTATCTCACTGAACAATAATAGAGGATTGCTCAGAGCTGGATTAACTCTGTGTGGCAAGACTGGGCTCAAATGATAGGAAATCTTATTCTCTACATTGTGGCATAAAAAAAAAAAAAAAATCGGGTTTACATCCACTTTAAATGAATACCACTTCTGGCCAGACTTCTATGAACAGTAGATGGGTATACTTGGGTCACACAGGTTTCTACCAGTTCTGTACTGATGGCACAGCTGGACATCTTCCAATGCCTAAGGTATGTAAGTATGATGTGTCTTTCTTCTGCTGCATTAAGTGTGCTTGGCTGACCCCCTCTTCTACGGTCCTCAACCTTGCCCATTTCTTTGTGCTTCTTCAAAAGAGCTTGAATAGCACATCTTAAAACATCAGTCTGCTTTTAAATCATCTGCCATGGGGAAGAGAGCTTGCTGGTGCAGCATAACTACCTACACCTGATTCTAATCTTACAAAATTATTGACTTCCTGAAATTCCTGTGCAAGTGTACAAAGTGTGCAAATGTAAGAATTGATGCTGGTTTAAAGCCAAAGGGTAGTCACACCAAACATTGAGTTGATTTAGAATCTGTTCACTTTGCATTTTGTAAATTGATAAAAATAAACAAATAAAATATACATTTTTGAAAGCATTCTTACTTTACAGCATTTCCCCACACCTGCCCAAACTTTTGCTCAATACTGTATATTTTTTTTAGTCATAATTGTTATAATGGTGATGCTTAGCAGCATATATTTTGATGAATAGTTTGGTCTAGGTATTAGATCTAGGTATATCATGGCAGTAGATCCTGCACTAGAAAGAAGGGTCTGCTAATTACATCAGGCCACCCTTCCCCATTTCAAATTGCCATATAAAAGTAGTAGAGAACACACCTGTGGAAAAAAAACAGGAAATACCCTTAGCTTCCTCCCTTCAGGTGTTGATGTCACTATCCATCCAGCAAGATCAAGGGGCAATGGCAAATCTTGCGAGTTGACCTTCCAGCACAGTGCTAGGATGTTTTCTCTTGAGATTTGGGATCCTCATCGCTCTCAGGATATACCCCAATGCTTTGAGTGCAGAAGCCAGGGGTAAGGTTTCTAGTATAAAATCTGCTTTAAAGCTGAGTTCCATCCAAAAATGGAACTTCCACTTTAAGGGAAGGTGACCCCCTGATGTGCCACATTTGGCATGTCATTTTTTTGGGGGGGGTGGAAATCCTCTTTTTAGAGGGTTCCAGCTCCCACCTCCTCCCGGGGCACCACGGCGTCGAAAGGAAGTTCACCTCTTTCCCCTCCCTCTCGGCAATCATCTGGGACACGTCACAGGTCCCAGATGATTGCTCGGCCAGTCACTGTGCGCAGCCAGGCTCGCGCATGCGCAGTGCGTGCCCAGCTGTGAAGCCACAGCCGGGCGCCCACAGTGACAATGCCGGTGCCGCGGAGAGGAGGGGGAGACAAGCAGGGCTTTGTTCCCCCGCATTGCTGGACCCTGGGACAGGTAAGTGTCCGATTATTAAAAGTCAGCAGCTTCAGTATTTGTAGCTGCTGACTTTTAATATTTTTTTTTTTAGTAGGAACTCCGCTTTATGGTGACTATAGATGTAACCTTTGGAAGTTTTAGGCCTACACTTCTGATAAATTGGATTGTGTGTGGGTCATATCAAATGGCTACAATGGAAGATGTAATGGAAGATGTAGAGGAGATCTCTACTGTTCAGATACCCTCCATGCTTTACTCCTCATGCCCACAGGTACAATCATTACTTCCCTCTCTGAACCCCACCACTATAGACGAGGTTGCTAAATTACTTGCTAATGTCCATCTTACCACCTGCCCTCTGGATCCTGTCCCCTCGCAAATGCTACGTTCACCCTCTGGCTCTATTCTACACTCTCTAACCCACATCTTCAATCTCTTCCTCTCTTCTGGCATCTTCCCTAACTCTTTGAAACATGCACTTGTCAGCCCCATACTTAAAAAGCCCTCACTGGACACATCCAATCTTAACAACCTACGCCTCATCTCCTTGCTTCCCTTTTTATCCAAACTCCTTGAACGTCTAGTCTACAACCGACTAAGCATCCACCTTGCTGATAATAGCCTTCTTGATCCGCTTCAGTCTGAATTTCGTCCTCAAAATTCCACAGAAACTGCTCTCCTAAAACTAACAAACGATATACTAACGGCCAAAACTAAGGGACACTATTTTGTACTCCTACTCCTGGACCTCTCTGCTGCCTTCGATACGGTTGACCACCCCCTCCTCCTCAAAAAACTCTACGCCTTTGGTCTCTGTGACTGTACTCTTCGCTGGTTCTCTACCTAATTATCCAACCGCACCTTTAGCGTTACTTACAATTCTATTTCCTCCTCTTCCTTTCTCTGTTGGGGTCCCCCAAGGTTCTGTTCTTGGACCTCTCCTATTTTCAATCTACACCTCCTCCCTGGGTCAGCCTCCCACGGCTTCCAATACCATTTCTATGCTGACGACACTCAAATCTACTTCTCTGCCCCTCAACTCGCTCCTTCATTCTCCTCCCGTATCACCAATTTACTATCAGATATATCAGTTTGGATGTCACACCACTTCCTCAAACTCAATCTACCAAAAACCGAACTTATCATTTTTCCTCCCCCACATGCCTCTTCCCCTGATCTCTCTGTCAAAATTGATGGCACAACTATCAGCCCATCCCCACATGCCAAGGTCCTAGGAGTAGACCTGGACTCTGAACTCTCCTTTAAGCCTCACGTCCAATCACTGTCCAAATCTTGCCGCCTCAACCTCTGCAACATCTCCAAAATACTCCCCTTTCTAACCAATGACACAACAAAGCTCTTAATTCACTCCCTGGTCATCTCTCACCTTGATTACTGCAACTCCCTCCTCATTGGCTTACCTCTGCATACTCTATCCCGCCTTCGGTCCATCATGAATGCTGCTGCCAGACTCATCCACCTTACAAACCCCTTAGTGTCTGCTACTCCTCTCTGTCAATCCCTCCACTGGCTTCCGCTCACCCAACAAATTAAATTCAAAATACTAACAACTACCTACAAAGCCATCCACAACTCTTCCCCCAGCTACATCACTGACCTAGTCTCTAAATAGCAACCTAATCGTCCTCTTTGTTCTTCTTAAGACCACCTGCTCTCTAGCTCTCTCATCACCTGCTCCCATCCAGGACTTTTCCAGAGCCTCTCCAATCCTATGGAACTCCTTACCCCAATCTGTCCGTCTATCTCTTTCTCTATTAGCTTTTAGAGGATCTCTGAAAACCCTCCTCCTCAGAGAAGCCTATCCTACCCACATCTAACAACTGTATTTTCATTTTGTCCATCTGATCATCCCCCACAGCTACTACCCTTTGTTCCACTTGACCCTCCCTTCTAGATTGTAAGCTGTAACAAGCAGGGCCCTCTGATCCCTCCTGTATTGAATTGTATTGTAACTGTACTGTCTTCCCTGATGTTGTAAAGTGCTGTGCTAACTGCTGGCGCTATATAAATCCTGTATAATAATAATAATAATAAAGTTCATGGTTTGGTGCAATTATATATGAATCTTCTATTTCATTGAGAAAATAAGTATGCATTTATCTTTGGTGCTAACATGTAAATCGGTGAGATTTGGTAATCCTTGTGGGTATGCCCATCTGTGACAGGTTGTGCCATCTGAGAAGTTGTGTCTCACTAACTTTTCTGCCAATGAAAAGATCGCTTTATTTGACAGAGATTGTTCAATGACACTGATTAGTTCAGAGATGGTGTAGTGCAAACCCGGCTGGCTAAATAAACCAAACATTAGATATGCTTCTACATTTACAAAGTTATTTGCCTGAAAGGTATATAAAAGTACAGGTTAAATAGAATTTCCATTTATCTATTAAGCATTGCTTGCATTTAATAGCTAGGCTTATGTGAAATAGGTCTGATAGCATTACCAAAAATGTATGTGAAAATACCCATATCTTACAAAGGCCTAATGCCATAACACTACTCTTACTTATCTGTCCTTTTTCACATATATTTATCATCCATCCTGAGCTCTGAGTGCCCCAGGAACATAAAATGTACCTACACTGAGTGCAGCTATTGAAAACCACTTCCGGATGTCTGCACATAGCCTCAGTTGTCTTATAGAGCAGTGTTTCTCAACCTCCGTCCTCAAGTACCCCCAACAGGCCATGTTTTGGGAATTACTCTTAGATAAAAGAGCTGTGCAAAATAACAAGCCATTGACTGTGATTTAACGATTTAAAGCACCTGTGCAAGATAAAGGAAAACCTGCAAACATGGCCTGTTGGGGGTACTGAGGTTGAGAACCACTGTTCTAGAGAACCCAATAAGCCTTGAAAGCTATGGTGCTTTTATAAGTAAATACTATTAGGAAGCCTACACCTGATGCCACTCCCTGCCTAGATGAAATATAAAATACAAAAATATACAAAAAATAAAAACAATACAAGAACGAACAATCTCTGAGTTTTGGCAATGTCATGGTACTCTAGGATAGCACTTAAGCTCACGTTAGGTTCTACCAATGAAAACAGTCCGATGGACTTTTTTCATCGGACAAACCGATCGTGTATGGGCCCCATCGGTCTTTTTTCCATCGGTGTTTAAAAATAGAACATGTTTTAAATTTATCCGATGGTTAAAAAACCGATAGCAAATGACAATCGTCTGTGGGGAACTCCATCGGATAAAAAACCCACGCATGCTCAGAATCAAGTCGACGCATGCTCAGAAGCATTGAACTTCATTTTTCTTGGCTCATCGGAGAGTTTTACGTCACCGCGTTTGGAACGGTCGGTTTTTTGACAGATGGTGTGTAGGCAAGACTGATGAAAGTCAGCTTCATCGGTTTTCTGATGGAAAAATCCATTGGTTTAAAAACCATAGGAAATCCGATCGTGTGTACAGGGCTTAATGCTATGTTCAGGTACTTGGAGGGGGCCTGTTATACCATCCCAGAAGTAATTTGCTAACTACAGGTTTGCTTTCAGTGGTTAAACAAAACCTTAGATAGTGGCTGGCCAACAATATTTCTACTGCACATTCAGAACAGGTGAACTTTGCAACATGTTTGCATCTTTGGAGGAGGAAGGAGTCAGTGCTGCTTGCTTGAGTGTGTCTTCACAGTGGTGATTGCTGAAAAAACTTCACTGATCAGCATTCCACTGAGTGAGCTTAGCAAGGGTTGCCAGACAGGGTAATGAATGTACCTACAAGAAGACTAGAATCACATGTAGGGTTGCCACCTCATCCCTTTAAACCCGAACACAAATGAATTACACAGGTTCTGAGGCTAATTTAATGCAGATAAGGTGCCAAATGTGTATAATTACCACCTTAATCAGCCACAGAACCTGTGTAATTCATATGTGTTCGGTTTTAAAGGGATGAGGTGGCAACCCTAATCACATGGCAAGGGGAAAGGTAGGTTTATATGCCTTCCATCTGCACCTTACTGCACTGCTTCCATCCCGCTTAACCACTTAAGCCCCGGACCATTTGGCTGCCCAAAGACCAGAGCACTTTTTGCGATTCGGCACTGCGTCGCTTTAACTGACAATTGTGCGGTCGTGTGACGTAGCTCCCAAACAAAATTGACGTCATTTTTTTCCCCACAAACAGATCTTTCTGTTGGTGGTATTTGATCACTGCGGTTTTTATTTTTTGCACTATAAACAAAAATAGAGCGACAATTTAGAAAAAAAAGCAATATTTTAAACTTTTTGCTATAATAAATATCCCCCAAAAATATATAAAAAAACGAATTTTTTCCTCAGTTTAGGCCGATACGTATTCTTCTACATATTTTTGGTAAAAAAAAATTGCAATAAGCGTTTATTGATTGGTTTGCGCAAAAGTTATAGCGTCTACAAAATAGGGGATAGTTTTATGGTATTTTTATTAATATACTTTTTTTTTACTAGTAATGGCGGCGGTCAGTGATTTTTATCGTGACTGCAACATTATGGCGGACACATCGGACACTTTTGGTGCTATTTTGGGAGCATTCACATTTATACAGCGATCAGTGCTATAAAAATGCACTGATTACTGTGTACATGTGACTGGCAGTGAAGGGGTTAACCACTAGGGGGCTAGGAAGGGTTTAAGTATGTCCTAGGGCTGTGTTCTAACTGTGTGGGGGCGGAGCTTACTGTGACACTACACTGATCGCTGCTCCAGATGAGAGGGAGCAGACGATCAGTGTCCTGTCACTAGGCAGAACAGGGAGATGCTTATTTACACAGGCATCCCCTGTTCTGCAGCTCCGTGACACAAGATCGCGGGACACCGGCGGACATCGAGTCCGCGGGTCCCACGGGCACGATCACGGAGCTTGCGGCAAATTTAAAGAGACGTATATATACGCCCATTTGCCTGTCTGTGCCATTCTGCTGATGTAAATGTCCGTGCGGCGGTCGGCAAGTGGTTTTTAACCTAATGCAAATAGGTGATGCTGGTTAAGGTATTCTGTATAATGATGAGAGAAAGACAGAGACATACGCAAACAATATTTCCCTGGGTTTAAATAGTGCCAAATGTCCCCCTCTTTGTGACAACAATGGCTTGAACTATGGGAAGGTTTGTCTTTAGAACATCCAGGGCTTTTATTCAGCGGGAACGCGGGGTAACGCAGTTCCGGCACCTCCTGGACTGACTGTATGTAATAGCAAGGGGTGCTGGGGTGTGCTGCAGGGAATTGATGCTCACTGCTGGGGATTTATTTTTGCAGGGGGGGTCTTTTGTTGCAGGGGAGGTCTATTGTTGCTGGTGGGGGACCTATTGTTGCTGGGGGGTCAGTTGTTGCTGAAAGAGATCTACTGTTGGGGGAGGGGTCTATAGTTGATGGCAGCCAGAGAGACTATTAATGCTGGCTGTTGAGATCTGTTGATGCTGCCGGGAGTCTATTGTTGCTGGCGGAGAAATTTTGTTATGGGTGGTCCATTGTTGTTAGGGGGATCAATTGTTGCTGGCTGCAGGGGATCTATTTTACTGCTTTTCTTGATATCATTACCAAATTCCATACAAATTACTTAGCACCACAAAATGATACTTGGTTCTATATTGTCTAAAAGGAACGGTACTGGGAGGTGGGTAGGGGTGGAGAAAAGGGGTGACTCGGAAAGGGGGAGTTCCTGCACCTATTGTTTGAGAAAAAAAGCCCTGAGAAAATCAAATATATCCTTATACCATGCAGAGACTGAAGTATCTAACTCTTTTTTATTAAATCCTCTTGAAAATTCCACCAATATTTTGTCTATTTTTGTACTGCCATTTAGGATGGCCTTGTGATTCAACCAACACACCTGCTGGACAAGGTTTTCAGCCATGCTATTATCCCTAGTGTTTCCAGGCTTCGTTCATACTGTATCTACAGCCGTGGCCAAAAGTTTTGAGAATAACACAAAAAATAATTTTCCCAAAGTCTGCTGCTTTTATGATGGCAATTTGCATATACTGCAGAAAGTTATGAAGAGTGATCAGATGAATTGCAATTAATTGCAAAGTCCCTCTTTGCCATGAAAATTTACTTAATCCCATAAAAAAACATTTCCACTGAATTTGTGAAGAAGGCTTCAGGGTGCCCAAGAAAGTCCAGCAAACGCCAGGACCATCTCCTACAATTGATTCAGCTGCGGGATCAGGGCACCACCAATGCAGAGATTGCTCAGGTATGGCAGCAGGCAGGTGTGAGTGCATTGGCACGCACAGTGAGAAGAAGACTTCTGGAGAATGGCCTGGTGTCAAGAAGGGCAGCAAAGAAGCCACTTCTCTCCAGTAAAAATATCAGGGACAGACTTGTATTCTGCAAAAGGTACAGGGATTGGACTGCTGAGGACTGGGGTCAAATAATTTTCTCTGATGAATCCCCTTTCCGATTGTTTGGGGCATCCAGAACAAACCTTATCTGGAGAAGAAAAGGTGAGCGCTACCATCAGTCCTGTGTCATGCCAACAGTAAAGCATCCTGAGACCATTCATGTGTGGGGTTGCTTCTCAGCCAAGGGAGTGGCTCACTCAAAATTTTACAGAAGAACACAGCCATGAATAAAGAATGGTACAAAAACATCCTCAGAGAGAAACTTCTCCCAACCATCCAAAAACTGTTTGGTGAGGAACAATGCCTTTACCAGCATGGTGGAGCACCTTGCCATAAGGCAAAAGTGATAACTAAGTGGCTTGGGAAACAAAACATGAAAATTTTGGGTCCATGGCTAGGAAACTTCCCAGACCATAATCCCATTAAGAACTTGTGGTCAATCCTCAAGAGGCGGGTGAACCAAAAAAAATCGCACAAATTCTGACAAACTCTAAGCATTGATTAGGATGTGGCCCAGAAGTTGATTGACAGCATGCCAGGGTGAATTGCAGAGGTCTTAAAAAAGAAGGGTCAACACTGCAAATATTGACTCTTTGCATAAACTTAATGTAATTGTCATAGAAAAGCCTTTGACACTTATGAAATGCTTGTAATTATACTTCAGTATACCATAGTAACACTGAAGCAGTAGACTTTGTGAAAATGAAAATTTGTGTCATTCTCAAAACTTTTGGCCACAGCTGTAATATCAGCAAGGTCCATAAAGACATGCAAGAGTGTGTTTTGGATGGAGGAACTTGAATGGCCTGCACAGAGTCCTGACCTCAACCCAATAGAACATGTTTGGGATGAATTAGTGTGGAGACTGCGAGCCAGGCCTTCTCATCCATATCAGTGTCTGACCTCACAAATGCGCTTCTGAAAGAATGGTCAAACATTCCCATAGACACACTCCTCAACCTTGTGGACAGTCTTCCCAGAAGAGTTGAAACTGTTATAGCTGCAAAGGGTGGGCCAACTCAAAATTGAACCCTACTGACTTAAGCCTAGTACACACGGCCGAGAATCCCATCAGGAAAAAAACGTAGTTTTTATTGACGAGATTCCTGGCAAGCTTTTCTTGCCAAGTTGTACATACAGATGGCCATTCAAAAGAACCCCAGTTCTTTTGAATGGCAAGAACGCGGTGACGTCATCGACTACGACGAGCATGCGCTCATCACATTCAATGCCATCGCCACCATCTTGTTTCGCCCTACACTACCCTTGTAAGCTACCGCGCATGTGTCGAAGTCTCATCAAGCATGCGCGGGCTTACCGGAGGACAGGTAAGCTTGTAGCCGCATACACACACAGTTTTTTCGTAGGGAAACAGGTCGACGAGAATCCCGACGAGAAAATAGAGAGCAGGTTCTCTATTTTTCTCGTTGAGATTCCTGGCAGTTTTCTCGACGAGAAAACATACACACGACCGGTTTTCTCTGCAAAAAGCTCTGCCAGTAGTTTTCTTGATGGTTTCTTGCCGAGAAAACCGGTCATGTGTACGAGGCCTAAGACTGGGATGCCATTAAACTTGTCTCGAACCCCTTGTCCCACCAAGCAGAAAGTAATTACCTGCAGAAACCTTCCCCACTTAACTCCTTCTCTTTTCTACTCTGCAACTGACCACCTCCATGACAAAATCTCACACCTGTCTTGCCCTGACCTAGCCACCTCTATCTACAACAGTTCACTTTCATTCTCACTGGACTCTCTTGCTCCTATCACTACACAAAATATCAGGCCCCGATCATTACAACCTTGGCAGACCCAATATAAATCTGCCTTCTTAAAATACAATTCCTCCCTCCATGCTGCCAAACAAGCCTACTTTGTCACCCTCATTAATACTCTGTCCTCCAGTCCTTGTCATCTTTTCTCTACTTTTAACTCTCTACTTTCTCCACCACCATCTCCACCCAGTAACTCGCTTACTGTTCACGAGATTGCCAATCACTTTAAAAGCAAGATTGATGCAATTTGTGTGGACATCTCCACTGCACAGACATCTAGCCCATGCCCTGCACAAATTCACTCTCAACACTCTCCTCTTTTGACCTTGCTACTACCGAAGAGGTTTCTACATTTTCTCAGAAGCCTGTCTTACCACCTGTCCCCTTGATCCTGTTCCCTCACATCTACTACGGTCACCCTCTTCTATCTTATGCTCCCTCACTCACATCTTCAATCTCTCACTCTCTACTGGCACTTTCCCCTACCCTCTAAAATATGCCCTGATCACCCCCATACTTAAAAAGCCCTCACTGGACCCCACCAGCCTGAACAACTTAAGACCCAACTCCTTGCTTCCATTTGCATCAAAACTTTTAGAACGCTTAGTCTACAACCGTCTTAGCTCCTACCTCACTGACAACAACCTTCTTGAACCCTTAAGCCGAGTACACACGGCCGAGAATCTCATCAGGAAAAAACCCGTTGTTTTTCCTGACGAGATTCTTGACAAGAATCTCGTCTCGCGCCGAGTGTACACACGCTCGATTTAAAAGAACCGCCGTTCTTTTGAATGGCACGAACGTGGTGACATCATCGACTACGATGAGCGTGTGCTCATCACATTCGATGCCGTCACCGCCATCTTGCTACACCCTACCTATGTCTAGGAAGCTACCGCGCATGTATCAAAGTCATTTCGAGCATGCGCGGGTTTCCACGGCGACAGGTGAGTGTACACACTCTCGGGTTTCTCGTCGAGAAACATGCCGACAAGAATCCCGACAAGAAAAAAGAAAGCAGGTTTTCTTTTTTTCTCGTCGAGATTCTGGCCAGTTTTTTTGACGAGAAACCTGAAAGCCTCGTACACACGCATGGTTTACTCGGCAAGAAAGCTCTGCAAGCAGTTTTCTTGTCGTTTCTTGACGAGAAAAACGGCCGTGTGTATGAGGCTTTACAGTCTGGCTTTCGTTTGCTACACTTCACTGAAACTGCCCTACTGAAACTCACTAATGACCTACAAACTGCTAAAACCAATGACCACTACCCCATACTCATACTACTCGACTTCTCTGCAGCCTTTGATACTGTTGACCACCCCCTGCTTCTCAAAAAACTCCACTCTCTTGGCCTTCAAGACTCTGCTCATTCCTGGTTCTTCTCCTACCTATCACAGCGCTCCTTCAGTGTGACCTATAACTCAGTTTTTTCCTCTCCACATCCTCTTTCTGTAGGGGTACCTCAAGGTTCTGTCCTCGGTCCCCTTCTCTTCTCCATTTACACGTCCTCCCTTGGTCTGTTAATAAACTCCCATGGCTTCCAGTACCACCTCTATGCTGACGACACACAAATCTATCTCTCTACTCCTCACCTCAATCCCTCAGTCTCCTCTCGCATTACTAACTGACATATCAACATAGATTTCACACCACTTCCTCAAGCTCAATCTTTCTAAAACTAAGCTCATAATTTGTCCTCCAGCCCGTGCTCCCCCCTGACTTCTGCACCAAAATAACACAGCCATGAGTCCCTCCCCTCATGCCAGGGCGTTAGGTGTAATCCTAGACTCTGACCTGTTCTTTCAGCCCCAAATCCAATCACTGTCCGAATTGTGCAGACTTCACCACCAAAACATCTCCAAAATAACCCCTTTCTAACCGTTGACACTACTAAGCAACTTATTCACTCCCTTGTTATCACTCGCCTTGACTATTTTAACTCCCTCCTCATGGGCCTACCTCCCCACAAGCTTTCCCCTCTTCAGTCTATCATGAATGCCGCTGCCAGACTCATCTAACTTACCAACCGTTCAGTGTCCGCCACTCCTCTCTGCCAATCCCTTCACTGGCTTCCCATTGCCCAACAAAGAAAATTCAAAACACTAACAGTAACATACAAAGCCATTTACAATTCTGCCCCAAGCTACATCACCAATCTTATCTCCAAATATCACCCAACCCATCCTCTCCGCTCCTCCCAAGACCTTCTGCTCTCTAGCTCCCTTGTTCCCTCCTCCCATGCTCGTCTCCAGGACTTCCCCAGAGCCTCTCCCATCCTCTGGAACTCACTACCCAAATCTGTCCAGGTATCTCCTACTCTGTCCACTTTTAGGTGATCCCTGAAAACTCATCTCTTCTGGGAGGCCTATCCTGCCTCCAGTTAACAACCAAATCTTCTACTTCCCTCATCAGTTCATCCCTCACAGTCACTATCTTTTGTTTCACCAGCCCCTCCCTCTTAGACTGTAATCTCGCAGGAGCAGGGCTCCTCTAACCCTCTTCTTTTGAATTGTACTGTTGGTGTATTGTCTCTCTTTATATTGTAAAGCATTGCGCAAACTGTTGGCGCTATATAAATCCTGTATAATAATGATAATAAAAGTTTATGCGCTTGTAAAGGCAGGCATCCCAATACTTTTGGTAATATAGTGTAGATAGATAGATAGATAAATAGATAGATCGATCTCTATATGTATATCTAGATACAATATCTCACAAAAGTGAGTACACCCCTCACATTTTTGTAAATATTTTTTATATCTTTTCATGTGACAGCACTGAAGAAATTTCACTTTGCTTCAATGTAAAGTAGTGAGTGTACAGCTTGTATAACAGTGTAAATTTGCTGTCCCCGCAAAATAATTCAACACACAGCCATTAATGTCTAAACCGCTGGCAACAAAAGTGAGTACACCCCTAAGTGAAAATGTCCAAATTGGGCCCAATTAGCCATTTTCCCTCCCAGTGTCATGTGTCTCGTTAAAGGTCTCAGGTGTGAATGGGGAGCAGGTGTGTTAAATTTGGTGTTATCGCTCTCACTCTCTCATACTGGTCACTGGAAGTTCAACATGGCACTTCATGGCAAAGAACTCTCTGAGGATCTGAAAAAAAGAATTGTTGCTCTACATAAAGATGGCCTAGGGTATAAGAAAATTGCCAAGACCCTGGAACTGAGTTGCAGCACGGTGGCCAAGACCATACAGCGGTTTAACAGGGCAGGTTCCTCTCAGAACAGGTCTCGCCAAAGTTAACTAAAGAAGTTGAGTGCATCGGCTCAGTGTCATATCCAGAGGTTGTCTTTGGGAAATAGACATATGAGTGCTGCCAGCATTGCTACAGAGGTTGAAGGGGTGGGGGGTCAGCCTGTCAGTGTTCAGACCATACGCTGCAAACTGCATTAAATTGGTCTGCATGGATGTAGTCCCAGAAAGAAGCCTCTTCTAAAGATTATGCACAAGAAAGCCTGCAAACAGTTTTCTGAAGACAAGCAGACTAAGGACATGGATTACTGGAACCATGTCCTGTGGTCTGATGAGACCAAGGTAATCTTATTTGGTTCAGATGGTGTCAAGCGTGTGTGGCCACAACCAGGTGAAAACTACAAAGACATGTGTGTCTTGCCTACAGTCAAGCATGGTGGTGGGAGTGTCATGGTCTGGGGAGCTACAGTTCATTGAGGGAACCATGAATGCCAGCATGTACTGTGACATACTGAAGCAGAGCATGATCCCCTCCCTTTGGAGACTGGGCCACAGGGCAGTATTCCAACATAACGACCCCAAACACACCTCCAAGACAACCACTGCCTTGCTAAAGAAGCTGAGGGTAAAGGTGATGGACTGGCTAAGCATGTCTCCAGACCTAAAAGCTATTGAGCATCTGTGGGGCATCCTCAAATGGAAGGTGGAGGAGCGCAAGGCCTCTAACATACACCAGCTCCGCGATGTCGTCATGGAGGAGTGAAAGAGGACTCCAGTGGCAACCTGTGAAGTTCTGGTGAACCCCATGCCCAAGAGGGTTAGGGCAGTGCTGGAAAATAATGGTGACCACACAAAATAGTGACACTTTGGGCCCAATTTGGACATTTTCACTTAGGGGTGTACTCACTTTTGTTGTCAGCGGTTTAGACATTAATGGCTGTGTGTTGAGTTATTTTGAGGGGACAGCAAATTTATACTGTTATACAAGCTGTACACTCACTACTTTACATTGTAGCAAAGTGTCATTTCTTCAGTGTTGTCACATGAAAAGATATAATAAAATAGTTACAAAAATGTGAGGGGTGTACTCACATTTGTGTGATAGATAGATAGATAAATAGATAGATAGATAGATAGATAGATAGAGAGTTAGTTTCTACACAGTGCATAATGCTTATTATTTTCACGTAATTACATATTCTTTTTAACTTCGGTTTCACTTGTTAAACTTGGTGCCACTGTAATCTCACAATATCCTACGAGATTACAAGCAGTTCACCTCCATCACGGATCTCAGACATTTTCAGAGGAAAAACTTATCCTCTGTTCTCCCTCTGAGAACAGAAGTTCTTGGCTTTATAAACAGGCTGCAGAGAAAATAATTTTGCTCTAAGAACTGCAGAGAACCGAACTAAGGTAAAACTCCTCAGTTTAATAAAAAGTACACTAAAATCCAGTTCTATTAGTACATTGTAGTTAGTGCATTTATCTGGTTAGCTCCATTGTTGTATTAAATCAGGAGCCAGTTCTCTGCACCTTCTCATAGCTGTCAATCATGGGTGCGACATAACATGTTTTACCCTCATTTCTGATGATCATAGTAAAAGATTACTCACTTTTACTGAAAGAAGTATAAAAATTCTGATTTATTATATTACTGTCCATTTAGAACTGCAGTCAGCTATGATTTTTTATAACTGGCAAAAATGTCTTATCAATTTCTAGGAAACATGGCAAAGTGGGGTGTTCTGTATCCTGCTTATGTGCAAATAGCCCTAATGCCGCGTACACACGATCGGAATTTCCGACAACAAATGTTCGATGTGAGCTTTTGGTCGGATATTCCGACCGTGTGTAGGCTCCATCGGACATTTGCTGTCGGAATTTCCGATCGTGTGTACGCGGCATTAGGGCTATTTGCACATAAGCAGGATACAGAACACCCCACTTTGCCATGTTTCCTAGAAATTGATAAGACATTTTGCCAGTTATAAAAAATCATAGCTGACTGCAGTTCTAAATGTTTGAGAGCAGGTTCTCAATTTTCCAGACAACAAAAAGTTCTTGTCGGAAATTGTAATTGCCTGCTGAGGTGCTCAGGTGCTTGACTGGTTTCTCCAGAAGTCTGCACAGAGCTTAAAGGGGATGTAAACCCTCACATATACCCAGTGAAGTGAACAGCCTCAGATGATACACAGAGATGAAACAAATATCCCTATATAAGTTTTAATTGTATATCTGCTGTCTTCAGCTTTATACACTGTTTAGAAAGTGCACATCGTGTTAGGAGATTTTCTCTTCCTGGTTAACACTGCAGTGAAGCCCGGGCATACAGCCAAGACAGCTGATTGGAGGAAAGACACACAACCCCTCTCCTCATAGGTAGAGACTTTCAGCTCTGTTCATTAAATCATTCAGCTCAGTGCTAATCTATTTATAGCATCCTCCCCAACACAAAACTTAGGCTGCTTATATCATATGTGATGGAGAACTTGTCAGGAGTTATCAGGCTGATAACAGAAGAACAGGGCAGGAGACAGCTTCGTGACATAGTGCTTTGAAGAGAGATAACAAAATACTGCAGATATATGTGCCCAGCTCAAATTTCATGAATAGGGTTTACATCCACTTTTAATACAAAGTTTAAGACATCCCCAGCACTGTCATTAAAGAAAAAAATGTAGACGAGCAGTTACATTGCTAACATCTCCTGCTGAAAAATGCCTATGACCTGTCTGCCATAATGACTCATTGATTTCTTTCTAAGACAAACCTAGACCAAGCATGCAGATCCAGAGGTCTGAACTAAATTTGACTGTCTAATCAGGATGCTTGTTCCATGCTAACAACTCAAAAAAGTATTACACCCATGGTGAGAATGAAATAGTAGGAAGCTCCTGTATTTCCTTGAGTTCAGGTTTCCTTAAATTTTTTATGAAGCGAGTCTTTCCTCTTTGGTGATTTACTAGCGATGGACCATCTGTATACAAAATGATGGCAAGATGCAGGTTTTCCCTTTTTACAGCATTGGTACTGATTGTGTGATTAAACCATGCAGACCCTTTGTCATGTACCTGGCGGTAGAGCCTGATATGCAGAGGACGGCCTCTCTTACACCTCTGACTCGAGGCCCCTGATAGAGCAGACAGGAGACGCAGGAGTGCAGAGTCGCACGAGTGCCTGGCAGGATCGCTGACAATAGAGCCGGACTGGAATCCCTGAAGAGACTGTGGAGGAACACCGGTACAGGAGAAGACCAGGAGCCGCGGTCAGCGGAAGGCAGGTACTGGCTTGGTACAGGAACACCACAGGCAGAGGAGCAGGTGCGATAGGTGGGATGGATGCTCAGCAGGACTCCGAAGGGCTGAAGTGATAACAGGTGCAGTTAGGCCGGGTCACACACTGGTGGACAAGTCAGGAACAGGAGCATAGGCTGGAGCCGAGTCAGGATACAGGTCAGATTGGTGTTAGTCTGGCAGTAAGGTAGCAGAAGGAGCAGGCAGATGCAAAGTCAAACAGGCCGGGTCAGGTGCGGGCAGAAAGCAGGAGCGTCAAGGACAAGCCGGGTCAAATATCAGGAACAGGTATCAGATACTGGAAAGCAGAGCACACAGAACGCTGTAGAGCAGACAGCATTGAGTCTCGGTACTGACCCAGTTTAAATAGCCTGTTTGGCGCCAAGGGCCGTCACTGGGTGCGCGCATGCACGTGCGCGCACAGGCGTGCGCAGGTGCACCAACGGCATTCTGGCAAGAGCTGAGGTTCCAGGCCATCTTCCACGGCCACCATCTTGAATGCTGGCATGCCCTTCCTGACCCCCTTCCACAAAGTAGTTAGAGGAAGTTGCTGTAGTGGCCTCTCTTAGTATCCATGTAACACAATGTAATTGGAAATGGTATAAAATGTAATTGGAAATTCAGCGTTTTGGCTTGTCATGGGAACAGGAGTTTAGGGGAAATCTGCCAATGGGTAACCTTTTCTGGTGACATTAGTCTAAAAGGAGATATCCCCTTGCTTTGGAGAGATCCCCTCTTACTTGCTGTGTCTCTGTGATGAGAAGAGATAGTCAGAAACATTTGGGAGATATCTCAACAATTCTTACCCCATCCAAAACTTAAAAAATTACCTCTACATACACTTTAAAGCTGTGGAATATGAGTAACTACACTTTAAAATGTATATTTTTCTTGACAAAAATTAAGTTTTACTTTAGTGTAGAGCAGGCTCAGATATTCTGGTTTAGGAGACTGGCTAACTTGCGTATTAGCAGCTCTTGACAGCTTAAGAAACATAGGCAAATACTTAACAGGTTATATTTAGGGTTGAAAATGTTTTTATTGATAGCATAAACAGCAATACAATAATATGACATATATATCAAGTTATGTAAAGTGGCAATGAGCGGGCCAAATGGCTATCGCCTACAGCTGCGCACATGCCCTAAATCAGCATAAACAGCAATACAAAGTATATCGAACAATGAATATTCCGAGGAGAAAAAAGGAAGGAAGGAAAAAGAAAAGGAGAAGGAAGGAAAAAGAAAGAAGAGGTTGGCAGAGGAGGAGGAGAGGAGGGGGAAAGGAGAAAGGGAATCTGCTGGGGAAATATGGACGAAGCATAATATTGGATTCAACTTATGAGAGTCATCATCATATATGGAGAACAATTCAAGGCAGAGGTTGAGCTGAACCAGAGGGGGTGGGGAGCATGGCAGCCAGGGTATCGGATGAGGAGAAGCACAGCCAGACAGTCCACAGGACCTTATGTTTGTCATAGGTATTATTGTCAAGTGCCAGCATCTCCTCCATTCTAATAATATCGTTCATGGTGGAAGCCCAGATGGACAATGGAGGAGTTGTGGCGGTTTTCCAGAAAAGTGGGATAAATTGCCGGGCTGCAGACAGGAAGAAACGGAGGAGACATCGTTTCTGGGAGGCTATCGAGCCCGGCAACATAGAAAGGAGGGCGATCTCTGGGGTTTGTTGTACAGAGTCCTCATAAATAACATTGTAGACCTGAAATACCTGGTTCCAGAAGGGTCGAATCCATTCACACTCCCACCAGACTAACAGGTTATATTTAGAAATCCAAACAGCTCTGCCATTAGAAAAGTTTTTGTTGAGGTCCTAGTACTCCTTTAAAGCTGACATTTAGCCATTTTGTTTTTTGGATACAGCACCAAACACATGGAATAATGATGTGTACCCCTTGTCCTGCAAGAAGCTGCATCTTGCAAAAATCCCCCTTCCGTCCCACCTTCCTAGCCACTGGATATTGCTCTGAACGTTTAATATCCAGTCGTATATGAGTTTACAGCATCTACTGCTAGGGTGAAGAGTTGGAGTGCTCGCCCACCCCCTTCTGCCCTCTCCACCATTCAGAGACCTCGTACAACTATTGTTCTGTGAATGGAGGAGGAGCAAATAAATGACAGCATGTCCACTGCCCATTCACAGAAGGCATTGTCTGGTATTACCAGGTCTCCCGTGGCAGAGAGCGCTGAAGGAGGTGGGTGAGTGGTGTTGTGGAAATTTTATTATATAAGATTTATGTGGACATTTTATTCTAGGATGTGCGTTTTATAGATTGTCATCTGTCTCCCTGTGTCTGATGTTTAATCGAGGAGCGCTCTAGCAGAGCGCACTTGGGTTGAATCGAGACCAGCGGTAAAAACGGTCAGTATGAAAACCTTCTTATGGGATTGAAACGTGTTCTCTGCGTGTGTGGGCGTTTGTTGGTTTGTAGATATCAAGCGCAATGCGCTGGACTGCATGCTTTCCAATGGCTATACACTTTAGAGAAGCGAAGTCCGCATAATGAGAGAAACCTATTAATTCTCTCTTGCGGACTTCGCTATCCGCTTTATGGATACATATCTGTATTTATAAGAGGACATTGATATCTGCCTTGTCGGTGTACTTGTACCGTATATTGACAACAGCAGTAGCAATGTCCCCGCAGATTGTCCCAAAACTATAAGAACAAGTAGAATGATCTCACTAGATACTGTTTACTTTGAACAGTATTGTGTGGGCTCCATGCTGATTAAGATGGGGGGTGTGCACTTCCTCCCCTTTCCCTCCTGTGAGTGCCCTCCCCTTTACTGTTTGTCATTTCCTGTGATGTCATTTTGTATTAAGGGAAGTGATTGGCTGTTGGGGCCATCACTTCCTGTTTTGTTATCCTTTTGTTTCCAATGAATAAAAGAATCCGGGTGGCTGAGCTCTGCCCAGACGCTTGAGACTCCAGTTTGAAGCAGCATCGTTTCTGATTCTACCTGGTGCCATTGAAGTACTTCAAATTCCTTGTACCAAAGAGCTTGATACAAACGTGCTTTTAAGCACAAAGGAATTGTTTTGTGCTTTGTGTGCATTTAGACGCTGGAAGTCCACATTTAGGCGCGGTGTGGATTTGCGTACAAAGCCCAAGGGAATTCTTCCACGACATTTCGGCGAGCCAGCTTGGAGCCAACGTAGTTCCAGCACAGCGATCCGAGAGGAGAGATTGGGTCCGCGGTTCTGGGACAGGAAAAGGCCGGCAAAGTTTGGTAAGACAGACTCCATTTCAACTTTTGAAATTTTTGTTGTTCTAGAACCAGAATCTGGTCTCTCTGCTCGCTGTTGCAGGTAACTCCGCTTAGCAAAAGAACACATTTTTGCGGTTTCACTCTTTGTGTACAAGGACGGGGATTTATATTTGTACTGGGAGGGATAGCTGTATTGGCTTGGGATAGAAGTCTATATTACTGTCCTCTGTAGACCCCATAGTCAATACAGCCTAGAGGGTCCTTGTATGGGGTTTATGTTAAATGTAAAACCATTTCCTGTAGTACAACGTGACGGTATGCATGGAGTGTGCTAGTTGATGTTTTAAATGTGCGGCAGAGATTGAATGACAAAACATTGTGTGGCTGAGTTATTTCATAGTGCTGGTCACCGTGTGAAATAACTTTTGTAAAGTGTGTAGCTATTATAGTTCGTCTAACGTTTAGTATGATTTAAGTAGCACAGTCTGTTTTGTGTTAAAACAGTGATTTTTGTTTGTAAGAGGCACGGTTTGGTCTTGTTTTGAAGACACCATTTTGTTTTCCTTTGTGTGTGTTCAGCCATGTGGCCTGAGGACACCATCTTGTTTTGAAGACACCATTTTGTTTTCCTTTGTGTTTGTTCAGCCATGTGGCCTGAGGACACCATCTTGTTTTGAAGACACCATTTTGTTTTCCTTTGTGTTTGTTCAGCCATGTGGCCTGAGGACACCATCTTGTTTTGAAGACACCATTTTGTTTTCCTTTGTGTTTGTTCAGCCATGTGGTCTGAGTCACCATTTTTGTTTTTCTTTGTATGAACCCAATCTTCAGGTTTGGTTATTTTTGCATATTTTTTTGTAAAACGATTGTGTTTTCTTTTGGTTTTAATTTCAGTTTAAAGTGAAGACTCTGCTTTACACTGAATTTCAATAGATAGTAAAACTAACTTTAACTGAGTTTTTGTACTCTTAACGGGGTGTGTGTTTTAATTTTTTTATTTTAATTTTTAATTGTTTGGGCATTTTCTTTGAGTTTCTCAGAAGGCAATTCATGCCCCTCCCCCATTGTTTTTGGTTTTAGAGCTGCATCTTTTATTGTATAGCTTGCGGTAGGAAAGAAAGGCTTTGGTTTTAAAACTCGCTTTATATTCACTTTTATTGTTAATTGAGTTACTTTTGCGCAGCAAGTAGTCAATTTTTTGTTCACGCTCAGACTGTTAGTTTATTAGTTTGATCGTGTAACTACTGAGACATCGTACAACTGCTGAAATAGACAACAGAAAGCTATCCCCATTTAATTTTTTTATTTTATTTTTGTGATTATTTAGAGAAGCCACATTGCTCTGTAGCGAAAATAAACGGAAGTGTGCTGTGCAGTTTAATCTGACGACGCAGTGTACAGTCGTACAGAGGTATGTATGCATACACTGTAAGGGGTAGAGACATAATTCGGGGGGTGGTCTGTGGTTGTTGACTAATCATTGGGCATAGTTATTATGAGTATTGCGGTGTAAAAGAGTAGTACTCTGTAGTTCTGTGCCAAAAGTGTTGGGGCAACAAGCCATAGAGTTAATAACACCTCGGTTAGGTTTTCTAGTTGGGGGACTGGACCAGATATAGTGATTGCAGTTCGTCAATCCACCGTAGAAGAAGGCACCTGACGGTGCTCTCCTAAATAGGTGCAGGGGTTTTTCCTGGACGCAGGAATAAGACTATAAGCCGATTCGAATCGCCATGGGCAATTTGAAGTCCATGCAAGGGAAGGAATGTGAGGCTTCCCAGAGTCAGACGGCTGCACAGTACATGAAATCTAGCTTTGGGGCAAAGGTCATGAAACCTCTAAAGGAATGGCATAGTTGGTCCAAGGATACTACTTAGGCTATTCCTCTAGAGGGGACATTTGATGCCTGGAGGTGGGAGAAATTCATAACTGAGTTTAAACCCAGGCTCTGGGCAGCAAAAACCTTAGATGTAGCTGAGCTGTGGCTTCAGAAGTCTATTATGGTAAGCAGGCAGGGTATACAGAAGGCAGTTTCAGTCCGGAAGAACCGCATTATGTACACCTGGCCTGAGGGGATAGCAGTGACTGGTGATCCAATGCTGGAAGCGGAAGAGGGTCTTTCTGGGCTAACTCTGCTGAGGCAGGCTGGATCCACCAACACTAGATCTGTTGTAGTTTCCTCTGATGCTTCTGCCATCACCAATCTAACCAACCCTACTCTGCACTCTCCAACTAACATCTCTCTCTCTCCCACGTCTCCATCTAACCATGTCACCTCTGACGCTAAACCTCAAGCTAACCCTCTCTATCAGTCGCCTTTCCCCATATCTGGGGCATTTTCTCCGCCGATTGCGGCTGATTATGAATCATTTTCAAATGGTGATCTACAGATGCTATGTGAGTCTAAGGGAATTGAGACCAGACTAAGGAACCGTGGGGATTGCATAACTGCTCTGAGAGCTTTTGACTCAGTCATACCTACCATCTACCCTTCATTGGTTGGCTTCCAGACAGGGAACGTTGTGGGCAAGGTAGCACACATTAGCCAACCAATGAAGCCACAACCTCCAAAGTACACACCTAGCCCCACTTATGTCACTGAACCTGGTACTTACCCAGTCCGGGTGCAACAATATGAGGGTGTTCCAAATACCAACGGTGAAAGGACTTTGGGGGAAAGGGTGGTATGGCATGTCCCTTTTGCTTCCTCAGAAATCAGGACCATACTGGCCGAACTGCCTGACTATAGAACAAATCCACGAGGGTTCGCGAGAATGTTTTGTCAAAATTAATTTAGCTACGGCATGAGTGGAACAGATTGTGCCCAGGTTCTGAGGGCGAAAGTAGGAGAAGAACTGGCAGGGGTTATAATCTCCCGTTGCGGCATTGTCACCCACGAACAAGCCACTTCTGGAGGTAAGCAATTCTGTGTAGCCCTGCTAGCCAAACTTCCAGAGTTGTATGGTGCATCTTCTACCACAGATGTGATGAAACTCAGTCAAAACCCAGGCAAGGAATGTGCTTGTTTCTGGCGTCGCCTGAAACAAGCTGCATTGGATGCAGATCTGGAGGTTGGTCCGGATGTGCCAACCGACGGAGGTAAGTTATCCGCCATTCACCTTTTGCTAAGAGCCAAATTTTTAGAAGGCATCCATATGAAAATTCGAGACCGGCTATTATTAGCCAGACCCGAATTTAATGAAATGACAATACCTGCCATTCTATCCACTCTCTCCGCTATAGAGAGAGAGATGGATAGGAAGAAACAGGACAAAGCATCCAAAATCCTTGTGTCTCAAGCCCCTTCTGCAGGACAAACAGGCCAGGATGGTGGGAAAAAGACACAACGCTGGAAAGCCCGAACTTGTTACATCTGTGGAAAGGAAGGACATCTAAGGCGCGACTGCCCTAACAGACCCAAGGGTAAGTGGCAGTTCATCCCAGACGATCCGGTACCAGGCTCACGCGATCCAACAACTTCAGTTGTAGCGATGGCCAGCCACGACTATGATTCTTCATAGGACGTTGGCAAAGCGGTGTCAGGACATATCAACCTGTTTATCAAGGAATTAAAATTTCCCCTCCCTTGCCTCATTGACACCGGTGGCGTTCGAACTGTTCTGAGATCCAAAGATCTCAGAGGCAAGGTTCCCCTTTCTGGGGAGACTATACCCACTATGGGTCTAACAGGTCAGACAGTGTCTCTACATACCACCAAACCACTCCATTGTAGGTTGGGCCAACACACAGAAGCCATTAAGTCGGTACTGGTATCGGATGATGTTCCCATCAACCTATTGGGAGCTGATATTTTATCTGAGATACAAGCGGTCATTGAGTACACTCCAACAGGTGTTGTGGTTAGCAGTGCATTGACGGATGAGCGCCTATGTGCAATGGTGGCTCTACCGTATATGATAGAACCTGGTTGTTTTCTGGGGTTGGATGTGCTAGCAGAAGTGGATCCCAAACTTTGGGCGTTTGATAAGTATGATGTGGGTCTTCTGCCGGTCCCGCCAACCACAGTAAACATCAGACCAGGGAGTATTTTGCCCCAATTACCACAATACCCTTTGAGTGTGGCTCAGATGGATAGCCTTAAAATCCAAATAGACCGGTACCTGCTGATAAAAGTTCTTACGCCAACCAAATCCCCCTGTAACACCCCTTTGTTTCCAGTGGCTAAAAAGTCTGTCAAGGGTCAGGAAACAACTTTCCGTTTAGTACATGATTTAAGGGCTATCAATAAAATCATTATCAGCGATGCCCCTTTGGTACCCAACCCACACACCTTGTTGGCCTCTATACCACCTAACGCAATTTTCTTCAGTGTTATTGATCTGACTAATGCATTTTTTTTCGGTACCACTGGACCCCCAGTGCCAGTACCTTTTTGCTTTTTCATTCCAGGGTCGACAACTGACTTGGACACGTCTCGTTCAGGGGTCTGTGACTAGTCCCTCGGAGTACAGTTGCAAACTTAAAATAGTGTTGGATCAATGGACCACAACGAATCCAGAGGTGGTGCTGATCCAGTATGTTGATGACTTGCTGCTTTGCTGCCCTGCAAGGGATGTCTGTTATCAGCATACTGTCTCATTGCTTAACCATCTGGCGTCCACGGGGAATAAAGCTAGCAAGGAGAAATTGCAGTTTTGTAGGGAGAAGGTCACCTTTTTAGGACATTGTATATCTCAGGGTACTCGACACCTGACAACCCAGAGAATTCAGACACTGAAAGACTTCCCGAAACCCCGAAACGCACGACAAACGAGAGCCATTCTCGGTCTTATCAACTACTGTAGAGACTGGTTCAACTGACTGATGATAACTGGTCAACCCTACAGGACTTGATCCAAGAACTCTCCAAAGCACCTGCTTTAGGTTTGCCCAACTATGACCTCCCCTTCTACCTTTTCTGCTATGAAAGCAAAGGCCACGCCACTGGAGTACTGACCCAACTACATGGGTCCAGGTACCGACCCATCATGTATCTATCAACTGCCCTAGATCCAGTCATTCGAGGTTCACCAGGTTGTGTACGAGCCGTAGCCGCCTGCGCTGTATTGTTACAGAAGGTAGGTGACATAGTCTTGGACTCCCCACTGACCCTCTATACTCCCCATTCAGTGCAGGAAATCCTAAATCAAGTTCAGACAAAACACCTCTCTGCTGCCAGATTGACTAAGTACGAAGTGGCTCTCCTAACCCCTACTAACCTGACTTTAAGACGATGCACCATTTTAAACCCAGCCTCTCTTCTTCCTACTGAGGAGGAAGAGAAGGGGGGAGATAATGGTGTTAAAAATGATACTCAAACCTTCCAGACTAACAATACCAACCTCTCTACCTCTAACCAACTTGTTAATTTAGAAGGACAACATGCTGATGATCACCACGACTGTGTTTCTCTGATGGAACTCGAGTCAACAACCATCAGCCCGGTGAAGGAGACCCCCATCCCAAACGCTAAAAACCTTTTTGTCGATGGTTCCAGGTATTACACCCCAGATGGTAAGCCACACACAGGTTATGCAGTGACTACAGTCAGTGAAATTGTGGAAAAGGGTTCATTGAGTTCCAACATGTCTGCACAGGAAGCTGAGCTGTGGGCACTGGCAAGAGCCTGTGAGACCCAAGAGGGTCAAAGGATCAATATCTACACGGATTCTAGGTATGCTTTTGGGATAGCCCATGATATTGGTCCTATCTGGAAAGCAAGAGGCTTTCTGACTAGTTCAGGGAAGCCCGTGAAACATGCGCAGTTAATCAACAGGTTATTCGTTGCTTTCAACCTGCCGCGTGAGATAGCCATTCTAAAAGTTAAGGCCCACACGACTGATAGGACTTTGGAGGCCGATGGCAATGCCTTGGCAGATAGAGCTGCCAAAGAAGGTGCTCTGCACCCTCCTGTGAAAACCCTGATGCTAGCCATCCCCTCTGATGTGTCTCTGGAAGAGTTTAAGAGACTACAGTCACAAGCGGAATTACATGAAAAGAGGGGATGGACAGCACTAGGGGCCATGAGAGGTCCAGATGACATCTGGGGTCTTGGTAAAAAATGGTGTCTGCCAAGATTACTTTTTCCAATGATGGCCCATTCGGCTCATTATCCAGGGCATCAGTCAAAGATGGTTATGTGTGCGCAGGTGGATGAGCATTGGATCGCCCCTGGATTTACTACTGCAGCTGCTAATTTTGCAGCAGCCTGCCTGGTTTGCGCATTGCACAATCCAGGTAGGACGGTACCAGTACCCAAACGACATTCCCCCCGACCAGAATATCCATTTCAGCGCATCCAGATAGACTACATTACATTGCCAAGGAGTGGGCCGTACGAACACGTCTTAGTCTGTGTAGATATGTTTTCAGGTTGGCCGGAGGCATGGCCGGTTCAGAAAGCAAACGCCACAACCACAGCCAAAAAGATCCTGTCCGAAATAGTGTGTCGCTGGGGCCTACCTGAAACGATCGAGTCGGATCGAGGCTCCCACTTCACTGGTCAAATATTTGCAGAAGTGTGTAAAGCCCTCCATATCAATCAGGGATTACACACTCCTTATCACCCCCAAAGTAGTGGTAAGGTTGAAAGGTTAAACGGAACCCTTAAAAACAAAATCTCCAAAATAATAGCTGATACTGGGAAACCTTGGCCTGAATGTCTCCCCATAGCTCTCCACTCCATCAGAAATGCACCTAGACGACCTCACGGGTTATCTCCATATGAGGTTTTGTTCGGATGTCAACCAAAAACAGGGTTGTACTTTCCCCAGCAGCTGTCGTCTTTATATTCTCAGCTGACGGGGTATGTGCAGTCACTGCAACGTGAGCTAAAAAAAATCCACCACAGGGTTCATGAGTCCCTTCCAGACCCTGACTCAATAACCGGTTTACATTCTATCCAACCAGGTGACTGGGTCGTTGTAAAGAAATACCAGAAGACGGGACTAGAATCGAGATACGTCGGACCATTCCAGGTTCAGCTGACCACGCCGACCTCACTAAAGCTTGAAGAACGGGACAACTGGATCCACGCCAGCCACTGCAAGAAGCTGCTCAACTACATCAAAGAATGAGGAGTATCTTCTTTATTTATAGTTTTAGTTTAGTGTATTTTAGCAAGGGTAATGATGAAAAGCATCCCAATTTATTGTTTAAAATGCATCTCCAGCTGGCAAAAATGGCGAACAGGACCAACTGCTGGGTATGCTCCAAACCTCCACCAAGCCTTGATGCCCCGGCAATGGCAGCAGTACATGCGATATATGATGTCCGTATCGGTATGAGGAAACTAAAGACTCCAAACAGACACTTGTCAATAGAACTTAATGATACATTCCTAGAGGGTAAAATTAGTTATAGTTTTAACATTAGCTCTGGCTTTTGCCCCTCCCTCACAAAACCAGTATGGGTATCGGGACAACTAGGTAGCCCACAAGTGTGCTTCAACTTTAGTTTCGGTAGAGGGGATAACTTTGTTGGGTCCACCACCTGTAAAGAAGGTATAACAGTTAATCTAACCAACGAAACCCCCATCTTCTTTAATAACACTAATAGACCAGATTACATCTGTTGGAAGGAAGGGTGTGACGTTCAGACCGAGGGAGCAATCCCCCAGTCTATCCTGTTACTACTCAATGCACGTAACCGTCAGAGTGGTTCCCCCTGTGCGACTCTGACTGGCCCCTACTACTTCTTATGCGGTACCTCAGCTTATAAGGTAATCCCCCCTAATGCAAGAGGTTCATGTGTCCTGGTTAAACTAGTCCCAGCATCTTACATCGCGGATGATCGAGAGGATCTGATGGCACGAGAGAAGGTAAGAACGTCAGGAAAAGCTAGAAGAGAATTGTTCACCAACTCTGACCAGGCCTGGGCATGGTTTCCTGCTTGGACGGGTTGGGGGATTGAACTTATGAAACGATTGAATAATTTCTCATCCATTGTGGATGGAATATTCAATGAAACCGTAGAGGCTGTAAGGGAAATCTCACAGGAACAACGGCAGATCAGGACCCTTCTTTTACAGGAAAAGATGGCCCTTGATTATCTGTTAGCATCCAAGGGGGGTTGCTGTGAATTCATAGGTGAAGATTGTTGTACCTGGATTGAGGATACCAATGACAAAGTTCAGGCCCATATGGATAAGGCTAGATCCCTGCAAGGCAAAGCCAGAGCTATAGCTAGTGAGGGTTGGAATCCTTTTAAGGGTTTGGGAAACTTTGGGGATTTTTTATTTTCCATTGGATCGTGGTTGAAGGAAGTAGGGGTGTATATACTCATGTCATTTTTGTTTCTGTTCCTTCTATATGTCGTGATGAGGTGCTCCTGTTGCCTGATTGGACGCGTGACCAGAGCCCGAGCAGATGACCACATTTTCCTCAATGAGATAAGACGCCCCGAAGCCCAACCAACGTATCAAATGCAGAGGATTCCAGACCGATCGGCGATTACTACAGCTCACCATTTCGTACCCTCCTTATAAGTCATGTCTCCTGAAGAACAGAATCTACATGTCAAGCCGCGTTTTCCTTTTTATGGATTGTAAGGACTGATTCATTTCCAGGTGTAAGAAGATCAAGTTTTGAGAGACACATGGGAGCATATGACAATAAGGAGGGACTGTTGTGGAAATTTTATTATATAAGATTTATGTGGACATTTTATTCTAGGATGTGCGTTTTATAGATTGTCATCTGTCTCCCTGTGTCTGATGTTTAATCGAGGAGCGCTCTAGCAGAGCGCACTTGGGTTGAATCGAGACCAGCGGTAAAAACGGTCAGTATGAAAACCTTCTTATGGGATTGAAACGTGTTCTCTGCGTGTGTGGGCGTTTGTTGGTTTGTAGATATCAAGCGCAATGCGCTGGACTGCATGCTTTCCAATGGCTATACACTTTAGAGAAGCGAAGTCCGCATAATGAGAGAAACCTATTAATTCTCTCTTGCGGACTTCGCTATCCGCTTTATGGATACATATCTGTATTTATAAGAGGACATTGATATCTGCCTTGTCGGTGTACTTGTACCGTATATTGACAACAGCAGTAGCAATGTCCCCGCAGATTGTCCCAAAACTATAAGAACAAGTAGAATGATCTCACTAGATACTGTTTACTTTGAACAGTATTGTGTGGGTTCCATGCTGATTAAGATGGGAGGTGTGCACTTCCTCCCCTTTCCCTCCTGTGAGTGCCCTCCCCTTTACTGTTTGTCATTTCCTGTGATGTCATTTTGTATTAAGGGAAGTGATTGGCTGTTGGGGCCATCACTTCCTGTTTTGTTATCCTTTTGTTTCCAATGAATAAAAGAATCCGGGTGGCTGAGCTCTGCCCAGACGCTTGAGACTCCAGCTTGAAGCAGCATCGTTTCTGATTCTACCTGGTGCCATTGAAGTACAAAACAATTCCTTGTACCAAAGAGCTTGATACAAACGTGCTTTTAAGCACGAAGGAATTGTTTTGTGCTTTGTGTGCATTTAGACGCTGGAAGTCCACATTTAGGCGCAGTGTGGATTTGCGTACAAAGCCCAAGGGAATTCTTCCACGACAGTGGTCCAATCAATAGCAGCTGCTGTTAACTCATACATCATTGGAAAATAGCCACTTTTTGCAGGGGTATCCAACCTTTTGACCTTCCTGGGTCACATTGGAAGGAGAAGAATTGTCTTGGGCCACACATAAAATACACTAACAATAATAACTGATGAGCAGAAAAAGTTGGACAGATCACAAGTTAACAATTACTGATATAGATAATGTACCTATCTGAGTAATATTTATATTTTAATATAAAAGTAAATTATTATAAAAATACATTTTTATAAATTATTATAAAAGTAAAAGGGGGCAGCTTAAAGTGGTTGTAAACCCACTTTTTCAACTTGCACCTACAGGTAAGCCTAGATTAAGGCTTACCTGTCGGTGAAAGAAATATCTCCTAAACCTACACGGTTTAGGAGATATCTAATAAAAATGACAGGCGCCGCTGTCTACAGCGCATGCGCGCCGTAGACAACGGCGCATTCATGGGGTTAATCCCATTCACAAAATCGGCTACTTCCCAGCAATCGCTGGGCGTAGCCGAATGTGACGGCTCTCGCGCACATGCGCAGAGTGACGTCTCCGCCGCTCCGGCCAATCACAGCGCCGGAGCGACACTGTGAT
This sequence comes from Rana muscosa, assembly GCA_029206835.1. NCBI lineage: Eukaryota > Metazoa > Chordata > Amphibia > Anura > Ranidae > Rana > Rana muscosa. The sequence goes on along the minus strand of CM055116.1, from coordinate 1,072,020,655 downwards.
TGGCTGGTGCGGCGATACCCGGAAGTAACCTTCCGGCTATCGCCGCAGAGATGGATGCGGCTGAAAAGGGAGACGAGGACGGCTTCGGGGGCCCCGATCTAAGGTAAGTGATGCATAATGAGCTATTATGCTAGTCATATTAGCTCATTATGCCTTTCTCTTACAGGTAGTTATGAAAAAAAAAAACATTTATCGGGTTTACAACCACTTTAAAACTAGTGCAATAAACGAATGCATCAATATCTGGTTCGATGGATGTAGTAGCAATTCTTAAAGAGGAGTTCCAGCCTTTTTTATGTTTATTAAAAGTCAGCAGCTACAAAAAGTGTAGCTGCTGGCTTTTAATAAACAGAAACGTACCTGTTCCACTGTCCAATGATGCGGCCGGCCGTAGATTTGCTCCTCTCCACCCTCTTCGCCGGAGCCTATATTCTAACTGTGGGCACCCGGCCGTGACAGCTTTCGGCTTTACGGCCGGGCACTCACTGCGCATGCGCGAGCAGCGCTGTGCTCCCTGAGTGTACAAGCGATCACCTGGGACCTGTCACGTGTCCCAGGTGATCGCCTACAGGGAGGGGCCGCCTTTGGCGACATGACGAGTCGCCTAGGCGGTCCCTGGGCGGAAGGAGGACGTGGGACAGGAAGTCCCCACTCCCCCCCACTCCCCCCCAAAAAAAGTTACATGCCAAATGTGGCATGTAAGGGGGCGAGGAGTGGTTTAAGCGGAAGTTCCACTTTTGGGTGGAACTCCGCTTTAATGAATTCTCAAGATGCTCGTCAGATATTTTTGTTTGCTTCATCCTTGAAAATAGTTGCTCACAAATATAGGTGCTGTTGAAAACTGATTACATGAATAAGGCGTGACTGTGAAGAGTGGGAAATTTTTCTTTGGGAAGATACAACTTAATAAAGTCCACTAAAGAGAAACTGAGAATTTTTTTTTAACGCTAAGTGTAAATTCATTTTTACAAAAAAATTAAAACAACATTTTTTAATTTTTAAGTAAGTTTATGATTTTGTGTTGGGCCACATTAATAACTATTCAGTGTAGTTGATGGCAAGTATAATTTGATATTGGTGTAGCGATACCCTCAGCTTAAGCGGGCCGCAGAATTGATTTGGGCCCTGAGTGCAGCTCCGCCAACCCCCCGGCAATCGGCTCTACCCACTCTGGCACAGCTAGTCTAAGGGATACACACATATATCCTTATACTTTAAGAGAGAGATTCAAACATAGAACAGTGATAAAGGGGACAACGGATTTTACTTCTTGTTATGCAAAGAAAACACACAGCAATGACAATATGATTTCTAACTTGTATGCAGAGCCCTGCAATGACAGTCACATTACACCATAAGAATGAAGGGGGGTAAAGGAACGCCACGTGGGGCGACCGTTAACTAGGTACCCTGTGGCACAACAGCTAAATGTATACCTAACGGATCAGGCCTGATCCCTTACTCTAAAACTTAGTCCTGTAAGAATGATGGATTCTTCACCGGCTTGCTGTAGAGGTGGTGCACATAAGAATAATAAACACTTTGTAATCCAACAGGGAGAATCTGAACAACTGACAGTACTTCACTAGAGATCCTCTGGATCAGTCCTGCTGCGGATCTCCAGTGAGAGTCTTAAAGTGAGGTGGTAGGCCTCGGCAGTCTATAGGCACAGTACTATAAACAGGTTATTGGATGAGCTTTCGCTCAGCTCACCCTCCGGACGCGACCCGTCCGGGACTTCCACCGGCTGTGTCGTCACTCACACACAGCGGTTGCTGCAATCGGGTCCCCGATCCAATCTAGGCTGCAGGCGGGAGATGTTGGATGCCACCCAGGCTTGCAGAGGGTGGAAGGCTCTTTGGTTCGCTGTAAGAAGTCCCCAGGCTTCAGGCCCTCACACAGCACAGCTCCACACAGGTGGATCAGTCTCAGCTGTCCCGTGTCCAAAGAGAAAGAGCTAGGCCTCCCCCCTCCTTATATCACCTCCCCCATGAGTCTCTGGGGCATAACCCAAAACATCCTGTGAGCCAGTGGGCTTCTGGGAGCAGTAGTTCTGTCCTCTCCTTCTATTAAGAAAAAAACGTCTCTCTCTTCCTTCCTCCCGACTCCCCTCTCTCTGGAATTTCCTGTCTCTAATTAAAGGGGAACACCCCGCTACACACTCCCCCTACTTTGAATCTTTGGTCCCCAAAGACATCTAACATTCTTGGACCTGGAAAACATTTTAGATTCAATACGGTTGCATAGAATTGACAGAGGAGCCTCCCACCAATCATCACATGATGGGGAGCTGTCCTGTCCACAGGTCACTTCAGTGGGGGTGACCTGTCTAACTGTGCCAGAGAGTGAGCTGGGGTTGCCCTCCACCAAATGAGCAGTGGAGGGATTCGGATTCTCTTCATTCCTCCTTACAGTGACCACAGAATCTTCTGAGCTCTTCCCCATTTGTGGGTAGGTCAACTTTTTGGGAGGCCTTGTGACTCTTCGAGCCCTTGGTTCCACTGGCTCAGACATGGTAGGCTCACTAACCTCTTTGAGTACTTCCGCCTCCTGCAGATTGGTTTCTTCTTCTGGCAGTGAGGGTAAGGGATCACATCTGGGGACAACAGGGGCTAAAAGCCGTTTCACCAGATCGGTATTGGTCCCTATAATGAGAGAACTTCTTGAGGGCCCTGGCAGCCAGGGACAGACAATGGCCAGTGTCTCAAATTCCTGGGGCTCCCCAGCCCTCACTGGACCACACGACAACTTGATCCGCACACATCCATCACAAGAGTACTCTTCTGCTTGGATACCCTGAATCTTGGCGTCTCCCATCTCTTCCAGGGGCAGGTATAATAGGTACTTCTCGTAAAAGTCTCTGGTCATTAGGGTAACCTGAGCACCTGTATCAAGGATGGCTCTGGTGTAGATCCCTTCGATCAGAACAGGCACTACAGGCAGAGGACCTACCAATTGGGTAGCAGTCCTTTTGGAAACACCTGGAACAGCAGGCTGGTGTGCTTGAACTTGTGCTCTCTTTAGCTTCCGGCGCTGGGAATGCCGCTTCTGGCATTGTTTGGAAGGCTCATGAGCGTTGTTCACTGAGACGGCATAAACTGCAGGTGTCCTCCACCGTTCCCTCGCAGGTTCAGGGAAAGTTACTTTTGAAGGCCCGAATCTTCTCTCCATTCTTGGGTCACTTCTCTGAGGCCTCCGCCAGCCTTCTGTCTCCATTCGTGGACTTGGACATTCTCGCTGGTAGTGGCCTACACCTCCACAGTTTTGACAGATGCCTTGCTTTGTGGGCTTTTGGGCGGACAATCCAGTACTTCCCGCCATCAATTTGTTCATCATGTCCCCCAGCTGGGACATTTGCACCTTCAGTGTGTCTATCTCAGACTTGACATCCAGTGACTCGGTCACCATCTCCATTATTTTGGACATCTGAGTCTTCAGAACCCCAAACTCCGAATCTCTGTCGGTTGTGCTTGCCACCAGTACACTGAGCTCCCGAGTGTCTGGAGGGACATCTATCTGCTGTACTTTGGCACTTGTGGTGCTAGGAGGTTGAAGTTTTCTCTGCTTTTGGTCCTTCTCAATCTCCATCTTATCTGCTTCATTCACTTTCTCAATGAGGACCTCATCCGGAGTTGAGAGATCTTCCAAATGCTGCTTCAGTTGTAGCTTGATATAGTCACTCCTCAATCCAGTAGTCACAGATCTCTGGAATTTCTTTTGGACTAGCTCGGTTCCAAAATGCTCCCCAGTTCCTTCATCCTTGGATGTGGACAACAGGCGGTCCTTGAGCTCAATGGCCCGGAATAGGAAGTTCTGAGGAGTCTCTTTACTATCCTGGGTTATATTTATCAGTCGATGAAATAACTCAGCGGCATCTTCCTCCTCATAGTAGCTTTTCAGTATCCTCTTTAGCTGGTTCAGGGTCAATCCACTCTTCCTCTCCAACATGCCCCTAATGCTTGAACCTGGGCTGATGGCATGGATTACAGCTTCTCTAATGTCAGAGTCCTGATACCCTTTCTGTAGCCCCAGCTCTATTTGGTGTAGGAGGCTGATGTAAGACAGTTTGTCCTTCTGCCCTCTTTCTCCTATCTGGCCATCAATGCGGAAATCCTTCCGGATGGTTACTTCCTGCAGGCGACCCTGAGCTCGTTTCTTCGGTACCTTCCCAGATTTGGGCGTTATCTGACCATCTTTCTGATCCTCAGGAGCGACACGTAACTCCTTAATGCTTTCAGCTATCATACTGGAAGTCTCCTGAAACCTCTCTTGTATGTCACGGTACTGTCGTTTCAGATCAATCAGCTGTTGCTCTGCCTGCGATTTAACAGCAGCCCCTGCTTTCCTGTCTAAGGGTTCTAACTGTTTCTGACTGGGATGTGTCAGATGGAACTCAGTCTTTTCGGACAATTTTATACTGGCACCGTGGAAGTTTTCAGGGACATCCTGTCCCCACTCTATCAGTGCGTAGGTGCAGTCGGTCCTTAGGTCTGGTCTCACTGCGACCACATAAGCCTTTCTATCCGGGGACAATGTTTGTACCACCTCTTTAATATGTTTCTCTCTCCAGTCACTCCCTGGAAGTTCAATGACCACGCTCGCTTCTGAGCGTGTCCCTTCTGCTTCGCACCATTGGACTACTTTGACGGGGTCCATGCCGGCACTTCTGGGGTTCACTTGCTGCATCAGGATCCCGGACGAGCCCCCACGTGTAGCGATACCCTCAGCTTAAGCGGGCCGCAGAATTGATTTGGGCCCTGAGTGCAGCTCCGCCAACCCCCCGGCGATCGGCTCTACCCACTCTGGCACAGCTAGTCTAAGGGATACACACATATATCCTTATACTTTAAGAGAGAGATTCAAACATAGAACAGTGATAAAGGGGACAACGGATTTTACTTCTTGTTATGCAAAGAAAACACACAGCAATGACAATATGATTTCTAACTTGTATGCAGAGCCCTGCAATGACAGTCACATTACACCATAAGAATGAAGGGGGGTAAAGGAACGCCACGTGGGGCGACCGTTAACTAGGTACCCTGTGGCACAACAGCTAAATGTATACCTAACGGATCAGGCCTGATCCCTTACTCTAAAACTTAGTCCTGTAAGAATGATGGATTCTTCACCGGCTTGCTGTAGAGGTGGTGCACATAAGAATAATAAACACTTTGTAATCCAACAGGGAGAATCTGAACAACTGACAGTACTTCACTAGAGATCCTCTGGATCAGTCCTGCTGCGGATCTCCAGTGAGAGTCTTAAAGTGAGGTGGTAGGCCTCGGCAGTCTATAGGCACAGTACTATAAACAGGTTATTGGATGAGCTTTCGCTCAGCTCACCCTCCGGACGCGACCCGTCCGGGACTTCCACCGGCTGTGTCGTCACTCACACACAGCGGTTGCTGCAATCGGGTCCCCGATCCAATCTAGGCTGCAGGCGGGAGATGTTGGATGCCACCCAGGCTTGCAGAGGGTGGAAGGCTCTTTGGTTCGCTGTAAGAAGTCCCCAGGCTTCAGGCCCTCACACAGCACAGCTCCACACAGGTGGATCAGTCTCAGCTGTCCCGTGTCCAAAGAGAAAGAGCTAGGCCTCCCCCTCCTTATATCACCTCCCCCATGAGTCTCTGGGGCATAACCCAAAACATCCTGTGAGCCAGTGGGCTTCTGGGAGCAGTAGTTCTGTCCTCTCCTTCTATTAAGAAAAAAACGTCTCTCTCTTCCTTCCTCCCGACTCCCCTCTCTCTGGAATTTCCTGTCTCTAATTAAAGGGGAACACCCCGCTACACAGGCATCACACAAGTAATTGTGGATGCCTCATTAGAGTATTAAGTTCACATGATTGACACACCCAATTGTTTTGACAAACATAGGGATATAGGATTGGACAATTATAGGTTAGCGCAATTCACTTTATTCTTTATATATTTTCATTTAACCTATATTGGTTGTATGTTTATTTAATTGCAGCAAACTATTCTTAGCAAAAATTATCTTGGCGCCGGTAACATATTAATTTCACATTCATAACTATCTTGGGCCGCATGCAGCCCATGAACCGCAGGTTGGACACCCCTGGCTTAGGGGAATATTCAATGGCTATGAAGCTAGGATGTAGGGAGGATTTTTACAAGAAGCAGAAGCCTGCAGGAGATGGGATACACATAGGGTTGCCACCTGTCCAGGATTCATCCGGACAGTTCGGGTTTGGAATCATGTGTCTGGGTTTCAGACTGCCTGAAACCCGGACACATTATTTAGACTGGACTATGGCTTCCCAGCAGGGTTGCTGGGATGCAGTTGTCTGAGCTAAGAGTGTCTGTTACACTCATTCACACTGCCCAAAGCCAACATTAACAACCCCCCCCCCATCACCCCTACCCCTCTGTGTCTGTCCACACTCCAATTCCCGGTGCTGTGCCTCAGAAAAGGAAAGTTGGGGCCGGAAATTTGAAGTCCAGCAGCCTCAGATACATCTGGATGAGAGGTGCTGACTGCCAAGGGGTGAGTGAGCTCACCATCCATCCCTGTCTGTGACTGAAGTCTCCCCCCCTTCTCTCTCCTGCCTCTGAGTGAGTACACTAAGGCAAATCAGGGCTCTCAGAGCACCCCTTACATCAGAGTTCCCCTTTACACCGGAAGCCACAGTGTTTCCCCTTACATCAGAGTCCTCTCCGTACATCAGAATTTTCAGTGTTCCCTCTTAAATCAGGGTTCCCAGAGCATCCCTTATGTTGGAGTCCCCAGAGTTCTCCCTTACATCAGAGTCTGCAGAGTTTCCCCTTACAGTGAAAGGGAACTCTGCAAGTTCAGATGTAAAAGGGGAGCTCTGTGGATTCAGATGTAAAAGGGGAACTCTGTGGATTCTGATGTAAAGGGAAACTCTGTGGATTCAGATGTAAAAGGGGAACTCTGTGGATTCAGATGTAAAAGGGGAACTCTGTAGATTCAGATGTAAAGGGGAACTCTGTGGATTCTGATGTAAAGGGGAACTCTGTGGATTCTGATGTAAAGGGGAACTCTGTGGATTCTGATGTAAAGGGGAACTCTGTGGATTCTGATGTAAAGGGGAACTCTGTGGATTCTGATGTAAAGGGGAACTCTGTGGATTCTGATGTAAAAGGGGAACTCTGTGGATTCAGATGTAAAAGGGGAACTCTGTGGATTCTGATGTAAAGGGGAACTCTGTGGAATCTGATGTAAAAGGGGAACTCTGTGGATTCAGATGTAAAAGGGGAACTCTGTGGATTCTGATGTAAAAGGGGAACTCTGTGGATTCAGATGTAAAAGGGGAACTCTGTGGATTCTGATGTAAAGGGGGACTCTTCTTATTAACTTCATATGATTAGAAATGTTATTTAATAGCAAAGTGTACGGGTTTGACTTGAAGAATACAACCTTGGATACACACCATCATATGTAACAAATGTGTTTTCTGCAGGTATCACCCACCCCCCCCCCCCCCAAAAAAAAAACAAAAAACGACTAAACTTCAGATTTAAGGTTTAAAAGTTTGAGTTCAGTTGAGTGCCAAACAAGGTGTAGCAATGTGGACTGCAAAGTTCTTTGTGTAATAAGTTAAACACATCAATGTGCAGAGAAACGCCAACTTGTGACTTAAAATGTGTTACACAGACTGTCTAACTTCAATATTCTCTTCCAAAATAAGATTTTCTGCCTTTTTGGACTATCAGATAGGTAGACTTCCAGAAAGTAGATCTTATTGAAGAAATTGACAGCTTTGTGTGTGAGTTGAAAGCAGGAGCAAATATATGAAGAATTGGAAAGAAAGGCAGAAGAGCGCAGTGCAGAGAACCTTGTGATTAAGGATGTTGTCAATACATTCTGACAGTCGGCATGTTCTGGGATTTGAGATATTTCAAATAAAGATGCTATCTCACAAGGAAAAAAAAATCAACAGAGATCTAATGACTCTATCTCAAGGATTGTTTTATTTTACCTCATTTTTTGTTTCCTTATCTCGGGTAGCATTAGGATTTTAAAGTTGACAGATAAAGTGTTTGGCATTCTTTTTCTAAAGATCACTGAAAATGAACTGGAAGAGTAGAGGGTCTGCTTTTATGACAGCGCAAGAAGACATTTGACGTTAATATCTAAAGCCATATGACAGTACAAACACCAACATTCTATAAGAGCAAAATACGGCAAGTCAAAGCACCATAAGTGAGTACACCTTTCACTGATCTCATTTCAGTGAACTGAAATCTTATCAGTGGCTATTGGTTATGGCAATTTGCATATCAGGATTTCATAATTTGCACTGTTTTATGTAACAACCCATAGTCTGACTGGAAAGGCTGAGGAAAACAAAAGCTCTAATCTGGCCTAAGGTAAACAGTAAATGTTCTCCCTAGAATAAGGTGACCAGATTTTTAAAATGAAATCCGGGGACATTTTTTTTTTACTAGTAATGACGGCAACCAGCGACTCAATGCCCGTCGCTGCCACCGCCAGCCTCACAGCCTGTCAAGTCTTATGCCGTGTACACATGATCGGTTTTACCGATGAAAACAGTCCGATGGACTTGTCTCATCGGACAAACCGATTGTGTATGGGCCCCGTCGGTCTTTTTTCCATCGGTGAGAAAAAATAGAACATGTTTTAAATTTATCCGATGGGAAAAAAAACTATAGCAAATTCCGATCGTCTGTGTGGAACTCCATCGGACAAAAAAAACTCACACATGTTTAGAATCAAGTCGACACATGCTCAGAAGCATTGAACTTAATTTTTCTCAGCTTTCGGAGTGTTTTACATCACGGAGTTTGGGACGGTCGGATTTTTGACTGATGGTGTGTAGGCAAGACTGATGGAAGTCAGCTTCATCGGATTTCCGATGGAAAAATCCATCGGATTAGAATCCATAGGAAATCCGACCATGTGTACAGGGCTTTACTCTCTGGGCCCCGGCTACTACTGGGTGGGGAGCGGAGGAAGATCACTCCACCAGGGAAGGCAAGGAGATAAGCAGGCAGGCGGCTGGCTGGGACTTCAGCCAAGGCAGAAGAACATGCGAGAGGAGCTTAATGGGCATGCACCCAAAACTGAAGAAATATTTCCTCCACTCCAACCAGCACATGATCATCAGAAATGGGCACAGATAATGGAGAATACACCCCCTTAAGCTAGTAGGAGCGTCAAATTGGGGGTGTGTAATTCAGATTTTTTTTTTTATTCTGCACTGACTGTCTTTGAAATGGCCCCAGCCCCTGTTCAAATCCAAGCCGGGGAGAAAACGGGGACAGACTTGGTCCAGGAACAGTGTCCTCAATCCGGGGACTGTCCCCGGAAACTGGGGATGTCTGGTCACCCTACCCTAGAAGTTAAATGGGTCAGATATAAAGAGCAGGCACCTAGCGGTACCTCAAATTGACTGCAGCAGTCTCAAAATTCCTTCACAGATGCTGAAACCTGTCCTTCCCTTACTGCATCATGTGCATTCCATAGGCTAGTGAAGTGGCCCATCATGGGTCAGTTGAAATGTCTGAGGAGTGGAAGATAACATTAAAGTTGTTGTAAACTTCAGACATGAAAGATGAACAAAGCACATCCCTCTATAGTGTGTACTTGTCTCAATTGAGAGCACTAAGTTTAATTTCTGTTTGCCATTTTGCTCTTCTGCTATCAGCATAAATCACTTCTAAAAAGTTTTCCTGACACCAAGAGAAAAAAAGGAGACAGGGGAGGGATCCCCAGCTTATTGACAGCCTCATCTCTGTTCCTGTGTGCTGTGTGAAGAGGGGTGTGTCCCTTCTCACCAATCAGCTCTCAGACAGCTCTCTTTACTGAGTTTTGCAGAGTGTGACTTCAGCTCCCTGCCCCCTTTTTCTGAACTCTCTGACAAGATTTAAATATTCAGCACTTTGAATAAATGTAGAGAAGAGAAGACAAATAAACAGGTACAACTTATGTAGGAGGATTTGTTTAATCTATGTGTATCACCTGAGGATAATCCCTTCACTGGGTATATGTAAGGTGTTACAACCACTTTAACCACTAGATCAGCTCACCTGTATGTCGGTCCATGCAAGGAGGATAGAGGGTGCAATTCCCCATTCTGTCAGATGAAATGACAGAGATCTACTGTTCTGAGTGTTCGGGAACAGTGATCTCTGTCATGTTCCAGTAAGCCCATCCCCTCTACAGTTAGAACACACCTAGGGAGCACACATAACCCCTTGATCACCCCCTAGTGTTAACTCCTTCCCTGCCAGTGTCATTTTTAGATTGATCACTGCATTTTTATAGCACTGATCAATGTAATAATGTCACTGGTCACCAAAAAGTGTAATTTGTGTTCAGACTTGTCCACCGCAATCCCACTAAAAATCGCAGATCGCCGCCATTACCAGTAAAAACAATAAAAAAATTAAAAGTCCCTAAATCTATCCCGTAGTTTGTAGACACGATAACTTTTGTGCAAACTAATCAATATACGCCTATTGCGATTTTATTTTACCAAAAATATGTAGAAGAATATATATCGACCTAAACTTATAAATAAATTTAAAAAAATATATTTTTTTGGGATGTTTTATAGCAGAAAGTAAAAAAATTTTTTTTTTTTTTAATTGTCTGTCTTTTTTTGTTTATATAGCAAAAAATAAAAACCGCAGGGGTGATCAAATACCACCAAAAGAAATCTCTATTTGTGGATAAAAAAGGACGTCAATTTTGTTTGGGTACAGCATTCCACGGCTGTGCAATTATCAGTTAAAGTGAAGCAGTGCCGTATCGCAAAAAATGCCCTGGTCATTAAGGGGGCAAATCCTCCCAGGGCTGAAGTGGTTAAAGCAATTGTAAACAATCACCTTGTAAAACAACTCATTCAGTTCAAAATAAAATTGAAAGGAAAAATATTTTTTGTATAGATATATATTTTTTTATAAATACAAATTTTCCCTTGTTATAAGTGATCACATTCCCCCCTCTGTTCTCAGCCGCATAAGAGCTGGGGGAGGAAAGGCAGCAGTACACTGAGCTTCCCAGTGAATGGCTGTGCAGCGGGGGGGTGTCAGGACAAGTCTAATTATGGTGGAGAGCATACTGAGATGCCAGCATAGTTAGAGAACTGACCACACAGTGTGCTCTCCTGCCTAGTGTTGTCAGTTTTTAATAGGAAAGCATTAAGACTAGTACAAGTCTCATACAAGTACATGATACAGCAGGAACATATCGAAAATATGAAGTTTTGGGGTAACAAACACTTTCAATTGGTTGTAAACCCTTACATACCACTTTTACCTACAGGTAAGCCTTTAATAAGGCTTACCTGTAGGTACTGGAAATATCTCCTAAACCTGCACAGTTTACCACATGCGCACTGAAGAAAGGGCACAATCATGACGTTTCTACAGGGCCCGTGCCGTGACCGTTGGCCCCGGAAGGAAGAGTGGTGAAGATGGACGTGGCCACCAGAGGGGACATCAGGGACATCGCTGCCTTCGTTTGCAGGTAAGTGGCACATAATGGGCTAGTATGCAACGCAATTTACTTTGCAGGGAACAAAAGTGATGCTCGTCGCATCACTGGGGACCCGATTCGCATTCCCGGCGGCCGCGATGTCCGCCGGGCACCCGCGATTGCTCATCACAGAGCAGGAACGTGGATCTGTGTGTGTAAACACACAGATCCACGTCCTGTCAGGAGAGAGGAGAACTGATCGTAGTCCTGTCAGGGGAGAGGAGAACTGATCGTATGTTCCTTGTATATAGGAACACCGATTGGTCTCCTCCCCTCATCAGTCCCCTCCCCCCACAGTTAGAATCACTCCCTAGGACACACATTTAACCCCTTGATCGCCCCCTAGTGTTAACCCCTTCCCTGCCAGTGAAATTTATACAGTAATCAGTGCATTTTTATAGCACTGATCGCTTTACAGATTTCAATGGTCCCAAAATAGTGTCAAAAGTGTCCCATATGTCCGCCACAATGTCACAGTCATGATAAAAATCGCCATTAGTAGTAAAACAAATTATAATAATAAAAATGCCATAATTCTATCCCCTATTTTGTAGACACTATAACTTTTTTGCAAACCAATCAATATACTGTACGCTTATTGCGATTTTTTTTTTTTTTTTTACCAAAAATATGTAGAAGAATATATATCAGCCTAAACTGAGGAAAAAAATTGTTTTAAAAAAAAATTGGGATATTTATTATAGCAATTAGTAATAAATATAATTTTTTTTCAAAATTGACGCTCTTTTTTTGTTTATAGCGCAAAAAATAAGAAACGCAGAGGTGATCAAATACCACCAAAAGAAATCTGTATTTGAGGGGGAAAAAAATGATCAAAATTTAATTTGGGTGCAGCTTCGCATGACTGCACAATTGTCATCCAAAGCGTGACAGTGCTGACAGCTGAAAATTGGGGGTGAAAATGACAGGTATTGAAGTGGTTAAAATATGTTATCTTTTTCCTGTTTTCCCAATTTACTTTATATTTTAAAGCACATTTTAAATTATTTTAAAGGATAAAAATGAAGCTCTCACCTCATACATTTTCAGAACAATATGGTCCCCTAGTGCTACCCAGGGCACCAGTTCTAGTCTCTCCACATCCTGGTTATGGACCATCATTCCATAATGCAGTATCTGGGAACAAGTGACCTATGAGCAGGTGGGGGTAGGCTATGTCTAGGAATAAGCACACTGCAGTAGGGCAGCGGACAGCCAAATGGGGCCTGGCTATGATATAGTTATTGGATAACATATTATGACTCTGCCATCAGTAATTAGCTGAAGGACCCATTCTGATCATACACAAAACAATATACTGTATGTAAAGATCAGTATAGGTTTCATCATTTAAAATTTTCTTTAACTAGGAAATAGTTGCCTAACAAAACATAAAAAAGATGTTTTGCCAAATGTGATTGGATTTTCCACTGAGTCTGATCATTACTAGGGATGAGCCAAACACCACCCGGTTCGGTTCGCACCAGAACCTGCGAACGGACCGAAAGTTCCCGCAAACTTTAGAACCCTATTAAATACAATGGACTCGAACGTTTGAAATCAAAAGTGCTAATTATCAAGGCTAATATGCAAGTTATTGTCCTAAAAAGTGTTTGGGGACCCGGGTGCTGCCCCAGGGGACATGTATCAATGCAAAAAAAAGTTTTAAAAACTGCAGTTTTTTTCGGGAGCAGTGATTTTAATGATGCTTAAAGTGAAAAAAAAGTGAAATATTCCTTTAAACATCGTACCTGGGGGGTGTCTAAAGTATGTCTGTGAAGTGGCACGTGTTTCCCGTGTTTAGAACTGCCCCTGCACAAAATGAAATTTCTAAAGGAAAAAAAGTAATTTAAAACTGCTTGCGGCTTTAATGTAATGTCTGGTCCCGGCAATATGGATGAAAATCATTGAGAAAAATGGCATGGGTACCCCCCCTCCCCCCCCAGCCCACTACCAGCCCCTTTGGGTCTTGTATGGATATTAAGGGGAACCCCGCACCCAAATTTAAAAAAGGCCCTATATACTCTGAACAGCAGTATACAGGCGGTGCAAACAAGACAGGGACTGTAGGTTTGTTCTTAAGTAGAATCTGTTTGTAATTTGGAACAGTTAAATTTTTTAAGTGTAGCTCCAGCCAAAAAATCTATTTTTAAACTTTTTGGAAAACATAGGGATTAGGGAAGGCTTATCACCCCTGTAACATTTGTTTTGCTGTCTGTGCACCTGTTCATAACATTTCACCTCACTTTCCATCCCAATGACAAATGTTTTTAGAAAATGTGGGTTTTTTATTGAAACAAGGATTGGTGATAAAGCATCAGTGGAGAGGAGACACCCTTTTCCCATATTAACTCTTACAGGAGAGAATTTGCCTTCCTAGGGGTAGATTTCCTCTCACTTCCTGTTGTCTCCTTCTGTTTGCAAGTAGGAGTCGTTTGTAAGTTGGATGTTTGAAAGTAGGGGCCTGCCGTATATACTCTGCAGAAATTTGGCCCTTAGGTCTTGGTGTTGCCACACTACTGTAAGCCCTCACAGTTACTCTTGGTGGGCGCTGGAACGCCCTGCTGTAAACTATTAGATCAAGAATTTTATTTACATGCCATTGTTGAACAGTGGTAGGAAAAATTGGGCCTTTGGTAGTGGTGGTGGTGCTGGTGTCACAACACTGTAAGTCCTCAAAGTTACTCTTTGTGGGGGCGCAGGAATGGTCCCAGCTGTGAAATATTAGATCAAGAATTGTAATTAGATGCCCCTGTTGAACAGGGGCTGAAAAATTGGGCCTTTGGTGGTGGTGGTGTTGCCACAACACTGTAAGTCCTCACAGTTACTCTTGGTGGGTGCAGGAATGGGCCCAGCTGTGTGAAATATTAGATCAAGAATTGTAATTACATGACATTGTTGAACAGTGGTAGGAAAAATTGGGCCTTTGGTGGTGGTGGTGGTGCTGGTGCCACAACACTGTAAGTCCTCACAGTTACTCTTGGTTGGGCGCAGGAATGGGCCCAGCTGTGAAATATTAGATCACGAATTGTAATCACATGCCCCTGTTAAACAGGGGCTGAAAAATTGGACCTTAGGCACTGGTGCTGGTGCCACAACACTGCAACCCCTCACAGATACTGTAGTTGGAGCACAGCAATGAGCCCTGCTGCAAAGCATTGCATCAAAAATTGTAAATACAGGCACCTGTTAAACAGGGGCTGAAAAATTGGGCCTTAGCCACTGGTGGTGGTGCCCAGAACCAAAAATGTTCTTTCCAGCTATCAGCATGATTATTGAGGAGGAAGAGGATAGTCACTCAGCATAACAGGATAGTCACTCAGCATCAGCATAGGCAGTCTTGAAGGGATCTGACATTTCCCTAAAAAAAATTCAGTTACATCAGCATCAAGTGCTTGGTAGCTGGTGGTGATCCAAGACTGATTCATTTTTATGAAGGTTAGTCGATCGACCGAGTCGGTGGACAGGCGCACCCTGTGATCGGTTACAAAGCCTCCAGCAGCACTGAAAGAACGCTGGATGCAGGACAGACCAGTACCTCAATTGCATACTGTGCAAGCTCTGGCCTGTTATCCATCCTCAAGACCCAGTAACCCAGAGGATTTTCGATGGGAAAGGTGTCCAAGTCTGATCTTGCCCCTAGGTATTCCTGCACCATGTAAACCAGACGCTGGCGATGGTTGCTGGAAGCGATCATACCTTGGGGCTGCGTACTAAAAAATTGTCTGAACGCATCTTTCAGACGGCCACCTTCTCCGCTGCTCCTTCTTTGACTGACCGAAGCCTCAGCAACACGTTGTCCAGGACCAGGAATTTGTAACCTCCCAGTCTCTGGGAACGCGTTGCACAGACCTTTCTGCAAGGCCTCCCGTAGATGCTTCATCCTCTGCTCCCTCTGCAACGGCAAGATAAGGTCCACAACCTTACCCTTGTAACGTGGATCAAAGAGGGTTGCCAGCCAGTAACGATCTCTCTCCTCGAATACGAGGATTCTTCTGCAGGCTTTGCAGGATCAGGGAGGCCATGCAGCGTAGGTTTGCTGAGGCATTTGGTCCGGAGTCCTCTGGGTCACTCAGGACGACATGATCCGAAGCCACCTCCTCCCAGACACGTACAAGTCCATGGCTTTCTGGGGACTGTAAATGATTCGTTGAAGACTGCTGCTTATGCTGAGTGCTAGGCTCCACCTCCATGCTGACACAGTCCTCCTCCTCGTCCTCTTCCTGTGTGATCGGCGGACCCGCAGAAACACTGTCTGGATAAATGGGGCCTTGAGAGGTAAGGAAGTCCTTCTCTTCCTGCCTCTGTTCTGCCTCAAGTGCCCTGTCCATTATTCCATGCAGCGTGTGCTCCAACAGGTGGACAAGAGGGACAGTGTCAGTGTCATTGATGGCCCTCTGCTGCGTGTGCAGCCGTTGCAGTATGGCCAACGTAGAGTTCCACCTGGTGGGCATGTCACAGATTAGGCGGTTCTTGGGCAGGTTGTATTCCTTTTGCAGGTCAGCCAGCCGAGCACTGGCATTATATGACCGGCGGAAATGCCCACAGAGTTTTCTGGCCTGCTTCAAGACCTCCTGTAAGCCCGGGTACCTGCCCAAGAACCGCTGCACCACCAAGTTAAGGACATGAGCCAAACAGGGCACATGGGTCAGTTGTCCCTGTCGGAGGGCAGAGAGGAGGTTGGTGCCATTGTCGCAAACCACCTTTCCTGGCTTAAGCTGGCGTGGCGTCAACCACCTCTGAGCCTGCCCCTGCAGAGCTGACAGAATCTCTGCCCCAGTGTGGCTCCTGCCCCCCAAGCACACCAGCTCAAGCACTGCATGGCATCTTTTTGCCTGCGTACTTGCGTAGCCCATTGAACGCCTACGGAGCACCGCTGGTTCCGAGGACAAAGCACAGGAAGAGGCCATGGAGGAAGAAGAAGAGGAGGGGGTGGAGTAGAGAGGTGTGTCAGAATCACCAGTAGTAACATTTTGGAGGCGTGGTGGCGGAACAACCTCCAACACTACTGCACCCTGTCCTGCATCTTTCCCAGCTGCCAGCAGTGTCACCCAGTGCGCCGTGAAAGATAGGTAACGTCCCTGTCATGCCTGCTGGACCATGAGTCAGCGGTAATATGCACCTTACCGCTGACCGCCCTGTCCAGCGAGGCCAAGACATTGCCTTCCACATGCCGGTAGAGAGCTGGAATCGCCTTCCGTGAAAAAAAGTGGCGTTTGAGAACCTGCCACTGAGGAACCGCACATTCCACAAACTCACAGAAGGGGGCAGAGTCTACCAACTGAAAAGGCAGTTGAAGTGCGAGCAATTTAGCCAAGCTAGCATTCAACCGCTGGGCATGTGGATGGCTGGGAGCGAACTTATTTTGGCGGTGCAGCAGCTGGGACAGGAGTTTCAAGATGGTAGTGCAGAAGCCGAGTGCCACAAGCAGAACTCCGGCTACAAGAAAGACATTGCTGTACTCCAAGGACTAGAAAGTATGTTGTTTTTCCATATGATACAGGGGCAGTTTTTAGGCTGCATTTAGCTTTGATAGGCAGGGGTAAGGTTCTCTTTATTGTGTGTTACATTAAGGCAGACCATTCATTACTAGCTAGAGGCACACTCCTGCATGTCTCTTGTGAATTGACTTTCTAAAAATTTTTTTGCTAAAAGTAACTGGATTGATTCACAAAATTGTCAACATCTTACTAGTTATGTATTTTGCCACATATCTTCTGCATTGAAACAATTTCACTAAAATGAAATATAAGAGCTCCCTACTAATTCACCTCCTAATCATTGTAAGTTAGTGTGTACCTGCATCATGAAGCAGTCTCAACACTATAGACTGTTTCACAGAATACACAAGACCATGCTTATGGGAGACTTAATGGCTTCCTTACATGAGAAAAAGGACAACAAGTTTGGTCTACCCGGTACATGTGGATTAAGTTTACCAACAAACTTGACTACCAGGCAATGCAGCTTGAAAGAACAGGCAAAACAAGAGAGACTAGCCCAAGGTTTGTAGCCAGGTGGGATCTGACGTCACCTATATCCCTCTAAAGCTGGTACTTAGGGATGAGCCGAACACCCCCCGGTTCGTTTCGCATCCAGAACATGAGAACGGACCGAAAGTTTGCGCAAACTTTCGAACGCCGTTAAAGTCTATGGGATTTGAACGTGAGAAATCAAAAGTGCGAATTTTAAAGGCTAATATGCAAATTATTGTCCTAAAAAGGGTTTAGGGACCCGGGTCCTGTCCCAGGGTACATGTATCAATTAAAAAAAAGTTGAAAAAAATGCAGTTTTTTCAGGAGCAGTGATTTTAATGAAGCTTAAAGTGAAAAAATAAAAGTGAAATATTCCTTTAAATATCGTGCCTGGGGGGTGTCTATAGTATGCCTGTAAAGTGGCGCGTGTTTCCCGTGTTTAAAACTGTCCCTGCACAAAATGACATTTCTAAAGGAATAAAAGTCATTTAAAACTGCTTCCGGCTTTAATGTAATGTCTGGTCCCGGCAATATGGATGAAAATCATTGAGAAAAACGGCATGGGTACCCCCCCCCAGCCCATTACCAGCCCATTTGGGTCTTGTATGGATATTAAGGGAAACCCCACACCCAAATTAAAAAAAGGAAAGGCGTGGGGACCCCAGGCCCTATATACTCTGAACAGCAGTATACAGGCGTTGCAAACAAGACAGGGACTGTAGGTTTGTTCTTAAGTAGAATCTGTTTGTAATTTTGAACTGGTACATTTTTAAAGTGTAGCTCCAGCCAAAAAATCTATTTTTAAGCTTTTTGGAAAACATAGGGAAGGGTTATCACCCCTGTAACATTCGTTTTGCTGTCTGTGCACCTGTTCAGAACATTTCACCTCACTTTCTGTCCCAATGACAATTGGATTTCGAAAATTTGGGTTTTTTAGGGAAACAAGGATTGGTAATAAAGCATCAGTGGAGAGGAGACATGTTTTTCCCATATTAACGCTTACAGGGGAGAATTTCCCTTCCTAGGGGTAGATTTCCTCTCACTTCCTGTTGTCTCCCTCCGTTTGTAAGTAGGAGTCAATTGAAAGTCGGATGTTTGAAAGTAGGGGCCTGCCCTATGTACTCTGCAGAAATTTGGGCCTTAGGTGTTGGTGTTGCCACAATACTGTAAGCCCTCACAGTTACTCTTGGTGGGCGCAGGAATGGGCCCTGCTGTGAAATATTAGATCAAGAATTGTAATTACATGCCCCTGTTGAACAGTGGCAGAAAAATTGGGCCTTTGGTGGTGGTGGTGCTAGTGCCACAACACTGTAAGTCCTCACAGTTACTCTTGGTGGGCGCTGGAAAGGGCCCTGCTGTGAAATATTATATCAAGAATTGTAATTACATGCCCCTGTTGAACAGGGGCAGAAAAATTGGGCCTTTGGTGGTAGTGGTGGTGGTGGTGGTCTGCGCCCCCCTAACCTGCGGACTTTTAGCGCTCCCTGAGTCGCTTCCTTTCCTACAATAGTATTTCCTACACTGACCACTACACTAACCTATCCGATTGCTACACCGACCAACATGATTCCTTCGCCGACCACTACACTGACCAACCTGATTCCTATCCTGCCCATCCCACTACACTACAATGTCCACTAAACTGCACTACACTACACTGCCAACTTAACCCCACTACACTGCCCACCCCACCACACTGCCCACTAAACTACACTCCACCACACTGCCCACTAAACTCCACTACACTGCCCACTAAACTCCACCACACTGCCCACTAAACTCCACTACACTACACTGCCCACCCCGCTACACTGCCCACTAAAATCCACTACACTACACCACACTGCCCACTAAACTCCACTACACTACACTGCCCATAAACTCCACCCCACTACACTGCCCACTAAACTCCACTACACTGCCCACCCCACTACACTGCCTACTAAAACTCCACTACACTGCCCACCCCACTACACTGCCCACTAAACTCCACTACACTGCTCACCCCACTACACTGCCCACTAAACTCCACTACACTGCCCACCCCACTACACTGTCCACTAAACTCCACTACACTGCCCACCCCATTACACTGTCCACTAAACTCCACTACACTGCCCACCCCACTACACTACACTGCCCACCCCACTACACTACACTGCCCACTAAACTCCACTACACTGCCCACCCCACTACACTGCCCATCCCACTACACTACACTACCCACCACACTATACTGCCCACCCCACTACACTACACTACGCTGCCTACCCCACTACACTACACTGCCTATTAGGGATGAGCTTCGAGTTTGAGTCGAACTCATGATCGACTCGAACATTGCCCGTTCGCCCGTTCGCCGAACAACGAACAATTTGGGGTGTTCGCGGCAAATTCGAAAAGTCTATGGGAGAAATCTAAAGTGCTAATTATAAAGACTTATATGCAAGTTATTGTCCTAAAAAGTGTTTGGGGACCTGGGTCCTGCCCCAGGGGACATGTATCAATGCAAAAAAAAGTTTTCAAAACGGCCGTTTTTTTTAGGAGTAGTGATTTTAATAATGCTTAAAATAAAAGTGAAATATTCCTTTAAATTTCGTACCTGGGGGGTGTGTATGATATGCATGTAAAGTGGCGCATGTTTCCCGTGCTTAGAACTGTCCCTGCACAAAGTGTAATTTTTGAAGGAAAAAAAGTCATTTAAAACTCACTCGCGGCTATAATGAATTGTCGGCTTTTATCAATACATAGAAAAGTCATTGATAAAAAAAAAAAAAAAAGTGTGGGGGTTCCCCCAAATTCAATTACCAGGCCCTTTAGGTCTGGAATGGATATTAAGGGGAACCCCGCCACAAATTTAAAAAAAAATGGCGTGGGGTTCCCCCTAAATATCCATACCAGGCCCTTGAGATCTGGCATGGATTTTAAGGGGAACTCCACCCCAAATTTAAAAAAAAATGGCATGGAGTCCCCCCAAAAATCCATACCAGACCCTTATCCGAGCACGCAACCTGGCCGGCCGCAGGGGAACAGGGGGGGGGAAGAGAGAGCGGCCCCCCCTCCCTCCTGAATCGTACCAGGCCACATGCCCTCAACATGGGGAGGATGTCCCCATGTTGATGGGGACAAGGGCCTCATCCCCACAACCCTTGCCCGGTGGTTGTGGGGGTCTGCGGGCGGGGGGCTTATCGGAATCTGGAAGACCCCTTTAACCAAGGGGACCCCCAGATCCCGGCCCCCCCTATGTGAATTGGTAAGGGGTACATTGTACCCCTACCATTTCACGAAGAAAGTGTCAAAAAATTTAAATAAAAACACACACACCTTGGAAAAGTCCTTTATTAAAAAAAATAATAATAATAAAAAAAAAAACATTCCAGCGATGAAATCCAGTGTCCCGCGGCGATCCCGATGTCCAGCGCTGTCTGTCACTGGTTGTGCCTGTGCGGACCTGATGGGGAACTTCCTCCGCTGTGTTTTAAATGTATAGACCCGCCCCTTCTAAAGTTCCCCATCAGGTCCGCTCAGCGGACCAGATGCGGAACGAGAGAAGGGGCGGGTCTATTCATGTATTACACAGCGAACGAAGTTCCCCATCAGGTCCGCCCCCTCGGTATGTCCGACCCCGCCTACGTCATTGGCCTGAGCGGGAAACTTCCTTCACTGTGTAAATTTAAATTTACATAGTGAAGGAAGTTCCCCGCTCAGGCCAATGACATAGGCGGGGTCGGACATACCGAGGGGGCGGACCTGATGGGGAACTTCTCTCACTTTTTAATACATGAATAGACCCGCCCCTTCTCATGTTCCGCATCTGGTCCGCTGAGCGGACCTGATGGGGACATTTAGAAGGGGCGGGTCTATACATTTAAAACACAGCGGAGGAAGTTCCCCATCAGGTCCCCGCAGGCACAACCAATGACGGACAGCGCTGGACATCGGGATCACCGCGGGACACTGGATTTCATCGCTGGAATGTTTTTTTTTTATTATTATTTTTTTATTTTTTAATAAAGGACTTTTTCAAGGTGTTTGTGTGTATTTATTTACATTTTTTGACACTTTCTTCGTGAAATGGTAGGGGTACAATGTACCCCTTACCAATTCACATAGGGGGGCAGGATCTGGGGGTCCCCTTTGTTAAAGGGGTCTTCCAGATTCCGATAAGCCCCCCGCCCGCAGACCCCCACAACCACCGGGCAAGGGTTGTGGGGATGAGGCCCTTGTCCCCATCAACATGGGGAAATCCTCCCCATGTTGAGGGCATGTGGCCTGGTACAGTTCAGGAGGGAGGGGGGGCGCTCTCTCGTCCCCCCCTCTTCCCCTGCGGCTGGCCAGGTTGCGTGCTCAGATAAGGGTCTGGCATGGATTTTTGGGGGGACTCCACGCCATTTTTTTTTAAATTTGGGGTGAAGTTCCCCTTAAAATCCATGCCAGATCTCAAGGGCCTGGTATGGATATTTAGGGGGAACCCCACACCATTTTTTTTTAAATTTGCGGCGGGTTTCCCCTTAATATCCATTCCAGACCTAAAGGGCCTGGTAATTGAATTTGGGGGAACCCCCACGCTTTTTTTTTAGTTTTTATCAATGACTTTTCTATGTATTGATAAAAGCCGACAATTCATTATAGCCGCGAGTGAGTTTTAAATGACTTTTTTTCCTTCAAAAATGACACTTTGTGCAGTGACAGTTCTAAGCACGGGAAACATGCGCCACTTTACATGCATATCATACACACCCCCCGGGTACGAAATTTAAAGGAATATTTCACTTTTATTGTTTCATTTTAAGCATTATTAAAATCACCGCTCCCGTAAAAACGTCTATTTTTTAAACCTTTTTTTGCATTGATACATGTCCCCTGGGGCAGGACCCAGGTCCCCAAACACTTTTTAGGACAATAACTTGCATATTAGCCTTTATAATTAGCACTTTAGATTTCGAACGTTCAAGTCCATTGTATTTAATAGGGTTCTAAAGTTTGCGCGAACATTTTGTCTGTTCGCAGGTTCTGGTGCGAACCGAACAGGGGGGTGTTTGGCGCATCCCTGTTGCCTACCCCACTACACTGTTCACTAAACTTCACTACTCTACACTACCCACCCCACTACACAACAATGCCCACCCCACTACACTACAATGCCCACCCCACTTACACTACAATGTCCACCCCACTTACACTACACTGCCCACCCCACTACACTAAAATGCCCACCCCACTTACACTACAATGTCCACCCCAATACGCTACATTGCCCACCCCACTACACTGTCCACTAAACTTCACTACTCTACACTGCCCACCCCACCCCACTACACTGCCCACCCCACTACAATGCCCATCCCACTACACTACAATGCTCACCCCACTCCACTGCCTACCCCACTACACTACAATGTCCACCCCACTACACTACAATGCCCCACCCCACTACACTGCCTACCCCACTGCACTACAATGCCCACCCCACACCCCACTTACACTACAATGCCCACCCACTACACTACAATGCCCACCCCACTACACTACAATGCCCACCCAACTTACACTACAATGTCCACCCCACTACACTACACTGCCCACCCCACTACACTACACTGCCCACCCCACTTACACTACAATGCCCACCCCACTTACACTAAAATGCCCACCCCACTACACTGCCTACCCCACTACACTACAATGTCCACCCCACTACACTTCACTACAATGCCCACCCCACACCCCACTTACACTACAATGCCCACCCCACTTACACTACAATACCCACCACACTACACTGTCTACCCCACTACACTACAATGCTCACCCCACTTACACTACAATGTCCACCTCACTACACTACACTGCCCGCCCCACTACACTACAATGTCCACCCCACTTACACTACAAAGCCCACCCCACTTACACTAAAATGCCCACCCCACTACACTGCCTACCCCACTACACTACAATGCCCACCCCACTACACTGCACTACAAAGCCCACCCACACCCCACTTACACTACAATGCCCACCCCACTTACACTACAATGCCCACCCCACTATGCTACAATGCCCACCCTACTACACTGTCCACTAAACTTCACTACTCTACACTTCCCACCCCACTACACTACACTGCCCACCCCACTACACTGCCTACCCCACTACAATGCCCACCCCACTACAATGCCCACCCCATTACACTACAGTTCCCACCCCACTACACTACAATGCCCACCCCACACCCCACTTACACTACAATGCCCACCCCACTAACACTACAATGTCCACCCCACTACACTGCCCACCCCACTACACTACACTGCCTACCCCACTACACTACAATGCCCACCCCACACCCCACTTACATTACAATGCCCACCCCACTACACTACAATGCCCACCAACTACACTACACACCCCACTTACACTACAATGCCCACCCCACTTACACTACAATGCCCACCCCACTACGCTACAATGCCCACCCCACTACACTGTCCACTAAACTTCACTACTCTACACTGCCCACCCCACTACACTACACTGCCCACCCCACTACAATGCCCACCCCACTACACTACAATGCCCACCCCACTACACTACAATGCCCATTACACTACAATGCCCACCCCACTACACTGCAATGCCCACCCCACTACACTGCCTACCCCACTACACTACATGGCCCACCCACACCCCACTTACACTACAATGCCTACCCCACTTACACTACAATGCCCACCCCACTTACACTACAATGCCCACCCCACTACGCTACAATGCCCACCCCACTACACTGTCCACTAAACTTCACTACTCTACACTGCCCACCCCACTACACTACACTGCCCACCCCACTACAATGCCCACCGCACTACAATACAATGCCCACCCCACTACACTACAATGCCCATTACACTACAATGCCCACCCCACTACACTGCAATGCCCACCCCACTACACTGTCTACCCCACTACACTACAATGCTCACCCCACTTACACTACAATGTCCACCTCACTACACTACACTGCCCGCCCCACTACACTACAATGTCCACCCCACTTACACTACAAAGCCCACCCCACTTACACTAAAATGCCCACCCACTACACTGCCTACCCCACTACACTACAATGCCCACCCCACTACACTGCACTACAAAGCCCACCCACACCCCACTTACACTACAATGCCCACCCCACTTACACTACAATGCCCACCCCACTACGCTACAATGGCCACCCTACTACACTGTCCACTAAACTTCACTACTCTACACTGCCCACCCCACTACACTACACTGCCCACCCCACTACACTGCCTACCCCACTACAATGCCCACCCCATTACACTACAATTCCCACCCCACTACACTACAATGCCCACCCCACACCCCACTTACACTACAATGCCCACCCCACTAACACTACAATGTCCACCCCACTACACTGCCCACCCCACTACACTACACTGCCTACCCCACTACACTACAATGCCCACCCCACACCCCACTTACATTACAATGCCCACCCCACTACACTACAATGCCCACCAACTACACTACACACCCCACTTACACTACAATGCCCACCCCACTTACACTACAATGCCCACCCCACTACGCTACAATGCCCACCCCACTACACTGTCCACTAAACTTCACTACTCTACACTGCCCACCCCACTACACTACACTGCCCACCCCACTACAATGCCCACCCCACTACACTACAATGCCCACCCCACTACACTACAATGCCCATTACACTACAATGCCCACCCCACTACACTGCAATGCCCACCCCACTACACTGCCTACCCCACTACACTACATGGCCCACCCACACCCCACTTACACTACAATGCCTACCCCACTTACACTACAATGCCCACCCCACTTACACTACAATGCCCACCCCACTACGCTACAATGCCCACCCCACTACACTGTCCACTAAACTTCACTACTCTACACTGCCCACCCCACTACACTACACTGCCCACCCCACTACAATGCCCACCACACTACAATACAATGCCCACCCCACTACACTACAATGCCCACCCCACTACACTGCAATGCCCACCCCACTACACTGCCTACCCCACTACACTACAATGCCCACCCCACTACACTGCCTACCCCACTACACTACAATGCCCACCCCACACCCCACTTACACTACAATGCCCACCCCACTAACACTACAATGCCCACCCCATTACACTACACACACCACTTACACTACACTGCCCACCCCACTTACACTACACTGCCCACCCCACTTACACTACACTGCCCACCCCATACATTACATAGCAGGATTAATTTAACCATTTAACCCCTTATATGCTGAAAGCCCTGTGGATACACCATGAAGCTCAGTAAATTATTACTCCGATTCCTGCAGCAGGAGGGGGGCTTGGAATGGGCTTTTGGCATGTAACTGTCTGTACTGTGTGTGCTTGTTGGCTGGCAATGGCAGTGCACTAACAAGTGGCATGGCGTGGGTGGTGTGACTCTAACTAACTGGCTGCTGCTGACCGGCGGCTGCTCCCATGATCTGAGATGGCTCCCAGCCTCCCTCACAGGCTCACTCGTGACTCACCTCCTTTTTCTGTTGTCCATCGGTATGCCACACTGCCGAGTGCCAGATGAAGTCCACTGCATACTTCCAGATCAGGCGCGCTTAGGAGGAAGGGTGGAGGAGAAGATGGCAGCGGCTTACAGAAGTGCGGGCGGGACTCCTCCAGGAGCAGCCTTCGCGCATGCGCCGCCCGTGTTCAAGGACTGGCCAGCGGCGCCGCAGCACATGACCACATTCGCCCAGTCACAGGGCGCCGGCTGGCACAACATGGCGGCCGGGACACAGTGACACAGGGACCGGGGTCACAGAATTGAGAAGTGACAGAAACTAACTGGTGCAGGATTTTGCGTCCCCCCCAATGTTGCGCCCTGCCCCCCCACGCTACGCCTTTGGGTGGTGGTGTTGCCACAACACTGTAAGCCCTCACAGTTACTCTTGGTGGGCGCAGGAACGGGCCCTGCTGTGAAATATTAGATCAAGAATTGTAATTACATGCCCCTGTTGAACAGGGGCAGAAAAATTGGGCTTTAGGCACTGGTGCTGCTGCCACAACACTGCAACCCCTCACAGATACTATAGTTGGAGCGCAGGAATGAGCCCTGCTGCAAAGTATTACAGCAAAAAAATTTATTACACGCCCCTGTTAAACAGGGGCAGAAAAATTGGGCCTTAGGCACTGGTGCCACAACACTGCAACCCCTCACAGATACTATAGTTGGAGCGCAGGAATGAGCCCTGATGCAAAGTATTACAGCAAAAATTGTATTTACACGCCCCTGTTAAACAGGGGCAAAAAAATTGGGCCTTAGGCACTGGTGCTTGTGCCACAACACTGCAACCCCTCACAGATACTCTAGTTGGAGCACAGGAATGAGCCCTGCTGCAAAGTATTGCAGCAAAAATTGTAATTACACGCCCCTGTTAGACAGGGGCAGAAAAATTGGGCCTTAGCCACTGGTGGCGGTGCCCAGAACTAAAAATGTTCTTATAAGCTATCAACATGAACATTGAGGAGGAAGAGGATAGTCACTCAGCATAACAGGATAGTCACTCAGCATCAGCATAGGCAGTCTTGAAGGGATCTCACATTCAAAAAAAAATATTCGGTTACATCAGCATCAGGTGCTTGGTAGCTGGTGATCCAAGACTGATTCATTTTTATGAAGGTAAGCCGATCGACCGAGACGGTGGACAGGCACACCCTGTGATCGGTTACAAAGCCTCCAGCAGCACTGAATGTGCGTTCCGAAAGAACGCTGGATGCAGGACAGGCCAGTAGCTCATACTGTGCAAGCTCTGGCCAGTGATCCATTCTCAAGACCCAGTAACCCAGAGGATTTTTGGTGGGAAAGGTGTCCAAGTCTGATCTTGCCCCTAAGTATTCCTGCACCATGTGAATCAGACGCTGGCGATGGTTGCTGGAACTGATCATACCTTGGGGCTGCGGACTAAAAAATTGTCTGAACGCATCGGTCAGATGGCCACCTTCTCCACCGCTCCTTCTGTGACTGACCGAAGCCTCAGCAACACATTGTCCAGGACCAGGAATTTGTATCCTCCCAGTCTCTGGAAACGCGTTGCACAAACCTTTCTGCAAGGCCTCTCGAAGATGTTTCATCCTCTGCTCCCTCTGCGACGGCTGGATAAGGTCCACAACCTTACCCTTGTAATGTGGATCAAGGAGGGTTGCCAGCCAGTAATGATCCCTCTCCTTGATACCACGAATCCGAGGATCCTTTCGCAGGCTTTGCAGGATCAGGGAGGCCATGCAGTGTAGGTTTGCTGAGGCATTCGGTCCGGAGTCCTCTGGGTCAATAAGGATGACATGATCCGCAGCCACCTCCTCCCAGCCACGTACAAAACCATGGGTTTCTGGGGACTGTAAATGATCCCTTGAAGACTGCTGCTTATGCTGAGTGCTAGGCTCCACCTCCATGCTGACAAAATCCTTCTCCTCCTCGTCCTCTTCCTGTGTGATCGGCGGGCCCGCAGGAACACTGTCTGGATAAAGGGGGCCTTGAGAGGTAAGGAAGTCCTCCTCTTCCTCTCTCTGTTCTGACTCAAGTGCCCTGTCCATTATTCCATGCAGCGTGTGCTCCAACAGGTGGACAAGAGGGATAGTATCACTGATGCATGCACTGTCACTGCTCACCATCCTCGTGGCCTCCTCAAATGGTGCCAGGACAGTGCATGCATCCCTGATCATGACCCACTGGTGTGGCAAAAAAAAAAACAAGCTCCCCTGGACCTGGTCCTGGTGCCATAGTCACACAGGTACTCATTGATGGCCCCCTGCTGCGTGTGCAGCCGCTGCAGCATGGCCAACTTTGAGTTCCACCTGGTGAGCATGTCACAGATTAGGCGATTCTTGGGCAGGTTAAATTCCTTTTGGAGGTCAGCCAGTCGAGCACTGGCATTATATGACCAGCGGAAATGCACACAGACTTTCCTGGCCTGCCTCAGGACATCCTGTAAGCCCGGGCACCTGCCCAAGAACCGCTGCACCACCAAGTTAAGGACGTGAGCAAATAGGGGACATAGGTCAGCTGTCCCTGTCGGAGGGCGAAGAGGAGATTGGTGCCATTGTCGCAAGCCACCATTCCTAGCTTAAGCTGGCGTGGCGTAGACCACTTCTGAGCCTGCCCCTGCAGAGCTGACAGAATCTCTGCCCCAGTGTGGCTCCTGTCCCCCAAGCACACCAGCTCAAGCACCGCATGGCATCTTTTTGCCTGCATACTTGCGTAGCCCCTTGAACGCCTACGGAGCACTGCTGGTTCCGAGGACAAATCAGCAGAGGAAGAGGCCATGGAGGAAGAAGAAGAGGAGGGGGTGGAGGAGAGAGGTGTGTCAGAATCACCACTAGTAGCATTTTGGAGGCGTGGTGGGGGAACAACCTCCAACACTACTGCACCCTGTCCTGCATCTTTCCCAGCTGCCAGCAGTGTCACCCAGTGCGCCGTGAAAGATAGGTAACGTCCCTGTCATGCCTGCTGGACCATGAGTCAGCGGTAATATGCACCTTACCGCTGACCGCCCTGTCCAGCGAGGCCAAGACATTGCCTTCCACATGCCGGTAGAGAGCCAGAATCGCCTTCCGTGAAAAAAAGTGGCGTTTGAGAACCTGCCACTGAGGTGCCGCACATTCCACAAACTCACGGAAGGGGGCAGAGTCTACCAACTGAAAAGGCAGTTGAAGTGCTAGCCATTTAGCCAAGCTAGCATTCAACCGCTGGGCATGTGGATGGTTGGGAGTGAATTTCTTTCACCGGTGTAGCAACTGGGGCAGGGAAATTTTCCTGGTACAATCGGACGTTGGTGTACCGATAGCAGATTGCCCGCAAGTCCTTGGCAGTGGCACACCTAATTCTACACCTTCATGCCTCTCAGTGCAGGTTTCTGAGAGGACTGAAGGTATAGTGGGGTTTGAGATCCCAGCTGATGAAGAGCAAGGAGAGGTCCACTTTGTTCTTTGGTGTGGGTCTTTTATGTACGCTTGCCATTGGACTGCATGGCAGGTCGACATATGTCTGGTCAAGCATGTGGTGCCCAAGCGGCTGCTGTTTTGGCCACGCTTGATACGCTTCAGACATACAGTCAGGTCCATAAATATTGGGACATCAACACAATTCTAATCTTTTTGGCTCTATACACCACCACAATGGATTTGAAATTAAACGAACACAATGTGCTTTAACTGCAGACTTTCAGCTTTAATTTGAGGGTATTTACATCCAAATCAGGTGAACGGTGTGTGAATTACAACAGTTTGTATATGTGCCTCCCACTTTTTAAGGGACCAAAAGTAATGGGACAATTGGCTGCTCAGCTGTTCCATGGCCAGGTGTGTGTTATTCCCTCATTATCCCATTTACAAGGAGAAGATAAAAGGTCCAGAGTTCATTTCAAGTGTGCTATTTGCATTTGGAATCTGTTGCTGTCAACTCTCAATATGAGATCCAAAGAGCTGTCACTATCCGTGAAGCAAGCCATCATTAGACTGAAAAAACAAAACAAACCCATCAGAGAGATAGAAAAAACATTAGGTGTGGCCAAATCAACTGTTTGGAACATCCTTAACCCCTTAACGACCGCTCACTGTATATATACGTCGGCACAATGGCACCGACAGGCACAATCACGTAGAGTGTACGTGATTGCCTTTGTACAGTTGGGGGGTCCAATCGGACCCCCCTTCTGTACAGTGAGCGGTCGGAATTCGTTGGGGAGCGATCCAACATGAGGGGACGACCGTTCGATTCCGGCCACCCCCCCGCGATCGCTCCCGGCGAATGGAAATGCCCCCTCTGTCTGTGGAATGTTTACACAGACAGAGGAAGCAGGAGGAAGTGATGTCATCTCCTGTGCGGCGCTCACATATACCGAGCGCCGTACAAGAGAAGACACACAGGTTAGTGCACAAACACTACACTAACACCAGCACACATAGGCACATAAATCGCCCCCCCAGGCCCCCCCAGATCACCCCCCAGCCCCCAGTCACAGTGTCACTGATTGCAGTGACCATTTATTTAGTGATCACTGCAATCAGTGACATTTGTGACTGTAAAAGTGTCACTACATTTAGTTTTAGGTCCAGTGTAGCCCCCTAGCCCCCCCTAATAAAGGTTTAACCCCTTGATCACCCCCCAGATAACCCTTTCACCACCTAGCACCGCCGTCGCTAAGCGATCATTTTTCTGATCGCTGTCTTAGCGTCGGTGATGCAGATCGGTACCCAGTAATTTTTTTTAGGTTCGCCGCAGGTTTTTATAGCGTCAGGTACCCCCATAAATTATCTAATAAAGGTTTAACCCCCTTGATCGCCCCCCAGGTAACCCTTTCACCCCCTATCACCACTGTCGCTAAGCGATCATTTTTCTGATCGATGTCTTAGCGTCGGTGATGCAGATCGGTAGCCAGTATTTTTTTTTTAGGTTCGCCGCAGGTTTTTATAGCGTCAGGTACCCCCATAAATTATCTAATAAAGGTTTAACCCCCTTGATCGCCCCCCAGGTAACCCTTTCACCCCCTATCACCACTGTCGCTAAGCGATCATTTTTCTGATCGCTGTCTTAGCGTCGGTGATGCAGATCGGTAGCCAGTAATTTTTTTTAGGTTCGCCGCAGGTTTTTATAGCGTCAGGTACCCCCATAAATTATCTAATAAAGGTTTAACCCCCTTGATCGCCCCCCAGGTAACCCTTTCACCCCCTATCACCACTGTCGCTAAGCGATAATTTTTCTGATCGCTGTCTTAGCGTCGGTGATGCAGATCAGTAGCCAGTATTTTTTTTTAGGTTCGCCGCAGGTTTTTATAGCGTCAGGTACCCCCATAAATTATCGAATAAAGGTTTAACCCCCTTGATCGCCCCCCAGGTAACCCTTTCACCCCTATCACCACTGTCGCTAAGCGATCATTTTTCTGATCGCTGTCTTAGCGTCGGTGATGCAGATCGGTAGCCAGTAATTTTTTTTAGGTTCGCCGCAGGTTTTTAGAGTTTCAGGTACCCCCATAAATTATCTAATAAAGGTTTAACCCCCTTGATCGCCCCCCAGGTAACCCTTTCACCCCCTATCACCACTATCGCTAAGCGATCATTTTTCTGATCGCTGTCTTAGCGTCGGTGATGCAGATCGGTAGCCAGTAATTTTTTTTAGGTTCGCCGCAGGTTTTTATAGCGTCAGGTACCCCCATATATTATCTAATAAAGGTTTTAACCCCCTAATTGCCTCTAGTTAACCCTTTCACCAGTGATCATCATATAAGTGTTACGGGTGACGCTGGTTAGTTAGTTTGCTTTTTATAGTGTCAGGGCACCCGCCGTATATAACCCAATAAATGTTTAACCCCCTGATCGCCCGGCGGGTGATATCAATTAGGTTTTAGCGTCAGAGAGGGTCTGCGTCACACCCCAGGCAGCGTCAGGTTAGTGCCAGTAACGCTAACACCCACGCGTGAAGCATACACCTCCCTTAGTGGTATAGTATCTGAACAGATCAATATCTGATCTGATCAGATCTATACTAGCGTCCCCAGCAGTTTAGGGTTCCCAAAAACGCAGTGTTAGCGGGATCAGCCCAGATACCTGCTAGCACCTGCGTTTTGCCCCTCCGTCCAGCCCAGGCCACCCAAGTGCAGTATCGATCGATCACTGTCACTTACAAAACACAACACACATAACTGCAGCGTTCGCAGAGACAGGCCTGATCCCTGCGACTCCAGTGCTGTAGGAGGTGATTTCACCACCACAGTTAAAAAAAAAAAAGCATATATGCCGAAGCATTGGGGCAGCAGGGGCGGAGGAGCGATTTTGCTCCTAATGCCGCGTACATACGGTCGAAATTCCGACGGAGGCTTGCCCGTGGAAAAGTCCGACCATGTGTACGCGGCATAACTTTTTTGCGGGAGGATGCCCCCATGCTTCGGCATATATAAATGGTGCATGTATGCCCATCATTAGAAGTGGGTGGATGAAGGGCGGTATTCTAATCGTGGGCATACCCACCGATCAATCTCTTTTTTCGTTCAGCCACCTGGCTGCATGAAAAAAAAAGATTACAATACATGTCCAACAAGGACCAGCAACGTACTGGTATGTTGCTGGACTTTGAATGGTTATACCAGATTGATGCCTGCGGGTTTAGGTATCATCTTGGTATCATTCTTTTCAGCCAGCGGCCGGCTTTCATGTAAAAGCAATCCTAGTGGCTAATTAGCCTCTGGACTGCTTTTACAAGCAGTGGGAGGGAATGTCCCCCCCGGATATAAAAAGCGCCATTGGGAAATTGGGAAAGCATTTTATCACACCGATCTTGGTGTGGTCAGATGCTTTGAGGGCAGAGGAAAGATCTAGGGTCTAGACCCCAGTTTTTACAAAAAAAGAGTACCTGTCACTACCTATTGCTATCATAGGGGATATTTACATTCCCTGAGATAACAATAAAAATGATAAAAAAAAAAAAATATGGAGGGAACAATTTAAAAATAAAATAAAAAAGCAAAATTAATAAAAAAAAAAAAAAAAGCACCCCTGTCCTGCCCTGCTCTTGCCCAATGGCGAACGCAAGCGTCGGTCTGGCGTCATATGTAAACAGCAATTGCACCATGCATGTGAGGTATCACCGCGAAGGTCAGATCGAGGGCAGTAATTTTAGCAGTAGACCTCCTCTGTAATTCTAACGGGGTAACCTGTAAAGGCTTTTAAAGGCTTTTAAAAATGTATGTAGTTTGTCGCCAATGCGCGTTTGTGCGAAATTTTAAAGCATGTCGTGTTTGGTATCTATTTACTCGGCCTAAGATCATCTTTTTTATTTCATCAAACATTTGGGCAATATAGTGTGTTTTAGTGCATTAAAATTAAAAAAAGTGTATTTTTTCCCCAAAAAATGCGTTTGAAAAATCGCTGCGCAAATACTGTGTAGAAAAAAAAAATGCAACACCCACCATTTTATTCTGTAGGGCCTTTGCTTTAAAAATATATATAATGTTTGGGGGTTCAACATAATTTTCCGGCAAAAAGAAATATGTTTTCATGTAAACAAAAAGTGTCAAAAAGGGCTTTGTCTTCAAGTGGTTAGAAGAGTGGATGTAAGCTTCCTAATGTTGTGTATAAAATGCCAGAACAGTTCAAAACCCCCCCAAATGACCCCATTTTGGAAAGTAGACACCCCAAGCTATATACTGAGAGGCATGTTGAGTCCATGGAATATTTTATATGTTGACACAAGTTGCGGAAAAAAGACAATTTTTTATTTTTTTATTTTTTTTTGCACAAAGTTGTCACTAAATGATATATTGCTCAAACATGCCATGGGCATATGTGGAATTACACCCCAAAATACATTCTGTTGCTTCTCCTGAGTACGGAGATACCACGTGTGCGAGACTTTTTGGGAGCCTAGCCGCGTACGGGACCCCAAAACCAAGCACCGCCTTCAGGCTTTCTAAGGGTGTAAATTTTTGATTTCACTTCTCACTGCCTATCACAGTTTCGGAGGCCATGGAATGCCCAGATGGCACAAAACCCCCCCAAATGACCCCATTTTGGAAAGTAGACACCCAAGCTATTTGCTGAGAGGTATTGTGAGTATTTTGCAGATCTCGCTTTTGTCACAAAGTTTTGAAAATTGAAAAAAAAAAAGAAAAAAAAAATTTCTTTCTTCATTTTCAAAAACAAATGAGAGCTGTAAAATACTCACCATGCCTCTCAGCAAACAGCTTGGGGTGTCTACTTTCCAAAATGGGGTCATTTGGGGGGGTTTTGTGCTATATTGGCATTTTATGGCCTTCGAAACTGTGATAGGTAGTGAGGAGTCAAATCAAAAATTTGTGCCTAGAAATCCTGAAGGCGGTGATTGGTTTTCTGGGTCCCGTACGCGGCTAGGCTCCTAAAAAGTCCCACACATGTGGTATCCCCGTACTCAGGAGAAGCAGCAGAATGTATTTTGGGGTGCAATTCCACATATAACCATGGCATGTGTGAGCAATATATCATTTAGTGACAACTTTTTGTATTTTTTTTTTTTGTCATTATTCAATCACTTGGGACAAAAAAAAAATATTCAATGGGCTCAACAGGCCTCTCAGCAATTTCCTTGGGGTGTCTACTTTCTAAAATGGGGTCATTTGGGGGGGTTTTGTGCTATTTTGGAATTTTATGGCCTTCAAAACTGTGATAGGTAGTGAGGAGTCAAATCAAAAATTTGCGCCCTTAGAAATCCTGAAGGCGGTGCTTGGTTTCCGGGGTCCCGTACGTGGCTAGGCTCCTAAAAAGTCCCACACATGTGGTATCCCCGTACTCAGGAGAAGCAGCAGAATGTATTTTGGGGTGCAATTCCACATATAACCATGGCATGTGTGAGCAATATATCATTTAGTGACAACTTTTTGTATTTTTTTTTTTTTTGTCATTATTCAATCACTTGGGACAAAAAAAAAATATTCAATGGGCTCAACATGCCTCTCAGCAATTTCCTTGGGGTGTCTTCTTTCCAAAATGGGGTCATTTGGGGGGGTTTTGTACTGCCCTGCCATTTTAGCACCTCAAGAAATGAGATAGGCAGTCATAAATTTAAAGCTGTGTAAATTCCAGAAAATGTACCCTAGTTTGTAAACGCTATAACTTTTGCGCAAACCAATAAATATACACTTATTGACTTTTTTTACTAAAGACATGTGGCTGAATACATTTTGGCCTAAATGTATGACTAAAATTGAGTTTATTCGATTTTTCTTATAACAAAAAGTAGAAAATATCATTTTTTTTCAAAATTTTCTGTCTTTTTCCGTTTATATCACAAAAAATAAAAATCGCAGAGGCAATCAAATACCATTAAAAAAAAGCTCTATTTGTGGGAAGAAAAGGACGCAAATTTCGTTTGGGTACAACATTGCATGTCCGCACAATTTACAGTTAAAGCAGCGCAGTACAAAAATCTGAATTCACCTCTGGTCCTTTAGCTACCAAATGGTCCGGGGCTTAAGTGGTTAAAAAGAAAGAACGCACCGTGAGCTCAGCAACACCAAAAGACCCGGAAGACCACAGAAAACAACTGTGGTGGATGAGCGAAGAATTCTTTCCCTGGTGAAGAAAACACCCTTCACAACAGTTGGCCAGATGAAGAACACTCTCCAGGAGGTAGGTGTATGTGTGTCAAAGTCAACAATCAAGAGAAGACTTCACCAGAGTGAATAAAGAGGGTTCACCACAAGATGTAAACCATTGGTAAGCCTCAAAAACAGGAAGGCCAGATTAGAGTTTGCCAAACAACATCTAAAAAAGCCTTCATAGTTCTGGAACAACATGCTATGAACAGATGAGACCAAGATCAACTTGTACCAGAGTGATAGGAAAAGAAGAGTATGGAGAAGGAAAGGAACTGCTCATGATCCAAAGCATACCACCTCATCCGTGAAGCATGGTGGTGGTAGTGTCATGGTGTGGGCATGTATGGCTACCAATGGAACTGGTTCTCTTGTATTTATTGATGATGTGACTGCTGGCAAAAGCAGCAGGATGAATTCTGAAGTGTTTCGGGCAATATTATCTGCTCATATTCAGCCAAATGCTTCAAAACTCATTGGACAGCGCTTCACAGTGCAGATGGACAATGAACCGAAGCATACTGCAAAAGCAACCAAAGAGTTTTTTAAGGGAAAGAAGTGGAATGTTATGCAATGGCCAAGTCAATCACCTGATCTGAATCCGATTGAGCATGAATTTTACTTGCTGAAGACAAAACTGAAGGGAAAATGCCCCAAGAACAAGTAGGAACTGAAGACAGTTGCAGTAGAGGCCTGGCAGAGCATCACCAGGGATGAAACCCAGCATCTGGTGATGTCTATGCGTTCCACACTTCAGGCTGTAATTGACTGCAAAGGTATTGCAACCAAGTAATAAAAAGTGAAAGTTTGATTGATGATTGTTAATCTGTCCCATTACTTTTGGTCCCTTAAAAAGTGGGAGGCACATATACAAACTGTTGTAATAACTACACCGTTCACCTGATTTGGATGTAAATACTCTAAAAATAAAGCTGAAAGTCTGCAGTTAAAGCACATCTTGTTTGTTTCATTTCAAATCCATTGTGGTGGTGTATAGAGCCAAAAAGATTAGAATTGTGTCCATGTCCCAATATTTATGGACCTTACTGTATGTTGCAAATAGCAACGGTGCGATCTGCTGCACACGTCTGAAAAAAGGCCCACACCAAAGAACGTTTGGAAAAACGCGCAGAGTCAGCAGCGCCCTGCACATGCGGAGCTCTGCAGTGTGATGCAGTCGGTTGGCTGGCCTTAAGCTGGCCCCTGGAGGGCATCCTGCCTTGTTGGAGATGTGCCTCCTCCTCCTCCTCCTCCTCTCTCCTATTAGGCACCCACGTAGAGTCAGTGACCTCATCATCCCCTCCTTCCTCATCACTGGAGCAAACCTGGCAGTATGCTGCAGCTGGGGGAACTTGACTGCCAGTTTGTTGTCCTTCCCGGGCACCCCCTCTGTCTGGGCTCACGTAACTGCCTTCCTCAAGCTGGGTACCATCATCGGAGCCTTCAAAACGCTGCGCATCCTCCTGCAGAATGTACTCAACACATGGTTGAACAGTTCGGGGGACTCCTCCGTGCATGGTGGTGGGGCTAGGGAAGGAGTAACTGATGACCTTAAGTCGATGGAATAGGCCGCTTTGGCACCTACATTGGCAGCCAAGGTAGCCTGGGTGACACAGGATGAGGAGGATGAGGATGGCTTGGTCATCCACTCTACCAACTCTTCTGCATGTTGCGGCTCAACGCGGCCAGCTGCTGAAAAAAAGGACAAGCGTGCCCCACGGCCACGTGCTGATGAGGATGCACCGTGTCCATTACCAGCACTGTTGCCTCTAGACATAGAGCCTGCTTGCCCTCTTTTATTGGCCTGTGAGTGTCTGCCTCTCCTTGTTGGCCTTCCAGACATACTGTATTTGATGTATTAGAATAGGTGAACAAGGAATGGCCAGCAGTCAGCTTTACCTGCACACTGTGCCCAGTATACAGTACATTGACTTAATATACTGCAGCTTAGCTCAATCAATTGCCTGCCTGTAGTATTAGGAAGAGAACAGGGATGGTCTGCAGTCAGCTTTACCTGCACACTGTGCCCAGTATACAGTACACTGACTTAATATACTGCAGTTTAGCTCAATCAACTGCCTGCATGTATTATTAGGAAGAGAACAGGGATGGTCTGCAGTCAGCTTTACCTGCACACCGTGCCCAGTATACAGTACATTGACTTAATATACTGCAGCTTAGCTCAATCAACTGCCTGCCTGTATTATTAGGAAGAGAACAGGGGTGGTCTGCAGTCAGCTTTACCTGCACACTGTGTCCAATATACAGTACACTGACTTAATATACTGCAGCTTAACTCAATCAACCACCTGCCTGTATTATTAGGACGAGAACAGGGATGGTCTGCAGTCAGCTTTACCTGCACACTGTGCCTGCCCAGTATACAGTACACTGACTTAATATACTGCAGCTTAGCTCAATCAACTGTCTGCCTGTATTATTAGGAAGAGAACAGGGATGGTGTGCAGTCAGCTTTACCTGCACACTGTGCCTGCCCAGTATACAGTACACTGACTTCAAATACTGCAGCTTAGCTCAATCAACTGCCTGCCTGTATTATTAGGAAGAGAACAGGGATGGTCTGCAGTCAGCTTTACCTGCACACTGTGTCTGCCCAGTATACAGTACACTGACTTAATATACTGCAGCTTAGCTCAATCAACTGCCTGCCTGTGTTATAAGGAAGAGAACAGGGATGGTCTGCAGTCAGCTTTACCTACACACTGTGCCTGCCCAGTATACAGTACACTGACTTAATATGCTGCAGCGAGAATAACAGGAACACTCTGAAGTGAGATCTAGCTAAACTGAATACAGTGTATATATATATATATATATATATATATATATATATATATATATATATACAATGCCTGGGATGCATATATATACTAAATACACTGACTGCAGCTACCTGAATCGCCTGCCTATCTAACAGAAATGAAATGACACTCTGACTCTCTCTCTATCTCTCTCACAACGCTGCAACACACTACACAAGGCTGACGCGCAGGCGGCCTTATATAGTGTGGGGCCTGTACTTAGTCCCCCTGAGCCATGATTGGCCAGAGGCCCCATGCCAATTATGTCTCTCTGTGCTGACAGCGCTGTGATTGGCCAAAGCATGCGGGTCATAGTGCATGCTTGGCCAATCATCAGCCAACAATGCACTGCGATGACGCAGTGAATTATGGGCCGTGACCTGCCACTTGAATTTGGCGCGAACGGCCCATAATGTTCGAAATTCAGCGAACGATCGAACAGCCGATGTTCGAGTCGAACTCATGTTCGACTCAAATTCTAAGCTCATCCCTACTGGCAATACACTGTTTCTTTTTTTGTTTTTCAGTCAGGCTTAATGAAAAAAAAAATACACATTCAGTGTGGATGGGAACAATTGAGTACTGTCCGAGATACTTTTTTTATTTGCACTAACATACAATTTTTCAGGACAAGCTTTCGGGGTATGTCCCCTTCTTCAAGGTCCTAGCAGTACTGATTCACAAAAATTGTATGTTAGTGCAAATAAAAAAGTATAATGGACAGTACTCACTTGTTTCTGTGGCAAAAGTACTAATACAGCTACAATGACCTCATTCGATGTGTATGGGAAAATCCTCCCCGCTGTGCTATTGTATTCTGACAACGGTAGACTCCCCAACTTTCAGAATACACAGATCAGCACTAAAACCTATTGCCTGCAGTGCTGAATGAGCGGCTTTTATCTGACAGGGCAGTTGATCAGAAATCGATCAGTAGAACTGGCAGAATTCCAAACCATGTATGGCCAGCTTAACTTTTCTTCCTCTTATACCCCTCACTCTTATATTTAACTTCCCCTTCCACCCCTCCCACCCACTTTCTTCCTCTCACCCTCTACCACTACTTTTACCTTGACCCCCCCTTACTCCTCCATCTCAACGGCCTTCATCTCTTACCCCTTTTCTCTGCAGTTAACTACCACCAACTTCAAATGAAAAAGTGAGCAGGATGTGAACTTGGACACATTAACAACTAGCTGTTTATATATTTATGATTTCAAAACAGATGGATAAAAAAATTAATAAAAATTAATTGAATTATGAAGTCCAATATATATATGTAGCTGTTGTAAACACTCCAAGTACAGTGGAACCTTGGATTACGAGCATAATCCGTTCCAGGAGAATGCTCATAATCCAGAGTACTCGCATATCAAAGCGAGTTTCCCCATTGAAGTCAATGGAAACGAAAATAATTTGTTCCGCATTGACTTCAATGGCATGCAATACCGCATTCGGCCAGACATGGGGGGCGCCGGAGAGCCTCAAAAACGGCCGGAAAGGCCCGAGGACAGTTCGGCTGACCTCGGCAAACCTCGAAAAAGCTCGGGAATGGAATATTTTTGTGTCTTTCTGAGTCTTTCCAAGCATTCCCGAACAGCGCCGATTGGCTGCGATCTGCGCCGTTCGGAGTCCGGCGCCACCCCCCCCACCTCAGGCCAAACGTGGTACTGCACACCGCTTTGGCCTGAATCCTGCTCGTGTTGCGAGACAACACTCGCAAACCGAGTTAGGATTTTTTAAAATACAGTGCTCGTATTGCGAAACGCTCGTTAACTGCGTTACTCGCTATCCGAGGTTCCACTGTATTTGCATCTCCATAATCATAAAATAAATAACAAATTAAAAGAAAACTGTAGTTTACAGAGCTACAGTAAGTAACTCAAGCTGAAATGTACACACACATGTGAATGAGTTATGCCGTGTACACACGATCGGTTTTACCGATGAAAACAGTCCGATGGACTTTTCTCATTGGACAAACCGATCGTGTATGGGCCCCATCGGTCTTTTTTCCATCGGTGAGAAAAAATAGAACATGTTTGAAATTTATCCGATGGGAAAAAAAACAATAGCAATTTACGATCGTCTGTGTGGAACTCCATCGGACAAAAAACCCACACATGCTCAGAATCAAGTCGACGCATGCTCAGAAGCATTGAACTTCATTTTTCTTGGCTTGTTGGAGTGTTTTACG
This sequence comes from Rana muscosa, assembly GCA_029206835.1. Classification (NCBI taxonomy): domain Eukaryota; kingdom Metazoa; phylum Chordata; class Amphibia; order Anura; family Ranidae; genus Rana; species Rana muscosa. The sequence continues at coordinate 1,071,979,991 of CM055116.1, read as the reverse complement.
TCACAGCGTTTGGACGGTCGGATTTTTGACTGATGGTGTGTAGGCAAGACTGATGGAAGTCAGCTTCATCGGATTTCCGATGGAAAAATCCATCGGATTAGAATCCATAGGAAATCCAATCGTGTGTACAGGGCTTTAGAGTAGTGACACCCTCTCATTTCAGCTAAGTTTGTTTAAAATTTCAGTTGGAGACAGAAAGTCTGAAAGTAAACAGCTGATGATGAACTCAGACTCTGGAAAACCCACCACCGGCCATGACTATTGGGAGATGCATACTGTTGCACTAATGGCCAGCACTAGTAGGGGGTGGCGCTATGGTGGCCCCACCCTAGCCACCATGGTTTTCCACTGGGCTGCCTCTCATGGGAGTGGGATAGCATGAGTCCCACCCCATGGGTGGGATAAGCCAAGTCTGAGGTGTGGGGTTTGCTGATTGATGGTCACCTGAGCTGGGGCCCCTTTGCACATGTGCACACATATATAACTGAGGGCATACAGGCGAGAGCTACCATGGGCCATCTAGGCTCTGAGGAAAGGGGTGCGCTTCAGAAACGCGTCAGTGGTCCAGACGTTTGAGGTATTATCTGACCCTCTCTGTCATCAAGTCCTGTCGGCAGGTGCCAAGAGTTCCAGCTCAACTGTCAGAAAAGCATTTACCTAAGCTCCTTTTGTGTGTAGGATCATTGCTTCTTATCTATTTTTTAATAAAACTTTTTAGTGGTAATGCACTAGGTCGGTGCACCCTCCTTTTTTCTTTCTTTCTCTAGTCGTATGAACACCCATTGTTCTGAGGAGTGCTGTTAGACTCTAGACCTTGCCTTAAGACGGAACCACACTACCCGTGTTTGATGAAACACCAGAGCGCAGGAGATTTTTGTTTTACTCTGGAAAACCCACAGCATAGTGGAAATCCTTTGTTGTATTTTAAATGTTAAATTGTAGAAAACAATTGTAAACATATAGTAGACTTGTAAATTTAAACTGTATGGAAAATCAAAAATCTTTGCTTTTAGTTTTGTGATGAACGGTTAGAATCTCTGTCAGTTTATATCCACTGTCTGGGTGAAGGTGAGGCTGGGTTCACACTAGTGCGACACGACATCTGTCCTACTTTGGATCCGACTTTGCCCTGCGACATGAAGCCGACATATGTCCGACTTTCAATGAACGGGGATCCGACTTGGATCCCAGCCAATATCAGGCACTGTGTTTGGTATGAATCTTGAGGGGGAACTCCAGGCCAAATTTTAAATAAAAAACCGGCATGGGTTCCCCCTCCAGAGGCATACCAGGCCCTTGGGTCTGGTCTGGATTTGAAGGGGCGCCCCTACGCCGAAAAAATGGCGTGGGGGTCCCCCCCAAAATCCAAACCAGACCCTTATCCGAGCACACAACCTGGCAGGCCGCAGGGGACGATAGAGCGCCCCCCTCTCTCCTGAACCGTACCAGGCCGCATTCCCTCAACATGGGGGGTTTGGTGCTCTGGGGCAGGGGGGGCGACCCCACCCCAGAGCACCCTGCCTCCATGTTGATGAGGACAGGGCCTCTTCCCGACAACCCTGGCCGTTGGTTGTCGGGGTCTGCGGGTGGGGGGCTTATCGGAATCCGGGAGCCCCCTTTAATAAAGGGGCCCCTGGATCCCGGCCCCCCCACCCTATGTGAATGAGTATGGGGTACATCGTACCCCTACCCATTCACCTGGTGGAAAAAAAATTGCAATAAATAAACCACACAGCTTTTTAAAGTATTTTATTGCACAGCTCCGGGGGTCTTCTTCCGACTTCGGGGGTCTCCAGTGTCGTCGCCGCGCTCTCCGGTTCTTTCTTCCGCCGGGACTCCGCTAACTTCTTTTTACCTCTTTTGCTAACGGAGGCCCGGTCTTCTCCGTCGTCTCGTCCGGCTCTCCGTTGTCCTTCTGCCGGCCCCTCCACTAACTTCTTTAGCTCTTTTGCTAGTGGAGGGGCCGGTCTTCCCGTCGTCGCCATCTTCTTCCCTCTTCTCCTTCTCGATGTTAACGCGTCGCTTCCTCCCGCTGTAATACTGGCTCTCCGCTCCGCTCCGCATTAATATAGGCTTCTCATGACGTCACAGTCACATGTTCCGGGGCACATGGCCCCGGAGCATGTGACTGTGACGTCATGGGAACATGTGACTGTGACGTCATGGGAAGCCTATATTAATGCGGAGCGGAGCGGAGAGCCAGTATTACAGCAGGAGGAAGCGACGGCGACGACGGGAAGACCGGCTCCTCCACTAGCAAAAGAGCTAAAGAAGTTAGTGGAGGGGCCGGCAGAAGGACAACGGAGAGCCGGACGAGACGACGGAGAAGACCGGGCCTCCGTTAGCAAAAGAGCTAAAAAGAAGTTAGCGGAGGCCCGGCGGAAGAAAGAACCGGAGAGCGGGAGAAGAACCGGAGAGCGGGAGAAGAAGAAGGCGACGGAGAAGACCGGGCCTCCGCTAGCAAAAGAGCTAAAAAGAAGTTAGCGGAGGCCCGGCAGAAGAAAGAGCCGGAGAGCGCGGCGACGACACCGGAGACCCCCGAAGTCAGAAGAAGACCCCCGGAGCTGTGCAATAAAATACTTTAAAAAGCTGTGTGGTTTATTTATTGCAATTTTTTTCCACCAGGTGAATGGGTAGGGGTACAATGTACCCCATACTCATTCACATAGGGTGGGGGGGCCGGGATCCAGGGGCCCCCTTATTAAAGGGGGCTCCCGGATTCCGATAAGCCCCCCACCCGCAGACCCCGACAACCAACGGCCAGGGTTGTCGGGAAGAGGCCCTGTCCTCATCAACATGGGGGCAGGGTGCTCTGGGGTGGGGGGGCCGCAGGTCGCCCCCCTGCCCCAGAGCACCAAACCCCCCATGTTGAGGGCATGCGGCCTGGTACGGTTCAGGAGGGAGGGGGGCCGCTCTCTCGTCCCCCCCTCTTCCCCTGCGGCCGGCCAGGTTGTGTGCTCGGATAAGGGTCTGGTTTGGATTTTGGGGGGGACCCCCACACAGTTTTTTTGGTGTAGGGGCGCCCCTTCAAATCCAGACCAGACCCAAGGGCCTGGTATGCTCCTGGAGGGGGAACCCATGCCGGTTTTTTATTTAAAATTTGGCCTGGAGTTCCACCTCAAGATTCATACCAAACACAGTGTCTGCTATTGGCGGGGATCCAAGTCGGATCCCCGTTCATTGAAAGTCGGACATATGTCGGCTTCATGTCGCAGGGCAAAGTCGGATCCAAAGTAGTACAGGGAGCATTCTCAAAGTCGGACCGACATGTGTCGGACCAGTTAAGACGGCTCCCATAGAGAAACATTGATTTTCACACGTCATGCGACATGAGCTCCCAATGTCGGAGCGTTTGTCGCCCCAGTGTGAACCAGGCCTAAAGGAATATCTTTCAATGGGGACATCTGTTCTGGTGACAACTGTCTAAGAAGGGATTTACCTTTGCTGAGGAGAGGTTTGCTTTCACTTTTTGCTGTGTCTCCATGACATGACGTGGGAAAACATAAAGGAAAATCTCCCCTTTGCTGTCATGTAAATTTTATTATACGAATTAACCGCTTGCCAACCAGCCGCCATCATTATACTGTGTCAGGTTGGCACGGCTGTGTGAATCGTCCTAAGTGTACATCGACCGCTTGAAGAGCAATAGGGGGCGCGCACGCGACGCCAGAGCTCATGCGCGTAGCTGACGGCCATGATGTACGCTGGCCACCTGTGATTGCTCCTCAGAGAGCCAGAGTGGGGATCCCTGTTCTGACAGGGGAAAAGAGAGAGAGATCTGCTGTTCCTAGTGATCAGGAACAGTAATCTCTCTCCTCCTACAGTCACTACACTACCCCCACAGTTAGAAACACCTCCCTAGGGGACACTTAACCACTTGATCGCCCCCTAGTGTTAACCCCTTCCCTGCCAGTGACATTTATACAGCAATCAGTGGCTATTTTTTTTTAGCTCTGATCGCTGTATAAATGTCACTGGCCCCCAAAAAATGTCAAAAGTGTCCCATCTGTCCGCCGCAATGTCGCAGTCCCACTAAAAATCCCAGATCGCCACCATTACAAGTAAAAAAAATAAAAATAAAAAATGTCATAAATCTATCCCCTATTTTGTAGACGCTATAACTTTTGCGTATACCAATCAATATAAGCTTATTGTGATTTTTTTTACCAAAAATATGTAGAAGAATCCATATTGGCCTCAACTGATGAAGAATTTTTTTTTTTAATTTATATTTTCGATATTTATTATAGCAAAAATAGGAATAATTTTTTATTTTATTTTTCAAAATTGTCGGTCTTATTTTGTTTATAGCACAAAAAATAAAAACCGCAGAGGTGATCAAATACCACCAAAAGAAAGCTCTATTTTCGGGGAAAAAAGGACATACATTTTGCTTTGGTACAACGTCGCACGACCACGCAATTGTCAGTTAAAGTGGGTAAATCCTTCCAGTCCTTAAGTGGTTAAACGTATGCTGTAATCTTACTTTTATGAGATAATGTAAAAACACCCCACTATGTATCCTATGAATATATGTACACATTGCAGTAAAGTTCTCCAAATTATTGGCTTAGTTCACAATAATAATAAACCAGTCGGAAGGGTACACTGCATTATGTGAGCAATCTTTCTGTAGGTGTGCAATTTATACTTACACCACTAGAGGACAGTCAGTACTTGTTAGTTTCAGAATAACAGCCATCATGCACAGGAAAACATAACGCATTTTGCCATCTTAGCATAGTTTCATGATAATTTTGCGGTGTTGCCAGGTGGAAAAATTAGCAATATTGCAAATACTGAATGATCTATATAGATGCTGAGGATTTTTATACAATGTATGCTAAATAAAAGATAGTGGCAGTATAATAGAAATAGTTGTATAATTATTTCTATTAGTTTATGAGCCAAGAAAGAATATATTTGCACAATGGTAACTGTATTTTTTTTAAGACTCATATTACCAATAAGATCATGATTTTGTAATAACACCTTCTACGACAGTTGTCATTTCAGTATTCATTCAACAGTTCTTAGTATTGTGTTAACCAGTGCTAATATATTTCTTTCAAAAGTACTGCCAGCTAGTATTCATTTAAGCAATAAATACCATTAACCAGCAGACAGTTAGTATCAACTGCAAATATTTAATACAATTAAAGGAAGATTAGCTAGCTTGCGCTACTTATGGTATATTATTTGTTATTGGGAGAGAAATGGTTAAAATGGGCCACAAAACCAATAAAATTGGCTTTTTGTGTGCTTTGTTGCTTTTACCACTTCCTATGATTTCCGCTACAACAAATGTAATTGGGAGATGTTAACACTAAAATTGGTGAACTCGGAAGCTGGTGCAGCTGTATATGGTAGCCAATCAGCTTCTAACTTCAGCTTGTTCAATTAAGATCTTATCAATAAAACCAGATTTTGCACTCTCCGGTTTTATTAAACTGGTTCCCAAAAGTTATGGAAATAGATCATGGCAAAGCTTTGCTATTATTGGTTATTGCAGTTAAATAACATGAAGGTGCTCACAACAAATACTTATGGTCACTCATTTCATGTGTTAGTACCAGACATTACATGGACAGTTAATTTTGGTTTAGCAGCATTTGTTAGATTTTTTAGGTGATTTTTCTTTCATTTGACCAGGTGATCCAGCTAGGGTTGCCACCTGTCCAGGATTCACTCGGACAGTCCGGGTTTTGAATCATGTGTCCGGGTTTCGGGAAGACTGCAACCCTGACACATTTAATCAGACCGGGCTGTGGCTCCCCAAGTAACCAAGATAGTCACAAACAAATCTGTTGCTATGGAGGTGCTACGGGCAGCTGTCTGGGGGCAGGTTTGGCATCACTGGGGGGCAGGGTGATGATGTCAGCAAAAGCAATTTGGCTACATCCACACTACTCTCCTTGGGGCATCCAAAGTGTTCGGGTTTGACTTGAAGAAAAGGTGGCAACCCTAAATCCAGCCAATAACACACTACCTGTCTTATGTCTCCACTCTGAATGGAGGAGCAACAGACACACCTTTGCACAGCAGCATTGTCAGTCTGGAGAGTGGGTTGTGTTAGATACATCAGACACATTTAGATGGACTTGACTAACAAATTAAACTGAACTCCGGCAAACACTTTTAAGCAGTTACAGCAACATGTTAAATTTTAAGCACCCCTGTCAGTGCTAAATGGTTTGGCTCCACCCTCTAACTGCTTCTTTTGCTGGGCAGCTTGGTCTGTTAACCACTAGTCGACCAGCCGGCATCATTATACTGTGGCAGGTCGGCTCGTACCCACGAATCACCGTAGCTGGACATCGGCTCTTTTAAGAGCTATACAGGCGCACGCTTGCGCCCGCTGCATGGCAGGGGAACTGATTCACATGGCCGACAGCCGCGATTGTCCGCCAGCCACTCGCGATCGCTCCACAGAGAGCCAGAATAGGGATCTGTCAATATAAACAAACAGATCCCCGTTCTGACAGGGGAGTAGAGAATGATCGTCTGTTCCTAGTTATCAGGAACAACGATCTCTCTCCTCCTCCAGTCAGTCCACTCCCCCCACAGTTAGAAACACCTCCCAGGGAACGCATTTAACCCCTTGATCACCACTAGTGTTAACCCCTTCCCCGCCAATGTCATTTATAAAGTATTGTGTATAAAACACAATTAGCGCCACCTTCCTAAAGTGCTGTATGCTATAAACTAAAAAACTGAAAACTATAAAGACTAATAATTAATATATATATACACCACAGCTGCTGTACACTTCCAGTGAATTCACCTCACCATACAACGTATAAATTAATAAAATATAACTAGTCACAATAATTCAACACAGAAAAGTTTTTTTGCATACATATTAACTTTAATAGAACACATTATTATATAGATTGGTTGATTTATTTTTAATATTAAAATAAAAAAAAAAAATTAAAAGTGTAATTGATATCACTGGATATACTTTTTCACATGATAGATTAATAGCGCTGCACTTATATTTTATTAAATAATTTATACAGTAATCAGTAATGCATTTTTATAGCACTGATCACTGTATAAATGTCAGTGGGCCCAAAAAAGTATCAAAAGTGTCCGATCTGTCCCCCACAATGTAGCAGTCCGGCTAAAAATCACAGATCCCCGCCATTACTAGTAAAAAATTTATAAATAATAAACCAATCAATATAAGCTTATTGTGTTCTTTTTTTTTTACCAAAAATATGTAGAAGAATACATATTGTTCCTCAACAGATGAAGACTTATTGTTTTTTTTAATTATATTTATTATAGCAAAAAGTAAAAAATATAGTTTTTTTTTTCAAATTTTCGGTCTTTTTTTTGTTTCTAGCGCAAAAAATGTAATCCACAGAGGTGATCAAATACCACCAAAAGAAAGCTCTATTTGTGGGAAAAAAAGGACGTACATTTTTTTGGGGAACAACATCGCACGACCGCGCAATTGTCAGTTAAAGCGATGCAAAAAATGGCCTGGTCAAAAAGGGGGAAAATTCTTCCGGTCCTTAACCACTTAAGGACCGGACCATTATGCAGTTTAAAGACCTGGCCACTTTTTGCGATTCGGCACTGCGTCGATTTAACTGACAATTGCGCGGTCGTGTGACGCGTCTCCCAAACAAAATTGGCGTCCTTTTTTTCCCACAAATAGAGCTTTCTTTTGGTGGTATTTGATCACCTCTGCAATTAAAATTTTTTGCGCTATAAACAAAAATAGAGCGACAATTTTGAAAAAAATGCAATAATTTTTACTTTTTGCTATAATAAATATCCCCCAAAAATATATAATTTATTTTTTTTCCCTCAGTTTAGGCCGATACGTATTCTTCTACATATTTTTGGTTAAAAAATCACAATAAGCGTTTATTGATTAATTTGTGCAAAAGTTATAGCGTCTACCATCTAGGGGATAGTTTTATTGCATTTTTATTAATATTTATTTTTCTAGTAATGGCGGCGATCAGCGACTTTTATCATGACTGCGACATTATGTTGGACACATCGGACACTTTTGACACTATTTTGGGACCATTGTCATTTTTACAGCGAACAGTGCTATAAAAATGCACTGATTACTGTAAAAATTACACTGGCAGTGAAGGGTTAACCAGGAGGGGCGCTGTAGGGGTTAAGTGTGCCCTGATGTGTGTTTCTTACTGTGGGGGGGGGGTGTGGCTTAGCGTGTGATGTCTCTGATCGTCGTTCCCTATGACAGGAAACAGACGATCAGTGACAGGCTCACTAGGAAGCACGGGGAGAGGTTTGTTTACACTTACCTCTCCTCGTTCTTCCTCTCTGTGACCCGATCGCGGGACACCAGAGGCGATCAGGTCCGCTGTTCCCATGTAGATGGTCACGGAGAGGAGGACCGGGTCGCGAGCGCGCCCACGGCTGGGATCTTAAAGGGGACGTACCTGTACGCCCTTGTGCCCAGCTGTGCCATTCTGCCAACGTACATCGGCGTGCGGCGGTCCTTAAGTGGTTAAGTGGTTAAAGGAAGTGAAAAAATAACAGACTTGTTGGATAAACTGATGAAACAAAAGAGAAAAAAGCTCCCCTAAAAAGAAAACAAGTGTGTCCATCACATCTAAGATTTGATCGAGCCAAAATATATAAAAATGTTTGGTTTTGGTTTGAATTCTGCTTTAAGGCTCAGGGAGGACCTGGAAGAATGCATCTCTGTTTAATGATCTGCCTACCTAGAATTATGTATAGCTGATGTTAATGTGTACTATCCCATCTAAGGTAAATACAATATAATGATATCAGGGCAGATGGTCTAATACAGACATACTTACAGTAAAATCCTTTGTATTTTGCTTTATACAGCCAGTAGGAATACTTCTAACACACATTTGACTTTAAAATAACATAAAGTAATGTTTTAATCATCAGTCCCATTCAAAAACACCTAACCAGTAAGTTACCGTATATACTCGAGTATAAGCCGACCCGAATATAAGCCGAGGCACCTAATTTTACCACAAAAAAATGGGAAAACGTATTGACTCGAGTATAAGCCTAGGGTGTCCATCTGCATGCCTCACTGTGCCTCACTTTGCCTCACTGTGTCCATGTGCATGCCTCACCGTGCCCATGCCTCACTGTGCCCATGCCTCACTGTGTCCATGCCTCACTGTGCCCATGCCTCACTGTGCCCATGACTAGACTGACGTTTAACATGGGAGTCTATGGAAGGGGTGCCCGGCTTTGAAAAATCGGTGCTCCCTGGCCGTATGTTCCCCAGACACAAAACTTTGTACACGTATAGAGGAGAAATGGGGCTACATGTGTGCCAAGTTTGCCGGTACCGGGTCCCCACGTCACTGGAGAAATTACCGTTTAATATGGGAGTCTATGGAAGGGGAGCCCGGGTTTTAAAAATCGCTGCTCCCTGGCCGTAGGTCTCCTGGACAACAAACTTTGCACACTTATAGAGGAAGAGTTGGGCTACATATGTGCCAAGTTTCGGGTCCAGGAGACCTACGGCCAGCCGGTAACGGCTCCCCAAAATCCTGGAGATCAGGTGCAAAAATGTGACTCGAGTATAAGCCGAGGGGGGCATTTTTAGCACAAAAAAATGTGCTGAAAAACTCGGCTTATACTCGAGTATATACAGCATATTGAAGTAAGTTAGATAGTTTGAAGTGCGTTTGTTATATTTTACAGGGATGACATTGCTATTACCCAAACACAGCTTAAAAAAAAAATCATACCCAATTAACAAACACCATGGAGTTGATTTACTAAAAGGCTGAAGCAAAGTGATTTTTTAGTAAATAAAGTGAAGTTGTGTTTAAATACTCTATGTGAGCAAGTGGAATATAAAAAAATAGATTTTTGCTTGCACGTCATTGAATGATTAAAGTGAACACAACTTCACCTAATTCACAAAGTGAACATCCCTATTACAAATGAACGTATACTAGTGATAAATGCATGTTCTAAAGTTCTGCAATTTACATTTATGTTTTTGTCTTCAATTGGCGCCTTCACTTAAAATGACCCCTGATGTATTGCTAGTCTCAGTGTTGTTACTCCGTGTAATGTGTACTTCTTCTATGAGGCCATTGAAATGTTGGCTTTTATCCCTTAAAGTTGTAAAACATAAAAAATGGGTGCTTTTTAAAGCAAATTCTGCAGAAAAGAAAATGATATTGTGGCTATTAGATTTAAAAATGTATTGTCTGTTTTGCTGATACAGTAATGGCCTTTCCTTTAGTACTTTTTCTAATAACAAAGACTGCTCATATGCAGTTTTGTACAAGAATTTTATGTACTGCATGTACTGTTACCCTCCTATGATGACCTCATTTACATATGTAGTTTCCTCTCTCACTCAGTCTTTATGTCCAATAATGTCCTTGTTTATAAGAAGAACTCTAGGTTGTCAAAATCCTTTGGATTTTAAAAAGCATACACTTTATTCAGAGCTGAATTATTGCCCAATGCTGATTTGTGTGGAATCAAAATGACCGAATCCCTCCACTGTAAAAACTATTTCTATTGGTAGTGGTATGCACAGCCAAGTAAATTTAACCGCTTGCCGACCGTCCCACGTATATGTACGGAGGGGTGGCGGCTCCTACAGGTGAAATCACGTAACTGAACGTTTCGGCACTTTCGGGTTTGCATCTTTCCATATGTAGCGGTAGGGGTTCAATTTAAGGGTAGTGTCTGAGTGGTAATTAGGCTCAGACACATTGATTGTTAGGGTTAATGGACCATTTCTGTTCATGGAAGATAGTGTTGGTGCACAGTTCCCTGTGGCCTACGGGTGGCGCTGTCGCCATGGGCCAGGGTTGAACCACCAATCCAGGGCTGCGCCTTTTGTGTCCCCTCTCAGCAGTAGTACGGCAGGGCGGGGAACCTGCTGTGCCTGTCGGGAGAGGGTATAAAAGGGGGCGGACATCTTCCATTGGGGTTCGTTCGTCCACGCCCAGGCACCTTCAGCCTGGGTATGTGTGGTTCGCGCCCAGGCACCTTCGGCCTGGGCGTGAGGAGGATCATCTCTGGGTGTCTTTGGCCCGGAGGTGGAGTTCCTGTTCCATCCCAGACACCTTCAGTCTGGGGTGAGGTACTATTTTGAAGGCCCGGGGCCCAGCAACCTTCGGCTGGGGTCCGCTAGGGATCGACGACTCCCAGGGTGCCGCCTTGCGAGGGGCCCCGTATCTGAGATGAGGAGGCCAGGGAGGTAACCCTTTCCGAAGACCCAGCGCAGAGTCGTGGTGACGGTGAGGGCCTCTGGTAACTCTCCGGATGGATGGTTTTCTCCTTGACATGGGCCAATACTTTAAGAAGGAAGTTCACTAGGTCAGTGGCAGTGACCCTACTCTCCAGGTCAGTGGCAGTGACCCTACTCGCTTCAAGTCAGTGTCAGTGACTTCATAGGGCAAGGCCCTATTCATCAGGTCAGTGGCAGTGACTTCATAGGGCAAGGCTCTATTTATCAGGTCAGTGGCAGTGACCCTACGTTCAGCAAGTCAGTGGCAGTGACTTTATTCACCCGGTCTGTGGCAGAGACCAACCTCACGGTCTGTGGCAGAGATCGTGCGCCAAAGCTGTTTGAGAAACCTAAACAGTCTAAAGAGTTAAGCTACGTTTGTGCCTGGACCTCCTCCACACCTAAGCTGTCCTGTATCTTCGCTCTAACCTGTCTGCTCTTAAAGGGGCTGTTTATTATCCTGTGTGAAATAAATGTTGAGTTGGACTTTCAGCTAGTGTGGACATTCACATTCCTGGGGAAAACGAGGACTTGCATCTATCTAAGGTAGAGGTGAGATCATTCTTGGGAGGACTTTGACTCTGGCCGCAGACAAGGCCCAAAACTAACACCGCTCAACCTCTTTACTCAGGAGGGTACGGACTTGTGGTGTGGTGTGTCTCTCTCTGCCTGCGAGGAGCCTAATTAAATGCAGGTTGGGGAGAGGTGGGTACGCTACACATAGAATGTATGAAGGTAAAAAACCTTGTGCCTCTACAACCACTTTAATCTTAAAGCCTGCATGTACTTCTATTTACATATTTTTCTAATTTCAGGTCTAGGTTTCCTCATATAGGGGGTCTGTGAGGACTGTTTTTGATTCATGATTTAACATTAATAGATAAAACCATCAACCAAATAGTTACACAAAAATAAAAAGATAAAATTGTGAAAAAAAAGCATGATAAACCAAAAGAGGAAGGCCAGATATACCATAGAAAACTAATGTTGACAAAAATAAGAATGTAGCAGGAGAGGCTAAGATGGATAGATAGTGTTACCGAAGAAAGAAGCTGGAGCTCACAGACGTGGATGATGACTGGCAGGCTAAAGCTGATTTCAGATTATACTGAAAACGCATGTTCTGTGAATTACAATTACACGTATTTTTATCATATATCCACCATCTAAATTCATTATCACAAGTATGCAGACTATAGCTCTGAAACATTAGTACATAGTAATGGAAACCTGTATGGAGGAAGCAGTGGCGTCACTAGGGTTGGTGTCACCTGGTGCGGTATAACATGGTGTCACCCCCCCCCCGCCGACGCACCAACTGCCCCAGTGTAAAAGGGGCTTAACCGAGGGCTCCAACACGATGAGTGACTTCATCGCAGCTCTGCCCCCACACTTTTCATTATCTGCTGTCCCCAGGGACAGATCCAATCCAGAGATCCCACTGTATGGTGATCTCTGGATCGGATCTGTCCCTGGGGACAGCAGATAATGGCATCATTGGCATGATTTGGATTTTGGAACTGACCTGCTGAAACGGTGTGTTGTTTGCTGGACCGGATCTGATGGCTGCAGAGAAGATGAGAAGATGCTGTAATCTGCTGACAACAAGGCGTGTTGCTTGCTTGGACCGGTTCTGATGGCCGCAGAGAAGACGAGAAGATGCTGTAATCTGCTGACAACAAGGCGTGTTGCTTGCTTGGACCGGATCTGATGGCCGCAGAGAAGACGAGAAGATGCTGTGACCTGCTGACAACAAGGCGTGTTGCTTGCTTGGACCGGATCTGATGGCCACAGAGAAGACGAGAAGATGCTGTGACCTGCTGACAACAAGGCGTGTTGCTTGCTTGGACCGGATCTGATGGCCACAGAGAAGACGAGAAGATGCTGTGACCTGCTGACAACAAGGCGTGTTGCTTGCTTGGACTGGATCTGATGGCCGCAGAGAAGACGAGAAGATGCTGTGACCTGCTGACAACAAGGCGTGTTGCTTGCTTGGACCGGATCTGATGGCCACAGAGAAGACGAGAAGATGCTGCTGTGACCTTCTGCTTGCTGGATGGATCTGATGTGGGTGTGGGTCACTGTCTGCCTACACCTGTGCTGTGGTCTGTGGACACCCCCCCCCTTATCAGGCCAGATTAGGGCGGCTCCGCTCAGCTATCATACCTGGTGACACAGAGCACCCCCCCCCATGAGACCAGCTTGCTCAGGGTGGGTAGGTGTGTCACTCAGCTACTGTGCCTATATCTAATATAATATATCTGTGGCCAGCAGCATTCCCCCCCCCCCATCATCATCATCATCAGACCAGCTCAGGCTGGGGGTGTCTCAGTCAGCTAATATAAATTATATTGTGAGTGTTGGCTGTCTGATAATGGGGGGGGGGGCTGCTGGACACAGATATATTATATTACATATAATAGGCACAGTAGCACAGGAGTTAGCTGGTCTGGTGGGGGGAGGGGCGGCTGGACCAGCTATATTACATAGTATATATATATATATATATATATATATATATATATATATATATAAAATCTATAGCTGTGTCTAGCAGCAGACCACCTTGCATCCCCCCCCCTTCCTTATCATATCATATACAGGCCGTCAGGGGCAGGGCGCCAGACACTGAAACTGAGTCCTCCCACTGTCCCACACTAGCTCTCTTACAAAGGCAACCCCCCCCCCCCCCATACACACACCTCATCTTGTGCTCCGGCGGGCCGACGGTGGAGACCCCCCCCCCACCTGTTCTTATTCTGTGCGCCGCGCCGCCGCCAGCTGGAGTCTCAGACAGTCTGTACTCCTGGAGAGTGGAGAGGAGGAGGGCTGGGCACTGTGGGCAGCGACCGTCACACACAGCAGCCGCGCCGCCCGGGCGGAGAAAGTTGTGTGTGTGCTGCAGTGACGTGTCGTCACATCATCACAGTGCAGTGTGATGATGTGACAGGCTGAGTCGCTCGCTTGCTCTGTAGGGTAGGGAGGAGGATTGGAATTTAGGAATAGGAAGAATAAGGAGCCGGAGGACACACACCAGGCGCGGCCGCGGCGCTGGAGGTGTTGTTCCAGGCTTCCAGCCCAGCGGGGTGAAATTAATCAATGAATGGGTCAGCTGTAAAAAAAAAAAAAAAAAAAAAAAAAAAAAAGGGAGGGTGTCACCCCTCTAGCGGATGTCACCCGGGGGCGGACCGCACCCCCCGCACCCCCCTAGCAATGCCTCTGGGAGGAAGTATAGAAGGTCACTGGTGACTTCCCTTCTGAAAACACTACTGTAGTTCCTTATTTGTCGTACTGATCTAATGTCTTCAGTGCTTTCTGAATCACTGAACTAGAACAACAGTGCACATTAGAAGCTTTAACTTCACACTGACTTTTCTGACCTGCATGCTTGTTTCAGGTCAGTGGTTTAAAGAATAGAAGCCAATTGATCACCATAACAGCCAGGCAACTAGTAGTTTTAGGAGAAGGTCATATTGTTTCGATTTTACATAAAACAAATGCAGATTTTGTGATAATTTTGTGTTCATTTATTTTGGTATACAATTACACCAAAAATCAAAAAAGCTTAAAGAATGCTTTAAAGTGATTATAAAGCTTTATTTTATTTTTTGTAAAATAACAAACATGGTATACTTACCTGCTCTGTGCAATGGCTCCTCCTATACTCAGTGCGCTACCATAGGAAGCCACTTCCAAGGCGGTTCTATTGACACACACAACACGGCCAAGCCCAACCCCCTGCTCTCTGAATCTGATTGACAGCAGTAGGAGCCAATGGCTCCCACTGCTGCCTGTGAGAGAGAGGAGAGAAGAGAGAGCCGCTCGCTGCTGACGGGCACATAGCTGGATCAGGTCTTAGGACTCAAGTGGGGGGGGGGTACACTACTAATAGGCCTTTTTTTACTTTATTGCAGGGAATGCATTAATGGAAAATATTATTTGCTTTTAGTCTGGTACCAAATATTGGCTGGTATCTGCCGGTTCAACAGAAACCTTCCGACATTCAGCCAGCGTGTACAGGAGCCTGCCCAACAGAAGCCAGTCTAATGTCCTGCTTCTGTCGCATGGGCATGCTGGAAAACCAGCAGCTGATCAGCATCCAATCAGCGCTAGTAGACAATGGCTGCGAGCACTCACTGGTGTGTTGTGGCACGGTCCCCCATCAGAACACAATAGCTTAGCAGGAAGATTGATGTACTAACGTCCTCAGTCTGTGTCTACCAGGCATTAGTCTTCAACTTGCATGGTCTAAGCCTGCAATGTACTTTCATCTTTTTTATTTTTTTATTTTAAGAAAGCAGTACAATCTTTGGTGAGTTTTGTTCAATGCAATAAAGCGGTATCTCAACATACGATTGATGATACCTGACACAACATTATAAAAGTGAGGATTCGCCAAGTTTACATCACCTGAGCTATCAGGGAGCTCGGGTAGTCCAACATATGTTTAGAAAGACATTCATGCATAATTTGAAAGTATGAAATGGGACTTAGAACATTGGCTCTTATGGTTTCAAGAGAGTTTTCCTTGCTCCTGCGATTCCACCATCAAATTCTTAGTAGGTATATGGCGGTAGTTATGGAGTCATCACATTTAAAGATCCATGGAAGTAAATGTAAAGATGGTTTAACGATTGCTTTGGTATAGATGTGGCCTTGCCGTAGAACCAAAAATACACTATGCCTGTTGTAACTGCCTTGTGTTGTATGGTAAGTCCATAATAGCCTGTCGGTCTGCCAGTGTAGGAGTTTTATCAATAAAAGTGGCCCATTTATGATAGAATCGTAGAGATTTCTGGTGGGTAGAGGATACTTGGTCCAGCCTCTCCAACCTGAGGAGGCTCAATAGGTCGGTTTTCAAGTCTGTAATGATAGGAGGAAGGGAGGACGTCCACTTTTTGAGAAATGCTCTCCTGGACTTTTATCTTTAACCTTTGGAAAACAATTTTCTATCTGAAGGCTGGCACACATTGGTTGAAAATTGGCTGGTATAAGCTGTTTTTTTGTTGTGTGTACAGCAGCCTGTCCGTCAGAAGCCGGCCTAGCAACCGGCTTCTGTAGAACAGGCGTGCTTGAAAACCAGCAGCCAATCGGCATCCAATCAGCAAATTCCCCCCTGTTGGAACACAATAGCTCTTGCGAGCTCCTCAGTTTTTTTTCACGCAGTCCGCTGGGTTGAACAAAAGAAAATGGCCTGTGTGTACCAGGCATAAGGTTTAGGGGGGGACGGGTTACTTTGTTAAAAGCTGCAATGCCATTTTTTATTGCGCTTCTTTACCTCTTACATGATGACAAGCTTCAACCCAGTGTTAGTACATGTGCGCATTGTTGGGAACATCATATACTACTCTCTACCACATATAGTATGTGACACCTGGTGATGTTATGGTACCATGCTAATATGTCTTCTGTGAAATATTGGAAACAATTATAAAAACAATATAAAAAAAAAGACCATTGTAAAAAGCACCTCAGCTTGTCTTAAAAAATATTTTTGCAACACAGTTAACACCAGTGGCGGTGCATCCATAGTGGGCGCAGGAGCAACCGCCCCTCTGCATTGCATGAATCCATCTATTGTCGCCGCTGCCGCCCACTATTCAGGTGTCTGGCCCCCTGTTGAGCGCCGGTCATCTGAATTACAGCGGTGGGTGTGTTTTGGAAGTGCCTGATTAGAGCCTTTTGCCCTGTACACATGACCGGGTTTTCCAAAGGGAAAACTGCGAGGAGAGCTTTTGGCCGGTAATCCCGGCCATGTGTATGCTCCCTCGCAGTTTTTCCGACGAGAAAACTGCCAAACCCGCCAGCCAAAAAAAAGAGGACCAGCTCTCTTTTTTCCCGCCGGGATTGCCAACTGACTTTTCCCATTGGAAAACCCGGCCGCGTGTAGCAGAAAAGGGCCATTTTTGGCAGTTTTTCTGTGGGGAAAAACTCCCATGGAGCATAAACACGGGATTCCCGAGGAAAAGCTCTCATCTGAGTTTTCCCGATGGGAAAACCGATCGTCTGTACGGGGGAAAAGTAGAGAGTAGGTTCTCGGTTTTCCCTTTGGGATTTCCAATGGACCTTTTCCCGTCGGGAATCCCGGTCGTGTGTACAGGGCAATAGGCTCTAATAGGCTTCCTGATTAGAGCCTGTGGGCTCTAATCGGCTTCCAAATGGTTAAACAGTAAGCGCACTGCTGTGCATTCCCTGTTTAAACAATGCAGTGTTAGGGAATCGCTTCAGG
Source organism: Rana muscosa (assembly GCA_029206835.1). Taxonomy (NCBI): domain Eukaryota; kingdom Metazoa; phylum Chordata; class Amphibia; order Anura; family Ranidae; genus Rana; species Rana muscosa. The sequence continues at coordinate 1,071,962,520 of CM055116.1, read as the reverse complement.
TACACCGGGTCTGGTTACCGGTCACCTGATTGGCTGAAACGACAGGCAAGCAGAGATGACATCGAGGACTCAGAGGGAGCGCGGAGGAGGACGGCGCTGACCCCGGGCGGGGGGGGGGGGGGCAAACTGGCTGCATTTGATGGGGCAAACTGGCTGCATTTGATGGGGAAACTGGCATCATTTGAGGGGGAAAACTGGCTGTGTTTGAGGGGGCAAACTGGCATCATTTGAGGGGGCAAACTGGCATCATTTGAGGGGGCAAACTGGCAACATTTGAGGGGACAAACTGGCATCATTTTAGGGGGAAAACTGGCTGCATTTTATGGGGAAACTGTCTTTTTTTGAGGGGGCAAACTGGCATCATTTGAGGGGGCAAACTGGCTGTATTTGAGGGGGCAAACTGGCTGCAGTTGATGGGGAAACTGGCTGTATTTGAGGGGGCAAACTGGCGGCATTTGATGGGGCAAACTGGCGGCATTTGATGGGGCAAACTGGCGGCATTTGATGGGGCAAACTGGCGGCAATTGATGGGCACAGTGGCTGCGTTTGATGGCACAGTGGTGACAATTGATGGGCACAGTAGCTGCGTTTGATGGGCACAGTGAGGCTGCAATTGATGTTTTTCTTTTTTTTCAGTTTGTTTGCACCCCCCCCAAAATCTTTGAGCACCAGCCGCCACTGGTTGACACCAAGTTCCTGAAAATCAAGCAATTATACCCTGTAAATTGCTCCTGGTTGTGTTACAGCACTATACAAACATTTTTAATGTTGTAGATCTCCCTGTAAATATTCTTTATATGAAGTAGTAAAACCATCATCTGACTGATTGGGTCAGACTTGCACATTACGCTGGCGAGTCAGCAAGAAAACTGCGGGCAAGAGTGGGGGGCAATTGCAATCCCTATCATTCATTAGTCAGTCAGACATTTCTTTTATAACACCTCATTATCTAAAACTGTTCTTTGATTATCCTGTGTGGAGCTATCTCTACAGCTTATTAAGAAAAAGAAAAAAATCTAGGTCAATCCATTTAGCGTTTTGTTTACTTTTATACGTTAGTCGAAAAATTCCCTCTCTAGTTGCACAAGATGATTTTTATTTGGTTTACAAGATCCCGCTGATAAAAGGATAGCTTTAATTATTTCCCTTAGCAGTCTCCCAATAAACATCTGTAATATTTAAGCTGTTCAGAGTGATATCTCTGCACTTGTCGTTCATCCAATGTACATCTTTGTTTTTTATTTTTATGAAAGCATATTTTTACTGACAGAGCCACCATGTTTCATGCAGAAAAACCTGAGAAAACATACAATTCTCTCTAAATTATACATTTCCGCAGCAAGTGACTGATTTTACCATACACTGTATTTTTTACTTTTAAGTTTTGTACTGTTTCATTTTGACACTTGTCTTACAATGTATGTAGTCACTGTTTTCTCTTTTATGGCTTTATGGCCATGGATTCAGTAGATTAATTTTACCTCATGAATCAGTAATGTCTGCTGTTCTTAGTGAACCGCTACATTTTCCTGTGTATCCATTCAGTCAAAGCTGAACTCCAAGTACAAGTGATATTAATTATTATTATTATTATTGATTTCTATAGCAATATCATCTACTGTGGTGCTGTACAATGTGATAGATCTAACAAGTTAGGGTAGTAATAGGTCAAAAAAAGTACATACAGCTTAACCACTGGCTGACCGCCCTATAGTAGTTTTACTGCTACAGGCAGCAGCTCTGCCCCGGATCATGTATACAGTGGAACCTTGGATTACGAGCATAATCCATTCCAGGAGAATGCTCGTAATCCAAAGCATTTGCATATCAAAGCGAGTTTCCCCATAGAAGTCAATGGAAATGAAAATAATTTGTTCCGCATTGACTTCTATGGCATGCAATTCCGCATGTGGCCAGAGGTGGGGGGCACCGGAGACCCTCGGAAATACTCAGGGACAGCTCGGCTGAACTCAAGCCCCGTACACATGATCCGAATATCGTACGAAAAATGTTGTCCGAGGAAGAATCGTACGATAATCGGATCGTTAGTACAGAGCTTCGAGAGCCGATTATGACAGTTCATCCGATATTATTTTATCGGACATGCACGAAAATTTTCCTTGCACGATAACAAATCGTACGATTTTCATTTAGTCAGTACAGTTGTCGTCTGAAAATACAATACAAATACATTACAACACATGACATCACTTCCGATTTTTTTTTCTGTCATACGAGAATTTTCGTGACTTTAATAACCTATTTAATTTTACTTGCGACTATTAAGCAAAAAAAGTCGTACGATCTGTCGTACGATATTCGGATCGTGTGTACGGGGCATCAGAAAGGCTTGAGTATTTCCGAGTATTTCCAAACGGCTCCGAACGGCTCTGATCGGCTCCGATCGGCTCCGGCGCCCCCGCACCTCTGGTAAATGCGGTACTGCACACCGCTTGAATCCTGCTCGTTTTGCAAGGCAAAACTCGCATACCGAGTCAGGATTTAACAAAAAAAAAAAAAATCCTCGTATTGCGAAACGCTCGTTAACCGTGTTACTCGCAATCTGAGGTTTCACTGTATATATATATATATATATATATATATATATATATATATCCTGTATATATATATATATATATATATATATATATATAATTTAATGAACTTCCACCTACAAGTACGCCGACACCCGCCGAACGTTGGTTAAAACTCACTTAACAGAAATCTGCCTATGTAAACAAGGCAGATCCCGTTCTTACAGGGAGGAAGGGTGTATTTTGTGTTCCTGCAAAGCAGGAACTAAAATCCATCTCTTCTCTTAGTCAAATTAGCACACACACGTCACAAAAACATTGGCTGGGCACAAAATTAACCCTTTCGTCACCCTAGATGTTTAACCCCTTCCCAGTCAGTGTCATTAGTACAGTGACAGTGCATATTTTTAGCACTCATCACTGTATTAGTGTCACTGGTTCCCGCAAAGTGTCAAAGATGTCAGTTATGCTGGCTATACACTATACGAAAATCGCCCGTAATTCGGTCATTTGACACGTTTGTTTGTTTTTCGGGCAATTAATGGGCACAAAATCGATAAATTGAAAGGTTAATGTGTTTCCCGTCTGAACTGTTTACACTAGGTATATGTAAAAAAAAAATTAACAAATAATTGATTCATTTATGTCCACTGAACGATTTATCGGTCATTACACAATGGCACTTTCGTTTGCTCTCACAGCCAAATGTCCGTTTTTCAAAAATGGGTTCGGCCGATTTTTCGTATAGTGTATGGCCAGCATTAATGTCCAATTATCCGCTGTAAACTGATCTCTGCCATTACTAGTATTAAAAAAAAAAAAAAAATACAAACTTCAGTATATATACCATAGTTTGTAGACACTGTTACATTTGCGTAAACCAATCAACATGCTTATTGGGATTTTTTTTAACAAAAGTATGTAGCAGAATACATATTGGCCTAAATTTATGAAGAAATTAGATTTTTTTAATTTATTTTATTGGATATGTTTTATAGCAGAAAGTAAAATATATATATATATTTTTTTTCAAAATTGCAGATATTTCTTTGTTTATAGCACAAAAAATTTAAAACACAGTGGTGATCAAATACCACCAAAGGAAAATGCTATTTGTGGGAAAGAATCTACATACATTTTATTTGGGTACAGCGTTGCAATTGTCAGTTAAAGTAACGCAGTGCCGTATCGCAAAAAAATGGCCTGGTCATGAAGGGGTAAATCTTCCAGAGGTCAAGTGGTTAAGAGCAAACTTATCAGTAATAAGAAGTGACAGGATAGACATCTACTCATGTAAAGTGCAGCACTTTAGTAATCCACAAATAAAAGGGAGAACCACGCCCCATAAAAGTCAATTTTAGCTTATTGAAGCAAACAGATGCATCAACAATCAATCTGACATGAACAACAGCACTAACGCATATCACTCCTCACAGTAGCTTAATGATTATGGTACTGTAAGGAGTAAAATATGTTAGTGCTGTTGTTCGTGTCAGGTGGACTGGTGGACTGTAGGTGCATCTGTTATCTTCAATAAACTAAAGCTGGCATTTTAGTTTAAGTCCCATTTTAGTCTTCTGCAATTGTTTTAGTTTTAGTCGTATTTAGTCGACTATTATCTCCAGTACATTTTAGTTGACTAAAACCAATTTTAGTAGTCTAAAATCGAATGGGTGTAATTAAATTAAAATGCATTAGCTAACGTTTCTCTACAATTTCCAAACTCATTATATACTGTTGGAGTAAAAAATCTCATATGTTATTATTTATGGTATTGAGGTAGGAACATGCACTACAGACCATAAATAAATATATACAGTACGCTGCGCTTTCCAAAGCCATACACTATACCAGTGTAAAAAGAAACATAAAAACCTCCAATAGTGGAAAAAAACGTCTTTCCTAACAGTGGAAAGTGACAATAGTGCAATAAACTAACACATATATTAAATATAAAAAAATAAATATATAAAAGATGTGTATATAAAAGCATAAACAATGATGATACTTAATATAAAGTGGTACTGTGCAAAGAAGTGCAATTCCCACTTTTATGATCCTATATAGATTATCAGTGACCCACTGATGCATAAAAAAGTGCTCCTGTGCATGTACATAGCATCCAGTATTATATAGTTTATCAATATTGTATTGCTGGGTTGTTCAAAGAAGTGTATGGTATCCAAAAAGAGTCTATCCAGGTGTAATAAAGTTCATGCGATTATAAAGTTCATGCGATTATAAAACTGCTAGGTGCAATAAAGTTCCTGCGATTATAAAACTGCTAGGTGATCCAGAACATGCTGTGGTGTTCCTCACTCTGGTGCTCTGGAGGAGGAAGCACAGAGGCGCCACTCTAAGTGCAGTAATCACAATTCATTTAATGGGTGAAAAAGAGAGCATATGTACTCACAAAGGTAGAGTTAAATTAGGCATGTAATGACAGGGAGTCAGTCTCTCCTCTCCGTGCAGGCTGGTGGCATGGAGCGGGTTGCGCCGGTGGGCTTCCTGTACCTCAGACACTCAGATGCAAAGGGAGCCGGAGGATGACGTCAATTCCTGGCGGGCGGTGAGCCGTGTTGCTGTCAGTTACTTCCGGGTAGCTGGAGGGACCAATAGGTGACGCGTTTTTGGAGCATGCGCTCCTTCTTCAAACCTCCACTCACTCTGCTGCTCCCCTTAGGTATTTAATGCTCAGCTCAGAGCGTGTGACTTTGCAATTAAGCGCAGTCAAAACACGCATATGAACCACCTTTGGGCTCTTGTAGTTACACCGGAATCCTGGACTCGTCAGTATGGTACCTTGGTAAGTGTATGAAATAAAGACTTGATAGTGTAATAGAGTTTTAACAGTTTAATAAACAGAAAGCAAAAAAAAAAAAAACAACTGGGGTACTCACATAGATTAGGTGCGCCAGTGCACCGCTCTGTATCAGGAAAAACAATGGTAAATACCGGACTGGTATCGGGATGGTATGTTGTTCCTCTCTGACAGATCACCTTTGCAAACGTGCCGTCCTGTCCCCTTCCCCTGCATGCACTACAGACCAGTGTTAATTTTGAAGTCAAATTTAAATTTAGTTTTAGTCTTATGCCGCATACACACGACCGTTTTTCATGACGAGAAAAATAAAAAAATTAAATTTGGGCTCCAGTGTGTGGGCTCCAGAGCATTTTTCATGACGTTACAGTTCGGGTCCGCTCAACCCTACTCCCGTGTCATCACTTGCTTCTGAGCATGTGCGTTTTTTTCACGTGCGTCAGATGGGGGGCGGGGTCACCGGGTGGCAGAGGACCAAGAGGAGAACTGAAGTGTCACACAGCGGGAACCTCCAAATGAAACGGAGCGGCCGAAGAAAAAAGAAGGGAAGAAGAAGGCGGAGCAAGATGCGGACGAGAACACCGAAGGAAGAAGGAAGATGAAGATGAAGATGAAGAGGAAGAAACCCGAATGGAGAAAAGAAGAGGATGGAAAAAGATGGAAGAAAAGAGAAGACATTAATAAAGGAATTTTCAAAAACCGGCTATTGTCAATTGTCGGCTCACAGCACACCTGGTCAAGCTGACGCGTTTCACACTGTACTAGTGTTTAACCACTTCCCTACTGTGCACGAAAACCCCCTTCCTGCCCAAGCCATTTTTCAGCTTTCAGCGCTGTCACACTTTGAATGACAATTGCGCGGTCGTGCGACAGGGCTCCCAAACGAAATTTGCTTCCTTTTTTTCCCACAAATAGAGCTTTCTTTTGGTGGTATTTGATCACCTCTGCGGTTTTTATTTTTTGCGCTATAAACAAAAGAAGAGCGTCCAGTTTGGAAAAAAAACACTATTTTTTACTTTTTGCTATAATAAATACCCATTTTTTTTTTTAAATAAAATTTTAGGCCGATACGTATTCTTCTACATATTTTTGGTAAAAAAAAAAATCGCAATAAGCGCGTATTGATTGGTTTGCGTAAAAGTTATAGCGTCTACAAAATAGGGGATAGATTTATAGCATTTTTTTTTTATTAGTAATGGCGGCGATCTGCGATTTTTTATTGTGACTGCGATATTGCGGCAGACACATCGGACACTTTTGACACATTTTTGGGACCATTCCCATTTATACAGTGATCCCTGCTATAAAAATGCATTGATTACTGTATAAATGTGATTGGCAGGGAAGGGGTTAACCACTAGGGGGCGGGAAGGGGTTAAATATGTTCCCTCAAAGTGTTCTTACTGTGGGGGGAGGGGACTGACTGGGGGAGGTGACCGATGGTTGTCCCTATGTACAAGGGACACAGCATCGGTCCCCTCTCCCTCACAGGACGTGGATCTCTGTGTTTACACACAGAGATCCACTTTCCTGCTCGTTTCCTGGGCAATCGCGGGTGCCCGGCGGCAATCGCGGCCGCCGGGCACGCGCACCGGGGCCTTGTGAACGCGGCGCGCACGCGCCTCCTAGCTCGTTTTAAAGGGAGGACGTCATATGACGTCCTCCCAGAACGAGAGTATCCTCCGCCCGCCGTCTATTGACAGTGGGCGGGGGACAAGTGGTTAATCATAGCTATGACTAAACACTAGTATAGTGTGAAACGCGTCAGCTTGACCAGGTGTCCTGTGACTTGTAGTGCTGTGGTGGATTTACAGTAAAGGCAATTTTATTCAGAGTGCGGCTGTCCAGAAGGAATTTCTTTTGTTTTCCCCCCACAAAATGCCAGCTTTTTGTGGTACAGCTGACAGTCCACTGTATGCAAACGCAATTACTAAAATCTCATATAAGCGTTAATGTAGTTTCAAAAATAATTTTCTGCAGGTACCTGGTGATCCTTCTAGAAAGAATTGTTCAGGCATTTCCTGTTAAAGGGGGACAGCCCTCTATCTCCAAGTTGTGCTCTCACATTGTCACCCTGTTCACAGATCTCTTGCTTGAGCTATCTGTTCTTGATATATACACCAGCACTTTATGTTAATGAACTGCTAATATATAGGTAGAGCGATCTGTTATAGACTGTATAGTGAGCTCCATGCTCAGAAAAATAACTCACAGGGAAGGTAAAGTATTTTTCATAACTATTTTGCATAACTTTTTCTTTATTTGTCATGTTAACCATAAAGCAGACCCTGCACCTCCCCAAAGAAAGTAATTACCATTATGTCTGTTACCTTATGTGTAACGTTAGGCTGCATTAACATACTTACAAGTCCAGTGAGCTCTGCATTGTACTCTTCATCTCCACCGTTCTTCTGCTGCAGGTTGCGTCCCGCACTGCCATCTTTGTTTTTTTTCATAATCAGGAGCTGCAGATAAAGATCTTGCACTGTGTAATTTGGTTTACTTGTTGCCATGGTGCCATGGAGTGGGATATCGTGAGCTTTCACAGAGATGGCAACTACAGCCTCATGGGATATACAATGTAGGTATTCCAAGAGGCAACTGGAGGTAGAAGTACACACTACCCTTACATTGGGGAGGAATGAGGAAATGGAAGATTCGCAACGAAACAATCCAATAATAAGTTAATTGTAATTAATAAAATAAAAACACTATCAGCATTTTAGTAAGACCAATTTCACACTGAGGTGGCCCGTGCGTTTGTGGTAAAGCGCCGCTCTACCGCTGTTTAAACGCTGTCTCAAGGGGTTAAAAACTCCTGTGTTGTGGCGCTTCGGAAGCGCTGCCCATTTATTGCAATGGGCAGGGGGAATTTTGGGAGCACTGTTTACAGCGCTCACAAACCGCCCCAAAGATGCTGCTTGCAGGACCTTTTCTAACATGCAGCAAGCGCACTACCCGGGTGTGAAAGCACCCATTGCAATGAATGGGAGGCAGTTTGCAGGCGCTATTTCTAGCGCTAAAACGCCTAAAAACTGCCTCAGTGTGAAAGGGGTCTAAGAGGGAGGGGGAGAAGAGAGATGAGACAACATTTTGTTTTTGCTGAAAAGTCAACTTTAGCTCTTTTGCTATGAATAAAAAAACCTCCTGTTTATAAAGCTAAAAAGCTGAAGCTCTGATTACACACCCAACTGAATAAGGCTAAGAATTGATACATCCATCATCCTTTTTTACCGCTTATGCTCTCAATTCTTGGTACAGCTACATACAGATTCTCTGTACAAACCTCCCCTTAGAAAGCAACAGTCCAAAAGCAAACAGCTACTTCAGTGTTCTCTCATGGGTGCAGCATGTATTATATGTTTGCTAGTAAAATAAAGATTTAAAGGAGAGAGCCCAATCTCTCTCCAGCGATGTCCACGAGTTCCTCAGCTGCCCAAAACCCTCCTCCTGATTGGCTGAGACACAGCAGTGGCACCATTGGCTCCGACTGCTGTCAATTAAAGTCAGTTAGCCAATCAGGAGAGAGAGGGGGTGAATCGGGGCTCCGTGTCTGAATGGACACAGGGCGCTGTGTGGCTCGAGTGCCCCCATAGCAAGCTGCTGGCTGTGGGGGCACTCGACAGGGGGGAGGGGCCAGGATCACAGAAGAGGAACCCAAGAAAAGGAGGATCTAGGCTGCTCTTTGCAAAATTGAACTGCATAGAGCAGGTCAGTATAACATGTTTGTTATTTTTAGAGAAAACTAACAAGACTTTACAATCACTTTAAGTTGAAGTTATGTTTTTAATTATTATTGATATTAAAGTAGTTCTAAACTCTAAATGACATTTCATTTTCTATAGTACAGCCTATAATTTTTTTATAATTGTTGTTTTCACCTTTTTAATACTTTATTATATCTCAGTGCTTTAGATCTCTTGAATTTGAAAAGTGCTGTGTAAATTGATGGTGCTATATAAATACCTGCTATAAATAATTGTGTATTAACAGCCATTTTCTATGTACTTCATCGAAGGTTGCATAACATTTCTTTGGGTGGGTTTCTGGTGCCAACAATAGGCCATGCTTGTGCAATGTGTATTGAAAAGGACATTTGCAGTATCCATTTTAGGCCCATGTTACTGGTGACAATAGTACATTAGTGGGGGCCCAAACCAGTGTCTCAATTCTGCATATACAAAATATTCTCACTGGGGTGTATTTACAGTATGAGACAAATGCTCAATTGAATGGGTCTTATTTAAAAACACCTCCTATGTGAGAACTATAACAAAAAAGTTTGTGATTAATAAATAATTCTAATGATTTTTATTATTGGATATATTAGAATTATTTGTTAATCACATACATTCTTTGTTATAGTCCTCACAAAGGAGATGTTTTTAAAGAAATTACATAAAATTGAGTATTTGTATTGGCAGGTGATAATGCAGGAGAACATCTGGGAGATAGGGGTAAAGCCCTGTCACCCTGCAGTACTGTACCTGAACAAGGATCCCCATTGCAGAACCACTAGATATTGTTTTAATGACAGCTGCAAATTGAAAAATGTAAAATGACTTCTGAAATCACATTAACATGTTGAAGCTTCAATGGCATATTAGGGACCGTGTTTACATATACTTTAAACATGAAAATGCATTTCTGTGACTTTTGAAACTGATAGTAGAAAATATGTCCTCTCAGCTAATTTTAAATTTTCTTTATTTTTTTGTAAAAATATTGTTGGGGGTTGGCAGCCTTGTCATACAAGGTTGGGAGCCATTGACAGAGGTAGTGTCCTTGTAACAGCCATCTGAGTGCACCCTGCCCAGTCATTTAACAGTGGGTCAAAACATGATGGGACATGTATGTAGCGATACCCCTGAAGGAGCTGCTTTGTTTGTTCAGTCCGTTACTCTGCCTCTCAACCCTAATAACAGTCTCAGCCCCCTCTGGCACACCTGGCAATAGTGTAAGTGCAATGACCAATGAGAAACACACACGTTGTGATAAAACACAGAAATTGTCTTTACTGCAATATTTCTGTGGGACGATGAGTCTATCAGCTACAAGCCGTTTCTCTGAAACTGACCCTGTTTTTAATTTTCTGAATGACCCTTGGCCCAAACAGCTAGTCTGTTTATTTATTATCATTTGTGTTTATTTGTTTGTTTGGTTATTTTTCATAAGAGGTGATCGGACAGTTCTTTTCAACTGCATTGTATGCCAACATCACGCATTTACTGCAATTTTGCAGTACATTATATAAAATTTGTTATCTAATTATTAAAATTCCAAGGGGAGCTGTTCTCGTTGAGTTCAAGGTGACCTTACGGGCCTTTTAGCATTCAAGTTGGGGCCACCTCTCCACCATTAGGTTTCCACCCTTGTCTTGTATTTCTGACCTATTTTTTGTTTTTTCCACCAGTCTAATATTGGCGCTTTTATCCTCACTTGATTTCGGGCTCATTGTGGCCATCTTGTGGCCGTTTTGTAGATTGCATCTAGTGCGTGATGAATTATTTTTCATCACTCAGTTGTATAAGCGTCATTTCCGGTGCGCGGCAACGTGCCATTTCCGGCCGCCTTTTACATCCACCTTATCCTTAAACAATAGTAGGGATTGGTTCCCTGCAAGGTGGAATTGATATGCCCGCCCCGCCTATATTTTTGGCGCCAAACTGGCGTCCTATAGGCGAGGGAGATGGTGACTATAAAAGCTTTGGTGTTTTTCTTGGGTGGTATAGCTGCCGCCATCGGAGGAAGGTTATATGTCCAAAGATCATATGTCTCAGGTATCTATAGAGGAATTTTGTCACTCTTACTATCCATCCCATTTATGGAATGTTTTTTTAGCATTTTTTTGATTTATATATATATTTTGTTTATTTTTGATAGATGGACTGTTGGTCTTATAGATACTGACTGGCACCCTTTCTGCTCTGAATTTCCATCCTCTTTCTGCAAATAGGCTTTAAGGTGGATGATTCAGGTATTTGTTTTCCTATACCTCCTTATCAATATCATTTTTTATATATATGACTAATTCCTCCATTATAATTCCATCTTCCCACAGATACCTTCCATCATGATATAATGATCTTTTGTTCCTCTTTTGGAATCTGACCTTTAGACTAAGGTATTGTTACCAAATTGGATTTTTTGTATATTTGGTTCCGTCATAGCATGGGTCTAACTTTACATAATCATTCCTTTTCTTCCTTTCAGGTGACTATTCACCTTCCATTGTCTTCAGTAGCACATTATTTATTTATGTGCTCTCTATGAGCTAGCACCTTCTCTAAGGTTCACTACAAGACTCCATTATGAGAACACCCCTCTGATTTAACACCAGCTAAATTTTTGATTTCTACAACAATGCACAGGTAACGAATGGCTCATGCGGTGGTTTTGAAAATGTCCTTGTATCACTTTTTTGTTGAATATTTAAATATTATTTTGTAGAGTAATCTATTAGTGTATTTTGTATATTTACTGTGTGTATTTCTCGTTCTAGTAATACATGACAATAATTAATACTCCTGAAGAAGCCAGTTTATTGGCGAAACGTCAAGATTATTTGTCTGTATAATACTCTATTGTTTTTTACTGTAATTGAAATCATTTTTAATATTATATGTGAATGGAATTTTTCTATCAAATAAAAATTATATTTTCTACTAATCATGTGTTTAAGTGTACCTTAAAAGTCCCACTCTTCCTTTATTTATAATTTCTGTGGAATGATTACAGGCAGTAACAGTGTCAGCGAAGCTAGTAGACCAGACTGTGTGACTGCACAGAGGAGACCAAATGGATGTAGGTGAAAATATGATAATTAATTAAGATCAACACACAACCACCTCCAACAGAACACCGTGCAATAAATCAACAAATAAACAGTGACTATAGGCAATATGTACAATAATGGGAGATACCAGAATCGTAGTAAAGCCAGGCCAAGGTCATACACAAGGGGATGTCAGCAGATGGGTAAGGACGGGAGACAAACAGGAACAGGGAGGGGACGGGTGGGTAGGCTGCAGAGCAGGGATCCAAGTACTCAGGTAACAGGAGGACAGGTGACCGTGGTTAACAAGAGACAGGAGGGACAGGTGCAGGATGGGCTCAGGATAGGGATCAGGTCGGATTGGGTCAGGTAGGATGCAGGCTCAAAGTCAGGATCGCAGGTTCTAGGTCAGGGAGGGAGATACCAGGGCAAGGTGTGTTTGTACTTGCCGGGTATAAATAGGAATGCCTGTAATTGGCTTCAAGTCACACCTGAGCACAGAAGGTGCTGTTCGCTCCACACTGCCAGGATCCATCCGCTGGAGACCAGTACTGCGTCCAAAGGATAGTATAATACCAGCAGGGAGAAATTCTCCTGACAGTTCCACACTGCCAGGAGACACCTGCTGGTGGACCACAGTACTGCAAGCCAAATAATAAATATCAACCGCGGATGGAACCTTTCTTGAAAAACAGTATATATTCAAGTGTAGCGGCCTCACCCCGTCCTCTTTAGCTAGGGGTATGTCACGCGACAGAGTGAGGTGCGCTACGGCCCATGTCCTCCCCATAACTGTGGGTGAGGTGAAGGCCAATATCTGATGTTTCCTCGGGTCGGTGTGTCTTGGGCATGTACCGAGTCTGTTGTGCAAAAACCACCCTTTGCTCCCATTAACAGAGTCCATACACCGATCACAGTCCAACTGTTGGTTTTATTTCGTATCTCCACATACAGGCAATGCGATGGCAGGATACGGTGGGATGAGCAGGTCGAGGCACTATACTGATCTGGGTCCCTACACCCCCTGTGCTATGACCAAGGGTTGCAGGAGTCTTAATTCGAATACCTCCGCTGCGTTGCAGCCCCTATCAGGGGAAGATGTCCTCCAAGAGGGTTACCGGAGGCCCATCCGTCACCGGGTTGACGCTGCACCGGAATCTTCGGACGGGTGACCTCCCCAGCCTCCTCACCTCAGATGCGGGTCCCCTCGCAAGGGGCACCCTGGAATCACTTCACCCTTGCGGGACCCAGTCGGAGTCACTGGGTCCCAGGCCTCCTCAATAGTACCTCATCCCAGGCTGAAGGTGCCTGGGATGGAATCCCAGCTTCATTCCGGCCAGGCCTAGGGCGCCTAGGCCGGAACCTTGAACCGCCCGCACCCAGGCCGAAGGTGCCTGGGTGCGTGACGAGATGATCCTCTGAAGACCGAAGACCTCGTGGCGAGGGCGTCTCCCCATTTTATCTCCTCCCATCAACACCACGGCGGGTTCCCCGCCCCAGCCGTACCATCTCCAGGAAGGGACAAAAAGGGTAGCACTGTGGTGATGATTCTACCTGAAGCCTGTAGGTACTCCGCCACCCACAGGCAAAGGAGAATATTACATCCCCCAATCCTCCACGAATAACAGAAAGGGGTCTAAACCCTGACATAATTACACACCTGGGTCACACTACCCCCAGGTGCATCCCACTAAATCTGAAGACCCCGCTACACAAGTAATCAACTAGAGATCAATAACTGAGATTTAAGAGCAATATAGCTCTTAATCCTATATTCAAACTGCTCTCAGGGGATTCCAAACCTGAGAATGTCCCCAAGAGCAGGGGCACATTCAAATGGCAAATAAAGCACAATTTAAATTGGATTGTTTACCCTTACTCAGGTTGGCTCTATGAGAGAAATTACTCCCTTTGTGTCAAGGGCGTCTCTTTTCTGTCCCCTGACACCACAGGCCCAACTTTAAACACTCTATATAAGTCAACAGGTAATGGCTTAACTTCTTAGATAAACTGTCCCACATACCCAATGCAAATGCAGAGCCCTGAATATGTGTGTGCGGATCTGTATGGCACTAGTATTATTATTATTATTGTTATACAGGATTTATATAGCGCCAACAGTTTGCGCAGCGCTTTACAACAACAACAGAGAAGACAGTACAGTCACAATACAATTCAATACAGAGGGATCAGAGGGCCCTGCTCGTTAGAGCTTACAGTCTAGAAGGGAGGGTCAAGTGAAACAAAGGGTAGTAGCTGTGGGGATGATCAGGTGGACAAAATGAAAATACAGTTGTTAGGTGTGGGTAGGATAGGCTTCTCTGAAGAGGAGGGATTTTAGGGATCCTCTAAAAGCTAATAGAGAAGGAGATAGACGGACAGATTGGTGATCAAGACCCAAACGAACGTCCTGGAACAGCAGGCTTTTTTGGTGACCCAACTAGTCACCTTACACTGGAATGCTTCATGGTCGGTGCAGGTGCACCTCGATATGCACCTGGAATCCCCCTCCCCAGGCTGGATGTTCTGACTGGCGGTGGAGGCCTGAATTGCCCGGGGAGATCATCTGAGATACAGCATCTCTCCTACAGGTCTGATCTCCCTCACTGCCTCATCACTGACTTTCCCTCAGGACACAAAATGTAGTCCTCAGTTCCTTTTTGTGCAGAGCATCCAGGGCTTTGCAGTTTCTCCCTGTATACCAGTCTATGGGGCCATTTTGTGAGGGAACTGCATGTCCCAGAATCCATTGCAGCTCTTCCTGCAGTTCAGTACAGTCTCTCTGATTGGCTACTGTAACTGTGCCTTTAATTGACTTTCTTCTTCCTGTCAATAGGGGAACAAGAGAGGCTACTGAATGCACAGCTCTGTGTGTGTCAGCTCACATTATATTAAACTCAGTCAGTGAAACAGGAATAAGGGGGGTGGTGGTGTAAAAGCCCATGCAGACATGACAGGCAGCTCTCTCCCTCCTTCAGGCTGGAAAGCCTGTGTACATCTTGGTGGCCAACTTGGCAGGGTCACGGGTTATAGAGTGACACACCTGCTACATGTAATTCTGAGATCTGGGCCCAGGACAGATTTAGATGATACTTGAACTTATAACCAGCGACCCTACCAAGCTGGCCACCGTGATGTACACAGGCTTTCCAGCCTGAAGGAGGGAGAGAGCTGCCTGTCATGTCTGCATGGGCTTTTACACCACCACCCCCCTTCTTCCTGTTTCACTGACTGAGTTTAATATAATGTGAGCTGACACACACAGAGCTGTGCATTTAGTAGCCTCTCTTGTTCCCCTATTGACAGGAAGAAGAAAGTCAATTAAAGGCACAGTTACAGCAGCCAATCAGAGAGACTGTACTGAACTGCAGGAAGAGCTGCAATGGATTCTGGGACATGCAGTTCCCTCACAAAATGGCCCCATAGACTGGTATACAGTAGATCACCCAACTGTTCTACTTTGTTCTCTGAAGCTCTGAACATAGAATTGCTCTGAGCTGAGCATCTTCGGGCTCAATTAACACAGAGGAGATGTGAACTGGAGTCCACCGATCTCCTCCAGCTTTTTTTCTGTCTGGGTTCCAGGGTTCATTGAAGGGCCGTGCGATACCTTGGGACCAGCAGGCAAGTGGCAGTCGCTAGGAGGCTGGCATTTTAGCAGTTTAAGCCCAGGTTCACACTGGGCTGCGGGAGTGAAGCCGTGCGAGTTCAGCTGAATTCGCACGATTTCACTCTCGCTGGCAGTCCCGATTTCAGACGCGATTACAAAGACATCTGACACAGATGTCAATGTAAATCGCGGCCGAAATCACAAAAAGTAGTACAGAAACTACTTTTTGAAATTGGTGCAGCGCCACAGATGCGGCGTCGCACCGATTAGGACGGTGCCATTGCCGACAATTTGCGGCAAATATCGCCGATTTGAAATGCGATTTGACATGTCAAAACGCATTTCAAATCGCACCAGTGTAAACCAGGGCTAAAGAAGTGATTCGGTGGATTTCCAGACTCTGAAATGATATCTACAGTAGCCACCCTGGCGGTATGATTATGTCAGATTTTTGGGACTCAAAGCTGTACAATTGTTTTGCATAGAAATTTGGCGTTTTAAATTGTAGGCCTGTAAATTCTTATTCATAACACACTTAAATCTGTCCAAACAAGAGTCTAGTAGACATCCCGGGTATGATAAAGTTTGAAACACAAAATCATAAATTATAATATTATAAATAACAAGAAATTATTATAAAAAATAATAATATAATAATAATAAAATGAATTTCCCCACGATTCACTTTCGCTCAATTCTGCAAGTGTTCTAATTTACTATCGCTGTTTTCTAGCTGGTCTAAAACCACTTTTGACATAAAGGAACACTTTTTGGTTGCCATGGACAATCGCCAATTTCCAGGCAGAAAGAACATTATATATAATATAAAAGTGCATGCAGGGCACTGGACAAAGCACTAGGGACAAAAGGGATGTTAAATGATTTCATACAGTAATGTAATCTGTAAGATTACAGTGTACTGTATGTATTATGAATTTAGTACTTTTTGAATTTGCCGACAGGCTCCGCCCTCGTGCGTCGCAACGCTCGCAGGGAACGGAGCCTGGCACACAGAGGCATCGGGTGGAGGACACAGCCCGCGGACACAGTGGGGGGACATCGCAGGATCCTGGGGACAAGGTAAGTATACTGCACCAGTATCCTGAAATGCAATCCCGATTGTGGCTCGGGGTTACCGCTAATGGTAATGAAATTTAACCCGAGCAACACTCGGGAATACCGCCAGGGAGGTTAAAGCGGTTTTAAACTGCTGTTCTTACCTGCAAGGCAAAGGCATAATGTGCTAGTATGCATCGCATACTAGCACATTATGTGAAACTTACATCAAAACTAAGCCTTCCAGCTATGCAGAGACAGCGTCGCTGGGGACAGCGTCCATCTATACTCAGTCTTCCATCCGGGTTCATGGCTCCGGCTCTGTGACTGGCCGGAGCCGTGATGACGTCACTCCCGCACATGCGCTTGGGAGACGGCGGAAACGGGACCCTGCTCTGAAGAAACATGGGCGACCGTTCCTTCAGAGTGCATGCACCAGTGATGTAACTGTCTGCTAGAACAGTAAATATCTCCTAAACAGTAAATGGAACAAGCTGAAGTTAGAAGTTGATTGGTTACCATGCACAGCTGCACCAAATTTTGCACTCTCCAGTTTTAGTAATTAACCCACATTACATTATGCAAGCATTGTCCACTATTGTTTATTTTTTTAAAAGGTAAATGTTTACGACACACAGTACTTTATAAAACTAAATGTCATCCAGTTAGGGTTTGTATATACTTTAATGGCTGAATCCAGCTGCTTGTGTAGCACCCTCCTAGTTAGGTTGCTAGGATGTGGGCATATTTAGTTCTCTTTGGTTCCTCTGTAATCAGTGGAGCATTTGTTGATTGCTTCTGGATCTCACAGAGTGCAGGTTTGATTGCTATCCTCTGTCTTCCAGAGGTTTCTGGAACATAGAATATTTATTGTGCTCAAGCCAATTACTGGGGAGTCGTTTGTGCCCAGAAGGTAGATGGAGAGGCAGATAAATAGTGTGAGATTTGCAGCAGCATGGTTATTTTCTCTGTTAAAGGGAATCCACTCATGCGGGTGGGGGTGGCTACCCCCATCTTTAGCAAATATCCTTATTCCTGCTAGTATTCATTGAGATCCCAGCTGTGGCATAGCTGAGGGGCCTACTCCTGATGATCCCCCTTTGATGCTAGTCAACAGAATGCTCACCTGGAAACCTGGTCTGGAAATCTCATTAACCGCTTTAAGACCAGCCGCCACAGTTGTGCTGTGGCAGGTTGGCTCTCATGGGCGAATCACTGTCATTGTATGTTGGCTGCTTTTGGAGCTCTAGGGGGCGCTCATGCTCCGACAGGGGCACAGGCCCAGAGGTACGACACCAGAGCCAATGCGCATGGCCGGCGGCCATGATCGCACCACAGAGAGCCAGAACGGGGATCTGTCAATGTAAACAGACAGATCTCCATTCTGACAGGGGGAGGAGAGACAGATCGGCTGTTCCTAGTGATTTGGAACAGCGATCTGTCTCCTCCTCCAGTCAGTTCCACCCCCCCACAGTTAGAAACACCTCCCAGGGAACACATTTAACCCCTTGATCACCACTAGTGTTAACCCCTTCCCTGCCAGTGACATTTATACAGTAATTAGTGCATTTTTATAGCACTGATCGCTGTATAAGTGTCAATGGTCCCAAAAATGTGTCAAAAGTGTCCGATCTGTGGAAAAAAAAGGACGTCAATTTTGTTTGGATACAGTGTTGCATGACTGCGCAATTGACAGTGAAAGCGACGCAGTGCCGTATCGCAAAAAATCGCCTGGCCATTGAGGGGGGCAAATCCTTCCAGTCCTTAAGTGGTTAAAGAGTGCCTGGTGGAAGTTAGAAGGGCTCTGGTGGATACTGTAAGGAGGCAACCAGTGATTCTGTGACATTGTGAGTACCCCTGTGTTTTACCCCTGGAATGGAGAAGCCAGTAGTATTCCTGACTGGGATAGCTCCTGCAAAGAGACTCAGTTCAACCTTCTGTACTTGTTTCTGCATAGAGACTGCTCATGGAGACTTAGTAAAAGTAAAGCGTCCTCCTGCAGGGAGTCTGGAGTATCCTATTTCACTCTATATTATATTCCAAGTTCTAGAGCAATAAAAATCCTAAAAGACACCCGCTACTGATTATTGAGCCCGAACAAGTGCAACATTGCTGTGTGCTGGTTGCCTCTGCACTAAGGCTCCATACACACCAGCATTTTCCATAAGCTCGAAAAAAAAAATGCTGGATGAAAAATGCTGATAATAGTGCCAGCTTCTAGTAGCATTTTAGTAGCTTTTAGAAGCATTTAGAAACTTTTAGGAGCATTAGCATTTTATTAGCATGTTTGCAGTACATAAAGAAGAAAAAAAAAAACATCTGTTAGTAGCATTTTAATAGCATTTAAAAGCAGTTTGGAGCATTTAGTTGCATTCAGCATTTTTTCTGCTGGAAAAACACTTCCAAGACACTCCACAAAAAACTATTTTTTTCTGCTTCTAGATGCTGAAGCTCCAAAAATGCTAATAGCCTAAATTAATGTACATGGATACATAAGATAACACTACTTAGCTTCTAGGAGCAGAAAAAATGCAAAAAAAAACACTTGTGTGCATAATTTTTTTTAATTTGGGGAAGAACCAGTTAAATTACAGTGGCTCCTGCAAGAGTAGTGCTACACTTGTTTTTATCCTTTGATAATCATAGCATAATACATAGGGAAATGGCAGTAAAAGAGTTAAAAGGAGTGCAGTCAAATGAAGATAAACATGTGTTGCGATACTCACCCCCTTCACCTGCCTTTGGCTCCTCACAGGGAGAGAGGGCACACCACGCCACAAGCCCGTACTCTCCTGTGTAAAAAGGGTTGAGCGGTGTTGTTGACGGGTCTCCACAACCAGAAAGCCAGAATCCTCCAGAGAATGGTTCTCACCTCTATAGTTAACAGAGATAAGTCCTTGTTTCCCCCCAGTAACTTGAATGTCCACACCAGCTGTAACTCCAACGTAGAGTTTATTTCTCGTAAATAACAGTCTCTGATAAGAAAAGATTGGAGAGAGAACAGGACAGCACAAGGTGTGGGAGAGGTCCAGGCACAAACGTAATCACTTCACTGCTTGGCTTCTCAAACAGACTCAGCCCATATGGATAGTCTCCCAAGATTGGGACTAGCAGCCAAATGGTACTCTAACTTAACCGCACAGTCCCTGCCACAGACGCGGTGAACTTGGTCTCTGCCACAGACCCGGTGAACTTGGTCTCTGCCACAGACCTGGTGAACTTGGTGTTTCAAAGCTTGACCTCTTTGTAAGGAGAAGACATCCCTCCAGAGAGTTACCGGACCCCTTCCTTCACCATGACTCCTCACCAGTCCCTCGGAACGGTTCCTCCCCCCGGCCTCCTCGTCTAAGATGCGGGTCCCCTCGCAAGGCGGCACCCTGGGATTCCTTGATCCTTGATGTGCCCCAGCCGAAGGTGCTGGGCCCAAGGCCTTTGCTGCAGCCCCAGGGCTAAAGGTGCCTGGGACTGATTCACCGACCTCCGCCCCTGGGCCAAAGGTGCCCAGGGCGGACAGGAACACACTCCCTGGGGTAGGACCCCCGACCACGACAGAACAGAACCAGACCAGGCAGAATCTGCCTCTTTTATCTCCTCTCCCAGCATGCACAGCAGGCCTACCACACCCACTGTACGGCTGCCGAGAGGGGACAAACAAGGCACAGCACTGTTCAACCCTGGCCCGCCATGGCAGCGCCACCTGCAGGCCACAGGGAACTATACACCGATACTCTCCCTGCGGACAAAAATGGTTAACAGAATCCTGACTTGGGGTGTTTGAGCATAACTACCACTCAAACACTTCCCCTAAATTTAGGACCCCGCTACACATGTATGTAAATGGTATTAGCAAACTTGCTGATTCAAAGAGTTTGTGATTTTTTTTTTTGCGTCTTAAAAACGCAAGAACAAAAAAATAGCTTTATGATCATACAAGAAAATCGATTAGTAACTAACATGCCCATTAAATCAAGTTTTAAAGCACCCTATGACTCTGGCAGTCAACATACTGTATACACTAAAGTGTTAACCAACACAGTCTTAAACAACAGCCATAATACATGTAGGAGGCATTTTATTTTTGAATGAGAACAAAATGTATTTCTACGCTGTATTAAGCAGCTATGGAGATCAACAGACATTAAGGCACAGCACTCCAGCTCTTTCAAATCATATTTTCAGCAGTTTAGCTCAAAATCAAACTTATTTACTGGTAATTTATAGACCTTCCAGTCATAATGAAATGCAGTTCTACAGAGATCCTCCTCCTCCTCTGTCTGCAAACACCTTCACCCAAAGCATGAAATACTAAGATAGTACAAATATAACATTCCCTTGATGTCCACAAGAGTGCTTGAGTCTTGATAAATTATACCTAGTGTCTTTGAATTAAAGCCATTGCAGCTCTAATGTAAATGAATGTAATAAATACTGCCCATTTTCTCCTCTCCTTATGGTACCAATGCTTGTGGCCAATCTATTAGCAGGTGGCTGTATCGTAAAGGAACTGTTTTTTACTGCTTGGATACCCAAATGATTAAATGCAGCATCATGAGGGAACCTGAGTATACATGTAAACTAGTATAAATAATTACCCACTGGAAAAGATTTGCTTGCAAGCTGAAAATGTGATTTACAGGAGTTACAACAAGAGAGCGAAGATACTGGTTATAGAACTACAAGAGTCAAACCTCAAAAGTTCAACCTAATTATTCTGGAAGTTGATACATTTTTGAAAGTTTTATGTCTATTTTTTAAAATTCTGTAGACTAGAGACTTCTATGTAGAGATAGAAGAGGGTCTTCATGCACTTCCGGCAGCACTTGAAGAGAGAAGCAAACTCTGGAAGTAAAATTAAAATAAAAAAAGGCGCCTCTAAGTACAGAAGTAAAACGTTATTTTTCTCAAAAGGGTTACAAAAGGGTGGATGGGTAGGAGCATATCATATTAGTAATATGGTAGGTGGTCCGGCGTTCTGGTAGTCCCAAGGAGTCTCAGGGATATCCAGAGGTGTAATTCTATGGTAACATATTCTGAAGTGGCCGGCAGATGGAAGCCACAACTCTCCTGGATACTGGGAAGACAGCTAGGCTGTCTGAGACAGCATGGAAGCCGAATCCAGAAAGGGATGCCAGCAGGAAGGGACCAGCAACTAGCGTAGACAGCAAACAGGAAGTGAAGTCATCAACATGCGACACGTTTCGAAACAGCTAATTGGTTCCTTCTTCAAGCAATGGCTAAGGGCCAATTTATACCATAACGCAGTGGACTGTAATGCATGTGTTTTTGTGCATTGAGGTTTCCAAATTACTGGGCTGTCAATACGCCTCAAAGAATGAAAAAATAGGTCCTGCATGATTTATTTTGAGTGCAGGGGAATGCTAGTATAGTCATTTGTGTGCTGCAGCGTGTTAAAACACAGATGTGTTTAAGCGCACTGCAGATGTGCATTGATGTGCGTTCAACTTTACAATACAATGCACATCCACAGGGCACTATTATGCATTTTGGTAATGAGTGTTATGAAGTGTGTTATAATGCACATTGTGGTGTTATAATGCCCTTAATGCCCCTAATTATTAGAATACAGTATCTTTGGCATAAAATTATGTAGTGGGCTCTAAGTAAGGGTTCCCGCTAGTCCAAATGTATAACTTATTTAACTTTCTGTATTGTACACACAAGTATTATCACAGTACAGTAAAACCTTAGTTTGAGAGTAACTTGGTTTGAGAGCGTTTTGCAAGACAAACTATTTTTTAAATAATCTTTGTCTTGATATACAAGTAACGTCATGTCACAACTGAGTATAAAAGAGAAGAGAGGCGCTTCTAAGTGTAGCAAAATTATTACATTTAATGAAGGTATAACATTTAGCAACTCACATGGTTGATGAATAAAAAAGGCACATCTAAGTATTCAGGCATCCGGGGTAAAGCTGTCCACATAGACCGTCCTCCGCACCACCATCAATGTCATCCCTTCCACGCTGCGGTTCAAGCTTCGCTTTCAGGGTAGTCTTCCCGGTCACGATTGCAGACTGACAGTGGTGAGAGGCGGCAGTGAGGAAGATGGTCTATGTGGACAGCTTTACCCCAGATGCTTGTATACTTATGTAGCGGGGTATTCCCCTTTAATACAGAGAGACTACATTTCCCAGTACATTTTTGCAGCACCCAGGGTGCATTGCCACAGAACAGGGACTGCTGGGGCAGACTATATAAAGGGGAGGCAGGGTTTATTCTGTCTCTTTGGACACCCCCTCTCCTAGCAAGAGGATCTCTGTGCTGAACTGCTGTGTGCATAAGGCCTGAAGCCTGGGCCTTGTGCTCTTTTCCAAAGAGCCCTCTGCCAGCCTAGCTGAACCTGAGAGACATCTTCTCCTCCTTGCTGCAGTACACCAGAAGGACTGAAGGCCTGGATGTCGGTGGATTCCTGTTCCTAGACGAATCGGCGGAGGAAACAGACTTGGACTGTCAGGTGGTGAGAGAGAACACTTGCTCATAGACAGATACTTTATCTTCACTATTCATTTGGATTACAAAGTTGTTCTTCAAGTGCACCTCCGAAAGATTGCTAGCGAACATTGTTTACCCTGAACTTCCATTTAGATCAGTCAGGCCTGACTGCATAGGTAGACATTGCTGGGTGTTAGTCTGCCCACGAGGGGAAGTAGCTGTAAAAGGGCAGCGTTACAGTCGCATAGCAATACATTATTGCTCTGATTATTCTGTTCATCTTAAATACTGTTTATTGCAGGGACCTGCAACTTGTTATACTGTTGTTTATTACTTGCCCATTAGCCTCAGTAAAATATCTGGGTCAAGTACATTTGGTGTCAGCTTCAGTTACTTTAATAGGAGTTTTAAAAGTATATTGCTGTGCATGCTTGCTATAAGACTGCGTCACCAAGAGTTGCGGTCACGCTGTCTTATCCCACTACTACTAGCTGTGCCACGGGAGGATAGAGCCGATTGCCAGGGGTTGACAGCGGTGCACTACAGGGCCCAAATCAATACCAGCAGCCCTCTTAACTGGGGGTACCGCTACACTTAGATGTGTCTCTTTTAATCATCAACCATGTGAGTTTCTAAATGTTGTACCTTCATTAAATGTAACAATATTGCTACACTTAGAGGCTCCTCTCTTCTCTTTTATGATCTGTACTTCCTGCTGGATTTTGCTTCCTATCCCTTTGTGGAGGCTTCCATTTGTGGATGGACATGTTATGGTTACACCACCTGTCACATTGCTATAATCTTTTCATATGGACTATAAACTGAAGGATTTATGAATACATGGTTGTGGAACGAATCATCTGAGTTGCCATTATTTCTTATGGGGAAATTCACTTTGATATACGAGTGCTTTGCTTTACAAGCATGTTTCTGGAACGAATTATGCTCGCAATCCATGGTTTTACTGTACAAAAAGCAATATACTGACAGAGGAATACATCCTTACCCATATACTGTACCTTTAAAGCTTAACTCCAGGTTTAAATTTTTTTTGTGTTCTGTTGAATAGTGCAGATGATTGGATAATGCCTCCGACGATCTGTGTATAGGCAGTACTTAACGTCACTCCAGCTGATCTCCCGATCAGCTGCCGTGACGTCAACACTGAGCATGCCCAGATCATCAAAGGCATTGTCCAATTATCTGATTGTCAGATTTTGCCTTGCTCTCTCTGCGCATAATCGACAGAACATGGACGAGGAGTATGTCTGCTCATAGTGGGCACATTGTATATTCAGCCCTCCCTCCCTGTAAAACTCCTTTCTTTATGTGTGAGGTCAATCGTCGGTGCAGTTTATTATTCCCTGAGATTTTAAGTTGAAAAATTGCAGTCGGCATGACTTCACCTAGAAATAACTTCTTATAAAAGTGGATTATTAGGGATAATGTGACCCCAACACTTCCGCCTCTCCTTTAGGACTTGTTCACACAGCTGATTACAGCAGTGTACAGAGCGAGGCAGAATATGACGATCAGATTATGCCGTCGCGCTTTGCAGATCATCGGATAATGCCTCAGACGAAATGCGCATGCGGCAGTTTAGCTGGAGTGACGTCACTACTGCGCATGCGTAGATTGTCAAAAGCATTACCTGACGATCTGCACTAATCCGCAGAACAGCGGTTCACACCAGAACAAGCACACAGTTTTGTGCGGCCCACATGGCACAATAATTCCAATGTGCTGCCAAATGCACAGGAATGCGCAAATAGTACAGCAGGCATTACTGTTAAAGTTGTACCACATTAAACCACATGGCATTGCTGTACCGTGCGTTTTGATGGTCACAAATGTGCTCACTTTTGCTAATGTATTTGGAGTGCCATTAGTTAGTGGTATCCGCTCGCATCTAAAGAGAAATGCATACAGAAATGCTTTTTTCCCACACCACAAGTGGTGTGAATGGACCGAAAAGTTAACATTTCTGTCTGTTTGTAACCCTACTGGAGATATTTTCCCTCATTCTGTGTCACTGTGACACCAGGACAAGAATAGGGAGTGAGATTGTCACCAGTACAGAACAGCACAGACAGCAATAAAAACCTTGTCTGCTCTAACCCTTCACGACACTACTAAACTTGTGTTTTGTTGTTGTGTTAGAGAAATTTCCCACTACATTCTGTCTTGACTGGAAGTAATGAGAAATCTCCTAAATAGGGGACACAGGCTGACATAAAACCCAGTGGAAAGGCTCTAATCCTTTGGAATTGGACTTTACAACTTTTCCATGTACAGTGCCTTAATAAAGTATTCATACCCCTTGGAGTTTTCCACATTTTGTCATGTTACAACCAAAATCTTAAATGTATTTTATTGGGATTTTATGTGATAGACCAACACAAAGTGGCACATAATTGTGAAGGGGAAAGAAAATGCTAAATGGTTTTATTTTTTTTTCACAAATAAATATCTGAAAAGTGTGGTGCATTTGTATTCAGCCCCCTTTTTACTCTGATACCCCTAAGTAAAATCGAATGAAACCAATTGCTCCTCAGCGGGGGGAGATCACTGTAGTAATGTTGGATGGTTAGTACAGCGGCTCTGACCGAAGCTGACACCCGGTCGGTTGCACAAAAAAAACCTGTAATGCTGCGTACAGACGATCGGACATTCCGACAACAAAACCGTGGATTTTTTTCCGACGGATGTTCGCTCAAACTTGCCTTGCATACACACGGTCACACAAATGTTGTCGGAAATTGCGAACGTCAAGAATGCGGTGACGTACAACACTACGATGAGCCTTGAAGTTCAATGATTCCGAGCATGCGTCAAATTAATTCCGAGCATGCATAGAATTTTTGTGCGTTGAAATGTGTACAGAATTTCCGACAACAACTTTTGTTGTCGGAAAATTTGAAAACCAGCTCTCAAATTTTTGTTGTCGGAAATTCCGACTGCAAATGTCCGATGGAGCATACACACGGTCGGATTTTCCGACAACAAGCTCACATCGAACATTTGTTGGAAATTCCGACTGTGTGTACGCGCCATTAGTGTGTACCAGGCTTAAAGCTCTGCTGATTTCCGCTATCCAATCATGTACAAGCAAAAATTATGTTTTTTTTTCCTTGCACCTGATTGGGTATTCTTTACAAAGTGAAGCTTCACCACTATGCTGGCCGACCCGGGGGGTGGTTGTTTGCCCCACCCCCAAAATAAAAAAAAAAAAAAACAGTCACCACTGGTGCACAGTCTTTTTGCCTTTAGTAAATCAACCCCATTATCTCGATGGAAAAACCACACTTCCTTGACATGTTTCACCACTCTTGGCTTGTGGACAAGGAAGTATTTAATTTTATGATCATGCTGAATCACTATATGTGTGCTGTGTTAATAATTAAGTATATTCTGTATTCCTCTGTCAGCACTGCAGAATGACAAACATGTTTTTGTAACAAAATATGAGTTGCTAGCAGTTTAGGTAACAATATGCACATTGTAAGCAGTTTGTATATCAAGCCATGGTTGTGTCAAGTCATGGTTTGCATATTAACAGATGATGGGAGACACAGATAACCAGATAAGCAGATGTGGAGGTGTGGGTGTGTCAACCATGGAAGGGGTATAAAAGAAGTGATGTATCCCAGGCTCATTGGGAAATTGTTAATATACACACCTTCTGTATAGTGCTTTGTTCCCTATATATATATATATATATATATATATATATATATATATATATATGCTAATAAACAATTTAATTTGGAGCCAGTCTTGCTTTCAGATATTTTCCCTTTACATGATGACAGTCCAATTAATAAGGCATGCAAAGTTAATGTGGTAGTGAAGTCTTTAAAAGAAAAAAAAAAAGTAGTAAAGTAAATGGCAAGTAAATGGCATAATGTGCTAGTATGCACCACATACTAGCAGATTATGACAAACTTACCCATAAAAAGGTATCCCTCCAGTGACAGGACTTCCAACTTCACCCGGTCTTCCTTCTGGGTTCGTAGGTTTTGGCCATTTGAATGTCTGAGCTGCGATGATGTCACTCACAATCACGGCACAACGCTCTAGATTGATGGCACTTTCAGTGTGCCCTCACTTCGGATCACAATGCGCATTCGCTGGTGATGTCATCGGATGAAGAAATTGCGAGTATCTCCTAAACAACGCACGTTTAGGAGATATTCATTGTACCTACAGGTAAGCTTTATTATAAGCTTACCTGTAGGTACAAGTGACCAAGCCTTGTTTACTTATCCTCTATATTCATGTTTGTAAATTAAACATTTTTTGATAAAATGATCATGGAGTAAAACAGTGATTGCAGTTAACATAACCCCACAAATTGTAGTAAATTGATGGCAAAGTAAATAGTGAAAATAGCTGACAAATACAAGGTAGTGGTGGTTTTTCCAAGGCACCCTGGCCCCATGGGTTTGGGAACAGTTGACTTTCTTCATGCTAGGAGTAAGACCCCCATACTCACTATACAACTTTTATTGTCCGATTTCATTTAGATTTACCAAAACCATGTAGTGCAAGGGCCTGCCTGATTGCATACAAACTGAAACTCTTATGCCTAGTACACACGACCCTTTTTTCCATCGGATAATAAACCAACATTTTTCCCGACAGAAGTCCTCTCAGCCTGCCTTGCATACACACGTTCAGACAAAAGTCCGCCCGTCCAAATCACGGTGACGTACAACACGTACGACGGCACTATAAAGGGGAAGTTCCATTCCAACGACGCCACCCTTTGGGCTGCTTTTGCTGATCTTCGTGTTAGTAAAAGTTTGGTGAGAGACGATTCGCGCTTTTCAGTCTTCGTGCTCTTCAGATCATTTTCTGCTGTTCAGTAGGTGCTTGTGGGTTTGTATCTGTCTCTCAGGGCGTGTAGTGAGTTCGTATCTGGTTTTCAGTGCATTCTTGTCCGCTCGTTTCTGATTTTCATGTCGTTCTTCATAGGCCTTGCTGTTCTTCAGTGCGTTCTGTTAGTTCGGCTTCGCAAATTGCAGCAGTTTCTCCAGGGTTGCCTTCCTCTTTATTTTGTTATGAGCCAGAATAAATGGAATTTATTTTTACAGTAAATACTTGCCTATGTGTTTTGATTAAAAAAGGACAGTTTGTTTGTGAGTAGACAGGTACATTTCCATAATACAATGTCTAATTAACAAGGGACATCAACACCAACCTCCTTGAGGAAAAAAAATACATGATAATAATGTTGTTGTGGTAGCTTGACACACCAAAATAAAAATAAAAAATATATGGAGATCACTAGAAAATATTTTTAAAATAATCCCAAAAACTGGAGATCCTGACAAAAAAAAAAAAAAGACAATAAAAAATAATTCTAAACATTATTATGGAGATCTGGCTTTAAAAACCAAAAAGAATATTCATGAGATCACGAGAAATAATAAAGAAATACGTTTGTCAGAACAACGTCATTATTGTAGCATTATAAAGAAGAAAAGAATGTGCTGCATTAAGCGATGCAATAATTTGCAGCATGACGAATGTGCTATCTCCATTACAAAAGCTAGTTTTACCAGACCGAGTGCTTCCGTCTCGTACTTGATTCTGAGAATGCGTGTTTTTTTTGCCCGTTGGAAAACCATACAGACCAACGGTTTTCCCGCCAGGATTTTTTCCTTTTTTCCCGTCGGAAAAACTGCGATGGAGCATACACACGGCCGGGACTCCCGACGAAAAGCTCTAATAGCAGTTTTCCCGTCGGAAAAAAACGGTTGTGTGTACGAGGCATTAAGGTTTGACCTCATATTATATGGTTTTGAGAAATCTGAAGAGAAAAATCTGAAAATTGTATAGTGTGCATCCAGCTTTACTCTCTAGGCTAAGCTTTCCATAAAAAAACTCTGTTTTATTGTAGCACCATTTTAATGGAATCCTATTTATAATACAATAAAAAAAAAAGAAGCATACCATATCTCACAGCTTTTGATCCGGTTTTTAAATATATGGTTTCACACGTGTTATTAACACGTCTGTAAGTGAATGTTCCTAAATGAAAGACTATAGCTTGCTTGTGTATTTGTGGCACAAATTATATGATGAATGGAGAGCTGGGGTGGGTAAACAGAAGAGGCATGCTTGTTGGCATATTGGCTTGAGGATAGTGCTAGTGCTTTCCGCAGATGATTATCCTTTTGATGAACACACAGCTATTGTTGTATATCACTGTACTGCCTTATAATAAAATGCTGAGCAATCTGCATAGCAATTAATCGACATGCGATGCATCATTGTTAAAGGGAACATAAAGGCAATGTGTTTTTCTATTTCCTCGGATTTAATTTGCTTTCAAGAAAGTATGACATTTCCGTAAAAATTCCGCATAAATTGTTTCTCAAATGTAATTTTGCATTTTTTTTTTTCAACGTGTGCAACAGTCAAAGCACACAATGTGTTTTCCTGTTTTAAAAATGTTCTACAATCAGCAATAATTTAGCCCTATTTGTGCGGCTGCCCTCTGACTCGCGCTGCAGCCAGGATTTAAGGATGTAGTCACGAGTCGTTAGATTATTTAATTTTTGCGATTAAATTGCAGTCTGGGGAACAGAAGGCATGGCGCTGTGCTGTTAAGGTGCAAAAGAAATTCAGCGATCAATCAGCCAGGCAGAAATGTGACAATTCGCATTTGCATAAACATGTAGCCACGGAAACGAGATACACAAAGGTAAAAGAAAAAAAAGAAACCTATTTTACATGATGTGCATAGAATATTTGACAGTTAAGTCTGCGAGCATCATTGGTGTGGTTAAGATTGGTACGGCTTGTTGCCATGGTTATTCTTCTCCCTACTGGCAGTGTGAAGATTGGCAGGGATAGATGTGATGAGGTTCCGCCCCTGTACTGCAACACTGGCAGATATTTCTCCTTCCCACTGAGCTTTTTTTTATCCTTTTCTTTCATAATAGCAAATGTTTTTTCATACAATGTATTCTGCAAATTACTTATCTACAGTATAATGTTTAATGTGTATTCCACATACATAAACCGCACACCAGAGATTGCAATCGTGGGTTGGAAATAAGTTACAATACTTTCCAATGTGCTGCACTAGGAGAGAATGCGGGTAAATTATATTACTGACACTTTCCTTTGTCCACTGTCCATATAGGACAAAGTATAAGGGTCACCTAACTCCCCCCTTCTCAGGTCCCCATGTCCTCGTTTTTTCTCTCTCCGACTACTCTGGCAGTCCAAACAAGGAAGAGAACACCGGCTTGTTGGTGCTTACTTAAGGGTATGGGTACCTTCCCTTTCCCCATGTTGTAGGGCAGGAGCCAACTATGAGGCACATAGCACTGTCACATGGAAGAAGGGGTCATTTACTCACCAATACCTAGAAGTGCTGGGTACTTCACTTCACCATTGGTGGCCAAATAGAACAGTCTGGGAGCAAGAGCATGGTGCTGGGGAGAGGGAGTTAAAGTGTTACTAAACCCACTATGGAAAAATAAAAATAATAAATGTAGTAGCATACCTGACATAATTATGGTTTCCTGCCCTCTCTTTATGCACCCTTTGCAGTATACTTTGGTTCTGAAAGTGTGGTGTGCTTACTTTTCACTCCTTTCCCCCTTAGAGACACCCTCCACGCTCCCGGTCTAGGCACATTACTTGGTGTCACGCCCGGACATTTACAAAGCACAGACAAGTCTCTAGTCTTCCTGAGCACAGCATCAGAGTGCTGCCCATAACGCACATCCCCAAAGAATCAGGGTGCTGCATATACTATGCATGCGCCCGAACACAGCAGTGCAGGCAGGACTCATGTGTAATATGGAAGCGCACATGGAAGATGTGAAGATCACTGACATGCTCAGGGCGTGCTCCAAGATGGAAGTTCAGGGAAGTTCTAAGAGGCTGATGCAAGATCAAATTCACTTACACTGCTTGCTTTTAAAAAATTATGTATTAATGATTACAGAGTTGCATTAAAGTATAGGATTTATTTTTTCCAGGAATCATACCTACCTAGGTGGTAAGCTAGTTCGAAGCTGCATCTGTCCCCCACCAGCTTTGAGACCAAGGGATCAAACACCGCTGATCGCTCTGTTCTAATAGCTCCATGAGCATAAAGTTGGTGACTGACAGTCTGCTCTGCCCCTCCCCGGCGCTCACTGGAGATCTGAGCTGTGGAGGGGGCGGTAGCAGTTGGCTCAGCCTCTCAGTGGCTTGCTGAGACGCTGAGCCAGGTGCTGGTCCAGGGCTCTGGGTGGATCCTGACCATATGGTTATGATCTTTCCCCCACCTTAACCGGCTCTGTGACGTCAGCCGACAGCAGGCTTCAGCTGTGTAAATCTAAAGTGGTAACCTGTAAAGGATTTTAGAGCATCACCTATGGATAGTAAAATTCATGTTGTTTGTCGCTGTTACACTGGTGTGCGCAATTTTAAAGTCTGATATATTTGATATCTATTTAATCAGCGTACAGTGCCTTGAGAAAGTATTTGTACCCCTTTACATTTTCCACTATTTGTCATGTTACAACCAAAAACATAAATGTATTTTATTTTATGTGATAGACCAACACAAAGTGGCACATAATTGTGAAGTGGAAGGAAAATGATAAATGGCTTTCCAAAATTTTTACAAATAAACATCTAAAAAGTGTGCCGTGCATTTGTATTCAGCCCCCCTGAGTCAATTCTTTGTAGAACCACCAATTTTGGTCTCATCTGACCAGAGCACCTTCTTCAACATGTTTGCTGTGTCCCCCACATGGCTCCTCGCAAACTGCAAATGGGACTTCATATGTCTTTCTTTCTTTTAACAATGTCTTCCATAAAGGCAAGATTTGTGGAGTGCACGACTAATAGTTGTCCTGTGGACAGTTTCTTCCACCTGAACTGTGGATCTCTGCAGCTCCTTCAGAGTTACCATGGGTCTCTTGGCTGCTTCTCTGATTAATGCTCTCCTTTCCCGGCCTGTCAGTTTAGGTGGTTGGCCATGTCTTGGTAGGTTTGTAGTTTTGCCATACTTTTTCCATTTTTGGATAATGGATTGAGGCTGGGTTCACACTAGTGCGACACGACATCCGTCCTACTTTGGATCCGACTTTGCCCTGCGACATGAAGCCGACATATGTCCGACTTTCAATGAACGGGGATCCGACTTGGATCCCCGCCAATATCAGGCACTGTGCTTGGTATGAATCTTGAGGGGGAACTCCAGGCCAAATTTTAAATTAAAAAAACGGCGTGCGTTCCCCTCCAGAGGCATACCAGGCCCTTGGGTCTGGTCTGGATTTGAACGGGCGCCCCTACGCCGAAAAAACGGCATGGGGGTCCCCCCAAAATCCAAACCAGACCCTTATCCGGGCACACAACCTGGCAGGCCGCAGGGGAAGAGGGGGGACGAGAGAGCGCCCCCCCTCCCTCCTGAACCGTACCAGGCCGCATGCCCTCAACATGGGGGGTTTGGTGCTCTGAGGCAGGGGGGCGACCTGCGGCCCCCCCCACCCCAGAGCACCCTGCCCCCATGTTGATGAGGACAGGGCCTCTTCCCGACAACCCTGGCCGTTGGTTGTCGGGGTCTGCGGGCGGGGGGCTTATCGGAATCCGGGAGCCCCCTTCAATAAGGGAGCCCCCGGATCCCGGCCCCCCACCCTATGTAAATGAGTATGGGGTACATCGTACCCCTACCCATTCACCTGGTGGAAAAAAATTGCAATAAAAAAACACTACACAGGTTTTTAAAGTAATTTATTACACAGCTCCGGGGGTCTTCTTCCGACTCCGGCGCTCTTCTTCCGACTTCCGGGGGTCTTTTCCGACTTCGGGGGTCTCCGGTGTCATCTCCCGCTCTCCGGTTCTTTCTTCCGCCGGGCCTCCGCTAACTTCTTTTTAGCTCTTTTGCTAACGGAGGCGCGGTCTTCCCGTCGTCGCCGTCGGCTTCTTCTTCCCTCTTCTCCTCCTCGATGTTGACGCGTCGCTTCCTCCCGCTGTAATACTGGCTCTCCGCTCCGCTCCGCATTAACATAGGCTTCTCATGACGTCACAGTCACATGTTCCGGGGCACATGGCCCCGGAGCATGTGACTGTGACGTCATGGGAACATGTGACTGTGACGTCATGAGAAGCCTATATTAATGTGGAGCGGAGCGGAGAGGCAGTATTACAGCGGGAGGAAGCGACGCGTCAACATCGAGAAGGAGAAGAGGGAAGAAGAAGCCGACCGCGACGACGGGAAGACCGACCCCTCCACTAGCAAAAGAGCTACCAAGAAGTTAGTGGAGGGGCCGGCAGAAGGACAACGGAGAGCCGGACGAGACAACGGGAAGACCGGGCCTCCGTTAGCAAGAGAGCTAAAAAGAAGTTAGCGGAGGCCCGGCGGAAGAAAGAACCGGAGAGCGCGGAGACGACACCGGAGACCCCCGAAGTCGGAAAAGACCCCCGGAAGTCGGAAGAAGACCCCCGGAGCTGTGTAATAAATTACTTTAAAAACCTGTGTAGTGTTTTTTTATTGCAATTTTTTCCACCAGGTGAATGGGTAGGGGTACGATGTACCCCATACTCATTCACATAGGGTGGGGGGGCCGGGATCCGGGGGCCCCCTTATTGAAGGGGGCTCCTGGATTCCGATAAGCCCCCCGCCCGCAGACCCCGACAACCAACGGCCAGGGTTGTCGGGAAGAGGCCCTGTCCTCATCAACATGGGGGCAGGGTGCTCTGGGGTGGGGGGGCTGCAGGTCGCCCCCCTGCCCCAGAGCACCAAACCCCCCCATGTTGAGGGCATGCGGCCTGGTACGGTTCAGGAGGGAGGGGGGCCGCTCTCTCGTCCCCCCCTCTTCCCCTGCGGCCTGCCAGGTTGTGTGCCCAGATAAGGGTCTGGTTTGGATTTTGGGGGGACCCCCCACGCCATTTTTTCGGCGTAGGGGGTGCCCGTTCAAATCCAGACCAGACCCAAGGGCCTGGTATGCTCCTGGAGGGGGAACCCACGCCGGTTTTTTATTTAAAATTTGGCCTGGAGTTCCCCCTCAAGAGCAGTACAGCACAAGTCGCATGCCAAAGTCGGACCATGCAAGACTGCGGTCCGACTTTGATCCGACTTCAATGATAGTCAATGGGCTGAAGTCGGATCAAAGTCGGACCAAAGTAGTACAGGGAGCATTCTCAAAGTCGGACCGACATGTGTCGGACCAGTTAAGACGGCTCCCATAGGGAAACATTGATTTTCACACGTCATGCGACATGAGCTCCCAATGTCGGAGCGTTTGTCGCCCCAGTGTGAACCAGGCCTGAACAGTGCTCCGTGAGATGTTTAAAACTTGGGATATTTTTTTATAACCTTACTCTGCTTTAAGCTTCTCCACAACTTTGTCCCTGACCTGTCTGGAGTGTTCCTTGGCCTTTATGATGCAGTTTGTTCACTAAGGTTCTCTAACAAACCTCTGAGGGTTTCACAGAACAGCTTTATTTATACTGAGATTAAATTACACACAGGTGGACTCTATTTACTAATTAGGTGACTTCTGAAGGCAATTGGTTCCACTAGATTTTAGTTAGGGGTATCAGAGTAAAGGGGGCTGAATACAAATGCACGCCACACTTCTCAGATATATTTGTAAAAAATGTGGAAAACCATTTATCATTTTCCTTCCACTTTACAATTATTTACCACTTTGTGTTGGTCTATCACATACATTCCCAATGTAATATGTGGAAAATTTCAAGAGGTATGAATACTTTTTCAAGGTAATGTAATGTAACATCATCTTTTATATTTTACCCAACAATTGGGTTATGTATTGTTTTTTTGGGATGTTTTTTAAGTCAAAAAAGTGTATTCCCCAAAAAATGCATTTGAAAAAACACTGCTCAAATACTTTGGGCCCAAAAAAGTGGCAAAACCCACCAATTTATTTTGTAGGACCTCTGCTTTAATAAAATATATAATGTTTGGGGGTTCTAAAGCCTCGTACACACAATATGATTGTTGGCAGGGGATTGTCTGTTGACAGACTGTTGTCCTAAAATCTGACCGTAAGTACACTCCTTTTGACAATTGTTTTCCAATTTTCGGCCAACAAATGTTGGATGCCATGCTAGTAAATTTTGGGCGGACAACGGTTGGTTGTCAGATTTTCGTATGGTCAGTACACAAGTCCGTCACACAAGAATCAATGCAATGCTCACCAAACATAAAATTAGCAGAAGGGGCCCAAAGGGTGGCGCTCAAGAGCTGAAATTCCTTGTAGTACGTCGCTACGCTCGGTTGGCCAACAATCGTATCGTGTGTAGGAGGCTTTAGGGGTCAAGTGGTTAAATTGCTGGAAAAAATTACAGCTTCCAGCTGCTTCATTCTGTTTGTAAACAAATGACCAGGGATTCCAGTCATCTATATCTATAAGTTAACATTTGTGTGGGTGCTGGAGTGTAAATCGCACGCTTTCCCACACCCTCATGCAACCACACTCAAAATACTCTGCTTTAAAAAAAAAGGGCCATGCACTGAAAAATGCGGTATGGTTTCCAGCACATGAAAAATAATGGTGCCAAAGCCCCATGCGGTTTCTGTTCGGCTGTGTTTTGAAAAAGGTGAGTATAGTTCACCTACTCATCCAAAAAAAAAAAAAAAAAAAAAGGAAAGAGGAAATAAAAACACAAACACCATTTTTTACAAGTCCTTTATATAAAAAAAAGTCCCACATGAATCACGAATCACGCCTGACACCTATTAAAAGAAAGACCAAAAAAAAAAAAAAACGCGACAACACTAGTAGCCAAATGTCAGCTTCCCTAACAGTCATGGGAAATATAAGGAAGGAGCAGTGACAGTGGTGACATAATTGCCCAAATATGGCCATGTGATCATATTTAGGCAATGATGCCACCTAGTGCTGGGACAAGGCCATTTGGTGCCCAGGGCAAGGATGGCAAACTGTGCCCCTCCCCCCCATAGCATCGGTGGTAAAACGCCCCTATTTTTACCGCCGACGCTATGGGGGGGATTTGCGGCGCAATTCGGCCACTAGCGGGGCGGTTTCCCCCCCCGCTAGTGGCCGAGAAAGGGTTTAAACCGCCTGCAATGCGCTGCTGAAGCAGTGCATTGCGAACGGTATAGCCGCGCTGTCCCGTTGATTTCAATGGGCAGCAGAGGTGGAGGAGCGGTAAACACACCGCTCCTTCACCGCTGCAAAGATGCGGCTAGCAGGACTTTTTCTAACTACCTGCTAGCGCAACGCTCCAGTGTGAAAGCCCCTCGGGCTTTCACACTGGAGACAATGGAGCAGCTTCTTAAGGGCGTTTTGCAGGCGATATTGTTAACGCTATAGCGCCTGCAAAACGCTCCAGTGTAAAAGGGATCTAAAAGTTTTCAGTAATTAATATATTTTTATCAGTTGTCTGCACGGTATGTTAATAATCTTCTTAGACCCCTTTCACACTAGGTCGCTTTGCAGGCGCTATAGCGCTAAAAATAGCGCCTGCAAAGTGACCTGAAACAGCGGCTGCTGGCTCTCCGGTGTGAAAGCCCAAAAAAACCCTGTAAGACAAAGGCATTATGACCTAGTATGCATAGCATACTAGCTCATTATGAATTACTTACCTCACATCAATGCCCCCGCAGTGGTCCTCGTACCCCCCTCCGGCCAGCGACATCTCTCCAGGGGGTTACTTCTGAGTATCGCGGCTCTGGCGCTGTAATTGGCCGGAGCCACGATGATGTCACTCCCGCGCATGCGGGTGGGTGCCGCCGGTAACAGCACACAGACTGAAGCAACGGCACATACGTGCCATTGCTTCAGTTTGCTCTAGTGCGCAAGTGCCGATGACATCAGCACATGCAGGGGACAGGGGATATCTCCTAAACCGTGCAGGTTTATGAGATATCCTGGGTAGCTACAGGTAAACCTTATTATAGGCTTACCTGTAGCATAAAGTGGTTGTAAAGGGTTTACAACCACTTTAACTATTTTCAGAGCTTTCTTTCTCAGAGAAAAGGTGCCCTAGGTTATGTCTGTCTTCACCCCTAGAACCGCCCCTAGGACCACACCTAGTCTCCACCCCTACACACCTAGCACCACCCCCTTTAGAGAACATGGAACCAAGTAAAAATTAAGGGAGATATACAAGATAATCTCAGAGGCACTTCCAGATATCCCCATATCTTCAAGAGACATCCCCAATATCCATCAAGAGACATCCCCAATATCCAGCAAGAGACAGTCCCCATATCCAGCAAGAGACAGCCCACTTATCCAGCAAGAGACAGCCCCAATATCCAGCAAGAGATAGCCCACATATCCAGCATCATATCCAACAAGAGACAGCCTCAATATCCAGCCAATGACAGCATCATATCCATCAAGAGACATATCCGGCATCATATCCAGCAAGAGACAGCCCCATGTCCAGGTAGCATTAGTAGACATCCATATATCCGTCCAGCAGGAACACTAACAATTAAACAATTACGAAAGTAGTCTTGGTCAGGCAGTGAGCAGTCAGGAGTCTCAGAACAGAATATCACACCACACCACATGGCAGCACTTCCTTACAAAAGGAACATCCGGTCTGCTACAGGTAGAGGCGTAATGCAGCTGATATCACTCTACCTTCCACTCTCTTAAGGCTGCAGTGCACTATAGAAGCTTGGTCGGCTTCTGCGGCCCCAGCTTAGTCTGCGGGTCGGCGGCAGCATAAACCAACCGTGAAAATAAATATTTTGCTCCTTGGCAATCAAGTGCCGGAATCAGGGCCGCTGATAGGGCAGTAAAACCAGCCCTGTTGTACCGGGCCCAGCCAGCAGGGTGGGCCCGAGCAGATTTCTAGCTAAAAAAAACGAATTAGCCAAATAACTTTATTAACTTGCACCTACTTGATTGGCAATGTATATAGTACCTTCCTGGGCCCCAGCAGGTAAATAGAGGGGCCCAGGAGGTGATAGAAGAAGAGGGACTTTTTCTCCATTTTCGGAAAGGAGGCATACAATCCCTTCTCTGTACCTTGTGCTCACTGTATGTATTTTCCTCGGCGTATGGATTCAATTGTAATGCAGCTCCCTTCCCTCAGTAAGTGCCGTGCTGCAGCCTGAGGGAGAGAGACTGATCACTGAGGATGCTGAAAGAAAGAGTAATCCTGATGACAGTCCACAGGCAAGCTATCCCCCTGCACACACACACTGACTAGGGTGACCACATTTCCAAACTACCATTCAGGGACACCCTCCCTTCCCAAAAATCAGCTTGTGCTGTAACGAATCACAGCACAGTGATTGAACACAAGAGGCGGGATTCATGATTTCTCCAATCACAAGCAGGGGGCGGGGATTGTGCTCCTCCAGGCATTCCCGGCCAGGACAAGTAAAGCAGTGATCTGGAGGCCTTTTTTGTGGGCATCAGATTGCCCCGGGGGGGGGGGGGCTGTCTCAGTTTCATTCTGGGACACTGTATTGTCCTGGAATGAATGTGCCCGGGACAGACCTGCAAAATGCGGGACTGTCCCGGGCAAACCGGGACACGTGATCACCCTAACACTGACACATCACACAGGCTGAGAGGCTCCTCCCCATTGTGTACTCATGGTCATTATTATTATGATGATCAGAGCACAGCAGGTGCTGTATGGCTCTGTCAGTGTAACATGCTGTTGGGTGCTGACTTTCTTAATTTATGGTTGTAATGTGTGTTACATACTATAACACAGCACAGCCATAACAAAGTCAGCATCCAACAGCATGTTACACTGACAGAGCCATACAGCACCTGCTATGCTCTGATCATCATAATAATAATGACCATGAGCACACAATAAGATGCTACTTTACACATGTGATGGGGGGAAGGGACAGTAAAAACACACAGCCAAGCTGCATTTTTACCACCCCCCAAACCACTCCCCTTTGAGAATTTTTCACTTAAGCGCGGCTGCAGAGATCGGGAAATGTCTCACTGCCTGTGATTATCGCAGCGCAGTGCCGACTTCCTGGTGGGCTCTGCACGTGGGGCGTACGAACATGCCGGAGCTCATCCTTAGCAATCAAGTCCACCTGTCACTTTTTCCTGTGGACCAGTGGGTACAGTAGCTGCGTATGATGGCACAGTGGTGGCAATTGATGGGCACAGTAGCTGTGCTTGATGGCACAGTGGCAGCAATTGATGTTTGCGACCCCCCCCCAAAAAAAAAGTTTGAGCACAAGCCGCCACTGATGTGGACCTGATTGAAAGCTCCATGTTGGTCTACAGGAGTCCAGATATGAATTGACTTGTGGGCATTCAGGTCAAAAAAAATTAATGGAAAAGAACATCCTTTTCTATTTTTCCAGACCTAAATGTGACAGATCAGAGGTAGCCTGATGTAAATGGACACAAGTCTGTGGTGTATGAGGACACAAACTGAATGGGCACAGATGTCAAAACACTGACATCTCTCCCATTCAGATCCAGTTATGATTGGTGGGGTGCTGTAAAGCTTCCTGGTAGTATAGCTAAGGTGGGTTCAGACTACGGTCCGAACACGCCTAAGCTCATCCCAGCTAATTAGTTGTTGTCAAAAAAGTTTTAGAATAAGACATCTCTGCTGCTTTATGATAGTGTAAAAAGTTTAGAATAATAATGGTTATTAAAGGTTCACCTTTTGGAACATGTTTCAGCTCCTGCCACCATTTCCCCAGATTTTGTGACAGCATGAGGGCCAGGGGTGGAGCCAGGGGTGGGGTTGTGGGCGGGACCAAGGGGCCCTGTCAGGTACGCTGTACGGGGCCCCATGATTTCTAACAGCGGCCATGGCCGGAATGCAGTTCCAGCGCATTCCCCCCCCAAAAAAGCCCTGACTACTAATTCTTATACTGATAGCATTAGTAACAGATAGGAAAGTATACACTCACCGGCCACTTTATTAGGTACACCTTGCTAGTACTGGGTTGGACCCTCTTTTGCCTTCAGAACTGCCTTAATTCTTCCTGGCATAGATTCAACAAGGTGTTGGAAACATTCCTCAGAGATTTTGGTCCATATTGACATGATAGCATTACGCAGTTGCTGCAGATTTGTCGGCTGCACATCAATGATGCAAATCTCCCATTCCACCAATTACCAATGGTGCTCTATTGGATTGAGATCTGGTAACTGTGGAGGCCATTGGAGTACAGTGATCTCATTGTCATGTTCAAGAAACCAGTGGTGAGATGATTTAAGCTTTGTGATATGGTGCATTATCCTGCTGGAAGTAGTCATCAGAAGATGGGGACACTGTAGTCATAAAGGGATGGTCATGGTCAGTAACAATACTCAGGTAGGCTGTGGCATTTAAACGATGCTCATTTGGTACTAAGGGGACCAAAGTGTACCAAGAAAATATCCTGCACACCCAGGGCTTTTTTTCAGTGGGAACGTGGGGGAACGCAGTTCCGGCACCTTCAGCACTGAATGTATGTAATGGCAAGGGGTACTGGGGCATGCTGAAAGGTCTATTGATGCTGGCAGTAATCTATTTTTGCGTGGGGGTCTATTGTTGCCTGTTGCTGAGGAGGTCTATTGTTGCAGGCGGGAAGGGGGGGTCAATTGTTGAGGGAGAGATCTATTTTTGCTGGCTGCTGGAGGCTCTATTGTTGCTGGCTGCTGGGAAATCTGTTGTTGTTGGTCTATTCTTGCATAGGTGGATCTATTGTTGCTGGAGTGGTATTTTGTAACGGCCCATTGTTGCTGGGAGGATATACTGTTGTGTAGGGAATCTATTGTTGCTAGGTGGGTCTAGTGTTGCTGGGGGGTATCTTTTACTGATGTGGGAGGGGCTATTGTTGCTGGGGTGGGGTCTATTAATGCTGGGGGGATCTATTGTTGCTGATGTCTATTGTTGCTGGCTGCAGAGGATATATTTAACAGTTTTATATTTTTGTTATTAACAAATCCCATACAATTTATTTAGCACCACAAAATGATACTTATTTCTGTACTCTCTAAAAGGGCCAGTACTGGGAGGTGGGTAGGGGGTGGAACCAAGGGAGGGTGCTCAGAAGTGGGTAGGGGGCGGAGACAAGAGTTACTCAGAAGGGGGGAGTTCCTGCACCTATTCTCTGAGAAAAAAAGCCCTGCGCACACCATTATACCACCACCACCGGCCTGAACCGTTGATACAAGGCAGGATGAACCCATGCTTGTTCACGCCAAATTCTGACCCTACCATCTGAATGTTGCAGGTGAAATCGAGACTCATCAGACCAGGCAATGTTTTTCAAATCTTCTGTTGTCCAATTTTGGTGAGCCTGTGTGAATTGTAGCCTCAGTTTCCTGTTCTTAGCTGACAGGAGTGGCACCCAGGAGTGGTCTTCTGCAGCTGTAGCCCATCTGCTGAAAGGTTTCGATATGTTATGCAATCAGAGATGGTATTCTGCATACCTTGGTTGTAACGATTGGTTATTTGAGTTACTGTTGCCTTTTCTATCATCTATATCATCTGTCTAGGTATCTTCGCATACCAGGAAGCGTGCTTCAGCTTTTCAGGAGGAATTCACAACAAAATGTAAATATTTCATTAAACTGCTGAAACACATTTAACTTTTCTAGATGTTCCGTACAAGACAGCAAATCTATACTTTTTGACTTCAGGTCCATTTTAAAGCTATTTTGACAAATTTGAGCTAAGATCAATGCTTAGCACCTACAAATTCAACATATCTACGAATCTGCAATAAACGTACTAAATGCCTACTAATGTATATCTATCTTTCTTTTTCTTTTTACATAACCGATTCAGATGTTAGAACGTACTGCAAGTTACAGTAACTGAGGAATGATCATTGTATTGCCCTTGTCTTTTATTCCCTTAAGCACACCAGACTTCTGCTTGGAAAAGTGTGATAAGGTATAAAAATGGAAATATTCTAGCCAAGAATGAAATATACTTATGCAGCAATGAGCTAAAATGATTTTCCATCATTTGTGCATTAATCCTTGTTTTTTTCCGAAACACTTAAATCCTATACCATTACAATCAAGATAAAAACAAATCAGTTGGAGGATTTCTGACATTTTATGTTTATGATAATCCCTCTTTCATATTGCTGTCATTTTACTGGCAATAATTCCTACATGAAGCCTGACAATGAAAGAAAAGTAATGTGCAGTCAACAACATAGGACTAAAGTAGCGCTGGACCAAAGAGAAATTTATAGGGGACATCTTAAATTAGTGGAAAATCATTGCAGTGACTTAGAAAGACTGGCTGGCTCTCAGCCATATTTGTATTAAACGAGAATGTTTCATTATTGAAAAAATATATTTCCTGGTAGCAGTTTCCGAAGAATATTGTTCAATCAAGGCTTTTTTAACGAATTGGCATTTTACCCGACAGTGTAAGAGTAAAGAAAAATGTATTTTAATTTGTTGGTGTCATAGAAATATTATAAATAAATCATGGTTGTTAAATTTGTAATTTATAGACTTGGTGATTTACTGTTAGGGCACCAGTGAGGTTATATAAAATGTAGACTTTTTTGAGCTTAAAGGGTTAGTTTGACATTTCAGATACAGGTAGGTTCTTGTTAGCATGTGGTATAAACTCTGAAAGCAGTATACTAAAATATGGGCAGCCTGGGACTTATTTGTATACTCAGAAGAGGGGAAGAGAATGTTGGGGAATACCCCGGAGGCAGGGCTGGACTGGGACAAAAATTTGGCCCTGGACTTCATCCAGACCGGTCCACTTTAATTCGATAAAATGCTGCCCCCCACCCCCCAAAAAATCACGCCCACCAAAAGGCCCCTACATCCATTATTGTATAAAATGAGAGGGTGAGAGAGAGGGGAACGAGAGAGAGAGAGAGAGGGAGGGTTGAGGGAAAGGAGGTGAGAGGGGGTGGGTGAGAGAGGGGGTGAGTGTAAGAGAGAGGGAGTGAGTGTAAAAGAGAGGGGGTGAGTGTAGGACCCCTTTCACACTGAGGCGTTTTTCAGGCGCTTTTGGGCTAAAAATAGCGCCTGTAAAGTGCCTGAAAAACGCCTCCACTGCAGTCCCAGTGTGAAAGCCTGACCGCTTTCACACGGGGACGCTGCCAGGGCGTTAAAAAAGTCCTCCAAGCAGCATCTTTGGGGCGGTGGAGGAGCGGTGTACACACCGCTCCTGCCCTTTGAAATTAATGGCCACTGCTGCTGAAGCGCCTTCAAAGCACTTCGGCAGCAGCGCTACACGGGCGCATTTAACCTTTAATTCGGCTGCTAGCGGGGGTTAAAAGCGCCTGCTAGAAGCCGAAACTAGCAGCGTTTTACCGTCAATGCCTGCCCCAGTGTGAAAGCAGCCTAAGAGTCAGGGAGTGAATGAGACAGAGGAGGGGGCAGAGAGACAGAGGAGGGGGCAGAGAGACAGAGGGGGAGCTAAGAGACCGAGG
Organism: Rana muscosa; assembly: GCA_029206835.1. Taxonomy (NCBI): domain Eukaryota; kingdom Metazoa; phylum Chordata; class Amphibia; order Anura; family Ranidae; genus Rana; species Rana muscosa. The sequence continues at coordinate 1,071,918,904 of CM055116.1, read as the reverse complement.
GGGTGCTGAGAGACAGAGGGGGGTGCTGAGAGACAGAGGGGGGTGCCGAGAGACAGAGTGGGAGCTGAGAGACAGAGGGGGGAGCTGAGAGACAGAGGGGAGGAGCTGAGAGACAGAGGGGGAAGCTAAGAGACCGAGGGAGGGAGCTGAGAGACAGAGGGAGGAGCTGAGAGACAGAGGGGGAGCTGAGAGACAGAGGGGGAACTGAGAGACAGAGGGGGGCTGAGAGACAGAGGGGGGCTGAGAGACAGGGGGAGCTGAGAGACAGAGGGGGGAGCTGACAGATAGAGGAGGAGAGCTGAGAGATAGAGGAAGGGGCTGAGAGACAGTGGGGGGCTGAGAGACAGTAGAGGCGCCTGAGAGACAGAGGAGGGGTCTGAGAGACAGAGGAGAGGTCTGAGAGACAGAGGGGTGAGCTGAGTGACAGAGGGGGGAGCTGAGAGTCAGAGGAGGGGAGCTGAGAGACAGAGGGGGGAGCTGAGAGACAGAGGGGGGAGCTGAGAGACAGAGGGGGGGCTGAGAGATAGGGGGCTAAGAGACAGAGGGGGGAGAAAAGCGACAGAGGGGGGAGCTGAGAGACAGAGGGGGTAGCTGAGAGACAGAGGGGGGGCTGAGAGATAGGGGCTGAGAGACAGGGGGAGCTGAGAGACAGAAGGGGGAAGCTGAGAGATAGAGGAGGAGAGCTGAGAAATAGAGGAGGGGGTTGAGAGACAGAGGGAGGAGCTGAGAGAGAGAGGAGGGGGGTCTGAGAGACAGAGGAGGGGTCTGAGAGATAGAGGGGAGTTGAGAGACAGAGGAGGGGCTAAAAGAGGGGGGCTGAGAGACATGGGAACTGAGAGACAGAGGGGGGACTGAGAGACAGAGGGGGGTCTTAGAGACAGAGAGGGGTCTGAGAGTCAGAGGGGGAGCTGAGAGACAGAGGGGGGCTGAGAGACAGAGGGCTGAGAGACGGGGGGTCTGAGAGACAGAGGGGTGTCTGAGAGTCAGAGGGGGGAACTGAGAGACAGAGGGGGCTGAGAGACAGGGGGCTGAGAGACAGTGGGGAACTGAGAGACAGAGAGGGGTCTGAGATACAGAGGGGGTCTGAGAGACAGAGGAGGGGTCTGAGAGACAGAGGGGGGTCTGAGAGACAGAAGGGGGCTGAGAGACCGAGGGGGGCTGAGAGATAGTGGGGGGGGCTGAGAGACAGAGGAGGGGCCTGAAAGAGGGGGGACTGAGAGACACGGGGTCTGAGAGACAGAGGGAGGGGACTGAGAGACAGAGGGGGCAGAGAGACAGAGGGGAGGGCTGAGACAGACCGCATAGCACTGTCCCTTTCTGCAGTCCCTCCTCTGCTCACCCCCCGCTGTCTCAGTGTTCTGATATGTTTGTGTAGGATGCCGGGTACCTGATGGCCAGCAGTGGCAGCGCTGAGTCTCCCTCTTGATCCAGGGGGTGCTCTCGCTGCTCTGCTTCTTACAGCGGCGCATGTTCTCTTCCCCCAGGCTCCCAGTCAGCCTGCCCTCCGGCCCAGGCTGCATGGTTCCTGGAGCAGAGAGGAGGTGGAGGAATCGAGGTTTTGGGAGCGTCGGGGTGGCCGCGCTCGCTCTTGTTCGCCTCTTCGGTGGTCAGGGAGGGGGTGGAGCTCTTTTCCCTCCTCGGCTTTTAAATCCAACTGCCCTCCTCGCTGGCCACCTTCCCCAAATCCCCGCTGCTGTTTGCTGCCACGCTCCCGCTGCTGCCGAACTCTGCATAAAAAAACGGCCCACAAAAAAAAAAAAAATTTTTTTTAAACGGTCCACTGAGCCATCGGCCCACCGGGAAACTCCCGGTAGTCCCGATGGCCAGTCCATCCCTGCCCCGAGGAGTAAAGCCCACCCACCTAGGAATAATATGAATTCTTTGAATTCTATGAATTCCATAAGAGTATGGAGGCCGTTCGTCTCCTCTGGGAAGGGGGATCGGGGAGGGGGAATCAGGTTTTTTTTTTTTGGGGTTGAGTTTTGTTTTGGGGTATTTTGTAAAAGATAAAATAGTAGGGAGGATTAGAGAATACATAGAGTAAAACTTGAAGCTATGGTAATACTCCCCTCTCTCTTAGACCATGAAGATAAGAGTGACATCTGGTTGAAGAGAGTAAGGGGGTATATGGAGGTATCTTTAGGTAGTGACACATATATAGAAGCACAAAACATTTGAGGTTTATTAAGTTTATTAAATGTGCTCAAAAATAATGAGGCTATAAGAAACTATGCATGTATGTATATTCAATGTAATGTGATGTGGTAATGTATTCACTGCCTCCTCTCTTTCACAAATAAAGAATTTGAAAAAATAAACTCTGATAGAGGTCTCTAAATTTCTAAGATACACACATCTCGCATAACCATTTTTAATACTGGATTTTTTAAATGTATCTTAAAAGCGGAGCTCCAACCAAACAGGGAAGCTCTGCTTGTCTGCCTCCCCCCCTCCACTGCCACATTTGACACCTTTCGTGTGGGGGAGCGATACTTGGTTTTGACAGGTACCCGCTCTCACTTCCAGGTGAGTTCGTCGGGGTGAACTCAGCCAGAAATTGTTCGGCCCCCCTCCTCCTTCCCCTGCCACCAGGCCATTCACAAAGCGCAGAAAGCTTCGCGCATGCACAGTTGGGAAACAGCTGTGAAGATCAGCTCGGGTGAGGACACCGCTGGATTTGTGGACAGGTAAGTGTCCTAATATTAAAAGTCAGCAGTTACAGTATTTGTGGCTGTTGACTTAAACATTTTTCTGAAAGAGCCTGGAGCTCTTCTTTAAACTGTATCTTTATCTAAAATGTTTTAAGTAGAGTAAGGAATGCATAGAACCCTCTTCAGTTTTAGACTGCTGTCTTTGTCCCCACTGGGGAGATTTGTTGATTTAGACTGTTAGGAAACTGCTAAGGTTATATAAAATACGGGGTTTTCAAGCCTAAAGTCTGGGAAATTTAAAAATGATCCCTTGCAGTATGGCTGCACCCACACTGCAAGGGTTAACCACTCATTTTGTCTAGGGAAGCAGAGACATCGTTGTTACTTACCTGATCCTCTTCTCTTACAGCAGATGGCGCTCCCACATGCTCCAGAGGTAGACTATCCCATACACACGACCAGTTTTCCCGTGGGAACAAGTCCGATGAGAGCTTTTGGCTGGGAATCCCAACCGTGTGTATGCTCCATCTGACTTTTTCCAACAGGAAAACTGCCGGGAAAAAAAGATCAGGATCTCTTTTTTCCCATCAGGAAAAAATACTAGCGGGAAAATCATTTGTCTGTATGCAATTTCAATGTGCAAAAAACGCACATGCTCAGAATCAAGTATGAGACGAGAGCGCTCGTTCTGGTAAAACTAGCGTTCGTAATGGAGATAGCACATTTGTCACGCTGTAACGGACTGAAAAGCACGAGGCTGAAAAGCGCGAATCGTCTCTCACCAAACTTTTACTAACACGAGATTAGCAAAAGCAGCCCAAAGGGTGGCGCAGTTGGAATGGAATTTCCCCTTTATAGTGCCGTCGTACGTGTTGTACGTCACCGCGGTTTTGACTGTCGGAAATTGGTGTGACCGTGTGTACGCAAGACAATCTTGAGCGGAATCCCGTCGGGAAAAGCATTGTTTTTTTTTCCGACGGGAAAACCGCTCGTGTGTACGTGGCATCAGAGTCATCATGTTGTTTACAAGACTGCTTTGGTCTTGATGACTTCAGGATCACTGGAGTGTGAGGGGGAAATAGCTTAGGAGACCGGTCTAGCTGCAGCAGGGTCGCCATCAGGAATTTTGGGGCCCCTCACACAGCTTCAGGCTAAGAAGCGGGGGGGGGGGGCGCAAGTTGAGAAGAAAAAAAAGAAAAAATAATTATATAAAAAAAAAAAGGGGGGATTGCCATCCGGGGCCCTGGGGACCTCCGGGCCCCTTACAAAAAAAAAGGGGGGTGCCATAACTTTGGCAGTGAAAGTACAGTCCTGCTCCAAGGAATAATATTTTAGTTGGCTGGAGCAGGGCTTAAAGGGTTTATTTGAATTTTTAGATATAGGTAGGTTCTTGTTATGAAACCCGATGAAGGATTCTAACAGAGTTTTTTAAGTTCCACCCATCTTGCATAGCTACTTTAGCTACTTTCAATACTGGACTTTTCACAGATGCTAACCTGCTGGCTGCTAGGAAAGTATTTAGCCTAGCCTCAGGAGCCACACAGTGCCAGCACAAGGTGTCCTAACACTTTGGTAACATAGTCACTTCAAAGCACACTTCAACTGTCTACCTTTGTCAAATCCAACTCTGTCTGGCAGGCCTTGAGTGACAGTCAAATATGTGGCTGTAATAACAGGAGCTACACCTTCTAATTTTTATCATTCACAACAACAAAAATGTTTGTCCTTGAAGAGGAACTGAAAAATCTATGCTCTGTCTATATCACAGATTATTGGTGTCTTCCCATGGATAGACCACTCTGGTTTAGGCCATTATGCATAAGTGCTTTCATGTACATAATACTTGAACATCCTCCATTTAGAGCCACAAAGTGGACATTCCACCTCAATAGCAAGGTCCACTTATTCAAAGAGCCACCTAAAACGCTCTATAAAATTACCTGTGGGGGGAAGAATAATTAAACAATAACATAATATACCTTTCCACTTTGCACGGTATCGTCATCCTCCTGCCAACAATATCCCTGCGAATGCCAAGTTCCCTGAATCTCATGAGAACATGATTCAGGATTTTCTCTTTATGTTTGCCTGGTGATCCTGCCAGCAACACACTTCCTGTCCCAGGGCAACAACACTCACTCTCTATATTGTAGTTATAGAGGCACAGTGTTGTCACCCTAGCACAGGAAGTAAGTTGCGACTACAGCCCCCCTCAGCCCCACTAATACTTACCTGAGCCCCATCTCTGTCCAGTGATGTCCACAAGTGTCTCAGCCATCCGGGACTCTCCCTCCTGATTGGCTGAGACACAGAAGCCATTGGCTCCCGCTGCTGTTAATAAAAGTCAGTTAGCCAATCAAGAGAGAGGGGCGGGGCTGAACAGACATAGGGAGCTGTGACTCGGCTCAGGGTGCCCCCATAGCAAGCTGCTTGCTGTGGGGGCACTCGACAGAAGGGAGGGGCCAGGATCACAGAAGAGGGACCTAAGAAGAGGATCCGGGCTGATCTGTGCAAATCCACTGCTCAGAGCAGGTAAGTATAACATGTTTGTTATTTTTATAGAAAAAAAACGAGACGTTACAACAACTTTAAGGAAGAGAATGTTACTTTCTGGTTTGAAATGTACAATATGCTCACCTCTGTAATGATACGTGCTCCTAACCCAACAATCTCACTTAAAACCAGGACAAGCAGGCATATTAAATAATGTAGTGCACAGTGCATGTGACTTCAGAACAGAAATTTGATTGGTTGCCATAGATTTTCAGGCTGTATACAATAGATTATCGTTATAAGTGAATAGTGATCAGCGCAACTTTCTGAGCCTGAATTACAAAAAAAGAAGGATACATGTGATAAATAAAATAGATAACGTCCACAATTTTCAAATTGTGTAGAAAATAATTCTTCTGAACGATGTGAAAACGATTTTTTAAATGTGACACGTTTCAGTGTATCAAAAATTCTTCTGTGTTAAATCTGCGTGATTATCCCAATAACTTAATGCTCTCAGAGCTCTTACCTCAAAGAGGAGTAAAGTTAGCCTTCTCGATCTCCTAAAACAAGGGCAAATATGTGACTCCAGATCTCCAGGGAAACTCCGGCTCACGATAGTGTTGGACCCAGTTGAAGATTTCCAATGGTGGCGGTGACCTTCCAGACTCACAAACGTATGCTGGTATCCAGATTTCTAATTTATATAGGGATAAAGAAAAAGCCTCCCATAGCGTAAAAACTTATAAACAAAGAGATTTATTGAAAGGCCAAATGGCCTTTGAGGTAAGAGCTCTGAGAGCATTAAGTTATTGGGATAATCACAAAGATTTAACAAAGAAGAATTTTTGATACACCGTTTAGAAGAAACGTGTCACATTTAGAAGATCGTTTTCACATTTTTTAGAAGAATTATTATCTATATATTTGGAAAATTGTGGACGTTATTTATTTTATTTATTACATCTATAGTATCTTTAGTTATTTTAAATTTAGGCTCAGAAAGTTGCGCTGATCACTATTCACTTACTGTATATTTATTTTTGTGCACTGTGTACACTTTAGGTCTAGCAGCAGTTTTAATTTATTTAGTTAATTTATTTTAGTTTATTGGTTCACCTGGAAGCGCGAGGGACTACGTCCTTCTTTAATAGATTATCGTTGCATTGCCTTAATAATTACAAAGGTCTGATCAATGTAAAATCAGGTAAAATCCACTGCTTTAATTCTCTTTACTACATTATGAGCACATACATTCTAAATGAGTCAAATATCTTGTTTTCATTAATATTAGCTATGTGGCACAGAACTTTATGACAGTACTGTGGTGGCTTAGTAACAATGTATAAATTGCATTCCCACTATTCTAATGGAATTTCAGCAACCACCCCCCACCACCACCATCCCGCTAAGTGAAGTGATATAATTAGACAAACATATTTTTAGAGCGACAGGACAGACGTACAGTGGAAGTGTTAACATCCTAAGATTGGGACAATTAGATTTAATGGATTTCTTGAGGTGTTTCCTGAGTGTTTGACAGACATAAAATGTTACTGTGTATCTAAACTGATGTTGTCAGCTGTGCCGCCGAGATTGTTATTGCCTCTGACATATTTGAATCTTCTGTCTCTTCAATCATAACACCCCATCTAATGATAGAGGAATCTGTGTGAGGACTTGGACTGCATGGAAGAGGGCTAGGAGGGAAAAGAGAGAGGCCAACACAGCTATGTCTGCTGCCATTGATCTGGATGCTGGTGGGGATGGTGGAAAGGACAAGAATCTGACCTCTCTGTCCTTCAGTCTAACTGATCATTACAAGCGAGCTTGTTTTATACATGGTCATTCACACTAGATGGATTCAGTCTCAGGGAGCCGATGACCCCCTTCTTCTGTAAAAATAAGGTAAACTATATGAGAAATATATTCACGGTGTATATACATTATCTTCCGTAACTTAAAGCTGTCATTTCAAGAAAAAAAATTGCATTGTCATCACTAGCACATGATAGAAGGGAGTATTTAAAAAAGAGCCATTTGACCCACTTAGAGGACCCCTCTAGCTACGTACAGAATCTGAGAAGTACATTGTAGTTCTTCAGCTATTCAGTATCCATAGAGACAGATTACTTCCAAAACGGAGCAACGCGACTGAAAGAGGCAACTAAATAAACTCTATCACAATTTATAAAAAAATGCCCTTATGTTTGTCTGGATAACAATTTTTATTCTATAAATACATTTTTCTACATTTTTTATTATAATTTTTGTACAGCCTTAACAATTTTGGCAGGCTTTGACATGTTTGTTATATTATCCTAGATTGTAAGATTTAACAAGCAGGGCCCTCTGATTCCACCTCTATTGAATTGTATTGTAACTGTACTGGCTGCCCTCATGCTGTAAAGCGCTGCGCAAACTGTTGGTATATATAAATCCTGTATAATAATAATAATACTAATAATAATAAAAATATAGGCAGATCCAGACATCTATAAATATGTCCAGCTGACAAAGTCTAATGCCGCGTACACACGACCGCTTTTCCCGTCGAGAAAAATGTAATTTTTTCCTTTGGACAAGAAAAACGATCGTGTGTGGGCATTTTGTCATTTTTCACGACGGGAAAAACTTCATTTTTTCACAACGAGAAAAATTAGAACATGCTCTAATTTTTCTTGTCGCTTTTCCCGTCGTTTTTTTTGTGGCAGTTTTCCCATAGGGAAACACTGCCGCGGAGCCCACACACGGTCGTTTTTCACGACCAAAAAAAAATTTCGGGAAAAACGGACGTGAGTAGGGAACCAAGCGGTTCCCTCGTTTTTCCCGTCGTGATTCACGGCGGTGTTTTCACCGACGTGAATCACGATCGTGTGTACGCGGCATAAGAGCCCATTCACACAGGGACAACTTTGGATCCGACGTCAAGTCGCCCTAAGTCGCCACAAGTCGCCTCAAGTCACGCTGCATGAGAAAATCAATGTAAGTGAATGGAGCCGTCCTAATGCACACTACTGCAGTCACTCCGACTTCAGAAAAGGTTCCTGTACTACTTCAATCTGACTTCTAGGCGACTTGTAGGCAACTTGTACCCATTGATTTCAATGGAAGTCGCCTCAGAAGTCGGATCACTGTCTTAAAGCGGAGGTTTCCGCGGTATATCCTTTTTTTTTTTTTTACATTGCATTGATTGGGTATTACTTTCGCATGTACAGTGGGGATCGAAAGTTTGGGCACCCCAGGTAAAAATGTGTATTAATGTGCATAACGAAGCCAAGGAAAGATGGAAAAATCTCCAAATGGCATCAAATTACAGATTAGACATTCTTATAATATGTCAAAAAAAGTTCGATTTTATTTCCATCATTTACACTTTCAAAATGACAGAAAACAAAAAAATGGCGTCTGCAAAAGTTTGGGCACCCTGCAGAGTTAATATCTTGTACTGCCCCCTTTGGCAAGTATCACAGCTTGTAAACGCTTTTTGAAGCCAGCCAATAGTCTTTCAATTCTTGTTTGAGGTATCTTTGCCCATTCTTCCTTACAAAAGTCTTCCAGTTCTTTGAGATTTCTGGGCTATCTGTCACGCACTGCTCTTTTAACCTCCCTGGTGGTATGATTCTGTCTGGAATTATGTACCAAAAGCAGTACAATTATTATGCATGGAAATTTGGCGTTATGTACTGTAGGCCTGCAATTCTTAGTAATTACTTACTTAAACCTGACCAAACAAGACTCTAGTAGACATCCAAGATGTGATAAATTTGAAACACAAAATCATGAATTATAATCTAATAAGTAATATAATTTTATTCAATAATGCAGAAGAAAATAATGACATTTGTCAAACAAAGAAAATTCAATACACATCCTGAGTGTGATACATTTTAAAGCATGGAACTAGACAAAGTCCAACGTCGCAATCTGGACAATGGTATCTTGTTTCTTTTCTGACTTTTTTTCCATTGCCATCTCTCTTGGAACAGCAGACCACGCACATCCTGGTAGGTGCTTGCTTTTTTGCTGTATATAGTCCAAAAAATGACGTCCAGTCAGGCGTTCTGGGTTGACAACGCCAACAGCACGTCGTCCGGGTCTGTTCACAGCTACTGATGGCATCTGGTGGTTGACAAAAATCTGCTCAGCCATCTTCCAGATAAAGTCGGAATGAACAAGAGGCATGCCACTCTTTGCTTTGTATAGGATATACGCATTCCAAAGGCATTGTTCCAAAAGATGCCTGAAAATCTTTTTAGAATATTTTTTCTGCTGTTTGCGCATAGCCGGGTAAAATGTCATTGCCTGATCGGCTCTGTCAACACCTCCCATTGTATTATTGTAGTCCATCACAACTTGCGGCTTCAACAGATCTTTCCCACCTCTTGTATGGACCATGGCAGTGGCGGTATTGTGCACAGTACTCATGAGACACACGTCCTTCTTGTCTCGCCATCGCATTGCCATCATCTTACCCTTCTGCCAGCCAACCATTTCTCCTGTTTTTAGTTTTTTCTTGCCAAACATAGATGGCATGCCACGTCGGTTAGGCCTAACGGTACCATACCCATCAGTTTTATTTTGTAGCAAAACCTCAAAAAGTTCCGGAGATGTATAGAAGTTGTCCGTGGTCACACAATATCCCTGGTTCAGCAATGGCTCCAGCAGTGTAAGGACAGATGATGTGGCCATCCCATAGCCGCTGTACCTGGGGTTGAACTTTGTGCCTTTACCGGTGTAAATGACCGAATTCCATATGTATCCGGTGGATGACTCGCAGAGCATAAAGAATTTGATGCCAAACCGCGCTCTTTTGGATGCAATGTACTGTATCCAGCTTAGGCGTCCCTTGTAGGCCATCAGACTGGAAATTGGCCACGATCATTTGGCATACCTCCCAGATTTTCTTTAGCTTGGGCGCAGGATACGTGGCCTTATCAAACTCCTCATTGTTCGTGAAGTGGAAATATTTCATGATGAGGGAAAAACGATATTCAGACATCACGGTGCTAAAAAACGGAGTGGCCAGTAGCTTATTGGTGGTCCAGTACCATTTCTGGAGTGGTTTCCCCACCACCCCCTGAAGAATGATGAGTCCCAGAAAGTGCCAGATGTCCTCTGCTTCGGGAAAATCTGGCATGCAGCGTAGTGGATTGCTGATCGTGGTAACGATTTGTCTCTGTGACAATTTTTTCAATTACCTCTTCAGTGAGAAATAATTGCAGGTATGCCAGAGGGTTGTCACACTCCACATCTACCTTCATCCCAGGTGATCCAGTGAAGGGAAATCTTGGGGGCGCTACCTGGTTCATATCGGTGTCTATAGGGCACCAAGTGCGCACATCGCTGAGGTCGCTGAGGTCAGGTGCAGGATCATCGCCATTGTCACTTGCCAGATCCGTGTCGGTGTCAGTGTCAGACGACAAATCTCCCCACGACTAGCTATCGCTCTCGCTCTCGCTCTCTTCTGCAAGCAACTCCGTGTTGCTGCCGCTGTCACTCATCTGCTCCAAAAGCGCAGTTTTGGTAAAGCGCTTTTTTGATGCCATATTTTTATGGGCACAGATGACAGGCAAGGGGGCACTGTACAGGGCACTGTATGGTGATCAGAGATGATAAAGTGTAATAAAGTGTAATCAGATACAATATAACTGCTTTTATTTCTGTGTTTGTGTTGTGTGAACTTTTTAAATTTGTCGCCCAGTTCCGCTCCCATGCGACGCTGCGGCTCGCAGGGAACGGAACCAGGAAGCGCCGACACTCGCCGGAGGTCTCACTGGCGATTACAGCAGAGGACATCATCGCTGGATCGCCAGGAGAAGGTAAGAAACCTCCGCTGCGGGCTCTGCAATGTTACCCCGAGCGTGACTGGGGGTTACCGATCCTAGCTAAAAAAAACAACCCCGAGTCACGCTCGGGATTACCGCCAGGGAGGTTAAGGTCTATCCATAGGTTTTCAATAATGTTGAGGTCAGGAGATTGTGAAGGCCATGGGAAAACCTTCAGTTTACGCCTCTTGATGTAATCCCCCGTGTATTTTGAGGTGTGTTTAGGATCATTATCCATTTGTAGAAGCCATCCTCTCTTTAACTTCAGCTTCTTCACAGATGGCATCAAGTTACCATCCAAAATTTGCTGAAATATTATTGAATCCATTTTTCCTTCCACTCGTGAAATGTTCCCTGTGACACTGGCTGCAATACAACCCCAAAGCATGATTGATCCATCCCCATGCTTAACAGTTGGACAGAGGTTCTTTTCATTAAATTCTGTGCCCTTTCTTCTCCAAACGTACCTTTGCTCATTCCGGCCAAAACGTTCTATTTTAACCTCATCGGTCCACAGAACTTGTTTCCAAAATGCCTCAGACTTGTCTATGTGTTCATTTGCAAAGTTGATTTTTGTGGTGAGGACGTAGAAGAGGTTTTTTTCTGATGACTCTTCCATGAAGACCATATTTGTACAAGTATCTCTTTATAGTGGAATAGTGTACCACATCTCCAGTGTCTGCCAGATCTTTCTGGAGGGATCGTGCAGTCAAACGCGGGTTTTGAATTGCTTTTCTCACAATCCTGCGAGCTGTTCTGTCTGATATTTTTCTTGGTCTTCCAGATCTTGCTTTAACTTCCACTGTTCCTGATGACTGCCATTTCTTAATTACATTCCGAACAGAGGATATTGACATCTGAAAACGCTTTTCTATCTTCCTATAGCGTTCTCCAGCTTTGTGAGCGTCAACTATTTTCAGTTTCAGAGAAAATATGGATAGACTAAGAAATGGACTTTAGGCGGCACATAGATAAATATTGTAAAAGCTAAGGATATTTATTTTAGAAGCAGTCATAAGAAAATACAAGTAAACATTAAAAAAATTGACAGTCTATTCGTATTTGGATACAAGGCTCAGGCTAATATTCAACAGTGCTTCAGAATTATATTTATACAGTGTATATGCACTTCATCCTAAATGAAAATACATAACCAGCAGCCACAGGCTAATGAAACAGTAATCGTATGAAGCAGGTGGTGTTAGCCATAGGTCCAATGTAACCGGTGTAATCTCGGATTGCTCTACCGGTTTCGCGAATTAACGCTTCTTCAGGAGCATAATAGTAGGTCAGATGTGCTGCGAATACAGCAACACACCTTGGTAAAGTTAAATTGGCAATTTGTTTGTGGCAAATGACCAATAATGATAAAAAGTCACAATAAGCGACAGCTGGGTATACTGCTAGGTAGAGGCTACAAATCAGTAGCAACAGGTAATGTCCTCTAGGATTTTGGAAACTGTATATACCAGAGCATAAAAGGAAAGGGCTAAATATGCACCGTGGAGAACCCTGGTGCACATTCGAGTCAAAGGGTATCTGACCCCAAAAAAGCCTATGGTAGATGGGCAGGCTGTTAGCCTGCACCTTAACAAAAGGAAAGCTTCCAAAAAGTCCAGAGGAATCCTAGCAGTCAGTTTCAGTTTTCTAGACAACTGCTTAGAAGAACCCATGGTGCTGATTGTTGGGGCAAGGTCAGATGAGTCTGGCCATTTAAAACCTTTGAGATTGACATCACCTGGTCTTCCCAGACAATGATTGAGAACAATCCATGACACTGGCAGGTCTCAGCTTTGCAAAGGGGGCAGTACATGCTATAAATTCTGCAGGGTGCCCAAACTTTTGCAGACGCCATTTTTTTGTTTTCTGTAATTTTGAAAGTGTAAATGATGGAAATAAAATCTAACTTTTTTTGACATATTATAAGAATGTCTAATCTGTAATTTGATGCCATTTGGAGATTTTTCCATCTTTCCTTGGCTTCGTTATGCACATTAATACACATTTTTACCTGGGGTGCCCAAACTTTCGATCCCCACTGTATGTACTCACATATCAGATGTTTCTAATTCTCCCCAGTCAGAATCAGTACTAAATTAGAACTTATAAAAATCCCCTTTGTAAGTTGCCATTTTTCTTGTGGGCACTGTGAAGCCCACAAGCAAATACTTCCGGGATGGGAAGCGTGAATGCTGTTCTTCCAGTGTTGACGGCGAGCAGCGCTGTCAACACTGCTCGGTTGCCATCACAATGGGAAAGCATGACACTGTGCTCCCAGGAGACATTGAGGCGCTGGGGAAAAGTAAAGGAACGCCCACTCCCGCGGGAGGGATACCAGGAAGTGTCCCTATTTACTACTAAATTCAAGGTAATTAAAAAGACTTAGAATAAAATAATTTGCCAAATGTTGATATACATATTACACTGATCGGGATGAGCAAATGTTTAAATTTAGGGTGAACCTCCGCTTTAACATAAGCAACAATACAGGAAGATAACATACATTTCTCAGGCAAACCCCTCCCCCCTCCCTCCCACAGAGCTGATTCTTGTTTGATTGGCCACTGGAAAGCCTCCTGTCCTGGAGGCAACTTGAAGTTGCCTTGTAAGTTGCCTCATGTCGCGCTGTGATTCATACTCAAGTCGTGTCCAAGTTGCCTCCCAAAGTCGCGCTGGTAGTCGTGTTGACCCTGTGTGAATGGAGTCTTATGGACAAATTTGAAAGATAATATAATGTTTGTGTGGTACCAGCGAACACCTCTGAGGCTTGTTAGGGTGAATATAGTTACATAGTTGGTGAGGTTGAAAAAATACATAATTCCATGAAGTCCAACCTGTGTGTGTGCTTTTATGTTAATATTACATATTACGAACTCATGTTCGACTCGAACATTGCCTGTTTGCCCGTTCGCCGAACAACGAACAATTTGGGGTGTTCGCTGCAAATTCGAAAAGTCTATGGGAGAAATCTAAAGTGCTAAATATAAAGGCTTATATGCAAGTTATTGTCATAAAAAGGGTTTGGGGACCCGGGTCCTGCCCCAGGGGACATGTATCAATGCAAAAAAAAGTTTTAAAAATGGCCGTTTTTTTAGGAGCAGCGATTTTAATAATGCTTAAAGTGAAACAATGAAAGTGAAATATTCCTTTAAATTTTGTACCTGGGGGGTGTGTATGATATGCATGTAAAGTCGCGCATGTTTCCCGTGCTTAGAACTGTCTGCACAAAGTGTCATTTTTGAAGGAAAAAAAGTCATAGAAAAGTCATTGATAAAAAAAAAAAAAGCGTGGGGGTTTTCCCCAAATTCAATTACCAGGCCCTTCAGTGAGTTTTAAATGACTTTTTTTCCTTCAAAAATGACACTTTGTGCAGGGACAGTTCTAAACACGGGAAACATGCGCGACTTTACATGCATATCATACACACCCCCCAGGTACGAAATTTAAAGGAAAATTTCACTTTATTTTTTCATTTTAAGCATTATTAAAATCACCACTCCCGTAAAATCGTCTATTTTTTAAACTTTTTTTTGCATTGATACATATTCCCTGGGGCAGAACCCGGGTCCCCAAACACTTTTTAGGACAATAAATTGCATATTAGCCTTTATAATTAGCACTTTAGATTTCGAACGTTCGAGTCCATTGTATTTAATAGGGTTCTAAAGTTCACGCAAACATTCTGTCTGTTCGCAGGTTCTGGTGCGAACCGAACAGCGGGGTGTTCGGCTCATCCCTGCCCTCAAGCAGCTTACAATCTAAGGTCCCTAACTCACATTCATACATACACATGCTGGGGCCCATTTAGACAGCCAATTAGCCTACCAGCATGTCTTTGGAGTGTGGGAGGAAACCCACGCAGGCACAGGGAGAATATACAAACTCCAGGGAGGTAGTGCCGTGGTTGGGATTCAAACCTTCAACCCTAGTGCTACTAGGCAGAAGTGCACTTTCTTTTATCTGGTTATTTATGGCCATCCTAACAGTTAGCCATTAACGGATGTCTATAAACAGCTTTAGGACAGCCAACAAGCAGATCTCTTGGTGAAAGTGAAGCCTCGTACACACAACCGTGTAAATCGGTGGTGTGTACGCGGCTTTCAGGTTTCTCGTCAATAAAAAAAAGCAAGAATCTCGACGAGAAAAATAGAGAACCTGCTCTCTATTTTCTCGTCGGGATTCTCGTCGGCCTGTTTCTAGACGAGAAACCCGAGTCTGTGTACACTTACCTGTCGCCGTGGAAACCCACGCATGCTCGAAATGACTTTGACGCATGCGCAGTAGCTTCCTAGGCATAGGTAGGGTGTAGCAAGATGGCTGCGACGGCATCGAATGTGACGAGCGCACGCTCATCGTAGTCGATGACGTCACCGCGTTCGTGACATTCAAAAGAATGGCGGTTCTTTTGAAAGGTACGTGTGTACACTCGGCCGGGACAAGATTCTTGTCCAAGAATCTCGTCAGGAAAAACGACAAGTTTTTTCCTGAACGAGATTCTCGGCCGTGTGTACGAGGCTTAAGTCTCGGTTCACACTGCTGCGATGCGAGAACCCGTGCAAATCCAGTACGGGTTCCCGCATCGCAACCAACTCGCAGGCAGTTCACACTGCCCTATGCAAACCACTGCGAGTGTCAATGCAAAGTTAATGACACCCCCAGATTGGTTTGTATATCGCAGTGCGAACTGTCAATTCAGACAGGAATCAGATTGCATGGGTGTGAACACCCATGAGATCCGATTCTGGTGCAGATAAAAAAAAGGGTCCTGCACGACTTTGGTCTGAATGCGATGTGAATTCAGCCATACAATCTGTATAGCTGAATTTGCATTGCACAAACATTGCCTTGTGATTTGCACAGCAGTGCGGTCCTAATCACATGCGATGTCTGACGTCGCAGCAGTGTGATCCCAGCCTAAAGGTTGATGATAAACATGACAGTCCTTATCATAACTCTCAAGAACCCTCAAGACTAGACCCATCTCAGCACATGATTAGATGTGGTAAACACATGGTATATTGCAGCTTACCCTTGGATGTAATGGTTGCATTCGTTTTTGTTTTTTTTCCCCTTTATTTTACCTGGTGATGTGATCAGTAACACACCTCCTGTCTCAGGAGCCTGTCCCACAAAAGCCAGCCAAGTGTACAGGTTCTGTCCAAGGTCCATGCCAGAAAAACATCTGCCAATCGACATCTGATCAGCACTCCTAGGCAATGCATGCAAGCGCTGACCCGTGTGTCCTGGCTGGGGGGCCATCCCCTTGTCATAACACAAAAGTTCAGCAGGGAGATCGCTGTACTAGCATCATATAGTTAGAACAGCAAGCTCCTCTGGAGCTCCTCAGTATTTTTCGTTCAGCCCTCTGGGTTAAATGAAAAAAAAAAAAAAAAAGTGATAGTGTGTACTAGGTTTTAATTTTAAAAAAAAACAGACTTACTGGTTGGATCAGAAAGGAGGCCTAAAACTAGAAAACACATGCAGCCTCTAGATCTAAGAATTTGTAAGATGCAATTTAATACATTTTTGTTTTTGGGTTTACCAACTTCAAGACCAAGCCTATTTTGTTAAAATCAGTATTTCTTGCTCGAAAATTACTTAGAACCCCCATTATATACATTTTACATATTTTTTTAGCAGAGACTCTGGAGAATAAAATGGCGGTCGTTGCAATATTTTATATGACACAGTATTTGCACAGCCGTCTTTTAAACACGATTTTTTGGATAAAATACACTTCACTAAATTTAAAAAACCTAAACAGTAAAGTTAGCCCAATTTATTTCTTTATTGTGAAAGATGATGTTACTCAGAGTAAATAGATACCTAACATGTTACGCTTTAAAATTGCACACATTCAAGGAATGACGACAAACTACGGTACTTAAAAATCTCCATAGGCAACTCTTTAAGAAACTGTAATGGTTACCTGTTTAGAGTTACAGAAGAGGTATTTTGCTAGAATTATTGCTCTCGCTCTAACGATCACGGTGATATCTCACATGTGTGATTTTAACACTGTTTACATTTGTGGGCATGACTTATGTATGCGTTTTCTTTGGCACGGGAACGGGAGCGCTTTAAAAAATAAATACAATTCTGATCACTTTTTTTGCTGTCACAAGGAATGTAAACATCCCTTGTGACAGTAATAGTCAGTGACAGGTAATCTTTATGGAGGGATCTGAGGTCTTTTAGACCCCAAACCCTCCTCTGCACTTCAAAAAATTCAAACCGCCAAAATCTGCGTTTTTGAATATTTAAGATTTTTTTTTAAATCAGCGCCATTGGCTGCTGAGTAAACAGCAAGTGACATTGTGATTGTGATGTGGTTACTACATCGGAGACCCGATCAAAGCCGATTCCGGCTTTGCTCGGGTCTCCGGTCAGCTGGCGAACGTGCTGGCTGGTTGCTCGGGTCTCCTGATGGGACAGGAGACCCAGGCGGAAAGCGAGTGAAGGGGTCTATATCTGGTCTCCCACAGTACACAGAACATGGAAATGCAATTATTTCAGTAAATATAAACTGCTAAATACCTTTTCTCATCAGCAGTATATAACAGTCTACTGACTTCTATCAGTGTCTGGTTAAAGCTTGAAAGCTTGTAGGATGAGTTTTCATTCTCCTCTGACTGTGCTGTGAGGCTGTAAGACCCCTGACCCTCTGTCTGGACAGTGCTTATTGACGATCACATGCACCCTCCAAAGAAAAAAATAACTTTTTAGCAATACCCACCAAACTGAGCATGTGCAGAGTGACTCCAAAGGCTCTGTTCTATCAGGTGATGGATTGGGGACAGTGGAAGAAGGGGAGGACCAAAAAAGACAGGGTCAAACAGCCTTTTTACACAATGTGCAGGATTAACCTCTTAGGTTCCACAGTGATTACAACAAGCATGCTTCACTGCATATACAGGCTGATTTTACTATTATGGGTTTAGTAACAATTTAAAGAGGAAGTAAACTCAGCCCACAGAATCACATTCATCTTTGAATCAATACTTTCAAATATTACAAAGTACACTGCCATGTCAATTCTTCTATTAAGGTCATGTTTTATATACATTTTCCTTACTTTCTATATCGATCTCATTGTAGCAGGCTGCGCCATATTGACTCCTGGAATCGTGTTCCAGAGCGGTGTATATTTCCGCCCTTCCTGCCGTAATCACGCGCATGTGCGGTTCTTTCTATCTTAATGGCCATAGACCCGATGTTTACATGGCCTGCAAGTGCCGGAGCTCTCGCGGGATTAAAATAGATTCCGCGAGTGCTGATGACGTCGGTACGGCACGTTTGTGAAGGGTTTTCATAGCCTCTAAGTGTGCCGTTAATCAGAGAAGAAAGGCACATGCGCGAAAGACGTCACTGCAGGGGACAGAGGTGGATTTCTCAGGAATGGTGCAGCTATGGGGAAAATAAAACGGAGCTATATGTAAGTTATTGCAGTACGTTTTGATTGTAGAAAAGTACTATAGGCCTACTATCCCATAATAACTTAAATTATAATTTTATCTTTACCCCCTCTTAACATTTATATTTATATTTGCTTATTGACTTTATATTTGTGATTTATTCTTTATTCCATATGTTTTACTTCTAATATGGTAATTCAAATATGAAACATTACTTGTTATACAACCTATCCTTATATAATATAGCACAACCATATTTTATTAACCTTTCTTCAAACAAGAAGCTTAAGTGCCGGTTCACACTGGGGCAACACGACTTGGAGACGACTTGAGCATGACTTCAGCGCTACTTGGAGCGACTTACAATGCGACTTCAAGTCGCCTCCAGGACAGGCGACTTTGCCAGTGGCCAATCACATAATAATCTGCTCTGTGGGAGGGAGGAGTTTGCCTTAGAAAACAATTTTCACTTCCTGGAAAGTTGCTTCATTTAAGACGGGGGATCCGACTTGGAGGCGACTTCCATTGAAATCAATGGATACAAGTCGCCTAGAAGTCGCCTTGAAGTAGTACAGGATCCTTTTCTGAAGTCGGAGCGACTTCAGTAGTGTACATTAAGACGGCTCTCATTGACTAACATGTAATTTCTCATGTCGCGCGACTTGGGGCGACACAAGTCGGATCCCAAGTCGCGGTAGTGTGAACCGCCACTTATTGTATGTTTTGACTTTGAATTGTTAAATATGTTCTTATAATGCTAATTTATTGTAATTTGTAATACAAAATAAAATTATTTAAAGAGAAAAAAAAAAAGAAGAAAAGTACTATAGGAGGGTTTACAACCACTTTAATACCACTTTAAGCCATAGAATTTAGAATGATGAGACGGCAGTTTTAAAAAAACATCAGAAAGTCTTTCATTAGAGACAAATCTTCACGTAGTGGTATAACAGGCGACTGAAAAACATGGCATCATGTAACCTACGAAACGTTCTGGTGCAATTTATTTAGAACAATGATTCCACTTATTAAATATGTTTTGCCAATGGGGTGTGCACATGTGCATGTGGATTTATATAAAATCATTAAAAGAGCAGTGATATTCAGTATCCTAAAGCCACCAATCAGAGGACAGCTTTTACCAATTTAGATTGCTAGAATAGTGAACGCTTAGTTCTGCTATGCATTGCTTCATTTTTTTTTTTGTATTACTCTTTGCACTCTGCCATCAAAAAGCCCAACAGCCAGTAAAGCTTCTCATTAGGGAGCTGAATTTCCATATGCACAAATGTTTAAATATGCATAATCACACATGTATACAGTAGTTCCTCTGCTCTACATTATGCTGTTTGTAGACAACCCCCTGTGGCTCACATATCATTCAACTTACGATTTACATATTTTTTTGTAAAACTAAAATTGAAAGGAATGACAGTTGTTCTAGTCTTCAAAACAAAAACAGAATTTTTACTCACAAGCAAAATCTCATTTTTTTTTTTTTTTGCTTCAGCACAATGAAAATCTATGCAGGAAGATATAATATAACAATTTCATTTCCTGCCCTTAACGAGAAAATGAGCCATTCTTATCCAAATCATTATTTCTGCCATGCTAATCAGGCTCCAATTCTGCCTCCATGTGTTCACGAGATTACACAAAGAATCCTAGCTAAATGTACAATTTAGGCAAATATTACAAACAGATCTCCACGATTACAAAACAAGTATTGGGATAGTTACAGACAATATTACAGAAATAATACTTATGTTATTTTTTGGGGGTTTTGTGTTTTAGATTCATTTCAGATAGCAAAATTAAATGTAACTCAATTGAAATTGTAATCGCCTATTGTGTTTCTAATGAAGAAATGTCCTGTGATTATTGCTCTGTATTGTTACTCATACCACAGAAGCCACAGATAAAACTAATGAACTCGAAATACCCCACAGAGATCGCAAGTTAAGAGCATATTAGGTCACTATGCGGCTAATCAAGAATAATTTGAAGTCGTGCTGCAAAGAACTTTAGGGCTGAATTTGAGCGTTAACAATTGCAACTTGATTATAAAATGTCACTTTCTTCTAAGAAAAAACACAAATGCTAAATTTTATAGTACCCCAGCCTGCTCCTACAGAGAGCTATGGCAGACTGAGATCTTGTTTGGGCTGAGGGAAGAACTCCGCTGTTATTGACTATAAAGAAAGTACAAAATGGAGGGGATGAGACTTTATAAGTGCAATTAGTACTATGACATAATGCGTTTTCAATAAAAACACAATTTATTAAAGTCACAAAGATACATATAAAAGCAATTTGTATAATACATGGGCAGCTTTGTGGTCATTCAAGGCGTGTTTTTGTAGCTCTTATGGTTGTTCCCACATCTTTAGTCCTACATGTTTCGCCATATGGCTTCCTCAGGGACAAGCGTGGTTTTATGGCTACTATATGATTGAACAAAAGCCAATTACAAAAGTGCATATATTATCATATCAATAAATACAGTCCCTAAGCATTTTAAAAATTATGAAAATAAATACATGATTGCATCGTCACCCTTATAGGTGTAGCGGCCTCACCCCGTCCTCTTTAGCTAGGGGTATGTCACGCAACAGAGTGAGGTGCGCTACGGCCCATGTCCTCCCCATGGCTGTGGGTGAGGTGAAGGCCAGTACCAATCTTTTCCTCGGGCCAAATGTGTGCTGGTTATGAGGGTCAGTCCTTCCGTGCCAGAATCTCCCTTTGCTCCCATTAACAGAGTCCATACACTCATCAAAGTCCAAACTCAGGTTTATTGCGTATCTCCACATACAGTCAAATGCAACGGCATGATACGATGGGGGAGCAGGTCGAGGCACTGTACAGGTTCCTAGTCCCTACACTCCCTGTGCTATGACCAGGGGTTGCAGGAGTCTTGATTAGAGCTCCTCCGCTGCGTTGTAGCCCCTATCAGGGGAAGATGTCCTCCAAGGGAGTTACCGAAGGCCCATCCGTCACCGGGTTGACACTGCACCGGGTCTTCGGACGGGTGACCTCCCCAGCCTCCTCACCTCAGATGCGGGTCCCCTCGCAAGGGGCGCCCTGGAGCAACTTCACCCTCGCGGGACCCAGTCGGAGTCACCGGGTCCCAGGCCTCCTCAATAGTACCTCACCCCAGGCTGAAGGTGCCTGGGATGGACTTCATCTTCATTCCGGCCAGGCCTAGGGCGCCTAGGCCGGAACCTTGAACCGCCCGCACCCAGGCCTAAGGTGCCTGGGTGCATGAAGAGATGATCCCCGAAAACGACCTCGTGGCGAGGACGTCTCCCCCTTTTATCTCCTCCCATCGACACCACGGCGGGTTCCCCGCCCCAGCCGTACCATCTCCGGAAAGGGACAAAAAGGGTAGCACTGTGGTAGTGATTCTACCCTCAGCCAGTAGGTACACTGACACCCACTGGTCAAGGAGAATATCGCACCCAATCCTCCACGAATAACAAAAAGGGGTCTGAACCCTAACATAATTACACACCTGGGTCACACTACCCCCAGGTGTATCCCACTAAATTGAGGACCCCGCTACATAGGATTATACCAGCAAAACCCCATCACCTGCAACACTCCATTACAGCAGAGTAAAGCAGGGCAAGGCTAAGTAGTAGCTGCAAGGACCCCTTTCTGATTGACAGAGCTTTATTTAGCAGTTTGATATTTAACCACTTCAATACCATGCACTTATACAGCTTCCTGCCCAAGCCAATTTTGAGCTTTCAGCGCTGTCGCAATTTGAATGACAATTGCTCGGTCATGCTACACTGTACCCAAATACATTTTTTTATCATTTTGTTCCCACAAATAGAGCTCTCTTTTGGTGGTATTTGATCGCCTCTGCGATTTTTATTTTTTGCACAACAAATAAAAAAAGAGCGAAATTTTTGAAAAAAACAACGTTTTTCTTTGTTTCTGTAAATTTTTTTGTAAATAAGTACCTTTTCTACTTCAATGACGGGCACTGATAAGGCGGCACTGACGGGCACTGATAAGGCGACACTGATGGGCACCGATGAGGTGGCACCAATGAGGTGGCACTGATGAGGTGGCACTGATGGGCACTGATGATGGGCACTGATAGGCGGCACTGATGGGCACTGATATGTGGCACTGGTATGCAGCACTGATTGTCACTCATAGGCGGCACTGATTGGCACTCATAGGCGGCACTGATTGGCACTTATAGGCGGCACTGATGGGCACTTATAGGCGGCACTGATAGGTGGCACGGATGGGCACTGATAGGTGGGCACTTATGGGCACAGATGGGCACAGATGGGCACTGATAGGTGGCACTGATGGACACTAGTAGGTGGCACTGATGGACACTGATGCCCAGCAATGCCAGCCACCACACATTGAGGTGGTGCCATCATAGTGCCAGTCAGTGCCCATTTGTGGGCACTGATTGGCATTTTTTATTTTTTTATTTTACTACACGTGGATGGCCATGGGGGCCATCCACATGCTTGGGGTTCCCTAGTGGTCCTGGGGGGCTTCCCTGGTGGTCCAGTGTGGGTATCCGAGGGGGGGCTGCGCTGATAAACAATCAGCGCGAACCCCCCTTGTCAGGAGAGCCGCCGATCGGCTCTCCTCTACTCGCGTCTGTCAGACGCGAGTGAGGAAGAGCCGATCAACGGCTCTTCCTGTTTACATTGTGATCAGCCGTGACTGGACACGGCTGATCACGTGGTAAAAAGCCTCCGCCGGAGACTTTTTACTGAGATCAGTGTAGCGGTGGGTCAGACTGACCCACCGCTCCACCGATCGCCGCGATGCGCGTCCCCCCGGGCGCGCGGCGGCTGTTATTTCGCAGGACGTCATGTGACGTCCAGTGTGGATAACAGAACCACTTCCCGGACGTCAATCTGCTATTGACGGGGCGGGAAGTGGTTAAATTTGACCATGGGGACAGGTAATAAAAAAAAATTTCCCCTAGGGTGGGGGTCAGCTTTGGGTACCAAGTGAAGAAAAAAATCATCATTCTACCAACTCCCTGTAGTTCATACAGACTGGCGCAGACAGATTTAACAAAATTGTCTCTCATGTGTCCTAAAAGTGTTGCAGCATGCGTCAAATTCATGTTACATAGTTACATACAGCAGTAGGTGAAGTTGAAAAAAGACACAAGTCCATCAAGTCCAACCTATGTGTGTGATTATATGTCAGTATTACGACATATTTACTTGTCTAAAACTTGCACTTCTGTCGCACTTTTAAAATGCACACGAGACACTTTTTGCAAAATCTGTCTATGCCAGTTTCTCTCTCTGTATGCCAATAGAAAGTTGGTCTTAATTACACTTTGGTAAAATATGAACTGTCTGTATTTTATTTAGATTTTTGGTGCCTTCATTTTGCCAAAATGTGAAGTGGCACATTTTAGAACTACCTGAATTTGGTGCACGAGTCACTATCAGAACCAAAATTGTCGAAGGTGCTTCATTGATTTGATACAATACATTAAAAAGGGAGATTAATTCCAGAAAAGCGGCGCAGCAGATTTATTGAATTTCCCCAACTGTGTATACCGTAACATATGCCACAGTCCTTGTACTTACAAAATATGCTTTAAAGCGGAGCTCCACCCAAAATGTGAAGCTCTGCTTGTTTGCCTCTTCCCCCCCCCCTCTGCTGCCACATTTGGCACATTTTGGGGGGAGAGGGGAGCATGTAAGCGCTCTCACCTCCAGTTGAGCTTGCCGCAGCAAACTCAACTGGAAGCTCGGCCCCCCTCCTCCTTCCCCAGCCGCCGTGCCTTTCACAAAGCGCAGCATGCTTCGCACATGCACAGTAGGGAAGCGGCTGTAAAGCCGCAAGGCTTCACTGCCAGTTTCCCCCTAGCCAAGATGGCGGCGGCAGCACCCGAGAGCCAATTGAAAAAAATCGGCTGGGGTAAAGACACCACTGGATTTTCGGACAGGTAAGTGTCCTATAAATTAAAGGTCAGCAGCTACAGTATTTTTTTTCTGAAGGAGTCTGAAGCGCCGCTTTAATCACTGTGCCACAAGCAAGAGTCCAACAGACATGTACAAACCTCAGCACAATCATTTGTATTACAGTACTGTTTGCATTTAAAAAAAAAATAGAATACATTTATAATTATAAAATAAAAATAGTTTGTCTTTTATGGTTATATAAATATGAACTCAATGTGGGCACCTTCTATGGTAATGGTAACTTAAAATGTCAGCACTCAGAGGGTTAAGCTGATATGATAGATGGTCGTGTGGTGTGACATGAGAATAGGTGAAAAAAATCTCATAGTAGCAAGTAATGGAGTGAGTCATGGGGGCTGTCAATCTTCATGTCTGTTCTCATTGGCAAGTCTCTACATAATGCAGATATTAACAATACCCTTAAGGCAGTCCTACTCAACCTTTGTCATTCACAAAACCACTTTAGCGATGAGCTGAGATTGTTAAAGCCACATTCAAATGTTCTCCTGTTTAATAATTACATTGCGGCTCTGCATTATTTACTTACTGACTCTTTTCAGTCCCCCCCTCCCTTCCTCCACCTTTTACTTTTTCTGTATTTAGGTTTGCTTAAAGTGATTGTAAGGCTTCGTTTTTTTTGTTTTTTTAAATAACAAACACTTACCTCCACTGTGCAGTTCATTGTGCACAAAGTGGCCCCGTTCCTTGACTTCTGAGGTCCCCCGGTGCTGCTGGTAGCTCCTTCCTGCATCGTATAACCCCCTAGAAGAAGCGCGCTCCCGAGGGGTTACCTTGCAGGCGCGCTCCCAAGTCCAGCATTTGTGTCCATAGACAGAATGCCGGACTTGTCCCCGCCACCCCCGCCGCCCGGGAAGAGCACGTCTCCGGAGTGGGAATTACAGGACTCAGGTAAGTAAAACGGGGGGCTGGAGGGCCGGTCAGTGACAGAAGTTTTTTCACCTTGATGCATAGGATGCATTAAAGCGGAGGTCCAGCTGTGTAAAAAAAAATTAAAAGTCAGCAGCTACAAACACTGTAGCTGCTGACTTTTAATAAGCACACTTACCTGTCCAGGGTGCCCACGATATCTGCCGCCTGAGGCTGATCCGTCCTTCGGATCATGTGCCGGCGTCGCCATCCTCACTAAGGGAAACAGGCGCAAGTCACGTAGCACTTTGTGAATGGGCGGCTGCCTTCTGGGACACACACAGGTCCCAGAACACAGCGCGCCCCGTTTCCCAGGAGGCAACATGAGAAGGAGAAGAGAAAAGATCACCGCGGAATAGGAAGTGGCAGATTAGGACGATCTGCCTAGCAACAGCCATTTCTGGTAAGTATAAAAACTATAATAATTTTTTTTTTTCAAATTTTTTGGAGCCTTTTTGGCTATTTTTTTTTTTTTTTTTAGGGTGAACCTCCGCAAGTATGCCAAAAGCACACTCCACTACAAGTCTTGTCCTTGACAGTCTGTAATTAAATACCCTCTTTTCTATGGAAAGTCCCCTGTTTGCATATGGCCGTAGAAGGCGCTCAGAAATAGGGAATGCCTCTTCCCCAACAAAAACATAAGGCTCCAGAGGTAGATTTGTTCCAGGAAGTGGGAGGTTATCAGGAAGGTCCAGCGAGTTTTCACGAAGCATCTTGCCAAAAGAAGAATGCAAGAAGATGCTGGAGTCAGAGCTACTTCCATATGAACCTATATCCATATAGGTAAATAAATAATTGGCATCAGCCACTGCCATTATAATGAATGAAAAAATTTTTTTATAGTTAAAATAATTTAAGCCACTACGAATTGGGCTTATTATTCTGATGTGCTTTCCATCTATTGCACCCACACAATTTGGGAAATTGAATCGCTCCCAAAAAACTTTGGCAATTTTAGCCCAGTCTTGCCTAGTAGGCTTCTTCATCACCAAATCCGTTAAAACTAGCCAGATAGCTGTACAGGTTTCATGCACAATAGAACTCACGGTCGATTTGCCCTGCTTGAACTCATTTTGCAAACTGGCGAAAGAATTGCCGTTAGCCAGGAACCTGAAAGGAAAGAGAAGGATAATTAATTGTGTGCCTACTGCTTTTATGTTTTCGCTCTAAAGACGAGGTGGCGTAGTCTACGCAACACCTGCATCAAATACGTGGGAAATCAGCATGAGGCCAAGAGTGGATCAGCTGCCACGCAAAAAAAAAAGCATAAGCATTTGCTGGCTATCTGGCTTTTTATTATATATGTTACCTTAAGGTGACAAGTAATCGCTCAGCTGGCTCCACACTATTTCGGAATGTGGTGTTCTGATGCTCCACACTGCTGTAGGTCAGTCGAAGCAATTTGTCGAAACTGAAAATGAAATATATACAGAGAAGAGGTAAGATTACATAGATAGGGGGAGAAGTAAGTGGGGAGAGGGAGGAAGGGAGGTTGGATACAGAGCAGAGGGATGTATTGGGTGTTATGGTGGGTGAGGGATAGAGGGGGAAGGGATGTAGGGTGAGGGATGGAGGGGGTAAAGGAAAGTGGGGGTGAGGGATAGAGGGGTGAGGTATAGTGGGGGGAGGGAAAAGGGATATTGGGGGGGAGGGATGTTAGGGTTCTGGTTAGGGTTAAGGTTAGGGATGGAGGTGGGAGTGATGGAGGGTGAGGGATGGAGGGGGGATGTAGAGTAAGGGAGGGATGGAGGAATGGGGAGAAAGTATAACTTTTACATACTTGCTCACCTGCCAACTGACATACGAGTGTAGTTGATTTTTTTTTCCGAATGTTGACGTAGATCATTGTAGATCATCTTGAACTGGCCTCTCTCCTCCCTATTTGCAATTACAGGGTGGACCCAGTATCTTCTAGTTGACAGCATCATCATGCTTCTCCTCCTCAGCCTGGCTTTCTTGTTTTTTATAATGACTGCAGCAGTAGCAGTTACTACTGCTGCCATAACCAAAGCCAATGAATGGTACACGCTTACTCAAATTTCCCATGCTCTTTTCTACACACTCTCAACACACTCCACAAAAACCAGGAAGAGAACAGGAAGTGTATACAGCTATTTTTTTACGTCAGCATAACACTGGGTTCCATTGGCCAGACATAAAATCGCAGTCACCTCCCAAAATGACAACCAATTCCAGTAGAATCGCAGTAAATTCGCAAAAAACACGTAATGAATTTGCAAAGAAAATTCCACAAAGCAATTGGATCAAAATCGCGCTAAATTCGTACTGATCTCTGTACTTAAACAGTATGATAAATTGTTCTCACAACATAGGCACATGAAACATCATAGTAGACAAATAACTCTTAGGCCACAGGCTCCCAACACGTTTCGATTGTAGAAAAAAAATCTTCCTCAGGGGATTGTTGTGAGAGTACCTGAATATATAAACAAAATAGTAGAACATAATAGTAGAACATAAAAAAAGTATATATTGCAAGTCCATATATAAACACACATATTGTAGATAAAGTTGACTTACATCAATATGCCAGAGTCACAAAACAAAAAATAAAGAAGATAATAGCAGCTTGTGCTGGGAGACCCACATGTCCAAGATGGCCTGGTCCTAAAATCCCACAGGAGGCTGGGATGGGTGGTCGCAAGATTATCGACCCACTTAGTGTAAATGTAAAAAGAAGTATTGAAATCTAAAGATCAGAGAGGGCTTAAAGGGGTTGTAAAGGTTAGTTTTTTATTTTCTAAATAGGTTCCTTTAAGCTAGTGCATTGTTGGTTCACTTACCTTTTCCTTCGATTTACCTTCTAAATGTTTTTTTTCTTTGTCTGAATTTCTCACTTCCTGTTTCTCCTCACTGAACTTCACACCATCATCCGAGTGGTGTTTAGTCAGCCAGAACAGCTTACTGAACAGCTTACTGAGGAGGAACAGGAAGTGAGAAATTCAGACAAAGAAAACAAAGAAAAAAAAAGTTTAGAAGAGAAAGCTAAGGAAAAGGTAAGTGAACCAACAATGCACTAGCTTAAAGGAACCTATTTAGAAAATAAAAACGAACCTTTACAACCCCTTAAAGATTGAGAAACTTATGTTGCAATTCTTAGATGTGGCTGCATTAGCTTTCTTTTGCAGGCTTTTTTTTTTTTCAGCAGGTGATTCTGTCAGTAAGTCTGTTGTTGTTCAACATAACAAGCTGTCCTGCACATGTAGCAGTTAGAGGGTTCAACTTATTCTACTGGCCAGTTGTACTGGAGCTATTTTTACTGCTTCTATCTCCTCGAGCACCTGGACACAAGTGGTAACTGTCCAGTTACCACTTGTGCTCACTTTCCCTTTCCCAAAGGTGATGTAATGACCATATTGTGACATCACTGCGCTTCTGTCTGCCCCAGAAACTTACAGTAGGGATATCATCAAGAGGACACCATTTTAGTACTCTTTTTGAACCTAACACTCCAGTAATGTATACTATTCTGCTGCTTAGGATAAGGATCAGCCCTCCAACATACAAACATACTGTAGATTGGAGTAAATTCAACTAACTGCCATTTCATGTTCCTTTTAACATTTGATATTTTAGTTTTTTGGGATTTATATTTTATTGCTATATTTATTTACTATTTTCTTATTAAATTGTTATATGTATGCTGTGGTTTTCAGTATTGGGTGGAATCATTCTTTAATAAAAGATGTGCAATCCCCCACAGCCTTTGAAAACACAGCACTGAAATTATGTTTCATTATCTATTTTTTTTTTAAGATTTCTAATATGTGTAAAATAGTCATCAGAAAGTTCTACAACCCCCTGAAACATGTACTTGTCAAGGAAGGGGTTGCCGCGAGTCATTCTATATTTGTGCTGGAGCTGATTGCTTTTAACATCACTCCATTTCCTCTTATTGAAATATAAAAGTTGGTGTTCTGACATGAGTGATCATTATAATGAAGCCAGCACACAAACTGGAAGTGAGGTTGACATCCACAGGGACAAAGGTGGCTCAGAAGGAATCAATGCCAGAGAACCAGATGGAAGGGTACGATACTTGAACTCAACATCTCTCATAGTTACTAATTTGGTCAGTGATATCTAATTTATTTTAGTATGATAGGTACATTTTTCAGATTGCCCTAGGTCCATTTATTGAGTGTGTGCTTCTATATGTAAAACATATACCACATGTATTATTATTATTATTAATAATAATAAACCGGATTTATTATATACCTTCAACAGTTTGCACAGCACTTTACAAAACAAAGAAAGAGAAGGGGAAGGAGGGTCCTGCTCATGCGCACTTGCATGATACTATATGTACATGTATGTATTAATATTAAAAAACAGTATTTATAAAATATGCAGTATCTCACAAAAGTGAGTACACCTCTCACATTATTGTAAATATTTTGTGACAACACTAAAGAAATGACACTTTGCTACAATGTAAAGTAGTAGGCGTACAGCTTGTATAACAGTGTAAATATGCTGTCCCCTCAAAATAACTCAACACACAGCCATTAATGTCTAAACCGCTGGCAACAAAAGTGAGTACATCCCTAAAGCCCTGTACACACGGCCGAGAATCTCGTCAGGAAAAAAAAAACATTGTTTTTCCTGACGAGATTCTTGACAAGAATCTTGTCGCGGCTGAGTGTACCTTTCAAAAGATCCGCCGTTCTTTTAAATGGCACGAACGCGGTGATGTCATCGACACATTCAATGCCGTCACCGCCATCTTGCTACACCCTACCTATGCCTAGGAAGCTACCGCGCATGCGTCAAAGTCATTTCGAGCATGCGCGGGTTTCCACGGCGACAGGTAAGTGTACACACACTCGTGTTTCTCGTCGGGAAACAGGCTGACGAGAATCCCGACGAGAAAAAAGAAAGCAGGTCTTCTTTTTTTCTCGTCGAGATTCTGGTCAGTTTACCTGACGAGAAACCTGAAAGCCTCTTAAACACGGCCGGTTTTCTCGGCAATAAAGCTCTGCAAGCAGTTTTCTTGTCGGTTCTTGCCGAGAAAACCGACCGTGTGTACGAGGCTTGAGACCCCTTTCACTCTGGGGCGGTTTGCAGGTGATATTGCGCTAAAAATAGCGCCTGCAAACTGACCTGAAACAGCGGCTGCTGTTTCTCCAGTGTGAAAACCCGAGGGCTTTCACACTGGAGCGGTGCGCTAACAGGACTGCTCCAAAAGTCCTGTTAGCCGCATCTTTGGAGCGGTGAATGAGCGGTGTATATACCGCTCCTTCACCGCTTCTGCCCATTAAAATCATTGAATCATTGAAATCTGCAGAGGCTCATTGCGGGAGGTATTAACCCTTTTTCAGCCGCTAGCGGGGGTTAAAACCACACCGCTAGCGGCCGAATACCACCACAATTCCGACGGTATAGCACCGCTAAAAACAGCGGCGCTATACCGCCAGCGCACCACCTGCCCCCAGTGCGAAAGGGGCCTAAGTGAAAATGTCCAAATTGGCCCAATTAGCTATTTTCCCTCCCCGGTGTCATGTGACTTGTTTGTTTTACAAGGTCTCAGGTGTGAATGGGGAGCAGGTGTATTAAGTTTAGTGTTATCGCTCTCACTCTCTAATACTGGAAGTTTAACATGGCATCTCATGGCAAAGAACTCTCTGAGGATCTGAAAAAACAGAAGTGTTGCTCTACATAAAATGGCCTAGGGTATAAGAAGATTGCCAAGACCCTGAAACTGACCTGAAGAACGTGGCCAAGACCATACAGCGGTATAACAGGACAGGTTCCACTCAGAACATCCCAGCCAGCATTGCTGCAGAGGTTGAAGGGTTAGGGGGTCAGCCTAACAGTGCTCAGACCATACGCCGCACACTGCATCAAATTGGTCTTCATGGCTGTCGTCCCAGAAGGAAGCCTCTTTTAAAGATGATGCACAAGAAGGCCCCCAAAAGTTTGCTGAAGACAAGCAGACTAATGACATGGATTACTGGAACCATGTCCTGTGGTCTGATGAGACGAAGATAAACTTATTTGGTTCAGATGGTGTCAAGCGTGTGTGGGGGCAACCTGGTGAGGAGTACAAAGACAAGTGTGTCTTGCCTACAGTCAAGCTTGGTGGTGGGAGTGTCATGGTCTTGGGCTGCATGAGTGCTGCTGACACTGGGGAGCTACAGTTAATTAAGGGAACCATGAATGCCAACATGTATTGTGACATACTGAAGCAGAGCATGATGCCCTCCCTTCGGAGACAGGGCTGCAGGGCAGTATTCCAACATGATAACGACCCCAAACACACCTCCAAGACGACCACTGCCTTGCTAAGGAAGCTGAGGGTAAAGGTGATGGACTGGCCAAGCATGTCTCCAGACCTAAACCCTATTGAGCATCTGTGGGGCATCCTCAAACGGAAGGTGGAAGAGCGCAAGGTCTCTAATGCCCCGTACACACGATCGTTTTTAATGTCATTTTTTAAACCGACGTTTTTCTCCTCGTTTTTTTTTCATGTTTCCTCTCAAGCCTGCCTTGCGTACACACCATCATTAAAAAAAACGATCAAGCAAAGCACAGTGACGTTCAACACGTACGACGGCACTATAAAGGGGAAGTTCCGTTCGAATGACGCCACCCTTTGGGACGCTTTTGCTAATTCCGTGTTACCGCGTGTTAGTAAAAGTTTGGTGAGAGACGATTCGCGCTTTTCAGTCTTCGTGCTTTGAAGATCGTTTTCGGGAGTTCAGTTTGCGCCTGTGGGTTCGTATCTGTTTAGCACTGCTTGTAGTCAGTTCGTATCTGTTTATTCAGTGCGGCCTGCTCTGCACGTTCGTGTTTTTCAGCTTGTTCTTCATAGGCCTTGCTGTTCTTCCGTGCGTTCTTCTAGTTCGTTCTGTTCAGCCGACCGTTATCTAGCCATGTTGCGGCTACGTACTCGTCGTAGAGTTCGTGCTGTAGTTGGTGCAGGGGTTCATGCTGTATCCCGACTCCATGCCATGAGCAGGGTCAGGAGGAGTTCATGGACCAAGAATTGGTTGCTCCAGCGGCACCAATTCTGTCAC
This sequence comes from Rana muscosa, assembly GCA_029206835.1. Classification (NCBI taxonomy): domain Eukaryota; kingdom Metazoa; phylum Chordata; class Amphibia; order Anura; family Ranidae; genus Rana; species Rana muscosa. Next base: position 1,071,886,578 of record CM055116.1, on the reverse strand, counting down.
ATGCCTTTGTTGCGGGAGATCAGGGAGAATAATCCTGATGATTTCAGGAATTTTCTCAGGATGTCTGACCCCGTATTTCAGCAGCTGTTGGCTTTGGTGTCCCCCTATATTACCAGGCAGGACACCGTTATGCGGGAAGCCATCAGTGCTGAGCAGAGGCTCATCGCCACGTTGCGATACCTGGCTACTGGGAGAAGCCTGCAGGACCTTAAGTTCTCCACAGGCATATCCCCCCAGGCTCTGGGGATCATTATACCAGAGACTTGTTCTGCCATCCTTCAAGTTTTGCAGGAGGACTATATTAAGGTAAGTGTTCTTCTTCAAAAATTCACATTGTATGGTTTTTATTTTTGGATATTTTTAATTTGCTTTATTTGCAGTCCCTAATTCACATGATTCTTAGCTGCAGGGAATGTCCCCTTTCTCCCCATGTTTTATTAGTTAAAGTTTGGGGTTTGAGGCCTACCTGTAAATTTGGCTTACCTAACCTCTCCAGCATGCTATCCTGGGGCCATACCTACCTTGCCTAGTAATTTCCATGTTTTTTATTCTATGTTCCATCGTAGTGCTTTACCCAAAACGCACCCTAAATTTTGCCTAGGAATGTTTCATTTTTGTTAACTTCAATACAGAGTGCTACAGCCTTCATGTGTGATATTCCCAACTCATCTTCAACCCCCCCCCCCCCCATAATTTTTTTTTTTTTTCTTGCTTCCAATTTTTTATGTTTTGAACAGTTTCTACCAATGTTGGCCATGAATGTGTGTATGAAATCAGCTTTCAATGTTTCTGGCTCCAAGTATTAATTTGTTATTTCTTTAATTCCACAGTTCCCTTCTTCGCCACATGAATGGCAGAATGTGGCTTCCGAGTTTGCCCAGCGATGGAACTTTCCGAACTGTGGAGGAGCCATCGACGGCAAACATGTTCGGGTCGTCCCACCACCCCATTCGGGATCCTTTTTTTATAATTATAAGGGTTTCCACAGCGTCGTGATGATGGCAGTGGTGTCGGCCACCTACGAGTTCCTCTATGTGGACGTTGGCAAGAATGGCAGGATGTCTGATGGAGGAGTTTTTGCCCAGACGGAGTCTGGAGAACGGCTCCTTTTGGATCTGCTGGCCTTGCCACCAGCGGAGCAGAATGTGGAGGGACTACCTTTTGTGTTTGTGGCGGATGAGGCGTTTGGCCTGGGACCCCATTTGATGAGGCCATTCCCGCAACGCACCCTCACCCCTGAGAGGAGGGTGTTCAATTATCGGCTGGCCAGAGCCAGAAGGGTGGTGGAAAATGCGTTTGGGATCATGGCCAGCCGATTTCGCCTCTTCCTTACCTCCATCCACCTTGCCCCATACAAATGGAACCATGTGGTTATGACGTGCTGTGTCCTGCATAATTTCCTAAGGGTGCATTCAATGAGTTATATATCTTTGAGTGGGCCTGAGGCCTCTTTAATCAATGCAGAAACTTTGGTGGCCCTGGAACCTGGCCGTCCTGGCTTGGCCCCCCCAACCGGACGTGAGGTCCGTAACCAAAATGTGGACTATTTTATGGGTAGGGGGGCCATTGAAATGCCAGACAATCTATAATAATTTTATACCAAAAAAATTAAACTTTTTCTTGAGTAAAGATTGGTTTGGATTTTTTATTGTATAATGTTTGATGTTTCTGGTAGGTTTACCTAGTGCACTTGTTTTGCCATGTGGATTAAACAATCTTTTAATTAGCCTTCATTGTCAGTGTAAACACCAAACATTGATTAGTTCACTCAGCACCACATTTACATAATGAAGCCACAATGATTTGTTATGTAAAAATACCTTTATTTCTTTTTTTAGGTGGGAAACTTCCTTAGAAATGTGGATGTTCCCTTAATTTCGGGTGTATTAAAACGCATGACCAGCCATGCATAAACAAACTATATTCGTCTAAATTTTGAAAAAGATAAACATGTGCTAGTCATTAAAGGGTAAAATAACAAAAAAACTTATAAAACTCTGCTAGTAAAACGTTATTTGGTGTAAAAACATTAGACACGCCCAAGCACAGCCATGATATTTTGGAGCCTTTCCTCCACCCGCTTTGTATTTGCCCTGATCTCTAGCAAGTCTCCCTTAATTTTTTCAAGGTCACGACAGCAGACCATCAGGTATTGGATCAGGATCTGGGCACTGTGATGTGTCAACTTATTGGGGTCTTCGGCCAGAACTGCACCTAAATGTAAAAAGAAATATGTAGGATAGAATATGTAGGCCTACATCTATTTAACATGCATGTGTCTGGTTTCTCTCTGACCTGTGGTGGTGCCACTTTCCACTTCCACAACATCACATTCCTCTCCATCCTGGGGTTCTGGGGCTATTGTTGTAGGTGTTGCAATTCTCGTCTCATCTGAGGTAGCTTTTCGAATCCCTAGGGAGATTGAAATAAAAGGAATAGTTTCATTAGTAGCGACTCAATTTTGCTAAAATAAGAAACATGAAAAAATACTTTGTAATCATTCTTTTGAAGCATGCTCCATTTTAAATTTTACCCCCTGTGCCAACCGGGACAAATGATTGGATACATAGCCCAAACCAGAGCATATACATTTTGAACACAAATTTGACACATTGTAACACCCCAAAGTATCTACACAGGATCACCTGTGTGTGACACCCTCAAGCTTTTTGGCTTTAGGCCCACACTTGTACTACTGCGTTCAGATGTTTCATCAGCTGCTGAGCATTCACTCCCTTAAAACATTACCATGCATATCGTTTTTTCAAACAAACAAATGTCCTTTGGATTAGCACCCAAAAAATAAGTGAGGCCCAAATTTACTCCCCCAAATAAACCAAAATACATGGGTGTTCACACTGGATGATCCTAAAACATCGTTTGAGGAACTATACGGAGAAAGAGGTTTAATACGTCCGTTTACTGTGCGGACGAACCTGAAAGATGGTATCTTTCAGTGTACTATATGAAAGTTAAAAATACACGACAGAATACAAGAAAATAATATGTACCATGAAAACTAAAAAAAAATTACTTACTTTTTAATATTACTTTCTTGATTCTTTTATATTGGTCGGCCTCCCGCAACTTCAGATATGACCATCGTTTTCTGAGCTGTTCCTTCGTTCTGCACACCCCAAATTTTTTGTGAAGACTTTTGACCACTTTGCCCATAATTCTGGACTTGATCAGATTAGGCCTTTTATACGGACCATGCTTGGCATCACAATCCTCCTTCTTTAAAATGGCGACCATCTCCACCATTTCCTCGAATGACATGTTGGATGCCTTATATCTCCTGGGTCTTGATTTGGGCTCCTCTGTAATTTTATCCTCTGTAGAGGTAATCTCAGCCACCTGTGTCTCCGCCATGTTTTGTTCAGCACTACGAGCGAGAAGGGGCGGGGAAAGTACAATATCGAACGTCAGGGGCGGGGAAAGCGCGCGGAGTTTCACGCATGCGCTGTGTATATCAAGTGAAGATCCATGTCTGGGAAATACGTTCATTTGTCAGGAGAGGGAGTTAGCAACGAACGTCGTGACGAAGGTACCTAACAATTTTACTTTTTGAGGTTCATCAGACGAGGAGATTTGTGTGCTCAAAATATGAAGACAATGCACAGTTGAGGAATGTTGCCTGAAATATATATTTTTTTGGGTTTCTCACTTTTACAGATATCATGAATACTTTTAAAAACCCAGACTTCATGGGGGAGTTCATCGACAAATGGCAAGAGCTCCCTATATTATGGCAAACAAAAAGTGGCGGTAATAAAAATAAAGACGCCAGGAAAGCAGCACTGGAGAGCCTGCTTGCATTTGTGCAAACAAAGATACCCACAACAACTCTCCAAGATGTCAAAAACAAAATTGCAACCATCAGAGGGACATACAGGACCCAGAGGACTATGGTCCTGAGGTCCCAGAGGTCAGGTGCACCAGCAGATAAGGTTTATAAACCCAGTCTGTGGTACTACAGTAAGCTTGCTTTTCTGGATGACCAGCTGGAAGTGCGGGAATCTCTCTCCACCCTTCCCCCCAGAGGTCAATCCAGCCTTCCTTGTACCCAACCCTCCAGCCTTCCCTGCAGCCAGTCCTCCAGCCTTCCTGTCAACCCTGCTCTGGCTTCCTCTGAGGATCAAGATCAGGGCCTTGAGGAGGCAGATTTGGAGATATGGAGCCAGGTAAAGTATTGATATCTATATTTATATCTTACAAAATTGTAGAATTTAAATAGATGTTAGTATTGTTAAAGGTATGTACACTTCTACCAATAAAGTTTTTGAAGAGCAAGATACAGTAGTGACCTAATTTTATGTGCACAAGACAACAAAACCAGGATGCAGAATCAATGAAAATGACATAACTTTTGGCATTGATTTCAACAATGTCTAGAGGTGAACAATGTCTGTGAATGATGATGTGGCAAAATAAATAATGTCCCTTTCTTTTTTTACAGCCAGAGCAGAGCCAGGAAGAGGGTGATGTTGGGGATCAGGAGGAGGCAGGGCCCAGTGGCACCCAGGAGGAGGCTGGGCCCAGTGGCACCCAGGAGGAGGCTTGGCCCAGCACAAGAGCCCAGATGCCTCCCCTGGTAGTTAAACCACGAGGGCCAAGGAGAGGTAGGCAGGTGGAGGAGGAAACCAGGGCCTTCCTCAGAGAGGCAACAGCGGCCCTCAGAGAGGCACCCTCTGTTGATGAGGGATTTGCCGCAGTCCTCGCCCACAAACTAGGGCAAATGGAGTTGCAGCAAAAAAATTTCAGTGAGACCCTGCTATTGAAAGTTATCAATAAGGGCGTGCTGGGTGAACTCACTAGGTACACGGACATAACGGAGGTTGTCCCTACTCCTCCACCTCCTCCTCCTCCTACTACTACTCCTCCTGCCACAACCTCTCCTCCTGATCCCCAGCCTCCAAGGAAGAAACCAACCAAGGCTGCAGAGAAGGCTGGAGAGAAGGCTACAAGGAAGAGGAGAAAATAATGCCTGCTGTAGTACCACAGACTGGGGACATATAGGACTTATCTTCTGTGGCTCCTGACCTCTGGGAGCTCAAGACAAGATTGGGCTCCTTTTTTTGGGGGATCTAATCTCTATTTTGGTTTGGACATCTTGGATGGTTGTTGTGGGGTCAAAGGGATGCACAAATGCAAGCAGGCTCTCCAGTGCTGCCTTCCACTTTAATTTGTTAATGTTCTGAAATAAAAAAAATTTTAGTGCCCTTAAAATACTTGACTATGTGATTTGTATTTCAAAAGAGAGCTTGCTAGGGAGCAGGCAGGGACATCTCAAATTATATTATTGTTATTATCAGGGGACACAAACCTCCCTGAGGCCAAATGAGACACATTTGGAAGGTTGTTGTGGTAACTTTACACAAGAATAATTTAAGCCTAAATAATAAAAAAAAGGCCACAAAAAAAAAACCACAATAGTAAAATATAATTTAAAGAAAAAAGGAGAATTACATTATTTTATTATTATTAGTATTATTTAGGAGGGAGGTGCGGCTTATAAATAATATTTTACAATCATTAGAGCAATTTGGAATTACTTTAGAAACAAGTTTGGCATAACTCTCAATGTCATTATCAAAAGAGGGTAATTTTAAAGCATTATCAAAAGAAGAACGGAATGTGCAGCATTAAAACGATGCTATTAATTCCACCTTGACGAATGTGCCATCTTCATTTCCAACATTAGCTTTACCAAAACGAGCGCTCCCGTTTCATAGTTGCTTCTGAGCATGCGCGTTTTTTTCACGTCGTGAAAGCATACACACTATCGTTTTTCACGTCGTTCAAAAAAACGACATGAAAAACGACGTGAAAAAAGAGAGCATGTCCGGAATTTTTAATGGCCGTTTTTCACGTCGTTAAAAATGCTCTGGAGCATACACACGATCATTTTTCAGGGCCATTTTTTAAAATGGCAGTTTTAACGGCATGAAAAACGATCGTGTGTACGGGGCATTACATTCACCAGCTTTGTGATGTCAGGATGGAGGAGTGGAAGAGGACTCCAGTGGCAACCTGTGAAGCTCTGGTGTACTCCATGCCCAAGAGGTTAAGGTAGAGCTGTAAATTAATGGTGGTCACATTTTCACTTAGGGGTGTACTCACTTTTGTTGCCAGTGGTTTAGACATTAATGGCTGTGTGTTGGGGACAGCACATTTACACTGTTATACAAGCTGTACACTCACTACTTCTTTACCTTGTAGCAAAGTGTAATTTCTTCAGTGTTGTCACATGAAAAGTTATAATAAAATTGTTACAAAAATGTGAGGGGTGTACTTACTTTTTTGAGATACTGTATGTGTATATATATATATATATATATATATATATATATATATATATATACAGTGGGTACGGAAAGTATTCAGACCCCCTTCAATTTTTCACTCTTTGTTATATTGCAGCCATTTGCTAAAATCATTTAATGCCCTGTACACACGATCGGATTTCCGGTGGAATAAAATCCGATGGATTTTTCCGTTGGAATTCCGATGAAGCTGACTTTCATCAGTCTTGCCTACACACCATCAGACCAAATTCCGACCATCCAAAACACTGTGACGTAAATGCTTCTGAGCATGCGTCGACTTGATTCTGAGCATGCGTGGGTTTTTTAACCGATGGAGTTCCCCACAGACGATTGGAATTTGCTATCGTTTTTTTTTTCCATCGGTAAAATTTAAAACATGTTCTATATTTTTACATCGATGGAAAAAAGACCATTGGGGCCCACACACGATCGTTTTTTCCGATGAAAAAAGTCCATCTGTCTTTTATAATAGGAAAAAACGATCGTGTGTACGCGGCATAAGTTCATTTTTTTCCTCATTAATGTACACACAGCACCCCATATTGACAGAAAAACACAGAATTTATATTTTTGCAGATTTATTAAAAAAGAAAAACTGAAATATCACATGGTCCTAAGTATTCAGACCCTTTGCTCAGTATCTAGTAGAAGAACCCTTTTGATCTAATACAGCCATGAGTCTTTTTGGGAAAGATGCAACAAGTTTTTCACACCTGGATTTGGGGATCCTCTGCCATTCCTCCTTGCAGATCCTCTCCAGTTCTGTCAGGTTGGATGGTAAACGTTGGTGGACGGCCATTTTTAGGTCTCTCCAGAAATGCTCAATTGGGTTAAAGTCAGGGCTCTGGCTGGGCCATTCAAGAACAGTCACGGAGTTGTTGTGAAGCCACTGCTTCATTATTTTAGCTGTGTGCTTAGGGTCATTGTCTTGTTGGAAGGTAAACCTTCGGCCCAGTCTGAGATCCTGAGCACTCTGGAGAAGGTTTTTGTCCAGGATATCCCTGTAATTGGCCGTATTCATCTTTCCCTCGATTGCAACCAGTCGTCCTGTCCCTGCAGCTGAAAAACACCCCCACAGCATGATGCTGCCACCACCATGCTTCACTGTTGGGACTGTATTGGACAGGTGATGAGCAGTGCCTGGTTTTCTCCACACATACCGCTTAGAATTAAGGCCAAAAAGTTCTATCTTGGTCTCATCAGACCAGAGAATCTTATTTCTCACCATCTTGGAGTCCTTCAGGTGTTTTTTTAGCAAACTCCATGCAGGCTTTCATGTGTCTTGCACTGAGGAGAGGCTTCCGTCGGGCCACTCTGCCATAAATCCCCAACTGGTGGAAGGCTGCAGTGATGGTTAACTTTCTACAACTTTCTCCCATCTCCCGACTGCATCTTTGGAGCTCAGCCACAGTGATCTTTGGGTTCTTCTTGACCTCTCTCACCAAGGCTCTTCTCCCCCGATAGCTCAGTTTGGCCGGACGGCCAGCTCTAGGAAGGGTTCTGGTCGTCCCAAATGTCTTCCATTTAAGGATTATGGAGGCCATTGTGCTCTTAGGAACCTTAAGTGCAGCAGAATTTTTTTTGTAACCTTGGCTAGATCTGTGCCTTGCCACAATTCTGTCTCTGAGCTCTTCAGGCATTTCCTTTGACCTCATGATTCTCATTTGCTCTGACATGCACTGTGAGCTGTAAGGTCTTATATAGACAGGTGTGTGGCTTTCCTAATCAAGTCCAATCAGTATAATCAAACACAGCTGGACTCAAATGAAGGTGTAGAACCATCTCAAGGATGATCAGAAGAAATGGACAGCACCTGAGTTAAATATATGAGTGTCACAGCAAAGGGTCTGAATACTTAGGACCATGTGATATTTCAGTTTTTCTTTTTTAATAAATCTGCAAAAATGTCAACAATTCTGTGTTTTTCTGTCAATATGGGGTGCTGTGTGTACATTAATGAGGGAAAAAATTAACTTAAATGATTTTAGCAAATGGCTGCAATATAACAAAGAGTGAAAAATGTAAGGGGTCTGAATACTTTCCGTACCCACTGTATATATATATATATATATATATATATAGTGTTTCCTGTGCTGATTGTTTCCATTGGTCATGGTCATTAGCACATCGGTACAATGCATACTGACTGGGACCACATTGTTGCTTTCCTTACAGAGTTTGTCCAAAGAAGGAATGAAGCCCCAAAACTGATATAAGGCTATATTCACCTACCACAGTTACATAGTTACATAGTAGGTGAGGTTGAAAAAAGACACAAGTCCATCAAGTCCAACCTATGTGTGTGATTATATGTCAGTATTACCTTGTATATCCCTGTATGTTGTGGTCGTTCAGGTGCTAATCTAATCGTTTCTTGAAACCATCGATGCCCTCCGCTGAGACCACCGCCTGTGGAAGGGAATTCCACATCCTTGCCGCTCTTACAGTAAAGAACCCTCTATGTAGTTTAAGGTAAAACCTATTTTCTTCTAATTTTAATGAGTGGCCACGTGTCTTGTTAAACTCCCTTCCACAAAAAAGTTTTATCCCTATTATAGGGTCACCAGTATGGTATTTGTAAATTGAAATCATATCCCCTCTCAAGCGTCTTTTTCTCCAGAGAGAATAAGTTCAGTGCTTGCAACCTTTCCTCATAACTAACTAACAATCCTCCAGACCCTTTATTAGCTTTGTTGCCCTTCTTTGCACTCTCTCCATTTCCAGTGCATCCTTCCTGAGGACTCGTGCCCAGAACTGGACAGCATACTCCAGGTGCGGCCGGACCAGAGTCTTGTAGAGCGGAAGAATTATAGTTTTATCTTTGGAGTTAATACCCTTTTTAATGCATGCCAATATTCTGTTTGCTTTGTTAGCAGCATGCAATTGCTGAGCCTATCATCTACTAGGACCCTTAGGTCCTTTTCCATCCTAGATTCCACCAGAGGTTCACCCCCCAGTGTATAAATTGCATTTGTATTTTTGCCACCCAAACGCATTATTTTTCATTTTTCAACATTGAACCTCATTTGCCATGTATTTGCCCACCCCATTAATTTGTTCAGATCTTTTTGCAAGGTTTCCACATCCTGCAGAGAAGTTATTGCCCTGCTTAGCTTAGTATTGTCCGCAAATACAGAGATTGCACTGCTTACCCCATCTTCCAGGTCGTTTATGAACAAATTAAACAGGATTGGTCCCAGCACAGAACCCTGGGGGACCCCACTACCCACCCCTGACCATTCCGAGTACTCCCCATTTATCACCACCCTCTGAACTCGCCCTTGTAGCCAGTTTTCAATCCATGTACTCACTCTATGGTCAATGCCAATGGACCTTATTTTGTACAGTAAACGTTTATGGGGAACTGTGTCAAATGCTTTTGCAAAATCCAGATACACCACGTCTACGGGCCTTCCTTTATCTAGATGGCAACTCACCTCCTCATAGAAGGTTAATAGATTGGTTTGGCAAGAACGATTCTTCATGAATCCATGCTGATTACTGCTAATGATACCGTTCTCATTACTAAATCATCCCCTCCAAGAGCTTACATACTATCTATATACTGGTCTGTAACTAGTTGTTACTAGTCGTTCAGAAATGAGAGCAAATGATAGGTGAAAATAACTGTTGTGTGGCCCTAAAGTCATTTTGGCAGATAACACATGTAGTATATATTAATGTCAATTGCTAAATGTTTCTGTCACTTTTTTTGTTTTTCTGTACATGCCCAGAGGACATGGTGAAAATCAGTGAACCAAGCTAATAAAAAATTTCATAATTTCTATGTATAAAACTTGTGGGTTAAATAATATTAATTTTTGTTATAGTTGTTCTTTATGTAGCGGACCCCTAAATTTAGGGGGTCGCTATGCCCAAATTTAAGGGACAGCCTGGGCAATAGTTTGGCCCGGGCTTTCTAATTTAGTGCTGGACTCTGCTCTGCTGTGGTGTTGTCTGGTGTACGGTTCCCCTTTGGCCTGTGGGTGGCACTGTTGCCTAGGCCCAGGGTCGAACTTCAGGTGACACATTGGCGGTATTGGATGTCCTCTCTCGGCTGCCGTGCAGTGGGCGGGGCCTCGCCTGCTGTGCATGCCGGGAGAAGGTATATAAGGGGCAGACGCCATTTTTCACAGAGAAGTGCCCGGGGAGAGGAGTACCCGGAGGAGTGCCCGGGGGAGTGTGCCCCTTGGGTGCGTGGACTGGCCAAAGAGTCTCAGGCACCTTAGGCCTGAGGCTGTGACATTCCAGGTAGGCCCAGTACCATTGACTGGGTCTACAATCAGCATATTGGAGTCCCAGGGTGCCCAGGTGAGGGTACCCGCTCTGACCGAGAGGAAGCCGGGGGAGGATCGATCCCACAGAGGAGACGAGTGATAGTAGATTGCTGTCTTGGGAAAGGCCTGGTGACCTGTCAGAGGGAAGGATTCCTTGCTCAACAAAGTTAACCCTGTAGAGTGCCCATTGGCATCGTTGGTTCTCTAAATCCTACAGAAGGTTAAGAGAAGTTCTGGATTCAGGAAACAGGATTCTGCTGCTATAGAGGATCTCCTGAACCCGTCCCTGGAGGGGACAAAGTGATAGTACTGTTCGAGCTCTACTCCGGCTGCTAGACTGTGAGAGGGATCTATCTGGGTGAGCTAAACCCACTCGGGATCAAGTGGCAACGAGTGAGTCGTGTTGTGTGCTTGAATCTACCTCCTATCTTCGCTAGCTTCTTTCTCTCTTCAATTTCCCGTTAACTGAAACAAAAGGAAAATAAACTCTTTGTTGGAGTTAAAGTCATGTGGACATTGGCCTTCTTGGGGAAGACTTTTCCCTATAATATGGGGACGAGAACCAGTGGAAAGAGGTAATTCGCTGCAGGACCCAAATCTGTAAACACCGCCTGACCTCTAATAAGGAGGACACAGGCTTGTGGCATGGTGTGTCCTACCGCCCGCAGGTGAAGGTAGCGGGGGCAAAAGGATGGGTGTGCTACATTTATTAAATATCTAACACTTTTAATGTGAATAATAATTTATTCATACATACTTTATGTTATAATTTTGTTGTTTTTTATAGTTTTGGAAAGTTGATTTTAAAAAAAAAAAATGTATGAAGTTCATGTTGAAGTTATCAGCAGTTCCAGCATGTGAGCCAGAAGTTACTGTATTCCCCATCAAAGAACATACTGTACGTGTGAGATTTGGGGTTGATCTGACAAGGAGATGAAGACATGTGTGGGGCGGGGTCTACTCACCCTGTAGATGTGGACCTTTCCATTGACATGCTCACTAGTTCCCAGGACCAGGCGGGGCCGTGGTCACGTGGAAATCAGCGTTAATGCAGCACCCCATTTTTAAAAGTGAGCCGTTCACCTTGTAGAGATGCACATAAAACTTGAGGCTATTTACTGTGAGGCAGTCTTCTCCTGTGACACTGTACACCTTATCTTCTGAATGCAGTATTTTGAAGGGGACACCACGGCGCCTGTGTCCCGCTCCCCCAGCCCAGCTTCCCTGCCACCTCACTCCCAGTGGCAGATCAGAGATCCTGCCATACACTGAGCGGGGATCTATAAGTATGCACTAATTAACTCCTTCACTCTCACGTACCTGTACGCAGGTCCATGGGGTCTCCGTGCTGCAGATTTGGTCCTGAATGCTGTAAGGCACCGACCGCTAGGGAAGAAATCAAAGCACTGATCCCCTCGCTAACCAAAGGACAGGTCACCCATGCCCGGTACCTCCCTTCTGCTGGCTGCTATAGCATTCCCACAAATCCTGGTTACCATAGCTACCACACGTTAAACATGATTTCCCACCTTCTCCTCTGCATGGTTAACCCTTCCTTGGTGGCACTCTTGCTTCTCCTCTTCATCCCCATTATGTTGCAGGCCCTGTTCTTTTGATACGCCATGTACCGTTAGATGGACTTCAGACTAGGCATTTGACAGTTAATCAACTGAACATTTCAGTAGTACAATCCAATGACGTAGCACACAATAAACACAGTGCATCTCTAAGTAGCTAATGCAGGCTGCCCAGGTTCATGCCTTCTCCAAGATAACAAGTTCTTCAATGCAAGTCCAATGCTGGTGGTTTCCTGGCTCCAGGTAAGGTCCCATGCGTGTGTCGGGATCCCACACTCGAAAGGGACTACCATGCTTAGCAGACCCTCCTCAGAACTCCCATGTGCACAGTGGCCCCCTCCTGAGCCCTCCCAAGAAAAACCCAGGAAAGATCTGAAACACAGGTAACCCCTTCCCATCCCAGGCAATCTGAACTATCTGCATAGCTACACATTACAATAATACAACAATAGAAATACATTCAAGGGTACTGCAGCAATAGATTCAAGGGTACCCTGTAAGCACCTCTGTAAGCACCTGTGTGAAAGGTGTGGTACTAGTTGATCTAGAGATCTGGAGCTTTAAATTCATCTAGCCAATAAAGTGGAACTGTAGGCAAAACATTTTCATAGTTTTATGTAGCGTAAGGTAGAATTACTACCCATGTCTTGTTTTTATTGCTCTTATGCCCCGTACACACGAGCGGTTTTCCTATCGGAAAAAGTCCGATGAGAGCTTTTGGTCAGGAATCCCGACCTTGTGTATGCTCCATCTGACTTTTTCCAATAGAAAAACTGCCAGAAAAAGAAAGAGATCAGGTTCTCTATTTTCCAGACGAGAAAAATTCCTAGCGGAAAAAACGTTCGTCTGTATGCAATTTCAACGCGCAAAAAAACACGCATGCTCGGAAGCAAGTCGGCGCATGCTCGGAAGCATTGAACGTCATTTTTCTCGGCTCGTAGTAGTGTTGTACGTCACCGCGTTCTTGACGGTCGGAATTTGGTGTGACCGTGTGCACGCAAGACAAGCTTGAGCGGAATTCCGTCCGGAAAACCGCTCGTGTGTACGGGGCATTAATCTTACCAAATTGGGCTCAGGCTTGAAATCCAGCTGCTTAAGCTGCTTACACACACCTTTCAAACTCTTTTTAAACATCGTAGAAACCACAAATAATTTCTAAGGCACTCTAATATGCAAATTGCATACCAGCAGTGTCGAGACTTGGCCCATCTACTACACCTTCTTATTTGCCAGTAAAGCTACTCATCATAGTTATGGGTCAATAAAAAAGTGTGTTAGGCTGAAGGGGTTTTACCAGCCCTCCACAATGCTAAGAAGTGTCAAATGTTGTTTATAAGAAAGCCCCAGGATTCAGAAACCCTGGGTATTCATGAAAACTTACAAAGTTTTTGGTCTTCAGGCTAGTTCTGTCAGGTTGTAGCAATGTCGGTTATGCTTTATTCTGCCTTAGACTCCAAATAATGGCAAGATGATGATTTGTTTGTCATTTTATTCCCGTCACTCAATGGGATATTGAAATTATTGCATCTGTATTTCAGAACAACAGTGGTAAAATTTCAGAAAACAGAGCAAATTGGTTAAATTGCTCAATTTTTCATTCAAGTTTAAGCCGTCTTAATGTCCTTGGCTAAAAATTCATGAGAAAACCTTAAGCTGAGAATATTTTCCAGCCATTTTATTGAAAAATGGTTAACAATTTTGAAAGCTTTGATAGCTTTCTGTAAACACATCAGCATTTCATTGTTTCATGTCTACTATAGTTACATTTTGAAAACTGGGCTGAGGATGATATAAAAGACTGGGCGTAAGTCATTGAGATTACCGTATATGTATATAAAAAACTAAAAAAAGATCAAACTATGTGGATTCTCTTTCTGCAAGGCTGCCAGACACAATAGGCTATTAATTAACATGTGCCAAGGGATTCATCAACATACGAGGCTGCTTGGTATGGCTGGAGTTTGCCTTCCTTTTATCCAATTCATGAAAGATCAGCCGCAGATGTAAATCAGCTTCTGTTCAATGTCAGGCAACAAAGAGGCATTATTTTCAGGGCTGTTTCTCTCACAGCCGCCAGAAACATTTTTACTATCTCCTTTTCATGTTCTAAATGTAATGGTGCGGTCCATTTCAAAAGAGGAAGAAAAGAGACTGTGAAAGAAAACCAGAACACAGTGTGTTTGTCTCGAGTAATCCACTCTACATGTCATGTGATATATTGCCATTTAAAAAAAAAAAGGCGGACAAAGATTGGCTCTCGTTAATGGTGTACCGGCATAGAGGAGAAGAATTATTCTCTGTAGTAGCCATGGGTGACAGTAATCTGGCATTCTAAATGATGCATAGGCAGTCCAAATTGAAAAATTGAAATCACTGAGAATGGTAAAAGGAATTTAAAAAGAATGTTTATGAGAGCAAGGAGACTTCAGGTAGGCTGCCTGGTTAAAATGGTTAAAATGATAAGAATAAACATGCCTTTGATAAACCAAGTATTTGGTTGCTTTTAGAGACTGGCTTACTCACAAAGTGTAGTTATTATTGTCTAAATACTTTTGTTCTTGTGAGTGGAGTTAAACATGTTAAATACAATAATTTAGAGTGAACAAAGTAAACTGCTATAAGAAGTTCCCAGTAGCATTCATGTGCATTCCTAAAGTAGATTTAATACCTAACTGAATGACATTTAAGTTGCTAAGGAACTGTGTATCATTAATAAAGTGTCATTAAACCCACACCCTAAAAACTATCAATAAATGCTGTTCATACTTACGCAGTCACTGTGGGGTTTGTTTTTTTGTATTTTGCAAAACACTTGGTTGATCCCGCTGTTCTCTGTCTCCCCCTCCTGTCCATGTCCCCACTGCAGTTGGGGATTTTGCAGAGCAGTGTTGTCAGCGAATGCACATGCTCAGTTTTCAGTGTATTTTCTACCTGGAGCATTTCCTTGTTATCACATCTGAGAAGCCCATGTGACTATAGAGTGACATATGTGGGTGTATACACAGTGATAAATTACAGCCCACTCCCTCCCTTCTCCTCCATGCCTACCAATCACCATCAGTCAAGATGTAATATCCCACCCCAGTGTGTTTACACTGGGGAGGGATATTACATCTTGACTGATGGTGGCTTCACCTCCCTGTTATTCTAAGACACAACCTGTGACTGGCAGGAATGCATTCCATGTTATAGACAAAAATAATAAAGATTTGATTTCAAAAATATATTTGTATGACAATTTAAAACAGTTTGTTGATATTAATTATTTCTTTTTAGGCTGTTTCCCAAAGGCTGTTTTTTTATTTTGAATATGTGACCAGTAGCAAAGGACTAGAAGCTCCTCCTGCCACCGTTTCCCTACAGGCAGGCTGGGAAAGAGCTGGGTCATGAGACAGCTTTATATCAATCACCAAAAAAAAGGTACTGTTTTGTATTAAAGTCATTACAGTGACATCATCCACATACAGAAAGAGAGGGGTTACTGTAAATTAAACAGTGTCTGTTTAATATGAATTTAAGAATAAAATGCAAAAATTTTCAGCGTTTGAATCTCAGTGCTGCTTATCTTCTGCAGCCTCTTTGCCACCACTTCTGGTCTACATGACAGGACATTGTCATTTATAACATAAATTTCCTAAAAAAAAGATTGTAAAAATTATTCTAGAAATTGCAAAATTATATACGTATGAGATTTTAGTGGTTGGGTTTACATATACATTAAATTAAACTTGTTCCTAAGGACCTATGGAGGTTGCCAGTGTTGACCTTAACTTATCAAATTGCAAACGCCTGGCACTTTTGCCAATGTAACAGTTTCAGTATTTTTAAGTCAATATAAAAGATGAGCTTTGTGTTCAGGTTGAACATAAGTTCAATCTGAACTCAGCCAGTTTGTGGTTTGGCAGCATACTTAGCTAAACCTTGGTTCATATTTATAGGCAAACATCTGTCTCTACCACCACAAAATGAGAGATCCCTGCCAGTCCCTGTTTGTAAACAAACCAGCTGGTGGAGATTGTGGGTAACCCCATTGACCAAATATGGTTGTGACCATGTTTGGTCAATGACATCCCTCAGCATCCTTTAATACAGCAGCTGATCAGAAACTGTCACTTGCGATGGGAGTGACAGTGAGCAAAGATCAATTGGGGTGGGTCATCATGATGGCAGAATAAAATTGGATTGAATAGTGGATCATCATGATTGATGTGGATCTATATGCCTGGGTGACATAATTGACATTAGATTTACAGTACATCACAGGACATCGTGGAGAGTACCATGCAAGGGGAGGTAACAAAGTGACAAGAGCATCATCCCCGCATTCTGTCCCCCATGTGGATGTGAGAGTCTCGGGAACCTATTGGAATATGGAAGCTTCTTTTAGAATAAGAGAGAGCCCCTAGATATCTAACCTACCAAGTGAATTCAAAATACCTGTGTTACGCTGAGAAAATGGGAAACCTATACCATCAAAGCATTAATCATATTAGGGTTGCACCGATACCACTTTTTTAAGACCCAGTACAAGTACTGATACTTTTTTTCAAGTACTCGCTGATACCGATTACCAATACTTTTATAATGTCATGTGACAGTGGCATTAATATGCAGCACTGAGGGGGAATGATAGGTGGCACTGATGAGGCGGCACTGAAGGACACTGATGAGGAGGCACTAATATGCAGCACTGATGGGCACTGATAGGTGGCACTGATGATGGGTCACTAATATGTAGCATTGATGGGCACTGAACTGATAGGTAGCATTGATATTCAGCACTGATGAGCACTGATAGGTGGCACTGACTGATGGGCACTGATAGGTGGCACTGATGAGAGCTGATGGGTGGCCCTGATGGGCACTGATGAGGTGGCACTGATGGGCGGCACTTATGGACAATGATAGGCAGCACTGATGGGCACTACTGATAGGCGGCACCTATGGGCAAAAATAGGTGGCACTGATGAACAGGCACTGATGGCCACCAAAATTCAACACTGATTGGCAATTGGCAGGCATAATGAGACAACTTATATTTAAATGATTCAATTCTGCTAGTAAGACAGACCTGTTCCGTCAGAAACGGTGACCTGTCATATTCTGTAACGGAAGTGACATTCCGTCAGAACACCATGACACCCATCTTGGTACACCCTGCACTTGGCCGCAGTAAGCCTGCAGTCAGAAGGCGGCAGAGGACATCTTGTTACACCTAGCCCATATAGTTAGTGAACTACATGGGCTGGGTGTAACAAGATGTCCGCTGCCGCCTTCTGACTGCAGGCTTACTGTGGCCGTGTGCAGGGTGTACCAAGATGGGCGTTGTGGTGTTCTGATGGAACGTCACTTCAGTTACCGAATATGATGGGTCGCCGATTCTAACAGAACACTCGGCATTGGAAAAATAGCGGCTGCGGCCCTGCCCCAGCCAGCTTACCAGCCACTGCTGCCAGCGTGACTTCCTCTCTGCCCACTGACTTCCGGGAGTGACGCCCTTCCTTCCGAGGTATCAGATTAAGCAACGGAGCATTTGCACAAGTACAAGTACTCCTGCAAATGCTCGGTATCGGCACTGATACCGATACTTGTATCGGTATTGGTGCAACCCTAAATCATATAAATAAATAATTAAACAAGACAAATGTGCAAATATACCTTAATAAGTGAAACAAATAGTGTCCATCAAAAGTCCAAAAGAAAATCCTAAAACAAGAAAGAATCCACTTTAAATGTGGAAAGTATATGGATTTCTTCCTTCTTCAAAATTTGTGCCAAAAGTGACAGCAGAATTCACCATCACCATCACCAAAGGTAATGTCAAGATGACCCCCTATATGGCTGTGACGCTTGGCTCCGGAGTCGGTTGAGACCATCCGGGTGCCTGTTACGGTGTGTTCAGGCGGTGCTGGTAGAGGGTGGTTCTGGCGGAGGTGTCAGCAACATCAAGATGTGGGTTTACCAAACCAAGATGACCCCTTATTCAGATTGGTCACTAAAGTCTCAACCAATATGCAGAGGCATCAGTGGCATCTCTCCATATACGTCCCAAGGCTTTCCATCTGGATTGTTCACCAAACAACCTTATTAGATATCCCAAGAGTGTTGCCAACTGGCAGTATTTTTACTGGCAACCAGTAAAAACAGGCATTTTTCTCCTGCCAGTAGTGATGAGCCGAACACCCCCGGGTTCGGTTCGCACCAGAACCCGCGAACGGACCGAAAGTTCGTACGAACATTAGAACCCTATTAAATACAATGGATGCGAACGTTCGAATTCTAAAGTGCTAATTATAACAACTATTATGCATGTTATTGTCCTAAAAAGGGTTTGGGAACCCGGGTTGTGCACCAGGGGACATGTATCAATGCAAAAAGAAGTTTTAAAAACGGTCGTTTTTCGGGAGCAGTCATTTTAATGATGCATAAAGTGAAAAAAAAAAAGTCAAATATTCCTTTAAATATCGTACCTGGGGGGTGTCTAAAGTATGCCTGTGAAGTGCCACGTGTTTCCCGTGTTTAGAACTGTCCCTGCACAAAATGACACTTCTAAAGGAAAAAAAAGCCATTTAAAACTGCTTGCGGCTTTAATGTAATGTCTGGTCCCGGTAATATGGATGAAAATCTTTAAGAAAAATGGCATAGCTACCCCATGACCCCCCCCCCTACCCCAGCCCATTACCAGCCCCTTTGGGTCTTGTATGGATATTAAGGGGAACCCCGCACATAAAATAAAAAAGGCCCTATATACTCTGAACAGCCGTATACAGGCGGTGCATACAAGACAGGGACTGTAGGTTTGTTCTTATGTAGAATCTGTTTGTAATTTTGAACAGGTACATTGTTTAAGTGTAGCTCCAGCCCAAAAATCTATTTTTAAACTTTTTGGAAAACATAGGTAAGGGTTATCACCCCTGTAACATTTGTTTTGCTGTCTGTGCCCCTGTTCAGAACATTTCACCTCACTTTCCGTCCCAATGACAACTGTTTTTGAAATGTGGTGTTTTTCTTGAAACAAGGATTGCTGATAAAGCATCAGTACAGAGGAGACACCTTTCTCCCATATTAATTCTTACAGGAGAGAATTTTCCTTCCAAGGGGTAGATTTCCTCTCACTTCCTGTTGTCTTCTTGCGTTTGCAAGTAGGAGTCGTTTGTAAGTTGGATGTTTGAAAGTAGGGACCTGCCGTATATACTCTGCAGAAATAGGCCCCTTAGTTGTTGGTGTTGGCACAACACTGTAAGCACTCACAGTTACTCTTGGTTGGTGCTGGAACGCCCTGCTGTCAACTATTATATCAGGAATTGTAATTACATATAATTGTTGAACAGTGGTAGTAAAAATTGGGCCTTTGATGGTGGTGCTGGTGCCACAACACTGTAAGCCCTGACAGTTACTCTTGGTGGGTGCAGCAATGGGCCCTGCTGTGAATTATTAGATCAAGAATTGTAATTGCATGCCCCTGTTGAACAGGGGCTGAAAAATTGGGCCTTTCGTGGTGGTGGTGGTGGTGGCATTGCCACAACACTGTAAGCCCTCAGAGTTACTCTTGGTGGGTGCAGGAATGGGCCCTGCTGTGAATTATTAGATCAAGAATTGTAATTACATGCCTCTTTTGAACAGGGGCTGAAAAATTGGGCCTTTCGTGGTGGTGGTGGTGGTGGCGTTGCCACAACACTGTAAGCCCTCAGAGTTACTCTTGGTGGGTGCAGGAATGGGCCCTGCTGTGAATTATTAGATCAAGAATTGTAATTACATGCCCCTTTTGAACAGGGGCTGAAAAATTGGGCCTTTCGTGGTGGTGGTGGTGGTGGCGTTGCCACAACACTGTAAGCCCTCAGAGTTACTCTTGGTGGGTGCAGCAATGGGCCCTGCTGTGAATTATTAGATCAAGAATTGTAATTACATGCCCCTGTTGAACAGGGGCTGAAAAATTGGGCCTTAGGCACTGGTGGCACAACACTACAACCCCTCACAGATACTGTACTTGGAGCACAGCAATGAGCCCTGTTGCAAAGTATTGCTTCAAAAATTGTAATGACACGCCCCTGTTAAACAGGGGCTGAAAAATTGGGCCTTAGGCACTGGTGCCACAACACTCCAACCCCTCACAGATACTGTACTTGGAGCACAGCAATGAGCCCTATGGCAAATTATTGCTAAAAAAATTGTAATTACACGCCCCTGTAAAACAGGGGCTGAAAAATTGGGCCTTAGCCACTGGTGGCGGCACCCATAAACAAAAATGATCTTCCAAGCTATCATCATCAATCGTATCATTGAGGACTCGGAGGAGGAGGATAGCCAGTCAACATAACAGCACAGGCACTCAGCATCAGCATCAGTCTTAAAGGGATGTGACATGTTAAAATCAATTAGTCTGTTATATCAGCATCAGGTGTGTGGTAGCTGGTGGTGATCCAAGACTGGTTCATCTTGATGAAAGTCAGTCGATCAACCGAGTCGGTGGACAGGCGCACCCTGTGATCCGTGACAAATCCTCCAGCAGCACTGAATGTGCGTTCCGAAAGAACGCTGGATGCAGGACAGGCCAGTAGCTCAATTGCATACTGTGCAAGCTCTGCCCAGTGATCCATCCTCAAGACCCAGTAAGCCAGAGGATTTTCGGTGGGGAAGGTGTCCAAGTCTGACCTTGCCCCTAGATATTCCTGCACCATGTTTATCAGACGCTGGCGATGGTTGCTGGAACCGATCATACTTTGGGGCTGCGGACTAAAGAATTGTCTGAACGCATCGGTCAGACGGCCACCTTCCCCACCGCTCCTTCTTTGACTGCCCGAAGCCTCAGCAACTCGTTGTCCAGGACCAGGAGTTTGTAACCTCCCAGTCTCTGGGAACGCGTTGCACAGACCTTTCTGCAAGGCCTCCCGGAGTTGTCTCATCCTCTGCTCCCTCTGCGACGGTAACATAAGGTCCGCAACCTTACCCTTGTACCGTGGATCAAGGAGAGTGGCCAGCCAGTAATGGTCCCTCTCCTTGATCCGAAGAATACGAGGATCCTTCCGCAGACTTTGCAGGATCAGGGAGGCCATGCAGCGTAGGTTTGCTGAGGCATTCGCTCCGGAGTCCTCTGGGTCACTAAGGACGACATGATCCGCAGCCACCTCCTCCCAGCCACGTACAAGTCCACTGGTTTCTTGGGACTGTAAATCATCCCTAAAAGACTGCTGCTGATGATGCTGAGTGCCAGCCTCCACCTCCATGCTGACACAATCCTCCTCCTCCTCCTCCTCCTCCTCTTCCTGTGCGATGGGTGGGACAGAAGGAACACTGTCTGGGTAAAGGGGGCCTTAAGAGGCAAGGAAGTCCTCCTCTTCCTGCCTCTGTTCTGCCTCAAGTGCCCTGTCCATTATTCCACGAAGCGTGTGCTCCAACAGGTGGACAAGAGGTACAGTGTCACTGATGCATGCACTGTCACTGCTCACCATCCTCGTGGCCTCCTCAAATGGTGCCAGGACAGTGCATGCATCCCTGATCATGCCCCACTGGCGTGGAGAAAAAAACCAAGCTCCCCTGACCCTGTCCTGGTGCCGTAGTCGCACAGGTACTCATTGATGGCCCTCTGCTGCGTGTGCAGCCGCTGCAGCATGGCCAACGTTGAGTTCCACCTGGTGGGCATGTCACATATAAGGCGGTTCTTGGGCAGGTTCAACTCCTTTTGCAGCTCAGCCAGGCGAGCACTGGCATTATAAGATCTGCAGAAATGCACACAGACTTTCCTGGCCTGCCTCAGGACATCCTGTAAGCCCGGGTACCTGCCCAAGAACCGCTGCACCACCAGGTTAAGGACGTGAGCCACACAGGGCACATGGGTCAGTTGTCCCTGTCGGAGGGCGGAGAGGAGGTTGGTGCCATTGTCACAAACCACCATTCCTGGCTTAAGCTGGCGTGGCGTCAACCACCTCTCGGCCTGGCCCTGCAGAGCAGACAGGACCTCTGCCCCAGTGTGGCTTCTGTCCCCCAAACACACCAGCGCAAGCACGGCATGGCATCTTTTTGCCTGCGTACTTGCGTAGCCCCTTGAACGGCTACGGAGCACCGCTGGTTCAGAGGACAAACCACAGGAAGAGGCCATGGAGGAAGAAGAAGAGGAGGGGGTGGAGGAGAGAGGTGTGTCACAACCAGTAGTAGCATTTTGGAGGCGTGGCGGTGGAACAACCTCCAACACTACTGCACCTTGTCCTGCATCCTTCCCAGCTGCCAAAAGAGTGACCCAATGGGCCGTGAAAGAAAGGTAACGTCCCTGTCCATGCCTGCTGGACCATGAGTCAGCGGTAATATGCACCTTACCGCTGACCGCCCTGTCCAGCGAGGCCAAGACATTGCCTTCCACATGCCGGTAGAGAGCCGGAATAGCCTTCCGTGAGAAAAAGTGGCGTTTGGGAACCTGCCACTGAGGAACCGCACATTGCACAAACTCACGGAAGGGGGCCGAGTCTACCAACTGAAAAGGCAGCAGTTGAAGCGCTAGCAATTTAGCCAAGCTAGCATTCAACCGCTGGGCATGTGGATGGCTGGGAGTGAACTTCTTTCGACGGTCCAGCAGCTGGGGCAGGGAAATTTGCCTGCTAGAATCGGACGTCGGTGTACTGCTAGCAGAGTGGCCGCAAGTACTTGGCTGTGACACACCTAATTCTACACCTTCATTCCTCTCAGTGCATGTTTCAGAGAGGACTGAAGTTATAGTGGGGTTGGAGATCCCAGCTGATGCGGTGCAAGGAGAGGTCCGCTTTGTTCTTTGGTGTGGGTCTTTGAGGTAGGCTTGCCAACGAGCTGCATGGCAGGTCAACATATGTCTGGTCAGGCATGTGGTACCCAAGCGGCTGATGTTTTGGCCACGCGATATACGCTTGAGACATATGTTGCAAACAGCAGCTGTGCGATCTGATGCACTAGCCTCAAAAAAGGCCCACACCAAAGAACTTTTTGAATGACGGGCAGAGGCAGCGCCCTGCACAGGCGGAGCTCTGCGGTGTGATTCCGTCGGTGTACTGCCCTTACGCTGGCCACCAAAGGGCATCCTGCCTCGTTGGAGATGTGCCTCCTCCTCATCCTCCTCCTCCTCCTCTCTCCTATTAAGCACCCACGTGGAGTCAGTGACCTCATCATCCCCTCCCTCCTCATCACTGGAGCCAATCTGGCAGTATGCTGCAGCTGCTGGAACATGACTGCCAGATTGGTGTCCTTCTTGAGCATCCCCTCTGTCTGCTCTCACGCTACTGCCTTCCTGTAGCTGGGTTTCATCATCAGACCCTTCGAAACGCTGGGCATCCTCCTGGAGCATGTACCCAACACTGTGCTCAAACAGTTCGGGGGACTCCTCAGGAGGAGGACATGGTGGGTCTAGGGAAGGAGTGACTGATGATGAGTCTGACATTGATACCAGGGAAGAGGACGCTTTGGCAGCTGCTTTGCCAGTACCCTGAGCCTGGGTGAGAGAGGATGAGGAGGAGGAGGAGGGCTTGGTCATCCACTCTACCAAGTCTTCGGCATGATGTGGCTCAACATGTCCAGCTGCCGAAAAGAAGGACAAGCGTGTCCCATGGCCATGTGCTGATGACAATGCACCGCGTCCACGACCAGCACTGTTGTCCCCAGACACAGAGCCTGCTTGCCCTCTTTTATTGCCTCCTGACTGTCTGCCTCTCCTTGTTTGCCTTCCAGACATTCTAATAGATGGCCTGCAGGGAGATGGGAAAAAAGCAATAAGGGCTACCTTCAGGTGTCCTTCTCTGTCCCTTTACTTAAGGATTTCTAAATATGGTTGAGGATGATTGCTTTTGCACAGAATAGCACAATGACAATTTCCCTGACTGTCCAAAAAACAAGGATTTCAAAGATGGTTGATGAGGAATGCTTTAGCACACTATAGCACAAGGAGAATTTCCCTCACTGTCCTTCCCTGTCCCTAGAAACAAGGATTATCACAGTGAAAGAAACTGACACTCTTCCTACCTATAGTTTTCTGTCCCTAGAAAAAATGTTTTTTTAAAGCACACTATAGCACAAGGAGAATTTCCCTCACTGTCCTTCCCTGTCCCTAGAAACAAGGATTATCACAGTGAAAGAAACTGACACTCTTCCTACCTATAGTTTTCTGTCCCTAGAAAAAATGTTTTTTTAAAGCACACTATAGCACAAGGAGAATTTCCCTCACTGTCCTTCCCTGTCCCTAGAAACAAGGATTATCACAGTGAAAGAAACTGACACTCTTCCTACCTATAGTTTTCTGTCCCTAGAAAAAATGTTTTTTTAAAGCACACTATAGCACAAGGAGAATTTCCCTCACTGTCCTTCCCTGTCCCTAGAAACAAGGATTCGCACAGTAAAACACACTGACACTCTCCCTACCTATAGTTTTCTGTCCCTAGAAAAAATGTTTTTTTAAAGCACACTATAGCACAAGGAGAATTTCCCTCACTGTCCTTCCCTGTCCCTAGAAACAAGGATTCGCACAGTAAAACACACTGACACTCTCCCTACCTATAGTTTTCTGTCCCTAGAAAAAATGTTTTTTTAAAGCACACTATAGCACAAGGAGAATTTCCCTCACTGTCCTTCCCTGTCCCTAGAAACAAGGATTATCACAGTGAAAGAAACTGACACTCTTCCTACCTATAGTTTTCTGTCCCTAGAAAAAATGTTTTTTTAAAGCACACTATAGCACAAGGAGAATTTCCCTCACTGTCCTTCCCTGTCCCTAGAAACAAGGATTCGCACAGTAAAACACACTGACACTCTCCCTACCTATAGTTTTCTGTCCCTAGAAAAAATGTTTTTTTAAAGCACACTATAGCACAAGGAGAATTTCCCTCACTGTCCTTCCCTGTCCCTAGAAACAAGGATTCGCACAGTAAAACACACTGACACTCTCCCTACCTATAGTTTTCTGTCCCTAGAAATTTTTTTTATTAAAGCACACTATAGCACAAGGAGAATTTCCCTCACTGTCCTTCCCTGTCCCTAGAAACAAGGATTCACACAGTAAAACACACTGACACTCTCCCTACCTATAGTTTTCTGTCCCTAGAAAAAAGTTTTTTTTAAAGCACACTATAGCACAAGGAGAATTTCCCTCACTGTCCTTCCCTGTCCCTAGAAACAAGGATTCGCACAGTAAAACACACTGACACTCTCCCTACCTATAGTTTTCTGTCCCTAGAAAAAATGTTTTTTTAAAGCACACTATAGCACAAGGAGAATTTCCCTCACTGTCCTTCCCTGTCCCTAGAAACAAGGATTCGCACAGTAAAACACACTGACACTCTCCCTACCTATAGTTTTCTGTCCCTAGAAAAAATGTTTTTTTAAAGCACACTATAGCACAAGGAGAATTTCCCTCACTGTCCTTCCCTGTCCCTAGAAACAAGGATTCGCACAGTAAAACACACTGACACTCTCCCTACCTATTGTCATGGATATGCATTAATGTCTGTCTGCCATCTTACCTTCCTCCTCATGTGTTCATCTAGAGACCAGACCTCCTTCACCTGGCTTCCTTTATAATCTCCTCCCAGCCTGACTCCACCCCAGGCCCTATCACTGAACACTATATTAACCTGTGCACTGCAAGCCTGCTTTGCTGATCAACGTGTTTGTTAGGCATTGTGTGTTTGGGTTCCTGCCTGCCGTGTGCTACGTCTGTCTCTCTGTTACGTTATTGGCTTGTCCCCGACCATCCCTGTCTGCTCGTGACCCTTGACCTTCGGCTCGTTCTTCGTTATCCTTGTCTGCTTGTGGCCCCTGACCTTCGGCTTGTTATTCGGTTCTCTCTATCGTGTGCCGCTGCTTCCCCTTATCCTACGGGGCGTGAGCTAGGAAACTCCAGGGGCCGCGACCTGGTCCCAGCCTGCAGCGTAACATCCTCACCACTAGAGGCCCTGGAGAAGACCAGCTGGGTCTTAGACTCCGCGCCCTGGGGAATCTTGGCTCTCGCTTCCGTTGGGATCCCGGTTGTGCTCCTCTGGTCCCGCTTTCCACAACCACCCAGTTTCCTACCCACAGAAGCCAGCCATAGGGTTCACTACCTCGCGGTGCACTCCTGTCCCCCTACGGTGTGCATCTGTCACCTGGCCACAGGTGACCCTGACAGTTTGATCAGCCATGAACCCGGCTGACATCCCGCTTCCCGCGGATGATCCATTGCAGGGCATAGTTCGCAGACTTGAGACCCAGGAATCAAATCAGACCCAGGTGATGCGAATCCTCCAGGATCTGGCTTCTCGATTCGAGCAGCTTCAGGTCTCCTTGGGAACCCCGAATCCGCAACCCCAAGTACAACCAGCGGCTGTACCTATCGCACCAGTCGCAGCCTCACACTCACTAAGATTGCCAGCTCCGTTCCGTTTCTCTGGGGACTCCAAGGCCTGCAGGGGGTTTCTCAGCCAATGCACTATTCATTTTGAGCTTCAGCCTCAAAGCTTCCTATCTGACCGGGCTAAGGTAGCCTATATCATTTCCCTCCTCTCCGGTGAAGCTTTGGCCTGGGCTGCCCCCCTGTGGGAGAGGAACGATCCGGTGGTTTCCAGTCTGTCCGAATTCTTGAAGCTCTTTCGTAATATCTTCGAAGAGCCGGCTCGGGCTTCTTCAGCGGCTAGTGCTGTCTTACGTCTTCGCCAAGAATCTAGTTCAGTGGGGCAATATGCTCTTCAGTTCCGTATCCACACAGCTGAATTGAGCTGGAATAATGAGGCCCTGGTCGCTACCTTTTTACATGGCCTCTCTGACCGAGTGAAAGACGAATTAGCGGGAAGAGCCATTCCCGTCGGTCTGGACGATGTAATTTCATTATGCAACCAGATCGACATTCGTTTTCAAGAGAGGTCCTTAGAAAAAAGACGCCAGCACTCTCTGGGTCCTAGCCAGTCTGAGCTCCCCTCCCTTCATTCCGTGGAGCATCCTCTACCTGCTGAAGAACCTATGCAGCTGGGCCGGACCAGACTAACCCCCGAAGAACGTGCTAGGCGCAGAACTCTGGGCTTGTGCCTCTATTGTGGGGGCAAGGGTCATTTTCGTGACTCCTGCTCGCTTCGTCCGGGAAACGCTCGGGTCTAATACATTTGGAAGGTGGAGTATTGGACCCAGAAACATCACCTTCTCGCCTGCTCTTGCCGGTGTCCCTTCATGTAGGCACTTCTCCTCAGTCAACCCTTGCATACCTGGATTCCGGGGCTGCCGGCAATTTCATGGATTGGAGAACTGCTTCTTCTATGAAGCTTACCCTTTCACCTCTCACTACCCCATTGGTAGTCTCGGCAATTGATGGCACTGTTCTCCCAGGGGGCCCTATTCGCTTCCAGACGCTACCCATTAGGATGTCGGTAGGGATTCTCCACCAGGAGTGGATATCCTTTCTTATTCTACCCAAGGCCTCTACCCCAGTTGTATTGGGCCTCCCTTGGCTACAGCTCCACTCTCCACATGTGGACTGGGTCTCTGGGCAGATCCTGGCCTGGGGTTCCTCATGTTTCTCGTCGTGTCTTCTCAAGGTGACCCCCAAGGAGAGTCTTCCGGTTGCTGCCACTTCCGTTTCTTCTGATCTTCCCGCCGCATACAGCGATTACCGGGATGTGTTCTGTAAAAAATCAGCTGAGGTGCTTCCTCCCCACAGGTCTTTTGACTGTGCTATTGATCTTGTCCCCGGAGCAACTCTACCCAGGGGTCGTACCTACCCTCTGTCCATCCCAGAGACCCAGGCCATGTCGGAGTATGTAGCAGAGAATCTGGAGAGAGGGTTCATCCGGAAATCCTCATCGCCTGCAGGGGCAGGGTTCTTTTTTGTTGCCAAAAAGGATGGTACCTTAAGACCCTGCATCGATTATCGGGGTTTAAATGCGGTTACTATTAAAAATCGATACCCCTTACCCTTAATATCTGAGCTATTCGATAGGTTGAAGGGTGCCTCCATTTTCACCAAGTTGGATCTCAGAGGCGCGTACAATCTCATTCGAATACGGGAGGGTGACGAATGGAAGACTGCATTTAACACTAGAGACGGGCATTACGAATATCTGGTGATGCCTTTTGGTCTGTGTAATGCTCCAGCCGTGTTTCAAAACTTTGTCAATGAAATCTTCAGAGATCTGCTGTACCAGTTTGTTGTCATCTATCTGGATGACATTCTGATCTTTTCTGAAAATCTGCTCGTCCACAGAAACCATGTCCGCACTGTACTTCAACGTCTTAGAGAGAACAATCTCTATGCCAAGCTGGAGAAATGTTCCTTTGAATGTTCTGAGGTCCTGTTTTTGGGGTGCTTTGTCTCATGTTCGGGGCTTCGTATGGACCCTGGGAAGGTCTTGGCTATCACCAACTGGCCTCTTCCTGCTAGCCTCAAGGCCACACAGCGCTTTCTTGGCTTCACTAATTATTATAGGCAGTTCATAAGGAATTACTCTTCCATTGCCGCGCCTATTATCGCTTTGACCAAGAAGGGTGTGAATGCCAGAGACTGGCCTCCCGAAGCTGTCTCTGCATTTCACAACCTGAAACAGGCCTTTGTTTCTGGCCCCCTCTTGAGGAGACCAAATCCTGGGAATGCATTTTTTATTGAAGTGGACGCTTCCTCAATGGGGGTGGGAGCTGTGCTTCTTCAAATCTTTGAGAAGAGACGCCAACCATGTGCGTTCTTCTCCAAAAAAATTTCTCAGGCAGAGAGGAATTATGCCATCGGTGATCGGGAACTTCTCGCTATTAAATTGGCGTTAGAGGAGTGGCGTCATCTCTTGGAGGGTTCCCCTCACTCCATAACGATCTTTACCGATCACAAGAATTTACAGTATCTACAGAATGCTAAACGTCTGAATCCTAGACAGGCCAGGTGGAGTCTCTTCTTTGCCCGTTTTAATTTCACGATTACCTACAAACCTGGTTCCTGCAACGGTCGGGCTGATGCGCTCTCTAGGTC
Organism: Rana muscosa; assembly: GCA_029206835.1. Lineage (NCBI taxonomy): Eukaryota > Metazoa > Chordata > Amphibia > Anura > Ranidae > Rana > Rana muscosa. Next base: position 1,071,857,468 of record CM055116.1, on the reverse strand, counting down.
ATTTGACACTTTGGACGAGGAGTCCGCCCCTGAACCTGAGCCGATCATTCCCACCTCATGCATTGTTGCCCACTCTACCACCCTGAAGTCTAAAATTCCGCCTGGTAAGACCTTTGTCCCCACTGAGCTAAGAGCTAAGATCCTTCGTTGGGGACATGATTCCAAGGTGGCAGGGCATTCTGGATTCCTCCGATCCTTCCTACTCATCAGTCGTCACTACTGGTGGCCTAATCTCCGCTCAGACGTCAAAGACTACGTTAAAGCTTGTCATGTCTGTGCTCAGTCCAAATCCTCCACACAAGCTCCTGCTGGTCTCCTCATGCCCTTGCCTATTCCTAAGGAACCCTGGGCCCATATTGCCATGGATTTTATCACCGATCTCCCACTGTCTGAGAATAATACAGTCATTTGGGTGGTAATCGATCGATTCTCCAAGATGGCTCATTTTGTTCCTCTTCCTGGTCTTCCTTCTGCCCCTGCCTTGGTTCCCATTTTCATTCGAGAAATTCTCCGCCTACATGGGGTCCCTTCTCATATTGTTTCCGACAGGGGAGTCCAATTCACGTCTCGTTTTTGGAGAGCCTTTTGCAAATCCCTCAATATTGTCTTGGATTTTTCTTCTTCTTACCATCCCCAATCCAATGGACAGACTGAGAGGGTTAATCAGGAGTTAGAGGTCTTTCTTCGCACCTTTGTGTCTTCTCACCATGACGATTGGTCCTCTCTACTCCCGTGGGCAGAATTCTCCCATAACAATCATGTGAATACCAGTTCGCAGAAGACACCCTTTTTCACAGTTTATGGAAAACACCCTCAACTTCCTCTTCCTATGATCTGTTCTCCAGACATTCCAGCTTTGGCTTCGGTTCAGGAGTCTCTCAATTCCGTTTGGGGTCACGTTCATGATTCCCTCCGGGCAGCTGCTGAAAAATTCAAAGGCTTTGCAGACCGCCGCAGGCGTAAACCGCCTTCTCTTCAGCCAGGGGACAAAGTCTGGCTCTCTACCAGGAACATCAAGCTCCGAGTTCCTTCTCTGAAGTTTGCTCCACGATTCATCGGTCCATACACGGTAACTGCTAAACTGAATCCGGTTTGTTTCAAACTCCAGATTCCTAAGAGCCTTAAAATCACTAACTCCTTTCATGTTGCTCTTCTAAAGCCTTTAGTCCTCAATAAATTCTCTCGTCCTCTTCCTACCGTGGCGCCTGTCTCGGAGGATAATCAGGAGTACGAGATCAGTCAAATTCTGGACTCCCGACTCTGTAAAGGCGTTCTTCAGTACCTCGTTCATTGGAAAGGGTTTGGTCCTGAGGAGAGGTCTTGGATCACTGCATCTGAGGTCTTTGCACCTCGTCTGTTAAAGGAGTTTCATCTGAAGTTTCCCTCTAAACCTGGGCCCAGGCGGGGAAGGGGGAGGCCTCGTAAGAGGGAGGGTACTGTCATGGATATGCATTAATGTCTGTCTGCCATCTTACCTTCCTCCTCATGTGTTCATCTAGAGACCAGACCTCCTTCACCTGGCTTCCTTTATAATCTCCTCCCAGCCTGACTCCACCCCAGGCCCTATCACTGAACACTATATTAACCTGTGCACTGCAAGCCTGCTTTGCTGATCAACGTGTTTGTTAGGCATTGTGTGTTTGGGTTCCTGCCTGCCGTGTGCTACGTCTGTCTCTCTGTTACGTTATTGGCTTGTCCCCGACCATCCCTGTCTGCTCGTGACCCTTGACCTTCGGCTCGTTCTTCGTTATCCTTGTCTGCTTGTGGCCCCTGACCTTCGGCTTGTTATTCGGTTCTCTCTATCGTGTGCCGCTGCTTCCCCTTATCCTACGGGGCGTGAGCTAGGAAACTCCAGGGGCCGCGACCTGGTCCCAGCCTGCAGCGTAACATCCTCACCACTAGAGGCCCTGGAGAAGACCAGCTGGGTCTTAGACTCCGCGCCCTGGGGAATCTTGGCTCTCGCTTCCGTTGGGATCCCGGTTGTGCTCCTCTGGTCCCGCTTTCCACAACCACCCAGTTTCCTACCCACAGAAGCCAGCCATAGGGTTCACTACCTCGCGGTGCACTCCTGTCCCCCTACGGTGTGCATCTGTCACCTGGCCACAGGTGACCCTGACACCTATAGTTTTCTGTCCCTAGAAAAAATGTTTTTTTAAAGCACACTATAGCACAAGGAGAATTTCCCTCACTGTCCTTCCCTGTCCCTAGAAACAAGGATTCGCACAGTAAAACACACTGACACTCTCCCTACCTATAGTTTTCTGTCCCTAGAAAAAATGTTTTTTTAAAGCACACTATAGCACAAGGAGAATTTCCCTCACTGTCCTTCCCTGTCCCTAGAAACAAGGATTCGCACAGTAAAACACACTGACACTCTCCCTACCTATAGTTTTCTGTCCCTAGAAAAAATGTTTTTTTAAAGCACACTATAGCACAAGGAGAATTTCCCTCACTGTCCTTCCCTGTCCCTAGAAACAAGGATTCGCACAGTAAAACACACTGACACTCTCCCTACCTATAGTTTTCTGTCCCTAGAAAAAATGTTTTTTTAAAGCACACTATAGCACAAGGAGAATTTCCCTCACTGTCCTTCCCTGTCCCTAGAAACAAGGATTCGCACAGTAAAACACACTGACACTCTCCCTACCTATAGTTTTCTGTCCCTAGAAAAAATGTTTTTTTAAAGCACACTATAGCACAAGGAGAATTTCCCTCACTGTCCTTCCCTGTCCCTAGAAACAAGGATTCGCACAGTAAAACACACTGACACTCTCCCTACCTATAGTTTTCTGTCCCTAGAAAAAATGTTTTTTTAAAGCACACTATAGCACAAGGAGAATTTCCCTCACTGTCCTTCCCTGTCCCTAGAAACAAGGATTCGCACAGTAAAACACACTGACACTCTCCCTACCTATAGTTTTCTGTCCCTAGAAAAAATGTTTTTTTAAAGCACACTATAGCACAAGGAGAATTTCCCTCACTGTCCTTCCCTGTCCCTAGAAACAAGGATTCGCACAGTAAAACACACTGACACTCTCCCTACCTATAGTTTTCTGTCCCTAGAAAAAATGTTTTTTTAAAGCACACTATAGCACAAGGAGAATTTCCCTCACTGTCCTTCCCTGTCCCTAGAAACAAGGATTCGCACAGTAAAACACACTGACACTCTCCCTACCTATCCTTCTCTTTCCCTAAACTAAAGGAATCCAGGTTAAGCAAGAAAAAATAAATGTCACTGTCCCTGCCTATGCTTCTCTTTCCCTGCTCCGGAACACACTACACTAGGCCGCCGTGCTGGCGGCCTTTTATAGTGTGGGGCGTGTACTAAACACCCTCAGCAATAATTGGCCACAGGCATCCTGCCTGTGGCCAATCATTGCTCTCCTCGCTGCCGGCGCTGTGATTGGCCAAGCATGCGGGGTCACAGTGCATGCTTGGCCAATCACAGCGCCTGGATGACACTGCGATGGCGTAGTGCATTGTGGGCCGTTCGCGTCACTCGAATTAGGCGCGAACGGCCCAAATCGTTCGATCTTCGTCGAACGATCGAACAGCCGATGTTCGAGTCGAACGTATGTTCGACTCGAACACCGAGCTCATCCCTACCTGCCAGTAAATGCCAGTGACAGGAAAATGTTGGCAGTAAAAAATATGGCTGTTGACGCTTGGCTCCGGAGTTGGCTGAGACCATACGGGTGCCTGTTACGGTGTGTTCGGGTGGTGTCGGCAGAGGGTGGTTCTGGTGGAGGCAGTGCCTGAGTGTGTCGTGTGTAGGGATGAGCCAAACACCCCCCGGTTCGGTTCGCATCCAGAACATGTGAACGGACCGATAGTTTGCGCGAACTTTCGAACCCCGTTAAAGTCTATGGGAGAAATCAAAAGTGCGAATTTTAAAGGCTAATATGCAAGTTATTGTCCTAAAAAGGGTTTGGGGACCCGGGTCCTGCCCCAGGGTACATGTATCAATGCAAAAAAAGTTTTAAAAACTGACGTTTTTTCGGGAGCAGTGATTTTAATGATGCTTAACCACTTCCCGCCCAAGGACGTCATATGACATCCTGGACTTTCAGTGGGAATATCTGAATGATGCCTGCAGCTACAGGCATCATTCAGATATCCATCTGTTCAGCCGGCGATTCTGTGCACCATAAGAATGATCATAGCGGCGGTTCCACCGCTTGATTGTTCTTATAGGTGGCAGGAGGGGATGCCCCCCCATCCCGCCGCCATCCGGTGCTTCTCCGGGCTCTCCCGTGCGATCGGGGACACAGAGAAACGATCTGCCAGCGCCAGATGGAAGGCATAGAGATGACTGGTGACCAGATGGTCACCAGTCATCTCTATGACCGTCGGAGGCCCGGGCGCGATGTGATGACGTCACGCCCGGGTCCTCAAATGTAAACAAAGCCGCCATTGCGGCTGTAAGTATGAGATCAGTGAAATTTTTTTCTCCGATCTCATGCTTTCTAGCCTGGAGGAGAGATGTGGGGTCTTATTGACCCCGCATCTCTCAATAAAGAGGACCTGTCACACACATTCCTATTACAAGGGATGTTTACATTCCTTGTAATAGGAATAAAAGTGATCAAAAAAAAAATGTCAACAAAAAGTGTAAAAATAAAAAAAATTAAGTAAAATAAAAACTTAAATATTAAATATTTTTTTTAAAACGACCCTGTCCCCACTAGCTCGTGCTCAGAAGCGAACACACATGCAAGTCCCGCCCGCATATGTAAACGCCGTTCAAACCACACATGTGAGGTATCGCCGCGTGCGTTAAAGCGCCAGCAACAATTCTAGCACTAGACCTCCTCTGTAACTCTAAACTGGTAGCCTGTAAAAAAAAATAAGCGACGCCTATGGAGATTTTTAAGTACTGAAGTTTGGCGCCATTCCATGAGTGTGCACAATTTTAAAGCGTGACATGTTAGGTATCTATTTACTCAGTGTAACATAATCTTTCACACTATACAAAAAAATTGGGCTAACTTTACTGTTTTGTTATTTTTTAATTCATTAAACCGGTTTTTTTTTCCCCAAAAAAGGCGTTTTAAAAATTATTGCGCAAATACCGTGCGAGATAAAAAGTTGCAATGACCGCCATTTTATTCCCTAGGGTGTCTGCTAAAAAAATATATATAGTGTTTGGGGGTTCTGAGTAATTTTCTAGCAAAAAAAATATGATTTTTGCATGTAGGTGAGGAGTGCCAGAATAGGCCCGGTAAGGAAGTGGTTAAAGTGAAAAAATAAAAGTGAAATATTCCTTTAAATATCGTGCCTGGGGGGTGTCTATAGTATGCCTGTAAAGTGGCACGTGTTTCCCGTTTTTATAACTGTCCCTGCACAAAATGACATTTCTAAAGGAATAAAAGCCATTTAAAACGGCTTGCGGCTTTAAAGTGGTTGTAAACCCGTTTAAAAAAAAAAAAAACACCTGCAAGACAAAGCCATAATGAGCTAGTATGACTAGCATACTAGCTCATTATGCATTACTTACCTTAGATCGGGGCCCCCAAAGCCGTCCTCGTCTCCCCCTCCAGCCACAGCCATCGTTCCACAGATACCCAGAAGGTTACTTCCGGGTATCGCCGCTCCGGCCAATCACAGCACCGCTCCGGCGCTGTGATTGGCCGGAGCGGCGAAGACGTCACGCCGCGCATGCCGGATTTGTGAATGGGATTCTGACTGTGAATGCACCGGTGCATGTCTTTTTTTGCAAATATCTCCTAAACCTTGTAGGTTTAGGAGATATTTCTTGCACCTACAGGTAAGCCTTAATCTAGGCTTACCTGTAGGTGCAAGTTGCATAAGTGGGTTTACAACCACTTTAATGTAATGTCTGGTCCCGGCAATATGGATGAAAATCATTGAGAAAAACGGCATGGGTACCCCCCCCCCCCAGCCCATTACCAGGCCCTTTGGGTCTTGTATGGATATTAAGGGGAACCCCGCACCCAAATTAAAAAAAGGAAAGGCGTGGGACCCCCAGGTCTTATATACTCTGAACAGCAGTATACAGGTGTTGCAAACAAGACAGGGACTGTAGGTTTGTTCTTAAGTAGAATCTGTTTGTAATTTTGAACTGGTAAATTTTTTTAAAATAAATTGTAAAAAATAAAATTGTAAAGAAAAAAAAAAGAACTGCTGTCACAGTCCACACTGGCTCAGTACCCATCAGTGCTGCATATTAGTGCCACTATCACATGACATAAAAAAAAAAGTATTGGTAAGTGGTATCAGTGCAACCCTAGTCAAAACGCATGCCAAATCGGAGCCTATTTCTGGCAACGGCACCGTCCGATTCCCAAAAGTAGTTCCTGCACTACTTTTGGCGACTTCAGAGCGATTTCAATAGACATCTGTGCATGAACCTGCACAGATATCTTCCAAATTGTAAAGAGTGCCCCCTTGTCCTCTGTGATGACCTTAAAGTGAATAAATCAACACCAAGTTCATGATATGGACCCCTTATATATTTATACATGTTGATCATATCCCCCCTTAATCTCCCCTTCTGAAGAGGGAATAGATTCAGTTCCTCAAATCTTTCCTCATAGCTGAGCTCCTCCATGCCTCTTATCAGTTTGGTTGCCCTTCTCTGCACTTTCTCCAGTTCCCGATATCCTTTTTGAGAACTGGTGCCCAAAACTGAACTGCATATTCCAGATGAGGCCTTACTAATGATTTGTACAGGGATACAAATATCTCTCTCTCTCTCTGGAGTCCAACTGTTGTGGAACTACAAGTCCCATTAGGCATTTCAAGGCTGACCGTTACAAGTATGATTCCCAAAGGCAGAGGCATGATGGGACTTGCAGTTCTGCAACAGCTGGGAGGCCACAGGTTGATCACCCATGGTCTAAAAGACCAGAATTTGTGTTCTGGCAAGAACCCTTCAGATATCATGTGCTCCCTCCACTCTTCTTCCCTTTCCTCATAGTAGCACTGCAATAAATACATTCTAGTTCATCCTTAAAGTTATTGGTGTCCATTTTGTTTTCACCATATAAAAGAGTCATACCCTGAGATAATTGTGTCTGTGTATGTATGTGGGCTTAAGGCATTCACAATGTGGCCTATAGTTAGATGAAGGTCAATAATAATTGAATTGCAATACAAACATCTTTACACATTCATAAAATTACCAACATCAGGATATGCTTTATAAGTATATTGGATGATCTCTGTGTGTGATAGTGAGTACATATTTTTTGTTGTTGCTCTCTTAAAAGTGTCTATACAATAGCACATGATATATTTCCAGCTGGGGTATGTATGCAGGTTGTTAGGCTAAATTTAGTTGTATTCAGTGGGTCAGTGATTTGTTGTTTTTGTCTGGTCAGGCCTTTCTAAGCTGGGTGTTTTATGTTGCATGCCTTCTTCTGAGAGAAGCATCCATAATATAGGGCAGAGAGGATCAAATATTCAGTTATGAATATTTATCATGCCTCAGCCAATTCCTCAAAGTGGAAGCCCAGAAGGTGGCTGAGGAGAGGATAAATATGTAAGAGGCCCATAGGGTTCTCCCCCCACTAGGAGTGTTCCTCTTTTCCTGAGGCTGCTGCCCCTGGGGGAAAGCTATTGTAGAGGGTATTTGAATTATGTGAGGACTCTGGTGGTGTGAGGTTCCTTGGGGCCCCTGGGTGGCGCTGTTGCCTTGGGCCGGAGTTGAACTCACACCGCAAACTGTGCCTTTTTGTCCTCCCCTGGAGCTGGTACAGCGGGGCGGGGAACCCGCTGGGATGCAAAGGGAGAGGTCATAAAAGGGGCGGAGGCCCTGATTTTGGGGAGAGAGTCGGAGGACGTGGCTGCACCCAGGCACCTTCAGCTTGGGTGCTGGCGTTCCGTTGTTCCAGGCCTAGGCGCCCTTGGCCTAGCTGGAGCGGAGATGGAGTCCATCTCAGGCACCTTTAGCCTGGGGTGAGGTACTATGACGGATGCCTGGGGCTCAGTACCTTCGACTGAGTTCCGGGAGGGTGGAGGAATCCGAGGGGGCCCTAACGCCTTGGGTGCCCGTGTCTGAGTTCGTGAGGACTGGTGCGCAGTAACTTCTCCGAAGAGTCCGGCGCAGCATCGCTGGTGACGGAGAGGCCTCCACTTCTCCCTTGGACGGATTTCTTCCTCTGACAGGGGCAAAGTGAGCGAAGGTAAATTCACGTTCTATATTACCTAGTCAGTGGCAGTGACTATTCACCACTGGTGACAGCACAGTGGGCAGCAGCAAGAAGGGAAAGGATTGTGCCTCGATCTGTCCCCCCATTATTCAAAAGGAGAAAGACTGTTTTATTGCTTGGCAAGAAGAATAAAACTGAGTTGTACCTACTCACTGTGTGGAACTTGGGTTACTAAGCAAAGGAGTCAGGGACGAAGGACTGGACTTGGCTCTAGGACACCTACACAAAAGCCCAATCTCTGGCCTTCACCTCCTAGTTACGGGAGGACATGGGCCGTGGTGTGTATCATCTCTCTCCCCCAGGTACCCCTAGACAACAGCCATATAACCGATAAAGCAAGGGAGAGGGGTGAGGCCGCTACACGTGGGGGCATCGTATTCGGGATATGTGTATGGTGTCTGAATTTGAACTTTGCTGCCCGGAGGAGTTCCGAGTAGGTCGGCCATATTGGCCAAAGCGCCACGAGGCAACCCACAACTGCGTAGTTCATGGGCGGGGCAAGGGAAAAGCCCGCGAACAAGTGCAGAACGTGGGAGGAGTCCAGCCACGTGGACGTACGCACGTGGAGATTCCGGCGCGGGTGGGTCAGTGCGCAATGGAGCAGCAAAGACAGAGGATGGCTTCAAGTGCTCCGTGGATTTCCGTTCCTTCCTTCGTGGATATGTCTTCTCTAGCTGCTCCGATCATGGATACGGGGATAAGACTAAGGCCCGGGGGCGATTGGCTCTCTTTACCTGTAGAGACATGGAAGCTCTCTGTGTGATCTGTCCCAGCTGTTCGGGACTGGTGGTCCAGCTGAAGCCGTTTGGGCGCTGTGAGGTCTGCAAAGAATTCCTCTTCGAGGTGGAACCATCCACAGAAAAGCCTCGGGCTTTCCACGTCAACTACCTCACAGGGACTGCCACTCCGGAGGGAGAGATCGATGCTGGTGCGTTCCCCGTGCTCACTGATCTGGGCGAAGTGACTGCCCAAACAGAGGTGAAAAGAGAAAAATCAGAGGATGCTGCCTCGGTCACCAGCAGCTCCCTGCTCCGGCCACCGAAGAGGAAAGTCGGCCTAGAGATGGCCTCGTGTGGTCGTGGAAGAGCTTCGCCCCACTGCTTGCCTGGCCTGGATGGCTCCGGTAGGAAAAGTCCTGGACATCCTTGTTCTTCAAAAGGCCCAGGTGAGCCAGGGGTTGGGACTGTCTGTGTGGTTGAAAGTGGCGGTAGTCCATAGTCGGTAGAGGCCGTCAAGGGGGATAGTTCCGTGACTGGGAATTATCTGCCCGCAGAGTGCTATGACACCTCTGACCTGGATTCATTGTCTGACAATGGTGATGATGGGGAGATAGACGAAATCTTCCACCAGAAGGGATGGGACAGAATGAAGTTACCCTCGACCCGTGTTACAAGGGACCCACCTATGTCTACTGGGGATAGTACACCCCGGGTGGAGGCCTCGGCGCCGAGGGAAGAAGCTGGTCCCCTGTCTGAAGTTCCCTTTCTTGATTCAACATCCATTTCACCTGTTCCTGTTGCGGGAGTGCAACGTCAATCACTGCGGGCTCCTAGGCCCAGGTCTACTGAGGTGGTGAATGCACCTCGTCATCCAGAAGCGATTGTTCCACCCGGAGAAGGAGACCGAGCTACTATGCCACCTTTGTCAAGGCTGCAACGTCTCTTTGGCCAGAAGGTTGCTCAGGAATATGGGTGGGAATACCCGTATCTGCCTCAGGAACTGCTCTATGAGGTGGAGGTCTTCCGGCAAAGATGGTATGATGCCTTTGTGTGGGACAAACTGAAAGTACAGCAAGCACAGCGGTACCTTTCCTGTTCACCAACGGTCACCAAGAAGTTTCAGGACTGTAAAGCTAAATGGATGCTGGGAAGACACATTCATGCGGACAAAGTGGTGATCTGTCGCAAAGAAGGAAAGAGTGTTGAGTAGTACCATGTGGAGGCTTTTGATGATCTTTTTAAGCCTATATCATTGCCTCATCCAAGGTTTTACCTGTAAGAGAAGAAGAGAGGGACAAAGACTCCTTTGTGCTTTTCTTTTTATTCATGGCTGAACTTTCCGGAGTGCCTTTGCTGGAACACAGGGACTGTGCCCTAGTTTTTTTTTGTATTTGGGCAGTTCTACTTGTTGGAGATATGGGAGCTGTTTTGTTTGTTCTCCCTCCTTCTCCTGGCGCTCAAAAGAAATCAGTGACTTTGGGTTTTAGTGCAGGGTCAAAGAGAAAAATGTTCAAGTGGAAAGTTCATCTGGAAGTAATGAGGGTCTTGACCGCGGCACTGTCACCAGGTGGCAGTGTTGCGCAATGATTGTTTTTTTTTTTTTTACATTATGCAGCACTTATTGGAGTGAATGGCTTTCTTCTAGGATAGACTCATTCATTCCAAGCAAACACACATGTTGGTAGGATGTATGTTTCTTTTCTTTCCCTCTGCAGGAGACTCGTCTGTCAAGACTACTGAGAATGGGTGGTCCTTAGATAGCAAGAGGGAGGGAAGAATGTAAATGTGTGAGATATTTAAAGTGTTTTATTGAAAAGTTTTATAGTTACATTGTTTTAGGGTTTTCCTTTTCCCATTCAGGTCGTGGCACAATTCAGGGTTAAATTTGTGTAGTTTGGTTTCTGGGATGAACTTATGACACCACCTTTCGTGGGATGTGAGTTTGTACCAGACACTGGGGACCAGTGTCAAATCACCAGGGGGAGAGTGTAGCGGGTATTTGAATTATGTGAGGACTCTGGTGGTGTGAGGTTCCTTGGGGCCCCTGGGTGGCGCTGTTGCCTTTGGCCGGAGTTGAACTCACACCGCAAACTGTGCCTTTTTGTCCTCTCCTGGAGCTGGTACAGCGGGGCGGGGAACCCGCTGGGATGCAAAGGGAGAGGTCATAAAAGGGGCGGAAGCTCTGATTTTGGGGAGAGAGTAGGAGGACATGGCCGCACCCAGGCACCTTCAGCTTGGGTGCTGGCATTCAGGTGATCCAGGCCTAGGCGCCCTTGGCCTAGCTGGAGCGGAGATGGAGTCCATCTCAGGCACCTTTAGCCTGGGGTGAGGTACTATGACGGATGCCTGGGGCTCAGTACCTTCGACTGAGTTCCGCGAGGGTGGAGGAATCCGAGGGGGCCCTAACGCCTTGGGTGCCCGTGTCTGAGTTAGTGAGGACTGGTGCGCAGTAACTTCTCCGAAGAGTCCGGCGCAGCATCTCTGGTGATGGAGAGGCCTCCACTTCTCCCTTGGACGGATTTCTTCCTCTGACAGGGGCAAAGTGAGCGAAGGTAAATTCACGTTCTATATTACCTAGTCAGTGGCAGTGACTATTCACCACTGGTGACAGCACTGTGTGCAACTTGGGTTACTAAGCAAAGGAGTCAGGGACGATGGACTGGACTTGGCTCTAGGACACCTACACAAAAGCCCAATCTCTGGCCTTCACCTCCTAGTTACGGGAGGACATGGGCCGTGGTGTGTATCATCTCCCTCCCCCAGGTACCCCTAGACAACAGCCATATAACCGATAAGGCAAGGGAGAGGGGTGAGGCCGCTACACTATTATGAGACATTACTTGCAGTTGGGCTTCAGCAGGTGCTAAGCTGAGGGCCTGGAGATGATTGCTAATAGATTTTTGCTGGAGGACACTGTCCTGGAGTCCTGGTCTGGAGAAGGATCTTTTATCTCTCTCACTGAGAAACTACCTGTAGAAACTGGGTTGCAGACAGCTTCTAGGACATTGTGAGTAAGACCGGGGTTTGAGACAGTCATGTGTGCCTGTTACTATAAGGATTTGTGCTAACAAGTTTGTCATACTATTTGTTCAAATTTGATTTGGAGTATCCTGAACCCCCTGAACCCCTCTCCAGTTTCAAGTTATTTAGCTATAACTTCTAGAAAAAACATTCCTGGGCCTAGACTGAGCCTGTATTGTCAGTGTGCACAGAACTATGTGGAAAAGTGGGAAAAAAACTGCCCTGGAACAAAATAAACAAAAAAAGGGAAGCTGCTAGCACTCAAACAAACAAAGTCTGTCATAAATGGTGGGTAATTAGTGCAGCGCTAATAATCAACAATATAAAAGTGCACACTGGAACTAACACAATGTGAATTGTGAAATGTGAAAAATATATGAATAATGTGAACTAACAATGAAAAGTTCAGAGAAGCAAGTGGGCTTCAAATAACAATATGAAAAAAGTCCATGTAAAGAAAACACAATGAAAGAAAAAATCTTCCCATTGGATGGCTCAGAGAGAGAGGAAAAACAAGTTGTCTGCAGTTGCTCTCAAAAGTCTTCAGAAATGAACAAATTAGGTACTCTTACCAAATGGGGTGGACACATCTGTTATACAACAGTGGGTCATGCAGGCTTGTGATCCCAGATGGTCTGGATCAAGGTTAGATGGATCCTGGTGGTCTCGGGAGGCCTGAATAAATCCTGGATGGAAATGGTGGTCCAGCAGGCTGAGGTATGAAATTCACACTCCTCCACTGACGGATAGATATCAGGGTAGTTCCGTAAGAACTACAAAATAAAAAGGGAATAGAAAGAGTTTCTCCCAATGGTGCAGGTCAAACCAAGTTTGGTTTATTTAAAAACTGTCATACATCAATGACAAATGTATAGTGATCACAATAAAACATATAAAAAGCAATGTGGGGTGCAGTAATGCTCGCCCGACGCGCTTCGACTCAAGCGGTCATCAACTGGGGCATATCGCAGAACTATGCTTGCCTCTGTACTACCAATGAAGAATCTGGGTCATTCTCAGTGGCCCCTTCAGGGATAGAGCTATACAATATAAAGAAATGCTGCAGTTGGACAGAAGAAACCACATGGTAGCAAAGTTTGCCTGTTCTCAGCACCTCTGGAAATATTCCACCAAATTTCTGACACAAATAACCACTTTCTGAATGCCAGTATTTGTCTAGGCATGCACCACATGTGGCCTTTGGTCAAAGCTGTTGTGCACTACATACTGGGAATTGGTAGAGGGTCTGTCTATTCTCCCATTACCCAGAAGCATGGTTTATTTGGAGACCTACTTTGCTGGGGGGGGGGGGTATAACGTGCTTTGTTGCTACAGGATTATTTGGCATCTTATGGTGCTTGCTAACAGACTGTAGACTCAGTTTCTCCTGTACGTCCACATTACAAGTATACTTTAGGGCAATCATTAATGCTCATCTCATTTTTACAGTATTGGCATGATTAAATTTGAATTTGAATTATTCTCTGTCACACAATTCTTAGGCTGGTCTGTAATTCTTTGCAACTAAGTCTGTGGACTTCACAATTTCACAATGAACACATTTGATTAGAAATAATGTGTCAACTCAAAATGTATCAGAAGATTGTGGCAATAGGATTAATTTATCGGGAGCTTGCACACACACTGTGCCAGACCTGCAAAATCTGGCTCATTGTTAGATTTATGACTTTACTTGTAATTCTGCATATTGTGAATCAATTAGCTCAAATCTTCTTACAATCTTTTTTACCATAAATTACTTTTGTGAATATGATCATATATTAAACATATGTGCTTATGGAACACATCATATGTACATTTGCTCTATATTATTTGTTCAGTTGTGTACCTATTTTACATGAACTTGGTCACATAAAGGAGCCTGTTTGAGGCTACTACTCAGAAAGAATATTTCTTGCCTGAAAAATGTCAAAATGTAGGCATTCAAGTGAAAATTCAATCCTTCACAGTACAGAGCTTTTGTAAAGTATTTTAAATGACCCTTTTTATCATGGTGCCATGTCTTCACCTTGCTGGATTGTGGGACCTGCTATGAAAAATAGATGTATGTATACAAGTGGTTGAGTAATGTATTACACGCCTGTACTTTGTTCTTCCCAGCAAACTGACCTTATCAAAAAGAAGAAAGCTATATGGAGTGACAAGTGGAATCTTGGTGACAAATCATAAATGAGTGACATTTTATAACTACGCATGTGGACATCACAGAGTAAAATGAACAGTTAAAACCGTGACGCATTATGCAACAAAATTCTGTTAGAATATGTATGACAGCTGACTTTGGGGATATATGAGAAAAAAACATAGATGTGTCAGATGATAAAAACAGCAAGAGATCACATATGCATCATACCATCAAGAGAGTGTTCTGCTCCTTTCAGTGTTAGTTTGGTGTAAACAGCATGGGAGATTTCAGCCTGAAGCAACACCAATACTGAGGTTCTTCCAGTCAATCTCACAAAGTTTGTATGCACAATAACCTGACAGCATTACCAACTCACAATATGCCACAGCTGGAGGAGATCATGGGGTCATATAGTAGATTTCCTTCATTTATCAACATAAAGAGATCCAAGGCAAATCAAATTTATAACTGGATGGCCTGTGGTGTTCAGTAATCATCAAGACTTATGATCAACAACCCTAATTCAACTGTGTGGTCTTGAAGCAACTTCCAAATTGATCTGCTGGAAGTTCAATTACAGACATACAAAAGTAAACCCTTTTAAGGAATGTATGTAGACTGCCATTGTTGTTACCTTTCTGACCATGGTATTTGCCTGGCTGTTTCTAGCTTTAATACTTTTTGAAACACTGGTATGCTGTTAAATTAAGGACGCCTTAAAGTGATACTAAAGGTTCCTTTTTTTTTTTTCTAAATACGTTCCTTTAAGCTAGTGCATTGTTGGTTCACTTACCTTTTCCTTCGATTTCCCTTCTAAATTTTTATTTGTGTGAATTTCTAACTTCCTGTTCCTCCTCTGTAAGCTTGCCCCCATCATCCTAGCCGTTCTGGCTGGGGGTTAGTATGCCTTCTCGCCCCCTCCCTTGGGACTACATCCCTGCAGGGAGACACTGTGTACGTTCACAGGCACGGGAATGGGCGTGCCAACTGGGCGGCGTGTGTTTATCCAAGGCAGAAATAGGAACGAGAACTAGGCTCGTTTTGGTTATGTGACACGCCGAAAAAGCGGCACTGTGCATGCGCGATGCTGCTAAACCTGAAGGGAATTGTAGTTCCTTTGATGCCGTGACATAGCTGAAGTGAACGTGATAGAAAACCCAGAAGTTTAGGAGAGAATACAGAGAGAAAACGAGGAAGTGGAGAAAAAGCATACTTATTTAACATAAAAAAACAACAGAACTGGCGCGAAGAAAAAAAGTGTGATAAACATTCTAGTCTAAAAGATGATAAATAATTGTAGCTGCTGAGCAGCAAGTGCTAAAACTTGAAAATGTGAAAAAGTAGATTAAATTGCAGCGCTAACAATAAACCAGATAAACAGTGTAGGACAACCGTTGGCGCAATCAATGGTGAAATTGAAGGGTCCAAAAACAAATAAAAAGTGCAGTGAAAACAAGTCTAAGTCAAAATAAACATAGATGCATTATAAAAAGTAGCAAAAAATTATATTATTAAAGGCAGCAAATTCTTCAAAAATCAGTTCCGCAAGTATCAACTGAACAAGATAATTTCCCTCTGAATATCCACTCACCATTGGATGCTTGTCCTCCGCTCCTTAAAAAAGAAACTGGATGGCTTGTTCACAGATGGAAAAGATTGTAAACTGGATGACTTGCTAGATGCTCGGAGATGAAGGTAAATGCATGGGAGAAAGAAAAATAAATCCTGGACAAGTCTAGAACGTTGACTAGACGCTCATAGCACTGGATGGCATAGGCAGGCATTCAGTAAGAAAAAGTTTCCACAAGCGCTGCTCAAACAGCGTGCGCTCCAAAGAAAACAGGAAATACGTCAGTGGTTTTGCCGTCCACCGGAAGTGCGTCAACAGGTAACTAAATATTTTAAGCAGAAATAACAACTATATTCACGATCTATATAGCACAGAGCTCACATATTGGCAAAATATTTTTTACCTTTACAGCCCCTTTAACTTCATGCTTGTTCCAAGTCAGTAACAGGGATAGTACTGAAACCATTGGATCAGCATGACAGTATTTTTGAAAAGAGAGGTCAGCAGTGTCGGCTTCCGTATTCTTTCAGTACAGGTTTCCTTTAAAGCCTTTGTAAGAGGTTAAATGCACTGCTAACCTTTAGAATTGCTTAATTTATGGAGCTTTCCTTGGCTAGTTCATTTTATTCCTCTGCCTGCAAATTCTGCAAAACCCATGGACCATCCATGCCCCCTAATCAGGATTTCTGGTGAAGATAAGATGAACCTAACTGCCTATAAGCCATACTTAACTACCCACTTTTTTCTTACACTTCCTTTCTCCAATCTTTTAACTTTCATAGAAATAGGTAAATGAGGCAATAAATAATGTTTCTGTGTCTAGATTTCATGTTTTGATCTCTCTAGCACAGTGTTTCTCAACCTTTTTTCAGTCAAAGCACCCTTTAAAAATTATGTACAATCCCGAGGCACCCTTTAAAAATTATGGACAGTCTTGAGGCACTCCATTCTTAAATGCAAATGTTATTCTAATAGTTTTAGATAATGCAGCAACATCCGTCCAAGTAGAAGACCCAACGTTGGAGGTGATTTATTCTTCCAAAGCAAATATACTTTTGCACACTGGTACTGACTAGTGGTATTCCAATGTTTCTCTTCTCCCTCCGTTTTTCGCCATCACTCAGCTAATGTGACCCTAACGCTGATGGAGAGCAGCAGGGGAGGGTCACTATGCAGGCAACTGACAACCTCCTTATCAACTGATGATGCCATTGGTCATTAGGACGCCGGCAGCTAGAAGGTTGTAATGGTGCATAATGAAAACCTGTGACTTATGCTGGCCATACACTATACGAAAAATCGTCCGAAATTCGGTCATTTAGACAGTTCGTTAGTTTTTCGGACAATTAATGGGAACAAAATCGATAATCGTTGGGACGTTTTTGAGCCGAAAAAACGAAGGACACGTTTGGAAATGTTCTGCCGAATGAACGATAAATTGAAAGGTTAATGTGTTTCCCGTCCGAACTGTCTGCACTAGGTATATGTAAAAAAAACGAACCAATTTTTTATTTTATTTAGGTCCTCTGAATGATTTATCGGTCATTACATGATGGCACCATCGTTTGCGCTCACGGCCGAATGTTCAAAAATGGGTTCGGATGATTTTTTGTATAGTGTATGGCCAGCATTAGTTTAACTAAAAAAGCAGTCTATGTTCTAATTGAATACAATTTTTGGGCAATTTTGAGGCATTTTTCCAAAGCACCCCTGAAGAAACCTTAAGGCACCCTGGTTGAAACAGGCTGCTCTAGCATGTGCATTTACCATTTTCTGTTGTTATGTGAATACATATGATATAAAGCCTTATGATTTTCTCCATTTAGCTGTTTTGTTCCTAGCTATCCACGTGTAAAGGAAAACCAAACTACTGACAACTTTTGGAGTCATACTAATTCCTAACTGACAATGACAATATTTTCGACAGTCCAATGAAGGGAATGTGGGGACATATTGGGGTCTGTAATCCTAAAAAAATGTGTGGGTTTCTCCTTTAAAGCCTCTGACTGAAGATGAACCCCATTAATGCCCTATCAATAGAATTCATAATGATACAACTATGAGGGAGAATTTGTTTGGCAAAGGCACTTAATGTTTCATACTACTTTCAATATTCTCAAATACGTTTGTCTGCTTATATAAAGCCTGCAGCCAATAATCATGCATCGGTGAGCTGTCCTATATTAGCAGTAGACCCATGTACTGAGAGAGACCTCAAGCTGTATACAGAAGAGTCTGTACGCTGCATATGTCACTCTGCTCCCATATCAAACAAAAAAAAAACAAGCCAGTAGCATTTTTGAAAATAAAATAAAAAGTTGCAGATTATGATTTTTCATGTCAAAAATAAAAGTAGAAATAACTTTTTAGGGTATTAAAGAAAGGCTTGTAAAATGTATATTAGCACAAAACTACACCCAAACTAATTTTAATAATACACCTAATTTCAATGAAAACAACTTTAATAATACCTAATTTCAATGAAAACATAGGACCTAATGACTTTGTCCAAATAATTCTTTCTATGTTTCAAAAGTCAAGGGTCCATCAGACTTGCTGTATTAAATTTGTATTTTTTGTAGAACAGCATGTAAACAAAATTGAATAATATATAAAATAGCATAGAGATAAATAGTAAGGAATGTGAGGGACATGCATTCAGTCTCCTTGTTATATAAATCTGTGTGCCTGTCACTGCTCCAACCTCTATCTTTCTAGTGATATTGGAATGCATGAGAGCCATAGCGTGTTCACTTTTGTCTATCCAGTTTTATACTTCTGTCCTTCAGCGCAGGGCATTTAATGTATTCATTATAAGGGTCACCTACTGATGTCTGTTCTGCTGCCAGTTTGACAAGCTTCACGTCCTCTTCATTCCCTTGGGCAAAACCATTATATTAGTATAACATTCTATATACGCTTGTGAACAATGCACTGTACCTATATTGTTACAATTAAATTGTGCTTTCAGGATGGGAAATAGAATGTGTTTACACCTCACTGCAAATATTCTAGGATCAGACGCAAGCCAGAAACAAAAGAGAAGTCGATTCTCCTTTGATAGAAGCATGCAATCATTTCTTATTTTAAAATACTTACATTTCTGACCAAAAGTGACAAATATATATATATCTATATATATATATATATATATATATATATATATATAAAATATATATATATATCTATATATATAGATATATAGATATATATACACAATTTTCATAAAATTTCATCAATAATGGTTTATAATGTTTTTAACATGATGAAAATAATAAAACTAGAAATATTATAAAGGAAATGTATAAAAAAAAATTCTGACTATACTTTAAAGTAGTTCTGGGAAACTGTCCAGAATAGTTTGGCTTAGTTTGAAATGTGCAGAACTGTGTGTCATTCACTAAGTTCTGCAATAATTGTAAGATGAGCTGACATGTTACTAGACAAACTAATACCCAGAATATTCTAAAATGGAAGCATTCATGACTTTAAAAATATAATTGGGTAGATTTACTAAAGGAGCTGAGTCCGTTCACGTAGCAAAATGAATGTTCTTTTGCAAAGTGAATGTTATTGCATAAGGTGAAGCTGCGTTCATTTTGAATAACCAACCATGCATAAGGGAAAAAAAACAGGATTTTTCTAACACATCAAATTAAACACAACTCCCCCTATTTACCAACATTAAATGGTTTTAACCCGCCTAGCGGTATTCCAGAGTCTGGCTCGGGGTGGAATTTCAGTACCTAAAGCGGTAACCCCGAGCCAGACTCGGGATCGCATCGCAGGATACAGGGGAAGTTACTTACCTTGTTCCCTGGATCCTGCGATGTCTCCCCGCTATATGAGCGAGCTGTCATCTCGCTTGATCAACAGTGCCGAGTGCCGCCGAGCTCCGTTCCCTGCGACGTTGCGGCGCATGGGGGCGGAGTTCGGCACCAAATTCTAAAAGTGAAACACACAATACACATACAGTACACTGTAATCTTTCAGATTACAGTACTGTATCAAATAATAACACATCCCCTTTGTCCCCAGTGGTCTGTCAAGTGCCCTGCATGCACGTTTATATTATAAAAACTGTTCTTTCTGCCTGAAACTGGAGATTGTCCATAGCAACCAAAAAGTGTCCCTTTATGTCAAAAGTGGTTTTAGACCAGCTAGAAAACAGCGATAATAAATTAGAATCACTTGCAGAATTGAGCGATAGCGATTTGTGGGGAAATTCGTCATCAAACACTGAAAAACACTTTTATTATTATTACCGGTATATTATTTGTTATAATTATTTTATAGTTATTTATTATATTATAATTTATGATTTTGTTTTTTTAACTTTATCATACCCGGGATGTCTACTAGACTCTGGTTTGGACAGATTTAAGTGAGTTATTCCTAAGAATTACAGGCCTACAATATAAAACGCCAAATTTCCATGCAAAATAATGGTACCACTTTCAGCACCTAAAATCTGAAATAATCATACCGCCAGGGAGGTTAAAGGCTCAAGGTTTTTTATCCTTCATGCATTCTATGCATGAAGGTAAAGAACACCTTTTCTGTGCAGCAGCCCCCCAACACCCCCCAATACTTAGCTGAGCCCCATCGCAAACCAGCAATGAGCGCAAGAGCCTCGGCTCTCCAGGGACTCTCCCTCCCTATTGGCTGAGACAGCAGTGGGCCAATAAGGAGAGAGAAGGGGTGGGCTGAGCCATGGTTCTTTGTGTAAATGGACACCCAGAGCAGCGACTTGGGAGTGAGCCTGCTTAGTCTGGGGCACTTAGCAGGAGGGAGGGGCCAGGAGTGGCGGGGGACCTGAGAAGAGGATTATCATGGCTGCTCTGTGCAAAACCACTGCACAAAGCAGACAAGTTTGACATGTTTGTTTTTGTTTTTTGTTTTTTAAATTGCTTTTATTATCAATTTTTCATGTGATTTGACAGTTCCAAATCACATGGCAAGTAGCACCCCATTGCCGGCAATAGAACCACTCATATCGCCATGTCTCATGTAGCGATTATGAAAAAGGTTCCTTCACTATTTTTTTCCAATTTCATTGTGACTTGCAAAGACTTTTAAAAAATGAAGTCTCTAGCCGCACTGAAATTGGCGGTGTAAATCGCACTGATCTGCGGCTTTGGCTGAGCTGGATGTAGTAGAGAATTACAAGTATCTGGGGATGCACATAGATAATAAGCTGGACAGGAGCAAGAAAACTGAACTGCTCTATAGGAAGGGCCAGAGCTGCCTCTATGTTTTGAGGAGGCTGGGGACTATTAACATCTGCTGGACGGTGCTGAAGATGTTTTATGAGTCTGTTGTGGCCAGTGTTCTCCTGTATGTGGTTTCTTGCTGGGAAAGCAAACTTAAGCCTCGTACACACAATCAGATTTCCATCGGACAAATCTGTGCGAAAGACGTTGACCGTAAACTTGTTCTGCATACAGACGACAGAACTTTTTCAGTGAACATACACGAAACTACGTGGTTTTTCTGCTCTTTACCGCCACCCTTCGGGCAACTTCTGTTAATGTTGTGCTATGGTTAGCATTGGTTTGGAGCATGCATGTTTGTACTTTGGATTTTATTCCGACGGACTTGTGTACACACGATCGGATAATCCGATGGCACACATTTGTTGTCGGAAAATTTGAGAGCATGCTATCCCAAATTCCGACAACAATTGTGCGATGGAGCATACAAACGATCGGATTATCCGTCAAAAACCCTGCCATCACACAATAGTTGTCGGAAAATCTGATCGTGTGTACGGGCCTTTAAGGTAACTGACACCAACAGACTCAATAAACTGATTTGCAAGGCCAGTGATGTTGTCGGATTGGAGTTAAAGTCATGAACAGTGTTGGAAAGGAGAATCTTGTCCAAGGTACATTCAATCTTGGACAACTCTTCCCATCCATTCCATAATTTGCTGAGGAGCACAGTCTGAGGAGTACCTTCAGTGATAGATTGTTATAACCACGATGCACCACAGAGCGACACAGGAAATCGTATTTGCCTGTGGCTATCAAATTATATAATATTTCTCTGTGAGTGCTTAACATGGGGATTTAATCTGGTTTATGATACAGATTTTTATCTAGTCTTTATATTATGTTGGTATTAGGTTAACTATGTGTAATGATTTTTCGGCAATGTTAGAGCAAATGGTGTAATATATGCAAGTTGGTAGTTTGATTTTCTGATATTTTTTCAATCTATGTAGTATTTTAGGATGGTATGGTTGCTTACAGTACAGTATTAATTTAGCTGTATGTGGTATTTATTGTTGTTATTGATAATTGTATTGCTATGCCTTGGTATTGTGATTGTTGTGTTGTATTTGTTGAATGTAACTGTATGTTAGTAATTTCCCTTTGGGATTAATAAAGTTTTCAGAATCTGAATCTGTATACAGTGTAATACAGAATGGGCATTTTGCTAACAAGTAGGCCCCATTCACAACTGAGTGTTTTGTAGCTTGAAACTCAAAGCTCCAAAGTGCTCAACAAGCCAAATTCCATTGTTTTCAATAGCCCCCATTCATATCTAAGTAGCCTGTAGCTGGACGCCTGTCACTCGAAAAAGTACATGAGAAACTTTTCAGGCAGATTTGGGCATTTTTTTCCTCATAGACTTCAATGGGAATGCCTGAAAACGCTTCATTCGAGTGATTTATCAGCATTTTTCAGGTGTATTTCAGATGGGTTTTAGCCTATATTAACTGATCTTCTCTCCCTAGTGCTTTCCATTGCCTACAAACAAAGATGCCTGAAGCTTGAAAACACATATAAAACATTTGTAATATACCGGTACTTCAAAACACTCATATTCTGCAAAAGAGCTCAGATAAAAATGCATAAAAATCTCTCGGCTCAGGTGTGAATGCAGCAGTAATTAAACAAAAACAATGATGTGAGCTTCTTACTAATCAATGAAATGAAAATGTGCCAAGCTAAACAGCACGTCAAAAAATCTACTCCATGTTGTCATTGGAAAACAGGCAGCATATGTATGGGTCTTTATCAGTGGAATCTGCATTTCAAGTACCAGCATTAGGAATCCTATTGCTGAAACGTGCACACAATGATACATGCATATACTCTATAAAGACCCTCTGTGTGTGGTTCATTGGGAATAATTCAAATTAATAATAGCTTTGGCAACCTGCCTACAAGGTATACCTATTTAAAAATGCCAGTAGATACAAAAACTTCACAGAAAATTATAATTTTATTTTAAAGTGTTACTAAACCCATACCAGTAAAATCAGTCTGTGTATGCAGAAAAGCATGCTTGTTATACTCATTGTGGAACCTAAGGGGTTAATCCTCTGCATTATGTAAAAAGGCTGTTTGATCCTGTCTTCTCTGATATTCCTCTTCTTCCACTGCCCCCAATCTATCTCCTGATGGAAAGAGGCTTTGTACTCTGCACATATTCAATTTGGTGTGAAATGCTACAGAGTCTTCTTTTTTTTTGGGGGGGGGTGCATGTGATCAGCACAGGGCCAATCAGCACTGTCCAGACAGAGGGTCAGGGGCATAGGTGTGCACAGCCTATTGCATTAGGGTGTGCACCTCAAACACAAATGCGTGTGTGTGCGCATGTGTATATATACTGATGGTGTCAGTAGGGTTGTGAATGGTGTCAGTAGGGCAGTGGATGGTGTCAGTAGGGCAAATATTGGTGCCAGTAGGGCAGTAAACAGTGTCAGTAGTTTTTATTTTTATTATTTTTTACAAATTTTCATTTTTTTTAATATTCTTTTACACTTTTTTTTAGGAGCCCCGTTAGGGGGCTTTGGTGAAATATCAGTGGTCT
The DNA here is from genome assembly GCA_029206835.1 of Rana muscosa. Taxonomy (NCBI): domain Eukaryota; kingdom Metazoa; phylum Chordata; class Amphibia; order Anura; family Ranidae; genus Rana; species Rana muscosa. The sequence goes on along the minus strand of CM055116.1, from coordinate 1,071,834,014 downwards.
AAACAGGGGGAATCTGCACCACACGGGGTGATTAGGGTGTGCCCAGGCACACCTGGCACAACCTGTACGCAGCCTATGGTCAGGGGTCCTGCAGCCTCATAGGACAGTCAGAGCCGAATGAAAACCCCTCCTACAAGTTTTAACCAGACACCCATAGAAGTCACAGGACTGCTATATACCGCTAATGAGAAAAGGTATTTAGCAGTTTATATTTACTAAAATAATTTAATTTCTGTGTACTGTAGGAGATCAGATATAGGGAATGCAGGGTTAGCAAACCACACTAAATTCCATGTACAGTATATATGCTGTAGCCTGTGTGAGTGAATTGAGATCACATTATTAATTAATTCTGTAAGCATATGGTTTGCTTGTTTGTGCACAATGGCTGGTGTACATGCATGTCCTTTAGTAAATCAGGCCCACGATCTAAACACGGGTTTGGACAGGTTTAAGGCTAAGGCTATCGCATGCCATAATTAATATTGCTTCGCTTTCACTAAAAATATGCATTTGTGCTTAAACAGACTGCAAGTATACATACAGCATCCTCCAAAATCTTTCTCCTATTGTCCAATGCTGGACCATACTGACAGGTCTGAGTACTGTTTGAGTTTGCCACTTCCCACCTCCACACATTTCTATTGACTTGTTACTGTAATAGGCAGACTCAGTGGCCAATAGGAATGTGTAAGAGTTAGGAAAGAACAGCCCAGCTTTCAGTCATAACAGGGAGGTTTTGGAGACTTCTGCAGGCATTTGCAGGTATTTCTAGGTGTCTGTAATTTTTACTTGCATACGTTTCGTTGTTTGCTATGGAAGGGTCCATTTAACCCTTCTACGACTAGAGATCATTGATGCTTAGACACTCAGGTCAAATTTAGCGGTGTCAGAAGACATCTGTTAATTTGCCATTAACCCTTTGGCTAATTTAATTGAAATTAGGGAGGTTACACTTAGAAAGGCATTGCTTTGAGGGGGTTTTGCATTGTGCTCTTGTCACTATGCAAATATGTGCAATATTATGTTTTAATAATAGTAATTTTGAGGACTGCATGAGAAGAAGTGCTTTTGTTTTTAACAGCTTTATGCTGCCCCTTGGGTTGTACTCTAACACCAAAAAGATGGAGTGGAGAGATTAGAAGTGAGGCTTGGGGCTGCCCAGGGCTGCCTGGTAACAAAACCTTGTGGGTGTAACCATAGTGGGGAGAAACCACATGGCCAAGGAGGACATAGAACTCAGAGGAGGGACAGCAGGCAGGGAAAAGAACACGGTGGAAGTGTGACGTCCCAATCTAGTAGCTAGAACAAGGACTCCAAGAATGGATTATTATCAAAGAAGGCACTATGGACATGGAGCACCACTATTCTTTCTATCTGCTTTTCTAATGTAGGCACTATTTAATCAACCTTAATCAAACCACACACAAAATCCCAGGAAGGTCTTTAATATGCGACTGGCGCTGCTTATCGCTCCATGTGGGATGCCAAAAAGAAAGGGGGGAGACCATAGGGACCATAGGGTGAATTAATGACGTTCTCAATGGTTCTCAATTGATCCCATTGGGAACGTCATTTATGACGAATCGCGTCTGGAGGAAACGCAGTGACGTCACCACACAGCTCTAGCACGGAAGGGCAATTGTGCATGCCGGCCGGCACGTTTTTATGCTTATGGAAGCTTCATTTTTGTAAGTACAATACATTTTTAATAAAGTCGTTATTAAGAGGATATCACCCTATGGTCTCCCCCCTTTCTTTTTGGCATCCCTCATGGAGCGATAAGCAGCGCCTGTCTCATATTGAAGACCTTCCTGGGATTTTGTGTGTGGGTTGATTAAGGATCGTGGTGGTTACAGCTATAGGCCTACTCTCTACCTATGTCTGGTAAGGAGCCATTTTATACATAGGTGGTGGTCACTCTCTTTAACTGCGCACGGTGGTGGTGTCTACCTTGTGAATACGTTATTACCCTATGGTATATTTTTTCTGTTGTTTCTTTGCAACCGAGCCGTCAAGAGGGCTTTTTTGCTAACATTGGTGGATTGTCGGGGGACCTGGCTTGGATCTCTTCCCTGGGATAAAGGCCTTGGCTGGCTAAAGCCACCTGCATGTTATCATCTGTTTTGTGGTAAGGAGCCATTCCGTATGGTGATGACTACATCTAGTGTTTGTCTCATGAACTTTCAATACACTGCAAGTTTGGATTCCATGTGAGATTGGACTTCTCCCTCTAATTTGGATTACAACCTTGAACCACTTCCTGGATGCTCTTTAGGAGCTTTCTACTAATTATCATTGGCACAGTTTTTTCCGCTTAATTTTGTATATGTTTATCACATCATTGCTGCTGCCTTTTTATGTAATTGATTTTTATTAGTCTTAGCGCAGTTTTTTCCTTTATTTAATATAATTAAGAACCACTCCGATTGGTTCTTGATCATTACTGTGGACCCAAGTCATCAGTGACAACCTGGATTGAGAGACAACATCCGTGCAAAGTTTCAGCTGCTGGCTCTCATAGGAGGCTGTTGATTAAGGTATCCCCAGTGCAGGACAACATGCTGGAGAACGTTAATAATTAGGTTGTAGACAGGAAGGAGTTTAGTATATTTTGATGCAAATCATGCAAAAACAGTGAGGCTTGGGGCTGCCCAGGGCTGCCTAGTAATAAAACCTTGTGGGTGTAACCATAGTGGGGAGAAACCACATGGCCAATGAGGACATAGAACCCAGAGGAGGGACAGCAGGCAGGGAAGAGAACACAGTGGAAGTGTGACGTCCCAATCTAGTAGCTAGAACAAGGACTCCAAGAATGGATTATTATCAAAGAAGGCACTATGGATATGGAGCACCACTATTCTTTCTATCTGCTGTTCTAATGTAGGCACTATTTGATTTAGTGCAAATTGTGCCTGCCTTAGATGTGAAAGTGTGAAAAAGCAAACAGACTCTGACAATATAATTAAGAACCACTCTGATTGGTTCTTGATCATTACTGTGGACCCAAGCCATCAGTAACAACCTGGATTGAGAGCCAACATCTGTGCAAGGTTTCAGCTGCTGGCTCTCATAGGAGGCTGTTGATTAAGGTATCCCCAGTGCAGGACAACATGCTGGAGAACATTAATAATTAGGTTGCAGACAGGAAGGAGTTTAGGATATTTTGATGCAAATCATGCAAAAACAGTGAGACTTGGGGCTGCCCAGGGCTGCCTAGTAATAAAACCTTGCGGGTGTAACCATAGTGGGGAGAAACCACATGGCCAATGAGGACATAGAACTCAGAGGAGGGACAGCAGGCAGGGAAGAGAACACAGTGGAAGTGTGACGTCCCAGTCTAGTAGCTAGAACAAGGACTCCAAGAATGGATTATTATCAAAGAAGGCACTATGGATATGGAGCACCACTATTCTTTCTATCTGCTGTTCCAATGTAGGCACTATTTGATTTAGTGCAAATTGTACCTGCCTTAGATGTGAAAGTGTGAAAAAGCAAACAGACTCTGACAATATAATTAAGAACCACTCTGATTGGTTCTTGATCATTACTGTGGACCCAAGCCATCAGTAACAACCTGGATTGAGAGCCAACATCTGTGCAATTTTTCAGCTGCTGGCTCTCATAGGAGGCTGTTGATTAAGGTATCCCCAGTGCAGGACAACATGCTGGAGAACATTAATAATTAGGTTGCAGACAGGAAGGAGTTTAGGATATTTTGATGCAAATCATGCAAAAACAGTGAGACTTGGGGCTGCCCAGGGCTGCCTAGTAATAAAACCTTGCGGGTGTAACCATAGTGGGGAGAAACCACATGGCCAATGAGGACATAGAACTCAGAGGAGGGACAGCAGGCAGGGAAGAGAACACAGTGGAAGTGTGACGTCCCAGTCTAGTAGCTAGAACAAGGACTCCAAGAATGGATTATTATCAAAGAAGGCACTATGGATATGGAGCACCACTATTCTTTCTATCTGCTGTTCCAATGTAGGCACTATTTGATTTAGTGCAAATTGTACCTGCCTTAGATGTGAAAGTGTGAAAAAGCAAACAGACTCTGACAATATAATTAAGAACCACTCTGATTGGTTCTTGATCATTACTGTGGACCCAAGCCATCAGTAACAACCTGGATTGAGAGCCAACATCTGTGCAATTTTTCAGCTGCTGGCTCTCATAGGAGGCTGTTGATTAAGGTATCCCCAGTGCAGGACAACATGCTGGAGAACATTAATAATTAGGTTGCAGACAGGAAGGAGTTTAGGATATTTTGATGCAAATCATGCAAAAACAGTGAGACTTGGGGCTGCCCAGGGCTGCCTAGTAATAAAACCTTGCGGGTGTAACCATAGTGGGGAGAAACCACATGGCCAATGAGGACATAGAACTCAGAGGAGGGACAGCAGGCAGGGAAGAGAACACAGTGGAAGTGTGACGTCCCAGTCTAGTAGCTAGAACAAGGACTCCAAGAATGGATTATTATCAAAGAAGGCACTATGGATATGGAGCACCACTATTCTTTCTATCTGCTGTTCCAATGTAGGCACTATTTGATTTAGTGCAAATTGTGCCTGCCTTAGATGGGGAAGTGTGAAAAAGCAAACAGACTCTGACAATATAATTAAGAACCACTCTGATTGGTTCTTGATCATTACTGTGGACCCAAGTCATCAGTGACAACCTGGATTGAGAGCCAACATCCGTGCAAAGTTTCAGCTGCTGGCTCTCATAGGAGGCTGTTGATTATGGTATCCCCAGTGCAGGACAACATGCAGGAGAACATAAAAAATTAGGTTGTAGGCAGGAAGGAGTTTAGGATATTTTGATGCAAATCATGCAAAAACATGCATTGGTGTAGGTTTTACATTATATTTTAATAAATTAAAATTTGTTGAACAGTATACATTACTTTTAATTTAGACTATTACATTTTTGCATACAATTGGTTAGCTTTAATTAATTTATTTAAATATGATTGGGATAGATTTGTCACATTGTGAAATTGTATTATTCAAATATTTCACTACATTATAATTAATTTAGTATTAGAATGCAGAAATTGAAAAAAAAATGATTTAAGTTACAACATCTTTATTATAAAACTAGTCTGGAAGAATTTTGTACTGGTTAAAGATAAAATACATATTTTTTGTATGGGAAAAAATAGCTTGTTGGGTAACTAAAGGAAATCCACAGCAGTTAAAATACATCTTGTGTGTACTTGCAATGTTAAAGCCCTGCAGACAGAGCTACAAAATATCACTAATCATTAAAACTACCTCCTAATGCCCTTATGTACATTACTGCAGAAGGTATTGATGTTCTTTGATGGTTAACCTTTATTCAGCATGTCTGTTACATATGTTCTGGAAAAGACACAGGGGTTTGTTGATGCTCACTGCTTTAAACTTCATACCCACAGTTGTGTTTTCATGCAAAGCTCTTAGAAAGCAAAAAGGTTTCCTCTGCAGGCAACAAGAATGCAATTAGTGGGAAATTAGTGCATGTCAATCCACCACACTGCGGCTCAGAGTCTTTTCCTTGAATGAGTGTAAAACAGCAAACTTTTATAGAGAGTGTAAAAAATATTCATTCAGTGAATAATGAAATAAAAATATTAGTGATGAGATGGGTTGCAGAGCTCGTTCATACTTTTTTTCATCTCGTAGGGGTATTTTATAAATTAGAAAGCCCCTGACAGTGATAGCATTGCCAGTCTTTTGCTAACTGTTTGGTTGCTATAAGTGACCACTTTAATTTAGCTTGAATTGTTTAGAAGAGGTGCCTATAAAGTTAGCATTAATTTAAAACATATAGAGCTATCAAGAGCCTGGCATAGCAGAAAGTCATAGCTATAGCATGCTACGAAATACAGGACCTAGCTACATATTGATTTATACAGGCAGTAATATCATTTTGGAAATCATTTTGGATAAAATAAATGTTTTGCTAGTTATGATGTGTCCAATAGATTGCAATGAATTCCATTAGGTATGCAGAACTGTTATTTATTGTTATAGCATGGTACAGGTATGAATAGTTGGACTGAGGTTAAGACATGGGGCAGGAAGTGAAGGGAAATCTTTGCAATGAGACACAAAAAAAAAAAACAGACGAGATTACTCTTTCCAAAATGAAAAATAAAAAGTTTTGCCTATAGTTCTACTATAAGCTTTGACAAAAAAAAATGGATGCTGATTGGTTCCTATGCATAGAATGAATTGATTACAAATGCCCTTAGGTGGTATGCAGCACCTCTAATAGACAATGTGCCACATCCTAATAGTAATTGAATAAGGAATTGTATGGAAGAAGTGGACTTTATAGGCACGTAATTATAAAAGTAACCAGTGGCGTAACTAGAGACTTCAGGGCCCCGATGCAAGAAATCATGAAGGGCCCCCCCGAAAAGCCTGATTTTGAGACTTAATTTTTTTACACTGTACGACAAAGTAATTTTTTTTCTAAATTTCAACTTGAGGGGGGGTGGCAGCAGTGGTACTTGAGGGGTACTGGTTAAATTAGAAACACTTAAGTGCCCAACACCTGTGGGCATACCTCCCAACTTTGTAAAGTCCCTTTGCGGGACATTCCAGAGTTGTTGAGCGGGGGGGTGCGGGACATTGGCAAAAAAAACGGGAATTGCCACAGAAGTTGTTGAGCGGGGGGGGGGGGGTGATGGTTGCCGCCGGAACATTTAAAGAAAAAAAAAAAGATTTTTAAGCGGGGGGGGGGGGGGGTTTGGGGCGCGGCGGGGGGCCACCGATAGGGGGGGAATACTAGTGCGCCGATCGCGGGGGGGCTCTTGCTCTTACCTGCTGCTGTTTCCTGCTGTGCTCCTCTTCTTCTCTTCATGTTTCCTGCTGTGCGGGAAACATGATAGTCTCGCGGGAGTGCGGGAAGGAGGAGCCTCACAGTTGGGAGGTATGCCTGTGGGCAGTACTTTGTGAAATAAAATAAATTATTATTATTTATTTTATTTTTTTTTTTTCTTCACAAAGCACTGCCCACAGGTGTTTGAATATAGGGCAACTATACTATATGTTTTTTTTATCCTGATGCTTATTGCTGTGAAGTTTAGAATATGTTGTTTGAACACCTGATTTAGCATTTAGTGCACTTGAGTGTTTCTAATTTAACCAGTAAGGGTTAATACCACCCGTTGAAGGGTGACATGAGTTTGGATCACTTTTCAGGTTAATTCCTAAACTCTTAGCAACCAAGTTTTGCTACACATCCCTTGTTGACTTGCCCCCAGGAAGAGCGACTCGATCATTGATTCGCTCTTCATAGGTGGCATGTAGCAACGGGTTTCACTTGACACAACAATTGAAGATGCCATTATCACTTTGGAAGGTTCACTATCAATTTGGATACAACCACCCTTGTGGAGGTGGATCTCACTTAATTAGCACTTAAGAATTTCTCTACCCACACCACCATTCAGGTGGAAGGCAGTGCCACACACCCCAACACCACATATTTTAAAAAAATTTCCACCACCACCTGTGCCTCTTACTGATCCCATCCCCCCACCACTGATCTCATCCCTATCCCTGCCCCCCCATCACCTCTGTTGTAGAAGTAATGGGGGGGGGATAGGGATGAGATCAGTGGTGGGGGGATGGGATCAGTAAGAGACACAGGTGGTGGTGGTGGAGAAGGATGGTAGGAGCAGCCAGTGATAAGGTCCTGTACGGCTGTACCTCTATGGAAGCCTGCATCCCTGCCCCCCCCATCTGGAAGTAAGTTCTTACCTTGGGGGATATATAGTAGAATCACTGGCTTCCTCCACCCGACAGGCTCATGGTCCCTCTTCTTTTAAAGTCCTCAATCCCCTCTTCCCCCCGCTCGGCATGTTGGGGGCTGCAGTGCACTCTCTCTCAGGGAATCGTCCCAGGCCTGCTGGTGTCCTGAACTACATTTCCCATGAGCCTCTCTTCTTAGTTTCCTAACCATTGGCCCTGAATGTAGCCAATAGGAGCAGGCATTGCCAGCTGCTTGGCTCAAGGAGGAGAAGGAGGGGTAGAATCCCCCGCAGCTGCGGCTCTGCATGTGTCCCTTCACAGAGCCTGTCAGCAACGGCTGATGGGGTCGGCGTCAGTACAGCCTGCTCACGATTTTCTCGGGGGGCAATTGACCCGTTGCCCCGCCCCTGGCGGCGCGGCGGAGTACACGGACGGGCTGCGGGCCCCCCGGACCTGGCGGAATTACAGGGCCCAGTCGCAACTGCGACTTCTGCGACCCTGAAAATTCCGCCACTGAAAGTAACACATTTTAATATTTCACCTGAATACAGAGAATCCAAACATTGTATCTGATAATAGAATACAAAAAGGTACATATATAAAATAACACGCTGAATAGAGATAGCCCCTTGGATCGGAATCCAAAAGATGTTGATAAACTTTAAAAACTGAGCTCTACATGTTTCACGATATCAATGTCATCGCTTCTTCAGGAGCTTCACTCAAGTGGTGCGAATTAAGGAAATGATTGGACAATCAACCCCCCCCCCAGCTCTGCGGCAACGGCACCTGGGAGGATGATGGCCCCAGATGGATAATGGAGTTGGACCCCCCGAACCCTGGGGCACACACTGCAGGCCACGCGACCAGTGTGGAATGATATGGAGATGCACACGGTAATTTTGAATCGTATCGACCGAGGATAAAGGGTGACTATCCCTGGGCTGGATATGGTACGGTGGACTTCAATAAGGAAAACTTCGGGGTAATATGATGGGCAGAATATATGAGCCTCTGATACTGAGAAAAATGAACGATGATATAATACTGGCAACTTGCTTGTATATGGTCCGAATATGTGATGTTGCTCCAACTGGACAAGGAAAGACCAGTTGGAGATCTTTTCTTGTCGGAAATTTCGATCGTCTGTATGCAATTCCAACGCACAAAAAAAACATGCATGCTCAGAATCAAGCAGAAGAGCCGAACTGCCTATGCTCGTCGTAAGTCTTGTATGTCATTGCGTTCTTGACGTTCGGAATTTCCGACAAGATTTGTGTGACCGTGTGTATGCCAACATTCTGTCGGAAAAAAATCCACGGATTTGTTGTGGGAATTTCCGATCGTGTGTACGCGGCATTAGATTCTAACACAATGAGATATCTGCTGCTTATCAGTCCTTTAGCAGTAGTGCCAGTTTGGCCAGTGCTGCAGCAAAACAAAAATACAATAGTTTCTAAATCGTTTGAAAAGTGAATATAGCATATTTAGCAATTGGGCATGCTTTACAAGAGATTTTCTCTATAAAATACCCATGGGGTACATGGCACACCATGGGATACCTCGTCTCCATTGCCAGTAACATCATTGTAATAAGAACATCTGTTGTCCCTGATTTGGAACAATGTCCCTCTGTCCCTCTTTCCTCCTCATTTGTCCCTAATTTTGGTCTGATCTATATAAGTGTATATAAAATACACTACTTATCTATCAAAAAGTGTTTTAATTTGCTAAACCTTTTATCCAATGTCTATATTGCTGCATTTGTAAATTCCAAAAGCCAATATAAAGGAACTGTAGTGGGGTATAAAAAAAGCACTTGTGGCCAATGAAATGTTTTGTACAATTCTTCTTTACGGTAAGGTGACCAGATTTTTAAAAGGAAATCCGGGGACATATTTTTATTTTTTTACTAGTAATGGCGGCAATCAGCAACTCTCTGCCCGTCGCCACTGCCTCACAGCCTGTCAAGTCTTACTCTCTGGTCCCCCGGCTACTACTGGGTGGGGAGTGGAGGAAGATCACTCCGCCAGGGAAGGCAAGGAGATAGGCAGGCAGGCGGCTGGCCGGGACTTGAGCCAAGGCAGAAGAACATGCAAGCGGTGCTGAAGAAATATTCCCTCCGCTTCGACCAGCACATGATCATCAGAAAGGGGCACAGATAATGGAAAAAAATACACCCCCCTAAGCTAGTAGGAGCAGGGGTGTAATTCTTTATTTATTTTTTTATTCTGCACTGTCTTTGAAATTGCCCCAACATCTGTTCATATCAAATCCGGGGACAAAACAGGGGACAGCCTTGGTCCGGGGACAGTGTCCTCAATCCGGGGACTGTCCCCGGAAACCGGGGATGTCTGGTCACCCTACATTACGGAAGGCGTGGCAGGGTGTGTGTCATATACCTACATAGTTTTGCTAATAGGTGTCCCTCATTCTCATCTCAGAAAGTTGGGAGGTATGTCTGCTAAGTACTTTTGACTCTTTCCTTCTAGCTTGCAGTGAGTCCTCTTGCAGTAAGTACTGTCTGGTTATTATTGGTATTGTGTGAAAATGTTGTATTTGTGTTTTCATTGTCACGCTGTCACATGTGCTTACAGTGGACACTAGCTGATGCTTACTGTGCAGGTATGTTTTGCTGTTGTCACCATCATGAAGCCTGCCTGGAGGAATTACATGCAGCTGCCACTAGAGTAAGTGCATGAGGACAGGAAGTACCTAAAGTGGGCTGCAGGAGACCAGCAGCATAATGATGCAAAAAAAAAAAAGGATGAGAAAAGGTAAAAACAAGTATTTTCTTAAGTGCTTTAGTAAACTAAATGTCAATTATTTAGGGCTTACATCTACTTTAATTTATGATCTTATGTTTATGTTCAACTGTACAGGAGTACTGGTAACCCACTACTAATGTCTTTTGCCCAGGGTTTACTTATACTGTAAAGCAGAACTAAACTATATCTGAGTACCACAAAGTGAAAACGCTATTTAACCACTTCAGCTCAGGAAGATTCACCCCCCCCTTCATGACCAGGCCATTATTTGCGATATGGCACTGCGTTACTTTAACTAAAAATTGCGCCGTCGTGCGACGCTGTACCCAAATAAAATGTATGTCCCTTTTCCCCACAAATAGAGCTTTCTTTTGGTGGTATTTGATCCCCTCTGCGGTTTTTATGTATTGCGCTATAAACAAAAAAAGACAGACAATTAAAAAAAAAAAAAAACATTTCTTACTTTCTGCTATAAGACACATTAAATAAAAAATTTCAAAAATCGAATTTCTTCATCATTTTAGGCCAGTATGTATTCTGCTACATATTTTTGGAAAGAAAATCCCAATAAGCGTATATTGATTGGTTTGCGCAAATGTTTTAGCATCTACAAACTATGGGATAGATTTACAGATTTTTTTTTTTTACTAGTAATGATGACGATCGGTGACCTATAGCGGGGCTGCGACATTGCACCAGACAAATTTAACACTAATGACAAAGAAAAAAGAAGGGCGCACAAGCCTAGTGCATTATCCTTAGGTGGAGTTTATTAAAAGTGAATACAAAAATACTGCTTACAAACATACGTGGATAATTTGCAATGAACAATTCCACAAAAAGCAGCAATGCGTCTGAACCGAACCCACTCCAGAGAGTCACAGAGGGATTGACGGGGATCGCTGCCGGCTTATGCGTTTCGAAGACGAGTCTTCTTCATCAGAGCCCAGCAGTGTTTCCTCTCTCAGCTGTCCAGGTATATATACACATATGCCCCATTACACAAATGACCGGGAAACGCCCAGAGGAGCCCAGAAGACCCTCCCACCTCCATGGGTCGTCCAAGAACAATAAGACCGCCCACAGGGGGGGCAACAAGATACTTGTCAAAGGAAAGGGGGGGGGGGAGCAGCTAATGCAAATGAAGCCAGCGGAAGTAATGCGTCAATCCAAATAGTAGTTACTGATGATGATATATATAAAAAATATAATGTAATATATACTACTGAAGCAGGGATGCAAAAAAAGTAGCTACAACAATAGTAAGCAAATGGCTAGAAGACCCCTATAGCCTTGTACACATGACCGGTTTTGCCTCGTACACACTAATGCCTCGTACACATGACCGGTTTTGCCTCGTACACACTAATGCCTCGTACACATGACCGGTTTTCCTGGCAGGCAAACTGCCATGACAGTTATTCGCCAGGAAAAACGGCCGTGTGTATGCTAATTTGCAGTTTTTCCGGCAGGAAAACTGCCGGGAATCGCGGCAGGAAAAAAGAGAACATGTTCTCTATTTTCCTGCTGCGATTCCCATCTGTCTTTTTCCCGGCAGTTTCCCTATGGGAAACACTGCGAGGGAGCATACACATGGCCGGGATTCCCGGCCAAAGCTGTCATGGCAGTTTTCCTGCTGGGAAAACCGGGCGTGTGTGCAGGTGGGAAAGTTACCGAGCAGGTTCTCGGTTTTCCCCCCGGGATTCCCGGCGGTCTTTTTACCGCCGGGAATCCTGGTCTTGTGTACGAGGCATAAGTGACAATTTTTTGGGGGGACCATTGACACCAATGCATTGATCAGTGCTATAAATATGCACTGTCACTGTACTAATGACACTGGCAGAAGTGATTGCTAACTGTGGGGGATGTGCTTTTACTGTAAGAAGCAAGTTATTCATGTTCCTGCTTAGGAACACAGAATCTCTACCTCCCCTTCTCACAGAACGGCGATCTGCCTTGTTTACATGATGCGCGTCCCAGACCCAGAAGTGCAGAATCACGTACATGCACAAGCCGACTTGCCATCGTATATGTACAATATACGGTCGGCAAGCGGTTAATTCATTTTAAAACCCCTTGGCGCCAACGTCACACAAATATGGGGCCCCCGAAAATTTGCGCACCTCCCTTTGTGCTGGGAGCGCGCCGCACGGTGCACTCCTAGTACAGTGGCCGGGGTCTCATCCAGAGCAATGGGCCCTGTTCAAACGATTGGAACCTGGACCGTCCGATTCCAGGTCACCTGATCACTGTGATAGCCTCTGATTGGCTATCACAGTGATCAGTCACTGTGAAGCCCGCCCCTGTGTCTTCTGTCTCTGTGAATGGATGAGAAAGATACATTGTATCTTTCTCTGTCCTTGCAAAGATGCAAAAGAAAGTGTGTAGAAAAGATTTTTTTTTCAATTATAATAAAAAAATTAAATAAAAAATACATAGATCAATGTGTGATCTAGGTCAATGCCAGGGTTAATGTTTGGGTCAAGGTCAGGATCAAATGTCAAAGTCAAAGATCAATGTCAGGGTTAGTATTTTTTTTTTGGACAGTATTTTTTTTTTAATTAGTATCAGTGTCAGTGTGTTTTAGGTAAGATAAAAAAGCTAAATGCGGACTATTGTTTCTGGGCTGTACTACTGTAATATTGCTGTGATCGTCAGGAGCTGGATAATTTGTTTTGGGCTATATTTAAATGAAGATTCCGCGCTTAGATATATGTAAAGCTGTTGCCTCCCTGAGAGATCTTCACATAAGTGAAGCCAGATAAATAGAAGCCATAGCCAGATAAATAGAAGCTAGATAAATAGAAGCAAATAAGTGAAGCCAGATAAATAGATATAATAGAAAAGGGAAATGGCTCTGCTCAATAGTTAATAATCCACCTGACTAAGCAGGTGCAGGAGTGATATAAATAAGTGTTATAATAAAATGTAATGTAGAACCAGTGTATGGGTTAATATGATGTGACTAAAATAGACATACAAAATCTACAAGTAAAAAACATTAAAAAAAGTGCCTGTGTAAAAAATCTTATATCAAAACGTGCAACAGTCCAAAAGTAGAAAATTATTATTATTAATAGTAGATGTCCAAATTCCAAACGAATCCCAACAAAGTGACTTGTGCTGAATCCAAATAGTGACAGTCTATCTTGACTTCTTGTGTAAAAAAGGAAATTAGTGACTTTTCAGTGCTCCCCTCTTGTATGTGCACTCACCAGAAAACCTTACCCCTGCAGGGGTAAAGAGTGTGTAGTAAATACTTCTGTCCCACTCGCCGGGGCGTTCTACTCCTCCACAACATAACTTAGGGCAATCAGATATCCTCCAAAGGATATAACCCATCCACCGATAGGGGTTGTATGATGAAATATGTACCGACTCCTGATGTCCCACCCATCCACCGATAGGGGTCGTATGATGAAATATGTACCGACTCCTGATGTCCCACACGGGATATCCTCCTACTCCATGCCGTTATTTCAACGGTAAGGTATCCACCTCCTTTGCTCCTGCCATCCAGGGCTGCACTATTCCTCCCCCTGCTCTCCCCCCCTCAACAAACGGCTGCCTAGCGGTCCATGGCTCCCCTTAGACCGGAGCCCCCCCCCAGCTCACCTAGGGCACTGCCGAGGCCCATACCCCACCACCGCCGGGCATCCTCTCCACCCGCAGCCGCCGGCAGGAAAGACCGCGGCTGCGGCCTAACTTCGCCATCCATCACCCCGGCCATCGCACCCTCCTCTAGCAGCAGTTGCCAGCGGTTCACCGCTCTCCATAGACCGGAGCCCCCCCAGCCCAGCTCACCTAGGGCACCGCTGAGGCTGACACCCCCGCCACCTCCGGGCATCCTTCTCCACCCGCATCCATCTGCAGGAAAGACCGCGGCTGCGGCCTAGCCCGCCAACCATCAATCCTGTCTGTCGCACCCCTCACCTTGCGGGCCGCTTGCTGCCCCCGCTCTGCGGAGCCCCCCAGCCGTTCAGCAGGCCCCCCTAAGCCGCAAAAGTAGCTGCCGGGTTCTCCAGGTCAGTCCGCGGCTCCGGCCTAGCTCCGGCCGCGGAGGCCATCTTGGTACACCCGGCTTTGGCCTCTAGGACCATCCTCGCCCCCCAAAGGCATTTTTGAGAAAAAAAACACAGGACTCTACCTGTTACCTTTACCCCACCGGGCCACCAAAGTCGTTTTTGGTACACCCGGGCGCTATTTACAATACTGACACTCAAAAAAAAATTCTCTACTTCTACTGATCACCCGTCTACTGATCACTACTGTCACCCGTGCTCTTTAATATCTACCTCCGCCCACTCCTCAAAATCATCAGCAAACAGGACTTGTGCTACCACTCATACGCTGACGACACCCAACTTTCGTATCACCGGAAAAAAGACCAATGTCACGGACTGGAAAATTGTCTCACATTGATCGATGATTGGATGACTGAGAGTTCCCTCAAACTCAATGGATCCAAAACAGAACTTCTTCTCCTCCACGCAAACCGAAAGACAAAAACAAAGACTTCTTGTACACCACCCACCATTCTTGGACAGACCATTACCCCGAGCACCAAAGTCAAAAGTCTCAGAGTCATCTTCGACTCGGAGATGTCGATGGATGCACAAATAGGATCAGTAGTCAGCGGATCGCACCATCTTCTCCGCCTGCTGCGGAGACTCATCCCCTTCATCCCGGAAGAGGACATAGCAGTAGTAGTTGGAACAATCATCAACTCCCGACTCGACTACGTAAACTCCCTCTACATAGGACTACCTAAATATCAGATTTTGCGCCTACAAATCGTCCAGAACACAGCAGTCAGACTGGTAACAGGGAAAAAACCTTGGGAATCCATCACCCCTTCACTGAGGACCCTGCATTGGCTAACCGTAAAGGATCGGGTCACGTTCAAGACCCTCACCCACAAGTGCACACAAGGAAACGCTCCTCAATATTTATGCGAGAAGATAAAACACTACACCTCCAAACGCATTCTCAGATCAACCAACCAAAACCTCCTCCACATCCCCAAGTCCCGCTACAAATCAAACGGAGAATGAAGATTTGCAGTCCAAGGACCACGGCTATGGAACGCTCTACCCACGGACATCCGTATGGAAGAAAACCATCGGGCCTTCAGGAAAAAACTTAAGACCCACCTCTTCTGAAGGATCAGGACGTCACTGGATGCAAAGCGCCTTGAGGCGATTTAGTTCGCATTTGTAGCGCTATATAAGTTATTCACTCACTCTGCTGCCAGTTCCAGCAATGTCTCCTCTCTCTGGGTTGACACGAAGAAGAAGTTAAGATAGACTGTCACTATTTGGATTCAGCACAAGTCACTTTGTTGGGATTCGTTTGGAATTTGGACATCTACTATTAATAATAATCATTTTCTACTTTTGGACTGTGGCACATTTTGATATAAGATTTTTTTCACAAGCTTTTTTTCACAGTTTTTTACTTGTAGATTTTGTATGTCTATTTTAGTCACATCATATTAACCATTACACTGGTTCTACATTACATTTTATTATAACACTTATTTATATCACTCCTGCACCTGCTTAGGCAGGTGGATTATTAACTATTGAGCAGTGCCCTTTCCCTTTTCTATTATATCAGTTTGTTTTGGGTTGTTCTCTGGTGGTAGGTTATGGTAGTGGCAAGAAATATACAGCTAAATTAAAAAAATATATATATTTTTTTACTATTTTGGGCCACTTTTCCTATGATAATAAAAAACAATCAGGAGATATCCATTACCATTTACCACCAAATGAAAGTCCAATTTGTCCTGATAAAAACAAAGTACAGTATAATCCATCCAAATGGATGCATAAATTAGTTGTGACAGATTAGATGTACAGTTTTACTAACAAATGTCAAAGTTGCAAAATTGGACTTAGGCATCAAGATTTGTTTTACCCTTAGGCGTGAAGGGGTTAATATTCAAAGCAAACTCACCTACCCATCCATGTCTTTAGGCTTCTTCTTTTTTTTTGAGAAATTACTTTGAAAAACACACCCCTAGCATTTCTAGCTGAGGTCATATTAACCACTTCAGCCCCGGACCATTCGGCTGGCCAAAGACCAGGCCACTTTTTGCAATTCGGCACTGCATCGCTTTAACTGACAATTGCGCAGTCGTGCGACGTGGCCCCCAAACAAAATTGACGTCCTTTTTTTACCACAAATAGAGCTTTCTTTTGGTGGTATTTAATCACCTCTGCGATTTTTAGTTTTTGCGCTATAGACAAAAATAGAGCGTCACTTTTGAAAAAAATTCAATATTTTTTACTTTTTGCTATAATAAATTTCCCCAAAAAATATATAAAAACTTTTTTTTTCCCTCAGTTTAGGCCGATACGTATTGTTCTACCAATTTTTGGTTAAAAAAAAAATGCAATAAGCTTTTATTGATTGCTTTGTGCAAAAGTTATATTGTCTACAAAATAAGGGATAGTTTTATGGCATTTTTATTAATACTTTTTTTTTACTAGTAATGACGGCGATCAGCGATTTTTATCATGACTGCAACATTATGGCAGACACATTGGACACTTTTGACACCATTTTGGGACCATTGTAATTTTTACAGCGTCAGTGCTAAAAAAATGCACTGATTACTGTAAAAATGACACTGGCAGTGAAGGGGTTAACCTATAGGGGGCGCTGAAGGGGTTAAGTGTGACCTAGGGAGTGATTCTGACTGTTAAGGGGTGTGGCTTGCCATGACACGTCACTGATCGCTGTTCCCGATGACAGGGAACAGACGATCAGTGACATGTCACTAGGAAGAACGGGGAGATGTTGTGTTTACACTAACATCTCCCCGTTCTTCACCTCTGTGACCTGATCGCGGGACACCGGAGGACAGGGTCGCGAGCTCTCCGCCGGCGGCGTGCGAGCGGCCACACGGCGGGCAAATTAAAGGGGACGTATATATACACGCATTTGCGCAGCCGTGCCATTCTGTCAACGTAAATCTTTGTGCGGTGGTCGGCAAGCGGTTAAGTAAGGGCAGATGATTCATGTAGCATTTACTTCCTGGAATCTGATCTTAGCTCAGGCTTTCAGGCGGGAGGGTGTCCTAAGCTGAGGAAGCCCCTCCTCTCCTCCTCTAGATGGTGAAAAAAAATGCCCATGAAGACTCCTGGGGTATGGCATAGTTTTAGCCTGGGCCAGAAATCAGGAAGCAATTGCAGAAGTGTAAAAGAAAAAAAAAGAGTTTAAAACAAGTAAGTTAAATATGCCTACCTATCTATTTATTAATGCTAGCAGCATGACAAATACAAATAGTTAATGTTGGTTGAAAGAGTTTAGTTCTGCTTTGACATAAACAACATGCCATGTTGCCATTAAACGTTATTAAATGTTATTGCTGTACTGGAAAAATCATCCTGCGTAGTATTGTAAAGTTTTGAGCACTAGTCCTTAAAGTTTTCAAAAATACAGTTTTCATAAAATATAACTTTAATGCTTTCAAATCTTTTTACTGTTTAACAGAATAGTGCTACTTTACAGTGGCTGCTTTGTAAAGAGTGATAATTAAATGCAATGCCTCCAACACCTACAATGTGATGGATTTATAGTCACTCATCTATTTCATGTCACCACTCAAACACTGGACATTGCTATCAGTGCCGTAAGCTCCATATATTCTACAAATAAATTCTGCTTCTGAATACATTTATGGAAAATATATACATAACATTGATTTTAAGGAAAATTTGCTGTCAAAAAGTTACATTACGCAATTGCAGATGGTTTATGAAACATAGTTTTCAAACATACATACTTTTATAGCGGTTCTTGTATGTTTAGTGGGTTATTTTATGAGACAATCAAATATTTTACAGTAAATGCTTCACAAAGTGTTCTTGATTTATGCCCTGTATTCTACATGAATCCCTTTGTCTTTAAACATACATGAACTTCTAGACATATGTATTTTATTGTATATTGTGAGCTGTTATAAAAAAACTATAGGATTTTGTTTCCAAATATTAAAAGAAAATTTTAGACACATAAAAACACCATTTAATGCTAAAAAATTATTCAATGGGGTTGATTTACTAAAGGAAAATCCACTTTGCACTTGAAAGTGCACATGGAAGTGCAGTCGCTGTAGATCGCTGTAAATCTGAGGGGAAGCTCTGAAACTAGGGGAAGCTCTGCTGATTTTATCATCCAATCATGTGCAAGTTAAAATGCTGTTTTTTATATTCTTTGCATGTCCCCCTCCGATCTACAGCATCTGCACTTCCATGTGCACTTTCAGTGCACTTTCAAGTGCAAAATGGATTTTCCTTTGGTAAATCAACCCCATTGTGTTTTCAATGCAGCTATGGTTATTCTGTCAGTATCGTGATTCCAATCCTTGGATGACAATGCTCTCACTCTTCTTTATCAGGACAACAGAGACAAGATAGGACTATGGAACCCCGCCCCTCTGATATTATGTATAACGAAGAGGGATGTGGTTCTGTAGTTCTCAAAGCACATGAAGTTATCAGCTCGCAAGGTCAACAGGTATTCTTTTAAATTTATTAACCACTTAAGCCCCGGACCATTTGGTAGCTAAAGGACCAGAGGTGAATTCAGAATTTTGCACTGCGCTGCTTTAACTGTAAATTGTGCGGACATACAATGTTGTACCCAAACGAAATTTGCATCCTTTTCTTCCCACAAATAGAGCTTTCTTTTAATGGTATTTGATTGCCTCTGCGATTTTTATTTTTCGCGATATAAACGGAAAAAGACCGAAAATTTTGAAAAAAAATGATATTTTCTACTTTTTGTTATAAGAAAAATCGAATAAACTCAATTTTAGTCATACATTTAGGCCAAAATGTATTCAGCCACATGTCTTTAGTAAAAAAAATGTCAATAAGCGTATATTTATTGGTTTGCGCAAAAGTTATAGCGTTTACAAACTAGGGTACATTTTCTGGAATTTACACAGCTTTTAATTTATGACTGCCTATCTAATTTCTTGAGGTGCTAAAATGACAGGGCAGTACAAAACCCCCCCAAATGACCCCATTTTAGAAAGTAGACACCCCAAGGAAATTGCTGAGAGGCATGTTGAGCCCATTGAATATTTTTTTTGTCCCAAGTGATTGAATAATGACAAAAAAAAAAAAATTACAAAAAGTTGTCACTAAATGATATATTGCTCACACATGCCATGGTTATATGTGGAATTGCACCCCAAAATACAAAATACATTCTGCTGCTTCTCCTGAGTACGGGGATACCACATGTGTGGGACTTTTTAGGAGCCTAGCCACGTACGGGACCCCGGAAACAAAGCACCGCCTTCAGGATTTCTAAGGGCGCAAATGTTTGATTTCACTCCTCACTACCTATCACAGTTTTGAAGGCCATAAAATGCCAAAATAGCACAAAACCCCCCCAAATGACCCCATTTTAGAAAGTAGACACCCCAAGGAAATTGCTGAGAGGCCTGTTGAGCCCATTGAATATTTTTTTTTTGTCCCAAGTGATTGAATAATGACAAAAAAAAAAAAAATACAAAAAGTTGTCACTAAATGATATATTGCTCACACATGCCATGGTTATATGTGGAATTTCACCCCAAAATACATTTTGCTGCTTCTCCTGAGTACGGGGATACCACATGTGTGGGACTTTTTGGGAGCCTAGCCGCGTACGGGACCCCAGAAACCAAGCACCGCCTCCAGGATTTCTAAGGGCGCAAATTTTTGATTTCACTCCTCACTATCTATCACAGTTTTGAAGGCCATAAAATGCCAAAATAGCACAAAACCCCCCCAAATGACCCCATTTTGGAAAGTAGACACCCCAAGCTGTTTGCTGAGAGGCATGGTGAGTATTTTACAGCTCTCATTTGTTTTTGAAAATGAAAAAAGAACATTTTTTTTTTCTTTTTTTTTTCAATTTTCAAAACTTTGTGACAAAAAGCGAGATCTGCAAAATACTCACAATACCTCTCAGCAAATAGCTTGGGGTGTCTACTTTCCAAAATGGGGTCATTTGGGGGGGTTTTGTGCCATCTGGGCATTCCATGGCCTCCGAAACTGTGATAGGCAGTGAGAAGTGAAATCAAAAATTGACACCCTTAGAAAGCCTGAAGGCGGTGCTTGGTTTTTGGGGTCCCGTACGCGGCTAGGCTCCCAAAAAGTCTCACACATGTGGTATCCCCGTACTCAGGAGAAGCAACAGAATGTATTTTGGGGTGTAATTCCACATATGCCCATGGCATGTTTGAGCAATATATCATTTAGTGACAACTTTGTGCAAAAAAAAAAAAAATATATATATTTTTTCCGCAACTTGTGTCAACATATAAAATATTCCATGGACTCGACATGCCTCTCAGTATATAGCTTGGGGTGTCTACTTTCCAAAATGGGGTCATTTGGGGGGGTTTTGAACTGTTCTGGCATTTTATACACAACATTAGGAAGCTTACATCCACTCTTTTAACCACTTGAAGACAAAGCCCTTTTTGACACTTTTTGTTTACATGAAAACATTTTTTTTTTGCAAGAAAATTATGTTGAACCCCCAAACATTATATATATTTTTAAAGCAAAGGCCCTACAGAATAAAATGGTGGGTGTTGCATTTTTTTTTTTCTACACAGTATTTGCGCAGCGATTTTTCAAACGCATTTTTTTAGGAAAAAATACACTTTTTTTAATTTTAATGCACTAAAACACACTATATTGCCCAAATGTTTGATGAAATAAAAAAGATGATCTTAGGCCAAGTACATAGATACCAAACACGACATGCTTTAAAATTTCGCACAAACGCGCATTGGCGACAAACTACATACATTTTTAAAAGCCTTTAAAAGCATTTACAGGTTACCCCGTTAGATTTACAGAGGAGGTCTACTGCTAAAATTACTGCCCTCGATCTGACCTTCGCGGTGATACCTCACATGCATGGTGCAATTGCTGTTTACATATGACGCCAGACCGACGCTTGCGTTCGCCATTGGGCAAGAGCAGGGCAGGACAGGGGTGCTTTTTTTTTTTTTTATTATTAATTTTGCTTTTTTATTTTATTTTTAAACTGTTGCTTCCATATTTATTTATTTTTATCACTTTTATTGTTATCTCAGGGAATGTAAATATCACCTATGATAGCAATAGGTAATGACAGGTACTCTTTTTTGAAAAAACTGGGGTCTATTGGACCATAGATCTTTCCTCTGCCCTCAAAGCATCTGACCACACCAAGATCGGTGTGATAAAATGCTTTCCCAATTTCCCAATGGCGCTTTTTATATTTGGGGGGGGGACATTCCCTCCCACTGCTTGTAAAAGCAGTCCAGAGGCTAATTAGCCACTAGGATTGCTTTTACATGAAATCCGGCCGCTGGCTGAAAAGAATGATACCAAGATGATACCTAAACCCGCAGGCATCATTCTGGTATAAACATTCAAAGTCCAGCAACATACCAGTACGTTGCTGGTCCTTGTTGGACATGTATTGTAATCTTTTTTTTCATACAGCCTGTTGGCTGAACGAAAAAAAAAGATTGATCGTGGGTATGCCCACCATTAGAATACCGCCCTTCATCCACCCACTTCTAATGATGGGCATACATGCACCATTTATATATGCCGAAGCATGGGGGCATCTTCTCGCAAAAGTTATGCCGCGTACACATGGTCAGACTTTTCCACGGGCAAGCCTCCGTCGGAATTTCGACTGTATGTACACGGCATTAGGAGCAAAATCGCTCCTCCGCTCCTGCTGCCCCAATGCTTCGGCATATATGCTTTTTTTTTTTTAACTGTGGTGGTGAAATCACCTCCTACAGCACTGGAGTCGCAGGGATCAGGCCTGTCTCTGCGAACGCTGCAGTTATGTGTGTTGTGTTTTGTAAGTGACAGTGATCGATCGATACTGCACTTGGGTGGCCTGGGCTGGACAGAGGGGCAAAACGCAGGTGCTAGCAGGTATCTGGGCTAATCCCGCTAACACTGCGTTTTTGGGAACCCTAAACTGCTGGGGACGCTAGTATAGATCTGATCAGATCAGATATTGAGCTGATCAGATACTATACCACTAAGGGGGGTGTATGCTTCACGCGTGGGTGTTAGTGCTACTGGCACTAACCTGACGCTGCCTGGGGTGTGACGCAGACCCTCTCTGACGCTAAAACCTAATTGATATCACCCGCCGGGCGATCAGGGGGTTAAACCTTTATTGGGTTATATACGGCGGGTGCCCTGACACTATAAAAAGCAAACTAACTAACCAGCGTCACCCGTAACACTTATATGATGATCACTGGTGAAAGGGTTAACTAGGGGCAATTAGGGGGTTAAAACCTTTATTAGGTAATATATGGGGGTACCTGACGCTATATAAAAACCTGACGGCGAACCTAAAAAAAAAATACTGGCTACCTATTGGCATCACCGACACTAAGACAACGATCATAAAAAACGATCGCTTAGCGACAGTGGTGATAGGGGGTGAAAGGGTTACCTGGGGGGCGATCAGGGGGTTAAACCTTTATTAGATAATATATGGGGGTACCTGACGCTATAAAAACCTGCGGCGAACCTAAAAAAAATTACTGGCTACCGATCAGCATCACCGACGCTAAGACATCGATCAGAAAAATGATCGCATAGCGACGGCGGTGCTAGGGGGTGAAAGGGTTACCTGGGGGGTGATCAAGGGGATTAAACCTTTATTAGGTAATATATGGGGGTACCCGACGCTATAAAAACCTGCGGCGAACCTAAAAAAAATTACTGGCTACCGATCAGCATCGCCGACGCTAAGACATCGATCAGAAAAATGATCACTTAGTGACAGTGGTGATAGGGGGTGAAAGGGTTACCTGGAGGGCGATCAAGGGGGTTAAACCTTTATTAGGTAATATATGGGGGTACCCGACGCTATAAAAACCTGCGGCGAACCTAAAAAAAATTACTGGCTACCGATCAGCATCACCGACGCTAAGACATCGATCAGAAAAATGATTGCTTAGCGACGGCGGTGCTAGGGGGTGAAAGGGTTATCTGGGGGGTGATCAGGGGGTTAAACCTTTATTAGGGGGGGTTAGGGGGCTACACTGGACCTAAAACTAAATGTAGTGACACTTTTACAGTCACAAATGTCACTGATTGCAGTGATCACTAAATAAATGGTCACTGCAATCAGTGACACTGTGACTGGGGGCTGGGGGGGGCTGGGGGGTGATCTGGGGGTGTCTGGGGGGGCTGGGGGGGGCGATTTATGTGCCTATGTGTCCTGGTGTCAGTGTGCTGTTTTGTGTACTAACCTGCATCTTCTCCTGTACGGCGCTCGGTATATGTGAGCGCCGCAGGAGAGATGACATCACTTCCTCCTGCCTGGCAGGCAGGGGAAGCTCTCTCATTCGCCGGGAGCGATTGAGAGGGGGTGGCCGGAATCGAACGGCCGTCCCCTCATGCCGGATCGCTCCCGAAGGTAAAACGACCACCCACTGTAAAGAAGGGGGGTCCGATCGGACCCCCCAACTATACAAAGGCAATCACGTATATGTACATGATTCTGCCTGTCGGTGCCATTCTGCCGACGTATATTTACAGTGGGCGGTCGTTAAGTGGTTAAACAGATATTACAAAATGCTTCCAGTGGTATATTTAGCAGCTGAAAAGGGATCAAATAAGAATTTGTTGCCTATACTTTATGTAGCGGGGTATTCCCCTTTAATATCCAGAGACTACATTTCCCAAGACATCTTACAGCACCCAGGGTGCATTGCCCCGGAGCAAGGACTGCTGGGGCGGACTTTATAAAGGGGAGGCGGAGTTTATTCTGTCTCTTTGGACACCTCCCGTCTAGCAAGCAAGAATTCTGTTTGAGACTGCTGAAAGCCCAGGCCTGAAGCCTGGGCATTTTCTTCCAAAGAGCCCTCCGCCAGCCTAGCGGAACCTGAGAGACATCTTTTCATTCTTGCTGTACTGTACCAGTAGGACCGAAGACCCGGATGTCGATGGATCCATGTGCCTAGACGCATCGGCGGAGGAGACGGACTGGGACTGGTCCAGTTGGTGAGAGAGCACTTGCTCACAGACAAATACTGTGTTTCTACTACCCTGTTGGATTACAAAGTTTTGTTCATCAAGTGCACCACCGAGTTTTACTAGCGAAGATTCCTTTACAGAACTTCCATTTAGTTCAGTCAGGCCTGACTGCATAGGTATACATTGCTGGGTGTCAGTCTGCCCACGAGGGGAAGTAGCTGAAAAAGGGTATCACTAGAGTTGCATAGCAATACCTGTCTATTCTGTTTGTTTGTTTGAATACTGTTTATTGCAGGGAGCTGCAAATAATCTTATACTCCTGTTTATTACTTGCCCATTAGTCTCAGTAAATATACCTGGGTCAAGTACATTGGTGTCTGTTTCTTTTACTTTATACAGAAGTTTAAACATTTTACCGTGTGTGTTTGCCATAGGACTGTGCCACCCAGAGTTGCCGGTCACGCAGTCCTATCTCCCCTTACTAGCTGTGCCACGGGAGGGTAGAGCCGATTGCCAGGGGTTGACAGCGGTGCACTACAGGGCCCAAGAAATCAATACCAGCAGCCCTCTTAACCTCCCTGGCGGTATGATTCTGTCAGATTTTAGGTGCTGAAAGCAGTACCATTATTCTGCATTGAAATTTGGCGTTTTATATTGCAGGCCTGTAATTCTTAGGAATAACTCACTTAAATCTGTCCAAACAATAGTCTAGTAGACATCCGGGGTATGATAAAGTTCAAAAAACAAAATTATACATTATAATAAAATAAATAACTATAAAATAATTATAACACATAATATAATAATAATAATAAAAGTGTTTTTCAGTATTTGATGACGAATTTCCCCACAAATCGCTATCGCTTAATTCTGCGAGTGATTCTAATTTATTATCGCTGTTTTTTAGCTGGTCTAAAACCACTTTTGACATAAAGGGACACTTTTTGGTTGCTATGGACAATCTCCAGTTTCTAGGCAGAAAGAAAAGTTTTTATTATATAAAAGTGCATGCAGGACACTGGGCAGACCACTAGGGACAAAGGGGATGTGTAATTATTACATACAGTACTGTAATCTGTAATATTACAGTGTACTGTATGTATACTGTGTTTTAACTTTTTTGAATTTGGCGCCGATCTCCGTCCCCGTGCGTCGTAACGTCGCAGGGAACGGAGCTCGGCGGCACTCGGAAGTGTGTGAATCGAGCGAGGAGACAGCTCGCACACAGCGGAGAGGCATCGCAGGATCCAGGGGACAAGGTAAGTAACTCTGCCTGGATCACTGCGATGCAGCCCGAGTCTGGCTCGGGGTTACCGCTTTTGGTGCTGAAATTTAACCCCGAGCCAGACTCGGGAATACCGCTAGGAAGGTTAACTGGGGGTACCGCTATATTTAAAAAGCACTTGCAGGTCTTCCCCCAGCTTGTGACTGGACAGTGAAGGAGAAGAAGCATACTGATGAGCTCATCTTTCTGTAACTTTGCTCTCTCCAACTATATGTACACTATATTGTCAAAAGTATTGGGACAACTGCCTTTACACGCACATGAACTTTAATGGCATTCCAGTCTTAGTTCGTACGGTTCACAATTTAGTTGGCCAATTCTTTTGTAGCTATAACAGCTTTAACTCTTCTAGGAAGGCTGTCCACAAGGGTTAGAAGTGTGTCTATGGGAATGTTTGACTATTTTTCCAGAAGCGCATTTGTGAGGTCACGAACTGATGATGGACGAGAAGGCCTGGCTCAAAGTCTCTAATTCATCCCAAAGGTGTTCTATTGGGTTGAGGTCAGGGCTCTATGCAGGCTAGTTACGTTTCTGCACCCCAAACTCACTCATCCATGTCTTTATGGACCTTGCTTTGTGCACTGGTGCATAGTCATGTTGCAACAGGAAGGGGCCATCCCCAAAGTGTTCCCACAAAGTTGGGAGCATGATATTCTCCAAAATGTCTTGGTATGCTGTAATTAATTGAGAAATTGTTTTCAAAGCTCTAGCCTTTGCTTTCTATATGACAAATAACAAATAAATCACTGGCAGAATAGTGAAGTCAAATTGGATATGTAGCGGTACCCCATTAGGGGCTGCTGGATATTGTGGTCCACCTGTCACCCTGCCCAGCTTGGCATTCACTTCCCAGTCACTCTTGAGACAATAAACAGTACATATTTTGTTTTATATTTTATTGAGGGATTTTGAACTTGGATAGGGTAAGGGAAATTATGAGATGCCCAAAGTCAATAGTAGAATCGATTGAATGATTAGTTGGAACCTCTATTTACACTTCTAGAGCTTCAGTCTCCTCCAGCACAGTCTCTCTCTCTCTCCTGTACAATACTTGGTTCCTGGTACAGCTAGCACATGCCATTTGCAGGCAGGGACCTCATGTCCAGATCATTCTTTGTTACTCAGAAAGGCTCCGTCCTGCACCTGAACCCCACATGCCCAAGGTCACCCCCCAAGACTGGGGAGTGCCTTAAAGGCCCCCGACTACCTGGTGCTCCATCTCCAGCTTCTTCCACCCAACCACTCCTCCCTAGCTGGGCTGACCCTAGGTATATCAAGGAGGCCTGTCCCTGCCAATCCTAGTTGGGGATTGGTCAGGGCTCCCTGAGACACCCCAGACAACTCCACCTCGCTTCCGCTCCTTCCTTCTAGAATCCTCTAGAAGCAGAAGGGAGGTAACCGAAAGATGATGCTAACTGTTAGTCACCAGCCTACTCTGAGCCACTCTCAGCCCACACAAATCAAGAATAAACAGGTCTAGGTTACACCTAGGCCTGATTAAATTTACCTGCACTTACAAAAATCCAACTTCTATCATGTACCTAAGGTAGAGGGTGCTACAGATAAATCTTCCTTGTGGCTGAAATCTATGTAGGTTTAGAAATCATCTTATGTCTAAACTTTAAAGGCCAATTTCTACTAAAATAGATATTTGGTTTAAGGGGGCACCAGTGTGCTGAGTCAACCTGTGACTTCTTTGGGAATCCATTCAAGAAATTTGCTTGCAGAAAGTCAAGTCTCCACCTACATTCATTAGCATAATGAAATTGTCACCTTACCCCAATAGGATATTCTAGAGCAGGGGTCATCAACCCCCGGTCCCCGGCCCACTACCGGGCCGTGGCTCTTCTGCAGCCGGGCCGCGGGTGCGGGCGGCCGTCAAGAGACACGCTGTGCTGAGCTGCCGGCATGAGAGCGCTGGGTGGGCGGAAGAAGCGAGCGGGCAGGCAAGCAGAGATGATATCTCTCTCCGCCCCCTGCATCACAGCTTTTCCGCCCTCAAAGTCAGTGCTCTGTCTCAGTGTCTGAGATGGGGCGGGGAGCAGAGAGATGACATCATCTCACACTGCCCGCCACGCATCACCACTCTCCTGCGGCTCCTCGCTGTAAGAACTTGTTCAGCGGCGCAGATTGCCTGCCCCCCCGGACAGCTAATCAGGCATGGCAGAGAGGTGGAGCCAGAAAGTGACAGCCGAAGGAGACCGGCTGCAGCATGAGAAAGGAGACACCCTGCTATATCCAGAGGGGCGATCCCACAGAGATGTGACGTCATCAGTGACAGGTAAGCTGTGTGTGGGAGTACAGGTGAGGTGTGCTGGAACTTGTAGTTCACCCCCTCAGTTGTCTGCCTGATATACCACAAGGGGCACTCCACTCACTCTGCATCTGGTGACATGCAACGTGGCAAGTGACAATTCACATCTTGTGGCAGGTAATGTGGCAAGTGACAATCCACATCTTGTGGCAGTAAGCGTGGCAGGTGATGTGGCAAGTGACAATCCACATCTTGTGGCAGTAAGCGTGGCAGGTGATGTGGCAAGTGACATTACACATCTTGTGGCAGTAAGCGTGGCAGGTGATGTGGCAAGTGACAATACACATTTTGTGGCAGTAAGCATGGCAGGTGATGTGGCAAGTGACATTACACATCTTGTGGCAGTAAGCGTGGCAGGTGATGTGGCAAGTGACAATACACATCTTGTGGCAGTAAGCGTGGCAGGTGATGTGGCAAGTGACAATACACATTTTGTGGCAGTAAGCGTGGCAGGTGATGTGGCAAGTGACAATACACATTTTGTGGCAGTAAGCGTGGCAGGTGATGTGGCAAGTGACATTACACATCTTGTGGCAGTAAGCGTGGCAGGTGATGTGGCAAGTGACATTACACATCTTGTGGCAGGTGATGTGGCAAGTGACATTCCGCATCTGGTGACAGGCAGCGTGGCAAGTGACTATCCACATCTGGTAGCAGGCGACAGTGGCACGTGACACGCTCGGGGCTCCCACTGATTCTACATTATGATGAGTTGAACTATTTCATTTATTACTACAATGTAATAATAGAAATAATGCACTTCAATCACCCTGACACCATATTAAGCATGGTGCCGTGACGATTGAAGCGCTAACACCAGCCATTGCCCGCGAAAAATCGAGACCCCCCCTCCCGGTCCTTGGCACAATTTTCTTCCACGCAAGCGGTCCCCGGTGCCAAAAAGGTTGGGGACCACTGTTCTAGAGAACCAATCCATCAGGTGGTATGGCACCTTTATTTGGATTTTTCTTTTCCTGAAGTTCTAGGAGCTAAGAGGATTCAGATTGTAACTTGCCGGTGATCACAAAAAACTGTCCTTCTTGTTTTCTTCAACCTTTCTGAGATGAGTTAGTCATTTATGCAATCTCATGTATGAACGTTACCAGTTATTCTGGTACAATTAGTTATGTGCAGTAACAAAGACACCATCACTACTAAAACACCATATATCCAGTTCTGATAATATCCTATGTCCGTCCATTATTTAAATATAAATTATAATAAAAAGTATAGATAAAGGTGAATGTTCACCTTTTGTTTAGCATCCCAAAAATAATATTAATCATCATCATAATAATCATAACAATCGAAAACAAGTTTCAGTTATATCTTTTTTGTGATGTGTTTTGTTATATCAAATGCCCATATGGTCACATAAGAAGCTTTGCACTTGTAGTAGGTGTGGTTTACAAGTCTCTGGACTTCAAATAAAGATGTACTGTATATCCTCGGGGCATTTTTTTATAGAAGATTTCAAAGATTATGATCTTAAAGAGGGAAGCCTGACAATATGGAGGTCATATATGATTAATCTCAATGAATCAGCAAAAGTGTGTGGCATACACATTGAAAGTCACTAAAATGAATGAATTCTTTGGAGCAGTCACATAGACTAATTCTGATATCTAATATCTAATTCTGATAAAAGAAAATCTATAGTATATATCGGGGAAGTGCTTAGCTTGGAGTTTAATTGAAAAAAATACAACCAAATATCAACGTATTTTTTCAGTTCTTAAAGAAAACTGTGCAGTAGTGTAGGAGGAAGCCAGTAAACACTACAAAGAGAATTCTATAGATGTAAAAGAAGTAGAAAGCACAGACAATTATCTCTAAGAACAGGTGAATCATCAATCTGGGCTTTAATAAAATACTGCAAAATAGTACTTGTAAACAGTCACAGATTTACATTGCGTTCGTGAGCATACAAAGGAAAGAGAATTGTATTTACAACAAACTTTTGCAAATCATTGTTAATTGTAGAAATATGTTTATACTTTCACAAGATGCACTGGACCCAATGTAGAGGGAGATTGCAGTATTTTATGTGTATGGTGTGTCATCAATGAGAAGAAAGCACAAATGTTGAGTTATTATTGTAACGTTTACATTAATGCATTATGCAACTATCACGTTTTAGTTCCTTGCAGTACCATAATTTAATAATGTACCTTCTTCATATAGTCTATCCCTTTACTGGCTTTGTATACATCATGCAATAAAATCAGTTATTTTGCTGAACCATTGCTCAGATAAAACCAAAAACAGGATAAGCCACCTAGAGATTGTATTTTGTTCAATTAGACATTAAAGTGGTTGTTAAGCTACTCTAACCTGTATACACCATCAGCACTGCCTCCTATTGTAGTGTCCCCCTCTGTGTGTGTTTTATAAAAAAAAATGCTGCAAATACCTAATTTCACTGCCAAGATTGTGATCACATGACCAGCCAGCTTTCTCCTTTTCTCCTCTGAGAGATGCAGCGGGGCTGAGATTCCTCTGCTGATGTCAGTCTGGAGGGGAGGAGGAGAGAGCTGGCTGGTCATGTGATCGCATTCTCGGGTCTTAAATTAGGTATTTACAGCATTTATATTTATAAATCATTCACAGAGGGGGACACTGCATCAGGAGGCAGTGTTGATGGTGTATATGATGAGAGCAGCAGGAGGGGGGAGGGGGGCTCACACACAGACAGAGAGGGGGGGAGGAGGGCACAGGAGCAGAGAGGAGAGCAGATAGCAGGCTGCTGATGACAGAGGCATGTAAACTGACCACGGTGTCTTGTCCCAGCAGCTATGATGCACCGTGGTCAGTTTACAAAGGGGTGAGGAGAAACTGGCAGAATCAGCCACATTTTTAGGTGTTACAGGGGGCCAAATGACAGAGGACAAGCACTGTGTCATATAGCATGCTTTAACCACTTCCCGCCCAGTCAATAGGAGATTGACGTCCGGGAAGTGGTTCTGTTATCCACACTGGACGTCTGGGCGCGCATCGCGGCGATCGGTGGAGCGGTGTGTCAGTCTGACACACCGCTGCACTGATCTCGGTAAAGAGCCTCCGGCGGAGGCTTTTTACCACGTGATCAGCCGTGTCCAATCACGGCTGATCACGATGTAAACAGGAAGAGCCGTTGATCGGCTCTTCCTCACTCGCGTCTGACAGACGCGAGTAGAGGAGAGCCGATCAGCGGCTCTCCTGACAGGGGGGGTTTGCGCTAATTGTTTATCAGCTCAGCCCCCCCTCGGATACCCACACTGGACCACCAGGGAAGCCCCCCAGGACCACCAGGGAAGCCCCAAGCATGTGGATGGCCAGGTAAGTCCCCCATGGCCATCCACATGCACAAATACATAAAAAACATATGCCAATCAGTGCCCACAAATGGGCACTGACTGGCACCATCATGGCACAGCCAAAATGTGGGATTCCTAGCAATGCCAGCCACCAGTGTCATCAGTGCCACCTACCAGTGTCCATCAGTGCCACCTATCAGTGCCCATCTGTGCCCATCTGTGCCCATAAGTGCCCACCTATCAGTGCCCGTCTGTGCCACCTATCAGTGCCACCCATAAGTATCCATCAGTGCTGCCTATAAGTGCCCATCAGTGCCGCCTATGAGTGCCCATCAGTGCCGCCTATGAGTGCCCATCAGTGCCACATATCAGTGCCCATCAGTGCCGCCTATCAGTGCCCATCAGTGCCGCCTATCAGTGCCCATCATCGGTGCCACCTCATCAGTGCCACCTCATTGGTGCCACCTCATCGGTGCCCATCAGTGCCGCCTTATCAGTGCCCGTCATTGAAGTAGAAAAGGTACTTATTTACAAAAAAAATTAACAGAAACAAAGAAAAACTTAGTTTTTTTCAAAATTTTCGCTCTTTTTTATTTGTTGTGCAAAAAATAAAAATCGCAGAGGTGATCAAATACCACCGAAAGAGAGCTCTATTTGTGGGAACAAAATGATAAAAAAATTGTTTGGTTACAGTGTTGCATGACCGCGCAATTGTCATTCAAATTGCGACAGCGCTGAAAGCTCAAAATTGGCTTGGGCAGGAAGGTGTATAAGTGCATGGTATTGAAGTGGTTAAAGAAGCAGGATCCATTTTTTTTTGGGGGGGGGGTTAACAAACACTTTAAGACTGAATTCAAAAGAAGGGGTGTGGCAGGCAGTTGTGACCCAGGGCAAGTGACTCCTCAACACCAAGGGCAAAGTGTCCAAATGTTTTGTGTCTTACTGTGATAGCAGAATAAGTTAACAACTAGGGGAGTGACTGCACTGAGGATGGGGTGTCCTTCTTCATGTAGGAATTCAACCAAGGTGTAGACTGGAATACGAGGAAAGCAGTTTTCTATTAAGTAGGTACATGTACGTATCGAGCAAATAAAGCCATCCATATATATGTAAAAGAAAAAAAAACATGCATAGAAACAAATCGTTTAAAATCTTAACATACATAAATAAGACTGTTGACAGATTATTTGGTTCAAACAATAATATTCCAAAAGATTATATGTACAGTTAACATATGTTATGCATATTATTTATCTGCATAATTCTCCCTTATTTGGACATCCAAAAGACCTGAGGCTGGTGCTGGGTGCCACTATTTTGGATGTGACGTCAGCAGCCAGAGCAGACTCAAAGTGTCTAAAGTGATACAATGGTATTCTCCTTCCATCCTCCCTGGCAACATAAAAAGTAATGTATGGAGGTGAAGGTAGCGGCAGGGATGCTGGGCTAGTACAAACAGTAATTAGATGCTCCAAGATAAGGAGAGGGCTATAACGTGCAAGAAGGGTGGAGGGTGGTTGGTGGAGCTAGGGAAGTAACTCTTCATGGGGTGGTCAAATTTGCTAGCAAGTGAATAAAAATAATTTATGATCTAACAATCGAAAAATAAAACAAAAACCTTTAGCTTTCCTCAGTGTTTATTTCATTTAAAAGATCAACTCTGAAGCTTCACTAAGCACAATACGGAAATCATGTTTATGTGCTGGCATTGCTGGGGATACAGTGTAGCATCCAGAAAATGCGCATGAACAGCAGTGGGGGTCAGCTCCATAAAATAAATCAGAGGCACCTACTATCACTGCATGAGTTTACTTGACAAAAAGAGTAAAAGGAAGGTTTTTTTATTATTTTGTGCTATATAATCATTTGGTGGAGGGGGGATTATGGTGTGGGGTTGTTTTTCAGGGGTTGGGCTTGGCCCCTTAGTTCCAGTAAAGGAAACTCTAAGGCGTCAGCATACAAAGACATTTTGGACAATTTCATGCTCCAAACTTTGTGGGAACAGTTTAGGGATAGCCCCTTCCTGTTCCAACATGACTGCGCACCAGTGCACAAAGCAAGGTCCATAAAGACATGGATGAACGAATTTGGGGTGGAGGAACTTAACTTACCTGCACAGAGTCCTGACCTAAACCCGATAGAACACCTTTGGGATGAATTAGAGCAGAGACTGCAAACCAGGCCTTCTCGTTCAACATCAGTACCTGACCTCACAATTGCACTTCTGGAAGAATGGTCAAACATTCCCATAGACACACTCCTAAACCTTTTGGACAGCCTTCCTAGAAGAGTTCAGTTCAACAACAGTTTTTCCATAACATTATTTGTACAGTGATACCTCGGTTCACAAACTTAATTTGTGAAACAACTCTGGTCGCGAACCGAATTGGTTGTGAACCGAGGCAAATTTTCCCATAGGGTTCAATGTAAATCAGGTTAATCCATTCGGAACTTTTTTTTTTGTTTGTGTAGCGGGTGTCTCACAATATAACCCGCAAATCTCGCCAAGTTGGCCAGAGCAATGTACACAGGCTTTCCAGCTTCAGTTAGGGAGAAGTTGCCTGTCATGTCTGTTTTTTTTTTCACCCCTCCTCTTTCCTCTTTTCACAGACTTGAGGGAGTGTAAAATGAGCTGACACACACACACAGCTCTGGATTTAGTGACTTCTATTGTGTTCCTATGGCTGGAGAGGAAAACCAATTAACAGCAGAGTTTCAACAGCCAATGGAGGAGATTGTACAGAACTGAGGAGAGCAGCAATGGATTCTGGGAGATGAACTTCTCACACCAAACGGCCCCATAGACTGGTACACAGGGAGAACTACAAACCCGCACTGCAACTGTGCTACCAGAATGCAGTATGCCACCGCAAGTCCTTTTTGGGTATCTGATATAAGGACAAGCAAGGCCTCAGCACGCTCTCTCTGGACGCCATCTTTCAACAGGCAAGAGGCCTGCTGTGAGCGTGCCTAGGCCAGAGAAGCCTGGGCCTAAAGTTGGAGAGCGGATCTCCGATGAGGGGATCCTTGTGGACCTCAGCGCTGACTGTGCCAGAGAGGGGACCGCCCTATGCTCCACAGCATCTGAGACCATCCGTCCATCTGCACCTTGTGAGGGCCGCACGGCGAACCAGCGACATCTTGCCTAACGGGGATCCATCAGTGAGCCGAGGTTTCCAGCCAGGTGAGAGGGCACTTGTCTACCAGCATAACTGACTGAGTTGCAGGAGAGTGGTCTATATAATCCCACTTGTAGTTGCTGACACTTGCAGTGCCACAGATAGGAATCCCTTGCAACCGCGTGCAGTACAGCGGCCTGGGAGAACTAGCGGTTCCTTTGCTTCTATTCTACCTTCACTGAGTGATTACTTTTTGCCTTTTTACATACTGATTGGAATACAATTAAGTGCACCAACTGAGCTAGCAGAAGACAAGCTGAACTTAAAGGAACAGTCATCACCTTATCCTTTTTCAACGTTTACTGTAAAGGGATACGCACCAGTTTGAACTGCCCGCTAGAGGGAGCCACATAGCCATATGAAATCTAATGCCCTGTACACACGATCGGATTTCCGATGGAATAAAATCCGATGGAATTTTCCGTCGGAATTCTGATGAAGCTGACTTTCATCAGTCTTGCCTACACACCATCAGACAAAATTCCGACCGTCCAAAACGCGGTGACGTAAAACACTCAGATGAGCCGAGAAAAATGAAGTTCAATGCTTCTGAGCATGCGTGGGTTTTTTCTCCATTGGAGTTCCACACAGATAATCAGAATTTCCTATCGGTTTTTTTTTCCATCGGAAAAATTTTAAACATGTTCTATTTTTTAACACCGATGGAAAAAAGTCTGATGGGGCCCACACACGATCGTTGTTTCCGATGAAAAAAGTCCATCTGACTTTTTTAATCGGAAAAACCGACCGTGTGTACAGGTTCGAGCCAAATTACTGGGGTTGACAGGCAGAGTGCAGACCCAAAATTAAACCAGCAGCTCCTACGGGGGTAGTGCTACATTTATATATAATATTATGAAATGTATGTACAGTACAAAAAAAAGTATTTTAAGCATATATTACATAGGTCTTTTACATTAAGCTGCCTCTTTCATGTGTACATCTAAAAAGAAAAAAAAACGATAGCTCCTCTTTAATCCTTGCTTGAAACAATCCCAAACCCCAATTTAAATGACTAATCTAGGGGCCAGAAAACAGCATCCAGGAAAAGATCATCTGAAGGCATGATAAAGTTGTAGAATTCATATGAACTATTTTTCCATGATACCTTCATGGTAGTCAGGGGGCAGAAACCCCTATCTGAGTGGACTGGGTCTCCTAAGACTCTCATCTTGCACTGCTCTTCTCAACATGAACGTGTCAGAGCAAGGAAGATGGCCACGGCTCGTGTTCGTGAACCGAATTGAAGTTTGCTGTACCGAAGCTAATTTTTGTGAACTCTTCTGTTTTTGCGAACTGAGTTGTTGGTGAACAGAAGCGTTTGTGAACCAAGATATCACTGTATATTTAATTATTATTACGCATTGAATGCATGTCATTTACCTGTAAAATCCTCCCTTGTGTAGATATTCCACTATTTGGATGTGATGTCAACAGTCCCAGCAGAATCAGAACTGTAACTCACTTGACACTCTATAGAATTCCCCTTAGCTACCCACCAATAGCTACATAAAATGTATAGGGAAGTGAGGTGAGGAATAGAGGAGGTGGGCCAGCACACACAGTAATTGGACACTCCCAGGGCTATGACATGGCAGGAGGGAGGAGGATTTGTGGCTGTACTTAGAAATTGACTCTTCTTGGAATGGTTAAATTCTGTTGCAAGTTCAAAAGTACATTTCACGTAAATGAAAAATGTTTGTTTACAGAAAAAATGCTGCAAGTAAGCACTTAAAATATTCAGCTTTCTCTGCTTTTGTTAGCAGTTTGTTAAGGGGGCCTCATGATTGACTATTCTGTTAAATGCTCCAGTAGCCCAACTGCCAGGCATGCATGACAGTAAACACAATAGAGTAGTTATTTGTTTATATTAAAATCCACACTTTGACTGTAACCATGCTGTGCAACAGGATGGAAAGATCACCCTATAAAATAAATCCTTCTTTAGGGTATATCTGTTTTTGCATTGTGATATCTGAATTAACCAGAAGGTGAAGCTACCACTCAGTCAGGGCAAATGTTTAACCACTTCCGATATACGTCGGCAGAATGGCACGGTCAGGAAAACGGGCGTACCTATACGTCCCTTTGAATTTGCCACCTAGCGTGCTCGCACAGGAGTGTGCCCGCGGGTCCCGTGAACTCGATGTTCGCCAGCGGGCCGCGATTGCGGTGAGGAGAGGCAGAACGGGGAGATGTAAACAAGGCATTTCCCTGTTCTGCCTAGTGACATGACAGGGATCTACTGTCGCCTGTCATCGGGAACAGCGAACGCTGTCATGTCAGTGGTAGCCACAGTTAAAATCACTCCCTAGGACACACTTAACCCCTTCCTCGCCCCCTAGTGTTTAACCCCTTACCTGCCAGTGTCATTTACACAGTAATCAGTGCATTTTTATAGCACTGATCGCTGTATAAATGACAATTTTGCAAAATAGTGTCAAAAGTGTCCGATGTGTCCGCCATAATGTCGCAGTCACGATAAAAATCGCAGATCACCGCCATTACTAGTAAAAAAAAAAATATTAATAAAAATGCTATAATTCTATCCCCTTATTTATAGATGCTATAACTTTTGTGCAAACCAATCAATATACGCTTATTGCATATTTTTTACCAGAAATATGTAGAAGAATACATATTGGCCAAACCTGAGGAAAAAAATAGTTTTTTATATATTTTTGGGGATATTTATTATAGCAAAAAGTCAAAAATATTGATTTTTTTTCCAAAATGTCCGCTCTTTTTTAGTTAATAGCGCAAAAAATAAAAACCACAGAGGTGATCAAATACCACCAAAAGAAAGCTCTGTTTGTGGGAAAAAAAGGACGTAAATTTTGTTTGGGTGCAACGTCGCATGACTGCACAATTGTCAGTTAAAGCGACGCAGTGCCGTATCGCAAAAAATGCTCTGGTAAAGAAGAGGGTAAATTCTTCTGGGGCCGAAGTGGTTAAAAGCATACGCTAAGGTACGTCTGAATGTTACAAAACAGAGATGTAAGAAGCAGACAATATACTTTGCCACTGGGGAAAGGACATCACAGGAGGTGGACAAAGCAGCCCATAATCCATTAGAATCTCCATCAATCTATAAATCATTGGATTTAACTTACTCACCAACCAGAGAACACTTAATGAGGGGTGGGGTGCTCACATTCCCAGACGAAGTGTGGATTTTCTTGATGTACTTGTAAGAGCCTCAAAGGACCCCTTCACTAGCTTACTACATGCTGATCATATTCATAATATATGCTTGACAAAGCGAATCCCAAAGGATTGGCTGGTATCAGTATTGCTCTATTTTTGTTATATGTGTTATAATATCAGCCATAGTAAGTAGCAAGAAAAATAAATAAAGAAGTAATAGCTTTTTATTTATTCGAGAATGCAAAACTCTCTTGATCCCATGCCTGATGAATAAGACAAAGGGGAAAACGTACTAAATGTGGTGCACACAAAATCTGGTGCAGCTGTGTATAGTAACCCGCTTCCAGGTTTTATTGTCAAAGCTTACTAGAACAAGCTAAAGTTAGACATTAATTGTTTACTATGCACAGCTGCACCAGATTCTGTGTGTGCCAGTTTTAGTAAATCTACCCCAAACTGTTCTTGAGAGCTTATAAAATCATACAGTATATCCAGCCAAAAAAGGTATTACTAAGCAGCGTTAAAATATATTTTTACATTTTACATTTTTTAATATTATTTTTTCTTCACCACCATTATTTGGTAAACATTTTGTTAACGTTGAAGTTAATGAATTCATATTTTATATTACTATAAAAATTTGAGATCGTGTCTCCCTTTCTGGCATACCCAACAAAGCTACTTCACCTGTGCTGAGATTAGATCAAAGTAATTGAAGTTATCAGCATAACCCTTGTTTATTTCATGCTTTAACTGTCTTTTTTGTAGTTACACATCAGAGCTAGTCTGCCAAAAAGCTGATGGTCCTGGCTTTACTGTGTTGAGTCATAAATGAAATTACTGTCCAGGGAAAATGAATGGTGGATCTCATGCCCCGTACACACGAGCGGTTTTCCCGTCAGAAAAAAAAAACAATGGTTTTCCTGATGGAATTCCGCTCAAGCTTGTCTTGCGTACACACGGTCACACCAAATTCCGACCGTCAAGAACGCAGGTGAAGTACAACACTACGACGAGTCGAGAAAAATTAAGTTCAATGCTTCCGAGCATGCGTCGACTTGCTTCCTAGCATGCGTGTTTTTTTTTGCGGTTTGAAATTGCATACAGACGAACGGTCTTTCCGCTAGGAATGTTTCCCGTCAGGAAAAAAGAGAACCTGCTCTCTTTCTTTTTCCGGCAGTTTTTCTGTTGGAAAAAGTCCGATGGAGCATACACACGGTCGAGATTCCCGACCAAATACTCTCATCTGACTTTTTCCGATGGAAAAAACGCTAGTGTGTACGGGCCATCAAGGTATATCCAAACCACATTTTTGGAAGATATTCCCTATATGCATTGTTTTTTGGGAGCCAAAACACTCAAATTTTGGATTCCCCTCATTTTCTTGTCTGAAGACAATTGTGCAAAGTGGGGACACAAGCATCACTAAAAAACCCCAAAGCACATTAATACAAATTTTAAAAAGTCCAAATCACTTTATTGTTTAATAGCATTATCACATAAAACAGCCAGCTTGTTTCAGAGGCCAAAGCACTCCCCTTCATCAGGGCATAGACATGCTGTCAAAGCTTAAATGGGCTCAGTAACACACTTTACCAAACTGATATGTATGAGATCCAGCTAGATTATTTCAGGGAGATCATTTCTGCTATTAACATTTGGTTTGGCCCCTGAAATGTGTTGCACCATTAAAGTAATTTGGATTCTTTTACTGTTTGGTTTAGTGTGGGCTGGCTCTTTTAAATACTTCCTTAGGTAATTATTGGATCAACATAAAAAAAAAACATGAATATACCGAAAATCCTTGCACAGCAAAGAACCGGTCTAAGCTCTGCAAACTAAGAGCGGCTGAACACCAATAGTGATTCACACCTAAACAGCATTGTATAAACCAATCACTCATCAAATCTGCATATATTGTTCTATACACAGATAAATCCTACATTCTCAAAACCCCCCTGGGGGAAATGTCCCTTAGCATAGAGACATCACACCCGTGGCTTCGCCTTACGTGTTACGTCCATTGGACTTCATCAGAGGGTGCAGCTTGAGGCCGGATTATCATGCTACTGTATATACCACTCCTATCAGACCTTTAACTTGGAAACCCTACTTAACAATCTCCCTCCCAGGACCAGACAGAATTTACTAAACAACCCACCCACTGCTCACGTTGATATCACTATATGTGGATATGTTTTCATTATGCACAATGTGTGATTGATTATGCATTGGGGCTTTTACCACTTGTGGTTTATTACTATTGGTGTTTGAATAGTGGTTATCCCCAAATGTCTATGTCATTTATTATTATTATCTATACTGTTTATGATAGAAGTGATACGTTTTTGTATTTTTATATTTTTTTGTTTTGTTTTGTTTTTTTGGAGCACTGCATTTTTTTATATTGAGGAAAAAAAAGTGCTAAGTATGACATCTTTCTGGGCATATTAGTATTCCTTATTATGCCCCTTATTTTGATTTGTGTTTGTGATAACCCTTTTTTATTTCTCTTTATGTTATCAGGGTTTGAGTTATATGAATTAATCTATTTTAAACTTTGTGTTGTAGACAAGACCAATGAAGAAGAACCAAAGAAAAAAGAACCAGAGAAGAACCGATGCAGAAGTCATTTTTACTTTTACTTACTAACGTTAGTCTGCCATTGCTTAAGATTCAGCAGTGAAAAATCAGCAGGTATAAGGCTTGTATTTAAATCTCCACCTCCTTTGCAGAAAGCAGTTTTAGCCCTGGTTCACACTGGTGCGTTTTGACATGCGATTTGGCTTGTCAAATCGCATGTCAAAACGGCGATATTTGCCGCAAATTGCCGGCAATGGCACCGTCCTAATCGGTGCGACACCACACTGCACCGATTTCAAAAAGTAGTTTCTGTACTACTTTTTGCGATTTTGGCCGTGATTTACATTGACATCTGTGCAGAAACCCGCACAGATGTCTTTGTAATCGCGGCTGAAATCGGGACGAGAGTGAAATCGTGCGAGTTCAGCTGAACTCGCACGGCTTCACTCCCGCAGCCCAGTGTGAACCTGGGCTTAGGGCTTGTTCATGCTGTAATCTGCATTTTTCCACATTGGATAAATGCAGGTCACCAGTAGGGTACATACATTTCCATGTGCCCTGTTCATAATACAACCCTGGCATGATGTGTGGTGCAGTGTGGAAAAATGTGGCATGTCTGCATTTTTCCACATTGCACTGGATGTCACTGCATGTCACCACGCAGCAGTGCAATGCACCACGCTGCTGTGCAGTGACATGAATGATGTTGAAAAAAAGGGAAAAAACAGAAACAGTGCAATGCACTACAATATGCATCACACTGCTCCTTACTAGAGCCAGCATTGCACTAGCCTGCGTGGTAAAACCCTGCATTTTACTGTATAGACTAGTGTAAATGTAGCCTTAGGCTCAAAGCTCTTGTGACTGTTGTGCACCTGAAAACAACACTTAAAATATAAAATATAACTGAACCCAGAGAAAATTGCATTAAAAACATGAATCTAGACACTAACCGACCTGGCATAGATCTAATAGGGTTGGTTTACTAAAGACAAAAAAGATGTTCACTTTGCAAGGGAATTTTCACTTTGCGGAAGAATTTTCGTTTAGCTTAGTGAATGAGTTGAAGCTCTGCTGACGTTCATCATCCAATCATGTGCAAGCAAATATACATTTACATTACATTTTTTTAATTTATTATTTATTGGACTCTGCCAGTTTTCTTGGCTAAGCCTATCACTACTAAGTTACTCTAGCTTGTCTCATAATGAACATTGATACAAGCCACCCATGAAAAATACCAATTGACTCCACTAGATGGCATTAATTCTCTATGTCAGCATTGCAATACCTGTGGGTATCAACATCATAGTAATCAGCTTATACTACACATCATCTTGATTTGATTTAAATGAGATCCAGTCATGTACAATGCTTTATTTTCAAAATCATTTTGCTTTAATTTATCATTACCATATAAGTGAATAGCCAATACTATTTCTGGTATTTAAACACAACACAATTACATCACACATGAAAGAACACTGGCATTTTAATTTACAAGTTGCCCGTATTTTTTTGGTATGTAGGAAGAGTTTCTTCTCTAGTGTCTTACATAAAAGGTCTTCTCAACACGCAGGTTTATGAATTAGTGCTTGGGTAGGGCCGCTAACATACTGTACATACATCTGAAGTTTGCAGATTCCTAAGCGCACCTCTCAACTCCCCCTATTTTTCATCAAATATTCTCTTTGTCTGTTGGCAGTCTGGTGATGCTCCTCATTAAGAGACAGAATATGAAAGCAGATAAAATAATTCTGTCTTTCAAACTGCTAGTTGATCATCCTTTTCTTTATGTTCTTATTATTCCAGAACAGTCAAGTGTTTGACTTCCAAATTTGTTATTACATTCCTCAGAAGCTTATCCTTCCATCCTAATTTCCGCCTGCTATTCTATATTTCTCTGCCACCCTTAAATTTGTTTATAAATATATTTATACGGCTAGCCATGCTTTTGTGGCTGAGGGCACTTTCCCAGTATGAGACAATATCACATTCCACCCTATTTATTGGGTTCTGCCCCTGACAAAACATCAATAAAAATGACTATTTAATTCCTAGTCAAGTGAGCACATATAAAACAATAGCAAAAAGGGGTAAAATTAAACCTGTATGCTCAGCAGTGCATGAATAATAAATCACTGGTTGCTTTGGTTATGTTTTAAAAGACTGCTTTCAAGCCTCTTACAGAAAATTTGCATATGCTTAGAAGAGATATTACATATTGACCAAGTCGTCTGAGTCATTTGTTTCTCACAGTAGAGAGACTGTAGCATTTATTTGCTTAGCACAGACAGTAAATAACTGGTTCATTTGTTATGACATTTTTTTTTTATATATATAAAATTCTGGTTACATAAAGCTACCAATCTTTATTATTAATTTATCTATCTATCTATGTATCTATCTATATATCTATATATATATATATATATATATATATATATATATATATACACATATCTATGGATACATATATAAAAAGATATATTTATAATACATCTATAGTATATATATATATATATATATATATATATATAATAGATATATAATTAAGTTTTATATATATATATATATATATATATATATATATATATATATATATATATATTTATAATCTATCTATAATACATATTATAGATAGATATATAGATAGAATAATAGATTTTTCTTTCACAAAAAGAG
Organism: Rana muscosa; assembly: GCA_029206835.1. Taxonomy (NCBI): domain Eukaryota; kingdom Metazoa; phylum Chordata; class Amphibia; order Anura; family Ranidae; genus Rana; species Rana muscosa. The sequence goes on along the minus strand of CM055116.1, from coordinate 1,071,790,982 downwards.
CATATTTATTTATGTGACGATAGAACACATTTTTTATGTTATTTTGCTACCTTAATGTATATGTGAATGTGTGCTTATATCTGTCTGTCTATCTATCTATCGATCTATCTATCTATCTATCTATCTATCTACCTATCTATCTATCTATCTATCTATCTATCTATCTATCTATCTATCTATCTATCTATCTATCTATCTATCTATCTATCTATCTATCTATCTATCTATCTATCTATCTATCTATCTCTCTATTGAGATAGAGAGATAGATAGATAGAGAGAAAGATAGATAGAGAGATAGAGAGAGAGATAGAGAGATAGATAGATGGATAGATAGATAGATAGATAGATAGATAGATAGATAGATAGATAGATAGATAGATAGATAGATAGATAGATAGATAGATAGGTAGATAGATAGATACAGTATTTATACATATATGTGACATTCTGGCTGGTAGTTTTGAAAATGGTAATTTGCTTAGTCAGGCAATATATTATAGACACTTAGAGTTTGTACATGAGAAATATTGTAGATGTGCAAAAAACTGTGAAATAGAAAAATATCTATCTAGCTATCTATCTAATATATATACAAGTCTAAGTCTAAGTCTAATATATATATATATATATATATATATATATATATATATATACATATTAATAAATGTAAATAATGGGTAGGTGGTTGTTTAGTTAATTACACAAGTACCCAACTGATATTCTCTCTCTTTATATTGCAATCCTGCCAGCCTTAAGGTGCGGAATATAAAATTGTTGATAATGAAGAGATTAAAATCGCAGTTCTTCCCATTTGCATTCTTAGTCATGTGTTGTATCCCTCTGCAATCACTCTTTTAGAATAATGAGAGCGAGTGCTTGAATAGCTACAGTAGCCCATTGGCAAAATGATAATTTAAAGAGACCAGGGCCAAAAAAGGTGGATGTTTTTTTAAGCGTCTAAATGAATGCTTGTCTTTTCGAAACAGTACAAGCTTTCTTGACATAAAAAGGAATAAAGCAAGAGGGGGAAATATTAGATGCTGAATTTAGCTCATGCAAATGTAATGAAGTCTAAATTGGATGTCACATCAAGCTGAGGTTAACTGTTTAAATGTTTCCTGCATATTAAGCTTCATTTTCCTATTGAATTGTGCTGACAAATATATAACCATAATGAATGCAAGGAACATGACATCATGAAACAAGACAGAAAACAATTTCTTTTGCTGCACCTCTACTTTCCTTGTGTCTACTGGAATTAATTTAAAAAAATACATATATTAACAATGCATTATGATTGCTTTAGTTCGTTTTTTTTTTCTTTCTTAGTATCATATTACATCACTCTTCCTAATTTATTCATGTTCCTGTTAGATCCTTCAGGTTAACTACAGACATCATTTGCCTGAGAAGGAAGTTTTAATTGTCTTACAACTTCTTCTGTGCAGTACAATAGGAAACACAAGTACCCATTGATTATATTATTGGCTGGAATAAGGGACTGTTATCCCAGCATTTTCTTTCAGTTTTTTTTCCATTGCATTCTCTTTGAAAGAGACCAAATGGGTCCCAGCAGGTGAAAGCAAAGAAATCTGAAAGGTTTTCTTTGGGAAATGACAATAACACAGTTGCCTCCCCCAATACATTTTGGAAGATTATAAAACCTTATTAAATCCTGCCCTGCTAGATATTGATTGAGAAGGGGCTAAACTAAAATCAACAATAGCAGCATGGCTTGAGTAAAGAATACTTCTATTCACACAAACCAAACACAGCTAAGATCTGAAGAATTTCTTTAACACTTAGACTTGTAAACTTTTGTTGGAGAAAAGTGTCTGCATCGTACCCAGAAGGCAGGACAATTTGAGCGAACAATTTCTCTACTGGTAATTCCACACATAGAAACTACTGCATGTTCTGTGTCATTATTATAAACGACACCGCAGGAAACTGCCAATTATTTTTTGCCACAATTATTACGTTCGTATGCTTGGCAATTTTGTGCAAAATAAGGAATTTTATGATAATTAATTTTTAATTGTTTGTAAGGAAGGGTTATGATTTCAAATAGAATTAAGTTTTATTAGGTTATTTCGTTTTTTTGCCTCCAGTAGTATTTGTAAGCTGTATTTTATGTTGATTAACTAACGTATACTGAAACAAAGAGGGGATGAAAAAAAAAAATTATCTACTTTCCCCAGAATTAAAAAAAAAGTATAGAAATATGTAGTGAGTGAGTGAATATAAAAACATTGTTCGGATACAGAATTTCATGACAATGATTTCTACATAAATACAGCAGAGCACGCATACTGTAATTGTGGGTGGAGCTGAAGGATAAATTAAAATGGAACTCTTTATCTTTTATAGTGTAGATTTTTTTTTTTCAGTATTACCCAGACACTCAGGGACAGCCCTGACAGGTTCAAGGGGCCTGTCTGCTGATTACTTCAGATTCAGAATCATATTTAAATTTTTTAACAAATCCTAAAAAAAATCCTTATTTAAAAAAAAAAAAATAGAAGAGATTTGCCATTATTGAAAAATATAATGGAACTGCTTGAATGACTTGAAGACTCATTTGAAGGGGACTGGCAAAACTACCAAACTGTTTTGAGGGCACTTGAGATAAGCCAACATGCACAAGGGGTGTCTAGTAAATTAATGGTATAAAGAGATATTGAATACAATTAGAAAGAAATCAACTGTAGTACACATTAACATAAAAAAAAAAAAACTTTAATTAATGGTAAACCAATTAAAATAGCCTATTAATTTACCTATAAGTGACAGCAATAATATGTGCATGTTATAAACAAGTTTCTTGTATAGAAAATCCAGCAGTTTGAGACTCATAGGACAGTTAACTCCATCTCTTTGCACTTATATGCAAGGACAGATTGCGTGAATGTTTTAATCACAAAAGCAATGAGGAAGGATTTATGTAGATGGTGGACTGCAACAAGGAGCTTGTTAACTAATGTCCAGAAATATCAATATAGAGTCAGTGCAATTTGTAAGCTGAGTAACAGTCAGAAATGAACAAATAACCTTGACCAACAGTGGTCAAACTGATAGATTTCAGGTCCCTAAATGTGTCTTCCTATGGTGATAAGAGTGACAAACATAGTAATAAAAGAACACAATGATCAGTAGAAATGTATTCTTTCTAGCCTTGCAGGATTGCTTAACAAAACATATAAAAACTGTGAATTTAAAATAAATGTAAACACAGTGAAACCCATTATACCCAGCACATTTTCCTTCAAGCCGATCCTAGTTTAAGCACAACAAAATAGGCAAGGAGGGAGCAGGGGTAGACTATGAGGGCCACATGCAATAGACAAGGAAGCACATTTCCTGCACAACCGGAGATCATTCTTGGTGTGACCATCCATGAACCAGAAAATAGAGAGGAAATAGCTGCATGGCCATCTTTGGTGAAGGCAAGGCACCAGCATTTCCAAAAATAGCCAACAGCTTTGCCAGCACGTCCAAAAATATCCAACAGCTTGGCAAGGAAGCAACAACCCACATAACCTTGATGGAATTAGCAATACTGGGAAAAATAAGGCAAAAAATCCCCCCACAACCAATGATTAATCAGGTGTGGGGCTGGGCATCTGCCCAGGTCCCCCAAAGCCACCTGACACACAGTGCATGCATCCACCTTTACAAAGTGTACTCCAAAAGGAGTATCCTGATTACAGTATGTAACATGATAAAAACTTTTAAAGTTGTCCAAAAAACAGCAAAACATGCATTATTTTAAATCCCCACATTAATACCAAAAAGGAACATTTACATCAAATGCACTGTTTTCTTAGAAATAAAGCCACCCAAGAACAGTTTGAAGCTATGAACCTCATTTAAGCCAGGATATTGGGTGGCCCTCTATTCATGAATTCATGAATCTTTCTGGATTCCTGTTGTAGGATGGCTCTATTCCAGTCTCTGCCTCTGGCATCCTGAAAAACGTGTTCCAATACCCAGAAGCGTAGCTTGGGCATGTGGTAGTTATGCACTTAATGCCCAATGGGGGAGCAAATATTACCCCCCATAGTAGCAGTTATGTGCTTGTTAATCCCTCTCCATAATTCCCTAGTTGTTTTGCCAATGTAAAATGATCAACAGGGGCAAATCATAATATAAATGACCCCCTTTGACTATTGGCAAAAAAAATTGAAACGAAGGTCTGACCATTTAGAAGGATCTGATTATTATTAGTACAGATGAACTGAAAGGGGTTACACGTACCCCATGGGAAAGTACCCTTTGGTGGTCTCGACTTAGAGGGACCTGAAGATCTGAATGTAGTAGAAAAAAGTTTATCCTTCAATTGAAATGCTCGTCGGTAAATTATTAATGGTTTAGAGGTGATGACTCTAGATATCTTGGGATCAGATACTAAAAGATGCCAATACCTCTTAATATATTTTTTTTATAGTTCAAATGCTGATTATTGTAGGTAGTAATAATTCTCGAAGAGTTGTTTCTTAGGCAGATTTCTCAAATTTTTAAACTGTAAATCTGTATGAGAATGCTGGTTACAAATTACAGATTTGTAGAATGCTGAATGCTGGTTACAGATGCGTTGTTAAAGGACTTTCGCAGGCATTATTTAGAATAGCCTCATTCTAATAAGCAAATTTAGATCATTTGCTGCTATTTTGAATTTATCTTGCCATTACAGTTTTGAAAAAGTCGCAAATACCGTGAATGGAATTTATGAGGGGCTTTGGATAGAAGCTATTGGCTAATTAACACTATATTACCCGTCATTGGTTTGCTAAAGAGGTTGTCTGATTTTGAATGCAAGCTGAATTCGTCACAAAGAATGCTGCATTTACCCATATACGCAAGCTTCTAAATGAGCACTCTAAAGTGGTTGTGAACCCCAGTCATGGAATTTGAGCAAAGGACATATATCTGCAGTGTTTACTTATCTCTCTCCAAAGCTCTAATTGTAGTTTCTCTATGATGCTTTGTTTCTCTGTTATCAGCTTGAGTCACTTCTGAGAAGTTTTCCTGACACATGAGATAAGTTTGTGTCGGGAGGGAGGGGAAGGGAGTGCTCAGAACAGAGCTTGTCTATTCGCAACACAGTTCTTCTGTAGTGTGGAAGGGGGTGTGTTCCTTTCCTCCAATCAGCTCTCACACAGTGTAACTGCAGTCTCTCCACCCTTCCCTATGTGCTGCTGACAGATGAAGAAAGATTTTTAAAACAATCTGCACCTTGGAAGGGGTGTATAGAAGGGAAGACAGCAGATATACAAGTAAAACCTATGTAGGAGGATTTGTTTAGTCTGTGTATCATTTGAGGCTGTTCACTTTACTGGGTATATGTGAGGGTTTACAACCACTTTACAACAACTTGAGGGCAGGAGTTAAAGTTTCTCTAGTCCTTCTGGTTCCATAAAGTCCCATTCTGAACTTTTTGTTCCAAGAGCTTCTGGATCTGGAAACCCTCCATTGTTCTGTTTATGTACTTTAAACAGTATATTTTCAATTATAGGTCTGTGGAGAATCTCCTGCTATATGGACCAGAGCCTACCCAATGTCCCACAAGAGAAGCCAAAAGCTTTGACAGAGGGAACTTTAAAGTGGAAGAGAACAGGATGAAGACAACACAGTTAATGTGTACTGCACGGCTGGCTCCCTTGCTAATTAGTCTTGTTTTATATATTTTTTCTGGTCACCTATAACTGAGGATACCTCACTGGGCATAGTCAGGTCACATTAGATGATAGTAGGTCTCCCACCTCTGCAAGACTTGCAGGATTTCTTTACAGGACTATGGGTACTGTGTGACTCTTTGATCAGTCAGCTCTGCCTACAATTCCTAGTAAGTGAAGGCGGGTGCCTACAAGAGGGTTAACATAGTTTCCTGTGTAAGTTCTTGTTTTTCCTGTCTGTGCTCATGTCCTGAGTGAGTGAGAACTTGTATAGCGCTGCAAATGCGAACTCAATCGCCTCAAGGCGCTTGTCATCCAGTGTCGTTGATATCCTTAGAAGAGATGAGACTTTAGTTTTTTCCGGAAGGCTCGATGGTTTTCTTCCATACGGATGTTCATTGGTAGTGCATTCCAAAGTCTTGGTCCTTGGGCAGCAAACCTTCGTTCTCCCTTGGCTTTGTAGCGAGTCTTGGGGATGTGGAGGAGGTTCTGGTTAGTTGATCGGAGGTCGCGAGTAGTGGTGTAGTGTTTTATTTTCTCGCATAAATATTGAGGTGCGGTTCCTTGTGCGCATTCGTGGGTGAGGCAAAGGGTCTTGAATGTGACCCGATCCTTTACGGCTAGCCAATGGAGGCTTCTCAGGGACGGTGTGATTGATTCCCAGGGTTGTTTCCCCGTTATCAGTCTGGCCGCTGTGTTTTGGATGACTTGTAGACGTGCAATCTGGTATTTGGGTAGTCCTAGGTAAATGGAGTTAGCGTAGTCAAGCCGGGAATTGATGATGGTTCCGACTACTACTGCTCTGTCTTTTTCCGGGATGAAGGGGATAAGTCTTCGTAGCAGGCAGAGAAGGTGGTGAGATCCGCTGACTACTGATCCTATTTGTGCGTCCATAGTCATGTCTGAGTCAAAGATGACTCCCAGGCTTTTAACTTTGGTGCTTGGGGTGATGTTTTGTCCAAGGATGGTGGGTGGCGTCCATGTGGTCCTAGCGTTTTTAGTTTGGTTAGCATGGAAAATGAGCAGTTCTGTTTTGGATCCATTAAGCTTGAGGGAGCTCTCTGTCATCCAATTGTCGATTAGTGTAAGGCATTTTTCCAGTCCGTAATATTGATCTTTTTTGTTGTTGATGCGAAAGTAAAGTTGAGTGTCATCTGCATAGGAGTGATAGCGCAGGTCCTGTTCACTGATGATTTTAAAGAGTGGCCGGAGGTAGATGTTGAAGAGTACCGGTGACAAGGGTGATCCTTGAGGGACTCCGCATGTATTTGTGCGTGGTGCCGAGGTGAAGGCTCCCAGTTTCACTGTCTGGGATCGATTTTCTAAAAAGGATGCGAACCATGGTAGGTCCTCGTCTGCGACTCCTGCTACTTCGGTGAGGCGTGTGAGCAGAATTGTGTGATCTACTGTGTCAAAGGCTGTGCTGAGGTCCAGCAGCACCAGGAGACACGATTCTCCGTCATCTGCTGCTTCGAGTGCGTCGTCCCATATTTTAAGAAGGGCTGTTTCTGTCCCATGGCCTGGGCGGAACCCTGATTGAAGTGGGTCCAGGAGTTTGTGAGTTTCCAAATGAAGTTGTAGCTGTTGTGTTACTACTTTCTCGACGATCTTGGAGATGGTGTTCAGGCTTGTACCGGTCTTCTAAAATTTGGGTCTTTCGGGTCGAGGTTGGGTTTCTTTAGGAGGGGTTTGATTATTCCTTGTTTCAGGGAAGTCGGCACGATACCTTCTTTGAATGATTGGTTTATGAAGTGTGTTATGGAGGGTGCTAAGATGTCGGTACATTCTTTCAGCAGTTTTGCCGGAATGATGTAGTTCGGTGAAGTGCTATCTCGGAGGTAGGGATGAGCTTCGTGTTCGAGTCGAACATACGTTCGACTCGAACATCGGCTGTTCGATCGTTCGACGAAGATCGAACGATTTGGGCCGTTCGCGCCAAATTCGAGTGACGCGAACGGCCCACAATGCACTACGCCATCGCAGTGTCATCCAGGCGCTGTGATTGGCCAAGCATGCACTGTGACCCCGCATGCTTGGCCAATCACAGCGCCGGCAGCGAGGAGAGCAATGATTGGCCACAGGCAGGATGCCTGTGGCCAATTATTGCTGAGGGTGTTTAGTACACGCCCCACACTATAAAAGGCCGCCAGCACGGCGGCCTAGTGTAGTGTGTTCCGGAGCAGGGATAGAGCAGCATAGGCAGGGACAGTGACTTTTATTTCTTTCTTGCTTAACCTGGATTCCTTTAGTTTAGGGAAAGAGAAGGATAGGTAGGGAGAGTGTCAGTGTGTTTTGTGCTTGTGCTATAGTGTGCTTAAAAAAAACATTTTTTCTAGGGACAGAAAACTGTAGGTAGGGAGAGTGTCAGTTTCTTTCACTGTGCAAGTCCTTGTTTCTAGGGACCTGGAAGGACAGTGAGTGAATTCTCCTTGTGCTATATTGTGCTTAAAAAAAACATTTTTTCTAGGGACAGAAAACTGTAGGTAGGGAGAGTGTCAGTTTCTTTCACTGTGCAAGTCCTTGTTTCCAGGGACCTGGAAGGACAGTGAGTGAATTCTCCTTGTGCTATATTGTGCTTAAAAAAACATTTTTTCTAGGGACAGAAAACTGTAGGTAGGGAGAGTGTCAGTTTCTTTCACTGTGCAAGTCCTTGTTTCTAGGGACCTGGAAGGACAGTGAGTGAATTCTCCTTGTGCTATATTGTGCTTAAAAAAAACATTTTTTCTAGGGACAGAAACCTGTAGGTAGGGAGAGTGTCAGTTTCTTTCACTGTGCAAGTCCTTGTTTCCAGGGACCTGGAAGGACAGTGAGTGAATTCTCCTTGTGCTATATTGTGCTTAAAAAAAACATTTTTTCTAGGGACAGAAAACTGTAGGTAGGGAGAGTGTCAGTTTCTTTCACTGTGCAAGTCCTTGTTTCCAGGGACCTGGAAGGACAGTGAGTGAATTCTCCTTGTGCTATATTGTGCTTAAAAAAAACATTTTTTCTAGGGACAGAAAACTGTAGGTAGGGAGAGTGTCAGTTTCTTTCACTGTGCAAGTCCTTGTTTCCAGGGACCTGGAAGGACAGTGAGTGAATGCTCCTTGTGCTATAGTGTGCTTAAAAAAAACATTTTTTCTAGGGACAGAAAACTCTAGGTAGGGAGAGTGTCAGTTTCTTTCACTGTGCAAGTCCTTGTTTCCAGGGACCTGGAAGGACAGTGAGTGAATTCTCCTTGTGCTATAGTGTGCTTAAAAAAAACATTTTTTCTAGGGACAGAAAACTGTAGGTAGGGAGAGTGTCAGTTTCTTTCACTGTGCAAGTCCTTGTTTCCAGGGACCTGGAAGGACAGTGAGTGAATTCTCCTTGTGCTATTTTGTGCTTAAAAAAAACTTTTTTTCTAGGGACAGAAAACTGTAGGTAGGGAGAGTGTCAGTTTCTTTCACTGTGCAAGTCCTTGTTTCTAGGGACTGGGAAGGACAGTGAGTGAATTCTCCTTGTGCTATAGTGTGCTTAAAAAAAACATTTTTTCTAGGGACAGAAAACTGTAGGTAGGGAGAGTGTCAGTTTCTTTCACTGTGCAAGTCCTTGTTTCTAGGGACCTGGAAGGACAGTGAGAGAATTCTCCTTGTGCTATATTGTGCTTAAAAAAAACATTTTTTCTAGGGACAGAAAACTGTAGGTAGGGAGAGTGTCAGTTTCTTTCACTGTGCAAGTCCTTGTTTCCAGGGACCTGGAAGGACAGTGAGTGAATTCTCCTTGTGCTATATTGTGCTTAAAAAAACCATTTTTTCTAGGGACAGAAAACTGTAGGTAGGGAGAGTGTCAGTTTCTTTCACTGTGCAAGTCCTTGTTTCTAGGGACCTGGAAGGACAGTGAGTGAATTCTCCTTGTGCTATATTGTGCTTAAAAAAAACATATTTTCTAGGGACAGAAAACTGTAGGTAGGGAGAGTGTCAGTTTCTTTCACTGTGCAAGTCCTTGTTTCCAGGGACCTGGAAGGACAGTGAGTGAATTCTCCTTGTGCTATATTGTGCTTAAAAAAAACATTTTTTCTAGGGACAGAAAACTGTAGGTAGGGAGAGTGTCAGTTTCTTTCACTGTGCAAGTCCTTGTTTCTAGGGACTGGGAAGGACAGTGAGTGAATTCTCCTTGTGCTATAGTGTGCTTAAAAAAAACATTTTTTCTAGGGACAGAAAACTGTAGGTAGGGAGAGTGTCAGTTTCTTTCACTGTGCAAGTCCTTGTTTCTAGGGACCTGGGAGGACAGTGAGTGAATTCTCCTTGTGCTATATTGTGCTTAAAAAAAACATTTTTTCTAGGGACAGAAAACTGTAGGTAGGGAGAGTGTCAGTTTATTTCACTGTGCAAGTCCTTGTTTCCAGGGACCTGGAAGGACAGTGAGTGAATTCTCCTTGTGCTATAGTGTGCTTAAAAAAAACATTTATTCTAGGGACAGAAAACTGTAGGTAGGGAGAGTGTCAGTTTCTTTCACTGTGCAAGTCCTTGTTTCCAGGGACCTGGAAGGACAGTGAGTGAATTCTCCTTGTGCTATATTGTGCTTAAAAAAAACATTTTTTCTAGGGACAGAAAACTGTAGGTAGGGAGAGTGTCAGTTTCTTTCACTGTGCAAGTCCTTGTTTCTAGGGACTGGGAAGGACAGTGAGTGAATTCTCCTTGTGCTATAGTGTGCTTAAAAAAAACATTTTTTCTAGGGACAGAAAACTGTAGGTAGGGAGAGTGTCAGTTTCTTTCACTGTGCAAGTCCTTGTTTCTAGGGACCTGGAAGGACAGTGAGTGAATTCTCCTTGTGCTATATTGTGCTTAAAAAAAACATTTTTTCTAGGGACAGAAAACTGTAGGTAGGGAGAGTGTCAGTTTCTTTCACTGTGCAAGTCCTTGTTTCTAGGGACTGGGAAGGACAGTGAGTGAATTCTCCTTGTGCTATAGTGTGCTTAAAAAAAACATTTTTTCTAGGGACAGAAAACTGTAGGTAGGGAGAGTGTCAGTTTCTTTCACTGTGCAAGTCCTTGTTTCTAGGGACTGGGAAGGACAGTGAGTGAATTCTCCTTGTGCTATAGTGTGCTTAAAAAAAACATTTTTTCTAGGGACAGAAAACTGTAGGTAGGGAGAGTGTCAGTTTCTTTCACTGTGCAAGTCCTTGTTTCCAGGGACCTGGAAGGACAGTGAGTGAATTCTCCTTGTGCTATATTGTGCTTAAAAAAACCATTTTTTCTAGGGACAGAAAACTGTAGGTAGGGAGAGTGTCAGTTTCTTTCACTGTGCAAGTCCTTGTTTCTAGGGACCTGGAAGGACAGTGAGTGAATTCTCCTTGTGCTATATTGTGCTTAAAAAAAAAAATTTTCTAGGGACAGAAAACTGTAGGTAGGGAGAGTGTCAGTTTCTTTCACTGTGCAAGTCCTTGTTTCCAGGGACCTGGAAGGACAGTGAGTGAATTCTCCTTGTGCTATAGTGTGCTTAAAAAAAACATTTATTCTAGGGACAGAAAACTGTAGGTAGGGAGAGTGTCAGTTTCTTTCACTGTGCAAGTCCTTGTTTCCAGGGACCTGGAAGGACAGTGAGTGAATTCTCCTTGTGCTATATTGTGCTTAAAAAAAACATTTTTTCTAGGGACAGAAAACTGTAGGTAGGGAGAGTGTCAGTTTCTTTCACTGTGCAAGTCCTTGTTTCTAGGGACTGGGAAGGACAGTGAGTGAATTCTCCTTGTGCTATAGTGTGCTTAAAAAAACATTTTTTCTAGGGACAGAAAACTGTAGGTAGGGAGAGTGTCAGTTTCTTTCACTGTGCAAGTCCTTGTTTCTAGGGACCTGGAAGGACAGTGAGTGAATTCTCCTTGTGCTATATTGTGCTTAAAAAAAACATTTTTTCTAGGGACAGAAAACTGTAGGTAGGGAGAGTGTCAGTTTCTTTCACTGTGCAGGTCCTTGTTTCTAGGGACCTGGAAGGACAGTGAGTGAATTCTCCTTGTGCTATATTGTGCTTAAAAAAAACATTTTTTCTAGGGACAGAAAACTGTAGGTAGGGAGAGTGTCAGTTTCTTTCACTGTGCAAGTCCTTGTTTCCAGGGACCTGGAAGGACAGTGAGTGAATTCTCCTTGTGCTATATTGTGCTTAAAAAAAACATTTTTTCTAGGGACAGAAAACTGTAGGTAGGGAGAGTGTCAGTTTCTTTCACTGTGCAAGTCCTTGTTTCTAGGGACCTGGAAGGACAGTGAGTGAATTCTCCTTGTGCTATATTGTGCTTAAAAAAAACATTTTTTCTAGGGACAGAAAACTGTAGGTAGGGAGAGTGTCAGTTTCTTTCACTGTGCAAGTCCTTGTTTCCAGGGACCTGGAAGGACAGTGAGTGAATTCTCCTTGTGCTATAGTGTGCTTAAAAAAAACATTTATTCTAGGGACAGAAAACTGTAGGTAGGGAGAGTGTCAGTTTCTTTCACTGTGCAAGTCCTTGTTTCCAGGGACCTGGAAGGACAGTGAGTGAATTCTCCTTGTGCTATATTGTGCTTAAAAAAATCATTTTTTCTAGGGACAGAAAACTGTAGGTAGGGAGAGTGTCAGTTTCTTTCACTGTGCAAGTCCTTGTTTCTAGGGACTGGGAAGGACAGTGAGTGAATTCTCCTTGTGCTATAGTGTGCTTAAAAAAAACATTTTTTCTAGGGACAGAAAACTGTAGGTAGGGAGAGTGTCAGTTTCTTTCACTATGCAAGTCCTTGTTTCTAGGGACCTGGAAGGACAGTGAGTGAATTCTCCTTGTGCTATATTGTGCTTAAAAAAAACATTTTTTCTAGGGACAGAAAACTGTAGGTAGGGAGAGTGTCAGTTTCTTTCACTGTGCAAGTCCTTGTTTCTAGGGACCTGGAAGGACAGTGAGTGAATTCTCCTTGTGCTATATTGTGCTTAAAAAAAACATTTTTTCTAGGGACAGAAAACTGTAGGTAGGGAGAGTGTCAGTTTCTTTCACTGTGCAAGTCCTTGTTTCAAGGGACAGAGAAGGACACCTGAAGGTAGCCCTTATTGCTTTTTTCCCATCTCCCTGCAGGCCATCTATTAGAATGTCTGGAAGGCAAACAAGGAGAGGCAGACAGTCAGGAGGCAATAAAAGAGGGCAAGCAGGCTCTGTGTCTGGGGGCAACAGTGCTGGTCGTGGACGCGGTGCATTGTCATCAGCACATGGCCATGGGACACGCTTGTCCTTCTTTTCCGCAGCTGGACATGTTGAGCCACATCATGCCGAAGACTTGGTAGAGTGGATGACCAAGCCCTCCTCCTCCTCCTCATCCTCTCTCACCCAGGCTCAGGGTACTGGCAAAGCAGCTGCCAAAGCGTCCTCTTCCCTGGTATCAATGTCAGACTCATCATCAGTCACTCCTTCCCTAGACCCACCATGTCCTCCTCCTGAGGAGTCCCCCGAACTGTTTGAGCACAGTGTTGGGTACATGCTCCAGGAGGATGCCCAGCGTTTCGAAGGGTCTGATGATGAAACCCAGCTACAGGAAGGCAGTAGGGTGAGAGCAGACAGAGGGGATGCTCAAGAAGGACACCAATCTGGCAGTCATGTTCCAGCAGCTGCAGCATACTGCCAGATTGGCTCCAGTGATGAGGAGGGAGGGGATGATGAGGTCACTGACTCCACGTGGGTGCCTAATAGGAGAGAGGAGGAGGAGGATGAGGAGGAGGCACATCTCCAACGAGACAGGATGCCCTTTGGTGGCCAGCGTAAGGGCAGTACACCGACGGAATCACACCGCAGAGCTCCGCCTGTGCAGGCGCTGCCTCTGCCCGTCATTCAAAAAGTTCCTTGGTGTGGGCCTTTTTTGAGGCTAGTGCATCAGATCGCACAGCTGCTGTTTGCAACATATGTCTCAAGCGTATATCGCGTGGCCAAAACATCAGCCGCTTGGGTACCACATGCCTGACCAGACATATGTTGACCTGCCATGCAGCTCGTTGGCAAGCCTACCTCAAAGACCCACACCAAAGAACAAAGCGGACCTCTCCTTGCACCGCATCAGCTGGGATCTCCAACCCCACTATAACTTCAGTCCTCTCTGAAACATGCACTGAGAGGAATGAAGGTGTAGAATTAGGTGTGTCACAGCCAAGTACTTGCGGCCACTCTGCTAGCAGTACACCGACGTCCGATTCTAGCAGGCAAATTTCCCTGCCCCAGCTGCTGGACCGTCGAAAGAAGTTCACTCCCAGCCATCCACATGCCCAGCGGTTGAATGCTAGCTTGGCTAAATTGCTAGCGCTTCAACTGCTGCCTTTTCAGTTGGTAGACTCGGCCCCCTTCCGTGAGTTTGTGCAATGTGTGGTTCCTCAGTGGCAGGTTCCCAAACGCCACTTTTTCTCACGGAAGGCTATTCCGGCTCTCTACCGGCATGTGGAAGGCAATGTCTTGGCCTCGCTGGACAGGGCGGTCAGCGGTAAGGTGCATATTACCGCTGACTCATGGTCCAGCAGGCATGGACAGGGACGTTACCTTTCTTTCACGGCCCATTGGGTCACTCTTTTGGCAGCTGGGAAGGATGCAGGACAAGGTGCAGTAGTGTTGGAGGTTGTCCCACCGCCACGCCTCCAAAATGCTACTACTGGTTGTGACACACCTCTCTCCTCCACCCCCTCCTCTTCTTCTTCCTCCATGGCCTCTTCCTGTGGTTTGTCCTATGAACCAGCGGTGCTCCGTAGCCGTTCACGGGGCTACGCAAGTACGCAGGCAAAAAGATGCCATGCCGTGCTTGCGCTGGTGTGTTTGGGGGACAGAAGCCACACTGGGGCAGAGGTCCTGTCTGCTCTGCAGGGCCAGGCCGAGAGGTGGTTGACGCCACGCCAGCTTAAGCCAGGAATGGTGGTTTGCGACAATGGCACCAACCTCCTCTCCGCCCTCCGACAGGGACAACTGACCCATGTGCCCTGTGTGGCTCATGTCCTTAACCTGGTGGTGCAGCGGTTCTTGGGCAGGTACCCGGGCTTACAGGATGTCCTGAGGCAGGCCAGGAAAGTCTGTGTGCATTTCCGCAGATCTTATAATGCCAGTGCTCGCCTGGCTGAGCTGCAAAAGGAGTTGAACCTGCCCAAGAACCGCCTTATATGTGACATGCCCACCAGGTGGAACTCAACGTTGGCCATGCTGCAGCGGCTGCACACGCAGCAGAGGGCCATCAATGAGTACCTGTGCGACTACGGCACCAGGACAGGGTCAGGGGAGCTTGGTTTTTTTTCTCCACGCCAGTGGGGCATGATCAGGGATGCATGCACTGTCCTGGCACCATTTGAGGAGGCCACGAGGATGGTGAGCAGTGACAGTGCATGCATCAGTGACACTGTACCTCTTGTCCACCTGTTGGAGCACACGCTGCGTGGAATAATGGACAGGGCACTTGAGGCAGAACAGAGGCAGGAAGAGGAGGACTTCCTTGCCTCTCAAGGCCCCCTTTACCCAGACAGTGTTCCTTCTGTCCCACCCATCGCACAGGAAGAGGAAGAGGAGGAGGAGGAGGAGGAGGAGGAGGATTGTGTCAGCATGGAGGTGGAGGCTGGCACTCAGCATCATCAGCAGCAGTCTTTTAGGGATGATTTACAGTCCCAAGAAACCAGTGGACTTGTACGTGGCTGGGAGGAGGTGACTGCGGATCATGTCGTCCTTAGTGACCCAGAGGACTCCGGAGCGAATGCCTCAGCAAACCTACGCTGCATGGCCTCCCTGATCCTGCAAAGTCTGCGGAAGGATCCTCGTATTCTTCGGATCAAGGAGAGGGACCATTACTGGCTGGCCACTCTCCTTGATCCACGGTACAAGGGTAAGGTTGCGGACCTTATGTTACCGTCGCAGAGGGAGCAGAGGATGAGACAACTCCGGGAGGCCTTGCAGAAAGGTCTGTGCAACGCGTTCCCAGAGACTGGGAGGTTACAAACTCCTGGTCCAGGACAACGAGTTGCTGAGGCTTCGGCCAGTCAAAGAAGGAGCGGTGGGGAAGGTGGCCGTCTGACCGATGCGTTCAGACAATTCTTTAGTCCGCAGCCCCAAAGTATGATCGGTTCCAGCAACCATCGCCAGCGTCTGATAAACATGGTGCAGGAATATCTAGGGGCAAGGTCAGACTTGGACACCTTCCCCACCGAAAATCCTCTGGCTTACTGGGTCTTGAGGATGGATCACTGGCCAGAGCTTGCACAGTATGCAATTGAGCTACTGGCCTGTCCTGCATCCAGCGTTCTTTCGGAACGCACATTCAGTGCTGCTGGAGGATTTGTCACGGATCACAGGGTGCGCCTGTCCACCGACTCGGTTGATCGACTGACTTTCATCAAGATGAACCAGTCTTGGATCACCACCAGCTACCACACACCTGATGCTGATATAACAGACTAATTGATTTTAACATGTCACGTCCCTTCAAGACTGATGCTGATGCTGAGTGCCTGTGCTGTTATGTTGACTGGCTATCCTCCTCCTCCGAGTCCTCAATGATACGATTGATGATGATAGCTTGGAAGATCATTTTTGTTTATGGGTGCCGCCACCAGTGGCTAAGGCCCAATTTTTCAGCCCCTGTTTTACAGGGGCGTGTACTTACAATTTTTTTAGCAATAATTTGCCATAGGGCTCATTGCTGTGCTCCAAGTACAGTATCTGTGAGGGGTTGTAGTGTTGTGCCACCAGTGCCTAAGGCCCAATTTTTCAGCCCCTGTTTAACAGGGGCGTGTCATTACAATTTTTGAAGCAATACTTTGCAACAGGGCTCATTGCTGTGCTCCAAGTACAGTATCTGTGAGGGGTTGTAGTGTTGTGCCACCAGTGCCTAAGGCCCAATTTTTCAGCCCCTGTTCAACAGGGGCATGCAATTACAATTCTTGATGTAATAATTCACAGCAGGGCCCATTCCTGCACCCACCAAGAGTAAGTCTGAGGGCTTACAGTGTTGTGGCAACGCCACCACCACCACCACCACGAAAGGCCCAATTTTTCAGCCACTGTTCAAAAGGGGCATGTAATTACAATTCTTGATCTAATAATTCACAGCAGGGCCCATTCCTGCACCCACCAAGAGTAACTCTGAGGGCTTACAGTGTTGTGGCAACACCACCACCACCACCACCACCACGAAAAGCCCAATTTTTCAGCCCCTGTTCAACAGGGGCATGCAATTACAATTCTTGATCTAATAATTCACAGCAGGGCCCATTGCTGCACCCACCAAGAGTAACTGTCAGGGCTTACAGTGTTGTGGCACCAGCACCACCATCAAAGCCCCAATTTTTACTACCACTGTTCAACAATTATATGTAATTAATATTCCTGATATAATAGTTGACAGCAGGGCGTTCCAGCACCAACCAAGAGTAACTGTGAGTGCTTACAGTGTTGTGCCAACACCAACAACTAAGGGGCCTATTTCTGCAGAGTATATACGGCAGGTCCCTACTTTCAAACATCCAACTTACAAACGACTCCTACTTGCAAACGAAAGAAGACAACAGGAAGTGAGAGGAAATCTACCCCTAGGAAGGAAAATTCTCTCCTGTAAGAATAAATATGGGAGAAAGGTGTCTCCTCTGTACTGATGCTTTATCAGCAATCCTTGTTTCAAGAAAAACACCACATTTCAAAAACAGTTGTCATTGGGACGGAAAGTGAGGTGAAATGTTCTGAACAGGGGCACAGACAGCAAAACAAATGTTACAGGGGTGATAACCCTTACCTATGTTTCCCAAAAAGTTTAAAAATAGATTTTTGGGCTGGAGCTACAGTTCAACAATGTACCTGTTCAAAATTACAAACACATTCTACATAAGAACAAACCTACAGTCCCTGTCTTGTATGCACCGCCTGTATACGGCTGTTCAGAGTATATAGGGCCTTTTTTATTTTATGTGCGGGGTTCCCCTTAATATCCATACAAGACCCAAAGGGGCTGGTAATGGGCTGGGGTAGGGGGGGGGTCATGGGGTAGCTATGCCATTTTTCTTAAAGATTTTCATCCATATTACCGGGACCAGACATTACATTAAAGCCGCAAGAAGTTTTAAATGGCTTTTTTTTCCTTTAGAAGTGTCATTTTGTGCAGGGACAGTTCTAAACACGGGAAACACGTGGCACTTCACAGGCATACTTTAGACACCCCCCAGGTACGATATTTAAAGGAATATTTGACTTTTTTTTTTCACTTTATGCATCATTAAAATGACTGCTCCCGAAAAACGACCGTTTTTAAAACTTCTTTTTGCATTGATACATGTCCCCTGGTGCAGAACCCGGGTTCCCAAACCCTTTTTAGGACAATAACATGCATAATAGTTGTTATAATTAGCACTTTAGAATTCGAACGTTCGCATCCATTGTATTTAATAGGGTTCTAATGTTCGTACGAACTTTCGGTCCGTTCGCGGGTTCTGGTGCGAACCGAACCCGGGGGTGTTCGGCTCATCACTACTCGGAGGCTTCTGATGATATTTTTGGTAGTGTCGATTGTAATAGGGACCAGAGTAAATTTCTTTTATTGCAGATTATTTATATGGTTCTTTTCTTTTTTTTTGTTGATTTTGTTGATAAAAAAATTGGATAGTTCATTGCAGAATTCCTGTGTTTCGTTTGCTGAAGACTCCAAACAGGTAGGATTCATGGTCTGAGCCACTAGTCTGAAGAGTTCGCGGGGGCAGTTTAGGGCTTTTGCGATGGTGTTAGCGAAATAGTATTTTTTTTGCTTTGAAGATTGCTTTATGATATTTCCTGGTGAGTGCTTGGTAGGTTGTGTAGTTTTCCTTTGTTGAGTTTCTTCTCCAGGCTCCTTCTGCTCTTCTGCGTTCTTGTTTCAGTAAAGTAAGAGCGTCATTGAACCAGCCCGCGTTGTTTTTGCGGATGAGTGCTCTGCGTCTTGGAGCCACTGTGTCTGCTGTCTGCAGCAAAGCTTTGTTCAGGGAGTTGAGTGTCCTCATGGTAATTGAGCCAGCCAGGTGTATGTTACAATGTCTTGATGTTGCACTCTGTCCTTGGGGTTTACCTGTGAACTGGAGGTAACCAAGCTGTAAGGGTTAACGTTTTTCTCACCATTTTTAACAAAATTACTGCCCCTTACAGGTCAACCCACATTAAAGGAGCTGGCTCTAAGCCCCTAGGTCATGCTTCCTGGGAATATTGCCAAAAATGTAGCTTGTTACTCTGGTGGAGTGATCACTCCCTTTGGTGATGGGGGCCAGTGAGAGTTCCTAATGGTGTCTTGGACCTGGAGATTCTCTTGGACTTATAACTGCCATTGATGGACTTGTTGCCTTTTTTGATTACTGCCAAATCATGGACTCTAAAGACTTGCACCACCTCTTGTGGATTCATTGCCTAAAAGGTCTTTGCCTTCTGCCTAAGGTACGTACACTATATGGGCCCTTAGTAGAACTCTGTACAGGGGTGTATGGAACTGTATTTGGCATTTGGCATTGTTACTGTTATCTGCAACCACCTAGTAAAGGATCTTTATGTGTTCTTCTGATTTGCCTGGTCTGAAGTTTCTTAAAAGGGTGTATGCACAGTGTATCAAAAGAACAGGGCTTGCAACACAACAAGGCGACAGAGTTAAAGGAAGATACAGTACATGGGTCTAACACAGAGAGTGCTATCCAGGTGGAAGTAATGGGTCATCGCTAAGGTCTCTGGTGTCTGTGTCACATGCAAAGCAGCCAATCAGCCAGGTGATGGGTGACATGGCGGAGGTGGCAGTCACTTTGGTAGTGGAGGGGGTTAAGTGCTTGTCACCACCACTAGTGCCCGGTTCCCCACTGTTTGGGAGTGGACCTGTGGCACAGAGCGCCTAGGGACCAAGCCTGGAGTCACAGGAGAGAGGTATATGAGGCACCTCAGCAGAAAAAGAGAAAGTACGGTGGTTGGAGAAGGAGAGAGAGCATTTCCTGTATACCACAGCAACTGTGGGATTAGCCACCTTCAAACAGGTGACGCTAATGCTGGATTGGTTGAGACTGGTACAGGCTCTGCGGTATCGGTCCCTAAATTCTGCACACCTGGGAAGTGGTATCCTCTAACAAAAGAAGTGTCCAAATGTCATCAGTGTAATTAAATCAGCCACGGATTACAAGAAGTTAACTGTGTAAGTTGCTGCCAGCTTCTAAGTCTGGAGTTGTGTCCTAATGTTGATTTCACATGACCACAAACTCCTGCCTAGTATTTGGGCATTAGCGAGTGCAGTGTCTGAGTGTCCCCACTAGGGTGTCGCAAGCCCTGACCACACAAACACCAAATTACTCTCTGAGGAGGCCACTTACTAGTGCTTAGCTCATGCCCGATAGACTTAAACATGCCCCACACGTGCAGAACCAACTGGCAAGGCAGCAAAAGTGGTTTAAATAAGTAGCAAGATGCTGACATTGAATGGCTCTTCCCCCCTCCCGAGTGCCTACCATTGCAAGTCATTTGCTATGGGGGATACTTATGCACCATTGACACACAGAGCGTGGCTCATCCCACCCCTCGCTCTATCTTCACTGCCTGTGATTGACAGCAGCAGGAGCCAATAACTCCCGATGATGTCTCAGAGCCTATGAGGAGGGAGCGAACAGAGAGAGCCACTACTGTTGTGCACAGAGCTGGATCAAGATCAGGCTCAGGTAAATATAAGCAGGAGGCTGCGTGCCCGCATGCCCCCGCCATCCTGCGATTGGCTGCAGCACGAAGCAATCAGCGGTTGGCGGCCGCTTATTGGTCACCGGCACCCAACGATCAGCTCTGGAAATTACCAAAGAGAGCCATATGTGGGTAAACAAACATAGGGCTCTCTATTGACAGCAGCAATGTGCTGTTTTTTTCTTCCCGCAAAGCACATTACTTAGTAAAAACAGCACACCCAGTACACAGTAACACATGTTGGCCACATATTTAACCCCTTGATCGCCCTAGATGTTAACCCCTTCCCTGCCAGTGTCATTAGTAGTGACAGTGCATATTTTTAGCACTGATCACTGTATTTGTGTTAATGGTTCCCAAAAAAGTGTCAAAAGTGTCAGGTGACCGATTTGTCTATTTCAATATTGCATTCATAAGTCGCTGATCGCCGTCATTACTAGTAAAAATAAATACAAATTCCATAAATATATCCCACTGTTTTTGGATGCTATAACTTTTGCGCAAACCAATAAATATATGCTTATTGGGATTTTTTTTTACCAAAAATATGTAGCGCAATACATTTCGAAATTGATGAAGAAATTCAATTTGTAATTTTTTTTTTATTGGATGTGCTTTATAGCAGAAAGTAAGTATTTTTTTTTTTTTAAATTGTCGGTCTCTTTTTGTTTATAGCGCAAAAGAGAAAACTGCAGTGGTGATCAAATACCACTAAAATACAGCTCTATTTGTGGGGAAAAAAGGACATACATTTTTTTTGGGTACAGCATCGCATGCCCATGCAATTGTCAGTTAAAGTAACGCAGTGCCATATCACAAAAAATGGCCTGGTCACGAAGGGGGTAAAATCTTTCCGGAGGTCAAGTGGTTAAAGGAGAATTATAGAGGCTGCCATCGGTGGCCCACTTCAAAAATGCTAGTTGCCTGCCAACAATACTAATCAAATGGCTTCAAAACTCAGAGATCAGCAAGAGCCTACATACAATATGTCTCTCAGTACAGGTTTTCTTTCTGTACAAAATGTTCGTGTTTAATTGGAGTGTACAGTTTTCTGCTCAGTGTATGAATATTAAATGAAGCCGTGTATTTGAAAAAGTGTCTTAACGACTGTTTGAATTAATATTGCAAATGAATAATAATTATAGGTAAGGTGATTAGTCTAGATAATATTCTGAACGGTATTTCCTACCAGTTAATGGGACTAGGAAGCTTCCCCAGAGCTCAGCAGGGAAGTGAAGACAACAAAAGCATGTTCATCCTTTAACTGTTTCATCAAAGAGAATGTACTGTAGAGAAGTGTCTTGTGCAGTCCTATGTCTGATAATTGCATATATGCAGCTCAGCTACTTCACGTGCTCCTCATTGCTTTTTCAATGGCATGCCATCATTTTAAATATCAATATATTCCCTACTGTTTATCATGCGGTGTATAATATGCCTTACATTTTATCACTAGCTCTAATGAAAAGAATCTGACCTTCTGTAGTGTTTTTTTTTTTTTTTTACCACACTTTCTGTTTCACAAAGAAATGGACTAGACGTTGACTGATCTATTCTACTATGAACACATCAGAATACTATAACATATTTTAAAAGCTTAATACAGCAAAGATGGGTAGTATAGTGGCTAAGTTGTTAGTTCTCTTTGCTTTAATTGCTTGTTCCTGAGATTAATTCTCACCAGAAACATGGCGTCTGCTTGTAGCTTGAATATTCTCCCCCTGACTGTTTTGGCATCTTTGGGTGCTTTAGTTTCTTTGCTTCATTTAAAAAATACAGTACTAATTTAACTGACATCTAACCATATTGGCCCTAGAGCACAGCAATTGATTTCCGTATTGGTAACTAGGTACATGCAGTTAGAAAATTAGGTGAGTCAGCCAAGGATGGGTGGAGCAAGGCACTACACCCCAAATAATTGAAAAAAAAAACTAGGAAATGAAACAGGGGACTTTAACGTTACCTAAATAAATAAACAGCTATTTCATATACAATAAAAAATAACACATTTTATTAAATACATTTGTTAAAAAAGATATAACAATGTTATTTCTGGGTAAGAACAGTTCCAGTTGATCCTAAACAATTTTCTGTACTTGTTTTAAAATGATTAAATTAGGATTTTTTTTCGTCCTTGTTATTTTTTATTATTATATTTTGTCTTATGTATTACAGTGAATACACTGTACGTGGACAATTACGAATCTCCTGAAGAAGCTATTTATCATAGCGAAACATGTTGAGAAATACATTTTTGTACAGTAGATACAGTAAAATCTTGGTTTGAGAGTAACTTGGTTTGAGAGTGTTTTGAAAGACAATCACATTTTTTAAATACATTTTGACTTGATATAGAAGCGATGTCTTGATATACAAGTAGCGTCATGTCACAACTAAGTATAAAAGAAAAGAGAGGCACCTCTAAGTGTAGCAATATGGTTACATTTAATGAAGGTACAAAATCTAGCAACTCACATGGTTGATGATTAAAACAGGCACATCTAAGTGTGCAGGCACCTGGGGTAAAATTGTCCACATAGACCAGTGATGGCAAACCTTGGCACCCCAGATGTTTCTGAACTACATTTCCCATGATGCTCAACTACACTGCATAGTGCATGAGCATCATGGGAAATGTAGTTCCAAAACATCTGGGGTGCCAAGGTTTGCCATCACTGACATAGACCATCCCCCTCATCGCCATCTACGTCATCCCTTCCACTCTGCGTTCCACGAGCGCATCAAGCCTCGCTTTCAGATCACTCTACTGCAGGGTAGCCTTTCCCGTTAAGATTGCAGACTGACAGCGGTGAGAGCCGGCGTTGCGGAGGACGGTCTATGTGGACATATTTACCCCAGATGCCTGCATACTTAGATGTGCCTCTTTTAATCATCAACCATATGAGTTGCTAAATGTTGTACCTTCATTAAATGTGACCATATTGCTACACTTAGAGGCGCCTCTCTTCTCTTTTATACTCTGGATTTAATCATGCTGGATTTGCTTCTAATTCCGTTGTGGGGGCTTTCATTTGTGGATGGACATTTTATGGTTACACAACCTATCACGTTGCTATAATCTTTTTTTAAAATTTAGAACAGGGACAAGGCCCACATAGGCTGACACATTACAGAGAATATATACGGTAGGGTAATAACACAATTACAGTACATGGCAAATAAGATTACATCAGATAGAATAACTATTCAAACAGCCGAATACTGTACGGGGGAGCTACCGCAGTACTTCCTGACCGTAAAGTGGTTTGTATGCCCTCTGAGGGTTATCCAACATTACCCCATTAGGCAACTTGAGGTGGTAACAGGGAAAACCTTCCCTCCCGAGGAAGGGAGCATATGTGCCAATTCCCAACTAGATGATGGGCCTGTGCGCCCGGTCCCTTCGTTTTTTCAATATAAACAAAAGAGGGAAAAGGACCCCTATTCCTGGGAGTTTAAGAAAAGGGTAGAAAATAATAGTAGATAGAAAAAGAGGTGAGAGAGAAATAGGAAGGCGGTCAGAGTCTAAAGGGAAACGGAGGGGGGGATCAGTGTGGAATGAATCATTTGAATTTCCATTATTTCTTATGGGGAAATTCGGTTTGATATACAAGTGCTTTGGATTACAGGCAAATTATGCTTGAAATGCAAAGTTTTACTGTATATCAATATTTTGGTCTGATCATATATACAGTGGGGATCGAAAGTTTGGGCACCCCAGGTAAAAATGTGTATTAATGTGCATAACGAAGCCAAGGAAAGATGGAAAAATCTCCAAATGGCATCAAATTACAGATTAGACATTCTTATAATATGTCAAAAAAAGTTAGATTTTATTTCCATCATTTACACTTTCAAAAATACAGAAAACAAAAAAATGGCGTCTGCAAAAGTTTGGGCACCCTGCAGAGTTAATATCTTGTACTGCCCCCTTTGGCAAGTATCACAGCTTGTAAATGCTTTTTGTAGCCAGCCAAGAGTCTTTCAATTCTTGTTTGAGGTATCTTTGCCCATTCTTCCTTACAAAAGTCTTCCAGTTCTTTGAGATTTCTGGGCTGTCTGTCACGCACTGCTCTTTTAAGGTCTATCCATAGGTTTTCAATAATGTTGAGGTCAGGAGATTGTGAAGGCCATGGCAAAACCTTCAGTTTACACCTCTTGATGTAATCCCCCATGGATTTTGAGGTGTGTTTAGGATCATTATCCATTTGTAGAAGCCATCCTCTCTTTAACTTCAGCTTTTTCACAGATGGCATCAAGTTACCATCCAAAATTTGCTGAAATTTTATTGAATCCATTTTTCCTTCTACTCGTGAAATGTTCCCTGTGCCACTGGCTGCAATACAACCCCAAAGCATGATTGATCCACCCCCATGCTTAACAGTTGGACAGAGGTTCTTTTCATTAAATTCTGTGCCTTTTCTTCTCCAAACGTACCTTTGCTCATTCCGGCCAAAAAGTTATATTTTAACCTCATCGGTCCACAGAACTTGTTTCCAAAATGCCTCAGGCTTGTCTATATGTTCACTTGCAAAGTTCAAACGCTGATTTTTGTGGTGAGGACGTAGAAGAGGTTTTCTTCTGATGACTCTTCCATGAAGACCATATTTGTACAAGTATCTCTTTATAGTGGAATAGTGTACCACAACTCCAGTGTCTGCCAGATCTTTCTGGAGGGATCGTGCAGTCGAACGTGGGTTTTGAATTGCTTTTCTCACAATCCTGCGAGCTGTTCTGTCTGATATTTTTCTTGGTCTTCCAGATCTTGCTTTAACTTCCACTGTTCCTGATGACTGCCATTTCTTAATTACATTCCGAACAGAGGATATTGACATCTGAAAACGCTTTGCTATCTTCTTATAGCCTTCTCCAGCTTTGTGAGCGTCAACTATTTTCAGTTTCAGTTTTCTAGACAACTGCTTAGAAGAAACCATGGTTCTGATTGTTGGGGCAAGGTCAGATGAGTCTGGCCATTTAAAACCTTTGATATTGACATCACCTGGTCTTCCCAGACGATGATTAAGAACAATCCATGACACTGGCAGGTCTCAGCTTTGCAAAGGGGGCAGTGCATGCTATAAATTCTGCAGGGTGCCCAAACTTTTGCAGACGCCATTTTTTTGTTTTCTGTAATTTTGAAAGTGTAAATGATGGAAATAAAATCTAACTTTTTTTGACATATTATAAGAATGCCTAATCTGTAATTTGATGCCATTTGGAGATTTTTCCATCTTTCCTTGGCTTTGTTATGCACATTAATACACATTTTTACCTGGGGTGCCCAAACTTTCGATCCCCACTGTATATATTATTTGATCTAGAACAGTGGTTCTCAACCCTGTCCTCAAGTACCCCTAACAGGCCATGATTGCAGGTTTTCCTTTATCTTGCACAGGTGTCAATGGCTTGGTATTTTGGACAGCTATTTTATCTAAGAGAAATTTCCAAAACATGGCCTGTTGGGGGTACTTGAGGACAGGGTTGAGAACCACTGATCTAGAAGATTTTTATATCTTTTTTAACAAATGTATTTAATAAAATTTGTTATTTTATTATTATATATGAATTAGCTGTTCATTTCTTTAGGCACATTTAAAGTCCCCTATTCCATTTCCTATTTTTTTTTTAGGTACATGCAGTATTTAGCATGGGACAGCTTGTTTTTGGTGCCAGTACTGTATGTTCATGTTTCATGTTCAAAATTTGATTAGGGTTTAGCTTGAAGTTAGTTTCAAAGACTTATGATTAAGGTTAAATATGGGTTATGTTTGGGCTTTAAAGGATAATGCCAAAAATGCAAAAGTATTTGATCCAGCTAGTAAGGACAGGAAACCTCAATTAACAGTGCTTAAAGTAATTGCAAAGGTAATTTTTTTTAAATTCAATTAAAAAAAGATATTATACTATTATACTTACCTGCTCTGTTCAATGGTATTGCACAGTGGTCCCTTACCTCCTTTTCTGGAGTGGCCCACTGGTGCTCTCCCCTCCACCTTTCCTGTGAGAGCCCCCTATACAAGTCATGTGCTTAGAGGCACCCATGCGGGCACACCCCTGAGCAGGGCTGTGTGTGTCCTTCCAATGGTTCCCGCTGCTCTCAGAGTCTCCTGTGAGACCAGCAAGAGATATCAGTAGGAAGAAAAAGCTGCGCTTGGAACAAATTGGATAGAATAAGATTGCGTTTTTTATTTTATTTAAATAACAAATATGTTATACTTACCTTATATAACTCATAATGTGCAGCGCCACTGGGTAATAAACATTATAATACTGTGCTAATGCAGTCCATATAATCACTGCTCTATATACACATCCAAAAATCATTCTATAAAAGTAATCCACCACTGTGCTCCAATCTTCTTTTCCAAAAAGGGGATAAACCACCACCGGGTGAAAAACCTGCTCACATCACTACTGATAATCAGAATCTTTTCATTACAACTCCCGCCGATCCCCTGGAATGGGCTCCTTCCTTCATCCCTGGGATAGAGCAATCCTGGCTGTGATTGAGCCAATGGCTTCTGCTGCTGCCAAAAGCAAATCAGGAGTGGTTGTGAGGCATGGCTCTCGTGGACATCACTGGATTGAGAGGAGGCTTAGGTAAATATTGGGGGGTTGCTCACACAGAAGGTTTATGCGATAATTACTGAGCATTTCTTATTTTTCCAGTAAATACTGCATAAACCTGTAGTGAATTGGCATTTTCATATTTTTTGCAAATATTTAATGTTTAATGTGTTACATGACCCAAATATCTCCTGTGATATCTTTTTGTGAATTGATCCCTTTGTCTGTATGTTTGGGGTTATTTTCCTGCTGCTGAATACATTTGGGACTGATTAGACACCTCCAGATGGTATTGCATGATGAATAAGTATCCGATTGTACTTTTCAGCACACCTGTAATCTGTGCAAATTGAGACTGCAGACAGAAACAGGACACTAGTAAATTCTGATAGACCAAAAGCCAGCTTTCAACTCACCAAGTCGTGCATCATGCACCCTCAACACCAGGGTTTACCCTTGCACCCTTTTACAACACCCTCTGAACACCCTAAATCTCTTGCAACATTGTTCACTCTTGCACAGTTTACTACCCTCTTCCTATACTCCTACAGTATCTTTACATCCTCTGCCACCCTCTTCCAATGATGCTCACCACAGAAACCCCTGCAATTTTCCAACTCCCAAATTGCTCAACTCTGCATTCTTTACTACCCTGTTCCAACACTGCTGATCTGAGGATCACCTCCAACCCTCTTCCAACACTGCTCACCACTGAATCTCTTGAAACTTCCCTGCATCATTGCTCACATATGCAGCCTTCTCCCAACACTGCTCAGTCCTGCTCCCTTTTCCACCCTCTTCCATTACTGCTCACCTCTGCATCCCCTACCACCATCTTCCTACACACCTCAACCTTGCACCCCCTGCCATATTCTTCCAACACTGCTCACTACTTCATCCCCTGTAAACCTTTTCCAACACTGCTCACCTCTGCATCCCCTGCCACTGTCTTTCTACACTGCTCAACCCTGCACCTCCACACCCTTTCCAACACTGCTCATCTTTGGCATCCCCTGCTACTTTCTTTTAATGCTGCTCACCTCTGTATTCTTTGACATCTCTAACATCGCAAGTACAATCATTGGAATATACGTAGGCTGTACTCCTATCACAGCCAGAAATCTGGCCATGCTGGGGTGGATGTGCTTGTATGCTTAGCCTGTAAGTAAATGGTTAAACAGACACATATCAAGAATACAACATTTTGGGGTAATATACTCTTTAACTCCTGCAACCCTGTTGCAACAATGCTCCGCAGCCTCTGCACAAACAGCCAGTCTCTTCCAACACTGCTCACCTCTACATTCTCTGCAACCTTCTTCCAATCCCTGTTTAGCTCTGCATCCCCTGCCACCCTTTTCCTACACTGCTCACCTCTGCAACAGCTGTACGGCTCTCCAACCCTTTGCAAATAAACTGCCTCCTGCTACAGCCAAATATTTCACATTTTTACACATCAGTCCAGAGCACCTGCTGCCATTTTTCTGCACCCAGTTCCTATATTGTTGTGCATTATTGAGACGCTTAGCCTTGTTTCCACATCCTATGCATGAACACATAGGAACTGGTGTGCAGAAAAATGGCAGCAGGTGCTCTGGACATGATGAGTCAAAATTTGATATATTTGGCTGTAGCAGGAGGCAGTTTGTTAACGAAGGGTATCACGTACCTGGTGAAGACTGGAATGTGATGGAGGCCTCTCTTGCTCCTCCCGCCTACACTCCTGAAGGTGGGGACAGAAAGTGTAAAGGCAAGGAGTGCCACGAGTGCCGCGTAGCTGGCTGGTGATGTCCACTCTGTAGGTGGGTAGAGCTGGTAGTCACAGTCCTCGGAGCAGGATGTAAGAGCAGCTTGGCACCAGAGCATGGAATGGAAGCATGGAAGAACCAGGAGAGGAGCAGCAGTCAGCGACAACCGGGCAGTAGGGTACCGAATCAGCAAGCAAAGCAAGTCCAGATTATAGGCCAGAGTCGGAAACAGCTGGGAAATGCAGTACCAAGTCAGCAGGCAGATCAGATCCAGTAAACAAGCCAAGGTCAGGATACCAGGTAACAGAACTAGGGAACAAGCAGAGGCAAAGTCCAAAGGCGAGCCGGGTCATACACAAGCAAACAGGAACAGCAGATCAGGTCTTGGGAAGTCAGGAACAAGCTGAAGATCATCTAGCAACTGTTTACAGTGACAGAGCAGTTTAAATAGGCCACTGGGCGCCAAGTGCTAATTGGTATGTGCACGTGTGCGCGCACGCATTCTTGCACGCGTTCGCGCTCAGATTTGTGCACGCGCACAAATCCGTGTGCGATGAACTGGCACTGCAGAAATTACATTGGTCTTTTGCTTATGAAGATTAGCACGTGTGCAATGTGCACGAGCATGCGCATGTATCCGCAAATTCCGCACTGGCCTTTTAGTGGTAGAGATCCGGTTTACCTTACAAAGGGCTGGAGAGTGGTACAATATTGAGTGCCTGCAGGCAACAGTAAAGCATGGTGGAGGTTCCTTGCAAGTTTGGGGCTGCATTTAAATGGAGTTGGAGATTTGGTCAAGATCAATGGTGCCCTCAATGTTGAGAGATGCAGGCAGAAACTTATTTATCATGCCATACCATCAGGGAGGCATGTGATTGGCCCCCAAATTTATTCTGCAGCAGGACAATGATCCCAAACATGCAGCCAATATCATTAAGAACAATCTTCAGTGTAAAAAAAAAACAAGGAAGTGAAGGTTTGGCCTCCACAGAGCCCTGATCTAAACATCATCAAGTTTGTCTGGGATTACATGAAAAGACAGAAGGATTTGAGGCAGTCTACTTTCACAGAAGATTTGTGGTTAGTTCTCCAAGATGTTTGGAACAACCAACCTACTGAGTTCCTTCAAAAACTGTGCTTAGGTGTACCTAGAAATTAGAAAAATGTATGCTGTTTTGAAGGCAAAGGGTTGTCACACCAAATATTGATTTGATGAGTTCTCTTCTGTTCATTTACTTTCTGTTTTGTTAATTGATAAAAATAAATTATTAACACTTCTATTTCTGAAAGAATTCTTAATTTACAGAATTTTTTACACCTGCTTAAAACTTTTGCACAGCACAGTGCATCCATAATCAAACGATGTAGATCAACGTCAGTCATGCCTGACACCCATTAACTTGCCGAAATAAAAATAAGTGCCAACCGTAGACACATGTATAGTCCTGATACTACACTCCTGCCAAATGACAGGTCCACCGGATGACAGCTGATACAAACAAAGAACATATGACATCATTGACCATATATGGACATGACCATATGTGGTCAATGACACCATAAGAAATCCCTGATAACAGTCACTCATCTAGGCTAAGGGTTTGGAATAAATGAAAGAAATCCTTATCCAGTTTGTTTTTAAACAGAACGAAGCAGCTGGGAGATGTCATTTTGCCAACAAATTAAAGGAGAAGTCGGACCGATGCTGCATCCACCTAGGTAAGTATGAATCTGAAAAAAAAATGAAAACCCAAACTTGTCTTTTAACCACTTCCCACCCGGTCAATAGGAGATTGACATCCGGGAAGTGGTTGTGTTATCCTGACTGGACGTCTATTGACGTCCTGCAGGATAACAGCCACCGCGCGCTCAGGGGGCGCGCATCGCGCCGATCGGTGGATCGGTGTGTCAGTCTGACACATCGCTACACTGATCTCGGTAAAGAGCCTCCGGCGGAGGCTTTTTACCACGTGATCAGCCGTGTCCAATCACGGCTGATCACGATGTAAACAGGAAGAGCCATTGATCGGCTCTTCCTCACTCGCGTCTAGCAGAGTAGAGAAGAGCCGATCGACTGCTCTCCTGACAGGGGGGGTTCGCACTGATTGTTTATCAGCGCAGCCCCCCCTCGGATGCCCACACTGGACCACCAGGATGCCACCCAAGACCACCAGGGAAGCACCTAAAATGTGGATGGCCAGGTAAGTCCCTCATGGCCATCCACATGTATAAATATATGCCTGAATTATGCCAATCAGTGCCCACAAAAGGGCTCTGACTGGCACCATCTTGGCACAACATTTTTTTGTGATGCCCAGCAATGCCACCCACCAGTGTCATCAGTGGCACCCACCAGTGTCCATCAGTGCCACCTATCAGTGCCCATCCGTTCCCACCTATCAGTGCCCTTCTGTGCCACCTATTAGTGCCACCCATAAGTACCCATCAGTGCCACCCATAAGTATCCATCAGTGCCGCATATGAGTGCCCATCAGTGCCTCCTATGAGTGCCCATCAGTGCCACCTATGAGTGCCCATCAGTGCCGCATACCAGTGCCACCTATCAGTGCCCATCAGTGCCGCCTATCAGTGCCCATCATTAGTGCCCATCAGTGCCACCTCATTGGTACCACCTCATCGGTGCCCATCAGTGCTGCCTTATCAGTGCCTTATCAGTGCCCGTCAGTTCAGTCATATCAGTGCCCGTCATTGAAGAAGAAAACATACTTATTTACCCAAAAAATTAACAGAAACAAATTTTCGCTCTTTTTTTATTTGTTGTGCAAAAAAAAAATTGCAGAGGCGATCAAATACCCTTGAAAGAAAGCTCTATTTGTGGGAACAAAATGATAAAAAATGTGTTTGGGTACAGTGTAGCATGACCGTGCAATTGTCATTCAAATTCAGACAGTGCTGAAAGCTCAAAATTGGCTTGGGCAGGAGGTGTATAAGTGCCTGGTATTGAAGTGGTTAAACACTCTTTTTTTCTTTTTAAATGTACATTTTGCTGTAGTAGGTCACATAATGTACATCTTACAGATACCCTATTTTATTAACCACTTAACGACCGCCCACTGTAAATATACGTCGGCAGAATGGCACCGACAGGCAGAATCACGTACATATACGTGATTGCCTTTGTATAGTTGGGGGGTCCGATCGGACCCCCCTTCTTTACAGTGGGTGGTCGTTTTACCTTCGGGAGCGATCAGGCATGAGGGGACAGCCGTTCGATTCCGGCCCCCCCCTCTCGATCGCTCCCGGCAAATGAGAGAGCTTCCCCTGCCTGTGTACTGTTTACACAGGCAGGAGGAAGTGATGTCATCTCTCCTGCGGCGCTCACATATACTGAGCGCCGTACAGTAGAAGATGCAGGTTAGTGCACAAAACAGCACACTGACACCAGGACACATAGGCACATAAATCGCCCCCCCAGGCCCCCCCAGATCACCCCCCAGATCACCCCCCAGCCCCCAGTCACAGTGTCACTGATTGCAGTGACCATTTATTTAGTGATCACTGCAATCAGTGACATTTGTGACTGTAAAAGTGTCACTACATTTAGTTTTAGGTCCAGTGTAGCCCCCTAACCCCCCCTAATAAAGGTTTAACCCCCTGATCACCCCCCAGATAACCCTTTTACCCCCTAGCACCGCCGTCGCTAAGCGATAATTTTTCTGATCAATGTCTTAGCGTCGGTGATGCTGATCGGTAGCCAGTAATTTTTTTTAGGTTCGCCGCAGGTTTTTATAGCGTCGGGAACCCCCATATATTACCTAATAAAGGTTTAACCCCCTTGATCGCCCCCCAGATAACCCTTTCACCCCCTATCACCACTGTCGCTAAGCGATCATTTTTCTGATCGCTGTCTTAGCGTCGGTGATGCAGATCGGTAGCCAGTAATTTTTTTTAGGTTCGCCGCAGGTTTTTATAGCATCATGTACCCCGATATATTACCTAATAAAGGTTTAACCCCCTTGATCGCCCCCCAGGTAACCCTTTCACCCCCTATCACCACTGTCGCTAAGCGATCATTTTTCTGATCGCTGTCTTAGCGTCGGTGATGCAGATCGGTAGCCAGTAATTTTTTTTAGGTTCGCCGCAGGTTTTTATAGTGTCAGGTACCCCCATATATTACCTAATAAAGGTTTAACCCCCTTGATCGCCCCCAGGTAACCCTTTCACCCCCTATCACCACTGTCACTAAGCGATCATTTTTCTGATCGCTGTCTTAGCGTCGGTGATTCAGATCGGTAGCCAGTAATTTTTTTTAGGTTCGCCGCAGGTTTTTATAGCGTCAGGTACCCCGATATATTACCTAATAAAGGTTTAACCCCCTTGATCGCCCCCCAGGTAACCCTTTCACCCCCTATCACCACTGTCGCTAAGCGATCATTTTTCTGATCGCTGTCTTAGCGTCGGTGATGCAGATCGGTAGCCAGTAATTTTTTTAGGTTCGCCGCAGGTTTTTATAGCGTCAGGTACCCCCATATATTATCTAATAAAGGTTTAACCCCCTGATCGCCCCCCAGGTAACCCTTTCACCCCCTATCACCACTGTCGCTAAGCGATCGTTTTTATGATCGTTGTCTTAGTGTCGGTGATGCCGATAGGTAGCCAGTAATTTTTTTTTAGGTTCGCCGTCAGGTTTTTATATAGCGTCAGGTACCCCCATATATTACCTAATAAAGGTTTTAACCCCCTAATTGCCCCTAGTTAACCCTTTCACCAGTAATCACCTTATAAATGTTACGGGTGACGCTGGTTAGTTAGTTTGCTTTTTATAGTGTCAGGGCACCCGCCGTATATAACCCAATAAAGGTTTAACCCCCTGATCGCCCGGCGGGTGATATCAATTAGGTTTTAGCGTCAGAGAGGGTCTGCGTCACACCCCAGGCAGCGTCAGGTTATTGCCAGTAGCGCTAACACCCACGCGTTAAGCATACACCCCCCTTAGTGATATAGTATCTGAACAGATCAATATCTGATCTGATCAGATCTATACTAGCGTCCCCAGCAGTTTAGGGTTCCCAAAAACGCAGTGTTAGCGGGATCAGCCCAGATACCTGCTAGCACCTGCGTTTTGCCCCTCCGTCCAGCCCAGGCCACCGAAGTGCAGTATCGATCGATCACTGTCACTTACAAAACACAACACACATAACTGCAGCGTTCGCAGAGACAGGCCTGATCCCTGCGACTCCAGTGCTGTAGGAGGTGATTTCACCACCACAGTTAAAAAAAAAAAAGCATATATGCCGAAGCATTGGGGCAGCAGGGGCGGAGGAGCGATTTTGCTCCTAATGCCGCGTACATACGGTCGAAATTCCGACGGAGGCTTGCCCGTGGAAAAGTCTGACCATGTGTACGCGGCATAACTTTTGCGGGAAGATGCCCCCATGCTTCGGCATATATAAATGGTGCATGTATGCCCATTATTAGAAGTGGGTGGATGAAGGGCGGTATTCTAATGGTGGGCATACCCACCGATCAATCTCTTTTTTTTTTCGTTCAGCCAACAGGCTGCATGAAAAAAAGATTACAATACATGTGCAACAAGGACCAGCAACGTACTGGTATGTTGCTGGACTTTGAATGTTTATACCAGAATGATGCCTGTGGGTTTAGGTATCATCTTGGTATCATTCTTTTCAGCCAGCGGCCGGCTTTCATGTAAAAGCAATCCTAGTGGCTAATTAGCCTCTGGACTGCTTTTACAAGCAGTAGGAGGGAATGTCCCCCCCCCGGATATAAAAAGCGCCATTGGGAAATTGGGAAAGCATTTTATCACACCGATCTTGGTGTGGTCAGATGCTTTGAGGGCAGAGGAAAGATCTAGGGTCCAATAGACCCCAGTTTTTTCAAAAAAGAGTACCTGTCATTACCTATTGCTATCATAGGGGATATTTACATTCCCTGAGATAACAATAAAAATGATAAAAAAAATAATAATATGGAAGCAACAGTTTAAAAATAAAATAAAAAAGCAAAATTAATAATAATAAAAAAAAAAGCACCCCTGTCCTGCCCTGCTCTTGCCCAATGGCGAACGCAAGCGTCGGTCTGGCGTCATATGTAAACAGAAATTGCACCATGCATGTGAGGTATCACCGCGAAGGTCAGATCGAGGGCAGTAATTTTAGCAGTAGACCTCCTCTGTAAATCTAACGGCGTAACCTGTAAAGGCTTTTAAAGGCTTTTAAAAATGTATGTAGTTTGTCGCCAATGCGCGTTTGTGCGAAATTTTAAAGCTTGTCGTGTTTGGTATCTATGTACTCGGCCTAAGATCATCTTTTTTATTTCATCAAACATTTGGGCAATATAGTGTGTTTTAGTGCATTAAAATTAAAAAAAGTGTATTTTTTCACCCAAAAAATGCGTTTGAAAAATCGCTGCGCAAATACTGTGTAGAAAAAAAAATTGCAACACCCACCATTTTAATCTGTAGGGCCTTTGCTTTAAAAATATATATAATGTTTGGGGGTTCAACATAATTTTCTTGCAAAAAAAATAAATGTTTTCATGTAAACAAAAAGTGTGAAAAAGGGCTTTGCCTTCAAGTTGTTAGAAGAGTGGATGTAAGCTTCCTAATGTTGTGTATAAAATGCCAGAACAGTTCAAAACCCCCCCAAATTACCCCATTTTGGAAAGTAGACACCCCAAGCTATATACTGAGAGGCATGTCGAGTCCATGGAATATTTTATATGTTGACACAAGTTGCGGAAAATAGACAATTTATTTTTTTATTTTTTATTTTTTGCACAAAGTTGTCACTAAATGATATATTGCTCAAACATGTCATGGGCATATGTGGAATTACACCCCAAAATACATTCTGTTGCTTCTCCTGAGTACGGGAATACCACATGTGTGAGACTTTTTGGGAGCCTAGCCGCATACGGGACCCCAAAAACCAATCACCGCCTTCAGGCTTTCTAAGGGTGTAAATTTTTGATTTCACTTCTCACTGCCTATCACAGTTTCAGAGGCCATGGAATGCCCAGATGGCACAAAACCCCCCCAAATGACCCCATTTTGGAAAGTAGACACCCCAAGCTATTTGCTGAGAGGTATGGTGAGTATTTTGCAGATCTCGCTTTTTGTCACAAAGTTTTGAAAATGAAAAAAATTAAATAAAAAAAAAAAATTTTTTTTTTCTTCATTTTCAAAAACAAATGAGAGCTGTAAAATACTCACCATGCCTCTCAGCAAATAGCTTGGGGTGTCTACTTTCCAAAATGGGGTTATTTGGGGGGGTTTTGTGCTATTTTGGCATTTTATGGCATTCGAAACTGTGATAGGTAGTGAGGAGTGAAATCAAAAATTTGTGCCTAGAAATCCTGAAGGCGGTGCTTGGTTTTCGGGGTCCCGTACGCGGCTAGGCTCCCAAAAAGTCCCACACATGTGGTATCCCCATACTCAGGAGAAGCAGCAAAATGTATTTTGGGGTGTAATTCCATATATAACCATGGCATGTGTGAGCAATATATAATTTAGTGACAACTTTTTGTAATTTTTTATTTTTTTTTGTCATTATTCAATCACTTGGGACAAAAAAAAATAATATTCAATGGACTCAACAGGCCTCTCAGCAATTTCCTTGGGGTGTCTACTTTCTAAAATGGGGTCATTTGGGGGGGTTTTGTGCTATTTTGGCATTTTATGGCCTTCGAAACTGTGATAGGTAGTGAGGAGTGAAATCAAAAATTTGCGCCCTTAGAAATCCTGAAGGCGGTGCTTGGTTTTCGGGGGCCCGTACGCGGCTAGGCTCCCAAAAAGTCCCACACGTGGTATCCCCGTACTCAGGAGCAGCAGCAAAATGTATTTTGGGGTGCAATTCCACATATAACCATGGCATGTGTGAGCAATATATCATTTAGTGACAACTTTTTGTCATTTTTTTTTTTTTGTCATTATTCAATCACTTGCGACAAAAAAAAAAATATTCAATGGGCTCAACATGCCTCTCAGCAATTTCCTTGGGGTGTCTACTTTCCAAAATTGGGTAATTTGGGGGGGTTTTGTACTGCCCTGCCATTTTAGCACCTCAAGAAATGAGATAGGCAGTCATAAATTAAAAGCTGTGTAAATTCCAGAAAATGTACCCTAGTTTGTAGACGCTATAACTTTTGCGCAAACCAATAAATATACGCTTATTGACATTTTTTTTACTAAAGACATGTGGCTGAATACATTTTGGCCTAAATGTATGACTAAAATTGAGTTTATTCGATTTTTCTTATAACAAAAAGTAGAAAATATCATTTTTTTTCAAAATTTTCGGTCTTTTTCCGTTTATATCGCAAAAAATAAAAATCGCAGAGGCAATCAAATACCATTAAAAGAAAGCTCTATTTGTGGGAAGAAAAGGATGCAAATTTCGTTTCGGTACAACATTGCATGTCCGCACAATTTCCAGTTAAAGCAGCGCAGTGCAAAATTCTGAAAACAGCTCTGGTTCTTTATCTACAAAATGGTCCGGGGCTTCAGTGGTTAAGTTTAAAAAAAATATAACAATACATAAAAGCACAAAAACATTGACTATTGCTGGCATAGAGGATCAGGTTGTACATTGTATACATTTCAGAGAGGTTTCCATCCAGACAACCATGAAACTAAACAAAACAAAATACTATGAAGAGTGACCTACATAGTACTCCCCGCTGGGAGAGGATATAAATCAAGTCCACATATAAAATATGAAACCCTGCGATTCTAATTTAGAGTGTAAAAGATACCGAGAAAAGTTTAAACCAAGAATAATAAACAGCTTAAAAATGACCAGTCTGGGTTATCTCACCTAGATCCATCACACTAATCAAAATGCAAGTTTCAGGCTAAAAACTCAGTTTACACACCAAAAAAACCTAAGGGGATATGCAGTCCAAGATATTTAACAGGGATGTCCAGAAGAACTAGACTACATAGGTAGAAGGCCAAAAGAAGAATGGTCCTGTTGGTCCTATATTCAGTTAAAGGAGATCTAGGTGTCCCTCAAGTTAGCTGTGAGGTGCTCTATCCTTCATATAAAGTATATCCATTGTGATGTCTATGATTTGTCATCTGGGTGGAGTGTGAGTGGTTCACCAATGTAAAGGAATAATCTGTCTAGCAGCAGTCAAATTATGGGAACTCATTCAGAGTATTTTAAGATTCCAGAGAAAGGAAGGCCAAGAAAGCAATAAATGGGGTCTGAAGACAAGGAGACAATTAATATTTGTCCTATTATCTCCGTGACTCCCTGAAAGAAAAGCTGTAACAAGAGCCATTGTTAGAAAACCGAAATAGTGAACGTTTCTTCTGCCCGCATCTTCAGTACAATCCAGACACCTCTGGATTTTAGGCATGCAACACCTTAGGGGTGTTGTACCAGAACATTAGGATCTAGTAAATATTTTCCTTATATAGTACACAAAAAGATTATTTAGCTGCTGTTGCCCAAATTTTGTCCAAACATGAGAGAATAATAGAATGTTGAAGGACCATGGGAATCTCCAGTTGTAGGAGAATCATGGAGTAATTTATATATGGATGATATCAAAGGAGGTTGGGTAGGTCCCTGGGCACAAACATATTCAAATTTTGTTGGAAGAATTTTGCATTTTTTATTGTTTCACGTTAAGCATTATTAAAATTGCTGCACTCTAAAGCCCTGTACACACGATCGGATTTCCTATGGAATCAAATCCGATGGATTTTTCCATCAGAATTTCGATGAAGCTGACTTCCATCAGTCTTGCCTACACACCATCAGTCCAAAATCCTACCGTCCCGAACGCCGTGACGTAAAACACTCCGATGAGCCGAGAAAAATTACGTTCAATGCTTCTGAGCATGCGTCGACTTGATTCTGAGCATGCGTGGGGTTTTTCTCCGATGGAGTTCCACACAGACGATCGGAATTTGTTTGTTTTTTCTTTTCTTTTCATCGGATAAATTTAAAACATGTTCTTTTTTTTCTCACCGATGGAAAAAAGACAGATGGGGCCCATACACGATCGGCTTGTCCAATGAAAAAAGTCCATCGGACTGTTTTCATCGGTAAAACCGATCGTGTGTACAGGGCATAACATTTTTTTTCCCTAGTACTCAAAGGCAGTGCCCAGCTCCCCATGCAACTTGTTTGACAGTCCCTAACATACAGTATTAGTCTAGAAAATGGCCATTACAGCTTTTTAACATTCACCTCCCATTGTTTTGGAACCTGCCCTGATGGAAACCCAGGTATACAAGTGCCTTGAAAAAGTATTCACACCCCTTGAAATTTTCCACATGTTGTCATGTTACAACCAAAATCATAAATTGATTTTATTGGGATTTTATTTGATAGACCAACACAAAGTGGCACATAATTGTGAAGTGGAAAGAAAATGATAAATGGTTTTCAAAACTTTTTTACAAATAAATATGTGAAAAGTGTGGCGTGCATTTGTATATACTTTGTAGAAACACCTTTCGCTGCAATTACAACTGAAAGATTTTTTTGGTAAGTCTCTACCAACTTTGCACATCTAGAGAGTGACATTTTTGCCAATTTTTCTTTGCAAAATAGCTAAAGCTCTGTCAGATTGGATCGAGAGCATCTGTGAACGGCAATTTTCAAGTATTGCCACAAATTCTCAATTGGATTTAGGTCTGGATTCTGGACTTTGACTGGGTCATTCTAACACATGAATATGCTTTGATCTATTCTAAACCATTCCATTTTAGCTCTGGCTGTATGTTTAGGGTCGTTGTCCTGCTGGAAGGTGAACCTCCACCCCAGACTCAAGTCTTTTGCAGACTCTAACAGGTTTTCTACTAAGACTGCCCTGTATTGGCTTCATCCACCTTCCCATCAGCTCTGATCAGCTTCCCTGTCCCTGCTGAAGAAAAGGTGTGTTTAGGGTGAGGTGCAGTGTTAGTTTTCCGCCACACATAGCGTTTTACTTTGAGGCCAAAAGTTAAAACCATTCATCTTTTTCTTTCCACTTCACAGTCATGTGCCACTTTGTGTTGGTCTATCACATAAAATCCCAATAAAATACATTTACGTTTTTGGTTCCATGACAAAATGTGTAAAATTTCAAGGGGCATGAATACTTTTTCAAGGCACTGTATTCGGCTCTGTGCATGTACTTAGCTGAGCTGCTGAATTCCAGCACCTTCTTGTCTGTCCTAGAACCTGCGGGGTAGTATGTGTGCACAGTGCACCCTCAGAACGGCAGCCAGGGAATGACTGGCCCAGCTCTGTCCACTAACAGTAACTAAATGCCTCAGAGGCTCAGACAGAGTGTGGATGGCGTAAACATGTGCACTGCCTGCAAGTCTGGCTGTGAATACTATGAAGTGCCCCCAGCTGGTGTTAAGTACAGATGAGCTGAACATGAGCTGCTCAACTGTACTTTTGAGTCAATCACAGCAGGCAGGCAACAATACCACACAACCAACATGCCAACCCCCATGTGACCAAACAAGGCACTCCTGAGGCAAAATTCTCAGGTTGCCACATTATAAGGAAGACCCAGGTTATCAGGGTGTCACTAGCTCAGGTTTAAAGATGTTGTAACCCTGTAAAAAAAAGATCCTGTTCCTTTAAAGCAGGTTAAACAGCATAGTGCTTGTGCTGTGTAATTTGTCCCTTTCTATGCTGTAAAATACCAGGTTGATCCTGTCTGTTCCTGTGTCCGCCTATGTGAACTGACCACGGTAATCATGGCTGCTGATCCAGTTTACATGCCTCTGTCATCCCGCTGTGCTAGTCTCTCCTCTATCTCCCTCCCTCCCTCCCTGTCTGCCAGTTCCTAGTGATCTCAAAACCCGCCCCTCCTCTTATGCTGCTATTTCATGTGGCAGTAAAGTCAGTGAGTACCATTACTGCCAGCCCCTCTGTTATAACAAGGTAAAATACACAGTGTCAATGTTTTTTTTAAATAATGCTACTGACTACCTTATTTCAGAGCACCGGTGTGTGGTCATGCAACATCCCAGCTGCGCTCTGAAATAAGGTATTAAGCAGCATCATTTAAAAAAAATAAAACATTGATACCGTGTACAGGCGGTCCCCTAGTTACAAACATCCTACTTACAAACAGAGGGAGACAACAGGAAGTGAGAGGAAATCAACCCCTAGGAAGGGAAATTCACTCCTGTTATTATGGGAAAAAGGTACCTCCACTGATACTTTATCACCAAGGCTTGCTTCTACAACAACCCAAAATTTTCAAAATCCAAATGTCATTGGAACAGAAAGTGAAGTGAAATCTTCTGAACAGGGGCACAAACAGCAAAACAAACCCTGCAGGGGTGTTAACCCTTCCCTATACTATCCAAAAAGCTTAAAAATATTTTTTTGGGCTGGAGCTGCACTTAAAAAATTTACCTGTTCAATTTAACTTAAGAACAAGCCTACAGACCCTATATTGTTTGTAACCCAAGGACCGCCTGTATTGTACCTTGTTATAACAGAGGGGCTGGCATTAATGGTACGCACTGACTTTACAACCACTTTGAGGCTGGGTTCACACTATTAAGAATTGAATACGGAATTCACTGCATCCAATTCACATTACAGGAGATGATGACCGGCTCTCAATGGAGCCGGTTCACACATCTCCGGAGCGGCCGCAGAGCACACAGCAGAAGAATCAGTCTCAGTCTAGCCTTTGTGTAAGATTTTGTTTGCTTTGAGATCTAATAACTTCAACTTGTTAGTAGAGCATGGCTTTTCCTCACCCACATTGATTCCTCCTACACAGGTGATAAGGTTTAATTTAAAAAGAAATCAGTATTTTATTTTTATATTTTTTTTATTCTGCTTGCACACAAAACATTGTAAAAACTGTAACTAGGAGGGAGGGAGGGAGGAGCCTAGTAATAGCGCCATCAGCTCGCTGGAGCTAGTAGATGGGACGGGTCTCCGGATCCCCCTCCAGGAAATGAAGGACCGACCCTAGGACACTTCGCCCCGCAGTACGCTCTGCCCCCCCTGCTCCGAAGCACGCTGACCCTCCCCGCATACGCTCTGGAGCAGTCAGCTACGGAGGGATCTAGCAGCCCGCTTGGCGGGGACACAGCAAGCAGGCAAAAAGGCTGAGATAGAGAGCCTGGTGCCTGCATGAGCTGAGCCAGACAGAGCAGTGACCCTGAGTGAGACCCGGAAAAGAAAGGTGAGGAAGTTGGAGACAACGATGGGCAGCAGCAGCAGAGGCAGTGAGAAAGAGGCATAGCCCCGATGTCTCCAAAGTACGAGACCCCCACCCCTGGTAGGCTTGCTTGGATCCTAAGGCTCCACCAGCTCTCCACTACCTACCTTTCACCAGGAGTGCCCCCCTGTTATACCAACGAGGAAGCGATTAGTACAAGCAAAGTACCGAAGACATGTGAGTAACATTTGTATGGAGAGTTTGGAGAAAAAGTGGACTTCTGGGAAAGTTCTATATGCTAAGAAAGCATTTTGAAAGTGAATAATATTGACTGCCGTGATTTCCTTTTTCTTTAATATTTTTTTTCCTCCTAAAAAATGGCAGAAGAAAATGGGGCGATAGCAATGAGCAGTGACTAGTAGAAAGCGCACAGATAATAAGCCACTAATTTGCCATTATCGCCATTGTGGCCTGTATACATCTGTTGGAACTTGAGCTGATTGGACCCAGATGCAAGTAGCGAGCATTATAAAAAAAAAAAAGGGGGGACAGTCACAACTATTGGCCTAGGCATTCGTGCGCTGGACTGAACTTGAACTGTACCAACAGTAAGACTCTTAAACATCAGGACGCTGTGCCATCTTGTTGGTTGCTTTGTTTCCCCTCTCTGCCTTCTTCCCCCAAAGATTTGGCTAACTTTAAAGGTAGCTGCTTGATACATTTTTTTTTTTTGTGTGCTGCATAAGCTGTGCTGTTTTGAACTTTTTTTTTTTTTTTTGTATTCCTTACTCCTAATGTTACTGGTATTTGCCTGATATTAACTGCCTGATATTAACGTTGTGGCCCAAAGATCGGATCATAGAAAAGGGTACTACAGGGAGGGCAAGGCGGCTAGAGAGGGAAAGTAGAGAGAGGTGCAGTAACAGATAATTGGTTGGAACTTAGCAGAGGGGATAAGGCCCCAAGGGAAGAGGTCAAAAGAAACACCATGAGCACATGGGGAAAGGGAGCAAGAGGGGGAGTAACCCCAAAATCCCCCCGCCTAAGTCTGACCCCTAGCCCGGGTCCAATGAATAAGTATGTAACTCATGGTGGAAACGGAGACAAACAGGCGGTGGAAAAACAGCAAGGAGTAAAAAGTAACCAGATAGACAATAAGGAGAAGAAAAGGGAAAACAAAAAAGCGCAGAATAAAAACTCGGCGGAGACAGACACACTATCAGAGTCCAGAATAGAACAAGAGACCGAAGTAGAGCAAGAGCAGAGAAAAGAAGAAGCACAACAAAATAAGGCTCTTCTACCAACAAAGGTAGAGATAGAGGGCATGTTTGCGGCTTTGGAAAAATCATTAAAATCGCAAATGGAGGTAATACAGGAAAATATGGGGTACCTGCGTGAAAGAGTGGAGGGAGTGGAAGAGAAAACAGACTGCAATGAAATCACGATAAAAAAACTTGAGGGAGAAATAAAGTTAATAAGGAGAGAACAACAGGAACAAGCATACAAACTGGAGGATCAAGAGAACAGAGACAGAAGAAAGAACATAAGTATTTGAGGAGTACCCGAGTCACCCCAACCAGAGAATCTATCAGAAATAATAATGAAAATCTGTAATCCATTGCTAGATAGAGAAACAACATCTCCAATAAGAATTGAGAGAGCTCACAGAATAAGAAGACCAAGGGAAATATCGCAGGAAAAACCGAGAGACATTATTGTGTGATTTGAAAGTTGGGAAGAAAAAAATCAACTATGGAGAAACTTAAGGGGAAAATAACCATTAAAGATGGAAGAAAACCAGATTCAAATTTTCCAAGATCTGTCACAAGAAACACTGAACAGAAGAAGAAACTTAAAACTTTTATTGAAGGTACTCCAGGAACACGAGATCCAATACAATTGGGGTTTCCCGGCATGCCTGATTGGAAGAAAAAATGGCATCTCTGCGAGATTGAGATTCGTAGAAGAGATACCGGAATTCTGTAAAAAACTGGAAATCCCAATACCAGATATTTAGATGGGGGGCGTGGGGGGGGGGGAGGGGGAGGGGTGAGGAAATTCTCGGTTTCCCCGCTCTCTCTTTTTGCCCTTACTCCCTCCCCCCGCCCCACCCTCCATTTTCTATATTTTGGATTTTTTGCTTTTGGTTTTCTTTCTTTTTTGAGATGGGGAGGGGGGAGCGTGGCTGAGGGGGCGAATTAAATAGAAATAGAGAGTTGTGGAGAGGGAAAAGGAGACCTGGACCCATTGACCGCTCGGACACCACTTCCCAAGTAGAAGGAGAGAAGGGTCTAAACGTGCCAAACATAACTCCACCTCGGGCCTAGGAGTGCAGAATGCCCAAAGGGGCTTTAAAGGAAAATAAAAAATCCTGCACTAAGGGTTCAACGAGAGAGGGGGAGGGGGGCTGGGGTGGGGATGGGGGGGAAGATGGGGAGGGGGGAGGTAGGGGTGGGGAAGGAGAGGGAGGGGGCGGGGAGGTGATAGAGAGGAAAGAAATAGGATCTGTTCAACTTAAGAAAGGAGAAAGGAAGGGCGGAAGATGGCTGACGTAAATTTTATTACTTACAATGTAAGAGGTTTGAACTCCCCAGAAAAAGGCACATGATATTAAGGGAGCTTGAAAGGTATTCTGCAGAAATCGTATTTCTTCAGGAGACACATTTAGCACTAGACTCTAATACAAAAATGTACTCATGAGCGATTCCCACCTGGTACTACGGAGACTCCCCAAAGAAAAGAGCAAAGGAAGTAGCTATAGGTATAGGGAAGAATATACATTTTACAGTAGAAGATAGAAGAGTTGACCCAGAGGGCCAGTAATTGTTCCTAAAAGGAAATCTACAGGGAAAAAAATATACGCTAGTAAATGTATATTGTCCAAATAGTTACCCTAAAAAATACTTGAATGGAACCTTAAACACTTTAATGGACTTTAAGCAAGGATATGTAATTCTTGCTGGAGATTTCAATTTCTCAATGGATCACAGGCTAGACAATACGTCTGGTGCACCGATACGAGACAGTAAACAATTAAAATTGGTCAAAAAAAATAATATAATCATCAATTAGTAGACCCTTGGAGAGTGGCACATCCAAGTAAAAAAGATTATACCTATTATTCATCGGTGCACGACGCGTATTCGAGATTAGATTATATGCTTGTGGACCATAGGCTCCTGGAAAATGTAGTAGAAACCTCGATAGGGGTAAAATCAATCTCAGATCACGCCC
The DNA here is from genome assembly GCA_029206835.1 of Rana muscosa. NCBI lineage: Eukaryota > Metazoa > Chordata > Amphibia > Anura > Ranidae > Rana > Rana muscosa. The sequence continues at coordinate 1,071,746,006 of CM055116.1, read as the reverse complement.
CGGTAACAGTGAAAATTAGTTTTAATAACACAGAACAAAGAAAGGGTACGTGGAGTCTAAATGAAGACCTCTTAGGCGAAAAAGAAGTAGGAGAGATAATAACAAGGGAAATTGGAGAATATTTTAAAATAAATAAAACACCAGAAGTAAGCGTGGCAACAATATGGGAAGCCCACAAGGCATATATAAGGGGCAAATTGATCTCTATAGGGGCGGGGAAAAAGAAGGAAAGAGAGCAAAAAATGAAAAATCTGTTAAACTAGTGGTTCTCAACTCCTGTCCTCAGGACCCACTAACAGGCCAGATTTTAAGTATTACCTTGGTGAGATGCAGACAAAAATACTGAAATCCCTGAGCAGCAAATTATATCACCTGGGATGCATTTCAGTTATCTTGCAAACCTGGCCTGTTGGTGGGCCCTGGGGACTGGAGTTGAGAACCACTGTGTTAAAGCAATTACATGACCTGGAACAAAAAGATAAAAAACAACAAAATAGAGAAATACATCAAAAAATAACAATTAAGAGGGGTCAACCCAGAGAAGTGATGGAACAAGAAACCAGAAAAGTATTTAAAAATGTAGCAAAGGAAAGGTATAAATGGGGGAACAAACCCGGGAAGTACCTCGCAAGAGTAGTAAAAGAGAAAAAAAAACTAAATTATATAGACAGAATAAAGAACCAGAGAGGAGAGATGAAATTCAAAACATCTGAAATTGCAGAAGCGTTTAAGTCCTACTATAGCGCACTATACGACATTAGAGTAAAAGAGACACGCCAGGAAGAGGAAGCCAGGAAAATAAGAATACAGGAATACCTTGAGCAAACTAATATACCAAAGATAACAGCAGAAAGTGCAGAGCTGTTAGAAGACCCAATTACACAAGGTGAAATAAATAAAGCTCTCCAAGAAACAACAGGGGGAAAAAGCCCAGGACCAGATGGGTTTCAGATTAAATATTATAAAAAATTTAAAGACCAGCTAGTCCCAGAATTGTGTAACTACTTTAATAGATTGGGGAAGACCTAGAAATAAGGAAAGAATCTCTCCTTGCCAATATTTCTGTCATACCAAAAGCAGGAAAGGATGGAACAATATGTTCCAACTATCAGCCTATAGCTTTATTGAATACAGATATCAAGTTATATGCAAAAGTACTGGCAACGAGATTAAAAAATGTAATGCCAGAATGAATTAATGCAGATCAGGCAGGTTTTGTAGCAGGGAGAGAAGGTAGAGACAACAGTATAAGAACCCTATTACTAATCAGGAAAAAGAAGGAGAAGAAACCCCCAGTCGTACTCATGTCGATAGACGCTGAAAAAGCATTTGACCGAGTCGACTGGGGGTTTATGATGGATACACTTCGGTATGTTGGTGTGGGTTCAAAGTACATGAAATGGATTAAAAACCTATATACCCACCCGACAGCCAAAGTAAGGGTCATGGGGAGTGTGTCGTCGGTGTTTGAGATGCATAATGGAACAAGGCAGGGATGCCCGCTCTCGCCCCTCCTGTATGTGTTAGCTTTGGAACCATTGTTGATAAACATAAGGAACAATCGAGATATAGGGGGGGCGAGAATAGGCGAGGATGAACACAAAGTGGCTGCATATGCAGACGACATACTCCTATACCTAATGAAACCAAGATTGTCTCTGCCCAATGTAGTAAAGGAAATAAAAAAATACGGGGACCTCTCAAATTTTAAAATCAACCCAATAAAAACTGTAATCTTGAATTTAGGAATAGACAAAAGGGAAGAAAGATTGCTACAGAAAGAGTTCCAGTTCACTTGGGAGACAAAAAAATTAACATATCTAGGAATTAAAATAACAACAACGTTAGAAGAACTGTATCCTGCCAATTTTATCCCCTTATTAAATGAAATCAAAGTAGAATTAAAAAACAGCTCTTAAGCCCCGTACACACGATCGGTTTGACTGATGAAAACCGTCCGATGGATGGTTTTCATCAGACCAACCGATCGTGTATGGTACCCATCGGTCTTTTTTCCATCGGTTGTAAAAAATAGAACTTGTTTTAAAATTTTCCGATGGATAAAAAACCGATCGAAAACTCAGATAGTCTATGGGCAAGTCCATCAGATCAAAAACCCACGCATGCTCAGAATCAAGTCGACGCATGCTCAGAAGCATTAAACTTCATTTTTCTCGGCTCATCTGAGTGTTTTACGTCACCGCGTTTGGAACGGTCGGTTTTTTGACTGATGGTGTGTGGGCAAGACTGATGGAAAACAGTTTCATCGGATTTCCGATGAACAAATCCATCGGACGAAAATCCATGGACAGGAAGAATTAATATATTAAAAATGGTGATCCTCCCGAAAGTGACATATAGGCTGCAGATGCTCCCAATAGATATACCCCAACCATTCTTATAGGTAATGAAAACAATGATTTTGAAATACATATGGCAGGGTAAAAAGCCCAGAATAAAGTACACACTATTAACCCGAGGGAAAAAAAACGGGGGCATGTCCTTACCAGACATAAAAAGATACCATAAGGCGATAATCCTAGCTAGATTAGCGGAATGGGCAAACCCACATACAAAAAAGAAATGGGCACAAATGGAAGATATATTAAGCACGACGCAATTACAAAAAAGCATATGGGTACCACCAAAATTCAGAACACTGGGTACAGACACACACACTATAACTAGGAAGGTATTTAAAATATGGGACACATTGCATCGGCACGAAAAATGGAAATATAACTCTCCATTAATCCCGTTAGCAGGTACAACATTCTTTACACCAGGAAATGGGACACGATTAGGAAAGTTATTGGGAACTGCACAATTAAAAGACATAATCACATTAGGTAAAACAAGAACAAGACAAGATTTAATCACAAAGTACGGGTGGAGTCAGATTAGCGACTGGGAACATTTTCAATTAAAGCACTTAGTGAGCACTATCCCACAACCAATAAGAAACGAAAATGCACTAACCCCAATGGAAAAAATATGCGACAAAGGAAAGCCCCTGAGACATGGTATATCGCAGGTGTATAAAATGTTAACAGAAATAGAAACAAAAGGACCGTTACCCTTTATAGAAAAATGGGGGCAAGACCTGGGCAAAGAAATAGAGGAAAAGCAAATGATAGAAGCAATATACAGTTTCTCCTCTGACTCAACCACGATAGAGGCAAATTATAAAAACATGGTACACTGGCACCTGACACCAGAGACAATGAATAAAATTCATCCCAATAATTCCAGACTTTGTGGGAGGGGCTGTAAGCAACTGGGAACAACAATGCATATGTGGTGGGATTGCCCAATAATAAAGGAGTACTGGGTAGAGATTCTGGACTATATTGAAGCAGTAACAGGGGAAAAAATCTTACAAAACGCGTGGACATGTCTATTTCATGTTACAAACAAAACAAAAAAGCAATATCGGAAAACATTAGTCCCACCCCTGCTTAATGCGGCAAAGGGGTTAATCCCAAAAAACTGGATATCAACAAAAAAAACGGCCATAAAAGAATGGATACAACGGGTTGAGTACAGTAGGTGCCGCCGATATTGTGTCAATCTCGCCGCTTCTAGCGGCAATATTGACACCCTATGAGCTCTGTCGCGAGAGCCAGCGCCGAACTGTCTCGTCATCGGGAAAGGAAAAAATGTTCCTTTCACGATGAGCGTCACGCATTGCCGATAGGCAGGGATCCAACGCGGATTCCCGCCAATACCAGGCACTGCGTTTGGTATGAATCCTGAGTGGGAACTCCACGCCAATTTTTAAAGAAAAATCCGGCGTGGGTTCCCCCTCCAGGAGCATACCAGGCCCTTGGGTCTGGTCTGGATTTGAAGGGGGAACCCTACACCGAAAAAACGGCGTGGGGGTCCCCCTCAAGATCCAAACCAGACCCTTATCCGAGCACGCAACCTGGCAGGCCGCAGGGGAAGAGGGGGGACGAGAGCAGCCCCCCCTCCCTTCTGAACCGTACCAGGCCACATGCCCTCAACATGGGGGGTTTGGTGCTCTGGGGCAGGGGGGCGACCTGCGGCCCCCCCACCCATGAGCACCCTGCCCCCATGTTGATGAGGACAGGGCCTCTTCCCGACAACCCTGGCCGTTGGTTGTCGGGGTCTGCGGGCGGGGGGCTTATCAGAATCTGGGAGCCCCCTTTAATAAGGGGGCCCCCAGATCCCAGCCCCCCCACCCTATGTGAATGAGTATGAGGTACATCGTACCCCTACCCATTCACCTGGTGGGAAAAAAAAATGGTAATAAAACACAACACAGTTTTTAAAAGTATTTTATTGCACCGCTCCGAAGGTCTTCTTCCGACTTCGGGGGTCTCCGGTGTCATCGCCGCGCTCTCCGGTTCTTTCTTCTGCTGGGCCACCGCTATCTTCTTTTTAGCTCTTTTGCTAGCGGAGGCCCGGTCTTCTCCGTCGCCTTCTTCTTCTCCCGCTCTCCGGTTCTTCTCCCGCTCTCCGGTTCTTTCTTCCGCCGGGCCTCCGCTAACTTCTTTTTAGCTCTTTTGCTAGCGGAGGCCCGGTCTTCTCCGTCGTCTCGTCCGCCTCTCCGTTGTCCTTCTGCCGGCCCCTCCACTAACTTCTTGGTAGCTCTTTTGCTAGTGGAGGAGCCGGTCTTCCCATCATCGCCGTCTTCTTCCCTCTTCTCCTCCACGATGTTGACTCGTCGCTTCCTCTCGCAGTAATGATAAATCTTCGGTCCGCAGAGATTAATATAGGCTTCTCATGACGTCACAGTCACATGTTCCCATTACGTCACAGTCACATGCTCCGGGGCCATGTGCCCCGGAGCATGTGCCCCGGAGCATGTGACTGTGACATCATGGCACCATGTGACTGTGACGTCATGAGAAGCCTATATTAATCTCTGCGGACCGAAGATTTATCATTACTGCGAGAGGAAGCGACAAGTCAACATCGAGGAGGAGAAGAGGGAAGAAGACGCCGACGGCGATGACGGGAAGACCGGCTCCTCCACTAGCAAAAGAGCTACCAAGAAGTTAGTGGAGGGGCCGGCAGAAGGACAACGGAGAGCTGGACGAGACGACGGAAAGACCCCATACTCATTCGCATAGGGTGGGGGGGCTGGTATCTGGGGGCCCCCTTATTAAAGGGGGCTCCCGGATTCCGATAAGCCCCCCGCCCACAGACCCCGACAACCAACGGCCAGGGTTGTCTGGAAGTGGCCCTGTCCTCATCAACATGGGGGCAGGGTGCTCTGGGGTGGGGGGGCGCAGGTCGCCCCCCTGCCCCAGAGCACCAAACCCCCCATGTTGAGGGCATGTGGCCTGGTACGGTTCAGGAGGGAGGGGGGGCCGCTCTCGTCCCACCCTCTTCCCCTGCGGCCTGCCAGGTTGCGTGCTCGGATAAGGGTCTGGTTTGGATCTTGAGGGGGACCCCCGCACCGTTTTTTTAGCGTAGGGTTCCCCTTCAAATCCAGACCAGACCCAAGGGCCTGGTATGCTCCTGGAGGGGGAACCCATGCCGGTTTTTTCTTCAAAAATTGGCGTGGAGTTCCCGCTCAGGATTCATACCAAACGCAGTGCCTGGTATTGGCGGGAATCGCGTCGGATCCCCGCTCAATACAGTGTCGCGTCTCCTCGCTATTGCAGCGAGCGCGACACGTGTCGCCACCCTGCTGCCGAGATCTCGGCACTCCTGTCGCCGAGAATCTCGGCGATGGGAGCGCGATAGAAATACAATATCGGCGGCACCTACTGTACATCTCTGAGATGGAATATCTGAGCCAGGGAGAGCAGGGAAAAGGGGAAAGCTATAGAGCAATCTGGGAAAAATTGAGAATCTTTAAATTGTCAGATAAATATGCTCAGGGAATGACAGAAAAAGATAAGGAATAAAGTAAAAGAAGAAAGGAAAAAGGACAGATCGGGGGAGGGGGGTAGAGATGGGGGGGTAACGAGAGAAGGGGGGGGAAGGGGTAAAAGGGAATGTAAAGAAAAATGTAAAAGTATATATTTTTGTACCAAGTGTTGTTACACCATTGTGGGTGTGTATTGTATATGATAAATAATTTCCCAATAAAAAATAAATGTTTTTAAAAAAACTGTAACTAACGGCAAAACTTTTTTCTTTTGGATAGAGTGGAGAGGGATTAGAATACCGGCCCATCTTTATTGCTGTCTGTGCCTCCACTAGGGAGATTCACCCTCTATATATGTCCTGTTTACCATTATCACTGAAAGTGAAACTAAAATAAAGTCCCAAATTACAGGTTGCGATCAGAACAGTAAAGCCCTGTACACACGATCGGTTTTACCGATGAAAACCGTCCGATGGATTGTTTTCATCAGACAAACCGATCGTGTATGGGACCCATCAGTCTTTTTTCCATCGGTTTTAAAAAATAGAACATGTTTTAAATTTTTCCGATGGATAAAAAACCGATCGAAAACTCCGATCGTCTATGGGCAAGTCCATCGGATAAAAAACCCACGCATGCTCAGAATCAAGTCGACGCATGCTCAGAAGCATTGAACTTAATTTTTCTCGGCTCATCGGAGTGTTTTACGTCACCGCGTTTGGAACGGTCGGTTTTTTGACTGATGGTGTGTAGGCAAGACTGATGGAAGTCAGCTTCATCGGATTTCCAATGGACAAAACCATCGGATTAGAATCCATAGGATATCCGATCGTGTGTACGAGGCTTAATAGAGGGGAAATCTAGTTCTGGTGAACCTGGTGACACCCCAGGATTTCCTCACTTTGGAGGGATTTCCTGTAACTTCCTTTTTTGGCTGCTGGGTAAAAAGTGAAAGAAAATCTCCCCTATGGGATTGCAAATAAATAATAATAATAAACAACTGATGGGTTATTACCCTCCCTAACCCTTGCAGGCAGGTGCAGTTTGTTTCCTCCACTGCAGGTGGTGCTCAACCAAAGCAGTTTCGCAGCATAGACTAAGTCCCTGAGCACAGGAGATTGTGTTGTGTAGTACCACATGGGGTTCTGCCCCCCTTTATTTGCTTGATATACTGGTGAATATACTGGATGAATTAGAAATGTATCTATGTCATTGCAGAGACACATTACACGCTTGCTCCTGACGAGTGACGCTAAGTCACGAAACGCATTGAGCCAACAGATGTCGTGTTCCAATCATGTGTTATATCAGCATATTTTCTATTGTACCAATTGTTCCTAGTCTACAGATCTTGGGTTCCATCATTCATTATGTGCCTGCCCATTTTATGGACTGTTTTGAATTATGCATTCATCCATGTATAATAAAGTTTTTATTTTAGTATATTTTCTCATGCTCTTTAATGTTAGGGATTAGAGTAATTTCCAACTATGTGGGTATCTATTTATGTGTATATATTTGAGTTATACTGAATATGAAATATATTTATCAATAATTATTGATGTGCCATAAAATACAATAATATATAATATATCATATATATGTTAATATAATATATTACCTTATCCCTCACATACTTCATGCAAAGTCCTGTTCTTTTTGCTGTTTGTATCATGTGTTTTTTCTGGATTTTTGGTTGATATTCTGTTTCTATCACTTAAAATACACCTATGATAAAAATTATAGACCCTTCATTTGGGCAAGCTTACAAAGTCTGTAGGGGATTAAATAATTATTTTCCCCACTGTAGTGTAGGGGAGGGATCATAGAAGTCCATAGAATTACAATTCCCAATGTGAGCCATGTGTAAAGAGAGAGAGAGCAAGCTATATTTTCACAGACTGAATACCAAGGAATTCCTCTTTAATATGAAGAGACCGAGGTGTGCACATCACTGCTCCTGTGCACACATTTACCTCCTACAAGCCTGTGGCTGTGTGCTGAGGACTTGTGTCGCTCCAGGCAGATCCAGGTGATCTGATATTTGAACAGAGGGACCCATGTTGCTGTATTGCTGGGACTGATTTTGCTGAGACTGTACTCATGTGCACCACTGTAAAGACTGGGCCCCAACACTAACCCACTGAAGAGCTAGGGGTCACTCAGCTACTTCACAATAACTTTGCTTATGGTTCATAGTAAGAGGTACCTCTTTTGGGAGTCTTCAATTTCATCACTGCCATTAATATAGAATGTACTCTAAAATGGATATAGTCTACTGTTTACACAGTATTTATTATAATCGCTGTTACTATTTTCTGATGTCTTTACTTATTGTGGATTTTTTGGATTACCAGGTTTACTGTAATTTAGCTGCATAGAACTCCATTCTATGCTGCTATAGCCTAGTGAACATATTGTCTAGTGAACTTGGATTGAACTAATCCTTTACTTACTCATTTATGTGTATACTGCTTTTTACTGTAACCGTGACAAAATATTTGGTTAATTTATCACTAACCATTCTGATGCTTTCTTTTCTGATACTGAACCTTAGTTGTGTGCAGTGTGTCTATATTTGTGCTCCCAGTAGCAGCACAGTATCCATTTGCTTCACCTGGAATGTCAGTGGGGTTGTTCACAGAGTTTAGGCAGAAAAACAGAGATCCGAATCTACCAAGCGGCTTCTGTGGTGTCCAAAACTTTTTTTTAAGTTTTGGACAGATTAGTGAGTGATTTAAAACCCTTCCCCCACGAGAGACTGAGATTCATCTGCTCTGTTTGTCCTGGTAACCATTGTCACTGGCACTGACAGTGATGGAAATCGACTATTATAAGGCTTATCTGTAGCAACCCTGGATATCTCGTAAACTTGCACGGTTTAGGAGATATCCCCCGTATCTGCATGTGCAGACATCATTGGCACATGCGCACTGAAGCAATGACACATTCGTACCGTTGCTTTAGTAAGCATGACGTTACTGGCTCCAGCCAATCACAGTGGTGCAGCCCGCGATACCCGGAAGTAACTCCAGGAGCGATGTCACCGGGTGGAGCCATGTACGAGGAGCGCTGCGGGGTCTTCGATCTAAGGTAAGTAATTCATAATAAAGTAGTATGCTATGCATACTGACTCATTATGCCTTTATCTTGCAGGTTTTTTTTTTTAAAGGGTTTACAACCATTTTAAGAGCCACACAGGTCTCTATAACAAACTATGAACCAGAGACAAGTCAATAAGTAACTCTATCTTAATACAAATGTTAGGTATAAGCTGAAAAATCCTCCACCAGAAGCTCATTAATCTTTTCCATGACCAAAAGATATGGATTGTATTTCCTATGTGGCTGCAACCGGCAAAGAGAAAAATTGTAGGAGAAAATTTTGGCAAGGCAGTATGGAGTTAAATACCAGCGAGATGCATTTTTTTGGTCTAGTTCCCAGTGGTTTATGTAATGTTTTATACTATACATGTATTGGAATCGGACAGATGTTTTAACCATTTTATCCAAAATGAAAAAACAAAACAAAATTAGGCTTCTGATACGTAACGTTTTATGTTTCGTTTTTTTTAACTTTTAAAATCTTTTGTGTAAAAGAGAAAACAAATCAACTTTCTGGGTTTGACTAAAGCATGCATGTCTAACTTGTGTTTTTGGGCCTTCCTGCGGCCTTCTCACTCCTTCCTTGCGGTCAGTTTAGGATTTTAAACTATCTGAGGATTCAATTCATAAAGGCTACAGTTTCTTAAATAATTTTACAGCTAAATGATTTATAACATGTTCATGGTCCCATTCTCAAGGGTAAATATTGTAACTTACAGTAATCACTATAGAGTTAATTACAAAAGGGATGTCATTTTTGGGGGTTATTAAGGCCCCTTTCACACTACTGCGACTTCAAAGTCACGCGATTTTACCACGATTTCGCGGCCGTAATTTTGCCGAGATTCGCAGCCGCGATTTTGCCGCAATTTCAGGGAATGCCTATGTAAGTGGCATCAAAATCAGACCAAAGTAGTGCAGGGACTACTTTGAAGTTGGAACGAATTGAAGTCATACTAATATGAATGGTTGTCATTGGAAATCATGGAAAATTACTTGTCACGCATCTTTGCTATCACAAATCGTGGGACAAGTCGTGTAAGTGTGAAAGAGGCCTAAGTAGGCATGTTCCTTTGTATTGTAAACCTAATATAATTCTGTTCAAATGTATTTGTTTTGTTTTGATTAGTTATTTACATAAATTTGTTTAGTTAAATTTGTTTAATTTGTTTTTGGAATTCATTTAATTTATTCAAATTGATTCAATTTTTTTTAAATTCCATTTGAATTGCATTCAAATTCATTTGAAAATTGAATTTATTCTATTCGAAATTCGAAATCTATTCTATCCTTTTATTTTCTAATCTTTTCTTTTCTATTTGAATTCTAGTTTATTCTATTTGAAATTTGAATTTCAGAAAAGGGTTATATTGTTATATTCTTTCTATTCTATTTTATTCTATTACTATCTATTGTTTATTCTATTTTAATATTTTCTATTCTATTATTTTCTATTATAATTAAATTAGAATTTATTCTATTCAATTTTTTCTATTCTATTCTAGTCTATTCTATTCTATTGTTTTATATTCTCTTCTAATCTATTCTTTTCTATTCTATTCTAATTCAAATTTATTTTATTCGAATTTTGGGAAATGGTTATATTTTTTTCTTTTCTATTCTATTATTTTCTTTTCTATTCTATTAGAATTCTAATTTATTCTATTTGAAACTCAAAATTCAGAAGATGGTTATATTCGTTCTATTTTATTCTATTCTATTCTATTCTAATTTCTATTCTATTCTATTCCCTTATTTTCTATTCTATTTCATTCCGTTCTTTTATTTTCTATTCTGTTTTATTCTATTCTATTCTTTTCTATTGTAGTATATTCTTTTCTATTTTATTCCTTTATATTCTATTCTATTTTATTCTCTTTGGAAATTCGAATTTGATTAGAAAACTATTCACATTTGATTAGAAAACTATTCAAATTCAAATTTTGTCTGAAATTTTGATTTGTTGTTTCAGATTCGTTTAAAATTGCTACTATTGCATTCAGAGATTTGGATACATCTGAATTTCTGAATAACAAAAAAATAGTCCAAATTGCAATTCAGAACAAAATCAACTGCACATGTCTGAGTAAGGCCTTCATTCTTCCTTATTAAAGAGAACCTATGCTCAAAGATTGTTCAGGCTGACATTGCTTAACTTTTATTTTGAAAATGCTGGTCATCTGGTTGTTATGCTAGAGTTAAAAAAATAAAAAAGTCCGGATTACTTATTTACAGCCCTGCATCAGGTCAGTGTTTCAAAGTTGTGAAGGAAGAAGGTCAGCCAAGCAACTGACATCCTCAGAAAGACAGCTCAGCAATGGTGGCCTAAAAAAAATTTCACTACAGATTTAATTTAATGTACAGAGATAACCAAAGTGCCATATTCATATTACATATACAGTTATAGGAAATGTTGGGCATAATTGTGCATTTGCAAAAAGAAAGAATTGAATCAGTCCAATTGTCTTGTTCTGGCTAATTGCCGTCTAATGTTCATGAGTACAAAAAGGTAGAGTGTAACGTTTCCAAATAGAAAGGCAAGTAGCCAAAATTGTATTTACCCTTAAACAGATGTATACATTATCAAATTATCTGTAAATATATTGCTCCAACCCCACAATGTTTTTCAGAGACACAAAGCAAATTTCAAGCCCAAGCTGAAAAACCATATCAGTTTTTCACTCTTGAGTTATCACAAAAAAGGAAAAAACAATATACTATCAAGTAGATAAGGTTATTTTATTATATGTGCAGTTACTGAAACTTCCATTCCCCAAACCTATTTGAAGAGGCTGTTTAGAGAAGACAATGTCTGAAGTGTTCAGGGGAGAAAAGACTGATGATTAGTCTAGCGAGCGAAAACTAGTAAGATGAGACAGCTGTGACTAAGTAAGAATGAAGGCAATAAATACAGAATAGATTACAGAATCTGTACTAAGTGTTCTTGTTATATATCTGGAGAATTAATAACGGTGACTTATAAAGAAACCAGAATATGAACAAAGTTGTTTGTTACATTCATCATTGGCAGTGGAATAGAACTGTCCACCTTTTCATGTATATTTACCCTTCTTTCATAAAGTAATACATTTCAAATATAAACCACAGTATAAAGTCAGTGGTAGATGACATCTTGCAACATCTTTCTAAAGTTCTCATTACCATATGTTGATTGAGGGTGATGCTCGGTGAATGTTCTGAATATATTGCATCGTCAATACCTGGATTACTCATTCTCTCTTCATCATTATTGAGTAGTAAAGATGAAAACATTGGATCTAGTGTCATAGCCCAGCATGCCAACTTTAAAGTTGATATCACCTTTTAAGCCTTGGTATAGAGTAGCAAAAATATATCTATTATGAACTTATTACGATAGCGCAAGGAGCAGTGGTGTGCAGCTGCCAAAAGTAACCAAGCACCAATATACCAAGCACCATTTTATATTAGCCTGACTGAACTATACCCTTTTGTGGATTTTTGTACATCATACCCTATTATTTTTAAACAGCATATTCGAAATTTAACTCATTTAATGATATTGCAACAACAGTTACTGCTTGGACCAAGAAGAAGGGCATATAAGAGAGCTTGTCCTGAAAATTTAACTGTCAGTACAAAAAAAATCACAAACTCAACTGTATTGTTGCAAATGCACTAACATGGCTGCAATCACATTATGAATTAGTGAAATTACAATTACAGTAATACATCATTAAGATTTTTTTATTTATTTTTTCCAATAAAATTTTTTATTGCTTCACAGAGAAAATATAACATAACATGACTTCAGGAATAACAAAAGAGTCCTATTGTGGACTTGTAAGAAGTGAAATGACAGACAGGTCATACAGTTAAAGAGTATCACGTCAATTGAGCTCCTATAACATTTACTGCACCAGAACATAATCACATGTAGAGAACCTTAGTACCGGAGAACCTTCGGGGCCCCGTTCTCCACCAGACACCCCAAAAGCGAACACGCTGTGTCCAGTGAGGATCTAGGCCCAACCCCTCGTGACCTTCACCTTTTCGAGGGGGTCTCCCATAGCCAAAGAAATGATTCCTAAACCTCCTAGGATATCATGTTCTGGAGGAATCTCAGTCAAAGGCTATGGGTTTAAACCAGGAACTCCGTTGGTTAGTAATAAAAAACGGAATCTTAAACAAAAAGAAATAAACCAGAGTCAAATTATGAGGACTCGTCTGCTAAACTATTGTAAGATCAAATAAAGAAGAGGAAAGGGAAAAGAAGGAAGGGAAAAAGAGAAGAGTAAGAGAAGGTGCCTTTCTACCCGGTATAAATCCCCGAGATCAGGTTCCAACTGTGCTTGCAATACCAGGTATCAGGGAAATTCCAAGATACTAAGCCCAGGGTTCCCATATCGCTTTAAATCGCTCAGACGTGCTCAATAGGGAACTCGCCAGTTTTTCCTGTGCCATTATCCATGAAATCTTTATTTTCATGGATAATAGCGAGACCGTGGGTAGCTTCCAAGCTTTGGCAATAGTCATTTTAGCCCCTGTCAAAATAAACAGAATCAGTTTACGGGTACGTTTAGGGATGCACAGAGCTAGGCCATTCAGCAAGGCTATTGCGGGCGTCTGGGGAATAGTGCAACCTGTTATTTTGCGGATAAGTTAAAAGACTTTATTCCAGAACCCCCTGATTCTGGGGCATTCCCACCATATGTGGAGCATAGTACCTAGACCTTGACAGCCTCTGAAGCACAGAGGAGATGAGGATGGAAACATACGAGCCAATCTAGTCGGGACTAGGTACCATTCCGTCATAAGTTTGATGTTGGCCTCTAAGAGTGAGGTATTATAGATTCCTTTGGTCCTCCACTTCCCAGGTGGTCCATTTAGAATTTTTTTTAACTACATTGATGTGGTATTCATTGTCACCCAAAAAAAATCAAGCTACCATTTTTTTCTAAAACAGTTTAAAAATGTAAGCAAACCTATGTTCACTAACTCAGAAAAACAATACTAATTTCACAGCGTTGGATGTTGGTTGGTTATCATTTACGTAATGGTCACACAGAATTGTTTGGCATGTTAACCTGAAGGCAATTTGCAGCAACATATAAAGCATGAAAAAGATTGCTTTCAACATAGAAGCCCTTCATTAGAAAAGGACTTTTCATAAGGCTGAAATCCAAGCAAACAGTTAATTGTGAATTTGAAAAACAAGTATCTACTGTATGTGAGCTGTCTCACATGCCAAAAGATTAATTTTTTTCAACCAATCTTGTGATCCAGAATTCTCTTCCAGACACTGTTGGCAATTTCCCCCACTGCAGTTAAACATAACACAGCTTGGTCATGGTTCTTGCCCTCTCTCACTGAGACGTGCAGGTATAACAGAATAGGTCATCGGCTGAATGATCAGACAGGGAATGACTGTAACTTGAAGTTCACCAAACAGGTGCAAAGATAGAAGTAATGCTGCAAAACCGGTTCAGGATGGAAACATTATGGATATACTGCAGAATAATGAAAGATGCACAGACATAGACTCTTCACAGCAATATCTCTGTGACTCTATGAAATTATCTCTGTGACTATGCTATACATGTGGCTGTATAGCATACTCTATAACAACAGAGAGTCTACCTAAGAATCACTGCTTCAGTAAAACAATCTTAAACACAACCTTGCTACCTGCGATTATTCTTAAAAACAGTGTTGAAGAGAGAGCTGGAGTTTAATAACAGTCCTTCACAATACTTAATTTGTTAAAAGATAAGTGATTTGGGGCATCCAAGCAAACCCAGCAGAATACTAATAGCTCATAACTATGACTAAGGCTTCTGCTGAAATGTGTGCTGAAACTAGTTTTTTTGGATATCCCAGATCGATTATCGTTTACCAAATAAAGTATTGTTAAGGACTGTTATCAAACTCCAGCTCTCTTTTCAAAATTTTATATACAAGGTGTGCAGGAACCTGAGCTTTTGTGTCTGACATCCCTGGTGTGTATACTGGCACAGAGGTGGAGACATTGTGAGATTTTTATAAACAGCATTCCTGAGAGTGAAGCCCAGGGTAGCTCTGGTAACACAGGTGAACAGCTGGAGGGATCCAAGGCCCAAGGACAAAGGTCCACTCCACTGGAACACTCTGGTAGTAATCAAGAAGGGGCTCCCCATAGTGACTGCGCCTTCCGGAGAAGTTGCATGATATTTGGCTATGGCCTGGCTGCCCACATGCCAGTTCTGACAGTGGAGAGTCTCTAACCTGGCTGCAGATCATTTGCCTATTTACCTCTGCCTCATTAGGTGTGGCCTCTCTGAGTTGCCGAGGGAGGGGAGCTGAGTAATGTGTGTCCAGAAACCCAGGAAGTTGTGGGAGATCAAGTTAAAGGGGCATGGGCATGCATCTGGGCATAGTAAGAAAATAGATGCTCCAGTAAACAGGTAATTTTAAGAAAGCTAATATGGAGACATATTTAGGTAATTATATTAGCTGTAATCAAAATATATTGAATAATTTTTTAATGAATACATACCTTGATAAATTGTAATATTTTTTATATCTGTGAGCCTTATTATAGGCTTAACAATTCTACCCTCATTGGTGCCTGTTTTTCTTTGTGGTGCTTTCAACTCTTTGAACTGCTGAAAAATATTTGTAGAAATGATAATAAAATGTGACATAGATATCCAGTCTATTTATAGAGGGATCTTAGCAGAAACTTCACTGCTATCAAATATTTAATTTATTTATTGCAGGTTTCGTTTCCCAACACCTCTCCCTGCATTATAAAGAGACAGGAACACAGCACCCAAGGGGTAAACAATATGTGTATTATTTCTTAAGCATTTCATATTGTCACAAAAAATTATGATTCTAATAACTACAGGATAACAATAAATTATTTAAGAAGAAAATGAAGCCGGGTTACAGATATTTAAATTAATTAAAATGTGTTTCAATTCTACAGTTTTATTGACTTTATACATAAATTCAGTTTTTGTTATCAGTTCTCGAAGGCAAAAATTGTACTGTTACTGTAACTGGGGCTGTCTCTTTGTAACAAACAGTCCCAGGTGATTGCTTCATATTTACACTCAGGTCACAAAGTTTCTTTTCAAAACCTGAAGTGTAAAGCAGAAGATGTAGAGCTATATAGGTCACATAATAAAAATAGAATGCAGAACTGTAGTGGCTTGTCTGGTAGGTCATTTTCATTTGACTAGTCACAGTACCTTAGACCAGAACTGAGATGAGTTCTGATCTGGTAAATATTCAAAACCTGCTAAAGCTTATCAGGAATAAAGAGGACAAACAGAGGAGGATTCAGTAAAACATTAAGAGGAAATAAACTTCCTCTGCAGACATTTACCTATAGGTAAGCCTATAATAAGGCTCATCTATAGGTAGGTTAAATATCTCCTAAACCTGTACCGTTTAGGAGATATTTACATTACATGCAGCCAGTGACATCACTGGCGCATGCGCTCTGAAGGAATGGCCACGGGTGCCGTATCTTCCGAGCCCTGTGCCTTGAACGGCGGCTCCCGTGCGCATTTGCAGGAGTGACGTCATCGCAACTCAGACCACTCACAGCGCCTAAGCCTGTGAACCCGGAAGAAACTCCAGGGAAAATGTCAGCCATCTCAGCGGTGTGTATGCGCCGCTGGAAGGTTTCATTCTAAGGTAAGTTTTTCATATTGAGCTAGTATGCGATACATACTAGCACATTATGCCTATGTCTTACAGGTTTTTTTTTTTGTTTTTTTTAAAGAGTTTACAACCTCTTTAGCAACACTTTTCTGGTGGTATGGTCCCTTTTAATGCCCTGCACAAAATTCATGAAAGCATTGTGACAGTTCTGACGCATACAACAAATTCATGTATTTCTTATTTGTGTTACTGCCAAACCAACAACTCCATTCAATGGCTGTTATGCATTTTAGGTGGGAAAAGCCTGATAGGGAACTCCTAGAGACCAGTTTGTAAAGCTTGACACAATTCTACAGATTTTCTATGCCACTGTTCAAGGAACAAAGTATAGCAGGGACCACTTAACAATATATAGCCTCGCTACTAGTCTTACCACAATATAAACAGATCCAAGCACACCCATAGGCACAGCTATTCACCAATCAAAGTTTGTTTATTTGCTTGTACTCATAGATCTCCATCCAGAGCGTGTACACCTGCAGTAAGTTTACCTGTTAATGTATCCACCAAAGAACATCAACTCTCAGTGGTGGCAAGATAAGTCAATGTTCACTGATACTGACATTTCTGACCACTTTAAGTACCCAGTAAGGTGCCAATTGATACTGAAATCAACAAACAAATGTCTGTAATGAATACATCTAGAAACTTTATCTTAGAGATTATAGCTATATACAGTGGCAGAGGCACATTACTATCTGTTGTAAACATTTGAACATTTTATTTAACATTCCACTTTTTCTTTTCTGAAAATGATAACTTTGAAATGTATTGTGCGCCAAATAAATACCATCAGACTCTGTAAGAAAAGGTTGTGCAAAAACCAATAACATATAGCAACTAATCAGAAACCATCTCTGCAGTAACCTGTGTAGCACACCCCACATAGGAGCTGCAGATGAAAGAGATCCCCCCACTCCTGCATAGCCAGGCACACCAAATCTTCACAGTCACACAGAGTCAGAGAACAGTCCGTAGCTTTGTTTTTGTTATTTATTAAGGGGTAATAACTTGGATAGGGATGGGAGGTTATGGTATGCCCACTTGACTTGAACAAGATCTTCAGGGACAACTTCCTGTTTACAGTCTCTTATATACAGCTTCTTATGTACAGCTCTAATTCCTTTAGCTTTCCACATGCACACACTTTGTTCCTCTCTTCCTCTGTACAGCTCCTGCTGGTTACATAGTTACATAGTTGGTAAGGTTGAATAAAACAGTCCATCCAGTTCAACCTGTGTAGATGTGTGTGTATAGAAAAATCATTTCCCATATGCCTGTATATTGTTTTCGCTAAGATGCTCATTCAAGAGTCTTTTAAAACTATCCATACTTCCTGCTGATACCACCATTTGTGGAAGAGAGTTCCACATTCTTACAGCCCTGACAGTGAAAAAGCCCCTATGCAGCTTAAGGTTAAACCGCTTCTCTTCCAGTCTCATCGTATGGCGCCATGTCCTCTTACACTCCCTGGGACTGAAAAGTTTGATACTTACGCTGGGATTTCCATTGAGATATTTGTATAACACTATCATATCTCCTCTCAAGCGTCTCTTCTCCATGGAGAATAAATTTAACGCTTGCGGGCGTTCCTCATAATTAGGGTCCTCCAGTCCCCATATTAATTTAGTTGCCCTTCTCTGGACTTTCTCCAGCTCCAGCACATCCCTTCTGAGGACTGGTGACCAGAACTGGATGTGACCGAACCAAAGTTTTATAGAGTGGCAGAATAATCGTTTTATCTCTGGAGTAAATTTCCTTTTTTATGCATGCTAATATTCCGCTGGCTTTGGTAGCAGCAGCTTGACACTGCGTGCTATTGCTCAGTCTGTCTTCTACTAGGACCCCTAAATCCTTTTCCATCCTAGAAGTCCCTAGGAGTTCTCTTCCTAATGAGTAACTTGCATTTATATTTTTACCCCCCAAGTGGTATTTTTATCCCTTACATTTTTCAATGTTAAACCTTATTTGCCATGCAGTAGCCCACTCCATTCATTTATTTAGGTCCTCTTGTAAAGTTTCTATAGCATGCTGTGTTGTTATTGCCCTGCATATTTTTGTGTCGTCGGCAAACACTGAGATCGAGCTATTTATCCCACCCTCTATATCATTTTTAGCTAAATTAAACAGAATTGGTCCCAGGACAGAGCCTTGGGGTACCCCACTAATCACTCTAGACCATTCTAAGTATACGTTATCTATCACAACCCTTTGGACACGCCCCCGTAGCCAGTTTTATATCCAAGAACAAACCTTATGGTCCATGCCTACAGACCTTGTAGTTTAAGCGTTTGTGGAAAACTGTATCAAATGCTTTTGCAAAATCTAGGTACACCACATTCACCGGCCTACCTTTGTCCAGATGGCAGCTCACTTCCCCACTCTTGGTGGAACTGACAGGCCCGTTGTCAGTTCAGTAGCAGCCCATTACAGGCAGTAACTCAAAGTCCCTCAAAAGTAGCACAATTGGAGTAAAACAGCTTTCCTTGTGGTCACTTGCCACTGATCCCAGCACCACTTCTTCAGGCAATGCCAACCCTTCTGTCTGCATCTGCCCCTCTTACCAGCCCTCCTGGCTGCCTCTCTACATCAATCTGCCCGACTGACTCTTCACCGGCCCACCTGGCAGACTCTCAAGAGATCTCTCAGGAAAGGACTGAAGACTTAAGCACACCGCTGTCTTCAAGGAAGACTGGCTACATGTGGCAGTCTCCCCCTTTTGTTAGTCCCCAACAGTGTTGCACTACTTACTGTGTCCCCTCTTGCTCCCGTGCCACCAGGAAGACTTCCTCCTGTGTGTTTTAGCAGGAATCTTCCAGCACCTGAGCGCCCCTGCCCAAGGCAGGACCCCCCCCAGACTAGGGGGCACCCCTGAGGGCCACCAACAGCCTCCTCAACACTGTATCTCCATCTTCCACCTGACTGCCCCTGCTGGCATGGCCCATGTCTATTTATGGAGTTATCTCAGCCCCTTGCCAGCCCACTGCTGAGGATTGACCAAGGCTCCATAAATATTCAAGGTAGCTCCTCCTAACCCCCACCCTCTAATTCTATAAGATTCTCCAACATTCTAGACCAGGGGGAGGCACCAGAGAGCTGCCAGAATGAGTCACCCAGCCCTGAACGCTAATAAACCCTGACCCAGTTAAGGCACACCAGCTTAACTGTGAGTCAGAGTATGGTTTGCCTACTCTCACAATAGCACACACTAGAGGGTGCCACACTTGGAATCTCTTTGGTTGTTATTTTTTAATGCATGCTGCACATTCTCATTATTTTTGCATTATTCTATTTAATAAGCCTCTAGTAAGAAAAATAAGAATATTAAAAGCAGTAAATACAGAACATAGCATTTGAGGAGATGCACCATAATTTTATATAAGTGTGTGAAGGCTCTCATTCATCCAGGACATGGTATAGCTAGAAGACATTCAATTGCAATTTTTTTCTGTAAAGTTTAAACACATTTCCCTAAACATCCAGGCCCAGGATGCTACTTGAACAAGTATCAAGATTTCTTTAATAAGTCAAGTTGAAGGTGGCTATCTTTTACTAGAGATCAGATTTGAAGTATGGTGAGGCCACTGAGAGATAAGATGAGCAATGTCACAATATGACAATAAGTGAAAAAACATTGATGGTTATGGTTCACAAAATAAGTGCACAGGCAGTATTGTGTATAAGGGGTTTCTGTAGATGGCCAAATTCACGTTTATTCAGTTTACATCTGAAATCAGTTTAAGATGTTTCTGAAATCCTAAACTGTATTGAGCTGCTTCAAGCGATTTTTGCATTCTAATTCACTTGTATTGGGGGAAGCAATACTAACTTGAGAAAATGCCTAAGTATACAAACCCTAATTATGTTCATTGTTGTTGTTGTCTATCCTGAGATGCTGTGAAGCCATAATTATAAGGTGAGTCACGTACTTCTGATGATAAAGAATCAATGCTATATTATGACTTACATTTTTGGCAGTTACTCTTATTGGATATATTATTATAACACCCAAATTAATATTATTAATTATCTGTATATGGCTAGCAATGTGATTGGAGAAGAGGACTTGAGGACAGCGGCATGACAAGATATTGACTGACTCATAGAAGATGTTGCCCTTTTAAGTGCTTTAGTAATCAATATAAGCTCATTAAGCAAGTCAAAATCAAATCAAAGTACTTGACACCTTGTCCCTATCAATACACAGATTTAATAGAATTATCAATACACTAATAGAGGTACAAGTGATCAATTAACTGTTACACATTAACTTTTATGGATATAAAAGTATAGTTAAAATAGAGGCATACAATATATACGTCAAAAAATATAACAAATTTACCTCCATCTATACATATCTGACTTATTGTATACTGTACTGAATCAATGATTGAAGCAGTTATCATCCTTTTTTGGTTAAAGGAGTTATCCACTGACAGCTGCCATAGGATTATTTGACAGACAGCATGCTGTATGTAATAAGGTCTTGTGCCCCAAAATAATTCTAGTTTTGAGTCAGATTTTGGCAGATTTGATGTGCTCCAAAAATATTTAAAAGTGAATGTAATTCAAAATGATATTCTACAGAGTAACATGGAATTTATATTTACTGTATATACTAATTCTGGTGTAGAGTGTAAAACTGTTTTGTTGAGAGACTGGGAGGGTACAGGAAGAACCTGTTTTAAGCCTCTTGCACATGGGCAAATTAAATTCCATGTTTTTAGTCTTTTTTTATAGATCTGAACACAAGTGCATTGTTATCTGTTAGACACTGCACACAGATGCATAAAGATCTGTAATTTAGGAATGTGTTCAGAGCCGTAAAAAAAAAAAAAAAAAAAAAGAGAGAAAAACGTTACGTTTGAGTGCAGTAATTTATGCTCATACGAGTATAAACACAATCAAATTTGAAAAATTTGTATAAATTGAAACACTGGCAGCTAAAAGTGTATGAAGAAGAATTTTACGTGTGTAAATACACCTGTGTTAGCATCTAGCGAGGTCTTTACGGAACGTAACTTGCA
Organism: Rana muscosa; assembly: GCA_029206835.1. NCBI lineage: Eukaryota > Metazoa > Chordata > Amphibia > Anura > Ranidae > Rana > Rana muscosa. The sequence goes on along the minus strand of CM055116.1, from coordinate 1,071,724,341 downwards.
TTTTTACTAAGGATATTTCTGCCAACAAGATTCTGTGTATAAGCACCAGTAAAATAGTATGCCCATGCTTATGAAACTAAAATATTATGTCCATGTGCAAGAGGCCTTTGAAGTATTTTGTGTCCTTATCATTGTTATTTCCATCTTTTCCTGTCACAGAAACACAACAGGAAGTGAGGAAACATCACCCTGAAAGGATCTGAAATCCCTGACCCTTATGACCGTAACATGTGTCCCTTGGAGAAGATTTCTACTCTACTACCTCAATTAAAAATTCAAACCCTTCCTTTTCTACCCAAATTTAGAAAAAATTATTTGTCTGGAGTTTCACATCAAGGAGAAAATAAGACATGATCGTTTTTACCATGCAGTGAAACTCAACACACAGATGGTTTAAGAGGATGCCCTACAATGCAGAAAGCTCAACATTTAAAGTGTATGTAACTATGGCCAGTCTAGGCATTAGAGAACCAAAGCTCAACATTTAAAGTGTATGTAACTATGGCCAGTCTAGGCATTAGAGAACCAAATTCCTGGTTAGGGTCTCTAAGAGAGTATGAAAACATGTATATTGTCACACAGTCATAATACTCATTGGATTCAGATGAGTTACATTTGGCAACTCATCAACCTGCCAGAATGGAAAGCCAAGTTTGAATACTTTACTACAAAAGAGAGGAATATGGGAATCCCACCTATTTTACAACTGCAGTACTTACCGATATAATATCGGGGGGTGTAATCAAAAAATATAGCTACAATTTAGAAAAAATAACAAAAAACAGACAGGTACACACCCTAAAAAGTTAACTGCATATTTATTAAATTCATATATCAAAAAGTACAAATAGACATATAAAATCCAAAAATCAGAAATCCCCCATCAAATATGAGGGATAAACCTGAAAATTCCCCATATATATCCAGCGATGGCATAAACAACTGACTAGCTGGAATAGGCCTCCCTAAAGAGAGGCAAAAGAAGTAGCATGCACACCCACCCTTTCCCAAACAAAACACCCTCAAATGCACCTGAAACAATGACCGAGTCTAAATCTAAATAGAACACTCGCGGTGTTCCTATCCAGGGCAGTGTATCCCTAAATAGGGTACTATGTTACACTCTCCCTAGATGGAACCCGTACGCTGGAAGAATTGTATACATGTAATGGTTGGTAATAAGTCCACTGTAGTAACGAGGAGAGGAAAAAATTGTAATTATTAAATAAGCCAGTCACAGCTCTAATGTATAGCAAAAATAGATGGTAAAATTTCCGTTGAGGCCACAGATATTTGCCTTCAATGAAAAAATATAAATTCAGTGAGTTATCCGCAAGCTTGAAGGTGGTATCAAGTATATAACATATCATGCGCTATTGAAAAATAATCTTTCCATTCAAGAATGTATCCAGCGCCAAATATCACCTGAATAGCTGCTATAAAAACAGATGGTTTATTATGGCCAAATAGATCGATATCCCAAAGACTGTGGGTAATTATCATCTATAATGATCATATGCATTTATTAGGCTCATAATTAGCTGTTAATGGAACTGCTAGATGTCATGTATCCATGTATATCCACATAACTGGATGTAATCCTTGTAGATAAATAGTTGTAGGAAGGTTCCAAGCAGTTATTCACACAATTAAGTGTGCAGAACTCACTGTTTTGTAGGCTAGGCATCTCTCACACAAGTAGCTGTCCTTAGATCGGTGCATGTATGTCCATAGTATATGAGTCAGACGACTTAAAAGCAAAACAAGTGAGGGTGATGTGTTGGTAAGGCTGCGGATAAAGTCTTACTGAGTTGAATATGAACTCCAATCCTAGGTTGTTACAGAGTGGATCTGTGTGGAATCATCATTCTGATATCAATCAGCTAGATCTCATGTGGTGTCATCCAGACGACGGTAATTGCAGCTACAAGAAAAGTCTCCCTGAAGCCATGATGAGGACGACTCGGTATGGGGTGCAAGAGGGGGTGCTGCTCCCAAGAGATTACATGTTTCGTTCCCTAAAAACTAGGAACTTCTTCAGAACTGGGGAATAGTTCACAAGCACTGGCTTATATATAGGGCCACCACCCACCCTTAATTGTTCAAATAAAATACAGGTGCTGTAACCCATTAGCTGATCAATTGTGATAAGCCCACCAGTGCTCTAAACTAATTTAAAATTTGTCATGCTGTGCCGCCCTGCACAATACACATAATCATCTATTATAACTTACGCAAAGTGTGTATCTAAATCTAGAAGAACATTGCATTGTATCATTAATTCACAAGGGATCTTATCCATATACACACATACATATCACCTTTATATGTCTAAACTATAGGCAAGGATAAAAATCTCCATTACCGATCACTGTTAAATTTATTTAATTGTTAGTGCAGGAATGGAGAATTTATGTACTATATACCATCCAACCCTTATCTGCAAGATTGCAAAATAATATATTCAACACCAAAAATGATAGTCAATTAGGTAAGGATAAATAGTCAACCACCCCCCCCCCCCCAAAAACGCATGTGTGTTGCAATGTTTAGATGTCTATTAGATGTTCACAAGCGCATGAGGACATTGGATGGTAGTGCTAATGGACTACCTAGATGGATAGATAAAAATGCATAGAAACACATCCCATCCTATCCATATTCATCAGCCAGATGATCATAGATCATAGATTGCATCAATAATTCAATACATTAATGCACAACAATAGTATCTGCAGGAAATGCAAAGTTAGCAATCGTTATTTCTATTGTGGGGATCCACTAACATGCAATCTAATAAATGCCCAATCAGATCATTCACTGTCTGCTGATAATATATTGACACTTGGTATCTCATATTTCCTTTATATCAGAGTATTACTCTGACATAATGGGCAGTTTGCCGGATCGTGCATATTTTTCAACGGCTAGTATCCACTATAAATCCTAGAGGTCCATTTACATGCGATCCGATATCTACCCAATCAGATCATTAGCGATCGAAAAGCGTCATATTTACGGATGATGTCTGATGGTAATTCATTCAAGTTGACATATTTGCTCTGATATATTGGGCAGGATACTTTATGCTATGCATTAGATTCAAAGATAGTAGATAAAATTCAACATATAGTAGATAGCAATGCTTTTACAGTATGTGATTAGTGCATGCCTGTGTTAGACACACACCGAAATTCTTATAGAGGAGTGACAACGCCTACAGAGTAAAGACACTCCAAGTTATTGTAATTGGTCTCACACATGCATGCACAGGTCGCACAGATAACATCATGAATTGTATCGCATCCGATATGTTGTTTTAACAAGGGGTGGTTAGGACATCATCTAATAGATACCTGATAGGTCAAAGTCTATATAAATACATGGTACAAGACATGAAATTATATTTTCGATAAATTGGGATTCCTTTAGGGTGGGAGACAGAATAGACATAATGTATCCAGGCCTAGGGGGTAGGATGGGGGGGGGACAAAGAGGGGGTGAGGGAAGAGAAAGGAAAAAAGAGGAGGGGGGGTTTGGGTTAAAGAGAAGGGAAGGGGGGGAGAGGAGGGGAAGGGACAAGGGAAGGGGGGAAGGAAAGGAGAGGGGGGGCGGCCGGATATCGCCACTAAGTCATAGGAAGCATTGTAAGGACATATCATTGTTTAACCCCTTCGGGGTCATAGAATCCAATAGGAATATCCACTTGGCTTCCTTTTGTAATAGGATTTTATCCCAGTCTCCTCTTCTGTTTGACAATTCCAATCTATAAATTATCATACATTGCATACCCTTTGCTTGTGCTCCATGGTGATCCAAAAAGTGCATAGCCCCAGGAGATGTGTCGTCTCTCGTGGCTATGCTGGATATATGCTCACCTATCCTTTTCCTAAATTCTCTAATGGTCTTACCCACATATATTTTCCCACATGGGCAGACAATCTGGTAAACCACATAGGTAGTGGAGCAATTAACAAAAGGTTTAATCCTAAATTAATATTTTCCTGTGGAATCCTTAAACAAATTGGTTTTCATGACATATTTACATACTGAACAGTGTCCACAGGGATGCATTCCCTCAATTTGTTTAGCAAAAGATATTGTGGTTAGTTTTTTATGACTTGCATGAATGTACTCACTATGTACTAGTGCATCCCCTATCGTAGGTGCACGTCTTGCTATCATATTGGGACGATGGTCCAATATCTGTTCTAACCTATTATCAAGCATAAGTAAATGCCAATGTCTACCCATAGTTTGTTTTAGGTATTCCCAGTGTGTGCCATATGTAGTTACCAAACCTATCCTTTCTGTGTTTGTTTTTACTACTCTTTCTTCATCCACCTCCAAACCCAAGATTTTTTGCCGTCGTTTTTTCCATGCTTTTTTTGTGCTTGTTTTATAATGGAATTTGGATATCCTCTCTTTCTAAATCTCTGACCTAGTTCCCTACTTTCATTGTAAAAATATTTTGTGTATGTACAGTTCCTACGAATTCTGAGGAATTGTCCTGTAGGAATACCTTTTATTAACCACTTAAGCCCCGGACCATTTGGTAGCTAAAGGACCAGAGGTGAATTCAGAATTTTGCACTGCGCTGCTTTAACTGTAAATTGTGCGGACATGCAATGTTGTACCCAAACGAAATTTGCGTCCTTTTCTTCCCACAAATAGAGCTTTCTTTTAATGGTATTTGATTGCCTCTGCGATTTTTATTTTTTGCGATATAAAACGGAAAAAGACCGAAAATTTTGAAAACAAATGATATTTTCTACTGTTATAAGAATAAACTCAATTGTAGTCATACATTTAGGCCAAAATGTATTCAGCCACATGTCTTTAGTAAAAAAAAGTCAATAAGCGTAAATTTATTGGTTTGCGCAAAAGTTATAGCGTCTACAAACTAGGGTACATTTTCTGGAATTTACACAGCTTTTAATTTATGACTGCCTATCTCATTTCTTGAGGTGCTAAAATGGCAGGGCAGTACAAAACCCCCCCAAATGACCCCATTTTGGAAAGTAGACACCCCAAGGAAATTGCTGAGAGGCATGTTGAGCCCATTGAATATTTTTTTTTGTCCCAAGTGATTGAATAATGACAAAAAAAAAAATACAAAAAGTTGTCACTAAATGATATATTGCTCACACATGCCATGGTTATATGTGGAATTGCACCCCAAAATACATTCTGCTGCTTCTCCTGAGTACGGGGATACCACATGTGTGGGACTTTTTAGGAGCCTAGCCACGTACGGGACCCCGGAAACCAAGCACCGCCTTCAGGATTTCTAAGGGCGCAAATTTTTGATTTCACTCCTCACTACCTATCACAGTTTCGAAGGCCATAAAATGCCAAAATAGCACAAACCCCCCCAAATGACCCCATTTTGGAAAGTAGACACCCCAAGCTATTTACTGAGAGGCATGATTAGTCCATGGAATATTTTATATTTTGCCACAAGTTGCGGGAATATGACAAACTTTATTTTTTTTGCACAAAGTTGTCACTAAATGATATATTGCTCACACATGCCATGGGCATATGTGAAATTACACCCCAAAATACATTCTGCTGCTTCTCCTGAGTACGGGGATACCACATGTGTGGGACTTTTTGGGAGCCTAGTCGCATACAGGACCCCAAAAACCAAGCACCGCCTTCAAGGTTTCTAAGGGCATAAATTTTTGATTTCACTCCTCACTACCTATCACTACCTTTCACAGTTTTGAAGGCCATAAAATGCCAAGATGGCACAAAACCCCCCCAAATGACCCCATTTTGGAAAGTAGACACCCCAAGCTATTTGCTGAGAGGCATGTTGAGCCCATTGAATATTTTTTTTTTGTCCCAAATGATTGAATAATGATAAAAAGAAAAAAAAAAGAAAAAATGTACAAAAAATTGTCACTAAATGATATATTGCTCACACATGCCATGGTTATATGTGGAATTGCACCCCAAAATACATTCTGCTGCTTCTCCTGAGTACGGGGATACCACATGTGTGGGACTTTTTGGGAGCCTAGCCTGGTACGGGGCCCCAAAAACCAAGCACCGCCTTCAGGATTTCTAAGGGCGTAAATTTTTGATTTCACTCCTCACTACTTATCACAGTTTCGAAGGCCATAAAATGCCAAAATAGCACAAACCCCCCCCAAAATTACCCCATTTTGGAAAGTAGACACCCCAAGCTATTTACTGAGAGGCATGTTCAGTCCATGGAATATTTTATATTTTGCCACAAGTTGCGGGAATATGACAAACTTTGTTTTTTTTTGCACAAAGTTGTCACTAAATGGTATATTGCTCACACATGCCATGGGCATATGTGAAATTACACCCCAAAATACATTATGCTTCTTCTCCTGAGTATGGGGATACCACATGTGTGGGACTTTTTGGGAGCCTAGCCGCGTACGGGACCCCAAAAATCAAGCACCGCCTTCAAGGTTTCTAAGGGCATAAATTTTTGATTTCACTCCTCACTACCTATCACAGTTTTGAAGGCCATAAAATGCCAAGATAGCACAAAACCCCCCAAAATGACCCCATTTTGGAAAGTAGACACCCCAAGGAAATTGCTGAGAGGCATGTTGAGCCCATTGAATATTTTTTTTTGTCCCAAGTGATTGAATAATGACAAAAAGAAAAAAAAATGTACAAAAAGTTGTCACTAAATGATATATTGCTCAAACATGCCATGGTTATATGCGGAGTTGCACCCCAAAATACATTTGGCTGCTTCTCCTGAGTACGGGGATACCACATGTGTGGGACTTTTTGAGAGCCTAGCCGCGTACGGGCCCCCGAAAACCAAGCATCGCCTTCAGGATTTCTAAGGGCACAAATTTTTGATTTCACTCCTCACTACCTATCACAGTTTTGAAGGCCATAAAATGCCAAGATAGCCCAAAACCCCCACAAATGACCCCATTTTGGAAAGTAGACACCCCAAGCTATTTGCCGAGAGGCATGGTGAGTATTTTACAGCTCTCATTTGTTTTTGAAAATGAAGAAAGACATATTTTTTTTTTTCTTTTTTCAATTTTTAAAACTTTGTGACAAAAAGCGAGATCTGCAAAATACTCAACATACCTCTCAGCAAATAGCTTGGGGTGTCTACTTTCCAAAATGGGGTCATTTGGGGGGGTTTGTGCCATCTGGGCATTCCATGGCCTCCGAAACTGTGATAGGCAGTGAGGAGTGAAATCAAAAATTTACACCCATAGAAATCCTGAAGGCGGTGCTTGGTTTTCGGGGTCCTGTACGCGGCTAGGCTCCCAAAATGTCTCACACATGTGGTATCCCCGTACTCAGGAGAAGCAACAGAATGTATTTTGGGGTGCAATTCCACATATAACCATGGCATGTTTGAGCAATATATAATTTAGTGACAACTTTTTGTACATTTTTTTTTTCTTTTTGTCATTATTCAATCACTTGGGACAAAAAAAAAAAATATTCAATGGGCTCAACATGCCTCTCAGCAAATAGCTTGAGGTGTCTACTTTCCAAAATGGGGTCATTTGGGGGGGTTTTGAACTGTCCTGGCATTTTATGCACAACATTAGGAAGCTTATGTCACACATCATCCACTCTTCTAACCACTTGAAGACAAAGCCCTTTCTGACACTTTTTGTTTACATGAAAACATTTTTTTTTTGCAAGAAAATTATGTTGAACCCCCAAACATTATATATTTTTTTAAAGCAAAGGCCCTACAGATTAAAATAGTGGGTGTTGCATTTTTTTTTCCACACAGTATTTGCGCAGCGATTTTTCAAACGCATTTTTTGGGGGAAAAACACACTTTTTTATTTTTAATGCACTAAAAAACACTATATTCCCCAAATGTTTGATGAAATAAAAAAGATGATCTTAGGCCGAGTACATGGATACCAAACACGACATGCTTTAAAATTTGCGCACAAAGCAGCGGCGAGAAACTACATTCATTTTTAAAAGCATTTAAAAGCCTTTACAGGTTACCACGTTAGATTTACAGAGGAGGTCTACTGCTAAAATTACTGCCCTCGATCTGACCTTTGCGGTGATACCTCACATGCATGATGCAATTGCTGTTTACATATGACGCTAGACCGACGCTTGCGTTCGCCTTTGCGCAAGATCAGGGGGGGACAGCGGTGCTTTTTTTTTATTTTTTTATTATTTATTTTGCTTTTTTATTTTATTTTTAAACTGTTCCTTCCATATTTTATTTTTTTTATCATTTTTATTGTTATCTCAGGGAATGTAAATATCCCCTATGATAGCAATAAGTAGTGACAGGTACTCTTTTTTTGAAAAAAAATGGGGGGTTGGACCCTAGATCTTTCCTCTGCCCTCAAAGCATCTGACCACACCAAGATCGGTGTGATAAAATGCTTTCCCAATTTCCCAATGGCGCTGTTTATATCCGGGGGGGGGGGGGGCATTCCCTCCCACTGCTTGTAAAAGCAGTCTAGAGGCTAATTATCTGCTAGAATTGCTTTTACATGAAAGCCAGCCACTGGCTGAAAAGAATGATACCAAGATGATACCTAAACCTGCAGGCATCATTCTGGTATAAACATTCAAAGTCCAGCAACATACCAGTACGTTGCTGGTCCTTGTTGGACATGTATTGTAATCTTTTTTTTTCATGCAGCCTGTTGGCTGAACGAAAAAAAGAGATTGATCGGTGGGTATGCCCACCATTAGAATACCTCCCTTCATCCACCCACTTCTAATCATGGGCATATATGCCGAAGCATGGGGGCATCCTCCCGCAAAAAAGTTATGCCGCGTACACACGGTCGGACTTTTCCACGGGCAAGCCTTCGTCGGAATTTCGACCGTATGTACGCGGCATAAAAGGTTATGCCGCGTACACACGGTCAAACTTTTCCACGGGCAAGCCTCCGTCGGAATGTCGACCGTATATACGCGGCATTAGAAGCAAAATCGCTCCTCCGCCCCTGCTGCCCCCATGCTTCGGCATATATGCTCTTTTTTTAACTGTGGTGGTGAAATCACCTCCTACAGCGTTGGAGTCACGGCTTTATGTATCGTGGGAGCAAACGCTGTTGCTGTCAAGATAAATAAATCCGCGATGCAACTGAATGGCGTACCTGCTAAGCAAATGATGGTTAACATTAAAACAAAGTAACATTACAGTACAACAGTAAGACCTTACCATACCATACCTGCAAAGCAAATACCAAAACAAAACCTAGTAAAAAATAAAACATTTTTTTAACGCAACCTGTGCCTAAAATATATATATGCCGAAGCATGGGGGCATCCTCCCGCAAAAAAGTTATGCCGCGTACACACGGTCGGACTTTTCCACGGGCAAGCCTTCGTCGGAATTTCGACCGTATGTACGCGGCATAAAAGGTTATGCCGCGTACACACGGTCGAACTTTTCCACGGGCAAGCCTCCGTCGGAATTTCGACCGTATATACGCGGCATTAGGAGCAAAATCGCTCCTCCGCCCCTGCTGCCCCCATGCTTCGGCATATATGCTCTTTTTTTAACTGTGGTGGTGAAATCACCTCCTACAGAGTTGGAGTCACGGCTTTATGTATCGTGGGAGCAAACGCTGTTGCTGTCAAGATAAATAAATCCGCGATGCAACTGAATGGCGTACCTGCTAAGCAAATGATGGTTAACATTAAAACAAAGTAACATTACAGTACAACAGTAAGACCTTACCATACCATACCTGCAAAGCAAATACCAAAACAAAACCTAGTAAAAAATAAAACATTTTTTTAACGCAACCTGTGCCTAAAATATATATATGCCTTAGCATGGGGGCATCCTCCCGCAAAAAAGTTATGCCGCGTACACACGGTCGGACTTTTCCACGGGCAAGCCTCCATCGGAATTTCGACCGTATATACGCGGCATTAGGAGCAAAATCGCTCCTCCGCCCCTGCTGCCCCCATGCTTCGGCATATATGCTCTTTTTTTTAACTGTGGTGGTGAAATCACCTCCTACAGCACTGGAGTCACGGCTTTATGTATCGTGGGAGCAAACGCTGTTGCTGTCAAGATAAATAATTCCGCGCTGCAGTTGAATGGCGCACCTGAAAACAAAAAATTACATACCTGAAAAGCAAGCATGATAAAACATTGCAGAATGGAATACAGTAAAAAAGAGCAGAACAATAGAGAGAAAATAGAGAGAGAGAGAGAACAATAAAACGACAACTATTTTTGGTTTTTTTCTTTTATATTTTTTTTGTGTTTTGTTTTTTACGTTTTTTTTTCTTTTTTACACTTTTTTTTTTTAAACTTTAACAACTGTAATGGTTCGGGTCTCTCAAAATGTAATGGCATCTTGGGAGACCTTGTGTAAGTGTGTCCTAGTCTGTGAAATGCTGTACCCTACGCTAAAACTTCACTTTTGAGTGGTAGCGTTCAAAACATTTACCAAGGCAAAGACCAGGTTTGTCAGGACAGAGTGGACAATAATAACGGGTGTCACGCCTAAATCCGCGCTTGCTACAGACACGACATCTTTTTTGGGGGGCTCGTTGGGTAGGGGTACTCGGGAGGAGATGCGTATAATGCCTCTCATGCAGCCGGCTTACTGCATTTGGTAGGGGATGGTGAGGTGCAGAACCGCCTGGATACAGGAGTTCTGTGACTATCTCATTCTGGAATTTTAGAAGAGATAAAGTCCCGCCTGAAGCTCTGTATAGCACATGAGCGTTCAGCAAAGCCAATTGGAATAAGGATAGAGACACTTTTTTGTACCAGCGTCACGCCTTACGGTCAATTAGATATGGCGCCATCAACTGGTCGTTGAGGTCCACCCCTCCCATTATTTGGTTATATTCGTGGACACAGAGGGGTTTCTCCACAACACCAGTCACCGTACGAATTTGGACTGTCGTGTCTGCATGAAGGGAGGTAAGAAGGAAAACATTCTTATTGTCCCTCCACTTCATAGCGAGCAAGTTATTACACTTTACGCAGGCTCTCTCCCCCAGCCTAAGACGGGCATCTACAAGCCGCTGGGGAAAGCCCCGGCGATTAGGTCGCACGGTGCCACATGCTCCAATCTCATGATCAAACAAGTGACTAAACAGTGGCACGCTCGTGTAATAATTGTCCACATACAAGTGGTACCCCTTTCCAAATAAGGGTGACACCAAGTTCCACACTATCTTGCCAGCGCTCCCTATGTAATCCGGGCAGTTGACCGGCTCAACCTGACTATCTTTTCCCTCATAAACCATAAAGCTCCATACATAGCCTGTTTCCCTGTCACAGCACTTATAGAGCTTGACCCCGTATCTGGCACGCTTGCTGGGAAGGTACTGCTTGAAAGCCAAGCGGCCAGAAAATTTAATCAGGGACTCATCAACGCAGACAGCTTGATCGGGAATAAACAAGGCTGCAAAACGTTCGTTGAAGTGGTTTATTAGAGGCCGAATTTTATAGAGCCGGTCGTATTCAGGGTCCCCACGTGGACGACAAAGTTCATTGTCGTTAAAGTGCATGAACCGCAAAATCTGCTCGTATCATTTCCTGGGCGTGGAGGCAGAGAACACGGGCATGTGGTCAATTGGGTGCGTGGACCAATAAGCACGCAATGACGGGAATTTATGTGTGCCCATGTTGAGGGAAAGGCCCAGAAAGGTCTTAAATTCGGAAACCGTAATTGGTTTCCAATCTTTGGCAATGGAAGGCAACTGGGGATTAGCGGCGATGAATTGACCAGCATATAAATTACTCTGGTCCACAATAGATCTATAGAGATCTTCCGTGAAAAACAGCGAATAATAATCGATTGGCATAAAATCAGCTGTTTCCACCTGAATACCGGGTTGGGCAGTGAATGGGGGAAGTACGGGTTCTGCAGAAGTGGTGGGGACCCAATCAGGATAGCCGAATTCTGCAGGAAGAGCACTATGGGTACAACGGGCCTGCCTTTGTCTTCTTGGTGGCAGCGGGACACTACTTGTGCTTGCCACCTCGCCAGCTTGAACTGCACTTATGGGACTCGCCACGTCACCACGTGATACTGCAGTGCTGGATGTACGCCCAGGCTGTACTAGGCCGCTGGTGCTTGCCAATTCACCAGAAGGAATAGCGGCGCTAGTACTCCTCTGCTCCATGATACGAGAGCCCTGCGGTTCTTGCTCCTCAACAACCTCAGAAGATCGGGATCGGGTACGCCTGACCTTAGCAGGGACCTCAACTTCGTCGTCAGAGCTATCTGACGTGGGGCCGCTGACGTCACTGTCTTCTACGGGAAGATATTCTGAGCCTGAATCTGACAGATACGTGACCTCCTCTTCACTATCTGTCATGCTCAGAATCTCGTAGGCCTCTTTACTAGTGTACCTTCGACTTGCCATTTTGGGCTCTAAATTTAGGGGTACACTAGTAAGATTCACAGGAAAAAAAGCACCCGACTGTCGTCAGCAAATATATCAAACGCTACAAAAAAAACTGTTAGCGGTCGCAGGGATCAGGACTGTCTCTGCGAACGCTGCAGTTATGTGTTTTGTGTTTGGTAAGTGACAGTGATCAATCGATACTGCACTTGGGTGGGCTGGGCTGGGCTGGGCGGAGGGGCTAAACGCAGGTGCTAGCAGGTATCTGGGCTGATCACGCTAACACTGCGTTTTTGGGAACCCTAAACCGCTGGGGACGCTAGTATAGATCTGATCAGATACTATACCACTAAGGGAGGTGTATGCTTTGCGCGTGGGTGTTAGCGTTACTGGCACTAACCTAACGCTGCCTGGGGCGACGCAGACCCTCTCTGGCGCTAAAACCTAATTGATCTCACCCGCCGGGCGATCAGGGGGTTAAACCTTTATTGGGTTATATACGGCGGGTGCCCTGATGCTATAAAAAGCAAACTAACCAACCAGTGTCACCCGTAACCTTTATATGGTGATCACTGGTGAAAGGGTTAACTAGGGGCAATCAGGGGGTTAAAACCTTTATTAGGTTAAATATGGGGGTACCCGACGCTATATAAAAACCTGACGGGTTACCTAATTAACTAAATAACTAACTGGGTAACCAGTGTCACCAGTGACGCTTATACGGTGATCACTGGTGAAAGGGTTAACTCTAGGGGCAATCAGGGGGTTAAAATAATATATGGGGGTACCTGACGCTCTAAAAACCTGCGGCAAAACTAAAAATAAATAACTGGCTATCTAGGGCACCACCGGCACTAAATACAGCGATCGAAAATACGATCGCTTAGTGACGCTGGCGTTAGGGGGTGAAAGGGTTACCTGGGGGGCGATCAAGGGGTTAAACCTTTATTAGGGGGGTTAGGGGGCTACCCTGGACCTAAAGGGGCCTAAACCTAACTGCCCTGCAACTTTTTACTATCACAGATGACACTAAATGCAGTGATCAGTAAAATAAATGATCACTGCAATCAGTGACACTGTGATTGGGGGCTGGGGGGTGACCTGGGGGGTGATCTGGGGGTGACTGGGGGGTGAAATGTGTGCCTATGTGTACCTATGTGTCAGTGGACTGTTGGTGCACTAACCTGCTTCTTCTCTCCTCGGCGCCGGAATCGAAAAGACCGCCGCGAGGGAGATGACATCACTTCCTCCTGCTAGTGTTTACATCACATGGCGGAGGAAGCATTTTCATTGGCCGGGAGCGATCGCGAGGGGGTGGCCGAAATCGAATGGTCACCCCCTCATCTCTGATCGCTCCCCAACGATTAACGGCCGCTCACTGTATAGGAGGGGGGTCCGATCGGACCCCCCAACTGTACAAAGGCGATCACGTACACTCTACGTGATTGTGCCTGTCGGTGCCATTCTGCCGACGTATATATACAGTGAGCGGTCGTTAAGTGGTTAATGGCTATGGGTGATGGCTGGTGGTGTGGAGCAGGGTATTTCCTGCTGTTGGTTTTCTAAATGTTTTTGTCACAATCAGTGGTCCTTCTTTACAAATTAGTAGATCTAAAAATTCTATCTGTTCCCTATCCACTTTATAGGTGATAAAGATATTTCTGTTATTTTTATTAAATTCTCCAATGAATTGTTCAAATTCAGGTAACGTCCCTCTCCACACCACCAGCACATCATCAATAAATCTTGCCCAAAGGGCTACATGTTGTATAAAGGCTGGGTGGTGATAGACCTCTTGTCTTTCCCACCAACCCAAATGTAAACAGGCGTATGAGGGAGCACAGGAAGCTCCCATCACTACTCCCCGTTTTTGCCCAAAAAAATTGTTATCAAATACAAAAAAATTGTTATGAAGGACTAGCTCCAATAATTCAATCAAAAATTCATTTTGTGGGCCAGCCAGAGGATGTCTAATGTCCAACCATTGGGACACCGCCTGTATTCTGATTGCATGGGGGATGGATGAGTAGAGGGACTCTACGTCAATACCTGCCAAAAGGCAATCATTAGGTACAGCCAAGTTGTTGAGTTTTCTTAAAATGTCCGCAGAGTCTTGTACATAAGAGGGTAATTCCATATTCAAATGTTTAATTCTCTTGTCTATGTACCGTCCAATTCTCTCCAAAGGTCCACCCATCCCCGATACAATCGGCCTACCAGGCGGTTTATTTAGGTTTTGTGGATGTTGGGTGTAACGTAAAAAGTAGGTACATTGAAATTGACGATCCTAAGAAATAAGAGTTCTTTATGGGTTAATAGGACCACTTCTGCTGCTCTTGTCAAAACATGATTTATTTCATTGGCAAGGTCTGGGAAGGGGTTCTGTGGCCAGCGTTCATAACAATTAGTGTCATTCAACTGTCTATACACTTCTTCCAAATAGTCATTTTCTGGCCACAGAACCACATTCCCACCTTTGTCACTAGGTTTAATAATACAATTTGGTAATTCTCTTAATTCCTGAAGGGCTTTCCTTTCACTCTGAGATAAGTTGTCTACATTGGGTTCTATTTTATCCCATTTAATAGAACGTATGTCAGCAGTAATAGCTTCCAAACATATTTGAAGATATTTATTACTAGCGAAACTGGGGAATTTTTGTGATTTATTGGCTAGACCTGAGGCTGGAGGTGGGTCTAGGATATTTGAATCGATCCAGGTATTACCTTCCAAATAGTCAACTATTTGGTATTCTTCAATTTCCAATAGTGTTTCTGGTCTATTTTCACTAGTTTTTTCTTCTTTCTTTCCAAAAAACATCAATTTGAAATTTACTCGTCGCAGGAAAAGACATATATCTTTATATATCTCAAAGGGATCACCTCTATTACATGGTGAAAAGCCCAGGCCTTTACTTAAAACTGATAGATGGTCCTGACTTAATTTATGTTCAGTAAGATTAATGACATTCATCTCTGAGTCCTCCCGTATCTTGTAACTATCCTGGTCTCCTGCAAAGTATAGTTCCCTGTCTTGGATGAGTTAAATTCCTGTGTTGTTATTTCTCTTTCTCTTTCTCCTTCTCCTACGTTTGCTTTTTCCACTATTATTCCCCTGGTATCGGTTGTATCTTTTTGGGGAATTCTTCTCTAAAAAAGTAACGTTTTTCCCCCCTTCCCTACTATTATTCCTATTATCTTGTCTATGAAATCTGTTACGTGACATGCTTCTCCCACATTTTCTCTCTAAGCCTAAGATATACCCGGTTTCGAAGTCCATCGTGTCCCTTTGAAATTTATTTTATTTCCCTAATTTTTGTTAATTCTGAAAGTCATCCACCTCTTTTTTGAGTTTTTCATTGAATTTACCAAATTCATTTAAATCCTGATATTCATCAAGTGATTTAACACTTTCTTTTAATTGTTGTTCCAAGTCTTGTAACTGTATTTTTTCCTCCTCCACTATCAAGCCAATCATATGCAATCCATGTTTGACTGATTCTTCAGTCCATTTTTTCAAGAATCTTTCATTATGCAAATGATCGGCGGGCATAATACGTTCTCTCAAACCTTGTGGTATCATATTCCCTTCTATGTAGGCCTCCAATGCAATAATGCTCCATTTTCTCTTTAGATGTTTTATAGTCAGGTTGCTATGCCTTCTAAACAGTTGTCTAAAATCATTTTGGCGTTTAGGCGTAGTCTGTTCTTCTCTACTGAACACCGCCCTGATTTCTTGTTCTATTCCACTATCGATACAGAAGGCCATAGCAGACGGACCGTATCACATCCAAAAAGAAACACCGTTAAATATATGTATGTACAGGGCGGCACACCACACAAAGGGGGAGAGAAGGGTGCGCAATGCCACAAGGACTACTACAACTGAGCAGAATCCCTAGCCATCGGCATACCATCGCTGGAAAACATCATGTAAAATCGGGATAAGTCCATGTGACAGGGGGGGTCACTTTGGCCACAGGGTGAGCCAGGAAACAATGGACATTAAGAATATGGCTTGGATTGCTTGAAATTGAAATAGTAATATTAGTCCACAATATGTACTGGTTGTTTTATTCTGAACTCAACAGGTTAATTGAGAGATGTGTTACCTGCCAGTTGTGATGTAAATGAATCTAGAAGGGCGTCTGAAGACCCTTTTAGTGTGAATAGGGATAATTAACTCTATACTTGTGTGTATTGTACTCAGACAGACAGGCTACAAATCCTTTCATTGTGAGATGTGTATTGAAGGTCGTCGTGTTTCTATTGTGTAAAGTCTTTTGAACTGAAAGGGGATTAGAACCTGTTGTCTCCTAACAGACGTCAAAATAATGTGTATTGGGTCTTGTTATGTTGTGGGTGGAGCTGGACCATTGTTCATTCAGGTTAATGCAGTATTGGATGTGTATAAAAGTTACAATGTTTTTTTTATTAAAGTCAGTCTATCCTGGAAAGATACAGAGTGCGCCTCGTTCTTTCAGAAGGATTAATTCCTATGGGAAGGGGTCGTCTGGCTGTGGAAGATCGACAGTGAATTTGTGTCCAGGAGAGGGAAGATATCTAAACGGCGTTACCCCCTTTCATATTTGGGGTGCCGTTACATTGGTTGGCAGCAGCGGGATTTTCCCTCCAGTTCCTGGGACACTCCAAACCACCACAGTGAATGACCAGCTATGCAGCCTGCAGGAAAGCCATGCTGAAAGACCTACTTGAGAGCCAAGATGGACCAGAGGGATGGTGATGCAGGACCCCGGTCAGTTGAAGACTTGTTTCAGCAACGAGTTCGAGAGCGGTTGGCATTATATGGTTCTAACCCATCAGAGACCACCATACAGAAAGCCATTAAAGACATCCAGCTACAGGATGAGCGACAATAGAAATAACGAGAGCGACAAGAGAAAGAACGAGAGCGACAAGAGAAAGGACTGGAGCGACAAGAGAGAGAACTAGAGCGGCAACATGAGCAGAGAATGGCGGAAATACGGCAATCAGAGACAACACCTAAAGATGCAGCGCCTTTCCGCAAGTTGCCCTTTCGGGCGTTCAAACTATTTAAGGAAGGAGAGGAGGAAATTGAAGCGTTCCTGCAGGACTTTGAGAGACTATGCCAGATACATGAAGTACTGCCCCAAGACTGGGTCGCCTTACTGGCAAGTAATTTAACGGGCAGAGCGGCGGATGCATATCGGGCCCTGGAGGATGAGGACGCTAAAGACTATGATCGGGTAAAAGAAGCTCTGCTAGCCCAATTTGCCATTACACCCGAAGCCAGCCTGTCACATACCTGGTAGGAGTCTGATATGACAAGGTCGGCCTCTCTTGTATCTCCAGTCCAAGCCCCACTGAGGGTGGAACAGATGGTGGCAAGGCTAGGAGGAACACGAGTGCCAGTAGAGGTTGCTAGCAGAAGTTGCAGGGGCAGGTGAAACTTGGAGATCCCGATGGGTAGACAGGTTCCAGGCACTTTTATGGAAGAGCAGGTGTAAAGGGGAACTCCAACCCACATGCAGATTCTGGAACGTAGCAAACTGGAACAGAGGTCAAGGGTAGCCGGGTTCAGCAACAGGCAGGCAGCGCAGTTCAAGGAGAAAGCAGAAGCAGGGTCAAGGAAGCCGGGATCAGGAACCATAAGTCAGCAAATAATCAGAGTCCAGAGAAGCGTCAGGGCAAGCCAGAGTCAGCAACGGGTATCAGGTTAATCATACGCATAGCAGGAAGTTTCACAGGACAAGCTGAAGACCAGTCAGCACTTTTAGGGAGTCAGAGCAACCATTAAATAGGCCGTCTGGTGCCAACTGGCGTTAGGGGCGTGCTCCTGCACATGCACGCCGTTCATTGCGCACGCGCATGCGCATTGGCGCACGCATATGCGCCATACGAGAATACGTAGTTCTCTTACACAGCCGGATAAAGTTTAGAGAATCCCGGAAACAAACCCACATAACATACGTGGAGTGGGCACATCGTCTGCAGTGAAACCTCACGGGCTGATTCCAGGGAAGCCACGCTCATACCATAGAGGACATCACCCAGCTAGTACTCTTAGAACAGTTCTTTAACCACACCCCTCCGGTACTAAGGGATTGGGTGCGAGATAAGCAACCACGGACTGTACAGCAAGCGGCTACTTATTCCGATGAATATCTGGACCAGGGATGAGCCGAACACCCCCCTGTTCGGTTCGCACCAGAACCTGCGAACATACAAAATGTTCGTGTAAACTTTAGAACCCTATTAAATACAATGGACTCGAACGTTCGAAATCTAAAGTGTTAATTATAAAGGCTAATATGCAAGTTATTGTCCTAAAAAGTGTTTGGGGACCCGGGTCCTGCCCCAGGGGACATGTATCAATGCAAAAGGAAGTTTTAAAAACGGCCGTTTTTTCGGGAGCAGTGATTTTAATAATGCTTAAAATGAAAAAATAAAAGTGAAATATTTCTTTAAATTTCGTACCTGGGGGGTGTGTATGATATGCATGTGAAGTGGCGCATGTTTCCCGTGCTTAGAACTGTCCCTACAAAAAATGTCATTTTTGAAAGAAAAAAATGCATTTAAAACTGACTCGCGGCTATTAACCACTTAACGACCGCCCACCGCCGATTTACGTCGGCAGAATGGCACGGACAGGCAGAATCACGTAGATCTACGTGATCGCCTTTGTGCAGTTGGGGGGTCCATCCGGATTCCGCCCCCCCCCCTCACGATCGCTCCCGGCCAATGAAAATGCTTCCTCCGCCATGTGATGTAAACAAGGCTGGAGGAAGTGATGTCATCTCCCTCGCCGCGGTCTTTTCGTTCCCGGCGCCGAGGAGTGAAGACAGAGGTTAGTGCACCAACAGTCCACTGACACGTAGGTACACATAGGCACACAAATCACCCCCCAGTCACCCCCAGATCACCCCCCAGGTCACCCCAAAGCCCCCAATCACAGTGTCACTGATTGCAGTGATCATTTATTTTACTGATCACTGCATTTAGTGTCATCTGTGATTGTAAAAAGTTGCAGGGCAGTTAGGATTAGGCCCCTTTAGGTCCAGGGTAGCCCCCTAACCCCCCCTAATAAAGGTTTAACCCCTTGATCACCCCCCAGGTAACCCTTTCACCCCCTAACTTCAGCGTCACTAAGCGATTGTTTTTCCGATCGCTGTATTTGTGTCGCTGGTGTTTTAGATTATTAGTTATTTTTTTTTAGGTTCGCCGCAGGTTTTTATTAGTGTCAGGTACCCCCATATATTATTTTAACCCCCTGATTGCCCCTAGAGTTAACCCTTTCACCAGTGATCGCCGTATAAGCGTCACTGGTGTCACTGGTTAGCCAGTAAGTTATTTAGTTATTTAGGTTACCCGTCAGGTTTTTATATAGTGTCAGGTACCCCCATATTTAACCTAATAAAGGTTTTAACCCCCTGATTGCCCCTAGTTAACCCTTTCACCAGTGATCACCATATAAAGGTTACGGGTGACGCTGGTTGATTAGTTTGCTTTTTATAGCATCAGGGCACCCGCCGTATATAACCCAATAAAGGTTTAACCCCCCTGATCGCCCGGCGGGTGAGATCAATTAGGTTTTAGCGCCAGAGAGGGTCTGCGTCGCCCCAGGCAGTGTTAGGTTAGTGCCAGTAACGCTAACACCCACGCGCAAAGCATACACCCCCCTTAGTGGTATAGTATCTGATCAGATCTATACTAGCATCCCCAGTGGTTTAGGGTTCCCAAAAACGCAGTGTTAGCGGGATCAGCCCAGATACCTGCTAACGCCTGCGTTTAGCCCCTCCGCCCAGCCCAGCCCAGCCCACCCAAGTGCAGTATCGATCGATCACTGTCACTTACCAAACACAACACACATAACTGCAGCGTTCGCAGAGACAGGCCTGATCCATATCAACCAGTCCATAGCAACCGTCCATAGCAACCATCCATAGCAACCAGTCTATAGCAACTGTCCATAGCAACCATCCATTGCAACCAGTCCATAGCAACCGTCCATAGCAACTGTCCATAGCAACCATCCATAGCAACTATCCATAGCATCCAGTCCATAGCAACTGTCCATGGCAACCAATCCATAGCAACCGTCCATAACAACCAATCCGTAGCAACCGTCCATAGCAACTGTCCATAGCAACCGTCCATAGCAACCAGTCCATAGCAACCATCAATATCAACCAGTCCAAGGTGAATGTTTTGAACGCTACCACTCAAAAGTGAAGTTTTAGCGTAGGGTACAGCATTTCACAGACAAGGACACACTTACACAGGGTCTCCCAAGATGCCATTACATTTTGAGAGACCCGAACCATTACAGTTGTAAAGTTACAAAAAAAGTGTAAAAAAGAAAAAAAAAAACGTAAAAAACAAAACACAAAAAAAATATAAAATAAAAAAAACAAAAATAGTTGTCGTTTTATTGTTCTCTCTCTCTCTATTTTCTCTCTATTGTTCTGCTCTTTTTTACTGTATTCTATTCTGCAATGTTTTATCATGCTTGCTTTTCAGGTATGTAATTTTTTGTTTTCAGGTGCGCCATTCAACTGCAGCGCGGAATTATTTATCTTGACAGCAACAGCGTTTGCTCCCACGATACATAAAGCCGTGACACCACAGTTAAAAAAAAGAGCATATATGCCGAAGCATGGGGGCAGCAGGGGCGGAGGAGCGATTTTGCTCCTAATGCCGTGTATATACGGTCGAAATTCCAACGGAGGCTTGCCCGTGGAAAAGTCCGACCGTGTGTACGCGGCATAACCTTTTATGCCGCGTACATACGGTTGAAATTCCGACGAAGGCTTGACCGTGTGTACGCGGCATAACTTTTTTGCGGGAGGATGCCCCCATGCTTTGGCATATATGCCCATCATTAGAAGTGGGTGGATGAAGGGAGGTATTCTAATGGTGGGCATACCCACCAATCAATCTCTTTTTTTCGTTCAGCCAATAGGCTGTATGAAAAAAAAGATTACAATACATGTCCAACAAGGACCAGCAACGTACTGGTATGTTGCTGGACTTTGAATGTTTATACCAGAATGATGCCTGCGGGTTTAGGTATCATCTTGGTATCATTCTTTTCAGCCAGCAGCCGGCTTTCATGTAAAAGCAATTCTAGCAGATAATTAGCCTCTAGACTGCTTTTACAAGCAGTGGGAGGGAATGTCCCCCCCCCGGATATAAAAAGCGCCATTGGGAAATTGGGAAAGCATTTTATCACACCGATTTTGGTGTGGTCAGATGCTTTGAGGGCAGAGGAAAGATCTAGGGTCTAACCCCCCAATTTTTTTCAAAAAAAGAGTACCTGTCACTACTTATTGCTATCATAGGGGATATTTACATTCCCTGAGATAATGATAAAAATGGTAAAAAAATAAAATATGGAAGGCACAGTTTAAAAATAAAATAAAAAAGCCAAATAAATAATAAAAAAAAAAAAAAAAAAAAAAAGCACCGCTGTCCCCCCCTGCTCTTGCGCAAAGGCGAACGCAAGCGTCGGTCTAGCGTCATATGTAAACAGCAATTGCATCATGCATGTGAGGTATCACCGCGAAGGTCAGATTGAGGGCAGTCATTTTAGCAGTAGACCTCCTCTGTAAATCTAACGTGGTAACCTGTAAAGGCTTTTAAATGCTTTTAAAAATGAATGTAGTTTGTCGCCGCTGCGCGTTTGTGCGCAATTTTAAAGCATGTCGTGTTTGGTATCCATGTACTCGGCCTATGATCATCTTTTTTATTTCATCAAACATTTGGGCAATATAGTGTTTTTTAGTGCATTAAAAATAAAAAAAGTGTGTTTTTCCCCCAAAAAATGTGTTTGAAAATCGCTGCGCAAATACTGTGTGGAAAAAAAAATGCAACACCCACTATTTTAATCTGTAGGGCCTTTGCTTTAAAAAAATATATAATGTTTGGGGGTTCAACATAATTTTCTTGCAAAAAAATTTTTTTTTTCATGTAAACAAAAAGTGTCAGAAAGGGCTTTGTCTTCAAGTGGTTAGAAGAGTGGATGATGTGTGACATAAGCTTCCTAATGTTGTGCATAAAATGCCAGGACAGTTCAAAAACCCCCCAAATGACCCCATTTTGGAAAGTAGACACCCCAAGCTATTTGCTGAGAGGCATGTTGAGCCCATTGAATATTTTTTTTTTGTCCCAAGTGATTGAATAATGACCAAAAAAATAAAAAAAAAAAAAAATGTACAAAATGTTGTCACTAAATTATATATTGCTCAAACATGCCATGGGCATATGTGGAATTACACCCCAAAATACATTCTGTTGCTTCTCCTGAGTACGGGGATACCACATGTGTGGGACTTTTTGGGAGCCTAGTCACGTACGGGACCCCAAAAACCAAGCACCGCCTTCAGGATTTCTATGGGTGTAAATTTTTGATTTCACTCCTCACTGCCTATCACAGTTTCGGAGACCATGGAATGCCCAGATGGCACAAAACCCCCCCAAATGACCCCATTTTGGAAAGTAGACACCCCAAGCTATTTGCTGAGAGGTATGTTGAGTATTTTGCAGATCTCGCTTTTTGTCACAAAGTTTTGAAAATGTAAAAAAAGAAAAAAAAAAAGAAAAAAAAATGTCTTTCTTAATTTTCAAAAACAAATGAGAGCTGTAAAATACTCACCATGCCTCTCAGCAAATAGCTTGGGGTGTCTACTTTCCAAAATGGGGTCATTTGTGGGGGTTTTGGGCTATTTTGACATTTTATGGCCTTCAAAACTGTGATAGGTAGTGAGGAGTGAAATCAAAAATTTATGCCCTTAGAAACTTTGAAGGCGGTGCTTGGATTTTGGGGTCCCGTACGTGGCTAGGCTCCCAAAAAGTCCCACACATGTGGTATCTCCGTACTCAGGAGAAGCAGCAGAATGTATTTTGGGGTGTAATTTCACATATAACCATGGCATGTGTGAGCAATATATCATTTAGTGACAACTTTTTGTACATTTTTTTTTTCTTTTTGTCATTATTCAATCATTTGGGACAAAAAAAAATATTCAATGGGCTCAACATGCCTCTCAGCAAATAGCTTGGGGTGTCTACTTTCCAAAATGGGGTCATTTGGGGGGGTTTTGTGCCATCTTGGCATTTTATGGCCTTCAAAACTGTGATAGGTAGTGAGGAGCGAAATCAAAAATTTATGCTCTTAGAAACCTTGAAGGCGGTGCTTGGTTTTTGGGGTCCCGTACGCGGCTAGGCTCCCAAAAAGTCCCACACATGTGGTATCCCCGTACTCAGGAGAAGCAGCAGAATGTATTTTGGGGTGTAATTTCACATATGCCCATGGCATGTGTGAGCAATATATCATTTAGTGACAACTTTGTGCAAAAAAAAAAAAGTTTGTCATATTCCCGCAACCTGTGGCAAAATATAAAATATTCCATGGACTCAACATGCCTCTCAGCAAATAGCTTGGGGTGTCTACTTTCCAAAATGGGGTCATTTGGGGGGGGGTTTGTGCTATTTTGGCATTTTATGGCCTTCGAAACTGTGATAGGTAGTGAGGAGTGAAATCAAAAATTTGCGCCCTTAGAAATCCTGAAGGCGGTGCTTGGTTTCCGGGGTCCCGTACGTGGCTAGGCTCCTAAAAAGTCCCACACATGTGGTATCCCCGTACTCAGGAGAAGCAGCAGAATGTATTTTGGGGTGCAATTCCACATATAACCATGGCATGTGTGAGCAATATATCATTTAGTGACAACTTTTTGTAATTTTTTTTTTTTTTTGTCATTATTCAATCACTTGGGACAAAAAAAAAAATATTCAATGGGCTCAACATGCCTCTCAGCAATTTCCTTGGGGTGTCTACTTTCCAAAATGGGGTCATTTGGGGGGGTTTTGTACTGCCCTGCCATTTTAGCACCTCAAGAAATGAGATAGGCAGTCATAAATTTAAAGCTGTGTAAATTTCAGAAAATGTACCCTAGTTTGTAAACGCTATAACTTTTGCGCAAACCAATAAATATACGCTTATTGACATTTTTTTTACTAAAGACATGTGGCTGAATACATTTTGGCCTAAATGTATGACTAAAATTGAGTTTATTCGATTTTTCTTATAACAAAAAGTAGAAAATATCATTTTTTTTCAAAATTTTCGGTCTTTTTCTGTTTATATCGCAAAAAATAAAAATCGCAGAGGCAATCAAATACCATTAAAAGAAAGCTCTATTTGTGGGAAGAAAAGGACGCAAATTTCATTTGGGTACAACATTGCATGTCCGCACAATTTACAGTTAAAGCAGCGCAGTGCCGAATCCCAAAAACAGGCCTGGTCCTAATGGCCCGAAATGGTCCGGGGCTTAAGTGGTTAATGAATTGTCGGCTCCCGGCAATACATACAAAAGTCATTGATTAAAAAAAAAAAAAAAGAGTGGGGGTTCCCCAGAATTCAATTACCAGGCCCTTCAGGTCTGGAATGGATATTAAGGGGAACCCCGCCGCAAATTTTAAAAAAAATTGACGTGGGGTTCCCCCAAATATCCATTCCAGGCCCTTCAGATCTGGCATGGATTTTAAGGGGAACTCCACCCCAAATTTAAAAAAAAAAATGGCGTGGAGTCCCCCTAAAAATCCATACCAGACCCCTTATCCGAGCACGCAACCTGGCCGGCCGCAGGGGAAAAGGGGGGGACGAGAGAGCGGCCCCCCTCCCTCCTGAACCGTAACAAGCCACATGCCCTCAACATGGGGAGGATGTCCCCATGTTGATGGGGACAAGGGCCTCATCCCCACAACCCTTGCCCGGTGGTTGTGGGGGTCTGCGGGCGGGGGGCTTATCGGAATCTGGAAGACCCCTTTAACAAAGGGGACCCCCAGATCCTGGCCCCCCCTATGTGAATTGGTAAGGGGTACATTGTACCCCTACCATTTCACGAAGAAAGCGTAAAAAATTGTTTAAAAAAACACACAAACACCTTAAAAAAGTCCTTTATTAAAAAAAAAAAAAAAAACAAAAACCATTCCAGCGGTGAAATCCAGTGTCCCGCGGCGATCCCAATGTCCAGCGCTGTCCTTCATTGGTTGTGCCTGAGCGGACCTGATGGGGAACTCCCTCTCAGTATTTTAAATGTATAGACCCGCCCCTTCTAAAGTTCCCCATCAGGTCCGCTCAGTGGACCAGATGCGGAACATGAGAAGGGGCGGGTCTATACATGTATTGCCAAAGTGAGAGCAGTTCCCCATCAGGTCCGCCCCCTCGGTATGTCGGACCCGCCTACGTCATTGGCTTGAGCGGGGAACTTCCTTCACTGTGTAATTTAAATTTACATAGTGAAGGAAGTTCCCCGCTCAAGCCAATGACGTAGGCGGGTCCGACATACCGAGGGGGCGGACCTGATGGGGAACTGCTCTCACTTTGGTAATACATGTATAGACCCGCCCCTTCTCATGTTCCGCATCTGGTCCGCTGAGCGGACCTGATGGGGAACTTTAGAAGGGGCGGGTCTATACATTTAAAATACTGAGAGGGAGTTCCCCATCAGGTCCGCTCAGGCACAACCAATGAAGGACAGCGCTGGACATCGGGATCGCCGCGGGACACTGGATTTCACCGCTGGAATGGTTTTTTTTTTTTTTTTTTAATAAAGGACTTTTTCAAGGTGTTTGTGTGTTTTTTTAAACATTTTTTTACGCTTTCTTCGTGAAATGGTAGGGGTACAATGTACCCCTTACCAATTCACATAGGGGGGGCCAGGATCTGGGGGTCCCCTTTGTTAAAGGGGTCTTCCAGATTCCGATAAGCCCCCCGCCCGCAGGCCCCCACAACCACCGGGCAAGGGTTGTGGGGATGAGGCCCTTGTCCCCATCAACATGGGGACATCCTCCCCATGTTGAGGGCATGTGGCCTGGTACGGCTCAGGAGGGAGGGGGGCCGCTCTCTCGTCCCCCCCTTTTCCCCTGCGGCCGGCCAGGTTGCGTGCTCGGATAAGGGGTCTGGTATGGATTTTTAGGGGGACTCCACGCCATTTTTTTTTAAATTTGCGGCGGGGTTCCCCTTAATATCCATTCCAGACCTGAAGGGCCTGGTAATTGAATTCTGGGGAACCCCCACGCTTTTTTTTTTTTTTTTTATCAATGACTTTTGTATGTATTGCCGGGAGCCGACAATTCATTAATAGCCGCGAGTCAGTTTTAAATGCATTTTTTTCTTTCAAAAATTACATTTTTTGCAGGGACAGTTCTAAGCACGGGAAACATGCGCCACTTCACATGCATATCATACACACCCTCCAGGTACGAAATTTAAAGGAATATTTCACTTTTATTTTTTCATTTTAAGCATTATTAAAATCACTGCTCCCGAAAAAACGGCCGTTTTTAAAACTTCTTTTTGCATTGATACATGTCCCCTGGGGCAGGACCCAGGTCCCCAAACACTTTTTAGGACAATAACTTGCATATAAGCCTTTATAATTAGCACTTTAGATTTCTCCCATAGATTTTTCGAATTTGCCGCGAACACCCCAATTTGTTCGCTGTTCGGCGAACGGGCGAACAGGCAATGTTCGAGTCGAACATGAGTTCGACTCGAACTCGAAGCTCATCCCTAATCTGGACTCTCGAAGGTCAGGCGGAAGCGGGCGCTATCCACTATCTCGGCCCAGTTTATCAGCCTCTAACCCAACTTCAGCACCAACCCCAGCAGCCACTTATCCTCAGCAGTCCAGGTTCAACTCCCAGGACTACGCACAACCCATCAGGTGTTTCGGGTGTAAACAGCTAGGGCACAAAAAGCCAGACTGTCCGTTGAATCCAGCCATCCAGTCCCAGTTATGGAGACAACCAGCAAGGGGGAGCCCCCGCACACCCATGCCTGCGGCCCACTGCGTTGAGGAGGAAGAACATTGGGGCGTCCTGCACGAGGCTGATCCAATACAAGCAGCTAACTGGGACAACAGGCAACAACACAGGCAGACGGTCCGGGTTAATGGAACGGTAGCCAATGGCTTACGTGATAGCGGTGCTACCATGACCCTACTACAGAAGAACCTCATCCCAGAGAGCCAACACACCGGAGACACTGTAGCCATAAGAGTAGCGGGAGGTACCATCTTCCGGCTACCTGTTGCCCGTGTTCACCTGGATTGGGGGTTGGTTCGGGACACGTGAATGTGGGGGTGATGAAGGACTTGCCCGCGGATGTACTACTGGGGAATGATTTGGCCCCCCTCCTTTCTGCTTACGCCCCGATGGGCCCCGATTAAGTCAACCCTGTGACTACCTGTGCCCAGACACGTACTGCTGGAACCGGCCCGCATGCTGCGGAGACCCAGGTGAGACTATCCTCCCCGACACGTACCTTAGATCAGGCGCGTCTAGGCTGGGATACCCCAGAAGCATTCGGGAGGGAAACTCGGGAGGACCCGACCTTACACAAGTATAGGGCTAAGGCAGATACTCAGGAAAGGGGAATAGATGGGGAGCTTTTTGAATGGGATGGGGATAGACTGTATAGGATCCCTAAGCCATCTCAGAGAAGTAAGGCCCCTTCGCAGAAACGACAGCTGGTGGTACCTAAGAAATACCAGCTGGAGATTCTGCGAATCGGACATGATGTGCCGCTAGCAGGACATCTAGGGTTCCTTCGCACGGTCCATAGGATTACACAGAATTTCTTCTGGCCCAATTTTAGCCAGGATGTGCGACAAAATTCGGGCCGCAGGCCTGACCTTGAAACCAGACAAGTGCCATCTAGGTATGGCGGAGGTGCAGTACCTGGGACACTGAGTGGGGTGTGGGAACCAGAGACCAGAGCCAGCCAAGGTAGAGGCAGTAGCTAACTGGCCCACGCCCCGTACTAAGACCCAGGTATTAGCCTTCTTGAGGACTGCAGGGTACTACCGACGTTTTGTCCCTAATTATAGTGCTATCGCCAAACCCCTGACTGACCTGACGAAAAAGAATTTACCTAGGCAGGTCCTGTGGTCTCCAGCTTGTGAAACCGCGTTTCTAGCCCTCAAGCAAGCACTTGTAAATGCCCCTGTCTTGGCTGCCCCAGTACCTAACAAACGTTTTCTTGTCCACACAGATGCTTCCATGTTTGGACTGCGGGCTGTGCTGAGCCAAGTTGGGGAGGATGGAGAACACCCTGTCGCATACCTGAGTAGAAAGCTATTACCCTGGGAAGTGAGCTATGCGGCAGTGGAGAAGGAATGTTTGGCCCTGGTCTGGGCCCTTAAAAAGTTAAACCCTTACTTATAGGGACAGGAATTTTCACTGGTCACCGACCACAACCCATTGGTCTGGCTTAACCCGGTCTCCGGAGACAATGGCAGGTTGCTGCGGTGGAGCTTAGCCCTACAACCTTACAACTTCACCATCAGCTACCGACCCGGTAAGCAAAATGGCAGTGCTGAAGGGTTGTCCCGGCAAACAGACGTCCTCCCAGGCTCCTAGTGCAATGTTGATGGGTTTTCCAGACATCGGAAGAATGGACCTATGGACTAACTTCGGAGTCAACCCGTCTGGGGTCACCTCCTGTGTTAGTCTCCTGCCGAAAGGGGAGATGTGTGACAGGGGGGGTCACTTTGGACACAGGGTGAGCCAGGAAACAATAGACATTAAGAATATGGCTTGGATTGCTTGAAATAGTAATAGTAATATTAGTCCACAATATGTACTGGTTGTTTTATTCTGAACTCAACAGGTTCATTGAGAGATGTGTTACCTGCCAGTTGTGATGTAAATGAATCTAGAAGGGCGTCTGAAGACCCTTTTAGTGTGAATAGGGATAATTAACTCTATACTTGTGTGTATTGTACTCAGACAGACAGGCTACAAATCCTTTCATTGTGAGATGTGTATTGAAGGTCGTCGTGTTTCTATTGTGTAAAGTCTTTTGAACTGAAAGGGGATTAGAACCTGTTGTCTCCTAACAGACCTCAAAATAATGTGTATTGGGTCTTGTTATGTTGTGGGTGGAGCTGGACCATTGTTCATTCAGGTTAATGCAGTATTGGATGTGTATAAAAGTTACAATGTTTTTTTTAATAAAGTCAGTCTATCCTGGAAAGATACAGAGTGTGCCTCGTTCTTTCAGAAGGATTAATTCCTATGGGAAGGGGTCGTCTGGCTGTGGAGGATCGACAGTGAATTTGTGTCCAGGAGAGGGAAGATATCTAAACGGCGTTACCCCCTTTCATATTTGGGGTGCCGTTACAGTCCAGATTTTAATACAAATTGTACAAACAAGAATTTATATGTCTATTTTAATCCAAGTAATCCTTGGTAGTAATAAAAGGTAGGACTCAACCATAGATAGGTTACATAACCCAAAAGACTATAGTACAAAAGACAGGAATATGGGAATCCCACCTATTTTACAACTGCAGTACTTACCGATATAATATCGGGGGGTGTAATCAAAAAATATAGCTACAATTTAGAAAAAATAACAAAAAACAGACAGGTAAAAAGAGGGGGTGAGGGAAGAGAAAGGAAAAAAGAGGGGGGTTTGGGTTAAAGAGAAGGGAAGGGAAGGGGGGGAAGGGAGGAGGGGGGAGAGGAGGGGAAGGGACAAGGGATGGGGGGAAGGAAAGGAGAGGGGGGGTGGCCGGATATCACCACTAAGTCATAGGAAGCATTGTAAGGACATATCATTGTTTAACCCCTTCGGGGTCATAGAATCCAATAGGAATATCCACTTGGCTTCCTTTTCTAATAGGATTTTATCCCAGTCTCCTCTTCTGTTTGACAATTCCAATCTATAAATTATCATACATTGCAACCCCCCCTCTTTTTTCCTTTCTCTTCCCTCAGCCCCTCTTTGTCCCGTTCCCCCCCCCCATCCTACCCCCTAGGCCTGGATATATTATGTTTATTCTGTCTCCCACCCTAAAGGAATCTCAATTTATCAAAAATATAATTTTATGTCTTGTACCATGTATTTATATAGACTTTGACCTATCAGGTATCTATTAGATGATGTCCTAACCACCCCTTGTTAAAACAACGTATCGGATGCGATACAATTCATGATGTTATCTGTGCGACCTGTGCATGCATGTGTGAGACCAATTACAATAACTTGGAGTGTCTTTACTCCGTAGGCGTTGTCACTCCTCTATAAGAATTTCGGTGTGTGTCTAACACAGGCATGCACTAATCACATAAAAGCATTGCTATCTACTATATGTTGAATTTTATCTACTATCTTTGAATCTAATGCATAGCATAAAGTATCCTGTGGGCACCTGGATACACATGGTCCGGTGTCTGCCCAATATATCAGAGCAAAAATGTCAACTTGAATGAATTACCATCAGACATCATCCGTAAATATGTCGTTTTTCGATCGCTAATGATCTGATTGGGTAGATATCGGATCGCATGTAAATGGACCTCTAGGATTTATAGTGGATACTAGCCGTTGGGTATGCACGATCCGGCAAACTGCCCATTATGTCAGAGTAATACTCTGATATAAAGGAAATATGAGATACCAAGTGTCAATATATTATCAGCAGACAGTGAATGATCTGATTGGGCATTTATTAGATCGCATGTTAGTGGATCCCCACAATAGAAATAACGATTGCTAACTTTGCATTTCCTGCAGATACTATTGTTGTGCATTAATGTATTGAATTATTGATGCAATCTATGATCTATGATCATCTCGCTGATGAATATGGATAGGATGGGATGTGTTTCTATGCATATATATCTATCTATCTAGGTAGTCCATTAGCACTACCATCCAATGTCCTCATGCGCTTGTGAACATCTAATAGACATCTAAACATTGCAACACACAAATGCGTTTTTGGGGGGGGGGTTAACTATTTATCCTTACCGAATTGACTATCATTTTTGGTGTTGAATATATTATTTTGCAATCTTGCAGATAAGGGTTGGATGATATATAGTGCATAAATTCTCCATTCCTGCACTAACAATTAAATAAATTTAACAGTGATCGGTAATGGAGATTTTTATCCTTGCCTATAGTTTAGACATATAAAGGTGATATGTATGTGTGTATATGGATAAGATCCCTTGTGAATTAATGATACAATGCAATGTTCTTCTAGATTTAGATACACACTTTGCGTAAGTTATAATAGATGATTATGTGTATTGTGCAGGGCGGCACAGCATGACAAATTTTAAATTAGTTTAGAGCACTGGTGGGTTTATCACAATTGATCAGCTAATGGGTTACAGCACCTGTATTTTATTTGAACAATTAAGGGTGGGTGGTGGCCCCATATATAAGCCAGTGCTTGTGAACTATTTCCCAGTTCTGAAGAAGTTCCTAGTTTTTAGGGAACAAAACATGTAATCTCTTGGGAGCAGCACCCCCTCTTGCACCCCATACCGAGTCGTCCTCATCATGGCTTCAGGGAGACTTTTCTTGTAGCTGCAATTACCGTCGTCTGGATGACACCACATGAGATCTAGCTGATTGATATCAGAATGATGATTCCACACAGATCCACTCTGTAACAACCTAGGATTGGAGTTCATATTCAACTCAGTAAGACTTTATCCGCAGCCTTACCAACACATCACCCTCACTTGTTTTGCTTTTAAGTCGTCTGACTCATATACTATGGACATACATGCACCGATCTAAGGACAGCTACTTGTGTGAGAGATGCCTAGCCTACAAAACAGTGAGTTCTGCACACTTAATTGTGTGAATAACTGCTTGGAACCTTCCTACAACTATTTATCTACAAGGATTACATCCAGTTATGTGGATATACATGGATACATGACATCTAGCAGTTCCATTACCAGCTAATTATGAGCCTAATAAATGCATATGATCATTATAGATGATAATTACCCACAGTCTTTGGGATATCGATCTATTTGGCCATAATAAACCATCTGGTTTTATAGCAGCTATTCAGGTGATATTTGGCGCTGGATACATTCTTGAATGGAAAGATTATTTTTCAATAGCGCATGATATGTTATATACTTGATACCACCTTCAAGCTTGCGGATAACTCACTGAATTTATATTTTTTCATTGAAGGCAAATATCTGTGGCCTCAACGGACATTTTACTATCTATTTTTGCTATACATTAGAGCTGTGACTGGCTCATTTAATAATTATTTTTTTTTCCTCTCCTAGTTACTACAGTGGACTTATTACCAACCATTACATGTATACAATTCTTCCAGCGTACAGGTTCCATCTAGGGAGAGTGTAGCATAGTACCCTATTTAGGGATACACTGCCCTGGATAGGAACACCGTGAGTGTTCTATTTAGATTTAGACTCGGTCATTGTTTCAGGTGCATTTGGGGGTGTTTTGTTTGGGGAAGGGTGGCCTATTGCAGCTAGTCAGTTGTTTATGCCATCACTGGATACATATGGGGAATTTTCAGGTTTATCCCTCATATTTGATGGGGGATTTCTGATTTTTGGATTTTATATGTCTATTTGTACTTTTTGATATATGAATTTAATAAATATGCAGTTAACTTTTTAGGGTGTGTACCTGTCTGTTTTTTGTTATTTTTTCTAAATTGAAGTTTGAATACTTACCTTACTTGTTCCTTACCGGGACAGTTTGGATTTGAAAGCCTTTGTTCTGTGTTATTTTAGACATCCAGGGCTCCTGTAAATAATGTTAATGTGTGCATTGTGCTAAGAATCCCAATCCATCTTCAATGGGCTGCCAATGCTCCACAAGACACATTAAACTTGGCAGACAACATTTTTAACCATGCAGTGAAATTCAACACACAGATGGTTTAAGAGGTTGTAAACCTTCCTTTGCAAGTTGTAACTATAGGTAAGCCTTTTTATAGGGTACTGTAAATTTTTCCTAAACGTACGCCGTTTAGGAGATATTTATTGTATTTCTGTGCCGATTATGTCATTGGCGCATGCTCTATAAAGAAACAGCCCCTTGTGCCGTTTCTTCACGAGCGAGTGCCATGACCAGCGGCTCCCGCGCGCATGAATGGGAGTGACGTCACGCGGCTCCAGCCAGTCACAGAGCCGGAGTCCGCTGACCCAGGAGAAAGAGGGGCAAACATAGATGCGGACTGCAGCAGGGATGGCGCGGGCTTCGTTTGCAGGTAAATGTCTAATAAAGTGTTAGTATGCAATGCATACTAGCACATTATGCTTGTACTTTTCAGGGTAAAAGAAAGGAAGTAAAACCCATTTCAGAACTTTTTCCACATTTAATGTGACCTATAAACTGTACAACTCAATTGAAAAACAAACTGAAATCTTTTAGGGGGGCATAAAAATAATAAAAAATAATAATATGGTTGCATAAGTGTACTTATAACTGGGGATGTAGCTGTGTTTGGAATTAAGCATTTACATTCAAACTCATGTTATATAGGAGTCAGTACACACCTGCCATAATTTAAAGTGCCTCTGATTAACCCCAAATAAAGTTCAGCTGTTCTAGTAGGTCTTTCCTGACATTTTTTTTTTTGTTTGTTTACAAACTTTTTTATTGTGTACAAAATAATGGTACAAACATTATGTCATGACATCAGTTTCCTGACATTTTCTTAGTCGCATCCTACAGCAAAAGCCATGGTCCTCAGAGAGCTTCCAAAGCATCAGAAGGGTACAAAAGAATTTCCAAGGCATTAGCTATACCATGGAACACAGTGAAGACAGTCATCATCAAGTGGAGAAAATATGGCACAACAGTGACATTACCAAGAACTGTCCATCACCCCACAATTTATGAACTGCCCCACCCAGAGCCCAGACCTGAATCCAATTAAAAATCTGTGGGATGATCTGAAGAGGGCTGTGCACAGGAGATGCCCTCGCAATCTGACAGATTTGGAGTATTTTTTCAAAGAAGAGTGTGCAAATATTGCCAAGTCAAGATGTGCCATGCTGATAGGCTCATACCCAAAAAGACTGAGTGCGGTAATAAAATCAAAAGGTGCTTCAACAAAGTATTAATTTAAAGGTGTGCACACTTATTCAACCATAAGATTTTAGTTTTTTATCTTTACTTCCCTCCGCCTAAAAGATTTCAGTTTGTTGTTCAGCTGAGTTGTACAGTTTATAGGTCACATTAAAGGTGGAAAAAATTCTGAAATTATTTATCTTTGTCTCATTTTTTTACATCACAGAAACCTGACATTTTAACAGGGTTGTGTAGACTTTTTATATCCACTGTATAAAAAGTCATAAAAGTACCACTGTTTGGGCATGCTTCCCTGTGCACACCATGTTCTCACAGACCTGGTCTGTACACCCCCTGTATTCCGCAGCACTACAAATCTGCATGAGGATGCTTGTAATTCGGGTCATAAGTGTTAAGAGTTCTTCAAGTGGGAGAAAATGATAATTTCCAAGTGATAATTACCGTATTTATCGGCATATAACACGCACAGGCGTATAACACGCACCCTAACTTTAAGAGGGAAGTTTCAGGAAAAAAACTTTCCACAGCCCCCTGCGTATAAAAGTGTAAAAACAACTGTCATACTTCAAATGGGCTTGAATCACAAACTGTTTGTAAACCCTAAATCTATTTTTCAGTTTTTTGGGCAATACACCTCACTGTACACACTTTTCTTTAAGAAATCATTTTTTGTTAATCTTTCATAAAGTTTCTTACCATGAAACCCTGCCAGTATTAGCACTTCCTGATGTAGGTTACCAACATTAAACCATTGCCTTTAAATTAGCAGCAAAGTTGTCAGCCTGCTATACATGCTCCTTAAAGAGGAGGTTCACTCTGGAAAAAATAAATAAAAGGCAGCAGCTATAAATTCTGTATCTGCTGACTTTTAATATAAGGACACTTACCTGTCCAGGGATCCAGTGACGTTTTCACCCGAGCCAATTCTTCAATAGCCTTCGAATACCTGGCTGTGGGCAGACGGCTATGCTGATTTCTGCTTCAGAGCTGGCTGCCCACTACGCATGTGTGAGCCACTTTTTTGATGGTTCCTTAGTCTTCTGGGATTTTTGACTGAAGTGTCCCAGAAGACTGCGGGGAGGGGGAGTGGAGAACTTCCGCTCGGATCAACTAGACGATTCAAGCGGAATTGGGAGCAGGTACCTGTCAAAACTAGGTACCCGTTCCCTTCCTCAAACAAAAAATTACTTGTCAAATGTGGCAGGGGAGGAGGGCTACCTATCAGGTAGTGCATGCCTTCTGCAGAGCTGATAGTGCTACAGACTGAGAGGCAGTGGCTTAACACTGTCAACCACATGGCTCTGAATTGCCGGCCTGAAAACATTGCTTGTTTATATTCAACCTCAGAGAACATTTTGCTACTTTCTTTTATATACCTTGTTTTAAAGCTAATAAAAATCTTTGGATTGAAAATTGCTTACTTAGAAAAACATTAGGGTTTACATACACTTTACCCCCTGAAATGTTGTTCTTACCTTTTTACCCCTTATACATTAATTGCTAGAACTTTTCTATCTCATGCCAAATGCTACTACACTGAAATCTTAGCACTCTGTTCAACCCGTGCAATTTTACAACCACTAAGTATATAGAGCTGTGATTTATTTGAGCAAAGCAAAAAAAAGTATTTACAATAAAAAGCAAGTACTGTTTTGCTTGATGAATGACAAAAAAGTACTACCACGAGGGATACTATAAGTGCATATTTTTGTATATTTAAACAACTGCTTGCTGATTTCCCATTCTCATATAGACTGCCAGATCAATACAAAGGACAGTCCAACCCAATGTTAAAAGGGCTGTAGCACATTTTGGCCACTAACTGACCACTAGAGAACAGGGTCTGGTTATCCAACTTCTAGCCACCACAAGCTGTAGCTCTTCTCATCATCCACAATAAGGTATGAAACTATTAAGTAACCCACATTTAGGACCTTTGTCTATGGCACATAAATGGGATATGATTCCAGTAGATTAGCAAACAATTATATGCTCTAAGTTGATCAATTCAGTCAATTTACTGTGCAGAGTACATTGATTCTATGGAACAAAGCCGTGAACCGGCAGGGTGTTACCTGAGAAAACAGCATGTCTGTGTACACCAAACTGTCCCTGCTCCTGTGCAGAGTGGCCCCTCACCATATGGTGCCTCTATGAACTTATTAGCTGACAGATTAACTGATCCCAGCATTTGGGATCCCCAGTTTCCAACTGTGAGAATGATTGATGTTCTAACCACTGTTCCAGTCTTGAAAGTTATTTCCTCCATTTAAAAGAGTCAAGAAGACAGTAAATTGCCGTCTATTGTAAATGCTAATCTCACCCCCCTTGTAAAATCCAACATAGCAATTTATTCAAGCCATAGTCTTAAAATTGGTATAGTGAACATCAAATGCATACTAATTAGGTGTTTCTTTTGAAGACCTCCCCACCCCTTCTTGAGGTTCTCCACATCCATATGTTCATCATGCCCTACTTCCCCCTTTGATTACTAAACAGCACTTTTCCCCTAATTATGGAAAGGTATATGAAGCTTAGAAATATAATTAAGAAGCTGTTCTTTCTGGAGGATAATTTAATAAGAGAAACAAAAAAAAAATGTTACTGTGATGAGAATGTTGCCGAGTTAAGAATATAATGTCCATTTAGACTATGATATTTGATTGCATTTCAAGTTTCTGAGTGTAGCTCACATACAGAGATAGAATTAGTTTTATGTGTCAGCGTATGATGTATGTGTCCTTCATAATTAAAGTACAAGGCTGCATAAATAGTCATAGAAGCTTAGAACAAAACTAATCAACTAGTTTGTTCATTTCTGTCAGTCATATAGATGGATATGGATAGCCCTGACACTGTAAAGGTGCACAAGTTATAAATCTTACATGTCTGCATTCTCCATATAGACGCCAGAGTGATAGATAATAAGATAAAGAAAAAATCAGATTGCAGTAACCCACAGCAACTAATCCCAAATTGAAATTCCTTGGACTAAAATCACATAAAGCTGACTTTTGTATTGTGATTATTCTAAAATAACATGCCCTTGCCCAATTTGATCATTCATCAAATTATAACACATTCACATAATACTATTGTTTTCATAGTAGTTAGTTAAAAATAAAACCTGTTTGAACACTTTCTTCTTTGCATAGCAAAAATATGTAGCACTACACCCATAGGAGTGCTGGTTATTTTTGTTCCTACCC
The DNA here is from genome assembly GCA_029206835.1 of Rana muscosa. Classification (NCBI taxonomy): domain Eukaryota; kingdom Metazoa; phylum Chordata; class Amphibia; order Anura; family Ranidae; genus Rana; species Rana muscosa. The sequence continues at coordinate 1,071,686,911 of CM055116.1, read as the reverse complement.
CACAGTTCACTGTATCAAAACTTGCTTGGCTCTAAATTGGGCAATGTGCCCACAGATGCATGCACCAGTCACTTAGTCTTTTTTCAATGCTTTTTATTAAACACAACTTGCAGCAGTAGAGGGATGGAGGGTTAGGGGAATTCAGATATCTTGTGTAGATCACTGAGGAATTTGAGGTCCTGGAGACAAGTACACTTTCTGTCAGCGGATCTTGCTCACCCGGATAGACCTTTCTCACCGGCCTAGCAGCCCGAATGATGCACGGACAAAAGTCTCTGCCACAGACTTGATGATAGTAATAACTGTTGAGCAATCCTCTGCCACAGGATTTGGAAATCAGTAATTGCTTGAGCGAACACAGCTACACAGTACCAAAGTCCTTTAAGCCCATCCGGCAGTACTGTGAGGTACAGTAGATGGGTTAGGATGCATCCTCCAATTGAGTCACCAGGCTCTTTTTGAGATACCAGCCTTTTGCTCTGTCCTCTCCAAGAAGAGTCCTCCCCTGGATCCTCGAATTGCTTGGCTTCTTCCCGCAGGCAAGATAGCACAGGACCATCCTCTAATCAGTAGGCCCCAGACAGACTTCTGGGCCTACTTAAAGTAACGTAGCCTCGGGCCAGCAGGGCCCCGAGGCAGAAGAGGAGTTGTCACTTACCTTAGGCCAGGTTGGCCATGAGGTCAGAGAGAGAGAAAAATGGCATCTGCCCCTTAAGTATCCTCTCCCAGAATGCACAGCAGTAAACCACTCCCACTGGGCTGTTTCTGGGGAAGGGACACCCAATACACTCCAGCCTGTTGTATTCCCAACACTGGCCGGCGGTGACAACGACACCTACCGACGACAGTGGGAAATGCTGTCAACACAGCCAAAGCTGGAACAGAGGCTAATTTAGCCATAAACATTCCGTTCTGAACTATGTACAATTCAGATGACCCACTAAATTTACACAATAGCGCCTGGTCAACAGGAGAAGTGCGCTACAAATATGTTCAATAATAATCATACAAAGAAAGAAATAATAGTCAGAATAAAATATACCCTGTGCAGCAGTCAGGAGTGTGTAATATACAGCACAACTTGCAGAGCGCAGAGATCAGAAGTATGTAAAGTATGGCAGAGCTTACAAAGTGTAGTGGTCGGGAGTGTGTAAAGTATACTGCAGTAGTCAGGCAATGAATCACTGAGCCAGAACAAGCTAATCCATATCATAGTTCAAGTTATAAGGACTCCTTCCCATCTGCCTGTGAGAGCTGGCAAATGGCTGGTCAGAAAACCAAAGCTGCATTAAGGAACCTTGGGTGAGGTGGGCACCTGTAGATGGGACAGTGGGACTGGTCTAAATATTGATGGGTTTTCAGTTCTTTACTATAAGCAAAATAGATTTCACATGATGCCATGATCTTCTCTTTTGTCTAAGAATGACTATACCTAACTTAGCTAAACTTTGTAAAGGAATTTTAAAATGCCAATGTTTTAGACATAGTAAGACTGTGGCCTTGATTTGCGATTGCTGTCGCGAATTTACCAGGACTGGGCTACCTTGCGGAAATCTAACTGGATATGCCACTGAATTAATGAACTTCTATATGGATGTTACTAATGTGACATAGCAGCTTGGCATATTGAACAATAGATTAATGACAGGGGTTCGGAGTGTGCTTGCAGCTTCCAAAAATCCACCAGCTAGGTAATAAAGGTAAACTTTTTCAAACTGAGTTGGTACGCAAGCTGATTGCTTTTCAAGCTAATTAAAAGCTTTGTAATTAGCAAGGTGGTATTCATCTTATAAGTACAAATTACAGTACGTTTCAGCCTGTCAACATGTTTAACAGACCTGTGCCCAACAGAGTGACCACCAAAACCAAGATGCAATAGTGGGCAAGCGCATGTGTGGTAGTAATCTTGCAGGAGCTTACTGCTTGCCAATGCTATGGTAACTCAAGTTTTTGTTAAATGTGTGTCTGTCCACCTCTGTGAAAGATCTATGCTCACACAGACATTTGTTTTAGGAGACTGTTTGAGTCATGTGCAGCACACACACCACACGTTTTTCTAGAATTGTCCTGAGGAATTAATAGATCCTGCCATTATTCCTTTTACTATAGCTGCTTCTCCGGCTGGTATTCTAATGCTTTAGCAGCAATACTGTGTAACTATTGACCCAGAACAAATATAGCACTAACTCAGGGAGACAATGGCAGTACCCTTATTTTGCTCATGAGAAAGTCACTTGGATCAATCTGGGATAAGGAATTACAACTGTGAGCTTTTCCTAAGGCTTGCTATTTTTCTTTCCAAACAATTCCAGACAAGTGAAATCTTTCTTATCAACCCCCATAATTGTGAATAGTTCAATAATGCTTTATACCCAAAATTAACACCAGATTGTCCAGATGCTAGTTCAAGGTGTGTGGGAGGTGCAGTGTGGTGCGGCAGCAGTAAGCACTCAGAGTTCAACTGCAGTAACAGAACTGTATTGTAATTGAATTTCAATAAAGCACAACTACCCAGCAGGAACACAACCTGACTGGGCTCACTCACAGAATGTTGCAAGGAAGAGTATAACAGTAGGTCTCGGGTACACGAACAGCGTCTGTCTTGAGGTAGACTGCACCTGCTTACAGGCGGATGGACACTTATATGTCTCCCCCATCCCCCTAACAATTTAGGCTCGGATACTCTCTACTGAGATTCCTTATTGAATTTTACAATCTTGATGATAGAAAGCTATGTTCATGTATCTGTAGCTTTGCTTCCATAATGAAATGCTTAATGTTATACTAAAGTCTCTTTTTTTTTCTTAAAAAATAATTAACATGTTATACTTACCTGCTCTGTGAAATGGTTTTGCACAGAGCAGCCTGGATCCTTCTCTTCTCGGGTCCCTCTTCAGTGTTCCTGGCCCCTCCCTCCTGTCGAGTGCCCCCACAGCAAGGAGCTTGCTATAGGGGCATCCGAGCCGAAGCTCCGTGTGTCCATTCAGACATGGAGCCACTGATTGGCTAACTGACATTAACTGACAGCATCGGGAGCCAATGGTGCAAATGTGACATTAATAATGTATATGATCTTTTTCTTGTGAGGGAGAGCAGATAGTGCTCTTTTATACTCATTTATATTCTACTTGACTTGGACCATTCCATTGCCAGGCTGTCTTCTTGTGGTTTCGTTTGTACTCTTTTGTTTTCTAGTGTTTGGTGTTAGCTTAGGACTCACCAAACATAGAGCAATGCAAATTTTGAAAGCAAACTTGTGCTTTAGCCTGATTTATTTTATTTGCTTTCTGTGTTTTTCTTGTGTTTTTGGGGTACTTAATTTTTGTAATGTTTAATTATCAGCAGGAAGGATACAATTCCAGATTAGGGCAAATGTCCCCCTTTGTGTGATATAACTTTTTATATATCTTTAAATTTAGTATGGGTCCATTTCCATTGTAAAATTATAAACCTGGTTTGTAATTTGGCAATACAGTCCCATCAAAGTACACAGGAAGCTGTGTTAAACAAAAATCTTTTAAAAAAAAGGGGGGGAGGCGTAAGGTTCCCATTAATGTTCTGGCCAGACCATTATCAAGGCATGCACTCTCCTGTGCTGGACCTTGCGTTAAAACATTGGGCGGTTTGGGGGATCCTTTGCCACCCCCTTCCCCCTTGGAATGCAATTTGTCACAATGTTGCAGAACAAACACATACCAAAAATGTTTTTAATAATGTCCTTTGTCATAAGACAGCAGCAACCATGGGGTCTAGTGAAGTAATCCATGTTAGTCATGATAACCCATCACCCACTGATCTGTACACAAAACACTCATGCCATTAAATGGAAGATGCCCGGATGAAGTAATAGAGATGTAAATCCCTGGTGATGTAATTCATTGACTAAGCACTCATTGAGTGTGTGTGTGTGGCAAGATGTGTGTGCATGTGTGACAAGATGTGTGTGCGTATGTAGCACTCATTGAGTATGTGTGTGGCAAGATGTGTGTGTGTATATGTGACAAGATGTGTGTGTGTATGTATGTAGCAAAAACCAGCACAGAACAGCAGCTCCAACCAGTAGGAATCATAGGAAATTAGTGTTTCCAGCTCCTACAGGCAGGAGTGCCCAGTGATAGCACCGAGGATAAGGATGAAGAAGAATGGCCCAGTCAAACCCCAGAAAAGCAAGATTAATTAAGAAGCAAAAATAACCAAAAAATGCCCCCGTGCACACCACATTGTTCTAACCAATACGATATCCAATACCAATGTGTTCACACCACATATTGTTCTAATCAATATGAAGACTCAAAATCGAAATAATATTAAGAAATTATAAATGCATTAAAAATCATAAATTGTTGTAAAAACTGTGCTGCCACTGGGATTTACTAGTGTACCACACACCAAAGAAAGTAAAATAAAGTAAAAGCGTATTCCTCAGATTGGGACTTTAAATGGACCACAAACAGTATTATAGTAAAACTATGCAACAAACACATATATTGGGAACAGAAATGGAAACAGCTGAAAAGAAAGCCCAAAACTTGCCAGACACACCAAACAAACACCAGTCTCATAATAATGCCATGCTGCACCTCCAGCATTAATATATAATTATGTATTATGTGCACATCAGGGGCAGACTGACAACTCATGGGGCCCTCGGGCAACAGGAGATCATGGGGCCCCCTGTGTCCCCACCCACACTCAAGCTACACCCACACAAAGCCCCACCCCCCAGCTTGCACTACGTGGACGCCTCAATTATAGGTTGAACCTGAGATAAACAGTGCATAGGGGGCAGCAGGGCAGAGCATTGGATGTCAAGCAAGCACAGTACACAGGGGGCAGCAGGGCAGAGCATGGGGGAATCATGGCAAAGTATAGAAGTCAGCAGGTCATAGCACAGGGGGTCAGGAGGACACAATATGTGTGTGTGGAGGGCAGGAGGGCACACTACATGAAGAGCAGCAGGGCACATTATGGGGCACACCAGGGAACATTACAGGTTGGGGGGGGAGGGGACAGTAGGACACATTACATGGGGGGGCAGCAGGGAACATAATAGGGCACATTACATGGGGGGAGGCAGAGGGGCACAGCATGAAATATTACATGGGGCAGGAGGGCACGTTATGGGGTACAGCAGAGTATATTACATAGGGGCATGAGGGCACATTATGGGGCACAACAGAGCACATTATGGGGCATATTACATGGGGACAAGAGGGCACATAATGGGACACAGCAGGGCATATTACATGGGGGCATGAGGGCACATTAGGGGCACAGCAGGGCAAATTAGGAGGGATAAAATCTCATATTATGGGGCACAGCAGGGCACATTATGAGGCATAGCAGGGCATATTACATGGGGGCAAGAGGATACATTATGCGGCACAGCAGGGGATATTACATGGAGCAAGAGGGAACATATAGGGCACAGTATGATGCACACTACGGGGCACTGAATGATGCATCAAGGGGCACACAGCAGGGTACAGGGCACATCATGGGGCGTACAGTAGGGCTCAGAACACATCACAAGGCCCACAGGAGGGAATTGGGCACACAGTAGGGCACATAGTAGGGCATGGGGCACACAGTATGACACATCATGGGGCACACCACAATTGCACACATTAGAGCACATCATGGGGCACACAGTAGGGCATATCATGGTGCACACAGTAGGTCATGGGACACATCACAGGGCACATCATGGGGGCACACAGCAGGGCATGGGGGCAGGCAGCAGGGCATGGGGGCAGGCAGCAGGGCATGGGGGCAGACAGCAGGGCATGGGGCAGACAGCTGGGCATGGGGCACAGAGCAGGGCGTGGGGCAGACATCAGGGCATGGGGTAGACATCAGGGCATGGGGGCACAGAGCAGAGCATGGGGCATTCAGCAGGGCATGGGGGCACACATCAGAGCATGGGGGCAAAGAGCAAGGCATGGGGGCAGACATCAAGGCATGGGCAGACATCAGGGCATGGGGCAGATATCAGGGCATGGGGCAGAGAGCAGGGTATAGGCAGACTATAGGGCATGGGGCAGCGTTCAGGGCTTTGGGGCACAGAGCATGATGCTGGGCACATAGAGGGGCACAGAGCAGGATGCTGGGGCACATAGAGGGACACAGAGCAGGATGCTAGGGCACATAGCAGGATGCTGGGGCACATAGAGGGGCACAGAGCAGGATGCTGGGTCACATAGAGGGACACAGAGCAGGATGCTGGGGCACATAGAGGGACACAGAGCAGGATGCTGGGGCACATAGATCTCACACAGGACAGTATACAAGCTGTTGCACTTTCCTTCCTAGATGCAGAGTAGCACGGGAAGCGGCTGTAAACATACCTCTCATGATGCACTCCTCCCCGCCAGTCCCTCCTCTCTTCTCGTCCGTCCAAGGTGATGACAAATACAAGCACCTGGGGTGGACAGGAGGGAAGGAGGGGCCGGCGGGAGGCGCGCATCACAAGAGGTCTGTGTACACTGCAGTCTCTTAGCAAGGAGCAGTGATTCGGGACTTTATGATGAGCTGCGGCTGCGGGCACCTCCAGGGGCGGACTGAGCCGGCCCGGCCCCCCCCACCACGGGGCCCTCGGGCGGCCACCGAGTCACCGAATGGTCAGTCCGCCCCTGGTGCACATAATTTTTTTTTCTAACAACCATGAACATAAACAGATAAAATAAAAAAAAAGAAACTAATACAAATATCCTCTACAATGTGTCCTTATCGATAATTTCCAAAAATGTATTGACAAAAAATTCTTCTGTGCTTCACATACTGTGCCAAAGACCACCCCCATTAGCAGCTCACCTTAAACCTTGACCTATAAACATTAGGTCATGTACGCTTGACCTTTAAGGGAAACTTCCCTATGGATTTGATTAAATAAATGATCCTCTTTAGACCAACCAAAGAATACACATCTCTAGATCTCTCACATAAAAGAATCAAGTTGCACCACAGATGTATCACACATAAAAGACCATCACAAAGGGCGTCCGATAGGGGCTGGAGCTTGTGGATGAAATACCAGTGTTTGTGTACTATTCCCCTTTAAACCCCATCTGAAGAAGCCACGCCTGTGGTGTAACGTGTAAGAGGTGGAGTCAGTGACGCAAGACAATGGCTGCATCTGTGTATAGTGTGGAAGGAGAAGAACGCTGTTGCCCATGAGTTACACTTTACTACACATAGGCCCCTTTCACACTGGGGCGGGCAGGTGCGGTGGCGGTATAGCGGCGCGATATTTAGCGCCGCTATACCGTCGTATTTACAGCAATATTCGGCCGCTAGCGGTGCGGTTTTAACCCCCGCTAGCGGCCGAAAAGGGTTAATACCGCCCGCAAACCGCGGCTACAGCCGCGGTTTGTGGGCGGTATTGCCGCGGTGTCCCATTGATTTCAATGGGAAGGAGCGGTAAAGGAGCGGTATACACACTGCTCCTTCATCGCTCCAAAGATGCAGCTTGCAGGAGATTCTTTCTCCTCCTGCCAGCGCATCGCCTCAGTGTGAAAGCCCTCAGGCTTTCACATTGAGCATACTGGGCAGTATTTTTTCAGGCGTTATTTATGCGCTATTTTTAGAAAACGCCTGAAAAACTACTCAGTGTGAAAGGGGCCATAGCGGTTTATTCAATTGAATCCATTGGGAAATTTCCCTTAAAGGACAAGCACACGTGACCTATTGTTTATAGGTCAAGGCATAAGGTGAGCTACTAATGGTGGCCGTGTTTGGCACAGAAGAATTCTTTGTCAAGGAATTTCTGGAAATTATAAATATGGACATATTGCATGGGATATTTATATTAATTTCTTTCATTTTCTTTTCTTTATTTAACTCAAGGTTTGTTAGCATTTTTTTATTTACACATATAGAATGTGCACTTAATACATGATTATATACTGTATTAATGCTGGAGGTGCAGCATGGAATTATCATGAGAATAATCCAAAATTAACGCTATATGACAATCTCACAATTTCATTCTTTAGTTCTAATGAGTGCCAGAAAAATACTCCAGCATACTATTCAGAAGAGGTCAATTTCCCTGTGGAGTATGATGGAGAAGATCCTGTGAGTAAGTGTTTCCCGTCCAGTGTTTGTCACCTAAGGTTCTGTTTTTGTTTTGGCACAGTCCAAAATTTAGGTTTTCAACTACGCGTAAATGGTATTATAGGAATAGACATCACTAACATTGGTATTTATCAAACATGCAGGACCGTATCTAGCCTTGTCTGATGTGGGGGTGCAGTAAAAAATATAAAGGGGGCAGAGGATGCAAGGTCATGAGGGCAGTATACAGGGGATCAGCAGGGCAGAGGATGAGGTCAGCAGTTTGTAGGGCAGTGTACAGGGGCCATTAGTTTGTAGGACAGTGTACTGTACAGTGGTATAGCAGGGCAGTGTACAGGGGGCAGCAGAGCAGAAGACAGGGAGTCAGCAGGGCAGTATGCAGGAGGTCAGCAGGGCAGAGGATGAGAGGTCAGCGGGGGAGTGTACAAGAGTTAGTAGGGAAGTGTACTGGGGCCATCAGGACAGAAAACAGGTCAGTAGAGCAGAGGACAGGGGGTCACAACAGGGCAGTATACAGGGGTCAGCAGGGTGGAGGACAGGGTCACAAGGGCAGAGGACTGGGATCAACTGGGCAGAGGAGAAGGATCTGTAGGTCAGTGTAAAGGTGCCAGCAGGACAAAAGACATAGTTCAGCAGGGCAGATGACAGGAGTCAGTATGGCAGAGAAGAGGGGTCACAAGGGCAGAGGACAGGGATCATCAGAGGAGAGGACAAGGGTCCAAAGAGCAGAGGACAGGGATCAGCAGGACAGAGGAGATAGGTCTGCAGGGTGGTGTACAGGGGTCAGCAGGATAGAGGACAGATGTTAGCAGGGCAGAGGACAGGGGTCAGTAGGGCAGAGAAAAGGGGTCACAAGGACTGAGGACAATGGTCAGCAGGGCAGAGGAAAGGGGGTCAGAGGGGCAGTGTACAGTGGTCAGAAGGGCGATGTACAGGGATCAGCAGGATGGAGAACAGGGGGTCAGTACTGCAGTGTACAGGGGTCAGCAGGATGGAGGACAGGGGTCAGCCGGATGGAGGATGGGATCAGCAGGATGGAGGACAGGGGTCAGTAGGGCAGTGTACAGGGGTCAGCAGAATGGAGGACAGGGGTCAGCAGGGCAGGGTACAGGGGTCAAATCTCTCCATTCTTTCTCTTAGCCAAAATCCCCTCATCCCCTCCGGGCACAAATACCCCCATTCTCCTCTCTTAGCACATATTTCCCCCATTCCTCCTCCTAGCACAAATCCCTCCCCAAATTACCCTTCCCAGCACAAATAGCCCCTCCCTCAACAAACCTCCCATCCTAAGCACAAATGATTCTACTCCCCTCTCCCCATTGTGTTCCCAGTACTATTTCCCAACCTGTAAGATCTACCCCCCCCAAAAAAAACGTACAGGCTGGAAATCACTACAGAGCCGGGAGGAGGTACAGGTTGTGCTGTGCTCTCCCCTCATGTCATAACAGCACTCCTCCATGCAGTAGGTGACACAGGATGACTAGATCGAATTTTACTTAGTTTGACTACTCCCCCCCCCCCCATGTCCTCCAAGGACAGTTCATCTGCCAGAGCAGGAATTGTGGGTAATCATACTATATACAGTCCAATGTAAGAGCGACCCTGTGCCACCTGCTGCATGGAGGGGCGCTGTAATGACAGAAGGGGGAGAGCACAGAACAGTCCACACCTCCTCCCCGCTCTCCCATTTCTGCTGCGGTCACTTCTCTCTGAACTTTTTCACTTTAGTTCCCGGAAACCAGGCTGCCCTCCCCTTGTCCTGGCCCTGAGGACAAAAACACCTGGAAGCTGATAGGTTTCTATGCAGAGCTGCAACAGATTTTGCACTCTCCAGCTTTAGTAAATCAACCCATATGTGTCAATTTTGCTGGTTGCACTTGCAGCCTACACTCCTTTATTAAACCAACACCTATCTTAGACAAAATGTTAACTTCACTCCAGCATTAGTTATGTTGGAAGTGGGAATAATGTTATGTTATTGGTTTTAAGGCTGTTAACATGCTGCTGTAATGTCCTATTTTTTATTCTACCAAATTAGTTCTGCCACAATTGTGCCCTAAATTTTATGATTTTGGTTTGTTTGTTTGTTTTTTTGGTAATAATTTAATGTAATATTAGTATTAATAAATTATTAGATTTTAGTATTAAAAAAAATTATAATATTTTAAACATTTTACAGTTTATAACGTGGCTGTTGCTTTCCTCATATTTCACTTTTAGTAAGCTTTACCTTTTGTAATACAGAAGGGTCGATTTAAAAAAGTAGCGCGTGTTCTCTTTGCAAGATGATTATTTTGTTTTGAATAATGCTTTTTGTCTAAGATTCATCTCATTTCACTTCACCAACTTCAGGAGTAGAGCACTTAGTTTAGTGAATAAAGTGAATCTGTGCTGACTAAAATCATTCAGTCATGCACAAGTAAAAATGTTGTATTGTCAATTGTCCATGCACTTGTTTGAGTATTCTAAACAAATCCAGTCTGACTTCATTTAAGAACCCTAAAGGGAAAAAATAAATTTTCAGGTGAACATGATGCTCTACTCCAGTAGTAATTCCTCTCCAATGAAAAAGAGAGAAATACCGCGCTGTCACCTAAAACATAGAATAGCAGCCAGCACGGCAAGAGACAATTGCAAGTGAAAATAACGAATATATGTGCTGCGCTAAATAAGAACGGTCATAAAGAATAAGACCGTATATAATGCAGTGAAAAAATATATAAATATTGGCATTTTACATTCTTAATAACACATGTACAAAAAATTAATATACTAAGTATAGTCCACAACGTGATAAAAGGTAAATGAATAAAGTCCACGGATGGAAACTGAAATATGATGTTAATCCAGGTAAGTGAATGACCACCTTAAAGGGGTTGTAAAGGTTCGTTTTATATTTTCTAAATAGGTTCCTTTAAGCTAGTGCATTGTTGGTTCACTTACCTTTTCCTTAGATTTCCCTTCTAAATATTTTTTTCTTTGTTTTCTTTGTCTGAATTTCTCACTTCCTGTTCCTCCTCAGTAAGCTGTTCAGTAAGCTATTCTGGCTGACTCCACACCACTCGGATGATGGTGTGAAGTTTACTGAGGAGAAACAGGAAGTGGGAAATTCAGACAAAGAAAAAAAACATTTAGAAGGTAAATCAAAGGAAAAGGTAAGTGAAGCAGTCATCATTGTCCGTCAATCAAGGCCGTGAAGTTCTTCCACTCGTTACTCGGAAGTTGGCCAAGAGATGCATTGGGTATCAGAGCGAGGCTTGGGGCACTCGTGAAAGTGGCACTAGGGATGATGACGTCACTGGGTGTGCGACGCGTTTCCAAGCATGCGTCCTGCGAGTAGAATGGCAATCACGCTCCTTTTTCAAGCTGTCCTTTTTATTCATTAAAGTGGTCTTACTCCTACACTTAGAGGCGCTTCTCTCTCTTGTATCTGTAACTAAATTCATAGCAGCCAACACAGCTCTTGCATTTAGACAACATTTTTTTTATCCAAGAGTTCCACCTTTAGCCCCCATTCACACCGGTGCAGCTTAAAACCTCACATCAGTGCGATTTGCACTGCTGATTTCATTGCGGCTTGTGACTTTATTTAACAGAAGTCTATGCAAGTTGCAATGCAATCGGCAAACAGTAGTGCAGGAACTTTTTTCATAACTGCTGCGATATAAGTCGCGGCGATAGGAACGTTTCCATTGCCAGCAATGGGGTGCAACTTGTCATGCGATTTAGAACTGTCAAATCGCATGACAAGTCACACCGGTGTGAACAGGGGCTGGTGATTCCTTGCACTGCTGCTCTTCCTTTTCAACTTAATTTCACAGCAATAATATTTAATAGTGTAATGACTATAGCTCCCCTACTACCTATACTTAATTTATTCATAGGTTAAGTATATTTTTTTGTAGTTTTGGACATAGCAAAACAGCATTCAAAACTCCTGACTGGTTCTTAAGGCTATCTGGGTCTCTGTTAAAAGATATCTCCTCGCTTCCTGTTCTGCTGATATGTAAGGGAAAATCTTCAACACATACAGAAGTACAAACTAAAGGCTTTATCCTAAAGAAAATCCTGTGTATTTCTGTGTGTGTTTGTTGGACAGCTCACCTCATTTTCTGTCTGTCAGAAATTGAGTAGAAATCTCTCTAACGGAGCCACCCATAGCAGAAAATGTATTTGCCCAGTTCATCCCAAACTATGGCTGAACATATGCTTTAAAGTGGATGTAAAACCTTATATATACCCAGTGAAGTGAACAGCCTCAGATGATACACAGAGATGAAACAAATCTCCCTACATAAGTTTTACATGTATATCTGCTGTCTTTATCTTTATATACCGTTTAGAAAGTGCACGTCCTGTTAGATTTTTCACTTCCTCATTCATCTGTAGGAGTAGAATATTGCTAGACACTGTGAGACAGCTGATTGGAAGAAAGGCACATACCCCCTCCCCACACATGCTGAACGTGCCTGTGAATAGTTTAGCAGTCTGCTAATCTATTTATAGCAACTCCCCCCGACACACGCACTTATATCTCCCGTCTAGGAGAACTTGTCAAAAGTTATCAGGCTTATAACAGAAGAATGGTGCAGGACAAACTACGTGACATAGTGTTTGAAGAGAGATAAGAAAACACTGCAGATAGATGTGCTCAGCTTAAATTTCATGAATCGGGGTTTATGTCCACTTTAAGATAAAAAAAATAAGATTACACTATTGTCCCAATTGACACAGCCAAATAATACACAGAGAGTTTTCTCGGGGCCCCTATCAAAAATGTTCACCATGAATTGTCCTTAACCCAATGCTAGTAGGGATTTACTAAAGGAGTGACACATGTACACTTTGCAAAGTGTTTTATATGTCAGTAAATGAGGTGAAACAAGTTTGCATTAACATATAACTAAAAGCATTGTTTTTAGTGCTGACAGTGCTATTGCAAACATGTCAGCCCTGGCATCCCTCCAGACTTGCATTTGCCTGGCTTGCTATCCTTGCACGGCATCCCTGATGTCCCGACAAACAAACATGTCGGCCGCCACGTCTGCTGTGCTTGCAGGTAATCAATATACACTGATTTGGGTTATTTTTACCAAAGAAATGTAGCAGAATATATTTTGGCCTAAATTTATGAAGAAAGATTATTTATTTACAAAATTGTATAACAGTAAAGAAAAACGTGTGTTTTTTTTTCAAAATGTTTGTGTTTTTTCATTTATATAGCAAAAAATAAAAATGCAGTGGTGATTAAATACCACCTAAAGAAACTAGTGAGGGGGTTCATGAATAGGAGTGAGGAATTGGTGGCAGAGGAGGGTGGACCAGAGGGGGAAGCAATGACTAAGCACAGGTGTGTGAATTGCGTTTGCTTAAGCCACAGGAGATGTGTGTGCATAGCTTGTCCTCGATTTTAATAGATTTCCAATAAACACATTTTTTTATGCCGGTAGTGCCACCACCTCCTTCTTCTGTTTGTTCATACATGCTCTGGTTGTGGACCAGGGCTGGCACCTGGCAATTGTTACAGCAGGGGGAGATCTCATACCTCACCTGGAGCAGTGCAACCTTTGTGTTATATTTAGAGGCGGAAGAGGATGGGTCAATATGGGAGGGGGTAGAGGAGGATTTGGGGGATAGGTAAAGGAGGCGAGTAGACAACTGTGGCATAGGGCAGAGTCAGATTGGGGGCTAAGAGTAGGAGGAAAGTGAACATAGTGGAATAGTTAAAATAGTAATGAACTTTGTCAGCTTTGAACTGATGGAAAGGATAGAAGGGGTTTGGGCATGTTGGGAAGCATGGATAGAGTAAAAATGGGCAGGGTTGGTTGAAACAGGATAGGGAGGTTGGTTGGAGGTAGGGATAGTTAACCTGGGATGAATTGATGAATTTGGGAGAGGTGGCTGGGAGTGGGTTCAGGATGGTAATATATTTTGGGGGTGAAGGGGTTTAGGGAAGGTTGGGGCAGAAAGTGAGGGTCAAGGGTCACAGAAACTGAGGTGAGTAGAAGTATATGGATTGTGCCAGTTCAATAAAAATTGGGTGCAGGTCTTGTTCTGGTGCTTAGTGATGACCACTGTTTTGGTGATGTTCTTGTGCAATAAACTGCATCTACACACTTACTGTAAGGCTTTGAAAACACCCTGGAAAAAAAATAGGATTTTTATAACAGCTTACCTGTAAAATCCTTTTCTTGGAGTACATCACGGGACACAGAGCGACATAGTCATTACTAATGGGTTATATAGATACCTTCAGGTGCTGGCACTGGCAACTTCCAAAACCGGAAGTACCCTCCCCTATATAAGCCCCTCCCATCCGGGAGCACCTCAGTTTTGTAGCAAAGCAATAAGTGTCCCTAAAGAGGGGTGGGAGCTCTGTGTCCCGTGATGTACACCAAGAAAAGGATTTTACAGGTAAGCTGTTATAAAAATCCTATTTTCTTTCTCGTACATCACGGGACACAGAGCGACATAGTCATTACTAATGGGATGTCCTAAAGCAATGCCCAATGAGGGGGGGGATACACCATACATAAGCTGAGCGCTATCAGACATGAGGATCTTTTGCGGCCTGCAACACACTGCGCCCAAAGGCAACATCCTCCTGACTTCTAACGTCCACCTGGTAGAACCTAGTAAACGTGTGTACTGAAGACCATGTTGCGGCCTTACAGATTTGAGCCAGGGAGGCCTGGTGATGCGCTGCCCATGAAGTTCCAACTGCTCTCGTGGAGTGCGCTCTAACTTTGAACGGAGGCGGTCTCCTTCTCAAGCCATAGGCTTGCATTATGACCTGTCGAATCCACTTGGCTAAAGTAGATTTTGACGCTGCCTGACCCTTTCTGGGGCCTTCCGGCAGAATAAACAAAGTATCCGTTCTGCGAATCTGAGCAGTGGCTTTTAGATAAGCTTTAACTGCTCTTACTACATCCAAAGAATGTAATAACTTTTCCTCTACCGAGCTAGGTTTGGGGAAAAAGGAAGGAAGAACCACATCTTGGTTCAAATGGAACCTCGATACCACCTTAGGAAGAAAGGCTGGATGAGGACGTAATACTACTCTGTCCTTATGGACAACCAGATATGGCTCCTTACAGGATAAGGCGGCTAATTCCAATACTCTTTTAGCCGAACAAATGGCTACAATTTCCTGGTGAGAAGAACCAAGGAAATGTGCCGCAATGGTTCAAATGGTTGTTTCTGTAGAACCGACAGAACCAGGTTTAAGTCCCATGGACATATGGGAATACTAACCGGAGGGCTAATACGCCTCACTCCTTGTATGAAAGCTTTGACTAATGAATGCAAAGCCAAGGGCCTTTGAAAAAATATTGACAAGGCCGTCTGACCCTTGATAGTACTCAAGGCAAGCTTCCTATGTACAGCCCACTGTAGGAAGTCCAGACTCCTACCTATTACGTACTTATGTGGATGCCATTTCTTGGCCTCACACCACGCGATGTACGCCTTCCAGATTCTATAGTAGATCTGCCTGGATACCGGCTTCCTGGCATTGATCATGGTAGATACCACAGAATTAGAGAGCCCTCTCTTTTTTAGAATGTGGGCTTCAATATCCAGGCCGTCAAACCTAGGGCTGGTAAGGAAGGGTGGTATATCGGTCCTTGCGAAAGCAGGTCCGGACGATGTGGAAGGGTCCAAGGACTCCCCACAGACATCTTTACAATCTCCGCGTACCATGCTCTTCGGGGCTACGCTGGAGCCACCAGAATCACTGGTTTCTTTTCTACCCTGATTCTGCGGAGTAATCGAGGTAACAATTGTGGCGGTGGGAATGCATATATCAGCTTGAACTGATCCCAAGGGAACACTAGGGCATCCGAGCCGCAAGCTAGGGGATCCCTTGTCCGAGAGACAAACCTGTCCACCTTTGCGTTGAATCTGGATGCTAGAAGATCTACATCCGGTGTTCCCCGCTGCTGATATATTGTCCAGAAAACCTCAGGGTGAAGGGACCATTCCTCTGGGCATAATTGCTGGCGACTTAGAAAGTCCGCCTTCCAATTCTCCACTCCTGGAATGAATACCGCAGATATGGCTGGGACATATCTTTCTGCCCATTTCAGGATGTAATTTACTTCCCTCTGGGCTGCACGACTCCTGGTGCCCCCCTGATGATTGATATATGCCACTGCTGTGGCATTGTCTGATTGAATTCTGACAGGGGACCCTTGGAGTTTGGATGTCCATACTACTAGGGCATACCGGGCTGCTCGTATCTCTAAGAGATTTATGGGCAGGGCCTTTTCTGCATCCGACCATCTGCCCTGGAGAGACCATTGCTCCAGTACTGCTCCCCAGCCTATAAGGCTGGCATCTGTAGTGACCACCTTCCAAGAAATCGGACTGAAGGATTTCCCTTTTTCCAGATTCTGGGGAACCAACCACCAACGGAGGCTCTTGCGAACGGAAGGGGACAAGGACATTGTAAGTCTAGGGCCTGAACTTTTTTGTTCCAGGCTGACAGTATGGCCCCTTGCAAATTCCTTGAATGGAATTGACCGTAGGGTACTGCTTCGAATGATGCCACCATTTTTCCCAGCAGCCTCATGCACAGGCGTATGGGCGGCTGTCTTTTTTGTACCCACTAAGTGGATCAAATCTTTCAAAGACAACACCTTTCCTCGAGGCAAGAATATTTTTCTCTGGCCTGAATCCAACCTTAGCCCCAAGTATTCCAGACTTTTGACTGGTTTTTAGGGCTGACTTGTCTCGGTTGATAATCCAACCGTGAGATTCCAGATACTTGATTGTCTTGTGAACGACCACGTCTAGTTTTTTCACTGAGTGGTCTATCAGCAACAAGTCATCTAGATATGCCATTATCATTACACCTTGTGTTCTTAGATTGGCCAATAAAGGGCCAGAATTTTTGTAAACACTCGTGGTGCTGTGGCCAGACCGAGGGTAAGGCTCTGAACTGAAAATGGCGCCCTTCTACTGCAAAGCGTAGAAATTTTTGGTGGACTGGAAAGATGGGAATGTGCAAATAAGCATCTTTGATGTCGATCGCGGCTAACCAATCCTCCCATTGTAGGGCAGTGGCCACCGATCGGATCGACTCCATCGGAAAGTCCCGATATACAGGAATTTGTTTAGCCCTTTTAGAATTAATATGGGCCTCCCGTCCCCGTTTGCTTCGGGACTGTAAAGAGGTTTGAGTAAAACCCGAACCCCCATTCTTCCAGGGGAACCTCCATAATTACTCCTTGGAGCAATAGTTGTTCTAGTGCCAACAGGAGGGACTCTCTCTTCCGGGGATCCCTTGGCACGTTTGACCTCAAAAATGGGAAGGAGGAGAGTCTTTTAACTCCAATCTGTATTCCAAACATACTGCGGAGAGCACCTATCTGTTTTGATCGTGTCCCGCCAGGTCTCTTGCGAACAACTGGAGTCCTCCCCCCACCCGACTGAGTGGGGGCAACCCTTCAATGAATTTAACTTTGGGGGAGGTTTTGTACCTCCCCTGACCCAGGGTTTCTCATTACCCTGTGATTGTCCCTGTTTTTTACCCCCGGGAATTGACCGAGGAGGCCGTCGGAACTGTTACACAGCCGATGCCCCAGGGACTGGAGAAGCAGGCCTCTTAAAGAGGGACCTCTAACTCTGTTTTTAACCGGCAAGAGTGTATTTTTACCGCTGGAAATTTTCTGGATATATTTGTCCAGGTCTTCCCTGAATAAGCGTTCACCATGAAATGGGACGCTAACCAGCCATTATTTACAGGGAGCTTCAGCAGACCAGTTTTTGAGCCATAGAAGCCTACGCATATGTACTACAGACAGCGTAAGGCGGGAGGCCTGATGGATTGAATCCTTTATGGCGTCAACCGCAAAGCCTAAGGCTCTAGGTAGATCAGCTAGGGCAAGGGCCTGCTGATCTGTCAAGTCCCTCAAGACCTGTTTCAACTGATCCTTCACTGCTTAGCAGACCCCACTGCTGGTTGTGTCACCAAGCTTGCTGTAGAAAGAAGCAGACTTTCATAAGGACTCCAATCTTTTATCTATTGGGTTCTTGAACATTTGGACATTATCCACTGGACATGTCAGTGATTTATACACACAAGAGTTGGCTGCGTCCACTGTAGGGACCTTCCATTTTTTGATGAACTTATCCTCCATGGGATAGACCACCGGAAATCTCTTGGGGGGAATAAATATTTTCTCAGGATGTTCCCAATCCTGGTAAATGAGCCCTTTCAGTAAAGGGTGAAGTGGAAAAGAACAGACAGTCTGGGGGCTTCTAGCGACCCCAACGAGGATACAGTAGTGGTTGATGGTTCCGCAAGGTGCATTTTTAAATGCTGATCGGACCATGTTAGTCAGAGACTGAACCCATAATCTTTCAGCTTGAGATGCTGAGAAAAGGTTCCCCCACTGTTGATTCCTCTATAACAGAATCAACCTCATCCTGATCCCCTTCAGGCAGGTCGATCCCTGTATGGGACTGTTGCTCTGCTAACAGGCACTCTGAAGGAGGAGACGGAGATCGGGCGTGCTTTCCCTGACAGGGAGGCAGCGATCAATGTTGACAATCTCTCTCTAATCCTCCCAGAGCTGAGGAAAAAACCTCCTCTGTTACATACACAGGAGCAGGTGAACTGAGGACAGCCACAGTACCAAGTACCCCTGCGGGGTCTCTACGGTCACTTACCTCTGAACTTCAGGGGAGACTGGTGCAGCAGAAGCATGCCCAAGATCCTCAGAGCCCGATGAGACCCCCTTCGCTTCCTGGAAGATTCAGTTCCGGAGCTTCTGGACGGCATATTCCTAAGCCTAAAGCTGAGGTATTCCAGCCGTAATACACCACTTTTACTGAGAATAGTCTAGCACAATTGCTGCTATATAACAGTTGGTGTCTACTAAAGTGCCTTTCTAGGGGATACCTGCATCAACCGCCTCTGTGTGCCTTTATACTGTTGCTAGCTCTGTCTGTGCACTTCAATAGCCAGCTATGATTGTGCTTTAAAACACGCTGGACGCCCGCACATACGCAGTAGCGCCGCGGCGCACACCGAGCGTCATCCACCCGCTCCGCCCCTTTTTCCAGATCGCCTCTATATATAGAGGCGCGTGCATGCACACGCGCGCGGGCACGTGCGCCTTCGTCGCCTTTTTTTTTTTCTTGCCTACTATTAAAATTTTTACATTTTCTCAGTAGTAACAGGCATACACAGAATATTAGCGGGAATACCTTAGGTAACAGGCAGAAAGACAAAATAGGCTTGGGGGTCTCTCAATTGAACCAAGTTCCCGAGGGCCCCCACTTACCTTTTCCTCACCGCAGGACTCTGTTTGGTCCACAGAAGCCCAAACTTCACCTATCACGGCAGGCATTGTAATTAAACCTTCAGGGACCGGGTTCCCAAGGATTCTACTCCCCTGGACCTGTATAGCACCCTGCACAGAAAACATCTTGGTCGTGGGTATGACCAGAGCTCTGGATCCCAGGGTCCAGCCCTCCTAAGAGAGGCATTACAGGCAAAACCTTGCTCTTCTCTTGCAAGGCCCGGGTACCGACCGTTTAGCTATGAAGCTTTTTTGGTCGGATCCGGAATAGCTTACTGAGGCCCAAAAGAACCTGTACGCAAGCTCAGTGAAAAACACATGTTACTTCTTGGCCAACACCTTAGACACTGGCAAAAAACTGAGGTGCTCCCGGATGGGAGGGGCTTATATAGGGGAGGGTACTTCCAGTTTTGGAAGTTGCCAGTGCCAGCACCTGAAGGTATCTATATAACCCATTAGTATTGACTATGTCGCTCTGTGTCCCGTGATGTACGAGAAAGAAAAATATTTTGTTGCAACAGGCTACAGATTTATGAAATGTGCTGCATATATCCTTGCATTGTTTCAGATATTTATTGTTGTAATGCTATCATGAGTTTCTGCTATTTCAGCATTATGTAACTTGCGTTCCTCAAAAAGAGTCAATATTGCCTTGCATGTGTTCACTATCAATTTTGCAGTCCTGAATCAACTCAACTTGGACCATAATTATCAATGACAAATCAGGAGATTCAGTGAACAGCCTCATCCATAAATCTATCACAGTGGGCAGTCAGCATTTCACTTATATTTAAAAAAATCAGCTCTGCACACTTTAGTGAGAAGATCTAGCTGCATCAAATGTGGGCTAAAAAGTAAAGAAAAAGGAATGTTAATGTAATAAAATACATTTTGGACACATCAAAATAAGACAATACGAATATCAAACAAGTAGGTATGCCGAAGCTCTATTAATAATTTAAAACAAAGGATGAAGTGGTGTTTCATTGTTAAAAAAATAAATAAACACACAATTGAGAATTATTAGACGACACCTAACAAATTAAACAAAGGAATGATGAGCCACATTCTCCATCCAAGACTCCACCAGCTACATCCAGAGAACATTGCTGTTATCGCTTCTTCCACCAAGTTTACTTAGGAACAGGGTGGAAATGTTTTGTTTTTTAAATATTTGGGAGCCATTAGCAATTATTTGATGTGGCTTTAAGAACTGTGATGTCACACTCTGCTGAACACTGATGACAGCAAATTGATGTTGTTTAGTTTTGAGGTACTAATCTAGACTTACATTGTATGTCAAGGTCACATTTATATATTTTTATTTGGAATAGATCAGGAAAGGATTCTCCTATGTGCTAATTACTGCCATTGGGGGCTTAGTTAGCAGACATTCCTATCACTTCATCTTCTGCTGACTATATACTAAAAAAGGTTGGGCATACATTTTAGGTATAGATTACTCTAAACCCATGTAATACTAAGATAAAAGATGGTGCACAGAAATTGTAAATTAAAAAGTACACCTTGCTTTAGTTTTAGGGACACAAAAGAGGGCTGAAGACAACATCATTGTGGCAAAATATTACTTAGACAGTACTCTCCTAGCTGCCGGGGGAAGAACTCCTCCAGGGAGATTGGGGGGGGGAAGCGAAGGGAAAGGAAATTCTGGTGGTAGGGGACTCAATTCTTAGAAGGACCGAGAGCAATCTGTAACAAAGACCTGAAGCGCCGAACTGTATGTTGTCTACCGGGCGCTCGGGTTCGGCACATCACGGATCTGGTGGACAGATTACTGGGAGGGGCTGGGGAAGACCCAGCTGTCAAACTGCACGTTGGCACCAATGACAAAGTCAGAGGCAGATGGAGTGTCCTAAAGAACGATTTTAGGGACTAGGGAGCTAAATTGAGGAACAGGACCTCCAAGGTAGTATTCTCAGGAATACTACTGGTACATCGAGCCACACCAGAAAGGCAGAGGGAGATTAGGGAAGTGAACAAGTGGCTGAAGAGCTGGTGTAGTAAGGAGGGGTTTGGGTTCCTGGAGGACTGGGCCGACTTCTCAGTCGATAACCAGTACTATAGAAGGGACGGACTGCACCTATATGAGGAGGGTGCAGATCAGCTGGGAATAAGGATGGCCAAAAAGTTAGAGGGGTTTTTAAACTAGGCGACAGGGGGAGGGTCCAGAGATAGTGAGAGTCAGCGTGGAACATATTCCAGAGGGTAGTATTAGGGGCATTAGTGGTAGGGTAACCAAATCACATAAACCCAAGGTAAGTATAGTAGCAAGTCCTAGTTGCAATCTCGGAACACCCAAGAGGATAGTATGTGACCGGTCAAAATATATTAATGCATTAAAGTGTTTGTTCACCAATGCCAGAAGTCTGCCAAGCAAAATAGGTGAGTTGGAAGCTCTGGTGCATGAGGAGAGCTATGATGTAATCGGTATTGCTGAACTTGGCTGAACTTGGCTTCATTTCTCACATGACTTGGCTATTAATATTCCTGGCTATGCACACTTTCGGAGAGACAGGGTAAAAAGGAAAGGTGGAGGGGTCTGTCTCTATGTGAGAAGTGATCTCAAAGTGAGTGTGAAAGAGGACCTGGTGGATGGAGAGTGGGATGAGTCTGAAGCATTATGGGTAGAACTGCATACAGATGTGCGTAGTTCAAAGTTAGTCATTGGAGTTTGTTATAGACCACCCAATGTTAATGAGGAGGTGGAGACTCAGCTCCTTGCACAGATGAAAAGGGCTGCAAGGGCTGGGATGGTGATAATAATGGGGGATTTTAACTACCCAGAAATTGACTGGAGTAATGGCACTGCTGGGACAATTAAAGGGCAAAAATTTATAAACATATTGCAGGACAATTTTATGGTCCAGTTTATTGAGGCCCCAACTAGGAATGATGCTCTGTTGGACCTGGTAATCTCAAACCATGCAGAGCGTATTACTAATGTTCAGATAAAGGAACACCTGGGTAGCAGTGACCATAACATGATTTCATTTGATGTTAGCTGTAAGCAAAAATCACATACGGGAAAGATAAAAACACTTAATTTCAAGAGAGCAAATTTTCCAAGGATGAGGGCTACTCTCCAGGACTTAGACTGGGAGGGAATATTGGCATCAATGGGCACAGAACAGAAATGGGAATTCTTCAAAAATACTGTTTGTGAACTCACTGCAAAGTATATTCCCATGAGCAATAAGTTTAAAAGGCTAAAAATAAAACCTATGTGGCTCACGGCCAAAGTTAAAAAAGCTATAAACTACAAGAAAAGAGCTTTTAAAAAATATAAAATTGGGGAACACTAGTGTCATTTAAATGTTACAAAGAATATAACAGGATATGTAAAAAGAAAATCAAGGATGCAAAAATTCAAAACGAACGACAGATTCCAAAAGATAGTAGGACAAACCCCAAAAAATCTTCAAATATATTAATAGCAAAAAGGTCAAGTCTGAGCATGTAGGCCCTTTACAAAATAATCTAGAGTGGGTGACTGGGGACAAAGAGAAGGCTAATGTTTTAAATACTTTCTTCAGCTCTGTGTATACAAAGGAGCATGGGGGAGCTCATGTCCAAAATGGGGCTGGTAGTGACACAGCCCCAAATCCACAATGGCTCAAAAGTGATATGGTCCAGAAATATTTAGACAGAATAAAGGTGGATAAAGCACCTGGACCAGATGGCATCCACCCACGGATCCTAAAAGAATTGAGCTCTGTAATTTTAAAGCCATTGTATCAAATTTTTAGGGACTCATTAATGACAGGAATAGTACTACTGGATTGGCGCAGGGCCAATGTGGTGCCTATATTTAAAAAGGGAACAAAGTCTTTACCAGGGATGAGCCGAGCACCCCCCTGTTCGGTTCGCACCAGAACCTGCGAACAGACAAAATGTTTGTGTGAACTTTAGAACCCTATTAAATACAATGGACTCGAACGTTCAAAATCTAAAGTGCTATTTATAAAGGCTTATATGCAAGTTATTGTCCTAAAAAGTGTTTGGGGACCCGGGTCCTGCCCCAGGGGACATGTATCAATGCAAAAAAAGTTTTAAAAACGGCCGTTTTTTCGGGAGCAGTGATTTTAATAATGCTTAAAGTGAAACAATAAAAGTGAAATATTCCTTTAAATTTCGTACCTGGGGGGTGTGTAAGATATGCATGTAAAGTGGCGCATGTTAACCGTGCTTAGAACTGTCCCTGCAAAAAATTTCATTTTTGAAAGAAAAAAAGTCATTTAAAACTCACTCGCGGCTATTAATGAATTGTCGGCTCCCGGCAATACATACAAAAGTCATTGATAAAAAAAAAAAAAAAGCGTGGGGGTTCCCCAGAATTCAAATACCAGGCCCTTCAGGTCTGGAATGGATATTAAGGGGAACCCCGCCGCAAATTTAAAAAAAAATGACGTGGGGTTCCCTCAAATATCCATTCCAGGCCCTTCAGATCTGGCATGGATTTTAAGGGGAACTCCACCCCAAATTTTAAAAAAAATGGCGTGGAGTCCCCCTAAAAATCCATACCAGACCCCTTATCCGAGCACGCAACCTGGCCGGCCGCAGGGGAAGAGGGGGGACGAGAGAGCGGCCCCCCCTCCCTCCTGAACCGTACCAGGCCACATGCCCTCAACATGGGGAGGATGTCCCCATGTTGATGGGGACAAGGGCCTCATCCCCACAACCCTTGCCCGGTGGTTGTGGGGGTCTGCGGGCGGGGGGCTTATCGGAATCTGGAAGACCCCTTTAACACCCCAGATCCCGGCCCCCCTATGTGAATTGGTAAGGGGTACATTGTACCCCTACCATTTCACGAAGAAAGCGTAAAAAAATGTTTAAAAAAACACACAAACACCTTGAAAAAGTCCTTTATTAAA
Organism: Rana muscosa; assembly: GCA_029206835.1. Taxonomy (NCBI): domain Eukaryota; kingdom Metazoa; phylum Chordata; class Amphibia; order Anura; family Ranidae; genus Rana; species Rana muscosa. Next base: position 1,071,662,634 of record CM055116.1, on the reverse strand, counting down.
AAAAAACAAAAAAAACATTCCAGCGATGAAATCCAGTGTCCCGCGGCGATCCCGATGTCCAGCGCTGTCCTTCATTGGTTGTGCCTGAGCGGACCTGATGGGGAACTGCCTCTCAGTGTTTTAAATGTATAGACCCGCCCCTTCTAAAGTTCCCCATCAGGTCCGCTCAGCGGAACATGAGAAGGGGCGGGTCTATACATGTATTACCAAAGTGAGAGAAGTTCCCCATCAGGTCCGCCCCCTCGGTATGTCGGACCCGCCTACGTCATTGGCCTGAGCGGGGAACTTCCTTCACTGTGTAATTTAAATTTACACAGTGAAGGAAGTTTCCCCGCTCAGGCCAATGACGTAGGCGGGGTCTGACATACCGAGGGGGCAGACCTGATGGGGAACTTCTCTCACTTTGGTAATACATGTATAGACCCGCCCCTTCTTATGTTCCGCATCTGGTCCGCTGAGCGGACCTGATGGGGAACTTTAGAAGGGGTGGGTCTATACATTTAAAACACTGAGAGGGAGTTCCCCATCAGGTCCGCCCATGCACAACCAATGAAGGACAGCGCTGGACATCGGGATCGCCGCGGGACACTGGATTTCACCGCTGGAATGTTTTTTTTTTTTTTTTAATAAAGGACTTTTTCAAGGTGTTTGTGTGTTTTTTTAAACATTTTTTTACGCTTTCTTCGTGAAATGGTAGGGGTACAATGTACCCCTTACCAATTCACATAGGGGGGGGCCGGGATCTGGGGGTCCCCTTTGTTAAAGGGGTCTTCCAGATTCCGATAAGCCCCCCGCCCGCAGACCCCCACAACCACCAGGCAAGGGTTGTGGGGATGAGGCCCTTGTCCCCATCAACATGGGGACATCCTCCCCATGTTGAGGGCATGTGGCCTGGTACGGTTCAGGAGGGAGGGGGGGCGCTCTTTCGTCCCCCCCCCCTCTTCCCCTGCGGCCGGCCAGGTTGCGTGCTCGGATAAGGGGTCTGGTATGGATTTTTAGGGGGACTCCACGCCATTTTTTTTAAAATTTGGGGTGGAGTTCCCCTTAAAATCCATGCCAGATCTGAAGGGCCTGGAATGGATATTTGGGGGAACCCCACGTCATTTTTTTTTAAATTTGCGGTGGGGTTCCCCTTAATATCCATTCCAGACCTGAAGGGCCTGGTAATTGAATTCTGGAGAACCCCCACGTTTTTTTTTTTTTTTTTATCAATGACTTTTGTATGTATTGCCGGGAGCCGACAATTCATTAATAGCCGCGAGTGAGTTTTAAATGACTTTTTTTTCTTTCAAAAATGAAATTTTTTGCAGGGACAGTTCTAAGCACGGTTAACATGCGCCACTTTACATGCATATCTTACACACCCCCCAGGTACGAAATTTAAAGGAATATTTCACTTTTATTGTTTCACTTTAAGCATTATTAAAATCACTGCTCCCGAAAAAACGGTAGTTTTTAAAACTTTTTTTTGCATTGATACATGTCCCCTGGGGCAGGACCCGGGTCCCCAAACACTTTTTAGGACAATAACTTGCATATAAGCCTTTATAATTAGCACTTTAGATTTCTCCCATAGATTTTTCGAATTTGCCGCGAACACCCCAATTTGTTCGCTGTTCGGCGAACGGGCGAACGGGCAATGTTCGAGTCGAACATGAGTTCGACTCGAACTCGAAGCTCATCCCTAGTCTTTACCAAGTAACTATAGACCTGTTAGTTTAACTTCTATAGTTGGGAAGATACTGGAGAGATTAATAAAAGACCACATAGATGAGTTCTTGCTGGAAAAAAATATTTTAAGCAACAGACAGCATGGATTCATGAAAGACAGAAGTTGTCAGACAAACCTGATTTCTTTTTATGAAGAGGTAAGTAAAACCTTGGACAGAGGGGTGGCGGTGGACGTGATATACTTGGATTTTGCAAAAGCGTTCGATACAGTTCCGCACACACAGCTAATGTGCAAGGTAAAGTCTACAGGATTGGAAACTTTTATTTATTTTTTTTCTTTCCACCTCAGACTCAACCATAGCAAAAGACTTGGTCATATTTTATATTCGCTCATATCGTCTCTACTTCAGTTTCGCATCATTTGTGGTTTTCCTTATTATTTTAAATAAATGTCATTATTAATTGTTCATGTAAACACACTATTACAACCTCTTACACTTGTTTGTTAGTGCACACCACCCCTTACCCTTCCCCACCCCTTTCCTCGACCTCTCTTGTTCAGTATCTCTCCGTTTCCTACTCTCTCTTTGTTTATGCCCTTGGTGTATTTCCCCCCCTCCTCTTCATCTCTAATAATTTCTTATTCCACTATTTTTAGGTTTATATTGTCTTATTGTTGTTCGATTCATATTTTGTTTTGTATTATATGTTATGTATTATGTATTGTGCGTTATGCGTTATGCCTTATGCCCCCATTATTTCTGCGTATCCCATAGTGTGTTTATAGGCCAACCATTCATTCAATTTTTTTCAAATTCTTCCATTTCCACCCCGTCACAAAACCTAAGATATTCCAAGCCGTATATTTCATCTAATTTTTTACACCATCCCCTCAGTGTTGGTCGTTCCGGATTTTGCCAATAAATGGGAATTTGGTTCTTTGCGGCATTTAGGAGCTGTGGGAGCAATGTTCTTAAATAGTGTTTGTCAAGCATTCGAACACCATGTAATAAACATACCCACGGGTCGTCGGGTACTTCGATTTTAGTTATTTTTGTAATCTTATTTCGTATCTCACTCCAATATTTTGTAATTTTGGGGCATGTCCACCAAATGTGACCCATAGTCCCAATTTCCTGACAGCCCCGCCAACAAAGCCAGGCTGTTTGCGTGGAACCTTTATATACCTTGTCGGGGGTTAAGTACCATCTGGCGAGACATTTGTAATTTAATTCCATTATATTAGAATTGACTGAGGTTGAATGTGCCCTTTTTATTACTTGTTTAATCTCCAAGTCATTTACCCGTATCCTCAGTTCCTCCTCCCATTTCTTGCCGAATCGCGGTATGCCATGCTTTTTTACGTAGTTTAATATCTTATAGATTTTCGAAATTACGCCCTTCCTGCCCTTATCCTGACATAGTTTCTCAAAGGGCCACAGATTTTCTACTGTTCTAATCGGCTGTGGTAATTTTTCAAAGAAATGTTTTAACTGGGCATACCGCCACTCGTCAATCCGCATCAGTCCACTCCTTTTTTTTAATTCCTGGTATGTGAGAAGTTTATTTTATTCCATTACATCTTTTAATTGGGCATTATCTTTTATAATCCATTTTCCGAACATTTTTTCTCGTCCTGGTAAAAAGTATTTTGTGTCAGTTAACGGTATTAGAGGTGAGTTAAAATCCCAATTTTCCTTTTTATGAATCTTGTCCCAAATTATTAAAGCGTTCCTAGTGATGCAGTGTGTGTCAATGCCCAATTCGCGGTGTTGTGTCGGGATCCAGATTACTCTCCCCAGTGAAGTTTTACTACTTATAGATTCCATATTTACCCATCTCTTTTCAGTGTTATTTTTAGCCCATTCAATTATACGTGATAATACGATTGCATTGTAATAATTTTTCAAATCAGGTGCCCCCAAACCCCCCTGTGCCTTTTGCAATGTCAATAAAGTCAATTTAATTTGTGTTTTTTTACCTCGCCAGATGAATGTTGAAAATAGTGTTTGTCGTTTTTTAAAGTATACCTGTGGTAGTGGGATTGGGAGCATTTGTATTTTATATACTATATTAGGTAGAATCACCATTTTAACCACTTAAGCCCCGGACCATTTGGTAGCTAAAGGACCAGAGGTGAATTCAGAATTTTGCACTGCGCTGCTTTAACTGTAAATTGTGCGGACATGCAATGTTGTACCCAAACGAAATTTGCGTCCCTTTCTTCCCACAAATAGAGCTTTCTTTTAATGGTATTTTATTGCCTCTGCGATTTTTATTTTTTGCGATATAAACGGAAAAAGACCGAACATTTTGAAAAAAAATTATATTTTCTACTTTTTGTTATAAGAAAAATCGAATAAACTCAATTTTAGTCATACATTTAGGCCAAAATGTATTCAGCCACATGTCTTTAGTAAAAAAAATGTCAATAAGCGTATATTTATCGGTTTGCGCAAAAGTTATAGCGTTTACAAACTAGGGTACATTTTCTGGAATTTACACAGCTTTAAATTTATGACTGCCTATCTCATTTCTTGAGGTGCTAAAATGGCAGGGCAGTACAAAACCCCCCAAATGACCCCATTTTAGAAAGTAGACACCCCAAGGAAATTGCTGAGAGGCATGTTGAGCCCATTGAATATTTTTTTTTTGTCCCAAGTGATTGAATAATGACAAAAAAAAAAAAAATTACAAAAAGTTGTCACTAAATGATATATTGCTCACACATGCCATGGTTATATGTGGAATTGCACCCCAAAATAAATTTTGCTGCTTCTCCTGAGTACGGGGATACCACATGTGTGGGACTTTTTAGGAGCCTAGCCGCGTACGGGACCCCGAAAACCAATCACCGCCTTCAGGATTTCTAGGCACAAATTTTTGATTTGACTCCTCACTACCTATCACAGTTTCGAAGGCCATAAAATGCCAAAATAGCACAAAACCCCCCCAAATGACCCCATTTTGGAAAGTAGACACCCCAAGCTGTTTGCTGAGAGGCATGGTGAGTATTTTACAGCTCTCATTTGTTTTTGAAAATGAAGAAAGAACATTTTTTTTTTCTTTCTTTTTTTTTTTCAATTTTCAAAACTTTGTGACAAAAAGCGAGATCTGCAAAATACTCACAATACCTCTCAGCAAATAGCTTGGGGTGTCTACTTTCCAAAATGGGGTCATTTGGGGGGGGGGTTTGTGCCATCTGTGCATTCCATGGCCTCCGAAACTGTGATAGGCAGTGAGAAGTGAAATCAAAAATTTACACCCTTTAGAAAGCCTGAAGGCGGGTGATTGGTTTTTGGGGTCCCGTACGCGGCTAGGCTCCCAAAAAGTCTCACACATGTGGTATCCCCGTACTCAGGAGAAGCAACAGAATGTATTTTGGGGTGTAATTCCACATATGCCCATGGCATGTTTGAGCAATATATCATTTAGTGACAACTTTGTGCAAAAAAAAAAAAAAATTGTCTTTTTTTCCGCAACTTGTGTCAACATATAAAATATTCCATGGACTCGACATGCCTCTCAGTATATAGCTTGGGGTGTCTACTTTCCAAAATGGGGTCATTTGGGGGGGTTTTGAACTGTTCTGGCATTTTATACACAACATTAGGAAGCTTACATCCACTCTTCTAACCACTTGAAGACAAAGCCCTTTTTGACACTTTTTGTTTACATGAAAACCTATTTTTTTTTGCAAGAAAATTATGTTGAACCCCCAAACATTATATATATTTTTAAAGCAAAGGCCCTACAGAATAAAATGGTGGGTGTTGCATTTTTTTTTCTACACAGTATTTGCGCAGCGATTTTTCAAACGCATTTTTTGGGGAAAAAATACACTTTTTTTAATTTTAATGCACTAAAACACACTATATTGCCCAAATGTTTGATGAAATAAAAAAGATGATCTTAGGCCGAGTACATAGATACCAAACACGACATGCTTTAAAATTTCGCACAAACGCGCATTGGCGACAAACTACATACATTTTTAAAAGCCTTTAAAAGCCTTTACAGGTTACCCCGTTAGATTTACAGAGGAGGTCTACTGCTAAAATTACTGCACTCGATCTGACCTTCGCGGTGATACCTCACATGCATGGTGCAATTGCTGTTTACATATGACGCCAGACCGACGCTTGCGTTCGCCATTGGGCAAGAGCAGGGCAGGACAGGGGTGCTTTTTTTTATTATTTTTTTTATTATTAATTTTGCTTTTTTATTTTATTTTTAAACTGTTGCTTCCATATTTTTTTTTTTTAGCATTTTTATTGTTATCTCAGGGAATGTAAATATCCCCTATGATAGCTATAGGTAATGACAGGTACTCTTTTTTGAAAAAACTGGGGTCTATTGGACCCTAGATCTTTCCTCTGCCCTCAAAGCATCTGACCACACCAAGATCGGTGTGATAAAATGCTTTCCCAATTTCCCAATGGCGCTTTTTATATCCGGGGGGGTCATTCCCTCCCACTGCTTGTAAAAGCAGTCCAGAGGCTAATTAGCCACTAGGATTGCTTTTACATGAAAGCCGGCCGCTGGCTGAAAAGAATGATACCAAGATGATACCTAAACCCGCAGGCATCATTCTGGTATAAACATTCAAAGTCCAGCAACATACCAGTACGTTGCTGGTCCTTGTTGGACATGTATTGTAATCTTTTTTTTTCATGCAGCCTGTTGGCTGAACGAAAAAAAAAGATTGATCGGTGGGTATGCCCACCATTAGAATACCGCCCTTCATCCACCCACTTCTAATGATGGGCATACATGCACCATTTATATATGCCGAAGCATGGGGGCATCTTCCCGCAAAAGTTATGCCGCGTACACATGGTCAGACATTTCCACGGGCAAGCCTCCGTCGGAATTTCGACTGTATGTACGCGGCATTAGGAGCAAAATCGCTCCTCCGCCCCTGCTGCCCCAATGCTTCGGCATATATGCTTTTTTTTTTTTTAACTGTGGTGGCAAAATCACCTCCTACAGCACTGGAGTCGCAGGGATCAGGCCTGTCTCTGCGAACGCTGCAGTTATGTGTGTTGTGTTTTGCAAGTGACAGTGATCGATCGATACTGCACTTGGGTGGCCTGGGCTTGACGGAGGGGCAAAACGCAGGTGCTAGCAGGTATCTGGGCTGATTCCGCTAACACTGCGTTTTTGGGAACCCTAAACTGCTGTGGACGCTAGTATAGATCTGATCAGATCAGATATTGATCTGTTCAGATACTATACCACTAAGGGGGGTGTATGCTTCACGCGTGGGTGTTAGCGTTACTGGCACTAACCTGACGCTGCCTGGGGTGTGACGCAGACCCTCTCTGACGCTAAAACCTAATTGATATCACCCGCCGGGCGATCAGGGGGTTAAACCTTTATTTGGTTATATACGGCGGGTGCCCTGACTCTATAAAAAGCAAACTAACTAACCAGCGTCACCCGTAACAATTATATGGTGATTACTGGTGAAAGGGTTAACTAGGGGCAATTAGGGGGTTAAAACCTTTATTAGGTAATATATGGGGGTACCTGACGCTATATAAAAACCTGACGGCGAACCTAAAAAAAAATTACTGGCTACCGATCTGCATCACCGACACTAAAACAACAATCATAAAAACGATCGCTTAGCGACAGTGGTGATAGGGGGTGAAAGGGTTACCTGGGGGGCGATCAGGGGGTTAAACCTTTATTAGATAATATATGGGGGTACCTGACGCTATAAAAACCTGCGGCGAACCTAAAAAAAATTACTGGCTACCGATCTGCATCACCGACGCTAAGACAGCGATCAGAAAAATGATCGCTTAGCGACAGTGGTGATAGGGGGTGAATGGGTTACCTGGGGGGCGATCAAGGGGGTTAAACCTTTATTAGGTAATATATTGGGGTACCTGACGCTATAAAAACCTGCGGCGAACCTAAAAAAAATTACTGCCTACCGATCTGCATCACCGACGCTAAGACAGCGATCAGAAAAATTATCGCTTAGTGACAGTGGTGATAGGGGGTGAAAGGGTTACCTGGGGGCGATCAAGGGGGTTAAACCTTTATTAGGTAATATATGGGGGTACCCGACGCTATAAAAACCTGCGGCGAACCTAAAAAAAATTACTGGCTACCGATCAGCATCACCGACGCTAAGACATCGATCAGAAAAATGATCGCTTAGTGACGGCGGTGCTAGGGGGTGAAAGGGTTACCTGGGGGGTGATCAAGGGGGTTAAACCTTTATTAGGTAATATATGGGGGTACCCGACGCTATAAAAACCTGCGGCGAACCTAAAAAAAATTACTGGCTACCGATCAGCATCGCCGACGCTAAAACATCGATCAGAAGAATTATCGCTTAGTGACCGTGGTGATAGGGGGTGAAAGGGTTACCTGGGGGGCGATCAAGGGGGTTAAACCTTTATTAGGTAATATATGGGGGTACCCGACGCTATAAAAACCTGCGGCGAACCTAAAAAAAATGACTGGCTACCGATCAGCATCACCGACGCTAAGACATCGATCAGAAAAATGATCGCTTAGCGACGGCGGTACTAGGGGGTGAAAGGGTTATCTGGGGGGTGATCAGGGGGTTAAACCTTTATTAGGGGGGGTTAGGGGGCTACACTGGACCTAAAACTAAATGTACTGACACTTTTACAGTCACAAATGTCACTGATTGCAGTGATCACTAAATAAATGGTCACTGCAATCAGTGACACTGTGACTGGGGGCTGGGGGGTGATCTGGGGGGTGATCTGGGGGGGTCTGGGGGGGCCTGGGGGGGCGATTTATGTACCTATGTGTCCTGGTGTCAGTGTAGTGTTGTGTGCACTAACCTGCATCTTCTCCTGTACGGCGCTCGGTGTATGTGAGCGCCGCAGGAGAGATGACATCACTTCCTCCAGCCTGTGTAAACAAGCACACAGGCAGGGGAAGCTCTCATTCGCCGGGAGCGATCGAGAGGGGGTGGCCGGAATCGAACGGCCGTCCCCTCATGCCGGATCGCTCCTGAAGGTAAAACGACCGCTCACTGTAAAGAAGGGGGGTCCGATCGGACCCCCCAACTATACAAAGGCAATCACGTACATATACGTGATTCTGCCTGTCGGTGCCATTCTGCCGACGTATATTTACAGTGGGCGGTCGTTAAGTGGTTTAAGATGTTTATTCGGCCGCTCCATGAAATTTGCCCCAATGTAATTATGTTCAATTCTGATTTAATGTCATTTAATAATGGAATGAAGTTGGCTTTATATACTGTCTCGGTAGTGGTTGTTAATTTAATTCCGAGATAATTTAATTATTTTCTCCAACTAAATGGGAACTCTGCTTTATATATGGTCCTTTCTGATTTGGGAATGTTGAAGCTCAATATTTCAGATTTTGCTGAATTTATTTATTAAGTTAGACAGATTTCCATATTCACTGAAAGATTTCATTAAATTGAGTAGAGTTATTTTCGGGTTAGTTATAAAACATAAGATATCATCCGCGTAAGAAGCAAGTTTGTGATCCTCTTCCCCGACTTCAATCCCCCTTATATCTACGTTCCGCCTTATCCCCCTTGGCAGAGGTTCTAATGCCAATACGAACAATAGCGGTGACAAAGGGCACCCTTGTCGGGTACCGTTTTTCATCTCGATTGGTATTGAGGATGTCCCATTTATTTTAATTCTCGCCGTTGGTCTAATGTAAAGAGATCCTATCCACTTGGTCATTCTTGGTCCTACACCCACCACCTCAAGTGTATGCTGCATGAAGCCCCAGTCTACCCTGTCAAATGCTTTCTCTGCATCTATTGACAGGAGTAGTCCTGGGGCCCCGCTTTCTTTAATTTTCTGTATGGCTAGGAGAGTTCTGATTCCGTTATCCCTCCCCTCCCTTCCTGGGATAAATCTGACCTGATCAACATGGACCACGTCTTTCATTATTGTTTTCATCCTATTAGCGAGAATTTTTGAAAACATTTTAGTATTCAACAGTGAAATCGGTCTATAGCTAGAGCAGAGTGTGACGTCTTTGCCGTCTTTTGGGATTATTGTTATAATGGCTTCTAATGCCTCTTTCCGCATTTCCCATTTAGAGCCAATCCCATTCATGTAAGAGCACAGTTTCGGCGTTAGGGTGTCTATAAATTTTTTGTAATACAATATCGTCAGGCCATCTGGTCCGGGGCTCTTCCCATTTAGCAGATCGTTTATAATTTTTTTTATTTCCTCCTCTGTAATAGGGTCCTCTAAATGGCAGATTTTTTCCTCTGGGATTTTATCCAGGTCAATCTCCTTCTCTTTCTGTGTATGGTTTTTTATTAATTGAATATATTTATTATAAAAATCATGGAAAATTTTAACTATTTCTGATGTGTTGTATCTTAGTTCCCCAGTATTTGTTTGTATTTTCTCTAAATAATTAAGAGATTTTTTCTTTTTTAGAATTTTCGCTAAATGCTTCCCCGATTTATTTCCCCATTGATATCTCTCTTTCCTAATTTTATTATAAACCATGCGAGATTCTAATTCAATTACCTCTCTCAACTCCTCTTTTAGTACACAGATTCAGAAATAGTTATTTTCTTCCAGTTATCTTATGTTGCTGTTCTAATTCGTATATTTCTTTTGTTAATATAATTTTTTTCTCCTTAGTTCTTCTATTTTTTTCCACCCCCTCCCTGATTAGTATACCCCTAATGTATGCCTTGTGGGTTTCCCAGACCGTTGCCTCTGACACGCCTCCTGTACTATTCTCCCTGAAGAACCGTTCTACTTCTAACCTTATTCTCTGCACTGTTCTTTTATCCTGTAAAAGTTCTTCATTCAACCTCCAGCTGTTTAACTTATTTTGTACCTCTCCTATATTCATTTGGAGTGTTATTGGTGCATGGTCTGAAAATGTTGTTATTCCAATATTTGTACCTTCCACCATCTCCAATAACTGATGCTCAACTAGAAAAAAATCTATTCTTGAGTACGTCCCATGCACTGGGGAGTGGAATGTATAATCCCGTTGGTTTATATGTTGTGTTCTCCACACATCTACTAGCTGATATTGATGCATTTTCTTTTTTAGCTTATTCCTCAGGGCCATTCCAGTCCCCCTTGCATGTGACGTACTATCCATCTTTGGATCCAGACCAATATTAAAATCTCCTACCATAATAGCCCTCCCTTTCTTAAATTCCATGTACTCATCCATAACCTTTATTAAATATTGGGTAGACTTTTTGTTTGGTCCATAAACATTTGCCAGAGAGACCTCAGCTCCATTAAATTTCCTGTTTTAAAAACAGGTAACGCCCCTCTGGGTCCACTTTCCTCTCCTCTAGTATGAACCGGGTTCCTCTGGCAAACCTTATAGCGACTCCTTTAGCTCGGCTTATTGGTGAGTCCCCAAAGAGGTACCAAAGAGGATAGTCCTTAGAGATAATACGACTATTTTTACCCACATAAAGATGGGTCTCCTGTAGGAGAACCACATCGGCCTTCATTGAGAGCATTTCTCGCATTATGTTTGCACATTTAATGGGGGCCTTTAGTCCGCGCACATTATATGAGATTAAATTAATTTAAGACATTGTAATTTAATGAATTGCCTTACTTCGGGAGAAGGATTTTTTCTTTCATAAATTTTTAGAGAGGCCCCCCTACCCACCCCCCTGTTTTCCTGGTCTTCAATTTTATACAACATATGTCTTTGTTCCCAATACATCCCTTCCATCTGTTCCTTTAGTTCTTTTATTTCAGCTCCGTAATTGTCCAGTCTATCTTCTGTTTCCTCTACCCTCTTGAGCATATGTTTCATATCTTGGCGTAAAGTTGCTATTTCTCCCTTTATTGAAGTTTCCAGTCTTGTCTCCATCCTTGCCAGCATTTCAACCATGTCACCTTTTATCAGTGGATTAGAGAGGTTACTAGTGACCCCTTATATTTTGGGTTGTGGATCCTTCCAAACTACCTCAGGAATAGTATATGGACTAAGTTAACACCTTTGGAATGAATTTGAGCGGAGACTGTGAGCCAGGGCTTCTCTTCCAACATCAGTGCCTGACCTCACGAATGAACTTCTGGAAGAATGGTCAAACATTCCCATAGACACGCTCTTAAACCTTGTGGATAGCCTTTTCAGAAGAGCTGAAGCTGTTATAGCTGCAAAGGGTGGGGCAGATCAATATTGAACCCTACGGACTAAGACTGGGATACCATTAAAGTTCAGGTGTGTGTAAAGGCAGGTGTCCCAATACTTTTGACACAATAATGTGTGTATTTATATATATTTATAAATATATAGTTTGTATATCTGTATCTATATTTAGATTTAGATTTACTAGTAGATCAGTGTCCATTACCCACTCTCAACTTTGAAGATCATTTTATGCATCTCAAGTGCCAATGGATGTATAATCTCCTCTACTTATCAGGGGGATCCTATGTATCAAGGGGATACAAGAAAAAAAAAAAGACCAGTGGGTGATTTACTAGTAGATCAGGTTCCATTTCCCACTTTCAACTTTGAAGATGATTATATGCATCTCTAGTGGCAATGGATGTAAGAGTGTGGAAGAAATAATTGAAGTGAAACACCAAATGCATTGTTCACAGTGTGAAGAAATGTTGCAGACTGTCATCGATGGCGTATTAGAAGATGTGATGTATTGTATGTAGCGGGTGGTTACATTTAGGGGGAAGCATCTGAGTGGTAACTAGGCTCAGATGCAATAATTGTTAGGTCTCATGGACCATTTCTATCCCTGGGAGATAGTACTGGTGTGTAAGTTCACTGGGGCCTATGGGTGGCGCTGTTGCCATGGGCCCGGGTTAAACCACAGTACAAGGTTGTGTCCTTTTTGTCCCCTCTCGGCAGCAGTACGGCGGGGCGGGGAACCTGCTGTGCCTGTCGGGAGAGGATATAAAAGGGGGTGGCCATCTTCCAGAGGCGTCGTCGGTTCCGCGCTCAGGCACCTTAAGCCTGGGTGCGTGTGTGTCGCCTCCGGGTGCTCTAGGCCCGGAGGCCTGGTTGTCTCTGGGTGCCCTAGGCCCAGAGACGGAGCTGCTGTTCCATCTCAGACACCTTCAGTCTGGGGTGAGGTACTTTGGAGAAAGGCCCGGAGCCCAGAAGCCTTCGGCTGGGATCCGCCGGGGACCGAGACTCCCAGGGATCTGCCTTGCGAGGGGACCCGTATCCAGGATGAGGAGGCCAGGGAGGTGACCCTTTCTGAAGACCCAGCGCAGAGTCGTGGTGACAGATGGGGCCTCTAGTAACTCTCCGGAGGGATGTTCTTGTCCTATAAGGGCTAGTTCACTAACAGAAGGAAGTGCGTGTTCTTTAAATCACAGTGGCAGTGATACTACGCACACAAGGTCAGTAGCAGTGGCTTTCATATTTTTTCACCCAGTCAGTTGCAGTGACCAACCTTATGGTCTGTGGCAGAGACCGTGCGCCAAGCCTGTTCGTGCTGAGCAGGAGAAACCCAAACTCAAGTTTGTGCCTGGACCTTCTCCCACCTTATCTAACCTGTGTCTTGTCCCAACCTGTCTGCTCTCAAAGAGACTGTTTATTGTGCAAGAAGGACCTTTCAGTTGGTGTGGACAGTTGCTTACTGGGGAGAATTAAAGACTTGTTTCTGACTACTGCAGAAACGAGGTCAGCACTGGAGGCTTTTTGACACTGGCTGCAGGCAGGCCCGAGAAACTAACACCGCTCAACCTTCCTATTCAGGAGTGTACAGGCTTGTGGTACGGTGTGCCTCATTCTTTTCCTGCGGAGGAGCCAAGCAGAAGAAAAGCAGGTAAAGTCTGGGGTTGGTGCGCTACACGTATATTTGGTATATTGCTATATTTGATGAGAAGTCCTGTAAGAGAATGTCTTGTTTCTGATTGCAGGTTTTGTACATAACTGCAACAAATGATGAGGAGTCATAGGGGCCACTAATCATGAACATTGTGTCATTATCTGTTATTTATGTGGATACCTTTGACTGATGAAGGCACTCACATTCATGCCAATTAGGTACAGAATTTTTAATGAGCTAGCGGACAGTAGCAGCAATTCTTGGATAAACAGCATACAAAACAACTACAAGCTTATCTGTGTAGTGAAGCTGAAAAGCTGACTAAAGACATAAAATGCTAATCAGACATAAAGACGGGTCTCATATGTTTTTTAATAACTTGTTTTGTTTTGATTTTTTGGGGGATATTTTTTTATCAATTGGTGTACAAATGTGCATGTTTGTATTATATGAGCATGTATATACTAAAAGATAAAAGATTGACAGTGTGTGTATGGCCTGGTCTGGCCAATCAAATGAATGAGAAGACAAACCTAGTGCTCATAGGCACAGCATAACCCCTCAGGATTTTTAGCACAGACTAGGTGAGTATTTAAAAAATGTTGTTTATTGAAAACATTTAGTAGTCTATACAGTAGAAGAATAAAATCAATTGCAGTACAAAAATATAGGCATGAATATAAATATGTTCATTTTATAGACGTATGTATGCTTTAGATGACATTCAGCCTATGAAGAAGGACCTAGGGGTCTGAAACATGACAGGCGTCATCTCCTACAGCTACGTGCAACAGCCCTTCATACCAGAGGGCATTTATATTCATGCCTATATTTTTGTACTGCAATTGATTTTATTCTTCTACTGTATAGACTACTAAATGTTTTCAATAAACAACATTTTTTAAATACTCACCTGGTCTGTCCTAAAAATCCTGAGGGGTTATGCTGTGCCTATGAACACTAGGTTTGTGTTCTCGTTCATTGGATTGGCCAGACCAGGCCATACACACACTGTCAATCTTTTATCTTTTAGTATACATTAATCATTGGGTTCAACACCCACCAAATCCCCTCCAACTTGGGATTAACAGTTTGTGTACCTATACTGTCCTTATGGTAATATACTGTACATATATTGTACAATTTTTTTCTTATCATTGATTGCCTCTTATTATATAGAACTTTTCAAGGGAATTATCTCTGTTTATTGCATTTTTTGGCTGTAAGCACTGTGGGCCTTGCATATCGCCTTTTTTCACACTAGTCTTTGAGCACTAGGTTTGTCTCCTATATGAGGATGTATGTTCATGAACTGTGTATAAACTGTGCAGATTACCTCTTTGCTAGCTTTATCTCATGGATATAATGACAATTGTATGTAAGCTGTCTATCCCACCAAAAGGAGAAGAGTGATACAACATAGCTATAAACACTATGGTCATTTCTAATCTAGCTAAAATTGTCCAAATTAATAGACAATTAGCTTCCAGCTATAGGTGCCCTATAACTACATTTTAAAGCTATTTATATCAATATCCAAATTTACTGCATAAAACAACGACCATACATAAATCTCAGAACTTTCTGCTGTGATGAAATGAAAACTGCCCATTTCATTCCAGCCAAATGAATCATCTCCACATCCTGGAAGCTTTTGGAAAATAATTAATGATTTCATAGAAGTATGACAGCAAATGACATTCAGAGAATGAAGAATTTCTGTTAACCTATATGACACTTGCAAAACTTTTCTTATGAATTAAAGTTCATGGATGACATTTAAATTGTCTGTTAAATTTATCTATATGCTAAAGAAATAAATTAAGGTTTGTAGTAGTAGTAAGTGTCGGTTTGTTCACTTGTAATACTTTGACTGTGATACTGTTCTCTTTTTAAATGTCCACTATGACAAAGAATAATAAAATGTGATGATCTATGAAAGTATTCCTGATAGTTTTTTTGTAATTTTAATATTTTCAATATTTCTACAGTACTCGTATACTGATGTACTGATATACTACACACTGCAGTGCACTGCATTCTATTTTGACCCTAAAGAGCTTACACATACAATCCAATATCTTTATCCAATACAGCCATGCATACATCCTCCCCAATTCCATATCCAGTGTCCAGCACAATCCAATGGCTCCCCACTGAGGATTCAGTCCAGGGTGACCTGCTCAGGCCTTATGGACCACAAGGAAGAACACATCTGCACCTAACATCCTTTCCTTGCTATCTACCTTTGAAGCTTTCGCTTTCGCTGAATCTGGTCAGTTTTTAGAAATGTCAGTCCCCTTACTAGCTCAGTTGCTACTGACAATATCAAACATCACAGGCAATCACTGAGCTTGAACACACCCTAAAGGCTGAAATCATCTTTGTGGAAATGGAGCTTACCCATACTCCAGTGAGTGGAATACAGGCTGGAAGTATATGTTCAAGTAATTGCCATGCTTCAGGAATGAGAATGATCCACATGGCTTTTCTTACAAGGTGATATTATACAAAGATGAGTACCAGGAGAAATGCAATAGGCACAACAATTTTTGTGTATCCGCAGCCTTCCCAAGGCAATGCTAGAAGGGCACATGGCTGAAACAGTAAGAGGTATTTTTAATTCTTTACTGGGCAGAGCAGCCACCTACCTTTACAGGGTGCTCAAAACCCCTAGACCCCACAGCCTTAACATAGATGTCCCATGGAATGTGATTATTTGCTTTTTAATACTATACAAATAGGGGCCTGGTAATGGAAAAACTCCAGAATGCCTCCTCAATTTATTTTGATGGGGCAACCCTACAGATCTTCCTGAACCCGGATACCCAAAGGCTACCCCATCTAGGAGCCAATAAAAACCCTCCTTGACGAAATCTTGGTCTCCAGTGTCCAACATTACAGGGGATTTCCAGTATGCCTCATAGCAATGAGGAATGGTGACACAGCTATCCTTTCCAGAAAATTTACAAGGATGCTTGTCAGGAGTCAGCACAGGAGATGACCAAATATGTGTAGCTACACACAGAAACTGGGACCATATATATATATATATATATATATACATATATCTTTTAAGTGGGATTGATTTACTACACACCAGCAAGCAATAAAGATGAGAGTGCATGAAACGCAAACTGAAAGACAGGGACTCTAACTAAGCAGACATGCTTCGCTCCGTGAGGGACAAAATCCACTGATCGCGGTGAGCCTGCCGGCTGCTGACTCATCAATCCTCCTCCGCTACCTCCTGAGGTCCCGGAGCTCCGTTCGGACCAGACAATATGGTGCTAGGAGGCCCCCGCACCAAGCTCAAAAACTCCTCCATAAAGAAAGCACTGGCAGGAGCCCCAGCCAAGATGGCGTTGGCTCCTTCCTCCTCCAGCAGAACAGCGCACTCGCACAAGCAACCGCTGACCCAGTCAGACCCCCCAGGTGAGTCAGACAAGGAACTGACCTTTTCTCAAGGCTCTCCTCATGAATTCTTTGCTCTCCGAGCTCTCTTAAAACAGATAGAGCGTATTCTGCACAAAGCATTGAAACAAACATCTGAACACATTACCAATAGCCTTACAAAAGAAATAAGAAAGTTGGGCACCCACACAGCAGCACTGGAGATCAGAGTAGATGAGATTGAGAATACAGCACAGGATTATATGGCTGAGATGGAAAACCTTAAAGAGAAAAATTTGACATTGCAGTCTAGACTAGAAGACTATGAAAACTGAGCTAGACGCTCCAACTTGGCATACCTGAAACAGTGATTGACCTACAATCCACCATTACAGCACTGTTCCAAGAACTCCAGCCAGACGTACCATTAGAACGTCTGGAAATGGATAGAGTCCACTGACCCTTACACCCAAAAAAACGGATGGTCCCCCCTCACGACATCATCGCCAAAATTCCATTACTATCAAACAAAGGAACAACTCCTAGCTACGGCCCAAGAAAAAGACGCCTTAACAATTCAAGGCCATACATACCAAATCTTTGCTGATCTGTTCCAACTAGCCATAACAAAGCGATGAACCATGAAACCTAGAGTTGCAGCGACCTCACATTGTCTATCAATCGGGTTTCCCATTCTCAATCCGATTTACATACCAGGGCTCCAAACACACCTGCAGATCACTGGAAGAACTGCAACAGACCCTGCAAGACCTACACCTTGTGGAAACTTCACCCAACACCAACATTTCACGCAGAAGATCAGCCTCATCTTCTCCACGCAAACCTCCCTCATGCTCAGGGAAACATGGGAACCACCATTCACATAAGAGAGGTTGCTTCACCTCCCCTCCCCTGGATCAAGAAGACTCAATGGACTGACGACTTGCTTTCCTCTTGAGTCCTCCACCTCACCCACACTCTGGGTTTGAGCCCCAAATGGTCGCTACATTACCTAATGCGACCTATTCTCTGGGTACCCTGGTTTGTTTTTAGTTTTACTCCTAATGTTCACCTTTGGTCACTTTTGGTCCTCTGCTACCTCCTGATCACTGACTATATCCTTATGTTCCATTGGCTTTCCATTACGCCAACCTAGACTTTCGCCTAGTACTCAAACCATGGAGCATGCTATACCACATTCTGAAACCTGTTTACTATATGCTACTAGAAATCCAGCTCCTTGTCATTTCCAGATTGACTGGTATACCAAGCCGTAGTCAGTGTTCACAGACTGGATATCTCCGATACTGCTATGTTCTTGTTTGTTGAAACGGTTGAACTTATATTGTTGCATACAACTGGTTAGCCCATGTGACACTCTATCGTATCCTCATGTATTAGAGGACCTCATTGCACCTGCTAAGCTCTGAACGCTCCAATTCCTACCCTCCCTCCCATCCCCCTCCCTTTTTTTTTCTCTTCTACCTACACACCCACCCACCTTAGGCAACCCAGGATCTGCTCACAAAGATGTTATCCACACCCCATACCTTCCCCTTTACGAGCACTCAGAGCTATATACCATAAGTCTGCTCATCGGCTCACGGGCTAAACGCTCACACATCTCAATGATGTTTTACATATCGGCTTTCTCCCTCACACGGATGATCTGTGCACCTCACCTTGCCCTCCTCGATTGCCCATCCTTAATATGTGGACGATCAACGATGGCCCCTCCTCTGACTGGGAATCAAATCCCTTTTCACTGGCTTCTATTGGTTTTGTTTGTAGTTACATACAGATAACATGTTATCTTGCTTCTCACAATTCTTTTTTTTCCTTTACCTCAGATTCTCTCTGGTCCTCCTTCTTCTCTTCCCTGTCCACACAGTTTGACCTACCCAGGCAGCACGTTGTGACAACTGGTAAGTTATATCCCCCCAACCAGCTACCATGGCACCTTTAACCACTTGCCGACCGACAATGGCAGCGGTGGGCAAAATGGGCGTACCTGTACATCCCCTTTAATTTGCCTGCTAACAGGCACTCGCGCACCCGCCGTGTACTCCGTGAGCGTGCCCGCAGGCCCCGCAAACTCGATGTTCGCCGGCGGCCCGCGATCATGACACGGAGAGGCAGAACAGGAAGATACCTATGTAAACAAGGCATTTCCCTGTTCTGCCTAGTGACAAGACAGGGATCTACTGCTCCCTGTCATCAGGAGCAGTGATCCCTGTCATGTCAGTGGTAGCCCACCCCCCCACAGTTAGAATCACTCCCTAGGACACACTTAATCCCTTGATCGCCCCCTAGTGTTTAACCCCTTCCCTGCCAGTGTCATTTACACAGTAAGTAAGTGCCTCCACTGTGCTGCAGGAGCAAGGTGGCATCTCCTCCACCTCCTCACCTCCCGGTCATAAGATTGCACCTGATGATGTCTATGACATCATCAGGCCAGACACAGCCGGGATTCTGGAGCTAATGCCTATCCTCTCTCCTCCAGGTACATGCAGGTCCTCTTACTTGCCGAGTAAGTCTTCACATACAAGCTAAGTGTTGAGGCAATTTCTATGGCTCTGGAACGGGAAAGCCCTCAGACGAGAAAGACATTTTCTTTACAACACATAGCACAACTTGCGTCAATACAAACAACACCCCTGGAGATAAATGGAAATATGATCAACATCAAATCAGATTTTGTTTGGTTTTATAGTATTTATTCTGTTTCTACCTGTATGTTTTCTTTAACTGCTCCATTGGTTAGATGCAACTATAGAAGTATGTATTGCATTTGATGAACAATGAACCAGTACTCCTTCGCTTTCAATTTCAAAGATGGGCATTGTAAACCTGGAGTAAATACTTGTTTCATTTCATAAAGTATTGAAGAGCTAGGCAACTATTATTTTCAAAAGTAACAGTTCATAACTACAGCCTGCACATTCTACTTGTTATTTTTGTTTCAACCAACTAGCTGTGTTAACACGCATGTGCAAAAAGGATTTATTGACACAAGGAGGTTATTATCACTCTTTTAGTAGACATGCCTTGCTACAGAAGACTAGCCTTGACCTTAAAAGACAGTGTCACTATTTATATACGGTAGTCTTGTCCATAGAATTGTGTTTTATTTTGCACACCACCGCACATGTATGGTATGAACAGGGCACATAGAAAAATGGAGCAGACCTTTACATGTACAGTATATCTGAAGCTTCATACACACGATCGGATTTCCATCGGACAAATCCATGGAATGTTGTGCGAAGGGCGTTGGCCATTAACTTGGTATGCATACAGACTGCAGAACTTTGTCAGCCAACGTACACAAAACTACGTGATTTATCAGCTCTTTAGCCCCATCCTTTGGGCAACTTCTGCTAATGTTGTCTTATGGTTAGCATTGGTTCAGAGCATGCTTGTTTGTACTTTGGATTTTTTTCCGATGGACTTGTGTACACACGATCGGATAATCCGACGGCACACATTTGTTGTCAGAAAATTTGAAAGCATGCTATAAAACATCTGTTGTCAGAAATTCCGACAACAATTGTCCGATGGAGCATACAAACGGTTGGATTTTCCGACAAAACCCTGCCATCACACATTTGTTGTCGGAAAATCCAATCGTGTGTACGAGGCTTAAAAGACAGCAGTCTCATTTTAGGTACATGAAGTTTTAAGCATTCATCTTTTGAGTACCACAAAACTTTTAGCCGTGTTTATAAAAAAATAAATTGTGTACTTAGCTACAGAATTATTTTAGTTCTATATACAGCTTACAGTAATTATCCATCAAACATTCAGTTCTGTTTTATGAGACAGTGCTATAACTGATTATTATTTTCATGCCATATGGTGACTGGTCTGTTGTAGAATGGCTCTCTAGGAAGGGTCAGCCCAGGGCTACAATATAGCAATATTCATGTGGAGCTAGATCTGTCATTCAGTGATGCATTTTTACACTTTCCCACGGCGGCTTATACCACATGACATTTCCCTGGGTAAGTAATAAGTACATCAAGTACCAAGTATCCTTCACTAAGTAAAAATATTATGTGATGACAAAATATTCAGTTTTTAGCCCTTTGTCATCAGTGTCTCTTCTGTTACTTATGAACATTTTTCATTGGGGTAATAAAGTAATTGTACAAGGATCATCATAAGGATGCACAAAAATAGGCATTTCTTGATTGCATTCGATGTGCATTTAAACTGCCCCTTTAAGGTGTGCTCCGGTCAGGGATACCCCCCCCCCGCTCACATTATGCCCCCATCCCTCTATAGCTAATCACTGCCGTAATTAAATCTGTGGTCACATGGGTCTTGAATCTTCTCTAATACTCACTGCAGAGTAGAAGAATCCTTCTTTGGATATCAGCATTGCTGTCTAGTGATGTGAACACTTACCATTGGCTGTTTGCCGGAATGTATTAACAGGTCCTGAAGACTTAAGCAATGACATAATGCCATCACAATGAGGGGTGACTACAAGACCAGTCAGCATCAGGCCTGGACTGCAGTACTGGATCAATGACTTCACCGGCAGAACAGGCCCGATACAATGGGCACAGGAAAGCAAGGAAAGAAAAATGGTGCTGCATTCAAATGCAAAAGGCAGCGTTTGTCAACATTGTCTTGACATTTATAGTACTTTTATACCAAAATGTACTGTATGTAAAAAAAATAGGGTTTTTTACTCACCGTAAAATCCTTTTCTCTGAGTCCATGGACCGACACAGCTTCTCTATTGACAAAGTGGGTATTATCCGTTAATTAGGAGTGACTAGGCAGAAAAACTTGTAAAAAGTGTTGCATCACACCTTCTTCAGTACCGCCCAGGGGGCGGACCCTCCGGGTATAACCTCTCTGTCTGCATCTTCGCAGATCAGTTTGTCAAAAAGCAGTACAAACTTAAAAGGAGGGGTGGGTGCTGTGTCGGTCCATGGACTCAGAGAAAAGGATTTTACGGTGAGTAAAAAATCCTATTTACTGTTTCGTCCATGGACCAACACAGCTTCTCTATTGACAAAGTGGGACGTCCCAAAGCAGTGTCAGAGAAAAAACGAGGGGTGGTAACAGCATAAAAATAAACTTCACCCCAAACACAAAACAGCACTCCTCCAACGGAGGAGCTGCAACTCTAAACAGCCGCTTGTAAAACCTTGCGGCCGAAAGAGGCATTCCAAGATGCACCTACATCAATTTTGTAGAATTTTGTGAAAGTGTGAGCGGACGACCAAGTCGCCGCTTTACATAATCGGGAAACAGACGCTTGATGTCGGAAAGCCCAAGAGGCACCTATTGCCCTGGTCGAATGCGCCGTGACCGGGAAGGGGGGCGCTTGACCCTTTAAGGCGTAAGCCTGGATTACTATCTGTCGGATCCACCTAGAGATGGTGGCCGATGAGACTGCTTGGCCCTTCTTGGGACCAGCCACCGAAACAAACAGTGAGTCTGACTTCCGGAACCGGGAAGTAGCAGATAGGTATACTCTCAAAGCTCGGACAACGTCCAAGGAATGCAACGCCGACTCCATAGGATTCGACGGCTGAGGACACAAGGATGGAAGTACAATGTCTTCATTGAGATAAAAAGCCGAAACGACTTTTGAAAGGAAGGCTGCGGCCGCAGCACCACCTTATCCTTGTGGAAAATCAAATAGGGAGCCTTGCAGGACAAGGCTGCCAGCTCAGAGACTCGTCTAACTGACGTAACAGCCACCAAAAAGACCACTATCTGAGAAAGTGTCAACAGGGGAATATCTCTAATATTCTCAAACGGTGCCTTCTGAAGCACCGAGAGGACCAGGTTCAAGTCCCACGCAAGTAACGGGGGACGGACCGGAGGGGCCACATGTCGAACCCCTGCACAAATGTACTCACGAGAGAGTGAGCCGCCAGGGGTCGCTGAAAAAAGACAGCCAGGGCAAATATCTGTCCCTTAATCGTACTTAGGGCAAGCCCTTGGTCCACCCCATGCTGTAAAAACAGCAGGATTCTGGAAACCAAATAGGTACGCGGATGCCATTTCATTTCCTCACACATGGAGATGTGGGCCTTCCAAGTGCGGTGATAAACCTTCCTAGAGGACGGTTTCCGAGCACTTCTCATAGTAGAGATTACTGAATCTGACAGGCCCCGGTCTCTCAGTACCTGGTTCTCAATAGCCATGCCGTTAAAGCCAGTGACCGTAAAGCAGGATGGAGTATGGGACCTTGCGATAGCAGGTCCTTCCGTAAGTGGTAGGCGCCAGGGGACGTCTGCTACCAGACGTACTAGATCGGCGTACAAAGGACGCTGAGACCAATCTGGAGTGATTAGGATCATTGGAATTCCCTCTGCCTCCACTCTGCGGAGCAGATGAGGAAGAAACCTTAAGGGAGGGAAGGCATATATTAGCCGATACTGACCCCACGATGCTACCAACGCGTCCGTTGCGTCTGCCCATGGGTCTCTTGACCGGGCCACAAATCTCAATACCTTCCGATTGAGTCGGGAAGCCAGAAGATCTATGTCTGGTGTGCCCCATCTTTGGCAGAGGAGTTGGAACACCTCCGGGTGTAAGGACCATTCTCCCTGGTCCAGCATCTGGTGGCTCAGGTAGTCCGCCTGCCAGCTTTCCACGCCCGGAATGTACACGGCCGATAGTGCCGGTACGCTCTTCTCTGCCCACTTCAGGATGCGAGCAACCTCCGATGCTGCAGCTGAGCTTCTTGTTCCTCCTTGATGATTGACATATGCCACCGCTGTGGCGTTGTCTGACTGGATCCTGACTGGACACCCTTGCAGCCTCTGAGACCATTTGAAGAGGCACAGCTTGATCGCCCGGATCTCCAGGACATTGATCGGCAGGAGGGCTTCCTCTGGGGTCCAGCGACCTTGCGCCGACTGGACACCCCAGACTCCCCCCCAACCTGTAAGGCTGGCGTCCGTCGTGATCACTATCCAGTAAACCGGAAGAAATTACTTCCCGGCCATTAGAGCCGGTGCTGTCAGCCACCATACCAGGGATCTCCTGACTAGGTGGCTCACTCGGCTTTGATAATCCAGAGATGAAGGGCATCTGTTCCATCTGGACAGAACTTCCTTCTATAACACTCGAGTGTGGTATTGAACATATGGGACCGCCTCGAAGGAGGCTACCATGAGGCCCAACACTCGCATGCAAAAACGGAGTGACGACCAATTCCTGGAAGTCAGCTGCCGTACTGAAGCCCGGAGGGTCTGCAACTTCTCCACAGGGAGGAATACCTTTGCCTCTGAGGAATCCAGAATCAACCCCAGGTACACTAGGCGTTGAGTGGGCACCATACTGACCTTTGCGTGTTTAGTATCTAACCACAGTCTCGAAGAGTCTGACAGGTAATGGACACGCTTACCTCTAATTCTGAGCTTGAAGGGGCCTTCAGAAGAAGGTCGTCCAAGTAGCCTGTGATAGCGATACCCCGCTGTCTTAGAAGTGCCAGAATCGGAGCGAGCACCTTGGTGAACGTCCTGGGTGCTGAGGCAAGGCCAAACGGGAGGGCCACAAACTGGTAGTGGTCCTTCCCGATAGCAAATCGCAGAAACCTCTGGTGTCTGGAGTATATGGGGACATGCAGGTATGCGTCCTTGATGTCCAAGGAGGCCAGAAAGTCCCCCGGATGGAGAGCCGTGACTACAGATCGAACCGACTCCATCCGAAATCTTTGTATCTTCACGAAGCAATTGAGGGCTCTGAGATCCAAGCTTGGATGAACCCCCTCCTTCTTCGGCACAAAGAACAGATTTGAGTAAAAACCCTGTTCCAGTTCTGGAACTGGAATAACTACCCCGCGTTCCAGTAGACCCTGGACCGCCCTATACAGGGCCTCCCGACGGGTCGGTAGTAGCTGGAGATTGGAGGTGTTGAATCTGTCCGGTGGACAAGAGAGAAACTCTATCTTGTAGCCTGAGGAGATTACTTCGCAAACCCACCTGTCGGAGATTAGAGCTGTCCACTGAGTCGCGAACTTTGTGAAGACGTCCCCCCACCCGAGAGCTGGGTGGGGGTGGACCTTCATGCGGACGCAAATTTGTCCGCAGGCTTCTTGGGTATGCGGGACCAAGGACGCTTTTGTCCTTGGGCAGGCGCTTTATCGGCCTGGGGTCTTTTCCCTGTCGCCCTAGGGGGACGAAAAAAACGATTGCGTGCAGTAAAGGAGGGCCCTTGTCCTTTGGCGTGGCCCCTTACCCTTGCTAATTTGGGGAAGCAAAGTGCTTTTACTTCCTGTGGCATCCTTGATGATGTCATCCAGAGAAGCCCCAAAAAGTCTGTCGCCCTTAAAAGGCAGATCCAACAGGGCTTTCTTGAAAGTCTGGTCTGCAGACCAGCCTTTTAGCCAGATCAGGTGGCGTATTGCTACTGCATAAACCGAAGTTTTAGACAGCAGGGGAATAGTATTCATGTCTGACTCGCAGACAAACCTAAGGCCCTGGACCAACTGGTCGGCCAATGTTATCTCATCAGGAGGAGCATCTCGCTCCTTAACCCCTGGAGTAGCAATCTTGCCCATTCAGTAAGTGTGTGAGACACTAGGGCCCCCGCCAATGCCGGGCGTACTGCCGAGCCTACCACTGAGTATAGGTAGCAAGCGAGTGCTTCAGCCTTCTTATCCACAGGGTCCTTGAAAACAGGAGCCCCTTCTACAGGAATTGTGGTGGCTCTATTAAGTCTGGACACCGGAGGGTCCACTATAGGGGGAGAGGTCCATTTCTTCAGAAAACTCTCCTCAAAGGGGTACCGTACCGCAAACCTCTTTGGGGCTGTAAAGACCCTCACTGGGTTCTCCCATTCCTTGTATAAGAGTTTATCAAAAGACACACAAGGGAACACCTTAGCAGTGCGGGCAGGTCTATGAAACCCAAGTGGACCGGAGTCTCTGCTGCTTCTGCAGTATTTTCCAACTTTAGCATATCCCGCACTGCAGTAATAAGGTCAGATACCAAAGCTGTCTTGCGTACTGACCTGGACTTGGAGTCATCCTCACTGTCCGGTCACGGTCTGCAGTCTCTGATGCGTCAGAATCTGGGCCTCGAGTCGTAGCTGGACCTGGTTCTGCATCAGAATTATCCCCAGAAGCTTGCAGGGGACGGGGCGTTTACTACCCCCTGTATTCCCGTGTGCTGCTTCCACCCTGGCAGCAAACGCCTCTAGGATTGCCGTCATAGCGTTCATAGACACCTCAGGGGCACCAGCTGCTAAATCTGGTGTTTCAGGGGAGAAGACATCTGGCTCAGATGCCATGCTGACCACACGCTGACACTCACAGGGCTCCAGGCAAGATATCAATAGGCCACCCTCCTGTGCTGCAGAGAGGCTGGGTCACCCAGAGGACTCACCACCCTGGATAGGTACTGCTATGCTGCCGTGTGCTGCGCCTGTGATGCTGTCCCTCTGCTGCTGTGTCAGTCTGCTTCTTTTATCAGCATTTCCTGTGTGAATTTTGGCACCAGTGTAATGCACCCTAGAGGCCGGAGGCTCTCGCAAAATGGTTGCCAAAAACATCTGTATGGAAGATAATGTGGGCTCTAAGAAAATGGGCGCCGACCGAAGATAGAGGTCAAGCAGCCATAGCCCACAAAAAGATGGGCGCCGAACGGCAATATATGCATACAGGGTGGACAAACATGGCCGCCGATCAGCTGATGGGGCCAGTGGGTGTGGCCGAACCACAGGAAGATGGCCGCCGGGCAGTCACAAGAGGCCGAACTCGGCATGGACCACCTCAAAATGGCCGCCGACAGCATGGAGAAGGAAGCACACAAACACAGGTAAGCAGAAATGACATTTCTTTTAAATGTTAGTTACAGCCAGCCCCGCTCCAGTGGAACCCCCTAGGTGACCCCCAGCACCCAGCAACCTTTAGCTAGAAGCCCAGGGAGGAGGGAAAGGCAGGGAGAGAGGGAAGAAAGGGGCCACAACCACTTACTTGATCTCTCCAGGAATGTCCAGCTAAATCACCCAGCCGAGGCAGGGGAGTTTTACTTACCTATCCTGCATGTATTATGCTGGAAGACATTCCAAACAGGTCATCGTCCGCGCACGGAAGGTGACTGTTGGCCAGGCATGCTGTGATTGGACCCAAAAGGGACGATCATATGTATGCCCTGGAGCGTGACGCTCACCGGACAGGCTGCTGCGACTCGGCCGTAAGGTCAGCCGAAGCTGAGCGGTCCGATGCAAGCCTTGGAGCGTAAGCTCACCGGCCAGGCTGCTGCGACTCGGCCGTAAGGTCAGCCAAAGCTGAGCGGTCCGATGCAGGCCCTGGAGCGTAGGCTCACCGGCCACCCGTGGAGCGACGGGCATGTCGTGGAAAACCCAGCGCGTAGCTAGGGTCGGCACACGCTCGATGGCCGAAACTGGGGAGACTACAAGGATCGAGGATCCAGCCTGTCACCCAGTCGGCAGTTGATCGAAGATCGCAGGAAACAAAAATGTAGCAAAAAAATATATATCTTTTTCCCCCGGACCAATGGGCCTGAAGGGAGCCATGTCCTACTCCTTGCTAGACAGAAAAAAACTGATCTGCGAATATGCAGACTGAGAGGTTATACCCGGAGGGTCCGCCCCCTGGGCGGTACTGTAGAAGGTGTGATGCAACACTTTTTACAAGTTTTTCTGCCTAGTCACTCCTAATTAACGGATAATACCCACTTTGTCAATAGAGAAGCTGTGTCGGTCCATGGACGAAAGAGTAATGTTTCTTAAGAACAGCTCAACCCATACCCCTTATGCTGTTAGTTACTTTCTGAACAGGATGTGTAAAGCTGTAAAGCGAGCAAATAATAAAGGCTGGATTTGTCAATTTATTTATTTATTTTTTCCATGTAAGAGAATGAGAACAATGCATTGGTTATCATTGTTTACTACCAATCCAAAATACCATTAGCCTTGCTGTTATGCTAAATATCGGGATTTCTTATTTACTAAGTCACTGGAAGTGGAAAACATGCGTAGGTGAGGTCAGATAAAAACAGTAGTCTGTCTGCTTCCAGGTCAATTACTTAATGTATTGAAAGCAGAGGATCAGCATGACTGTCAGGCATTTAAAAAAAAAAGGATGGAAACAGCAGCCACATGTTATATAATGTATACTGCATTTAGTCTTTTGTAAGAAAATAAAGAGTACCATGAAGAATACATGAGTGTGCAAGTCCATACTCTTCTAAGTGAGCAGTTAGTTGTTACAGTTAATGGGGAATCCTGTATTTTACAAATGTTTAGAAATGTATTTAGCTCAGTGGAGTTTTGGATTTAGAAATCAGGCTGCCTGGAATATGAGAGTAATGACATTTTTCACACAGACTTTTTTTTATTTATTTTTTATTGTATTTTTTATTGAAATTTTTCATGTATACAAAAACAGGTATGAAAAATAGTAAAAATTTGGAAAAAAGCACATGTTAAGGGTGTATCAATAAATTCACAATGCAACCAACATAACAATATTATGGGATATTAGCCGTATAAGTTCGGGGGAAATGAGCGAGTGAAGAAGAACCCAGTGAGTGGGCGAGTCAAAAAACAATATAATTTATATCATGTGTAAGCAAGATGTTACTCATTGGGTCTGGTGACAGTGAGATCCCCAGGGCGCCCAACCAGAAAACGAAGGCACCCTGCAGGCATCTCACCTAATAATAAAAATAAAAAATAAATAAAAAAAGGGGGGGTTGGGGGGGATGGGGGGAAAAAGCACCATGGAATCAATAAGGGCACAAGTGAACAAACCTCAGTAGTCCAACGTTAGGATAAATGGTCAGGGAAAAAGCACCTCATTGGAATTTAGGGAAATGGCACCAGGGTTAAGTTCTGAATGATCCCATAAATCCCACACTTTCAAAAATTGAGGAAGAGTATTGTGTACTATTGCAGTGAGGCGTTCCATTCTACATATCCGTTCCAGTGTTTGGAGGACCTGTGAGAGTGTAGGTGGTGAGGGGGACAACCACTGTAAGGGAATAGCCCATTTTGCTGCTAGAAGAATAAAGGCAGCCAATTTTTGGGTATGCTTGGAGACGCCAGGGATAGTCAGGCCTAACAGGAAATGGACTGGGTCCAGCGGGAGAGTCATATCCAACAGATCCTGTAGGAAAGTCTGGATAGAAGACCAAAATGGGCGAATCAGGGGACACTCCCAAAAAATGTGGAAATGAGAGCCAATATCACCCCGGCATCTGCAACACACCCGGGGGTCTTAGGATCATATCCATGTAGGATTTCAGGGGTTCTATACCAAAAAAAAAATGTTTGAAAGCCGTTTCCCTTTGTTCCACACATCGTGAAAATTTGGAAATAGCCTCCCAAATTTTCCGCCATTGAGGGAGGGGGATGGGGTGGTTTACTAGCTGGGACCATCTTTGCATTTATAAGTGGGATGTATCAGTAAGTGAGGTAGTGTCATGCAGATACTTGTAGATATCAGAGATGAGATGGGTCTGATATGGTCCCTGAGCACATAAGAGTTCAAACGGGGTAGGTTTATCCAGGGTCAGGGTAGTGGATTTAGAAGCAAAATAATGTTTAATCTGGAGGTTTCCACGCAGACTTTACAACCTTTTCAACCAAACCTATTATGTGATTATTGTAAAATAAAGGAAAGGTGGCAATTAGACTTGTGCACAACGGAAACATTTGTTTAGTTTCGGTTCGTTTCTTGTGCACAACGGAAAAATTTGTTTAGTTTCGGTTCGTTTCTTTTCGGTCCTGTTGATTCGTAATCATTCGTAATTTTGCTAGACGGGATTTTTAGTGTTCGGACTAATTCGTATTCTCGCAAGCCTCATTTTTCGCTGAATTTTTGGTTGATTTATAATTCGTACTTTCGGTAGGGTACGTTGTTTTTCGTTGATTCTGGACACAACTCCTACTTTCGTAACTTTTTTTGGGTTCGTTGATTCGTAATTTTATGTGTCTCTCTCACAACGACGCTGCCTATTATGCCTAATGTGCTTCGAATGGATTTGTACTTTTCTAAATACATAGCGGTTATTTGTAACGATTCGAAATCTCGTATTTTACTTTCGTTTTTTACATGCGGCTATAGCCTCCGCCCCTGTACACCATTTTGAGAGGGTTCAGCACGGTGAGGGAGAAGCAGAGAGCAGAGCAGAGTGTTATTGTGCTTCGAATGGATTAGAAATCTCGTATTTTACTTTCGTTTTTTACATGCGGCTATAGCCTCCGCCCCTGTACACCATTTTCAGAGGGAGTTCAGCACGGTGAGGGAGAAGCAGAGAGCAGAGTGAGTGTTATTGTGCTTCGTATGGATTCGTACATTCGTAACTTTTTTCATAACGAATTATGCCGAAGACATTCGGGCATTCGCTATTTTGCGGTAAAATTTATTTCGGATTCGGTTTTATTCGTAATTGCTTTGTTCGGAAATTCGAATGCTTCCGAATGTCCGAAAGTTGCAAAATTCGGATGAATTTCAATTCGTTACGAAACGAATTGCACAAGCCTAGTGGCAATATCAAAAGCAGGATGCTGTTCTATGAGATATGCAAAGTTATCTTTGGAATGTACAGAGCCTACTCTGAGGTGGGCAATAAGGCAATTGCCAAGGACCCCAAAATCCAAATATGCCCCTTAGCAGATGCAGTTTTGTCATCTGCTTCCCTTCTCACCTATAATGTGTATTCAGTAAAAAGAACTATCAGTGTGTTTATCCGGCCTTGGAAAAGGCACACATTGCAAGCTCTTGTGTTATTAGGCATAGGTTATATCAACTGACGTATTAATAGATATAGGTTTTAGGTATAGGTAATAAAAGTGTTATAGGTATTTTTTGGTCAGAGGGTGACAACACTTCCATTTCTCTCGGTTCCTCTAAAGCCTCTAAAGTGTATAGTGACCCTGATCTGGCAGATGCAGCTATCAATCATAATCTGGGGGGAACGCCAAAGCAGGCTGTAGAGGTAGAGAGAAATGTAAAAGTCAATATACTTTGTCCAGAGAATATTTTTTATTTTAATAAACCCAGGAATATCTGTCTTGTGCCTGCTCCAAGATTAGTAAAATGAACTCGAGCTTTGTTACAAAGTGCTCTCTTATTAGCAATGAAAAATAAGCTGGTGGAGCAACTATATTTACAGTTTCCAGCCTGATCTGATTTCCAGGGGGGAACCTCAGGCCTTGGCGGCTGGGCCTAGAAATATTCATTATTGTGAACACTGGAAAAAAAATACTGGAAAATGTAAGTATATATTGCCTTCTGTGTTTATATTTCGTTCTAAATAAAAGTATTCAATTTAAAAATGGTGTTTGTAAAATCCAAACCACAGGAAAACTCTGCTTCAGTGCCTAACAATGGGCAGAATTGTATTCTAGCTTTGTGATCTGGTCTTTATGGTGTCCTTAAAAATACTCAGTATAATAAATAAATTGTGGTAATTCTAACTAAAAATGCACCACAATTCCTTGTGCGCATATTTTTAAAGTAAAATTATGACCTCTCATTAATATACCAGAATGTAATAATTAATGTATAATTTGAAGTGCTTCTGCACTTACAGTTTTCTCGTTGTCACTTAAATACCTTTTGATTGCCCCCCAGTGAAGTTCCCCTAATTCGGCTTTCTGTGATGGAGTGGCAATGATGCTGCACTGCTCCTGACTTCAGAGCAGAGTTGCCACTCTCATGTAAGCTGTGACCACTTGCACTACAGCAGGTTGAAAAAATGATGGGCACTGATAGGTGGCACTGATGGACACTCATAGGTGACAATAGGTGGTACTGATAGATGGAACTGATAGGCATCACTGATCAGAGGCGCTGGCAGGAATCACTGATGGGCACAAAGTGCCATCCCTAATGGGCAATGATTGCCATCCCTGGTGGGCTCTAGTAGGCATCCCTAGTGGCCATGGATGGGCATCCTTGATGGCCATGGGTGGGCATCCCTGGTGGTCCTGGGTGGGTATTCTTGGGGGGCTGCACTTATAATCAATCAGTGCAGACCCCCCCTGTCAGGAGAGCAGCCGATCGACTTTCCTTGAGTCTCTCAGTGCGAGTAGAGGAAAAGCTGATACAAGGCTTTTCCTGTTTACACTGTGATCAGCTGTGATTGGACACCGTCAGAGGCTCTTTGCCTAGATCGGAGATGCGGTGTGTCAGACTGACACATCATACCACGATCACTGCTTTGTTGCCCCTGTGGGCGCGGCTTATCCTGCTGGACGTAATATGACACCCAGTCAGGATAACTGAACCACTTCCCGGCTGTCATTCTGCTATAGGCTGGGCAGGAAGTGGTTAAAGGGTCATTAAACCCACATTATTAAAAACTATCAATACATGCTGTATTACATAGCCACCCAGTCACTATGGGATTTGTTTTCTGTATTCTGCAAAAAAATCTGTTTGATCCTGCTGTTCTGTCTCCCCTTCCTGTCCATGTGCCCACTGCAGTTGGGGATTGTAGAGCCGTGTTGGCAGCTAGTGCACATGTTCAGTTTTCAGTGTATTTTCTACCCTGATCATGCCCTCCCTATCACATCTGAGCAGCTGATGTAACTATAGAGTCAAACTTGTAGGCGTATACACACTCCCTTCCTCCTCCTCCATGCCCACTAACCAGCTGAATACAATGGGATATTGCATATTGATTGATGGAGGCTTCACCTCCCTATTATACCTGTTATTTAAACACACAGGCTGGAGGGGTGTGGCACAGCCTGTGACTGACAGAAATTCACCCACACCAAAAAATAATAAAGATCTAATTTCAAATACATATTTGTATGACCATTTAAAACATTTTATTGATATTATTTATTTTTACTCTGGATTCCAATAGCTGTTTTTTTTTTTTTTGTTTGTTCTTATTTTGAACATGTGACCAGCAGCAGAGGACTAGAAGCTCCTCTTACTTATGTTTCTCTGCAGACAGGCTGGGAAAGAACTGGGTCATGTGACAGCTGTATTTCAATTAGGAAAATTAGGATCGTTTTTGTTTATTAACCACTTGCCGCCCGCCCTATAGCGGATTGACGTCGGCAAAGTGGTTGCAAAATCCTGACAGGATATGACGTCCTCAGGATTTTGAGCCGCTGCGCGCCCCCGGGGGCGCGCATTGCGGCGATCGTTGCTGCGGGGTGTCAGTCTGACACCCCGCAACTCCGATCTAGGTAAAGAGTCTCAGACGAAGACTCTTTACCACGTGATCAGCCATGTCCAATCACGGCTGATCACAGTGTAAACAGGAAAAGCCGGTCATCAGCTTTTCCTCACTCGCGTCTGTCAGACGCGAGTAGAGGAGAGCCGATCGGCTTCTCCTCTGACAGGGGGGGTTTGTGCTGATCGATTATCAGCACAGCCCCCCCCGAGGATGCCCCCACTGAACAACCAGAGATGCCACTGGACCACCAGGGAGGCCACTGGACCACCAGGGATGCCAGCACCAGGTATGCCACCCTAGACCACCAGGGATGCCAGTTAGTGCCCACAATGGGCATCACTGATTGGCAGGCATTTTTGTTTGGCACTGATTGGCATCCATTACAGTACATCAGTGCTGCCTATCAGTGCCCACCCGTGCCACCTATCAGTGCCCATCCATGCCCATCCGTGCCACCTATCAGTGCCCATCCATGCCCATCCGTGCCGCCTATCAGTACCCATCCGTGCCGCCTATCAGTGCCCATCTGTGCCGCCTATCCGCGCCTATCAGCGCCCATACATGCCACCTATCCGTGCCCATCTGTGCCGCCTATCCGTGTCCATCTGTGCCGCCTATCCGTGCCCATCCGTGCCGATTATCCGTTCCACCTATCAGTGCTGCATATTAGTGCCCATCATCAGTGCCCATCAATGCCACCTCATCAGTGCCACCTCATTGGTGCCACCTCATCGGTGCCCGTCAGTGCAGCCCCATCAGTGAAGGAGAAAACTTACTTATTAAAAAAGTTTTGTAACTGAAACAAAAAAAAACTTTTTTTTTCAAAATTTTTGGTCTTTTTTAATTTTTTTTAGCAGAAAATAAAAATCCCAGAGGTGATCAAATACCACCAAAAGAAAGCTCTATTTGTGGGGAAAAAATGATAAAAATTTCGTTTGGGTACAGTGTAGCATGACCGCGCAATTGTCATTCAAAGTGCAACAGCGCAGAAAACTGAAAATTGGTCTGGGCAGGAAGGTGTTTAAGTGCCCAGAATGGAAGTGGTTAAAATAACTACAGTGCCATCATCCACATACAGAAAGAGAAGGGCTGATGTAAATTAAACAGTGTGTGTTTTGTATCACTTTAACTTTTGGGGTCCATGAACTGCACATAAGCCTTATAAATGCCAGAACTCCTGGCAGGAGAAAATCTGCTTAAAAAATGTGCCTAAAGCCACATATTGGTCACCCATTTAGGTGCATCATGCATTTGTGCGCTAATGGATTCCATTAGCCAGAATATATAAAAAAAAAATCACTTTGGCCATTGGAATGCATTAGCACTCAAACGTCTAGTGTTTAGGCGTGTTTAGATGCATTTAGGCGCGTCACAGTTTTTTCTGCTCTTCAGGCTCCTTTCCCGATTGAACTTTTGATGTTTTTTCTTTAAAGCTGTAAGGACTCCTCTTTTAATATACCTGTAAACACCTACAGTATGTCTGAATGGACACATAGGCTAACATAGAGGTGCTTTCACAGGCTAAAAAAAAATGCCTGTAAAAGTGGTGTTTTTAAAGCCCAGTGTGCATTAGCCTAAAAGGTGTAAGTACAATAGTTAATAGTTCCTGAAGCCTCTCCTGATAAGCTTACCCCCCCAGACCTTTTACCATTGTATTGCCCATCTCGGAACTTGTTCTGTCTTATCAACATGTATTTATATATCAATATTCATATTTTGCATCTTGCTAGCTATCCAGTGCAATAAAGCAGAAAAAAAGATCAGATTACAGATGTTGTAGAATGACTTGGTAGGGGTACCATCTGACTGAAGAACATGGAAAATGCTGGGCTTTCTTGAGCCCAGCATGCTTTTCAAATTAAGTATTCTAATTACACACTGTAATAAATATCTTAAAATGCAAAAACATTTTTTATTTTTTTTAATGAACAAATCATTAATTTGTAAACATTAAAAAAAGGTCAAATGGATTGGATTGAAAACTATTATATGTTCCTTTTAAGGTTGTAATCATCTCCAAGTTTTGTTTTAAAGTGAACCCCTCCAGGGCAAAATGAAGGGTTTACTTTACATTTTTAGCTTTGCTTCTAGAAGAGCTAATAAATGGCATCACCTAAAAACAGAATGTATCAAACATGAAAAGATATTTGATAACTACTTGGAGAACTGGCAACATAAGACAAAGTTTTTTCTTCTGTTGCAAGATCAACAAATCCCTTGTGCCTGCCACAAGAACATTTTGAAACATTTGAATACTGTATATGTCAAAACATTTCACCTGGAAAGTGAAGTCTCCCTCATGTCATCACTCAGTAAAAATGTAATATTGCTGCCTGTGTCCTTTATGGGGTAATTTTCCTTAAAGGGGTTGTAAAGGTTCGTTTTTTATTTTCTAAATAGGTTCCTTTAAGCTAGTGCATTGTTGGTTCACTTACCTTTTCCTTAGATTTCCCTTCTAAATGTTTTTTTTTTCTTTGTTTTCTTTGTCTGAATTTATCACTTCCTGTTTCTCCTCACTAAACTTCACACCATCATCCGAGTGGTGTTGAGTCAGCCAGAACAGCTTACTGAACAGCTTACTGAGGAGGAACAGGAAGTGAGAAATTCAGACAAAGAAAACAAAGAAAAAAAAATATTTAGAAGGGAAATCTAAGGAAAAGGTAAGTGAATCAACAATGCACTAGCTTAAAGGAACCTATTTAGAAAATAAAAAAACGAACCTTTACAACCCCTTTAACATCATGTTGTGTCTGATACCTGACCAATAGACAGGAGGTGGGAAGATTTTCCCTCACTTCCTGTTCTTACATCTGTCAAAAAGGAAGTAGCAATAAAAAGTTGAGTAGAATCTAGCATCCCCCTCCACTAAACATGCTTTTGGCAAGAGTTGACCCTTAATTTAGGGATAATTAAATAGTATTGATGCTTGAAAAGTCATTCTGATTCTGAACCATATCCTTAATTCACTAAGCTAATTTATATGTGTTATTTCCATAACACTTGTTATTTTCAGCTCTTATTGCTAAGCAATATTGGTCGTTGTGACAAATAATCATC
This sequence comes from Rana muscosa, assembly GCA_029206835.1. Taxonomy (NCBI): domain Eukaryota; kingdom Metazoa; phylum Chordata; class Amphibia; order Anura; family Ranidae; genus Rana; species Rana muscosa. Next base: position 1,071,626,586 of record CM055116.1, on the reverse strand, counting down.
ATTACAGCTTAGTAAATTGACTTAGTATGCCAAATGTTACTCAGTATCCAAACAATTTTGTTGCTCTGCGATGCTATATAAAAAGCAGCATACTTCACACACCTTTGGAGGTTAATTTATAAATAAATGATTTTACTCTGAAATTTGAACAGAAGTTTATCCATTTATCTGCTTATCTGATTTCATTGAGTTGTCCTTCCATTGCATCCTTACTTTAGAAATGATTCAGGAAACCTTCTTTTTTTGCTTTCTTTTCTGCAGTTCCACGGCAACTGTTTCCTGTTTTTCAGCTAGACTTTCTTTTGCTCTGAAGAATAAGCTTTGTAATGTGTGGGATCTCTCTGTGCAGCCGATAAAGCGTTCCGAGCCCTTTCAATGGGCAATTTTTCATTTCCCAGTTATGAATATTGATTTGCTACATAATCTTTGTTTTTTTGAATTCATATTTACATAAAAGATATTCGCAGCCTACCCCCTAAGTCTAGAGGTCCTACACCAGTGTCAGGGAGCTGTCTGGGTATTTTTTCCCACGATTTGCTCTGCTATTCTACCAACAAAAGAGGCTCATTAACGTTTGGCCCTCCAACTTAGAGCAGCCCAAGCCTGAGTCGCAGGACGTCTGCCCAATATGTAAAATAACAGATTGAATGGCCTTCTTGGAAACAATGATAACAAGGGCTGGTTGAGCTAACTTTGACAGCGTGTGGTAATTTTCCAGCCCACTGACCTTGTAAAGAGTACTGGCACTCAAAGCAAAGACTACCAGGCGGAGTGCTGTGAATAGCTACAAACAAGTGTAGACTATCTGATGATGTCATACCCACAACTTGACAGATTGAGCTTCCTTCTTTTCATGTGATTTGAGGTCCATGTTTAACTCTTTCTAGATAGAGTATAAAAAAAAATAAAAAAAAGGCTGGCTCGGGAATATTCCATTAATTAGAGAAGAGAGTGGCAGGGAAATCCCAGGTGAGGGCTCATTACAGGACTTCTGGTAACGTGCTTAATCAATCATTTTGCTTGAAGGATCACAACTAATCCCACGGCACACGTCTGGCACCCGAGATGGTTCATTTACAGATTTTTCTCTTTTGATGCTATGTCAAGTTTGAAGAAGTCTGAGCAAACAAAATATAGAAGCAGCCAACATTTTCATTTTCTTATTTAAGAAAGGCTTGGAACAAGCATTTATACTAGAACTTTCTTACGTTTGGCAAGTCGACAAGTGAAAATGTTTATTTGTTCAGTTAGTTTGGTATGGATGTTGGTTTTAGAAGAATAAATATCCTACAGCTATAGTATTTGTCGCTACGTGTTATTGAGTAAAGGGACATGATACTAGATGCATTTGACAGAATTTGAATGCTCACTGGGGCTTACATACAGTAGATCATTTTGTATATAAATTCCCAGTGATGTTAAACCAAAACCTGAAACTGGGGTTGAATAATTCTTACTTGTCCCAAGTGAGAGTTTGAACATACTGTCAATTATAAAAGATTACTGGTACACATATTTTACAGCAGATCTCAACTCAATCACTAAAATCATTATCTTTACCATTCTTTATTAAAGGGTACCTGGTGATCCTGCCATGAGGGTCTTAGCTCAGTCACTTCTTGTTATAGGTTGGCAATTTGTGCTCCTGCGTTCTCACTCTTTCACATGTACTTCTGGTGGACACTATAGGTGGCCATGCTAATGCTCAATATGTAGGCATGTTCCACATTTGTTATTATCAGGAAACTGGTCCATAGCAATATTGTGCAGCCAACAATGAAGTAAGTGCATGTGATGGAAAGTAGCTATATGAGGCTGGAGAGATGAGCAGCACTCAGATGCAAAAAAGGATAAAGACAATATTCAGATCACTGGCGAAGCTTGAGGGGTCGCAGGGATCACAATTGTGACCCCAACAATGCTCCAGAGAGACCCTGCAACTTCCCTGTCACATTAGGTTTTACACCAGGACATGAGCAGCGGTGGCATTTACTGCAAAATATCCCTGTGGTTTCCTCCTGCAGCCACTGAAAGCCTGCTTCTCCTCCTCTCCCTCCCACCATCATTCAGCGGGTGCAGGAGGAAAATACAAGGGATTGGTTCCAGCATATGCCACCCCTGCTATCCAAGTTCCTCTTCCTTCTGCTGCTTGGGCCCCCATGTGGGCTCCCCTGGTTTTCCCCCATGCAGTGCTGCTAGCTTCCCTTCCTCTCTTCTCCCCTTGGCTGCTGCAGTAAATCATTTCAGGATGGAGAGCAGGGAAGTGGCCTTCCTTTTCTGAATGAACACAGTGGGGGCTCAGTACCGATCCATCACTGTGTTCATTAATAACCTTTAGTGGTTCTAAAGGCATAAGGTTTTTTACCTTAATGTATTCTATGCAATAATGTATTATAAAACCTTCTGCATGCAGCTCCTTCCCCCTCTCCCCAAGACCCACCTTATAGCCCAATCTTGATCCAGTGATGTACATGAGAGCAGCAGTTTTCTCTCTCCTCATTGGACAGAGAGGAAGCAGCTGGAACCATTGGCTCCTGCTACTGTCAATCACAGCCAGTGAGGAGGGAGAGGGGGTGGGGAATTGAAGAGGTATGTCAAATTGGGGAAAGTTTCTCCTAAATATTTTGAATTACCGTCTCAATATGTATATAAAGATCTGAAATAACTCTTTAGCCACTTGGAAGTATCTTGGTGTGCGGTGTAAGTGGGAGGTGGTAGTGGGGGGCCCCAGGCCAACCTTTGCATCAGGACCAACAAGCTCCAAGCTACACCTATGATTTAAATACTAGGGAATCGCTGGCTGTGCGAACTGTCACGAATAGCTGTGGCTGCCGTCATTGTATTGTTTTTTTTTTTACATTTGTGTGCATGAGCCTTATAGGTGCCTAAGATTAATACATTTCTCGTTACTGCATCCACCATAACAATATTTGCTTTAATATAAGAGAGTGGGCAGGGGAAGCCATCCCCGCCGGGAGAAGACAGTGAATATCGGTAACCGAAAGCAAATCTGGCAGACTGGTTGCACCCAAGTTGATTGATCAATCAACTTGGTACATTTAGCCTGCCCATTAATGGTTCTAATCTTGGGCGGTTATTGCTGAACCAGCCAAGATTCAAACTGTGTATAGCTAACCTAAGTAATACAGTCTTTTCTGCATTCCCCTGGACCTTATACGCATTTAAAGGACAAGTTCATGTTTAGATTAAAAGTCTTCAGCTACCACATTCAAACCCTCCAAGATACACCCCACACCCCTTACACACCTACAATCAGGTGTCACTTACCTTCCTCTTTCAGATAGAGCAGGGGTGCCCAACCTTTTGAAGAGCGAGGGCCACTTAAGCGGCTTGGTAACCGGTCGCGGGCCACAATGAGCAGAGCGGTGGATGTCATGTCTGGGTCTGCTCTGCATATGCAGAGCGGAAACGGACACAGCCCACTATACTCTTTTTTTTTTTAGTGGATCGGATTGGAGGTAGGACACAAGTTGGTTTATGTCTGTCACTACTTAGAGGTGAATGGAGGGTCCAATTGATCAGGCTGTCGGACTGACCGTGTGAAAGGGGCCCAAGGCTGCTTTCACACTGATGCGCTGCGGCTTACCCGCACAGCGGGTACAACGCAGTGTACCTTTGGCTTTCCTGCACTTTGCAATAGACTTCTATTATATTCTGCAGGTTTGGTGCTCTTTCAGAAAGCCCCCCAAACTCGCAAGTAATAACAGAAGTCTATGGCTCAGTGCAGGTAGCCCTGCAAATAAACTGCTCTGCACCTGCGGATCAGTTTGAAAGCAGCCCAGTAACCACTGCAGAACAGATATGCCCATATATACACTGTGATTTTAGTAATAAACTGACCTTTAATAACAGTATTCTATTCTATACCATCCCAGAGCAGGAGGTCGCGGGCCACATCAGAGGCCTCCGCAGGCCACTGGTTGGGCACCCCTGAGATAGAGGCTGCCTTCATGGTGTTGACATTCTCCATTCAGAACTCTTCTTGGCAAAGTCCGTACCTGAACAATAACTTCCAAAAGACTTGAATAAGCCATGCCTGTACCATTAGAGTTAGGCCTCGTCAAGTCTATGGGAAATGATTGCAGAGAAAATGACTGAATGGAGGATGCAAACACCACAAGAGGCCATTACTATTGGAGAGAGGCAAGTGGACACTTGGTGGTAGCTTAGAGTAGGTTAGTGGGTTTTTCTAAACCTGAAATTGTGTAGGTTAAATTGAAAGCAGTCTCCTGAGTGAATATGGCATCACAGGAAATGTCTGGCCAATCTATACTGCTCTTAGTTTTTTTTTTCTGATGAGATATATTTTAAAAAAAATGCAAGTCAAAAATGATATATGGTATATAAAGCATTTTTAATGCAACAGCCAAAAGTTGCCAAAATTGTGGACACCTTTGTGGGTCAATCCCATGTGACAAACACATGAACATACATACTATAGTATGTGCAGGCTCCCTGCTACTACTCTCATCTCAGATGTAAGAGATGCTACAGACCAGTAAAGTAGAACCCAATCTCATGACAAGTCTGGCAGGAGAGTTATGCCGCGTACACACGATCGGACATTTCGACAACAAAACCGTGAATTTTTTCCGACGGATGTTCGCTCAAACTTGTCTTGCATACACACGGTCACACAAATGTTGTTGGAAATTGCGAACGTCAAAAACGCAGTGGCGTACAACACTACGATGAGCCGAGAAAAATGAAGTTCAATGAATCCGAGCATGCGTCGAATTGATTCCGAGCATGCGTAGAATTTTTGTGCTTTCAATTGTGTACACACGGTCAGAATTTCCGACAACAACTTTTGTTGTCGGAAAATTTGTGAACCAGCTCTCAAATTTTTGTTGTCGGAAATTCTGACAGCAAATGTCCGATGGAGCATACACACGGTCGGATTTTGTGTACGCGGCATTACTTGAGGTCTGTGGTACCCGAGGCACATTATTGTACTGCAATGTGGACAAATTATTTACTCTCCCCAAAGTATTACTTGCTCGCAACACATTTAATATGAAAAAACACCAAATGACATTGCAAAATCGTAAAGTATTTAGTATTTAATTAAAAGTATACCTTTTTCTGAACGTTTTCACTAGTAATAAAAAAAATAACTACTATAAACCTTCTTCAAAGACCACACATTTTCCAGGTTAAAGATTTATACTGCACTGCTCCCTGGCTTTTTGGAAACAGAGGTAGCTATGATAAAATCTCTAAAGAATTAAAAAAATAACTGGAAAAGGGATTTTAACATTATCCAGCAGCTGCAGGGAAGCTAAGAGATGTTTTGGATGCTAGGCAACCAAGGACACTGAGGTACGCTGCTTTTCTTTTCCACCATACATCCTGGGCATAAAGAGTACATTCTTTTGTGTTCACTATTTCCTGAGTAGGTTATATATAAGCAAAAAAAAAAATCTCTGTCCTAGATAAATGCATCTCAGTGCTTGTCATTCCTCGCTGTGATCACCGAAAAGGTGACCTCTTAGTCCTCTCAATAAAAACAACATTACCACCTTTTATAAGTGGACATGCTGTGTCTAATAAGGCATTAAACTAATGTATATCGAAATTACCTATAGCTATCTACCTATTGTGTAAATGGTCACTTATTTTATATTTCCAGCAATCAAAAAAAAAAAGTTACTTACTCAATAAAAGGATGTTCATGTTGAAGTCAGATAAACAGATATGCAATCAGACAGACATTTAACTTTCATAGTCTTCCCTCCATTTCCCTGTAGCTTGTAGTTGTGCAGGGGCCAAGCATGACTGTACAGTATAATAGGTCCTAGAGTAAAGCCTCGTACACACGCTTAGATTTTCAGGTGACTGAACGTCCGTTTTTTGAGGCATGCTAGTCTCCTGTCGAAAGTGAAGAGGTTACTCACAATAAGAAAATTTTCGTACGACAGAATACAACGCCAGAAGTGACGTAATGTGTTGAATAGTTTGGTATGTATTCTTTCGTTTTGAGCATGCATAGTCTTGCTCTTACGATTTTTTTCTTACAAAAACCATACTAATGAAACGAAAATCGGACCTCGGTTTCAGATCTGACAACAACCAGCTTTTGTCTGACGAAAAAGCAACAAAATCGGCTGTCGAAAGCACCATACTAACGATCCGAAAATCATCAGACAGCTAGTCGTACACATTTTTCCATCAAATTTTCATATCTTGTGTACAGGCCTTTAGACCTAGTGTGCTTTGTAATCAGCTTTGGGTAACAGACTGGGCCCTCTCTTCCTCTGCATTACAAGTGTAGCGATAACCCCCCTCTCCGAGATCGGGCTGCTGGTTTTGTTTTGGGTCACGCAAACTACCTCCAATGCTTCCGTTGTCAGGGTATAGAAAGTCTTTAGAAAAGCCAATGTCCACACAGATGTAAAACTCAAACAGTCAGGCTTTATTTACTTTGCTGAGGAAACTTGAGAGGAAAGCAGGAAACGAGAGAAGAAAAGGGGAAGGTTCAGGCACACAGCACTAAAATCACAACGTCGCCACTCAAGCCTGAGTGGGTATTGCTCACCCGGATAGTCCCATTCACTAGTCCTAGCAGCCGGGATGAAGCACGAATCAACTTTATCTGAGAACTAGGGATGCGATCAGGAATGCTCTGCCACAGGATTATCAAAGTCCCGAACCTCCCGGTCAAGCAATAGAGAGAACCTTTATGCCAGATTGGCGTATTGCAGGGCTTGTAGTAATGGATCCCTTCTTAGGTGAGTCTCCAGGCCTCCTCCCGAGACAGCAGTACCATCGCCAGTCTCCTCTGGGGCAGATCCTACCCTGGCCTCCTTCCCTAAGAGTGGGCTTCCCGCCCGTGGGCAGCTTGGGATCCCTTCCAAAGGCATAGGCCCCCGCCAGCAGAGCTGGGCCTACCAGGCAGCGATTCAGCCTTGGGCTGAAGGTGCCCGGGGCTGGAACACACACGACCTGATGGGCCCCCAGGAACGAACCGCAAAATTAATGGCGTCTGCCCCTTATGTACCCTCTCCCAGCATGCAGAGCGGGTTCACCACGCCCACTGCACGGCTGCCGAGAGAAGACACCCAAGGTGTTGTGATACCCCCTGTAGTTCAACCTGGGCTGGTGGTGGCAGTGCCACCTACAGGCGAATAGGGAACATCACCGCCAGGCAGCATCACACCCAGAGCAGAAGCGAATCCAGAACAATCAACTGTTTCAAGCCCAACTACCAGCTCAGACCACCCCTAAATTCATGCATAGCGTCCCAAATATTTGGGAGAGGCGCTACACAAGTTTATGTTAGGATGCTTGTAATGAGGGTGCGACTTTTACTGTGCCAGCACAAAGCACTGGAGTGTGAGAGCAGGAAGCAGCATTTTTTACAGGGGAAAAAAGAATACACCTTTGGTGCAGTAAGGCCTCATGCGCACTGGACGTTATAAAAACACCACTAGCATTAGCTGTAGAAAGCATTCGATAGAGTTAATTGGAAATTTATGATCGAAGTATTAATACAAATGGGTATAGGAGAAAAGATGGTACAATGGATAACGGGAGTGTATGCGAACCCTCGGGCACTGGTAAAAGTAAATGGGGTTTATTCTAAGCTTTTTCTGATTACAAATGGAACACGGCAGGGCTGCCCTCTTTCGCCTCTATTATATGCTTTGACACTAGAACCTTTTTTAAATAAGATTCGACGGAACCCGGATATCAGGGGTATTGAATTGGGGGGAAAGGAATATAAAGTATCTGCTTATGCAGATGATATGCTTTTTTCATTATCAAGACCACAAACTTCTTTACCCAATTGTATGAAAGAAGTAGAAATATATGGAAAGATATCGAATCTTAAAATAAATTATAGTAAATCGGAGGCGATAGGGGTGACACTGCCGGGTCCCATTAAAAACGTAATAGAGCAAAGTTTTAAGTTTAAGTGGACGAGGAAAGCTTTAAATTATTTAGGGACACAGATACCAGCAAATTTGGAGAAAACGTTTGAACTAAATTTTGAACCATTAGTTAGAACTGTAAGAAAATTACTGGAAAGCTGGAGTAAAGGTATGCACTCATGGTTCGGGAGATGTAATATCCTTAAAATGAGTGTGATGCCAAAATTCCTTTTCCTGTTCCTAGAATTACCGATAAGAATTCCTAAGTCTTTCTTTAACCAGGTCCAAACTTTGTTTATGAAATTTATATGGGATAATAAGAAACCAAGAATAGCCAGAAAACTTTTAACCTTATCAAAAAGAGTAGGGGGTATATCTGCACCGGATATATATAAATATTATCAAGCAGTGCATCTTGGGAAGCTAGTATACTGGAGCAGACATAAGGAGTATAAACTATGGATAAATATGGAGCAGCAAATTAGTCCAATCCCACTAAATAGGGCAATATGGTGCTACACAGCCTTGCCCCCCTTGGTAAAATCACATCCCACGATAGGAACGACTTTATGGGTAGGAGATAAAATATGTCAGAAACCTAAATTTACAGATAAAAAATCACCCCTATATCCGATAATAGGAAACCCAGATTTTTTACCTGGAATAGAGGTAGTAATGTTTAGGAAATTGAGGGAAAAGGGCATTTTTCAAGTGTCAGACTTCATAGGAGAAAGGGGATGGGTAACCATGGATATGCTAACAAAAAAAGGAGGTAAATATGAAATTCCGACCTGGCAAGCTCGGCAGATCAGACACTATTTCGAAAAATTGGGACCAGCGGAAACATATAGACGGGTACGGACAAGATTTGAGGATTAGGCCTCATACACACGACCGATTTTCTCGGCAAGAACCAGCAAGAAACTTGCTGGCAGAGAGGTCTTGCCGAGTAAATCGGTCGTGTGTACGCTGCTAGCGGGTTTCTCGTCGAGAAAACCGACAAGAAACCTCGACAAGAAAATAGAGAACCTGCTCTCTATTTTCTCGTCGAGATTCTCCTCGGCATGTTTCTCGACGAGAAAAGTGAGTGTGTGTACACTTACCTGTCCGCCCGGAAGCCCGCGCATGTTCGAAATGAATTTGACGCATGCGCGGTAGCTTCCTAGGCATACGTAGGGTATACCAAGATGGCGGCGACGGCATCGAATGTGACGAGCGCATGCTCGACGTAGTCGATGACGTCACCGCGTACACTCCTTTCAAAGAACCGCGGGTTCTTTGAAACGAGCGTGTGTACACTCGGCCGGGACAAGTTTCTTGTCCAAGAATCTCGTCGAAAAAAACGACATGTTTTTTTCAACGAGAATCTCGGCCGTGTGTACGAGGCCTTACTGTGAGGGAGGGGAACCCCTTCCACATGTTATATCGAAAATGTATGCATTGCTGATTGCACCCCCAGATGACTTTAAAATGGAATGTCTGGGTAAATGGGAGAGAGATATAGGTCATGCCTTCTCTCCAGCACAATGTCAGAACATAATAGAGTTGGCTACAAAATCATCAAGGTGTATTAAAATACAAGAATCAAATTATAAAATTTTAACACGATGGTATTATACACCGGTGGCCCTAAATAATTTTTTTCCAGAATTATCTGACAGGTGCTGGAGGGGATGCAAGGAAAGAGGGACAATGATACACCTATTTTTGCCCAGTAATTAGACAATTTTGGGAGACAGTACATAGAATCACACAGACATTTACTGAATATTTAATCCCAAGGGAACCAGATTTCTTCTTGTTACATAATGTACAAATTCCACCTAAAAGATATACTAATTCAATTCTGTGCCACCTAATAAATGCAGCAAAAAGTTGTATTGCAACAAATTGGAAGGATACAAAAGCTCCGGCAGTTTCGGAGTGGCTTAACAAAGTTAGGAGGATAGGAATAATGGAGAAATTGTTACCTATAACATTAGATAGAAGGGAACAAGTTAAAGAAATCTGGGCTCCATGGGAGATATATATGCAATCAGAAGAGGGCAAAAGGCTATTAGGAGAGTGAGAAGGGGAGGGAGGGGGGAGAGGAGAGGGGAGAAACTTTGTCTTTCTTCCTTTTTTTTTTTTTTTTTGAGAGGGGAGGAATATGGAGATTGAAAGGAATGGGAAATGGGTATGGGAAATGGGTATAGAGATATTGGGGGGAGATTGGGGATAAGGGGAAGACAATAGGGGAAGATGAGAATATGTAGATAAGAGATGAAGGAATTTATACAGATAGAAATTAGAGAGTATGAAGAAAGAAATATGCTCTGGTTGAAGTCTAAATATAAACAATTAATTTATATAATATGAAGATGGAACAGAATTAATCTCTGAAAGATGTGATGTATAAGAAATAGATTATGAGGTGAATGATGTTTTTACTTTTATTTTTATTTTTTCCGGAATAACTTACTGTTTAGAAACCCTGTTGTTAAAAATAAATAAATAAAGAATAAAAAAAAAAAAAAAGAAAGCAGTAGCTGTAGAATGAGTTTTTCAGCTGTAGCTTTTTTTTTTTTAGCAAAACTATACCCCCACAAAAGCTTATGGCTCAGAAATGCTGATAAACGCAGAATAGCTGTTTTTTTTGTTTTTTGTTTTTTTTTGGGGCATTTTCAATCTTTTATCAGATTAAGAGCATTTTTACAGCTGAAGAACTGCTCCTAAAATTCACTAGTTCTGGGGGGTTTTTTCCAGCCAGAAAACGCCCCTGCCAAAAAACGCTGATAACAGCCTATGTGTACAGTGAGGCAAAGTGAGGCACAGTGAGGCATGCAGATGGACACCCTAGGCTTATACTCGAGTCAATAAGTATTCCCAGTTTTTTGTGGTAAAAATAGGTGCCTCGGCTTATATTCGGGTCGGCTTATACTCGGGTATATACAGTACCCTCACAGTTGGAGGACTTCACTGCAATATGATTTTTTTTTTCAACTGACTGAAGATAACCACTTGCCGACCAGCCGCCGCAGTTTTACTGCAGCAACATGGCTCGGCTGGGCGAAACAACGTTATATTACGTTGCTTCACCCTGTGGCCACTAGGGGCGCGTGCGGAGCCAATGCGAGAACCGCTCTGTGTATGTAAACACACAGCTCCCAGTTCTTACAGGGGAGAAATTACTGATTGTCTGTTCATACAAAGTATGAACAGCGATCTGTCATTTCCCCTAGTAAGTCCCATCCCCCCACAGTTAGAATCACTCCCTAGGACACACTTAACCCCTTGATCGCCCCTAGTGTTAACCCCTTCCCTGCCAGTGACATTTTTACAGTAATCAGTGCATTTTTATAGCACTGATCGCTGTATAAATGCCAATGGTCCCAAAAATGTGTCAAAAATTTCTGATGTGTCCGCCATAATGTCGCATAATGTCGCAGTACCGATAAAAATTACTAGTAAAAACAAAAATAATAATAAAAATGCCATAATTCTATCCCCTATTTTGTAGACGCTATAACTTTTGCGTAAACTAATCAATATACGCTTTTTGCTATTTTTTTTACCAAAAATATGTAGAAGACTATATATCGGCCTAAACTGAGGAAAAAAAATTGTTTTTTTGAAAAAAAATTGGGATATTTATTATAGCAAAAAGTGATGCCACGTACACACGACCGTTTTTAATGTCATTGAAAAAAACTACATTTTTCTCAACGTGATTCTTCTCAAGCCTGCCTTGCCTACACACGATCATGAAAAAAAAATGCTAGAGCAAAGCACGGTGACGTACGAAATGTACGACGGCACTATAAAGGGGAAGTTACATTCGGATGGCGCCACTCTTTGGGCTGCTTTTGCTGATCCTTGTGTTAGTAAAGTTTGGTGAGAGACGATTCGCGCTTTTCAGCCTCGTGCTCTTCAGTCCGTTACAGCGTGACGAATGTGCTATCTCCATTATGAACGCTAGTTTTACCAGAACGAGCACTCCCGTCTCATCACTTGCTTCTGAGCATGCGCTTTTTTTTCACATCGTTAAAGCCTACACACGGACGTTTTTCATGACGAGAAAAACGACGACGTGAAAAACGACGAGAAAAATTAGAGCATGTCCCAAATTTTTCATGGCCATTTTTCATGGCCATTTTTCACGTCATGAAAAATGCTCTGAAGCCCACACACGATCGTTTTTAATGACCATTTTAAAAAATTGCATTTTTCTCATCATGAAAAACGGTCGTGTGTACGCAGCATAAAAGATAGTGTCTTTTTCAAAATTGTTGCTGTTCTTTTGTTTATAGCGCAAAAAATAGAAACCGCAGAGGTGATCAAATATCACCAAAAGAGAGCTCTATTTGTGTGAAAAAAAAGGACGCAAATTTTGTTTGGGTACATCATCGCACGACCGCACAATTGTCAGTTAAAGCGAAGCAGTGCCAAATTGTAAAAAGTGCTCTGGTCAGGAAGGGAGTAAAATTTTCCGGGGCTGAAGCAGTTAAAGTATAACTAAAGGAAAACGTTTTTTTTTTTCAATTTTGGATAAAATGGAGAGGGATTAGAATGCTTGTCCGTTTTTATTACTGTCTGTGTTGCCGAGATTCACCCTCTTTATTTGTCCTGTTTACCATTGTCATTAAAAGTGAAAGTAAAGTAAACCCCAAATTTTGGGTCGTCGTCAGAAAAGTAATAGAGGGGAAATCTTCCAATGGGGACACTGGTTCTGGTGATCTGGGGGTCCCCAAGAAATTCCCTTAACTTGCAGGGATTTTCTCTCACTTCCTGTTTGGCTAAGGGACAGGAAGTGAGGGGAAATCTCTGCAATGGGACAAAGATGGTGGCAAAAAAATCTTACAAGGATTATAACCTTGCCTTGCTCTATCCAAAATAGAAAAAAAAGTTTTGGCTATAGTCCTTTCTGAAGCTGAAAGTGGTAAATCCCTTTAAAATAATAGTACTGAAAGTCATCTTTCCTATTCTGTGCTTATACGTTTTAAGTTTACTTTCTTTGTATAATTACAAATAGGCAAAGTGATTCAGAGGGGTTGATTTATTAAAGGCAAATCCACTGTGCACTTGGAAGTGCAGTCGCTGTAGATCTGAGGGGAAGATCTGAAATGAGGGGAAGCTCTGCTGATTTCTATCATCCAATCATGTGCAAGCAAAAAAATAGAATTTTTATAACAGCTTACCTGTAAAATCCTTTTCTTGGAGTACATCACGGGACACAGAGTGGCATAGTAATTACCGTATATACTTGAGTATAAGCCGACTCGCGTATAAGCCGAGGTACCTAATGTTGCCCAAAAAACTGGGAAACCTCACTGACCCGAGTATAAGCCGATGCCCCACTGTTCCCTGTAAAAAGAAATTTTTACATTGTAATTATTACCTGTAAAGAAGTTGCGGCTGCGGCGTCCATCGTTCAAATTCCGCGGCGTCCATCGTTCAAATTCCGCGGTCTCTTCCTGTTCCTTACTTGATAGGCGAGTCTCAGCAGACACTCTCCACCTATCACGATCATTCTCTCATCCTTAGTTTTCCCAGCAGACACTGTGTTGGGTATTCCGCCAATCACAGACGTCTGCTGGAAAACTGAGGATGAGAGAACGTTCGTGATAGGCGGAGAGTGTCTGCTGAGACTCGCCTATCAAGGAAGGAACAGGAAGAGACCGCGGAATTTTGAACGATGGACGCCGCGGAATTCGAACGATGGACGCCGCAGCTAAAACTTCTTTACAGGTAATATTTACAATGTAAAATTTATATGACTCGAGTATAAGCCGAGGGGGGGACTTTCAGCCCCAAAAAAAGGGCTGAAAATCTCGGCTTATACTCGAGTATATACGGTACTATGTGGGTTATAGAGCTTGCCTTCAGGTGATGGACACTGGCACACCCAAGACAGGAAGTCCCCTCCCTATATAACCCCTCCCATATCGGGAGTACCTCAGTTTTGTAGCAAAGCAATAAGTGTCCCCAAAAGAGGGGTGGGAGCTCTGTGTCCCGTGATGTACTCCAAGAAAAGGATTTTACAGGTAAGCTGTTATAAAAATCCTATTTTCTTTATCGTACATCACGGGACACAGAGCGGCATAGTAATTACTAAGTGGGATTTCCCAAAGCAATGCCAAAATGAGGGGAGGGAGACACCATAACAAGCTGGGCACCATCAGGCATGAGGATCTATACTGCAGCCTGCAGCACACTACGCCCAAAGGCGATATCCTCATGACCTCTTACATCCACCTTATAAAATTTTGTGAATGTGTGGACTGAAGACCAAGTTGCGGCCTTACAAATTTGAGCCAAGGAGGCCTGGTGATGCACTGCCCAAGAAGCACCAACCGCTCTAGAAGAGTGTGCTGTAATTTTAAATGGAGGCACCTTCTTTCTCAGACCATAGGCTTGAATAATAACCTGCCGAATCCACTTAGAAATAGTAGATTTTGACGCTGCCTGGCCCCTTCTGGGGCCTTCTGGCAGAATAAATAAAACATCAGTTTTTCGAATCATAGCAGTAGCTTCAAGATAGGCTTTAACTGCTCTTACTACATCCAAAGAATGTAATAATTTCTCTTCCACCGAACTAGGTTTGGGAAAAAAGGAAGGAAGAACCATATCTTGGTTCAAATGAAAACTTGACACGACCTTCGGAAGAAAGGCTGGATGTGTACGTAAAACCACTCTATCCTTATGGATAATCAAATATGTCTCCTTGCAAGATAAAGCTGCTAATTCCGATACCCTCCTGGCTGAGGATATAGCTACCAAGAACACTAATTTCCTGGTGAGGAGCACTAAAGGAATATGGAGTAATGGTTCAAAAGGTTGTCTTTGAAGAACTGATAGAACCAAGTTTAGTCCCATGGACATATGGGAGACCTCACTGGTGGGTTGATACGAGTCACACCCTGCAAGAAGGTTTTTACTAGCGAATGTGTAGCTAGTGGCCTTTGAAAAAATATTGATAAGGCCGAAACCTGTCCCTTAACAGTACTTAAGGCTAGGTTTTTGACAACAGCCCACTGTAGGAAGTCAAGTATTCTGCCTATGACGTACTTCCGAGGATGCCATTTCTTGGCTTCACACCATGCCACATAAGCCTTCCAAACTCTATAATATATATGTCTAGATACTGGCTTTCTAGCATTGATTATCGTAGACACCACTGTGTTAGAGAGACCTCTCTCTCTTAGAATGTGGGATTCAATAGCCAGACCGTTAAATTTAGAGTTTGTAAAGAAGGGTGGTATATCGGACCCTGCGTGAGCAGGTCTGGCCGAAGCGGAAGGGTCCAAGGCTTGCCTACAGACATTCTTACAATTTCCGCGTACCAGGATCTCCGAGGCCATGCTGGGGCTACCAGAATCACCGGCCTCCTTTCCATCCTGACTCTGCAGAGGAGTTGAGGTAGAAGCTGCAGCGGAGGGAACGCATATATTAGTGCAAACTGATCCCATGGGAACACCAGCGCATTCCGATCCGCAAGCGAGCGGGTCTCTCGTCCTGGACACAAAGCTGTTCAATTTCTTGTTGAACCTGGATGCCAATAGATCTACATCTGGTGTCCCCAATCTATGAAATATTGTCTGAAAGATGTCAGGGTGAAGAGACCATTCCCCTGGGGATAACTGCTGCCGACTAAGGAAGTCTGCTTTCCAATTCTCTATTCCTGGAATAAAGATAGCGGATATGCATGGGACATGTTTTTCTGCCCATATCAGGATATGATTCACCTCCTTCTAAGCCGCACCGTTCTTGGTGCCCCCTTGGTGATTGATTTATGCCACAGCTGTGGCATTGTCTGATTGGATCCTGTCAGGAGACCCATGTAGCTTGGAAGTCCATGCTTCCAGGGCCAACCGTGCCACCCGAATTTTCAGCAGGTTGATGGGCAAGGTCTTCTCGATATTCGACCACTTTCCCTGGAGTGAACATTGCTCCAGTACTGCCCCCCAGCCTAGAAGGCTGGCATCCGTAGTTACTACCCTCCAAGAGATTGGAATGAACGACTTTCCCTTTTGTAAATTTTGGGGTACCAACCACCAACATAGACTCCTGCGTACTGACGACGCCAGGGACATTGGGAAGTCTAGGGCTTGAACCTTTTTGTTCCAGGCGGATAGGATGGCGTTCTGCAATTTCCTTGAATGGAATTGAGCATACGGAACTGCTTCGAATGAGGCCACCATCTTTCCCAGCAACCGCATGCAAAGACGAATGGATGGCTGTCTCTTTGCACAGATCGCTTGAATTGGTTCTCTTAAGGAAGAGATTTTTGCCTGAGGCAGAAAAACCTTTCTTTGGTCTGTGTCTATGAATAAGCCTAAATATTCGAGTCTTCTTGCTGGCTGCAAGGCCGACTTGTCCAGATTTAGGACCCAGCCCCGGGATTCCAGGTATTGTACCGTGTTGTGTACAGCAACCCTTAGGTTGGAAGCCGACTGATCTATTATCAATAGATCGTCCAGGTAGGCCCTTATAGCTATTCCCTGAGTTCTTAAGTCGGCCAACAGAGGGGCCAAGATCTTTGTGAACACTCGCGGAGCCGTGGCCAACCCGAAGGGTAGTGCCACAAACTGATAATGGCGTTAAAGGATATATGTGGTTGGTGTGTCCTCTGAGAGATACGGCACCTCATCCCTGTGAAAAATTTAGTGAAGAAGGGAATAGGGACTGTGGGATTTTAACGGTGCCAGAAAAAAGCTTTTTGAACACTTTAGTACAAAAATAGAATCAATTTATTAATTAATCAATCAATGAATAGAGCCAACAAATATACATTAAAAGATGAGCAGGTCACACTGTACATACAATAAACAAGATCATAAAATTAACCCAACATGTTTCGCCAATTCATTGGCTTCATCGGGGGTACAGGGCTGTACAGTGTAGTTTAAGTGAATCTATGAAAATAAAATGAGACAAAATGTAAGGAAACAATGTAAGCATATTATTACACATCATAGTAGGAAGGGTAATTTTAGGGTGGCCAGAAAGAGAAGATAGTGCAACTCTTAGATGATAGAAAGAGAGCACATAAGAGCCGCTATACCTGTCAGTCTCCAAAGGGGGCGCGTCACGCTACCACAAAGGTCCCAACAGGAACCCGACAAAATTGTATCTGCAGGTGGCTATTTAGAAAAAAGGGGGAAAGAATTAGATGGATATACAATTTAAAGGGATGACTATTGCTGCAAAATACTTGCTGCAAATAATAGATAAACCAAAAAAATGGACTAACCTAGTCTCCTATACCTACCCAAAATTGTATTAAAAACAACCAAAAAATTAAGTGGGGCGCTGATTGGAGTGTTCAGACCTTAGTCCAATCACAAGAAAAAACATCCGTAATAATCTGAAAAAAATGAATTGAATAGTATATAAACTGTGACATCTAGGTGGAAAAAGCACACCCAGATCTAATCAGATCATATTAGAATAAAAATAGAGAAAAGAGGCTTACCTGCAAATGTGTGACAGGTGAAAACAATGAAAAAAACACCCAAGAAGAGAAAATCACTCAGAAAATTAAATGTAAATTATATACACAGACAAAAGCCTGGTATGTATTTAGCGGCAAACCAAAAGGAAATAGCGCTAAGCAGGCAATGGATCCAATGGTAGATCAGTTTATGAGGGTAATCAAGCAGATTGATGAGAACCTAAAATGGTCCATAAACAAAAAAAGGAAAAAGAATCCGTCAGTCCATCAGACTATGAAGGAGTGATAAAAAAACATTAAGTATCCAAGTCAATAGCTAATAGTGTATAAAAATGTAGCCAAATTACCTGATGTAATCCAAAACAGAACAACAGCGCCCCACAGCCACAGACAGCTAAGACAAGCTGTGAATGGCAGTTTAAATAGCCCACCCAACCACTCGACGTACAACGTCGCCGAGCGGCAGCGGACGTAGGATAACCAGCGCGCATGCGCAGCATCGCCAGGGGCCTACAATACCCATAATGCAGTGCGCTTGAACGTCATAGGACGTGGCTGCAGCGTGTGTCCAAGGGGATGGACGAGATGAACAAACGGGAAATAGCGGATACCTCGGCGATACAGCACAGGGGCGTGGCTAACAGTGCGGGCAAGGTGTGTTACACCAGCCCTAGGGTGTCCATACAGACATGAGTCAGAGACCACATGGGGACCTAAACGTGGCAACGATAGTGAAGCGCCTACTGGAGACCAAACAGGCACAGTGCAGGCAGCTCAGAACCCCACTCAATACATCCATAGATGACAAGAGGAAGCACAATTCACTCAAGGGTCACCCAACCCGCCAAATCACGATGTGCAGTACCTAATGAAAACAAAATAGAAAATTGTAAAACATAAAAATATAAGATTGATATTAAAGTAGTAGATTACATTGCATGCTAATAGTCATATGAAACAAGATAGTTATAGGATAACAATAAAATTACGAACGATATTACTGCATACTAGCATGTATGAATATACAGAAAAAGGAAAAATATCATATTAAACATGAAAAAATTAACAATTCTCAGTGGTTCCCTGGTTGTTAAAAGGGGAAAATATCAATGATCAAAAAAGGAGGAGAGTAGCAGAGAAGAAGCAGAGGGAAAAGTCATGGGCCAAGAAAAAGAACAAAGTGTCTACAGAAAGGATTTGTAACTAATGTATTCATTAAGTCCCGGAAATTTGACAGCATCCAGGGTATGTATCCATCGAGTTTCTAATTGCAAGAGTGCTATGTCTATATTACCCCCACGAACATGTGGAGGCACATGCTCAAGGGCATAAAAGGTAACGACATGAGCATCATAATTGTGTTGATACCCAATATGGCGATTAAGCGCCGTGGTGGTTAATTTCTTATATGTTTGCAGGACATGGTCCCTAATTCGTTTGAAGAAGGGCCTTTTGGTCTTGCCAACATAGAAGCAACCACATTGGCAGAGTGCTATTTTATGTAGTCACTATGATCAGGAACTTGAATCACTGGATGTGCAGATTACCAGTTGGTTTGACGACCATATTCTCATGCGTTCTTCTTCCAAATTTACATCTCGTCTCAAAGACCTAGGTGTGCGTTTGGAAGAATATGCATTGAGTATTATTAACAACAAGGAAGCCAAGTTTCTACGAGACAAAACTGCCCACGAAAACGGGTATGCATATAGATGGAATCAATCGTCCAATGACAGATTTACTACCAAACCTCCTCCAGAAGCTCCTAAAGCTACTCACTCAGCCTCTAATGCTGCATCTCCTTCTTTTTCCTCCAGCACTTCTACATAGAGAACCTTCACAAGACATGGTCCCAAAAAAACGGAAAGGAGACTGGAGCACTGCCTCCTCTGGCTCCACACATGGAACCCAAGGACCTAATTCGACACGTCGTCCTTCATTGGTTCGTAACCCAACCACCATCTCACACACTTCTACACCTATGCCACTTAGACTACAAACTATCACTAACAGTAACTTGCCTTCACATATCACTTCTGATATCACTCATGCACGTGCTTCTCCATCCGCAATTCATCGCAGAGGTAGTGAATCCTCCATTTCCATACTATTTCCTCAAAGCACACAAGTTCTTGATCCAAAAATAGCTCCAATTTTTTTAAGGAAGCCGTCGGAGGCCCTTCCGGCTCCAGTGGAAACCCTAGTTCTTCCAGTTCCTTAGGATTAGAAGTCATCAATTTATCATCAATACCACTCTCAGATGACCAAATTACAGTCCTTAAACTGGGCCTTACCTTTTGTCCCTCAAACAATATGGATAGATTTGATTTAATTAAAGATATACACCTTTTTGCCCGCAGACTCATGTACAAAGTAATTTACGATCGCCCTGATTCTTCTAACATCACTGAATTTCCACCACTTGATCTATCCATGGCTGAACTTCAAGCCATGGATGATCTCATGTCTCTATGGGGGAGGGACACACTGATGACCAAGACTCTGGCGTCTTAATTATGCCGGGGGTCTTGATCCCCGGTGTGTTTTCCCCCCCCAGTTTCTTTCAAACCTAAATCTCGGAACTTTCCCTTGCTTCACACTAACCCCAATATTTGGGCATTTGTGCAGCAGAGTACCCTGGAGATACAGAATATGACATTCCTTGACAAAGATAGACATAATTTGTCATCCAAGCATCGGTTGGCATTGAGACAACTTCAGACCCATCCTGGGCTGGTCATTAAGCCCGCGGATAAGGGTGGTAATGTGGTTGTCATGGATGTCGGGGCATATGAGCGCATGTGCCTCGACATCCTTGACAATAGACTCTGGTATCGACCTATCTCTAAGACTCTTGTGGATGGCTTTGTTCAGGAATATTACAATATTATATTCAAGGCATACCATGATGGTATTATCGACCAATCCACTTGGAATTTTTTGAATGTTAAGGATCCTAGAATACCTACTTTTTATTCATTACCGAAAGTACACAAATCTCTAATAAATCCTCCTGGACGACCAATTGTATCGGGCTGCCTTGGTTTAACAGAGAATGCCAGTGCTCTGGTGGACCAGTATTTACAGCCCCACGTTACATCTTTATCTTCCTTCGTTAAGGATACTATTGATCTTTTGCGTAACATTGACGGTAAACAATTTCCACCAGGCACATGGTTGGTTGCCTTGGATGTGGAAAGTTTATATAATTCCATCCCACATGACACAGGAATACAAACCATTCAAAATCAGTTAAAGGAAAGAGGTTCATCCTCTGACCAATATAGTCGTTTTGTTCTTCAGCTGTTAACGTTCATACTTACACGTAACATATTTCTTTTTGGCAACTCCCACTTCCTCCAGGTGCAAGGTGTGGCTATGGGGACCAACTGTGCCCCCGCCTACGCCAACTTGTACCTGGGGGGGTGGGAGAGGCAATTATTTTCTGATGAATCGTTTGTGTCTTTGCTTGCCCATGTTACAAGTTGGTACAGATATATAGACGATATCTTGATACTTTGGTCTGGTACCAAAGATGAGCTTTTGGAGTTTACGAACAGATTGGCTAACAATGACTTCAACTTGTCCTTTACGATGGAATGTAGCCAACAATCCATCAATTTTTTGGATTTAACAATCCACATTGATCACGATGGAACACTCCATTCCTCTCTTTATCGTAAACCCTCTGCAGGTAATACTCTCTTGCACGCCTCTAGTGCACACCCTCGGCCATTACTGAATAGTATTCCTTATAGCCAATTCCTCCGACTCAGGCGCAATTGTACACGGGATTCAGATTTCCATATGGCAGCCAATGATTTACGTGACAGATTGATTGCTCGTGGGTACAGTCGTTCACTTCTCAAAAAATCCTATAACAGAGCTGTCAAGCTTAGCAGGACTGATCTTCTTCATTCCACTAAAAAATCCAAATCCAATACTTCAGTTCGTTTGATTACTAAATATTCTAACCAACATGGTCAAGTTCGAAATGTCCTTCAGAAATTTTGGCCTATCCTGTGTGCTGACAAAACTGTTAGGAAGTACATTAAACCTCATCCAGAGATAACTTTTCACCGTGCTCCTTCATTCAAAGACCATTTGGTTTCCAGCCATTTTGACCCTCCAGGTTCCCCTAATCGAATTCAGGGAGGCACGTTCCCTTGTGGCAAATGTAATATTTGTTGTTTTCTACCTAGTTCTCATGATGTTCCACTGCCCAACGGCCGCATTCACAATATAATGTATCGGATTAATTGCAAGACAGTTGGCGTGGTTTATCTAGCACTCTGCCAATGTGGTTGCTTCTATGTTGGCAAGACCAAAAGGCCCTTCTTCAAACGAATTAGGGACCATGTCCTGCCAACATATAAGAAATTAACCACCACGGCGCTTAATCGCCATATTGAGTATCAACACAATTATGATGCTCATGTCGTTACCTTTTATGCCCTTGAGCATGTGCCTCCACATGTTCGTGGGGGTAATATAGACATAGCACTCTTGCAATTAGAAACTCGATGGATACATACCCTGGATGCTGTCAAATTTCCGGGACTTAATGAATACATTAGTTACAAATCCTTTCTGTAGACACTTTGTTCTTTTTCTTGGCCCATGACTTTTCCCTCTGCTTCTTCTCTGCTACTCTCCTCCTTTTTTGATCATTGATATTTTCCCCTTTTAACAACCAGGGAACCACTGAGAATTGTTCATTTTTTCATGTTTAATATGATATTTTTCCTTTTTCTGTATATTCATACATGCTAGTATGCAGTAATATTGTTCGTAATTTTATTGTTATCATATAACTATCTTGTTTCATATGACTATTAGCATGCAATGTAATCTACTACTTTAATATCAATCTTATATTTTTATGTTTTACAATTTTCTATTTTGTTTTCATTAGGTACTGCACATCGTGATTTGGCGGGTTGGGTGACCCTTGAGTGAATTGTGCTTCCTCTTGTCATCTATGGATGTATTGAGTGGGGTTCTGAGCTGCCTGCACTGTGCCTGTTTGGTCTCCAGTGGGCGCTTCACTATCGTTACCGCGTTTAGGTCCCCACGTGGTCTCTGACTCGTGTCTGTATGGACACCCTAGGGCTGGTGTAACACACCTTGCCCGCACTGTTAGCCACGCCCCTGTGCTGTATCGCCGAGGTATCCTCTATTTCCCGTTTGTTCATCTCGTCCGTCCCCTTGGACGCACGCTGCAGCCACGTCCTATGACGTTCAAGCGCACTGCATTATGGGTATTGTAGGCCCCTGGCGATGCTGCGCATGCGCGCTGGTTATCCTACGTCCGCTGCCGCTCGGCGACGTTGTACGTCGAGTGGTTGGGTGGGCTATTTAAACTGCCATTCACAGCTTGTCTTAGCTGTCTGTGGCTGTGGGGCGCTGTTGTTCTGTTTTGGATTACATCAGGTAATTTGGCTACATTTTTATACACTATTAGCTATTGACTTGGATACTTAATGTTTTTTTATCACTCCTTCATAGTCTGATGGACTGACGGATTCTTTTTCCTTTTTTTGTTTATGGACCCTTTTAGGTTCTCATCAATCTGCTTGATTACCCTCATAAACTGATCTACCATTGGATCCATTGCCTGCTTAGGGCTACAGGCATACCCCACTTTTAAGTACACAATGGGACCAGAGCATGTATGCAAAACGAAAATGTACTTAAAGTGAAACAATACCTTTTGTCACTTCTAGGGTGTAGTGGGGGTCAGGGGCTGTAGTGGGGGTTTCAGGAGCTGTAGTTGAGGTCTCAAGGGCTGTAGTGGAGGTGTCAGGGGCACAATGGAACAGGGCGGGCTATGCTCCCTGAGCTTCAGCTCCTTCTACTGCGGCTGCAAAATGTCTGTACAGTACTTGTGAGGCACTTTACATACACTCGCGGGTATGTCCTTACTCGTGAGTGTATGTAAAGTGAGTGTACTTAAAGTGGGGTATGCCTGTATTTCCTTTTGGTTTGCCGCTAAATACATACCAGGCTTTTGTCTGTGTATATAATTTACATTTTATTTTCTGAGTGATTTTCTCTTCTTGGGTGTTTTTTTCATTGTTTTCACCTGTCACACATTTGCAGGTAAGCCTCTTTTCTCTATTTTTATTCTAATATGATCTGATTAGATCTGGGTGTGCTTTTTCCACCTAGATGTCACAGTTTATATACTATTCAATTAATTTTTTTCAGATTATTACGGATGTTTTTTCTTGTGATTGGACTAAGGTCTGAACACTCCAATCAGCGCCCCACTTAATTTTTTGGTTGTTTTTAATACAATTTCGGGTAGGTATAGGAGACTAGGTTAGTCCCTTTTTTTGGTTTGTCTATTATTTGCAGCAAGTATTTTGCAGCAATAGTCATCCCTTTAAATTGTATATCCATCTAATTCTTTCCCCCTTTTTTCTAAATAGCCACCTGCAGATACAATTTTGTCGGGTTCCTGTTGGGACCTTTGTGGTAGCGTGACGCGCCCCCTTTGGAGACTGACAGGTATAGCGGCTCTTATGTGCTCTCTTTCTATCATCTAAGAGTTGCACTATCTTCTCTTTCTGGCCACCCTAAATTTACCCTTCCTACTATGATGTGTAATAATATGCTTACATTGTTTCCTTACATTTTGTCTCATTTTATTTTCATAGATTCACTTAAACTACACTGTACAGCCCTGTACCCCCGATGAAGCCAATGAATTGGCGAAACATGTTGGGTTAATTTTATGATCTTGTTTATTGTATGTATAGTGTGACCTGCTCATCTTTTAATGTATATTTGTTGGCTCTATTCATTGATTGATTAATTAATAAATTGATTCTATTTTTGTACTAAAGTGTTCAAAAAGCTTTTTTCTGGCACAGTTATAATCCCACAGTCCCTATTTCCTTCTTCCCTTGATAATGGCGTTGTTCCACCGCAAAGCGTAAAAGCTTTTGATGACTGGGGAATATAGGAACATGTAAATAAGCGTCCCTGATATCGATGGACGCCAACCATTCTCCCCCTTGTAGGGAGGTGGCTATTGACCGAATTGATTCCATACGGAACGATTTGATGATTAGGAATTTGTTTAGACCTTTGAGATCTAGTATGGGTCTTACATCTCCGTTGGGCTTTGGAATGGTAAAGAGGTTTGAGTAAAATCACAACCTCTGTTCCTTTACCGGAACCTCCACAATTACCCCTTGGGATAATAGTCGGTCTAACGCCGAAAGGAGAGATCTTCTCCTTACTGGATCTTTTGGGACATTTGATGTTATAAACCGAGGAGGAGGAAATTCCTGTAACTCCAACTTGTATGCCAGGGATACCGTGGAGAGAGCCCATCTGTCCCGGATCGTCTCTCGCCAAGCCCCTGAAAACAACAGAAGTCTTCCCCCCACTCGTCTGAGTGGGGGCGACCCTTCATAAGGCCGACTTGGGGGCTGGTTTAGTATTCCTTCGGTTCCAGGGTTTTTTATTACCCTGTGGCTGTCCCTGAGCTCTCCATTCAGGATTGGATCAGGGAGGCCGTCGGAACTGCTTAGAGGCTGAAGTTCCTGGGACTGGCGAGGTGGGCCGCTTGAAGGCAGGACCCCTGAATTTCCTTTTAACAGGTAAAAGGGTACTCTTCCCACTGGAGATTTTCTGGATGTATTTATCCAAGTCCTCGCCAAATAACCACTCCCCATGGAATGGAAATCCAGCCAGGAGCTTTTTACAGGGCGTCTCGGCTGACCAGTTTTTCAGCCATAGGAGTCTACGCATGTGTACCAACACCAGCGTAAGGCGGGAGGCCTGATGAATTGAATCTTTAATGGCGTCAACCGCAAAACAAAGCCCTAGGTAGATCTGCTAAATCCTACGCCTGCTGAACTGGCATGTCTTTTAAAGCCAGCTTCATCTGGTCTTTCAAGGCCTGACAGATGCCAATGGCTGCCACTGCAGGCTGAGTTACAGCACCAGCTGTAGAAAAAGCAGTCTTTAATAGGGTTTCCAACTTTTTATCTGTTGGATCTTTAAACATCTGTACATTGTCCACTGGACATGTCATACATTTGTTCACAGAGGAGATGGCAGCGTCCACAGTAGGAAGGCTCCATTTTTTGGTGAACTTTTCCTCCATAGGATATACCACAGAAAACTTTTTGGGAGGACGGAACAGTTTATCAGGATGTTCCCAATCCTTATAGATGAGGTTTTCTAGCAATGGATGCATTGGAAAGGAACCATTAGCCTGCGGGGCTTTCAAAGAGCCCAATGAAGAAACCGATGTAGTTGCTGGTTCAGAAAGGGGCAGCTTGAAAGCTGACCGAACCATGTCTGTTAAAGACTGAACTAACAATCTTTCAGCCTGAGAGGCTAAAAACGGTTCCTCTAAAGTAGATTCCTCCGAGGCTGCATCATCCTCCTGATCCCCTGCAGGAAAATCAATTTCATCCTGAGACAATTGCTCTGCTGTTAGATACTCTAACGGTGGAGATGGAGATCTGTCGCGCTTTTTTCCCGGCAGGGAGGAAGTGATTAATGCCGCCAATCTTTGTTCTAATCCTCCCAGAGCAGAGGTAAAAGCCTCCTCTGTCACATATACCGGAGCAGGTGAACAGAGGGCAGCTGCAGCACCTAGCATTCCTGATGGCTCCCCTCGGGTAACTACTTCTGATTTATCAGGGGAGGATATATTAGTAGGAGCAAGCCCCAGATCCTCAGAGCCCGATGGCGAACCCTTTAGCCTCCTAGGATTTTTACTCCCAGAGCCCTTGGAAGGCATAGTCCTAGCTCAAGCTAAGGACTTACAGCCAAAAATGCACCCACTACTAGCTATAGTCTAGCGTACAAGCTTGCTATCAGAGCTAGTCAGGTGACTAAACTAATGTGCCTTGGGCATGCCTGTATCACCACCTGTAGTGTGCCCAATATAATATCAAAAATAAATGTCACCAAGGAGCTCTGCTGATGTGTCCGTCCTCTTACAGCATGTCTCGCAGAGGCTGTCTTTTTAAAGCAGAGGACACCCGCACAAGCGCAGAAGCGCGCGTGCGCCAATGCGTGCGTGTCAATGCGCATGCGCCAATGCGCGCACGCCAGAAACGCTCCCTGGAAGGAATGGGGAGAGGAGCAGGAGGAACTTTTCCTCCATAGGCTTCCCACTGGGAGCTGCAGTTTTACATTGGAGCCTAGCTGACACTATAGAGGGAGACCACAGCGCCATGTCTAAGAACGCTGTTTCCAGGTCCCCCTAGCAGGTATGGTAACATTTTTACAGATGGGTACTGCAGAGCTTGTACATAGAAGAATGCTCCTCCATCTGTCTAGGCATTACACTTATAGAAGGTATGCCCAGCTATATAGACATTCTCAAGTATCTCCCTCCTGTGGCCAAACAGGGGTACTACGTAATGTCCAATAGAACCATAAGAAAATACATTTCAGGTTTATCAAAGATATTTTAGGCATCAGGTACAGTGGGAAATATACCATGTAGGTAAAATACAGGCAAACACATTAGTCTTGAAGGGTCCCTGCTGGACCAAGTTCATCAGGAACCCTCACTTACCTGTCCCTGCCGCAGGACCCTGTTCGGAACAGACAGCCCAAACTTCGCCCTTTGTCGGGCAACGTCATTTGACCTTCAGGGACCGGGGTCCTACTGAAAGGAACACCAATCCCCTGGACCTGTACAGCACCCTGCCAGAAAACCTCTTGGTTTTGGGTCTGACCAGAGTACTGGATCCCAGGGTCCAGCCCTCCTAAGAGAGGCATTACAGGCCAAACCTCGTAGATGGTCCACATCTTCTTCCCCGAGGCCCGGGTACCGTCCATTTTGGCATTGAAGCACTTTGGACGGATCCGGAATAGCTTGCCTTTAGGCCTCAAAGACCATACGCAGAGCTAACTTGAATACATGCTTAACCGTGACAACACCTTTAGACATTGGCAACAAAACTGAGGTACTCCCAATATGGGAGGGGTTATATAGGGAGGGGACTTCCTGTCTTGGGTGTGCCAGTGTCCATCACCTGAAGGTAAGCTCTATAACCCACATAGTAATTACTATGCCGCTCTGTGTCCCGTGATGTACGATAAAGAAATTTTTTTTTTCCTTGTTTAGCAAGGTCTCCGGCCTTGTCCAGTCTAATGAGGACCTCCAAGGCCAAAGATAGCTGATATCCTTCAATATGTAGTGGGTTGTGAGGCATAGTGAGTGCACAGATGGTGAAAGTCATTGGGCGCCAGACACTTCTTGGATGTAAAAGAGGTTTTATTTCTTTTGACAGTCCTTTTTGTATTTTGGGGGGAAAGAGGGGTAGGGCCAGGACACCCTTAAGTAGTTATATATTTAGTTGGCAGACCCAGAGACTTCAATAGGACAACAGCCGTGCAGGGAAAGGCCCCAGCAAGGCGCCACTTCTGCATATGCAGGAATGCTGTCTCCTATGGGAACAGTCCTTTAACAGTTCCTAACTCAAACGTAGCAGTTCCTTCAGCTTTACTACAACTGCCTCTTGTAGTTCCCCAACACTGAGCTCCCGATCTCTCACTAGACCCACTGATTCACTAACTCTGAATCCCTTGAGCTCCTCCAAGATTGGCGGTGGTATCTCCCTCAAGCGTCACCCAGGCTTCCCTACTGGGTCCCTAGCTTGGCACTCCAGATACTTCTCAAGCTTCGCCCCTTCTAACTGGCAAGGTCCCTGGCTTGACTCACAAGGCTGCCCTGCAAGTGTCTCCTTTGCGGGTTGGGTCCCTGACTTGATCACTGTCTGAAGTTTACTGTATCTCCACCGTGCCTGTTCCATGAGAATATGGTTCCGGTACTTTCTTCAGTTACTCACTGTGGTCCCTTGTAAAGGTGGTTGGTCCCTTTGTGGCGACAGCTTCCCTTCTACCTCCGACCACTGACAAGTTCTCCGGCCAACAGAACCTTCACTTTCGGTTGCACTGCAAGCCGCAGTCCCAACCCTGTGCTGCCCTCTTACTTCTGGATAGGCCCTCACACAGCCTGGCAGCCAGATGCCCCCGGGATAGGCCCAATCTCTGGCCTAGCAGCCCAGGGCGTACAACACACATCCATCCAGACAGCTGTCCAGGTGGCACAGAATACAGATTACCTGACTCCACTCCATAGGTGCTCCCAGCAGGCCAAGGGATTCAAGAAAACACCTGCTCATTGGCTGGGATAACCCATATACCCATAACCTGACCTTGGGTTGCCCTTCTTATATCTAGTACCACCAAGTACCCGACCACCTAGTGGTAGTAGAGAAAAGTGCAACAAGACCAAACTTAGGGAGAGATCAATAGATCTCTATCAATCAACCAGGATAACTACATCTGGCAAGTAAATTTGTGAGGAGCTCCCTGCCTAAGCTACAGGGTGCTACACTTGCATGTTCCCCTCAGATCTACAGCAACTACACTTCCAAGTGCAATTCCAAGTGCACTTGCAGTGCACTTGTAGTGCCCATTGGATTTGCCTTTGGTAAATAACCCCCAATGTGTTTTTCTGCATGAACATATATTTGCCATTCTGATGCCGCGTACACGGCCGTTTTTCTCGTCGAAAAAAACGAAATTTTTCCCATTCGACGAGAAAAACGATAGTCTGTGGGCTTTCTGTCGTTTTTTTAGACGAGAAAAACGGCATTAAAAACGACGAGAAAAATTAGAACATGTTCTAATTTTTCTCGTCGTTTTTTTTCGACATGTTTTCCGCGGCAGTGTTTCCCATAGGGAAACACTGCCGCGGAGCCCACAGACGGTCGTTTTTCTCGTCAAGAGAAAAAATGACGTGAAAAACGACCGTGTGTGGGGAACAAGTTGTTCCCCCGTTTTAAATGACATTATTCACGGCGGTTTTTTAACCGCCGTGAATAATGATCGTGTGTACGCGGCATTATATTTAGCATCAATAAAAATGGAGCTTATTTACTCCATACAAGTCAATGAATACAGAATATTTGAACTGTGAAGGGTAAGTACTTATATTCAGGGGGTTCACAGACGTGCAGAGAAGATCAAATAATTATGATAAATTATGATGAACCTCTTTTAGGATTTGTATACACAAAAAAACCTTATTACCTTGTTTGCCTTAACCAGTGAATGAAACTGCACCACTCAAACCGATAGATGCTTTTGGTCCTTGAACATTCCAAAGTGCTATGTGCTACTTTAATTTCACTTTCCTAGAAGTACATTGTGGAAAGCACAAGTACAGGTACAAATGTCAAACATACTTCTCCTGACTCTCAATTACACGTATAACCATGTTCATTTAAAATTGCTATAAATATTTTCCCTTTAACTCTTTCATGCATAGTGGCCACTACAGTGGATAGCTATTTAAAAGCTGTTTTCTTATATATGAATTAGATCTGATTGTATAGTTGCATATCACCCAATACAGCAATCACTAGTTTGTCACCCTATACTCTGCCACCCACTGGAAAGCCATGGTAAGTGCAAGAAAAATTACTTAATACCAAGATGGCCGCAGAAAACCAGAAAGGCTGAGCAGCTTAGGAAAATCTTGCCAATACATCTATAGGAGGAGACTCTTGGAGGTAAAAAAAAATATGGTAACCTCAAGTACCACCTAAAGAAACATATTGTAAATAAATTTTACTAGTATCGATTTTATCTTGGGCGGAAATTACAATTAATCATCTGTCCACTACTTTGGACATTAGGGGTGTTGAAAATAATCGTAGAATCAATGCATCTCGATGCAGCCTTGCACAATTCGGCTGCATCGATTGCATGGATGACGTCATCCCAGCTCCCTCTGTCTCTCCTGGGACAGCCCTGCCAGCACACTCTAAAGCTAAAACATATCACGGTCACTCCCTCTGTTTCATGTATTCCTTCCTACGTGTGTAAGTGTAGCACACAGATCTTTTTCCTCCTCTTACCTTCTCAAGCAGGGCGATAAGACACACCATGCCACATGCCCGTGTCCTCTAGATTATAAAGGTCAGGCAGTGTTACATACTTGGGTCCCGCAGCGAGTTGCTTCCTTCTTCTGGTTCTCCCTTCTATGTTTATAGAGGCGAGTCTTTATCTTTCCCCAAATGAGGTCAATGTCCAAACAACATATCAACTCCAACTTGAGTTTATTTTATCTTGCTTTCAGGAACCAGAGAGTTGAAGGCAGAAAGAGGTTAGCAGATAGAATTGGATTCAGGCACACTCTTGGCTTCGTCGCCACTCGGTTCTGAGTGGGTACAGCTCACCCGGATAGTCACTCAATAGCACTAGCAGCCGGCATGATGCTGGAACAATGGCTCAGTCCCCTCCAAAGACTAAATCAAGGAGATCCCTCCTGAGCTTCAACACTCCACAGAGGCAGTCTGCGAAGCGAGGAATCCTTCCCTCCGACAGGTCACCAGGCCTTTCCCGAGTCAGTAATACTCTATTACTCTCCCTCTTGTTATGGGATCGATCCTCCCCTGGTTTCCTCTGTGTCAGAGCGGTTACCCTCACGCGGGTTCCCTGGGACTCCTCTTTGGTTGTAGACCCAGTCAAAGGTACTGGGCCCACCCGGAACTCTGTAGCCTCGGGCCGAAGGTGCCCGAGGCTCCTCGATCAAGATGGGGTGCACCCCCCTCTGAGGGGTAGCTCCCTCCAGGCAGTGGGCCCCGGAATTGTCGTCCGGGCATGGGCCCCGGGAATTGGCTCTCCGTGTAATGGCGTCTGCCCCTTATATATCCTCTCCCGGTATGCACAGCAGGCCAGAACCGCCCACCAATGGCAGCCGAGAAAGGACATCCAATACCTACTCCATCACCTGTGGTTCAACCCCGGGTATAGGTGACAACACCACCTATACTCCCAAAGGGGAACTGCACGCCAGGTGACACAGCAGTAAGGCAGAGTCCAAATAATCAAGAGACCCGAGCCAACTATTGCTCTGGTCACCCCTAAATTTACGTATAGCGGGGTTAAATTTGGGGCCCCGCTACATAAGGGTTAATGTAAACCGATGCCTCTACCTTATAATCTGCGATCTTCCATCGCAGGTCACGGTCATGTTTACATTAACCCTTACACTCGTAGGAAGGAATACATGAGGGACTGACAGTGATATGTTTTAACTTTAGAGTGCGCTGGCAGGGCTGTCCCGGGAGAGGCAGGGGGTCTCCTGGGAGTGCAGGGGGGCTGTATAATGTAAATCGGCTTTATAATGTAAATGGACTGTGTAATGTAAATGGGTTGTATCATGTAATTGGCGGGGGGCTGTGTAATGCAAATGGAGGGCTGTGTAATGTAAGAACCTCAATGGACGCTCGCGGAGGGTTTCGAGATGTGCACGCGTCACGCATCAGCATGCATTGACGCGCACCAGCGCAAGTGGCGTGACTGACAATGGCGCCAATGGCCCTATTTTAATCAGCCTGTGACTGCTGGATGGCGCTGGATTATCTCTTCAGTCTCCTGTGTACCTTGATGTTGTTCCTTGATCCCTGCCTATCTGTTGTGACCCGGCTTGCCTTGACCTCGCTTCCTGTTCTCCTAGTTTTGACCCTTGGTCTGCTTCTGGACTCTGCTTCTGCATCCTGACCACCCGGATTGACCCTCGGCTTGTACATGGACCCTACTCGTGTATAAATTTGGCTCGCCCCTGTAACTGCTCTGGACTGACCTACCTGTGTATGACCCCCGGCCTGGCTTCTGGTATCTCCGCTCATCTGAGCACAACACAGCTCAGTTCTGCCTGCTGCAGTCATCCCTCAGTGGCTAAGCCCATCAGACTACAAGCAAGCACCTGGCCAACCATGCTTCTGTGGGCACCGCGCTCCCTGTCCCCAACTCCAGGGTCGCGCTGCACTCAGCCGCAAGGGGAGCCCTCTTGGCAGCTTGATCTCCATACTTGTTCCTGACAGTATAATCCAGCCATGTCAGAGATCAACAGAGGTGCTTCCCCTGTAGAGGCTGTGTGCCAACAAGTCACCGCACTTACCCAAACAGTGCAAACACTGCAAGAACCCTATGGGAAATTAGAGGGTCACCTACACCACTTGTCTCCTGATCCTGTGTCTTCTGATCCAAGACTTACCTCCATTTGTACTCCCTCTGCTGCAGTACCTCAGGAGGCTCCTCTCACAGTGCCGTTCCCGCTTCCAGAACCACGTGTGCCGACTCCTGAACGATTCTCGGGGGACAGAAGAAAGTTTAGGACTTTTAGAAATGCCTGTCTGCTATATCTGGCTCTGCAACCAAGAACCTTCTCTTTGGAGAACATTAAAGTTGGATTCATTATCTCCTTACTCTTGGACGACCCCCAGGTTTGGGCACACGGGCTACTGGAACAGAAGAGCCCTATTATTGACTCTGTTGACACTTTCTTCACGGCTATGGCCCAGTTGTACGATGACCCCCTACGTATGACTACGGCCGAGAATGCTCTGCACACCTTGCAGCAGGGACAGCGTCCCGCAGAGGACTACACTGTGGACTTCCGCACATGGGCCGCAGACACATGTTGGAATCAAGCTGCCTTAAAGTACCAATACCGTCTGGGCCTATCAGAGTCCCTCAAGGACGAGCTGGCCAGAGTGGCAATCCCAGATACCTTGTAGGGCCTCATCCAGTTAGCTATACAACTGGACAGATGCCTACGTGAGTGTCTATTCGAGAAGTCTCAGACCCTCCAACCAGCCCAAGGACTGCCTGAACCCTCTTTTCCTTCGGCATCCAGTCTACCCATACCTGAAGTCAAGCCCAGACAGGTTGGCCTGTTCCACCCTGCTCTTTCACCTGAGGAAAGACTCTACCGCCTTTAGGCGAATCTTTGCTTTTACTGCAGAGACAATGGGCATTTCTTGAAAAATTGCAGCTCAGTTCTGCCTGCTGCAGTCATCCCTCAGTGGCTAAGCCCATCAGATTACAAGCAAGCCCCTGGCCAACCATGCTTCTGTGGGCACCGCGCTCCCTGTCCCCAACTCCAGGGTCGCGCTCAGCCGCAAGGTAAGCCCTCTTGGCATCTTGATCTCCATACTCGTTCCTGACAGTAATGTAAATGGAGGGCTGTGTAATGTAAATAGGCTGTGAAATGTAAATGGGGGGGGGGGGAGGCTGTGTAATGTAAAATTGGCTGTGTAATGTAAATGGGCTGTATCATGTAAATGGGGGAGTGAGGGCTGTGTAATGTAAATCGGGGGCTGTGCCATTTAGTATTTACAGTTTTTTAGCTGTAAATCAATTTATTTATGCTATTAGAATGTAATTTGCAGTTTTTGTAACAAAAACATCACGTTGTGCAGATAAGTTTCATTATGTAAGGCCTCATGCACACTGGACGCTTTGCTAGATTTGTAGATGCCTTTTCACCTGGCAGCAGCTAACATTGGAATTAACATTTGGCATAAAAAACATTTGACGCTTGTAAACACATGTAACATGTTTAGGCACATCAAATATTTAGACGATAATCCATTTAATTGGTCAGAATAAGAATATATTCTGACCATTGAAATGGATTGACGTTAATGTGCTTTTACGCACATGTACACATATCAAGCATTTTTCTTTGTGCCAAAACACAGCTGCTCCTGAATGCGCTGGCATGGGCTTTTTTCTACATCTAAAAGCCCCTGCCTCCAAACGCTTATGTGTGCATGGACACACAGGCTAACATGCAGGGGCGTTTGGAAGCAAAAAAAATATAAAATAACTGTGTGTTATATTACTACATAAAACATACTGTGTGTTATATTACCACAAGCCTAGCCTGAACAGTGTCATCCAGTTGACATTAGCATAGTTGCCAACATTGCAAAAAAATTTATAGAGACACTTTTTTGTATGTGGGCGGAGTCTTGCTATAATTAGGGGGGCAGGGCATTTGTTTAAATGCAGCGAGGAAAGAAAAATGTGGCGTGTGAAAAATGGGCGTGGTTTAAACGGAACAGTGGCCATGGTTTAAATGGGGCATGGCTCAAAGGGGGTGTGGTTAGAGTCTGAGATGAACGAGGGGTGGAGGGAGAAAGAAGTAGGGAGGGAAGGAGAGAAGGAAGGAAAGAAAGAGGGATGGAGGGATAGCAGGTCCAGATCCTACACCACAATAATAAAGTATTCCATAAAGTTTAACAATCAGCAGATAAAGATACTCCAAACACCTGGCGTTAGCGCTTCAGTCATCCCGGCACCATGGTTGTTATGTTGTCAGGATGATTGAAGCACATTATTTCTATTATTACATTGTAATATGAAATTAAATGAAACTCACCATAATGCAGAATCAGTGGGAGCCCTGAGTGTGCCACTTGCCACATCACCTGCCACCAGATGCAATCAAGTGTCCCCAGTAGAGTCCCTCCTAACACCAGGCATTTCCAATAGAGTCCCTCCTTACGCCAGGCATTCCCAGTAGCGTCCCTCCTTACACCAGGCATTTCCAGTAGAGTCCCTCCTTACATCAGGTGCTCCCAGTGGAGCCCCTTCTTAGATCAGGCGTCCCCAGTAGAGTCCCTCCTTAGATTGGGCGCCCCCAGCCAGCAGAGTCCCTCCTTAGATCAGATGCCCCCAGCCAGCGGAGTCTTTCCTTAGATCAGGTGCCCCAGCCAGCGGAGTCCCTCTTTAGATCAGGTGCCCTCAGCCAGCAGAGTCCCTCCTTAGATCAGGTGCCCCAGCCAGCAGAGTCCCTCCTTAGATCAGGTGCTCCCAGCCGGGTCCCCTCATGGATCAGGTGCCTCCAGCGGAGTCCCTCCTTAGATCAGGTGCCCCCAGCGGAGTCCCTCTTTAGATCAGGTGCCCCCAGCCAGTGGAGTCCCTCCTTAGATCAGTTGTCACCATCCAGCTGAGTCCCACCTAAGGTCAGGTGTCACCAGCCAGCGGTGTCCCTCCTTAGATCAGGTGTCACCAGCCAGTGGAGTCCCTCCTTAGATCAGGTGTCACCAGCCAGCGGAGTCCCTCCTTAGATCAAGTGCCCCAGCCAGCAGAGTCCCACCTTAGATTAGGTGCCCCCAGCAGAGTCTCTCCTTAGATCATGTGCTCCCGGCGGAGTCCCTTCTTCATTTAAAGTAATTTCCTTATTTAGGAATGTACATGTGCATGTGTTATGTTCTCAGCTTCCAAACTATTACAAATAAAGCTGATAAGTATTTAAAGAGGCCCTGTCACCATGTACATTCAAAGTCTACCCCCCAACCACCTTATCCTCAATTAAGGACCATAGATATATTTTTTTCCTGGGTGGGGGGAGGTTCAGCCTCGGAGACCCAAGAAAAAAAAAATGAGGCAACTGCATTCCATGGAGAACTGCGCATGTGCAAAAGTCTGCTAACAGTGAGAGGGGCTTAAACTTGAGTGCATATCAAACAGAGAAGAGGAGTTAGAAATACAGACATACCCCACTTTTAAGTACACATTGGAACCAGAGCATGTATGTAAAATGAAAATGTACTTAATCGGTTCCCGACCGTCTCACGCAGATATACTGTGGCAGAATGGCTCCCCTGGGTGAAATTCCGTACGGATACGTCCTTCCCTTTTTCGGCCACCAGAGGTTGCACACACCTGCTGCACAGTGAGGAACCCGATGCACGTGGCGGGCGGGCATGATCGCCACCGGCCAGGCGTGATCGCGTACACGAGTGCCAGCACGGGGATTTGTGTGTGTAAACACACAAATCCCTGTACTGTCAGGGAAGAGGAGCCATAATGTTTGTTCCTACTAAGCAGGAAAAGCTACCGTCATAGCTGAAATTGTTGGCACCCCAGAAATTTTTCCAGAAAATCAAATATTTCTCACAGAAAAGTATTGCAGTAACACATGTTTTGCTATACACATGTTTATTCCCTTTGTGTGTATTGGAACAAAACAAAAAAAGGGAGGAAAAAAAGCAAATTGGACATAATGTCACACAAAACTAGGGATGAGCCAAACACCCCCCGGTTCGGCTCGCACCAGAACCTGCAAACGGCCCGAAAGTTCGCGCAAACTATCGAACTCCGTTAAATTCTATGGGACTCGAATGTTCGGAATCAAAAGTGCTAATTTTAAAGGCTAATATGCAAGCTATTGTCATAAAAAGGGTTTGGGGACCCGGTCCTGCCCCAGGGGACATGTATCAATGCAAAAATAAGTTTTAAAAACGGCAGTTTTTTCCGGAGCATTTTAATGATGCTTAAAGTGAAAAAAAAAGAAGTGAAATATTCCTTTAAATATCGTACCTGGGGGGTGTCTATAGTATGCCTGTGAAGTGGCACGTGTTTCCCGTGTTTAGAACTGTCCCTGCACAAAATGACATTTTGGCAATATGGATAATAATCATTGAGAAAATTGGCATGGGTACCCCGGGTACCCCCCCCCAGCCCATTTGTCTTCAGGTAGCTTTAGGTGCACACTGTGCAAAGGACACAGTACACTAACTGAAAATACTGCATCTCCCTGCCTGTGATATTAGTATGAGAACACCAGCAATTGTCTTCAGGTAGCTTTAGGTGCACACTGTGCAGAGGACACAGTAAACTAACTGAAAATACTGCAGCTCCCTGCCTGTGATATTAGTATGAGAACACCAGCAATTGTCTTCAGGTAGCTTTAGGTGCACACTGTGCAAAGGACACAGTACACTAACTGAAAATACTGCAGCTCCCTGCCTGTGATATTAGTATGAGAACACCAGCAATTGTCTTCAGGTAGCTTTAGGTGCACACTGTGCAGAGGACACAGTAAACTAACTGAAAATACTGCAGCTCCCTGCCTGTGATATTAGTATGAGAACACCAGCAATTGTCTTCAGGTAGCTTTAGGTGCACACTGTGCAAAGGACACAGTACACTAACTGAAAATACTGCAGCTCCCTGCCTGTGATATTAGTATGAGAACACCAGCAATTGTCTTCAGGTAGCTTTAGGTGAACACTGTGCAAAGGACACAGTACACTATCTGGAAATACTACAGCTCCCTGCCTGTGGTATTAGTATGAGAACACCAGCAATTGTATTCAGGTAGCTTTAGGTGCACAATGTGCAGAGGACACAGTAAACTAACTGAAAATACTGCAGCTCTCTGCCTGTGGTATTAGTATGAGAACACCAGCAATTGTATTCAGGTAGCTTTAGGTGAACACTGTGCAAAGGACACAGTACACTAACTGAAAATACTACAGCTCCCTGCCTGTGGTATTAGTATGAGAACACCAGCAATTGTCTTCAGGTAGCTTTAGGTGCACACTGTGCAGAGGACACAGTAAACTAACTGAAAATACTGCAGCTCTCTGCCTGTGGTATTAGTATGAGAACACCAGCAATTGTATTCAGGTAGCTTTAGGTGAACACTGTGCAAAGGACACAGTACACTAACTGAAAATACTACAGCTCCCTGCCTGTGGTATTAGTATGAGAACATCAGCAATTGTATTCAGGTAGCTTTAGGTGCACAATGTGCAAAGGACACAGTACACTGACTGAAAATACTGCAGCTCCCTGCCTGTGGTATTAGTATGAGAACACCAGAAATTGTATTCAGGTAGCTTTAGGTGCACACTGTGCAAAGGACACAGTATACTAACTGAAAATACTGCAGCTCCCTGCCTGTGGTATTAGTATGAGAACACCAGCAATTGTCTACAGGTAGCTTTAGGTGCACGCTGTTCAAAGGACACAGTACACTAACGGAAAATACTGCAGCTCCCTGCCTGTGGTATTAGTATGAGAACACCAGTAATTGTCTTCAGATAGCTTTAGATGCACACTGTGCAGAGAACACAGTACACTAACTGAAAATACTGCAGCTCCCTGCCTGTGGTATTAGTATGAGAACACCAGCAATTGCATTCAGGTAGCTTTAGGTGCACACTGTGCAAAGGACACAGTACAATAACTGAAAATCCTGCAGCTCCCTGCTTGTGGTATTAGTATGAGAACACCAGCAATTGTCTTCAGGTAGCTTTAGGTGCACACTGTGCAAAGGACACAGTACACTAACTGAAAATACTGCAGCTCCCTGCCTGTGGTATTAGTATGAGAACACCAGCAATTGTATTCAGTTAGCTTTAGGTGCACACTGTGCAAAGGACACAGTACACTAACTGAAAATACTGCAGCTCCCTGCCTGTGGTATTAGTATGAGAACACCAGCAATTGTCTTCAGGTTGCTTTAGGTGCACACTGTGCAGAGGACACAGTACACTAACTGAAAATACTGCAGCTCCCTGCCTGTGGTATTAGTATGAGAACACCAGCAATTGTCTTCAGGTAGCTTTAGGTGCACACTGTGCAAAGGACCCAGTACACTAACTGATAATACTGCAGCTCCCTGCCTGTGGTATTAGTATAAGAACACCAGCAATTGTATTCAGGTAGCTTTAGGTGCACACTGTGCAAAGGACACAGTACACTAACTGAAAATACTGCAGCTCCCTGCCTGTGGTATTAGTATGAGAACACCAGCAATTGTCTTCAGGTAGCTTTAGGTGCACACTGTGCAAAGGACACAGTACACTAACTGAAAATACTGCAGCTACCACAATCACCTGCCTGCCTGTCAGTATATTTGGAAGAGAATAACAGGAAAGGATCTAGCTAAACTGAATACAGTGTGTGTATATAGATATATATATATAGATCTATATATATATATATATCTATATACACACACACACACAACACCTGGGATGCATATATATCCTCTACACACTGTAACTGCAGCTAACTGACTCACCTGCCTGCTCTGTCTAACCCAAATGAAATGACACTGTCTCTCTCTCTCTCAGTCTATCTTTTACCGCCGCCGCAACACACTACACAAGGCCGCCACGTAGGCGGCCTTATATAGTGTGGGGCATGTACTAAACCCCCGAGACATAATTGGCCAAAGCCGCCCTAGCTTTGGCCAATTATGGCTCTCCGTTCTTACCACTCTGTGATTGGCCAAAGCATGCAGGTCATAGTGCATGCATGGCCAATCATCAGCCAGCAATGCACTGCGATGCTGCAGTGAATTATGGGCCGTGACACGCCACTCGAATTTGGCGCGAACGGCCCATAATTTTCGAAATTCGGCAAACAGACGAACAGCCGATGTTCAAGTTGAACATGAGTTTGACTCAAACTCGAAGCTCATCCCTACACAAAACTCCAAAAATGGGCTGGTCAAAATTATTGGCACCCTTTCAAAATTGTGGATAAATAAGATTGTTTCAAGCATGTGCTGCTCCTTTAAACTCACCTGAGGCAAATAACAGGTGTGGGCAATATAAAAATCACACCTGAAAGCAATTAAAAAGGAGAGAAGTTCACTTAGTCTTTGCATTGTGTGTCTGTGTGTGCCACTTTAAGCATGGACAACAGAAAGAGGAGAAGAGAACTGTCTGAGGACTTGAGAACCGTAATTGTGGAAAAATATCAACAATCTCAAGGTTACAAGTCCATCTCCAGAGATCTAGATTTGCCTTTGTCCACAGTGCGCAACATTATCAATAGGGATGAGCTTCGTGTTCGAGTCGAACATACGTTCGACTCGAACATCGGCTGTTCGATCGTTCGACGAAGATCGAACGATTTGGGCCGTTCGCGCCAAATTCGAGTGACGCGAACGGCCCACAATGCACTACGCCATCGCAGTGTCATCCAGGCGCTGTGATTGGCCAAGCATGCACTGTGACCCCGCATGCTTGGCCAATCACAGCGCCGGCAGCGAGGAGAGCAATGATTGGCCACAGGCAGGATGCCTGTGGCCAATTATTGCTGAGGGTGTTTAGTACACGCCCCACACTATAAAAGGCCGCCAGCACGGCGGCCTAGTGTAGTGTGTTCCGGAGCAGGGAAAGAGCAGCATAGGCAGGGACAGTGACTTTTATTTCTTTCTTGCTTAACCTGGATTCCTTTAGTTTAGGGAAAGAGAAGGATAGGTAGGGAGAGTGTCAGTGTGTTTTGTGCTTGTGCTATAGTGTGCTTAAAAAAAACATTTTTTCTAGGGACAGAAAACTGTAGGTAGGGAGAGTGTCAGTTTCTTTCACTGTGCAAGTCCTTGTTTCTAGGGACTGGGAAGGACAGTGAGTGAATTCTCCTTGTGCTATAGTGTGCTTAAAAAAAACATTTTTTCTAGGGACAGAAAACTGTAGGTAGGGAGAGTGTCAGTTTCTTTCACTGTGCAAGTCCTTGTTTCTAGGGACTGGGAAGGACAGTGAGTGAATTCTCCTTGTGCTATAGTGTGCTTAAAAAAAAACATTTTTTCTAGGGACAGAAAACTGTAGGTAGGGAGAGTGTCAGTTTCTTTCACTGTGCAAGTCCTTGTTTCTAGGGACTGGGAAGGACAGTGAGTGAATTCTCCTTGTGCTATAGTGTGCTTAAAAAAAACATTTTTTCTAGGGACAGAAAACTGTAGGTAGGGAGAGTGTCAGTTTCTTTCACTGTGCAAGTCCTTGTTTCTAGGGACTGGGAAGGACAGTGAGTGAATTCTCCTTGTGCTATAGTGTGCTTAAAAAAAACATTTTTTCTAGGGACAGAAAACTGTAGGTAGGGAGAGTGTCAGTTTCTTTCACTGTGCAAGTCCTTGTTTCTAGGGACTGGGAAGGACAGTGAGTGAATTCTCCTTGTGCTATAGTGTGCTTAAAAAAAACATTTTTTCTAGGGACAGAAAACTGTAGGTAGGGAGAGTGTCAGTTTCTTTCACTGTGCAAGTCCTTGTTTCTAGGGACTGGGAAGGACAGTGAGTGAATTCTCCTTGTGCTATAGTGTGCTTAAAAAAAACATTTTTTCTAGGGACAGAAAACTGTAGGTAGGGAGAGTGTCAGTTTCTTTCACTGTGCAAGTCCTTGTTTCTAGGGACTGGGAAGGACAGTGAGTGAATTCTCCTTGTGCTATAGTGTGCTAAAGCATTCCTCATCAACCATCTTTGAAATCCTTGTTTTTTGGACAGTCAGGGAAATTGTCGTTGTGCTATTCTGTGCAAAAGCAATCATCCTCAACCATATTTAGAAATCCTTAAGTAAAGGGACAGAGAAGGACACCTGAAGGTAGCCCTTATTGCTTTTTTCCCATCTCCCTGCAGGCCATCTATTAGAATGTCTGGAAGGCAAACAAGGAGAGGCAGACAGTCAGGAGGCAATAAAAGAGGGCAAGCAGGCTCTGTGTCTGGGGGCAACAGTGCTGGTCGTGGACGCGGTGCATTGTCATCAGCACATGGCCATGGGACACGCTTGTCCTTCTTTTCGGCAGCTGGACATGTTGAGCCACATCATGCCGAAGACTTGGTAGAGTGGATGACCAAGCCCTCCTCCTCCTCCTCATCCTCTCTCACCCAGGCTCAGGGTACTGGCAAAGCAGCTGCCAAAGCGTCCTCTTCCCTGGTATCAATGTCAGACTCATCATCAGTCACTCCTTCCCTAGACCCACCATGTCCTCCTCCTGAGGAGTCCCCCGAACTGTTTGAGCACAGTGTTGGGTACATGCTCCAGGAGGATGCCCAGCATTTCGAAGGGTCTGATGATGAAACCCAGCTACAGGAAGGCAGTAGGGTGAGAGCAGACAGAGGGGATGCTCAAGAAGGACACCAATCTGGCAGTCATGTTCCAGCAGCTGCAGCATACTGCCAGATTGGCTCCAGTGATGAGGAGGGAGGGGATGATGAGGTCACTGACTCCACATGGGTGCCTAATAGGAGAGAGGAGGAGGAGGAGGATGAGGAGGAGGCACATCTCCAACGAGGCAGGATGCCCTTTGGTGGCCAGCGTAAGGGCAGTACACCGACGGAATCACACCGCAGAGCTCCGCCTGTGCAGGGCGCTGCCTCTGCCCGTCATTCAAAAAGTTCCTTGGTGTGGGCCTTTTTTGAGGCTAGTGCATCAGATCGCACAGCTGCTGTTTGCAACATATGTCTCAAGCGTATATCGCGTGGCCAAAACATCAGCCGCTTGGGTACCACATGCCTGACCAGACATATGTTGACCTGCCATGCAGCTCGTTGGCAAGCCTACCTCAAAGACCCACACCAAAGAACAAAGCGGACCTCTCCTTGCACCGCATCAGCTGGGATCTCCAACCCCACTATAACTTCAGTCCTCTCTGAAACATGCACTGAGAGGAATGAAGGTGTAGAATTAGGTGTGTCACAGCCAAGTACTTGCGGCCACTCTGCTAGCAGTACACCGACGTCCGATTCTAGCAGGCAAATTTCCCTGCCCCAGCTGCTGGACCGTCGAAAGAAGTTCACTCCCAGCCATCCACATGCCCAGCGGTTGAATGCTAGCTTGGCTAAATTGCTAGCGCTTCAACTGCTGCCTTTTCAGTTGGTAGACTCGGCCCCCTTCCGTGAGTTTGTGCAATGTGCGGTTCCTCAGTGGCAGGTTCCCAAACGCCACTTTTTCTCACGGAAGGCTATTCCGGCTCTCTACCGGCATGTGGAAGGCAATGTCTTGGCCTCGCTGGACAGGGCGGTCAGCGGTAAGGTGCATATTACCGCTGACTCATGGTCCAGCAGGCATGGACAGGGACGTTACCTTTCTTTCACGGCCCATTGGGTCACTCTTTTGGCAGCTGGGAAGGATGCAGGACAAGGTGCAGTAGTGTTGGAGGTTGTCCCACCGCCACGCCTCCAAAATGCTACTACTGGTTGTGACACACCTCTCTCCTCCACCCCCTCCTCTTCTTCTTCCTCCATGGCCTCTTCCTGTGGTTTGTCCTATGAACCAGCGGTGCTCCGTAGCCGTTCACGGGGCTACGCAAGTACGCAGGCAAAAAGATGCCATGCCGTGCTTGCGCTGGTGTGTTTGGGGGACAGAAGCCACACTGGGGCAGAGGTCCTGTCTGCTCTGCAGGGCCAGGCCGAGAGGTGGTTGATGCCACGCCAGCTTAAGCCAGGAATGGTGGTTTGCGACAATGGCACCAACCTCCTCTCCGCCCTTCGACAGGCACAACTGACCCATGTGCCCTGTGTGGCTCACGTCCTTAACCTGGTGGTGCAGCGTTTCTTGGGCAGGTACCCGGGCTTACAGGATGTCCTGAGGCAGGCCAGGAAAGTCTGTGTGCATTTCCGCAGATCTTATAATGCCAGTGCTCGCCTGGCTGAGCTGCAAAAGGAGTTGAACCTGCCCAAGAACCGCCTTATATGTGACATGCCCACCAGGTGGAACTCAACGTTGGCCATGCTGCAGCGGCTGCACACGCAGCAGAGGGCCATCAATGAGTACCTGTGCGACTACGGCACCAGGACAGGGTCAGGGGAGCTTGGTTTTTTTTCTCCACGCCAGTGGGGCATGATCAGGGATGCATGCACTGTCCTGGCACCATTTGAGGAGGCCACGAGGATGGTGAGCAGTGACAGTGCATGCATCAGTGACACTGTACCTCTTGTCCACCTGTTGGAGCACACGCTGCGTGGAATAATGGACAGGGCACTTGAGGCAGAACAGAGGCAGGAAGAGGAGGACTTCCTTGCCTCTCAAGGCCCCCTTTACCCAGACAGTGTTCCTTCTGTCCCACCCAACGCACAGGAAGAGGAGGAGGAGGAGGAGGAGGATTGTGTCAGCATGGAGGTGGAGGCTGGCACTCAGCATCATCAGCAGCAGTCTTTTAGGGATGATTTACAGTCCCAAGAAACCAGTGGACTTGTACGTGGCTGGGAGGAGGTGACTGCGGATCATGTCGTCCTTAGTGACCCAGAGGACTCCGGAGCGAATGCCTCAGCAAACCTACGCTGAATGGCCTCCCTGATCCTGCAAAGTCTGCGGAAGGATCCTCGTATTCTTCGGATCAAGGAGA
The DNA here is from genome assembly GCA_029206835.1 of Rana muscosa. Lineage (NCBI taxonomy): Eukaryota > Metazoa > Chordata > Amphibia > Anura > Ranidae > Rana > Rana muscosa. Next base: position 1,071,582,552 of record CM055116.1, on the reverse strand, counting down.
GGGACCATTACTGGCTGGCCACTCTCCTTGATCCACGGTACAAGGGTAAGGTTGCGGACCTTATGTTACCGTCGCAGAGGGAGCAGAGGATGAGACAACTCCGGGAGGCCTTGCAGAAAGGTCTGTGCAACGCGTTCCCAGAGACTGGGAGGTTACAAACTCCTGGTCCTGGACAACGAGTTGCTGAGGCTTCGGCCAGTCAAAGAAGGAGCGGTGGGGAAGGTGGCCGTCTGACCGATGCGTTCAGACAATTCTTTAGTCCGCAGCCCCAAAGTATGATCGGTTCCAGCAACCATCGCCAGCGTCTGATAAACATGGTGCAGGAATATCTAGGGGCAAGGTCAGACTTGGACACCTTCCCCACCGAAAATCCTCTGGCTTACTGGGTCTTGAGGATGGATCACTGGCCAGAGCTTGCACAGTATGCAATTGAGCTACTGGCCTGTCCTGCATCCAGCGTTCTTTCGGAACGCACATTCAGTGCTGCTGGAGGATTTGTCACGGATCACAGGGTGCGCCTGTCCACCGACTCGGTTGATCGACTGACTTTCATCAAGATGAACCAGTCTTGGATCACCACCAGCTACCACACACCTGATGCTGATATAACAGACTAATTGATTTTAACATGTCGCATCCCTTCAAGACTGATGCTGATGCTGAGTGCCTGTGCTGTTATGTTGACTGGCTATCCTCCTCCTCCGAGTCCTCAATGATACGATTGATGATGATAGCTTGGAAGATCATTTTTGTTTATGGGTGCCGCCACCAGTGGCTAAGGCCCAATTTTTCAGCCCCTGTTTTACAGGGGCGTGTAATTACAATTTTTTTAGCAATAATTTGCCATAGGGCTCATTGCTGTGCTCCAAGTACAGTATCTGTGAGGGGTTGGAGTGTTGTGGCACCAGTGCCTAAGGCCCAATTTTTCAGCCCCTGTTTAAAAGGGGCGTGTCATTACAATTTTTGAAGCAATACTTTGCAACAGGGCTCATTGCTGTGCTCCAAGTACAGTATCTGTGAGGGGTTGTAGTGTTGTGCCACCAGTGCCTAAGGCCCAATTTTTCAGCCCCTGTTTAACAGGGGCGTGTCATTACAATTTTTGAAGCAATACTTTGCAACAGGGCTCATTGCTATGCTCCAAGTACAGTATCTGTGAGGGGTTGTAGTGTTGTGCCACCAGTGCCTAAGGCCCAATTTTTCAGCCCCTGTTCAACAGGGGAATGCAATTACAATTCTTGATCTAATAATTCACAGCAGGGCCCATTGCTGCACCCACCAAGAGTAACTGTCAGGGCTTACAGTGTTGTGGCACCAGCACCACCATCAAAGGCCCAATTTTTACTACCACTGTTCAACAATTATATGTAATTAAAATTCCTGATATAATAGTTGACAGCAGGGCGTTCCAGCACCAACCAAGAGTAACTGTGAGTGCTTACAGTGTTGTGCCAACACCAACAACTAAGGGGCCTATTTCTGCAGAGTATATACGGCAGGTCCCTACTTTCAAACATCCAACTTACAAATGACTCCTACTTGCAAACGCAAGAAGACAACAGGAAGTGAGAGGAAATCTACCACTAGGAAGGAAAATTCTCTCCTGTAAGAATAAATATGGGAGAAAGGTGTCTCCTCTGTACTGATGCTTTATCAGCAATCCTTGTTTCAAGAAAAACACCACATTTCAAAAACAGTTGTCATTGGGACGGAAAGTGAGGTGAAATGTTCTGAACAGGGGCACAGACAGCAAAACAAATGTTACAGGGGTGATAACCCTTACCTATGTTTTCCAAAAAGTTTAAAAATAGATTTTTGGGCTGGAGCTACACTTCAACAATGTACCTGTTCAAAATTACAAACACATTCTACATAAGAACAAACCTACAGTCCCTGTCTTGTATGCACCGCCTGTATACGGCTGTTCAGAGTATATAGGGCCTTTTTTATTTTATGTGCGGGGTTCCCCTTAATATCCATACAAGACCCAAAGGGGCTGGTAATGGGCTGGGGTGGGGGGGGGGGGGGTCATGGGGTAGCTATGCCATTTTTCTTAAAGATTTTCATCCATATTACCGGGACCAGACATTACATTAAAGCCGCAAGCAGTTTTAAATGGCTTTTTTTTCCTTTAGAAGTGTCATTTTGTGCAGGGACAGTTCTAAACACGGGAAACACGTGGCACTTCACAGGCATACTTTAGACACCCCCCAGGTACGATATTTAAAGGAATATTTGACTTTTTTTTTTCACTTTATGCATCATTAAAATGACTGCTCCCGAAAAACGACCGTTTTTAAAACTTCTTTTTGCATTGATACATGTCCCCTGGTGCAGAACCCGGGTTCCCAAACCCTTTTTAGGACAATAACATGCATAATAGTTGTTATAATTAGCACTTTAGAATTCGAACGTTCGCATCCATTGTATTTAATAGGGTTCTAATGTTCGTACGAACTTTCGGTCCGTTCGCGGGTTCTGGTGCGAACCGAACCCGGGGGTGTTCGGCTCATCACTAATTATCAAGAAGTTTGTAACCCATGGCACTGTAGCTAATCTCTCTGGGCGTGAACAGAAGAGAAAAATTTATGAAAGGTTGCAACGCAGGATAGTCCGGATGGTGCATAAGCAGCCCCAAACAAGTTCCAAAGAAATTCAAGCTGCCCTGCAGGCTCAGGGAGCATCAGTGTTAGCACAAACTATCCATCGATATTTAAATAAATGAAACGCTATGGCAGGAGACCCAGGAGGACCCCACCGCTGACACAGAGACATAAAAAAGCAAGACTACAGTTTGCCAAAATGTACTTAAGTAAGCCAAAATCCTTCTGGGAAAATGTCTTGTGGATAGATGAGACCAAGGTAGAGCTTTTTGGTAAAGCACATCATTCTACTGTTTACCGAAAATGGAATGAGGTCTACAAAGAAAAGAACACAGTTCCTACAGTGAAATATGGTGGAGGCTCAATGGGGTTGTTTTGCTGCCTCTGGCACTGGGTGCCTTGAATGTGTGCAAGGCATCATGAAATCTGAGGATTACCAAAGGATTTCGGGTCGCACTGTAGAGCCCAGTGTCAGAAAGCTGGGTTTGCGTCTGAGATCTTGGGTCTTCCAGCAGGACAATGACCCCAAACATACATCAAAAAGCACCCAGAAATGGATGGCAACAAAGTGCTGGAGAGTTCTAAAGTGGCCAGCAACGAGTCCAGATCTAAATCCCATTGAACACCTGTGGAGAGATCTTCAAATTGCTGTTGGGAAAAGGCACCCTTCCAATAAGAGAGACCTGGAGCAGTTTGCAAAGGAAGAGTGGTCCAAAATTCCGGGTGAGAGGTGTAAGAAGCTTATTGATGGTTATAGGAAGCGACTGATTTCAGTTTTTTTTTTCAAAGGGTGTGCAACCAAATATTAAGTTAAGGGTGCCAAGAATTTTGACCAGCCCATTTTTAGAGTTTTGTGTGACATTATGTCCAATGAGCTTTTTTCCTCCTTTTTTTTGTTTTGTTCCAATACACACAAAGGGATTAAACATGTGTATAGCAAAACATGTGTTACTGCAATACTTTTCTGTGAGAAATACTTGATTTTCTGGAACAATTTCTGGGGTGCTAACAATTTCGGCCATGACTGTATATGTTTCCTCTTCTAGTCAATCCTATCCCCTCCCCCACAGTTAGAACACACTGAGGTAACACACATTTAACCCCTTGATCGCCCCCTAGTGTTAACCCCTTCCCTGCCATTGACATTTACACAGAAATCAGTGCATTTTTAAAGCACTGGTCGCTGTATAAATGCCAATGGTCCCAAAAAAGTGTCAAAAGTCTCCAGTCTGTCCGTCGCAATGTCGCAGTACTGCTAAAAATCGCAGATCACCTCCATCACTAGTAAAAAAAAAAATGTAAAAATGCCATAAATCTTTCCCATAGTTTGTAGACACTATCACTTTTGCGCAAACCAATCAATATACGCTTATTATGATTTTTCATCAAAAATATGTAGAAGAATATATATTGGCCTAAACTGATGAAGAAATATATATATTTTTTTTTCAAAATTGTCGTTCTTTTTTTGTTTATAGCACAAAAAATAAAAACTGCAGAGGTGATCAAATACCACCAAAAGAAAACTCTATTTGTGGGGGAAAAAAACGCAAATTTTGTTTGGGTACAGCGTCGAACGACTGTGCAATTTTAAGTTAAAGTGACGCAGTGCCAAATTGCAAAAAGTGCTCTGGTCAGGAAGGGGGTAAAATCTTCCGGGGGTAAACTGGTTAAAGTGAAGCAATACCTTTTTTTTTTTAATACAAACGATTTTTATTACGTATAGGCAGAAAATAAAGGCACAAATCTTATCAGGATGCAACCCACTCATACAAAAAATATATATCATATATATCATGTCACACAAGGGGGCAGAGACTCTACGTGGAACTCAGAGTCATGCCCATTGCTGGTTATTCAGGGTGCAACCCAGGATCAAGTAATAAAAAAAGAGAGAAAGAAAAAATCATATTTATTCATAGGAAGGATCCAGAGAGAGCCAGGGAAAGAAGGAATAAAGTTCTTAGTAGAAGAAAAAGAAAAGAGAGGGGGGATTAGAGAAGAGAGCGGTGTAAACAGGCCGAAGAGGGAAGAAAGGAAAACAAAGCATTGAAAAACAAACTTTTAAACTGCTGCTGTGAATAAGAACAAATCTACTAACCCAATTCTTAAAAAAATGGTATACTCAATGTTGAACTGTCTTCAGCTGTCAGTGCCACCTCCTCGCCCCCCCCCCCCCGGCACTAGGCCTCGGGAGGTGGGAGAACCCTGGATTCCTAGCTGACCAGAAAGAGCCGGCATCCCAGGGAAACAAAACACTGGCTATAGTATAGCCCCACCTGTAGACCACGCAGCCCATTTATTATGGAAAATCTGCATGGTGTCCATGATGGTGTGATGGATCCTCTCCATAAGACGGATGGACTCCATTCGATTAAGAACCTGAGTCCATGGAACCGACCGGGACCGCCAATTCAAGGCAACGGCCCAGTGGGCTGCGCAGAACAGGGTGTTCACCAATTTCTGGGAAGGTGGAGGCAGACCAGGTATAGGGGTGAAGAGCAAACACATTGGTGCCGTCAGATCCAGGATGGCACCCGTGATCACCGCCACCCTGGAGGCCACCTGGCCCCACAGGTGCTGCAGGTGGGGGCAGCTCCAAAGCGTGTGGATCAGGGTACCGGGGGTCTGGCAGCCCCTAAAACATGACTCTTGAACTAATGGATAAACTTTGTGTACTCTATCTGGCGTGAGGTACCACCTCGTATGTAACTTCAGGGCCGTCTCCTTAGTGGCAATGGAACGGGTACATTTGTGCATATTCTGGAGCATGTCGCTCCACTCATCAGGGAGAAATGTCACGCCCAGGTCAACCTCCCAACGCAACATAACAGAGGACTTTGCAGGAAACTGAGAGTCATTTAGGGACTTGTATATGGTAGAAATCGTACCCTTTTCCCTAGAACGGCTCTGGCATAGTGTCTCATACGAGGTAAAGGTGATACGGGCGTTAAATGTAGAGAGGGATTCAAAAAAGTGCCTAATTTGCAAGTATCTAAAGAATTCCGTTCTCGGGGCATCAACCTGCTCCTGGAGTTGCGCAAATGAACAGAAATGGGAGTTTTGCGTCAGTGTTTTTAGTGTCAGGAGGGAGTTTTGTACCCACCAACAAAAATTCTCAGGGGAGCGGAAAGCAGGAGGTCAGGGGAGGACTGCATGACCATAAAGGAGGTCAGGGGAGGACTGCATGACCTAAGTTTAAATTTGTGATGATATAGGGACCATAGATGTAATGCCTGACCTACTATATTATTCAGAGAACCAATCTCCCTGGGTTTCAGGCCGGACTGCCAAAGGAGATAGTATGGGCTGACAGAGGACACTTCAAAACGGAGCCAAGGAATACTATCTGGTGAGGCATGCCATTGTGCTGTCTGTGCCAACCTGGCTGACAGGTAATACAGCCAGATATTGGGTAGTCCCAATCCTCCCTGTGTCATAGGTCTATGTGTGATAAGTCCGCCATACCTGGGGAGCTTATTGTTCCATATGAACACATTAATCTCCAGTTGAATCTGTACTAGTGTCTGGCGTGACACATACAGAGGAAGGGCCCTAAAAAAGTAAAGAAATTTCGGTAGAATGGACATCTTGACGGCCGTGACTCTACCTAGGAGGGTGATGTGGAATGAGGACCAGAGGCGCAACCATTGTCTAACCTTAGCAAAGGCCTGGGGGTAGTTAGCGTTATACAACGCTCTAAGGGATGGGGCCAAGCGAATACCTAGATACTGGAGGGTGTTATTTGATAAGGGGAAGCCAAAAGAGGATTTAAGGGCCAAGGCGACTCCAGAAGGGATGTTGATTGGGAGGGCCGAACATTTGGTGTGATTAACTCCCAGGCCGGAATATGCATGGAAGGATTGTAAAGTAGAGATTAAATTGGGAAGGGAGACAACTGGGTCCTGGAGGAACATCAGGATGTCATCAGCATATAGGCTCATTTTATATTCCCCATCACCCTTCTGGTAACCCCTAATTTTAGGGTCCAGGAAGATCACCCTTGCCAACGGCTCTATGGCAAGGGCAAACATCAGGGGAGACAGAGGGCAGCCCTGACGTGTACCTCTCCCCAGGGGGAAGTAATCTGAGGAGCAACCTGAGAGCCTGATGCGCGTGAGGGGATTGTGATACAGTGATTTAAATCCGTGTACAAACTCCCCCGAGAAGCCAAATCTAGCTAGGACAGCGTCAACATAGGGCCACAGGACACTATCAAAGGCCTTGTGTATATCCAGACCCAACAAAAGGACCTTGCGGGAGAAAAGGTCTGCATCCTGGACAATGTCTGTCGCCAGGCGGATGTTGTCCGTGATCTGCCTAGAGGGGATAAATCCGGTCTGCTCAGGGCCAACCAGGGTGGAGATAATGGGGGCCAGCCTATCAGCCAACACCCGGCCTAAAATTTTTATATCATTGTTCAAAACCGAAATTGGTCTGTAATTTTGGGGGAGTGAATGGTCCTTGTTAGGTTTAGGAATTAGGGTCATATTGGCTGCAAGCATGTCTGCTGGGAGTGTATGGCCCTGTAAGACGTGGTTGATTAATTTAGTCAATTTAGGGACCAATGTACCTGCAAATTTTTTATAGTACGTAGCTGTATATCCATCAGGACCAGGGGCCGTGGAAGATTTTAGTGACTTAATCACTGCTGTGACCTCCTGCTCTGTGCATGGGGCGTTCAAAGTGGACAATTGCTCTTGGGAAAGAGTCGGTAGGTGGAGGGAGTCTAGCCAGGCCTCAACCCCTGCAGGAAGGGGGGAGTCTGGGGCAGATAATAGAGAGCTATAAAAGGAGGTAAATGTGGCGAGCACCTCCCTGGGGTGAGAGACCAGCTGGCCAGAGGTATTTCGTAGTTTGTAGACGTGGGAGGGCTGAATAGATTGATGCAGCTTACGGGAAAACATAGCAGAGGCTGCGTTGCTATGTAAAAGGAACTTCGCTTTGGCCCACCTAATGGATTTCTCCGTACGGTCTGAGAGAAGAGTATCCAATTCCACCCTCTTTAAGTCAATTTGCCTGAGTATGTCGGGGGAGTGGGATTGTGAATGTACGTGATAAAGTTTAGTAAGGTCTGCCAGTAGGGATTTAATTTGAGATAATTTATGTCTCTTTTTGATGGTAGCCAATTCTATCAACCGGCCCCGCAGTACTGCTTTGTGGGCAGCCCACAGAATCGGGGGGGGGGGAGATGTCTTCCACATCATTCAGCCTAAAGAACTCCTCCAGCTGGTCTGCCACCTGCTTAGCAATGTCTGGGTCTGTCAATAGGGAGTCATTTAGCCTCCAGGAAGCCGTCAGGGGGGAAAGGCCAACATGTGAAGTTTTAAAGGACACCATCTGGTGGTTCGACCAGGGGCACGGGTGTATAGAGGCTGATGAAGAGTTGGCTAGTAAAATTGGAGAGCTAAGAATATAATCTATCCTCACATAACTGTCATGGGGGCATGAATAATGCGTGTACTCCCTAGCTCCTGTATTCAGTGCCCACCATGTATCAATAAGTTGTAAAGTCTCCAGGGACTTCACTAGGGACCTGGGGAAGGCCTTAGATGAGTGAGTAACCTTGCTCCTGTCTAGATTAGAGTGGGCAACCAGATTGAAGTCTCCTCCTACAATCATGTGAGGAGAGGCATATCTATCTAGCGTTTGAAAGAACGACCTAAAAAAGGAACCCTGGGCATTATTGGAGCATACACATTAGCAACGGTCAAGGCCTTACCCTGGACTTAACCTTGAAGGATCAAGAACCTGCTGTCAGGGTCTTTATAAACATGTTTGACATCAAAAAGTGTGGTATTTCTAATAAATATGGCAACCCCCCTGGTCTTGGAACCGTATGTGGTGAAGTAATGCAACTTAAAAGATTTATCAAAATAATTGGGGTGGGACTCCCTAGAGAAATGAGTCTCTTGTAATAAGACAATGTCCGCCCCCAATCTTTTATAATCACAAAAGGCCTTCCTCCTCTTTTGCGAGGAATTAAAGCCTCTTACATTATGAGAGACTACCTGTAGACCCATTCTATAGAAGGGGTGAGTAAAGATTGGGATATGCATGATGGGAATGGGGCGAATCTTAGTTGCATTATACGCAGTTCCAAAACCAGAAGGACCAGCCAAACTCCCTGGTCAGACCTTAAGGAGATTCTCAGTAGGTTAGGTGTGGCAGCAAAACAACCGATGATGAATTGGGAGGAAAAACATGAGAAACAGCAAAAAAATAACCATAATAACAGGGGCCTGGATGGAGAGGCCACCCAGACCAGCACTACCAAGTTCAGTGGACTGTAAACAGCAGTTCTCCACGTGCACTCAATCTCCCCCATATCAGAGGGGGGGAAGAGAAAGTGGCAAGAGTTCAGTTCTAGGCCTCTCCCAGTACACAAAAGAGGAATGGCGGGAGAGAAAGGCATCTAGTCTTGAACACTAACATGGGTGGGGGGTAAAAATTCCGGGCGAGGAACGGCAGGTTGCCGAGGAGAGGAGACAAAGGGGCTCAGGCAAAAACAATAAAAGGACCTGGTAAACGTCAGAAACCGCCAGGGGACAGAAGGGTGAAAAGAACATGGGGTCCAACAGTCAAAAAGGATGAGGGGGGACAGCTGAATGGTGTCTGTACCGTAAGCCTGCTTGTCGATTGAGACGGTGCTGCAGATGTGATCCATAGTTAACCGCGTCTAGGGGTTACGGTGTGATCTGCGTTCCCGCTGGGGGGGCGGAGTGGACCAGATTGGCGACGGGCGAGGGGTGCCTCGGTGCGTGCTGTGGTTCTAGGAGGCCTAGTTTTACCAGGAGAGACCTACCCTCCAGCACCGTAGTGGCGGTATATGTTGAGCCGTTGTGGGGGACCGTTAACTTGAACGGGAAACCCCATCTATAGCGTATCCTCGCGGCTTGAAGGACGGAGGTGATCTCTTTCATCTGTCGGCGCTTCTCCAGTGTCGCCGGGGAGATGTCCGGGTATATCTGGACGGTGACCCCATCAAGCTGTATTCGTGGGGTGTTACGAGAAGCACGCAGTACTTCCTCCTTCACCAAGTAATCCTTCAGGCACATCACCACATCCCTAGGGGGCTTCTCGGGGGGGGGCTGGATCTCAGGGCTCTGTGGAGCCGGTCACAAACGAAGACTTCATCTGGCTGCTCGGGGAGGAGGGAGTGAAATAATCTCCTAATGGCGTTAGGTAGATCTGTGACCGTTTCAGGAAGGCCCCGCACTCTGATATTGTTCCTTCTCTTGCGGTTGTCTAAATCTTCCAGGGAATTCTGCAGCTGGACAACCGTATCAGCGAGCAGTTCATGGTCCTTGCGGAGGTCCACATACGCTAGCTGCAACTCATCATGTTTCACCTCCAATACATCCGTCCTCCCGCCAAGAGTAGCAATCTCCTGGGAGAGGGTGTTGGTAGATTTGTGAAGCTCGGCTTAAAATTTGCGAGCAAGTTTTTCATACATTGTGGACAGGCTGTGGACTAAGTCTGCCTTTGCGAGGTGCGGCGTGTACTCACTCAGTTCCGAGACTGCCGATGCAGCAGAAGGAGATGCCGCGGGATCCAAGGCCTCAAGCACGGACGGCCCCTGTTCAGCGCCATCTTGGGACATCCTCGTCTGATCCTGGACCCGCGGTAAGTAGTTCGTAAGCGACCGCTGGGCGGATTTCTGCTTGTTTTTTTTTGCCGACGGCTTGCACAACTGATCCCTCTAGGGGCTCCCGACACTCAGGGTGTCCTTTTCGGGTGATAGAGCCCCCGGAGGAGTGATAATGTCTCCGGTCTCCTCGGAGCTCCTACGCCTAGCTGCCTGCCAGTTCTGTGCCGCGCATGCGCGCCCCCGCAATACCTTTTTTTCACTTCTCAGACATAACTGATTACCTAGGTAAGCTGGCTGACCCCGAAATTGGATATGTGGCATTGCAGTGCCATGTCAAGCTGACCAAAATTTTGCACTGACGCCAATGTGTCCGTACTCGTGACGAGTGTACGTAAAGTGGGGTATGCCTGTACATAATGCACAGAGTGCAGAGGCCAGGAGTGCTTATAGCACAGAGGATGGTGAACGTTAGTGTGCAATGCAGTGAATAGGTCAGGAGTATATATTTTACAGAACGCAGGGGACAAGAGTTTGTAACACACAGATTACAAGGGTCAGGAGTGCATAACACAGAGAGTGAATCGTAGGGATCAGGCTTAAACAACACATAGAGCACAGGGGTCAGAAGTACACATCTCAGAGCGTGGGGGTCAGGAGTGTGTGAGAGACACAGTGCAGGGGTCAGGAGTATGTAACGTACAGAGTTGAGGGTTTAGAAATGCTTAACACAGAGCACAGGTGGCAAAAGATAGTAGATAGTACAACAAAAACGTACCTTCCTCCCTAAGCCAAAATCTCCCCCAGTACAGATCTCCTCCCCCTCCCCACTAGTACATATATCCTCCCACAACACAGTTCTCCCACCCTTCCCAGTACAGTCCCCCCCTTCCATCCCATTACAGTTTTCCCTCCTTCCCAGTGCAGTTTTCCCCCCTTCCCAGTACAGTTACCCCCCCACCTTCCCTATACAGTTTCTCCCTTCCTTCCCATTACAGTTTCCCCCCCTTCCCAGTACAGTTTTCCCCCTTCCCAGTACAATTTCCCCCCTTCCCAGTAGTTTCCCCCCTTCCTAGTACAGTTTTCCACCTTCTTAGTACAGTTTTTCCCTCTTCCCAGTACAGTTTTCCCCCTTCCCAGTATAGTTTTCCCCCCTTCCTAGTACAGTTTTCCCCCCTTCCCAGTACAGTTTTTCCCCTTCCCAGTACAGTTTTCCCCGTCCCAGTACAGTTTTCCCCCACCTTCTCTGTACAGTTTTCCCCCCTTCCCAGTACAGTTTTCCCCCCTTCCCAGTACAGTTTTCCCCCCTTCCAAGTACAGTTTTCCCCCCTTCCTAGTACAGTTTTCCCCCTTCCCAGTACAGTATTGCCCCTTCCCAGTACGGTTTTCCCCCCTTCCTAGTACAATTTTCCCCCCTCCCTTAGCTGGTGTCAAAGCTTGGAAGGACAGGTGATGGCCTTGTGACTAGCGATTGGCCACTAGGACCTAGCACTGCATGCATCCCTATACATTGAAGGACTGGGTATTTTCGTAGTGGTAGCCACTGAAGAAAAAACACAGGAGTTCTGTGAAAGTGAGTATAAGATGGTAAGGGTGGGCTTTTAGCAGGAAGCTACCAAAGCTTCTAAAACAGAGATTGGAGTTTTTTGCTTATTTCAATTTAGATGTCTTATTTTCTATGAGTGCAGTTTGCATAATAAACTTTAACTCAAAATAAGCATTTCCTTCCACCACCAGAATAAAGCTACTATTTATTGTATAGTGTTTTTGTTGTTTACGGTATGGCATGTTTTATATAACTCGTTGTGTTCAGTGAATAGTTTACAGCATTCTTTAAAAGCCAGAAAAGCCACTGTCCTTTTCTTGGTCAGAGGAGAGCTATAGTACAGTGCTGCATGTCATAACTCATAACATTGGAATTAGAAACAGACTTAACTTTGAGCTTCTCTTGGTGACTTCACATATAACACTTTACATGACTGCATAATTTCCTATTAAAGACCAATTAATTACTGCATGCTTCTGTTAGACAAAGAGGCATATATACTGTCTGGACGAGGGTGCAGGTCATTCAGAGTTTCTTCAGATTTATGGGTCCATGTAGTCAGACCTTTTAATGAACTTTGACTAAACTTTGCTCTTGTGTGTGTAGTGCTGGGATTTCAAGAGCAAACACTAAGGCCATTAAATAATTGTTTAATGTAAAAATGATTCAATTTTTTAACCTCTTGTCACAGTGCAAACTAGGCAAACACTGGAACATCAAGTTTAAAAAAAAATTAATTACGATTTCTTAATTAATAACATTTTATTTTTTTAAATACATTTTATTGCATGCACTACTACTATCTCCTAAAGTAGCATATTTGAGGACATATTTTTACATTTATAAACCAATAAAAGTGATCCAAAATTTGCTAAGGAGTATTTTGGTGGAACAAACTTTGAATGCCGAATAACTCCTTTCCTATACTTTTTCTGGCAATTGTTTTCCCAGAACACTGCCTACGTAACGCAGCATACACTCTTGGTTCGCTCTTGGTCTCTGCAAGATGCATAAAATGGATTAGGTGCCTTGACCAAGTAACTCCAGCAAATATAGAAAAAAAGGTATATCGTGGCCATCCAATAGCTAGAGAAAGACGTTGGATGTGGAATTTGAGGGCGAAAAGAAGACATTAACAGTTACAGCAGTGATGGAATCCGAGAACATGTCAGCACTGGAAGGGAATAATACCAGAGGTAAATCTGCCATAATGTAGAAGATTGCTGTTAATACTGGAACGTTATAGCCAGAGCTGCCACTGCCATGCTACATTAACATTTTAACTATATAGGACTGAGCTTAGCACACTTATATTGTACATCAAGGTTCACATTTTTTAAAGGCAATAATTTACATGGTTCAATAGAGGAGTCCAGTAACTGGCTTCTTACATTCAATTTCCTATGAAATTCCATGTTGTGGTTGGGTCATTAACCAAATCCATGCATGTTCCATGAAAAAAGTGCATAAAAACTTAATTCTAGTGGCATGCCATGCAACATTCCTACACCGGTTTCACACACACACTACACCATGAAAAAGTATGCTATAGCCTGTGAAAAGCTGTAGGAATGCACAACATCCATACTAGAAAGTACCTAAATACAGAAAACAAGCAAAGTACTGCTCAAAAACTTTGCTACAACAAAATGTTTTTGCACTACCCTTTCTACTTTACTGCCATGATTCACCACCTTTCCTACATATTTTCTTCTGAAGCAACAACCTACAAAGTTCATCAAACATATTGATGGTTTGGGCATCTTTTTGGGAGCCCAGTCTGGCAATAGGCTCCTAAGATAAATTCATTATTTGTCCAGAATTCATGTACATATTGAGACCTGGTACACATATGTGCATGTGTTGATTTCAATGAATTGCCCTACCCACGAGAAACATAGGGAAAGAAGTTCCTGACCCTTTTTTTTAAATTGTGTCGCACTAAGGTGTGGTTTGGCGTACGCAAAAATGCACCATGGGTACCGATGCATAGGGGGTGGCATTAAGAATTAATTGCACCCCCACACATCTGCTAAAGTGAAGAACATTTATCTGTGGGCCAGGAATGCGTGTGATTTTGCAGAGATGTAAACCTAGCATTAACATCAATTTGAATAGTGTTAACATATTTTACAATAAGGCTATTCACATCAGGCCCCACCTCAGAGGAACTTCATACCTAATCATTCTACCATGATCAGAGACATACAAGCTCACATTCTAAAGCACTGGATCTCAACTAGTGAGACATGGAATCTTCTGCTTCTATAAGTCATCATAGCATTTTGTTTTAGAAAATGTAAAAAATTGCAAAATACAATAGATTTCCAGCTCTTCCACACCAAATGCAGTACAATTATATCTCAAGATGATGTCAAGTTACTCTGGTATTCGAAAAATAAAAAACGTAGTTACCGGTACTACTTGCCCCTGGGAACAAAACACTCACCTTTTACTTAAAGCAGAAATAGTCTCCACTTATTTTTTTTTAAATGGGTCCAGGTGGTTTATGCCATAATGTACTAGTATGCATCGTAGAGACATGGTCAAATCTGATTGGACGCTGCAATACTGCATGACCCTGGTGGCCATCTTTAGCGATTGGCTCACTGCATTTTGGGTGCATTGTGCCAGTGTTAAGGTTAGGCACAGGACTCTGCTTGTGAGGGACAGTGTGCCTAGAGTAGGGATAGGTTCCAGTAGAGGAGGGGCAGAATAGCCACATCGAGCCTGGTCCATCGGTGGAAACTTCTGCTGCTTCAGGCGCTACTACAGCCACACCGGTCTACAACTTCCTCCTTGGTCAGATGCTGATGGGTAACGTAAGCTGCCTATTTTTAGGAATTGTTTACTTTTTATGGTTTGATGGATTAAATAAATATATACATTTTTAATGCCAAGATGTCCTGGTGCCGACTTTTTACTCTTTTCACTGTAAGCTGCCTAGTGTGTCCTCTACAGTAGAGAGAGACTGTTGTATATGCCCTGCTGTGAGGCTCCACTATAATTGGTTCAGCTGCATTGTTAACGTTTGTTAGCCAACTTGCAACTTTCTGTTTACACATTCTGTGTGCTGTATTCACATCAGTCTCCGTGTACACTCACTCCCCATTGGGGTACTATACACCAGGCCCCCACCTGTCTGCTTCTGATTCATGTTACTGATGCTGGCCTGAACTTTGACTAAGATTCTGCCGGCTGATTTTGTGCCTCGCTGAAAGCACACTGCCAACCCCTGCCTGCCTCTGACCTGGATTCTGTACCTAGCAGCCTGGCTCATACCAAACTCAGCTAGTGACTTGACTCCTCACTTCCGGTCATGCAACCTCAGCATCTCCAATAGGGATGAGCCAAACACCCCCCGGTTCGGTTCGCACCAGAACCTGCGAACAGACCGAAAGTTTGCGCAAACTTTAGAACCCCGTTAAAGTCTATGGGACTCGAACGTTCAGAATCAAAAGTGCTAATTTTAAAGGCTAATATGCAAGATATTGTCCTAAAAAGGGTTTAGGGGCCCGGGTCCTACCCCAGGGGACATGTATCAATGCAAAAAAAAGTTTTAAAAACTGCAGTTTTTTCGGGAGCAGTGATTTTAATGATGCTTAAAGTGAAAAAAAAAAGTGAAATATTCCTTTAAATATCGTACCTGGGGGGTGTCTAAAGTATGCCTGTGAAGTAGCACGTGTTTCCCGTGTTTAGAACTGTCCCTGCACAAAATGAAATTTCTAAAGCAAAAAAAAGTAATTTAAAACTGCTTGCGGCTTTAATGTATGGTATGGTCCCGGCAATATGGATGAAAATCATTGAGAAAAATGGCATGGGTACCCCCCAGCCCATTACCAGCCCCTTTGGGTCTTGTATGGATATTAAGGGGAACCCCGCACCCAAATTTAAAAAAGGAAAGGCGTGGGGCCCCCAGGCCCTATATACTCTGAACAGCAGTATACAGGCGGTGCAAACAAGACAGTGACTGTAGGTTTGTTGTTAAGTAGAATCTGTTTGTAATTTTGAACTGGTACATTTTTAAAGTGTAGCTCCAGCCAAAAAATCTATTTTTAAGCTTTTTGGAAAACATAGGGAAGGGTTATCACCCCTGTAACATTTGTTTTGCTGTCTGTGCACCTCTTCAGAAGATTTCACCTCACTTTCTGTCCCAATGACAAATGTTTTGGGTTTTTTAGTGAAACAAGGATTGGTAAAAAAGCATACGCGGAGAGGAGACACGTTTTTCCCATATTAACTCTTACAGGAGAGAATTTCCATTCCTAGGGGTAGATTTCCTCTCACTTCCTGTTGTCTCCTTCCGTTTGCAAGTAGGAGTCGTTTGTAAGTTGGATGTTTGAAAGTAGGGCCCTGCCCTATATACTCTGCAGAAATTTGTGCCTTAGGTGTTGGTGTTGCCACAACACTGTAAGCTCTCACAGTTACTCTTGGTGGGTGCTGGAACGCCCTGCTGTGAACTATTATATCAAGAATTGTAATTACATGCACCTGTTGAACAGGGGCAGAAAAATTGGGCCTTTGGTGTTGGTAGTGGTGGTGGTGTTGCCACAACACTGTAAGCCCTCACAGTTACTATTGGTGGGCGCAGGAATGGGCCCTGCTGTGAAATATTAGATCAAGAATTGTAATTACATGTCCCTGTTGAACAGGGGCAGAAAAATTGGGCCTTAGGCACTGGTGCCACAACACTGCAACCCCTCACAGATACTCTAGTTGGAGCGCAGGAATGAGCCTTTCTGCAAAGTATTGCATCAAAAATTGTAATTACATGTCCCTGTTAAACAGGGGCTGAAAAATTGGGCCTAAGCCACTGGTGCTGGTCCCACAACACTGCAACTCCTCACAGATACTCTAGTTGGAGCGCAGGAATAAGCCCTGCTGCAAAGTATTGCATCAAAAATTGTAATTACATGCCCCTGTTAAACAGGGGCTGAAAAATTGGGCCTTAGGCACTGGTGCTGGTGCCACAACACTGCAACCCCTCACAGATACTCTAGTTGGAGTGCAGAAATGAGCCCTGCTGCAAAGTATTGCATCAAAAATTGTAATTACACGCCCCTGGGTCTTAGCCACATGGTGACGGCGCCCAGAACCAAAATGTTCTTACAAGCTTTCAGCATGATCATTGAGGAGGAAGAGGATAGTCACTCAGCATAACAGGATAGTCACTCAGCATCAGCATAGGCAGTCTTGAAGGGATCTGAAATTTCCAAAAAAATTACATCAGCATTACATCAGCATCAGGTGCTTGGTAGCTGGTGGTGATCCAAGACTGATTCATTTTTATGAAGGTCAGTCGATCGACCGAGTCGGTGGACAGGCGCACCCTGTGATCGATTACAAAGCCTCCAGCAGCGCTGAATGTGCGTTCCGAAAGAACGCTGGATGCAGGACAGGCCAGTACCTCAATTGCATACTGTGCAAGCTCTGGCCAGTGATCCATCCTCAAGACCCAGTAACCCAGAGGATTTTCGGTGGGTGTCCAAGTCTGATCTTGCCCCTAGGTATTCCTGCACCATGTAAACCAGACGCTGGCGATGGTTGCTGGAACCGATAATACCTTGAGGCTACGTACTAAAGAATTGTCTGAACGCATCGGTCAGACGGCCACCTTCTCCACCGCTCCTTCTTTGACTGACCGAAGCCTCAGCAACACGTTGTCCAGGACCAGGATTTTGTAACCTCCCAGTTTCTGGGAACACGTTGCACAGACCTTTCTGCAAGGCCTCCCGAAGATGTTTCATCCTCTGCTCCCTCTGCGAAGGCAAGATAAGGTCCGCAACCTTACTCTTGTAACGTGCATCAAGGAGGGTTGCCAGCCAGTAACGATCCCTCTCCTTGATAGCACGAATATGAGGATCCTTCCACAGGCTTTGCAGGATCAGGGAGGCCATGCAGCGTAGGTTTGCTGAGGCATTCGGTCCGGAGTCCTCTGGGTCACTCAGGACGACATGATCCGCAGCCACGTACAAGTCCATGGGTTTCTTGGGACTGTAATTGATCCCTTGAAGACTGCTGCTGATGCTGAGTGCTAGGCTCCACCTCCATGTTGACACAATCCTCCTCCTCCTCGTCCTCTTCCTGTGTGATAGGCGGGCCAGCAGGAACACTGTCTGGATAAAGGGGGCCTTGAGAGGTAAGGAAGACCTCCTCTTCCTCCCTCTGTTCTGCCTCAAGTGCCCTGTCCATTATTCCACGCAGCGTGTGCTCCAACAGGTGGACAAGAGGGACAGTGTCACTGATGCATGCACTGTCACTGCTCACCATCCTCGTGGCCTCCTCAAATGGTGACAGGATAGTGCATGCATCCCTGATCATGACCCACTGGCGTGGCAAAAAAAAACAAGCTCCCCTGACCCTGTCCTGGTGCCATATTGGCACAGATACTCATTGATGGCCCTCTGCTACGTGTGCAGCCACTGCAGCATGGCCAACGTTGAGTTCCACTTGGTGGGCATGTCACAGATTAGGCGGTTCTTGGGCAGGTTGTATTCCTTTTGGAGGTCAGTCAGCCGAGCACTGGCATTAGATGACTGGCGGAAATGCACACAGAGTTTCCTGACCTGCCTCAAGACCTCCTGTAAGCCCGGGTACCTGCCCAAGAATCGCTGCACCACCAAGTTAAGGACGTGAGCCAAACAGGGCACATGGGTTAGGTGTCCCTGTCGGAAGGCGGAGAGGAGGTTGGTGCCATTGTCGCAAACCACCATTCCTGGCTTAAGCTGGCATGGCATCAACCACCTCTGAGCCTGCCCCTGCAGAGCTGACAGAATCTCTGCCCCAGTGTGGCTCCTGTACCCCAAGCACACCAGCTCAAGCACTGCATGGCATCTTTTTGCCCCTTAAACGCCTACGGAGCACCGCTGGTTCCGAGGACAAAGCACAGGAAGAGGCCATGGAGGAAGAAGAAGAGGAGGGGGTGGAGGAGAGAGGTGTGTCAGAATCACCAGTAGTAGCATTTTGGAGGCGTGGTGGCAGAACAACCTCCAACACTACTGCACCTTGTCCTGCATCCTTCCCAGCTGCCAGCAGAGTCACCCAATGCGCCATGAAAGATAGGAAAGGTCCCTGTCCATGCCTGCAGGACCACGAGTCAGTGGTAATATGCACCTTACCGCTGACCGCCCTGTCCAGCGAGGACAAGACATTGCCTTGAACATACCGGTAGAGCCGGAATCGCCTTCCGTGAGAAAAAGTGGCGTTTGGGAACCTGCCACTGAGGAACCGCACATTCCACAAACTAACGGAAGGGGGCAGAGTCTACCAACTGAAAAGGCAGCAGTTGAAGTGCTAGCAATTTAGCCAAGCTAGCATTCAACCGCTGGGCATGTGGATAGCTGGGAGCGAACTTCTTTCGGCGGTGCAGCAGCTAGGGCAGGGGAATTTGTCTGGTACAATCTGGCGTTGGTGTACCGATAGCAGATTGCCCGCAAGTACTTGGCTGTGACACACCTAATTCTACACCTTCATTCCTCTCATTGCAGGTTTCAGAGAGGACTGAAGGTATAGTGGGGTTGGAGATCCCAGCTGATGAGGAGCAAGGAGAGGTGCGCTTTGTTCTTTGGTGTGGGTCTTTTAGGTACGCTTGCCAACAAACTGCATGGCAGGTTGACATATGTCTGGTCAAGCATGTGGTGCCCAAGCGCGTGATGTTTTGGCCACGCGAGATACGCTTGAGACATATGTTGCAAATAGCAGCGGTGCGATCTGATGCACTCATCTCAAAAAAGGCCCACACCAAAGAACTTTTGGAATAACGTGCAGAGACAGCAGCGCTCTGCACATGTGGAGCTCTGCGGTGTGATGCAGTTGGTGCGCTGCCCTTAAGATGGCCCCTGGAGGGCATCCTGCCTCATTGGAGATGTGCCTCCTCCTCCTCTCTCCTATCAGGCACCCATGTGGAGTCAGTGACCTCATCATCCCCTCCCCCCTCATCACTGGAGCAAACCTGGCATAATGCTGCAGCTGGGGGAACATGACTGCCAGATTGCTGTCCTTCTTGGGCAACCCCTCTCTCTGGGCTCACGTTACTGCCTTCCTCTAGCTGGGTACTAACATCAGAGCCTTCAAAATGCTGGGCATCCTCCTGGAGCATGTACCCAACACTGTGGTCAAACAGTTCGGGGGACTCCTCAGGAGGACATGGTGGGGCTAGGGAAGGAGTGACTGATGCCATTGAGCCGAGGGAAGAGGCCGCGTTGGCAGCTACTTTGCCAGACAAAGTACCCTGAGCCTGGGTGAGAGAGGATGAGGACGGCTTGGTCATCCACTCTACCAAGTCTTCGGCATGTTGCGGCTCAACACAGCCAGCTGCCGAAAAAAAGGACAAGCGTCTCCCACGGCCACGTTCTGATGAGGATGCACCGTGTCCACGACCAGCACTGTTGCCTCTAGACACAGAGCCTGCTTGCCCTCTTTTATTGGCTTGTGACTGTCTGCCTCTCCTTGTTGGCCATCCAGACATGCTAATGGCCTGCAGTGAGATGTAGCTGCACAAAGCTGGGATGTATATATATATATACTAAATTATACTGAAGCTAGCAGAATCCACTGCCTGCCTGTAGTACTATTAGTATGAGAACACCAGCAATTGTCTTCAGGTAGCTTTAGGTGCACAATGTGCAAAGGACACAGTACACTAACTGTAAATACTGAAGCTGCCTGCCTGTAGTATTAATATGATCAGAACACCAGCAATTGTCTTCAGGTAGCTTTAGGTACACACTGTGCAAAGGACACAGTACACTAACTGTAAATCCTGCAGCTGCCTGCCTGTGGTATTAATAGGATCAGAAGAACACCAGCAATTGTCTTCAGGTATCTTTAGGTGCACACTCTGCAAAGGACACTAAATCAAAATACTGCAGCTCCCTGCCTGTATTAGTATGAGAACACCAGCAATTGTATTCAGGTAAGCTTTAGGTGGTGCACACTGTGCAAAGGACACTAAGTCAAAATACTGCAGCTCCCTGCCTGTATTAGTATGAGAACACCAGCAATTGTATTCAGGTAAGCTTTAGGTGCACACTGTGCAAAGAACACTAAATAAAAATGCTGCAGCTCCCTGCCTGTATTAGTATGAGAACACCAGCATTTGTATTCAGGTAAGCTTTAGGTGCACACTGTGCAAAGGACACAGTACACTAAGTGAAAATACTGCAGCTAGCACAATCACCTGCCTGCCTGTCAGTATATTATGAAGAGAATAACAGGAATGGATCTAGCTAAACTGAATACAGTGTATAAATATATATACACCTAGGATGCATATATATCCTCTACACAGTGTAACTGCAGCTAACTGACTCGCCTGCCTGCTCTATCTAACTCAAATTAAATGACACTGTCTCTCTCTCTCTGTCTGTCTTTAACCACAGCCGCAACACACTACACAAGGCCGCCGCGCAGGCGGCCTTATATAGTGTGGGGAGTGTACTAAATCCCCTGAGACATAATTGGCCAAAGCCACCCTGGCTTTGGCCAATTATGGCTCTCCGTTTATTCCGCGCTGTGATTGGCCAAAGCACGCGGGTCATAGTGCATGCTTGGCCAATCATCAGCAAGCAATGCACTGCGATGCCACAGTGAATTATGGGCCGTGACGCGCCACTCGAATTTGGCGCGAAAGGCCCATAATGTTCAAAATTCGGCGAACGGCCGAACAGACGATGTTCGAGTCAAACATGGGTTCGACTCAAACTCAAAGCTCATCCCTAATCTCCAAGTTCAAGTTTACAGCACCAACTTCCTGGCACCTGCGCCATTCGGCTGGCCTAACTGTCCCTAACGCCACCACCAGCAGTATGTGAACAGGGATTGTGCAGGAGGCCATCCTCATCATTTCAAGCTACACAAACAGGTACGTGTCAATGACATCACTCCTAGTACAGTGCTCTCTGCAATCATGGCACACGCACTTCAAAAAATTCTAAATGTGCTTACAAGGTTGGCACTTTATAGGCTTTAATACAGGACAAAATTCCAAAGTTAGGTTTAACCCCGTTTTAAAAGGACATTTATTTAAAATAACAACTGCTCTATATATTCTATAAAATCCAGTACATGCTTTCTTTCTAACCCTCCATAGGGTCATCCTTCTATCAGAAAAACCCCATCCAGTGTTTCCTCCTTACGTCTTACATCTAGAGGAAAAGCGATTTAATCTCCAAATACGGAAAGGTTTCTTCACAGTAAGAGCTGGGAAAATGTGGAATAGACTCCCTCCAGAGGTGGTTCTGGCCAGCTCAGTATATTGCTTTAAGAAAGGTCTGGATTCTTTCCTAAATGTACATAATATAACTGGGTACTAACATTTATAGGTAAAGTTGACACAGGGAAAATCCGATTGCCTCTCGGGGGATCAGGAAGGAAAATTTTCCCCTGCTGTAGCAAATTGGAGCATGCTCTGCTGTTTTTTTTTTGCCTTCCTCTGGATCAACTGTGGGTAAAGAATTGGGTATATGTGATTGTACGATATTTATTTTTATTTTTTATGGTTGAACTAGATGGACTTGTGTCTTTTT
The DNA here is from genome assembly GCA_029206835.1 of Rana muscosa. Classification (NCBI taxonomy): domain Eukaryota; kingdom Metazoa; phylum Chordata; class Amphibia; order Anura; family Ranidae; genus Rana; species Rana muscosa. The sequence goes on along the minus strand of CM055116.1, from coordinate 1,071,560,292 downwards.
TCAACCTGACTAACTATGTAACTATGTAAGTTTGGCAGAGCCATTGCATGCCTACCAACTTTCTGAGTTGAGAATGAGGCACATTATATTTAGGCATAGGATACACCCCCTGCCATGCCCCCCTTAAAGGAGAATTGTACAAAAGAAAAGGATTGATTAGACCCAGGGGTGTTTTTTTTTACCGTGTGCATGCCATCACATACCTCCCAACTTTCTGAGTTGGGAATGAGGGACACGTATTAGCAATTATATGTAGACATAGGAAACAACCCCTGCCGTGCCCCCCTTAAAAGAGAACTGTACAAAATAAGGGATTGGTTAAACCCACAGGTGCTTTTTTTTTTTTTTTACCACTACTATTCCTTTATATTGGCTTTTGGAATTTACAAATGCAGCAGTTTAGAAATTGGATTAAAGGTTTAGTACTGGGAAACACTTTTTGATAGATAAATAGTGCATTTTATATACAACTGTATAGATTAGACCACAATGAGGGACAAATGAGGAGGAAAGAGGAACAGAGTGACTTTGTTCAAAATGAGGGACAGTCCCTCGAAGTCAGGGACAGTTGGGAGCTATGCTATCAGTTCTCCTGACTTCCACATGTAAAATTAAGAAAATCTGTTGGGGTTTTTTTTTTTTTTGTGGAATTTGGGACATTTTCACACTTAAGCCCTGTACACACGATCGGATTTCCTATGGTTTTTAAACCGATGGATTTTTCCATCGGAAAACCGATGAAGCTGACTTCCATCAGTCTTGCCTACACACCATCAGTCAAAAAACCGACCGTTCCAAACGCGGTGACGTAACACACTCCGATGCGTCGACTTGATTCTGAGCATGCGTGGGTTTTTTATCCGATGAAGTTCCCCACAGACGATAGTAATTTGCTATCAGTTTTTTAACCATCGGATAAATTTAAAACATGTTCTATTTTTAAACACTGATGGAAAAAAGACCAATGGGGCCCATACACGATCGGTTTGTCCGATGAAAAAAGTCCATCGGACTGTTTTCATCGGTAAAACGTATCGTGTGTACACGGCTTTTGACTAGTTGAGTCATTCAAAGAATGAGTGAATATAACTTAAAAAAATTATCTTCCGTTTAATTAATCCAAATCAAGTCATAAAAGCTAGACCACCCACCATTCTCATCAAATTAATAGCATATGAAAAAAGAAAGAAAAAAGTATAACATTTCTAAAAGTGTACTGTTCAGTCTACTCCCACACCACTTCAGATGTCTCCAAAGTGTGATGTTTGGGAACTTTGTGAATTGTAGCCAGTGTCAATCAGCTTTAGATGAAATCTGTTGGATTAGACATGAAAATAACATACATGCAGTTGCAATTAGTTGACAAGCCAGTCACAGGCTCAGGGGAGGTGAAAACGCAAACAATTTTCTAGATGAAATATTTCACAGTGAAGCCAAATGCTAAGTAAGTGTGGAATCAAATCTAGAAATAAAATATTAAAAACTACGAAAATGAATGCAAAATAAAAGTCACAGTTTCAAACATCCAAACAAAGCATGGGATAGGTGGAGGCAACATTTTATGTTTTTGTTTAAATTATTGCCGCTTCTGTTACTTTGAGTGCTTGTGCACACCTTACCATGTATTGGCTGGTAGCCATATGCACTAGCTGATCAAGGCAGTAGTTGCCAATGGCTTGACCATCACTGAGACAGGAAGTAATATGGAAGTGATCTTACTTCTGACATCATGCAGGTCTGTTTTTAGTGTTGGGGGCTCATTTTCTATCTGGTATCTATACTATTTCTGTTGTCTATTTTCAGTGGGGTTGATTTTCTCATAGTTCAGTGAATGTAGTGAACATACACTTTGCAAAGAATACCCACTCATATACTAGGAAAATATATAAAACATTATTTCCTAATTGTACACCACTTGACGCAGAGGTTTTTATATGCACGACTACTTGGCTTATGCTGCCACCTTCAGGTGAATAAAGACTGGCCATAAGACCCCCACTCAGCTATAGCTAGTGTCCTTAGGTGATGGATGTGCCTACAGTTGTCTCTCTTCAGATCTCCTTTCCAGGGGTTAGTTTCCCAATTCCTGGCCTGCTTCTCACACTCCTGCTGGGGTAGAGGAGGGCTTTATCTGAATTTGTCACTACGGCCAAGAGGAACTGTACACAGACCTTGCATGCCAGAATAGGGACACTGTGTAATGTTGACAGTCAACACTGGATGCTGCGAGCAGCGATTTTTAAGGTACAATGTAACCAGTGACCCCCTGGCATAGTCCCCTACATGCCAGAGTGCCACGCCAAAATGACATAAAGCCCTGTACAGTCCAATCATGAAAGGGTTCCCTTGTTAACTTCTGTGTACGGAGAGAAGGGAGAGAGCACATCCCACACCTCCTCCCGGCTCTCTCCTCCTCAATGCTGTTATCCGAACCATGGCTAGCAAAACTGAAATCTGTGCAAGTTGCGGGCCCACATTCTGCCAAATGATGATAATATTGCTTGCTAAGGACAGGTTGGGCGGCCTATGTGGCTTTCAGTTTTGCCGGCAAGAGTACAAGTAACAGCATTGAGGAGAAGAGAGCCGGGAGGAGATGCGGAATGTGCTCTCTCCCTCCTCTCTGTACACAAAATTTATGGAACCCTTTCCTGATCGGACTGTACAGGGCTTGATTACCTTCCCCTAGCTCCTCTCATGGCAGCAGAAATTGTGGGTGTTGCGGTAAATAAACCCTGTACAGTCCTGATCTGACAGTTCTGTGTTATCTGCTGTATACAGACAGAAGGGAGAGGAGCTGGGGGTGGGGTGGGGGTTTAGTACACCTCCTCCAGGCTCTCTCCTCCTCTCTACTGCTGTCACTACTCCTGTAGTGATGAGAGGGATGTGGTGAGATGGGAAATTTAGTGCTGGAGGGGATTTACAGCCTACAGACCACTTAACTCTGCCTTACAAACGACATTTTAGGACTTTTTCACACCAGGTGCAGTGGAGCAATGTTCGTGAAGTTGTGTGTTTTCCCGCACAGCACAAATATGCACTGCCTTTTGCAAATGCACATGGGTGCCATTAATCCACTAATGGCATGTATCTTTTCGCCCACTAAAATGCATGGTACTGTAGCACCATGCATTTTGGTGGGGCGCAATTAAAAAATCATGTCAACACCTTTTTGCCTGTTTCACGAGCATACATCAGCCTATTAAAAACTCCAAACGTGGGAACATGTAAAAAAGATGCACCTCCTTATATGAGCAAGCCCTCAAAGTGTTGTGCCCCAGGGTTGTGCGCAATTCTAATGGGTGCCTTGACTAAAAAAAAGTTGAAAAACACTGCTCCACAGGTCCAGGGCAGTGAACCCATAGTTGCCAACAGTCCCGATTTTCCCAGGACAATCCTGAATTTTGGACCCTTGTCCCGAATTATGCTTGTCCCGAACTTTTCCCCGAGATTTTGCTTTTGTCCTGGGAAAATCGGGAATATTTTGGGCTAAAAACGTCAGCAGCTACACAAAAATGACAGCGGCTACACAAAAATGGCTTCCGCCACCGGCATGAGTGTTGTTTTCCCTTGTGTTCAGTGCAGAGGAGAGTGGGGCAGCCAATCGGCTTCTCTCTTCAGTGTACAAATTGAAAATTCTATTGTAAACTGAAGGCTATTGGCTGCAGGGATTGGCGACCCCTCCCCCTCTCCACTGAACACAAGGAAGCCTGCTGCACCCACTGCCGCCGCCCCGCCCCCGTGTGACCGATGAGCGGGGACACTGATGGAAGGACCGGGGCTCCGCTGCTGGGGACACTGTTGTCTGTGGCTGAGGGCTCCATGAGGCGGCGGGGATGAAGAGCCACGAGGGCAGCCAGAACCGATTGCCCAGGAGCAGGGAGAAGAGCTCTGAAGACTTTCCAGCCCAGGACCAATGGACAGGCTGACGGGAGAACGAGGACGTGCAGGCAGCCAGAGACAGCAGCAAAGAGATCCGGTGGATGGAGCAGCTCCGTGACCTTCTCTGACCACCCAGCTATGAGAACGGGCACTGCATGGAAGGTACTGTGTCACACACACACACCTTGCCACAGGAGGGACCATAGACAGGTCTAGGATCTCTCTCACTCCCCCCTCTCCCTCCCCTTCCTACCCCCTTCCTTCTCCCCTCCCTCCCCCCCACCCGCAACCCTGCACTTTGTACGTAGCGTGCCCCTCAACCCTGCACTTTGTACGTAGGTCAACCCCCCACCCTGCACTCCGTACACAGCGCACCCCGTCACCCTGCACTCAGTACACAGCGCACCCCGGCACCCTGCACTCTGTACGTAGTGCACCCTGCACTCGGTACGTAGCTCACCCCAAAACCCTGCACTCTGTATGTAGTGCACCCCGCAACCCTGCACTCTGTATGTAGCGCACCCCGAAACACTGCACTCTTTGTTTAGTAAAAAGAATGTAGTAAAAAATACAGACTCCAAACCCCTGCATTACAACCTCCTGATCCCTGCGTTCTGTGCATTACACACTCCCAAACCCTGCGGCATTCTCTGTATTACACACTACACACCTCTGCACTCTGTACATTACACACCCATATTTTGCAGTGGCGTGCGCTGCAGGTTGTCCCTTGCCTCAAGTGTCCCTTATTGAGATGTTCAAATATTAGGAGGTATGACTGTGATGGTCCTGGCTTGCTCCATTTGGCAGACCCCTTGAACCCCCAGCACATCCTCACGCACTGCAGGTACCATGTACTATTGCAGTGTAGTGTAGTAATCAGTGTGGCGGGGTAATCAGTGTAGTGTAGTGGGTGGTGGGGTAATCAGTGTAGTGTAGTGGGTGGTGTGGTAATCAGTGTAGTGCGTGTTGTAGTAATCAGTGTAGTGTAGTGTAGTGGGTGGTGTAGTAATCAGTGTAGTGGATGTTGTAGTGGACAGGTAGGTCAATGTACTGGTCAGTATAGGAATCAGGTAAGTCAGTGCAGTGGACAGGTAGGTCAGTGTAGTGGTCAGTGTAGTAATCAGGCTGGTAAGTACTATTGTAGGAAGGGAAGGGACTCAGGGAGTGCTAAAAGTCCGTAGGTTAGGGGGTGCAAATTTCTTGCCTTGCACCGGGCGTTGACAACCCACGCTACGCCACTGCTGCTGGGAGGCACCTGATGCAAGGACGGACTCTGCTGGGGAGGCACCTGATGCAAGTATGGACTCTGCTGGGGGCACCTAGTGGCAGGCGACGTGGCAGGTGACACGCTCAGGGCTTCCACTGATTCTACATTGTAGGTCTCTGGGTAGATGAGCCGTGGGTCTTCCTTCTTGGCCAGATTGCTGTCACAGGGTCCAATCTGCCACTCTGCTGTTTGGTTGCTGCCTTTGACGGCATGGCTGTTGAAGCCCTACTCTTAAGGAATAGATTGTTTCTATCATTCCCTACCACCATCAAGGCTAAAAAGTTGACCTTTAGGAAGGTGAACCAGAGAGAGAGAGAGAGATATTCCCTTATCATTCCTCGCATAAAAGCAGTGGCAGTGCGTCCATAGAGGGTGCAGGAGCGCCGCCCCCTCTCTCCTGCACCGCTCTATCACCAATAGATAGATGCATTGCATGAATCTATCTATTGTCGCCGCTGCCGCCCCCTATTCAGGTGTCCGGCCCCTTGTTGGGCGCCGGGCATCTGAATTACAGCGGCAGGGGTGTTTTTGAAAGCGCCTGATTAGAGCCGTCGGCTCTAATAGGCGTCCTGATTAGAGCAGTGGGCTCTAATAGGCTTCCAAATTGGTAAACAGCGGGTGCAATGCGTTCGCTGTTTACACAGTGTTGTGTTAGGGAAGCAAATAAATCGCTTCCATAACACTGACCAGCCTTTCAGCCAATCAGGTGCTCGGGTCTGGTTACCCTGTCACCTGATTGGCTGAAGCGACAGGCGCTGTGATTGGACGCCTATCAGGCGTCCAATCATAGCAGAGATAATGGAAAGAGGACGGGAGAAGACATGGAGGACTCGGAGCGTGGAAGACAGCGCTGAGACAGGTAAGTGCCGGGCGGGGGGGCACACTGGCATCATTTGATGGGGCACAGTAGCGACAATTGATGGGGCACACTGGCACCAATTGATGGAGCACACTGGCAGCAATTCATGGGCACACTGGCATAAATTTATAGGGCACACTGGCAGCAATTGATGGGGCACAGTGGTGGCAATTGATGGGGCACAGTAGCTGCATTTGATGGCACAGTGGTGGCAATTGATGGGTACAGTGGCTGCGTTTGATGGGCAGAGTGGCTGTGTTTGATGGGCACAGTGGCTGCACTTGATGTTTTTTTTTTTTCAGTTTGTTTGCGCCCCCAAATTTTGAGCACCAGCCACCACTGCATAAAAGGTTGACTTTTTGGTAGCAATTACCCGGGCTTGCAGGTTCTAAAAGTTAGCTGCACTTTCCGGCAAGGAGCCTTTTCTGATCTTTCACCAGAGTAAGGCAGTGTGGAAGCCTTGGCCCTCCTTCCCGGGTTTCCCTGGGTTTCTTCAATCCACCTGCATCCGGGCATTATGTTGCTATTTCTTTGCCCTAATGCTAAGCATCTTAAGGAGAAGAGACTTCACTCTTTGGATGTTGTTCAAGCTGTTCGAATTTATCTAAAGTCTACAACTTCAGTTTCGGCAGGCTCATTTACTATTAGTTCTGCCTGAGGTCCTTGCAAGGGTCAGGCTGCCTCTCAATTCACTATTTCCAGGTAGATTTGTCAGCTATTTTCTCAGGCCTATGGTATCAAGGGCAAGGTTCTTTGCTTCCTGGCCTATTCAGCTTAAAGCTTCCATTGTTCAAGTTCCTAAGGCTTTGTAGTTGGGCTCCCCCGTTCTGTTTTTGGGTTTTGGGCATGTTGGCCTTGTTGCAGTGTTACCCACCCTACAGTGTTCAGTTGTTTAGACATTCCAAGTAGTTAAGAAAATCCTAAGTTTTGCTTGTACATGATTGGATAATGGAAGTCAGCAGAGCTTCACCTCATCACTTGGCTAAGAAAACATTCCTTTGAAACTTCAAAATCCCCTTGCAAACTGAACATCCTATTTGTCTTTAGTAATTAAAGCTCACTGTGTTCATTGCTGTTGTTGTTCTGTGGTAGTCCAACATATTTTTCAAGTATAAAGTGTCATGGTTAAAGCTGAATCCCAGAAATAAAATACACAAATGAATACAGCTTCATATTCATTTAAAAGCTGAACCTGGTATCAGCTTCTGGAAAATCCTGTACAGCATAGGTCAGGCTGGGAGAAGTTGAAACAGAAGTCTCCCCAGAGCTCAGTAAAGCATAAAATATAGTCAGATGCAGGTACCACAAGTCCTACAAATCCAGTCTGTATATAGTGGTAGGGTGCTATATGGGTACCACAAAGCCTGTCCATAGCTACTGTAAAGTCAGGAAAAACAAAGATAGATCAAATGCAGGTAGCATAAATCTTGCAAGCGGTTCAGACAATAATAACAACAAAGGAGAGTTGTATGCAAGCAGCACAAAGCCTGTCTGTAGTTCAGTCACTGTCAAGAGGGGAGTTATATACAGTTACTACAAACCCTGCATGTAGTTCAGCTAAACAAACAGAGGCTGGTACCCATAAACCCGCCTCTAAAGGAGAGTTAAATGCAGGTACCAAAATACCTGTCTGTAACTCGGCCGCTAGGTCACTGATGGGAAGTCTGTTCGTACTAGAAGAAGACTGGCAGACCAGTCTGGCCAACAGCTGGGGCTAGGTGGTAGGGTAGGCCAGTGTTTCTCAACTCCAGTCCTCAAGGCGCCCCAACAGGTCATGTTTTCTGGAATTCCCTCAGATGAAACGGCTGTGATAATTACTAAGGCAGTGAAACTGATCAAATCACCTGTGCAAAATAATGGAAAGCCTGAAAACATGACCTGTTAGGGTGCCTTGAGGACTGGAGTTGAGAAACACTGGGGTAGGCAACAGAGAAGACACAGAGAGCTTTGTGGAGTCTTGGAAAAGCAAGAGATTGGATATCTGATGGCACTGAATGGAATGGGGTCAGCATGCCTGCTGAAGGTGAAAGCCCTTAGAAGGGCTGATGTACAGGGTCTAAGGAGCAACCTGGTCTTAACCAGAGCACCCCAAAAGGGGTCATGGATTTTGAGGCTGATGACACCCAGGTTGCAGACCTTGGACACACCCAGGTAGACAGGTCCCAGAGAATGAGTACAGACATACTGGGTTGAGTCTTTTACAGCACTAGGGTGCTGGGCTCACTGATGGGTATTGTAACAAGCCTCCTGTAGTACTGGGATACTGGACTCCAAGGATAAGACGAGTACAAGAGACATACACATAGAGAGAGTAGTTTCAGGCTGGATGAAAGCGGCTGGCCGAAAAACACAGGGAATCACACAGGTACTGGTTGCAGTTAGGAAGCTGGAACACACCAGGAGTCACTAAGGATCTCTGGAATCAGGAACACCAGCGACACTGGGAACCAGCAGGGGTCACAGAGGATCACTGGAGAAATAGAAAGTCAGTAGAAAACATGTGGTGCTTGGAAACAAGCATAGACACTTTGCTTGGATACCTAGCAACTTATGGAGTGGCCCTTTAAGACAGGCTTGGCCACGAGTTGACTGAGGTGTCAGGTACAAGTATATTAAATAGTATCTGCTATATGACAGCCTTTTTCTGTAATGTACAGGTATTGTGCTTGTTGTAAAAATAATAAGATTCAATAAAAACTGAGTTGACTGAGGTGCCAGCAGCTGCTGATCTCGGCTGCATAGCAACAGACTCGTACAGGTGAGAAGTCCCTGAACTGAAACATAGAAAAGGTAAGTGAGACACACTAATAATATAGAATTTATTACAGGCAGCACAAATCTCCTTACTACAGTCTATTTAACATAGACAGAAGCAAGTCACTACATTTACAAATGCCAACTAAATTGCTAATCAGCTACTTGGAACAATTTGGATTCAATCTGTATTTGATGGATTTATACAAATATAGTAAATAGTATGTGCTATGACAGCCTTTTTCTGTATTGTACAGGTATTACGCTTGTTGTAAAAATAATTAGATTTAATAAACATTTGCTTTGCATCAAGACAAATTTTGGAAGGATCAAAATAAGTGGGTCAAGCCTCGTACACACGACCGAGTTTCTCGGCAAGAACCAGCAAGAAACTTGCTGGCAGAGATTTCTTGCCGAGAAATTCGTTCGTGTGTATGGTTTCTCGTCAAGAAAACCGACTAGAATCTCGACGAGAAAATAGAGAACCTGCTCTCTATTTTCTCATCGAGATTCTCGTCAGCCTGTTTCTCAACGAGAAAATTGTGTGTGTGTACACTTACCTGTCCTCCGGGAAGCCCGTGCATGCTCGAAATGACTTTGACGCATGCGCGGTAGCTTCCTAGGCATAGGATAGGGTGAACCAAGATGGCGGCGACGGCATCGAATGTGACGAGCGCATGCTCGTCGTATTCAATTACGTCACCGCGTTTGCTCCATTCAAAGAACCGCGGGTTCTTTGAAATGAGTGTGTGTACACTCGGCCGGGACAAGTTTCTTGTCCAAGGATCTCGTCGAAAAAAACAACGTGTTTTTTACGACGAGATTCTCGCCGTGTGTACGAGGCTTTAGGCTTCAGAAATGCGTCTAAATTGCATGTGTTCCCTGACCCGCAGGCAAATTGTGCTGCTCTTTAGCAAATGCTTGGGGGAGTAATTAATATTTAATGACAACCTCATGCATCAGAAAATCCAGCAAATGCAGGTGCGTGAAACTGCATGGTGACCCTTTTTTTTTTTTTTTTTTTAAAGGGTCATAGACTTTTTTTTGCCCAAAGGTACAGCAGCCTATTCAAATGAACGACTGCTGTGCCGGCGCAAATGTGCCAGCACAAGCCTGCTACAATGTGAACCTAGCCTTAAACTACATAAATTGTCAAATGTATTTTTGTGATGTAATCAGGGCTTTTTTCCCCTCAAACAATAGGTGCTGGAACTCAACCACGACCCCCCAAAGCCCCTCCACTCACACACACCCTCCAAATCACATCAAATAGTGGGTGTGGTCAGTCAAATTTAACGAACAGTAGGAGGGTCTTAAAGGGGCATTAAATAAGAGGATTGCATCACATACAGATTGCAGAGTTCAGAGCTGTCACTTGTAAACACAGAAACCGGCCTTCTGTGTTTACAAGTGATTGTGGTGAGCAGACACCCCCCCTAAGGGTCTGAGCCAGAGGTGGTGGAACCGAGTTCCACCAAGTTCCCCCTGAAAAAAAGCCCTGGATGTAATAAACTTATGCCGCGTACACACGATAATTTTTCACGTCGTGAAAAATGTTTTTTTTTTTTCAACAAGAAAAACGACCGTGTGTGGTCTTTTTGTCATTTTTCCCGACGTGAAAAACGGCATTAAAAACGACGAGAAAAATTAAAACATGCTCTAATTTTTCTCGTCGTTTTTCCCGTAATTTTTTTCCGCGGCAGTTTTCCCATAGGGAAACACTGCCACGGAGCCTACACACGGTCGTTTTTCTCAACAAGAGAAAAAATGACGGGAAAAAACGACCGTGTGTGGGGGAACAAGCCGTTCCCTCGTTTTTCATGTCATGATTCACGGCGTTTTTTAACCGCCGTGAATCACGATCGTGTGTACGCGGCATTAGATTGGACACACAAGTCCAGAAACTTCCAGCATAGTAATAATAAATATTGTAAAACTAAATGAAACGTTGACTATATAAGAAAGTTATTTTGATGATCTTTATAGAATCAAAGACACAAGCAAACACTGATGTGCTAATTAGTCTAAGTCCGACTCCAATAAGTTTAAAATGCTCTGATTTATGTCAAAGGAAAGATTCCCAAAAAATAATTGGAAGCCTTTTCAGTTATTTAGGCAAAAAACATTATGAAAACTGCAACATTTATTTTGGGATATGTGTCATGGATATAAGTACATTATTTTATCATAGAAATAAGCGACAGTGGCTTGCTTCTAGCGGAGAGACCGCAAAGAGTGGGCAACATCTGGTGGTGTCACTAAAGGACGGGTTAGTTCAGGACCTGCATCACAATACCTGTCTTAACAGCATTGCTTATTATTTGAACCTTTTCGGCAGCTGCTCGGTGCTGTCCTGTCATCCTGTCCTACAGCACTATCTGACAGCAACGGCGATACCTAGAGCATGTCAAGCAACCAACGCAGATTCCAAGACCAACAGAGAAAAAAAAAAGTACATTTGTCTAAATTTTTCCTAGTGAAAATGTCCACTCAAAATTCACGACCAAGTATTAAAAACACATATGATCACATGCACTATATCTGTACAATTGAACAAACAGTCATATTATTGTGCATATCGTGTATAATAATGTGAGGAGTGGCAGTAGTAAAGCAGATTTTACATTATTCAGTGAGTAAAAGATGGCTTCAAATTGGTTGCTAAGGGTTACTGCACTTTGCAAATCTAATTGCTATTTGCACTACTTTAACAAGCATATTCGTAAATAAAATAATAATGCTCATAAAATCCAGACAGTGTTAGATTATAAAAAAAAAATGGTCCATATCTTTAATAGGCATCAAAATTGAAGATGTAGCCTTCAATAAATTAAAATCCAAGAGTCCTGAATTGTATGTTATGTTTTTTTTTTTAACCACTTGCCATCTGCCGCAAGACGATATATACGTTGGCAGAATGGCACAGGCAGGCAAATGGGCGTATCTGTACGTCCCTTTAAATTTGTCGCAATTGCGGCGAGGAGAGGCATTTCTCTGTTCTGCTTAGCAGCATGACAGGGATTTACTGCTCCCTGTCATCGGGAGCAGTGATCTCTGTCATGTCACTGGTAGCCCATCCCCCCTACAGTTAGAATCACTCCCTAGGACACACTTAACCCCTTGATCGCCCCCTAGTGTTAACCCCTTCCCTGCCAGTGTCATTTATACAGTAATCAGTGACTATTTGAAGTAAAAAAATAAAATTATAATAAAAATGCCATAAACCTATCCCCTATTTTGTAGACGCTATAACTTTTGCGCAAACCAATCAATATACTCTTATTGGGATTTTTTTTTACCAATAATATGTAGAAGAATACGTATCGGCCTAAACTGAGGAAGAAATTAGTTTTTTTGTATATTTTTTGGGGATATTTATTATAGCAAAAAGTAAAAAATATTGCTTTTTTTTCAAAATTGTCGCTCTATTTTTGTTTATAGCGCAAAAAATAAAAACCGCTGGTGATCAAATACCACCAAAAGAAAGCTCTATTTGCGGAAAAATAGGGCGTCAATTTTGTTTGGGTACAACATCGTAGGACCGCGCAATTGACAGCTAAAGAATCGCAAAAAATGCTCAGGAAGGGTGTAAATCCTTCCGGGGGTGAAGTGGTTAAACTGAGTTTCACTTGGGGATACCTAAAAGGACAACTGTACTGCTGCCCATGCCCTAACCCCCATAAGTGCTGCCCATCATTAGCCCTGATCCAGTGATCTTTGCTGTGTGGTATTGCTCCGAGACGCATATTTTTTCCCCCGAAAACTGAAGATTTGTGCTACGCATGTGCACAACAGCCCTATTTATTCCTGTGAGAAAGCCTTACTTCAAGCAGAGAAGAAAAAATGAACTTAGAGGGCTTAAGTATTTGAGCCCGAACAGCATGGGCATGTGGCCGCCCCCCTTCCAGTTTTTTTGTTTAAAAAAAAAAGGGGGGGTCACTTTAAGAAAAATGTATTTGACTCTTAGGCAGGAAAAATGGGGTCATGTAACTGTAGCGGGGTCTCTAAATTTAGGTAGGACACTCAGGTGTGTAAGTATGGGAGTAATGAACAATTTGTGTTTGTGGAGGATTGGACGGTGTAATAATCTCCTTGGCCTGTGGGTGGCGGGGTATCCGTTGGCTCAAGGTAGATTTGCCGTCACAGTGCTACCCTTTTTGTCCCTTTCCGGAGATGGTACGGCGAGGGCGGGGAACCTGCCGTGGTGTCGATGGGAGGAGATAAAAGGGGGAGACGCCCTAACCACGAGGTCTTTTGGAGGATCTTCTTCACGCGCCCAGGCACCTTAGGCCTGGGTGCGGGCGGTTCCGGATTCCGGCCCAGGCACCCTAGGCCTGACCGGAATGGAGTTGGGGTCCATCCCAGGCACCTTCAGCCTGGGGTGAGGTACTAAACCAGGAGGCCTGGGGCCCAGTGACTTCGACTGGGTCCCGCAAGGGTGAAGTGATCCGAGGGTCCCTGAGGTGGAGCGAAGGTACTCCTATCTATGTTCTCTTGAGTCGCTGGTAGAGACTCTCAAGTTCTAAGTCCTTTCTAGCTAAGGCTATAGTAACCGCTGGCGAGATCGCAGTGGTTTAGCTGACAACCAGGATAGTGCCTCGACCTGCTCATCCCCTGTATCAAAATGTTATCAAGTCGCAACCAGTTGGCTACTGAAGCACTGTTTATTGTGAGATATGCAATAAAACAAGAGTTGGACTGTGATCGGTGTGTGGAACTCTGGTTAATGGGAGCAGAGGGAAGTGTTGGCGTAGCAGGACTTAATTCTAGACAGAAGCACACAGGCCCAAGGAAATATCTGGTACTGGCCTTCACCTCACACACAGCTATTGGGAGGACATGGGCCGTAGCGCATCTCACCCTGTCGTGTGACATACCCCTAGACAAAAGAGATGAGGTGAGGCCGCTACATGTGGGGGCTCGTCCGGGATGATGTGTGTTTTGACTTTGGAAGTGAGAATGGCTGTGTCTGGACTTTGCTGCCCGGAGGAGTTCCGAGCAGGTCGGCCATGTGATCGGCCAAAGTGCATCCCTGCTCAAAGTCGTGGAAATGACCCTAAGACGGGAAAGGACCATGCAGAGGAGCGAGAAGAGGGAGGAGTCCAGCCGTGTGAAGTACTACATGTGGGGGCTTTTATTGCACTGTGCCATGAAGCACCCTGTGACTGCGCAGTTCGTGGGCGGAGCCTGATGGAAGCCCGCGAAAACGTGCAAGTCGTGGGAGGAGTCTGGCATGTGGAGGAACTCACGTGGAGACTTCGGCGCGTGGTCAGTGCGTGATGGAGCAGCAGACAGTCGGGATGGCCTCAAGCTCCCCGTGGATTCCGGTTCCCTACCCCACGAAGATGACTACGTTTGCTGCTCCCCTTACAGACACGGGTATAAGACTCAGGCCCTGAGGACAGTTGGCTCTGTACACATGCAGAGACACAGAGGCCCTCGGCGTGATCTGTCCCGGATGCTCGGGACTGGTGGTCCACCTGAAGCCATTCGGGCGTTGCGAGGCATGCAAAGAGTTCTTGTTTGAGGTGGAGCCATCCACAGTAAGGCCCCGGGCCCTTCGCCTCAACAGCCTCACAGGTACCGCTACTCCGGAAGGGGAGATCCAGGCCTTTGCGGAGGTTCCCGTACGCACTGACCAGGGCGATGTGACTGCCCAATCAGAGACTGAGAAAGAAAAATCAGAGGATGCTGCTTTGGTCACCACAGATTCTCTGCTCCCACCTCCGAAGAGGAAAGTCGGCTTGGTGCAGGCCTCCTGTGGTCGTGGAAGAGCTTCACCCCGTCGCTTGCCTGGCCTGGATGGATCCGGTTGGAAGAGTCCTGGACATCCCAGTTCTACAAAAGGTCAAGGTGAGCCAGGGGCTGGGACTGTGGTGGTGGTTGGAGGTGTCGGGGGTCCACAGTCGGTGGAGCCCGCTAGGGAGGGTAGTACCACGTCTACCAGAGACTACCTTCCTGCCGAGATGTATGACACTTCTGACCTAGAGTCACTGTCGGATTGTGGAGATGACGGTGAGATCGATGAACTGTTTCACCAAAAGGGCTGGGACAAACGCCCAATACCTATGCTACGTGCACCGCAGGATTCCCCTATGTCGATAGGAGACAGCACGCCCTGGGTACAGGCCCCAGAGTCTACGAGGAAGCCTAGTCCTCAAATCACCTTCCCACAATCTACAACATCACCCGTCTTGGTGGTGGGAATGCAGCGCGCATCATTGCGGGCACCTGGAGCAAAACCTTTAGAGGTAGTGAAAGTACCTCGGTACCCGGAGGCCATCGTTCAGCCCGGAGAAGGTGAGTGGGATGCCATGCCTCCTTTGGCCAGATTGCAACGACTTTTTCTCACAGAGAGTCGCCCGTGAGTACGGATGGGAATATCCCTACTTGTCTCAGGACTTACTTTTCGAAGTTGAGGTCATACGCCAGAGATGGTATGACGAATTTGTTTGGGAAAAGCTCAAAGTGCCCCATGCACGACGATACTTGTCCAGTTCACCCTGGGTGTCGAAAAAGTTTAGAGATTGCAGAACAGACTGGATGTGGGGTCGCCATATCCACGCAGACAAGGTGCGCATTTGCAGGAAAGATGGAGAGGACGTTGACTATTCGATTGAGGTTTTCGACAAGCATCTGAAGCCCTTGTTTTTGCCTGACCCGAGGTTTTATTTGTGAGAAGAGACTCACTTGTTTTTTTCATGACAACCTTCTAGAAGTGTTCTTGCCGGAGCATCCGAACTGTACCCTAGTTTTTTATTTGGGTTTTTGTTTTTCTACTCTTTGAAGGAATGAGAGCAGTTTTTGTTTGTTCTCTCTTCTTCACAGTTCAAAGACAGACTTTGGGGGTAGAATCAGTGTAGGGACGCAGGAAGAATGAAGATTTCACCAAGTGTCATTACCGCGGTATTGTCACCAGGTGGCAGTGTTGTGCAACGGCTGTTTGTTTTTTTTTAACACTCGCATCACTTTACTCATTGGAGCGAATGGGTCTATCGGCTGATGGATCCATTCATTCCAAATTAACACAAAATGTTAGGATGTTGTGTTTTTTTCTTGTTGTTTCCCTTCTGCAGGAGATTCGTCTGTCAAGACTACCGAGTATGGGGTGGTTCTTAGACAGTGAAGGGAGGGGTTGTATACGTGTACATGTTAGATGGTTTTATGGAAAAGTTTTATTGTTTATGTTCCCTTCCCCTTTGAGCAGGTCTTGGTATGGTTAAGATTAAAATTTTTAGGGATAGCCTCTTGGGCCAGGCTTATGTCACCACTCCATGGAGACATGGGTTTGCACCAGACGCTGGGGACCAGCGTCAAATCACAGGGGGGAGTATGTAGCGGGGTCTCTAAATTTAGGTAGGACACTCAGGTGTGTAAGTATGGGAGTAATGAACCATTTGTGTTCGTGCAGGATTGGACGGTGTAATAATCTCCTTAGGCTGTGGGTGGCGGGGTATCCGTAGGCTCAAGGTAGATTTGCCGTCACAGTGCTACCCTTTTTGTCCCTTTCCGGAGATGGTACGGCGAGGGCGGGGAACCTGCCGTGGTGTCGATGGGAGGAGATAAAAGGGGGAGACGCCCTAACCACGAGGTCTTTTGGAGGATCTTCTTCACGCGCCCAGGCACCTTAGGCCTGGGTGCGGGCGGTTCCGGATTCCGGCCCAGGCACCCTAGGCCTGACCGGAATGGAGTTGGAGTCCATCCCAGGCACCTTCAGCCTGGGGTGAGGTACTAAACCAGGAGGCCTGGGGCCCAGTGACTTCGACTGGGTCCCGCAAGGGTGAAGTGATCCGAGGGTCCCTGAGGTGGACAGGGCCCATGTCTGAGGTGAGGAGGCCGGGAGGTTACCCATCCGGAGAGTCTGGAGCAGCATCAACCCAGTGACGGATGGGCCTCTGGTAACTCCCTTGGAGGGACATCTTCCCCTGACAGGGGCCGCAGTGCAGCGAAGGTACTCCTATCTATGTTTTCTTGAGTCGCTGGTAGAGACTCTCAAGTTCTAAGTCCTTTCTAGCTAAGGCTATACTAACCGCTGGCGAGATCGCAGTGGTTTAGCTGACAACCAGGATAGTGCCTCGACCTGCTCATCCCCTGTATCAAAATGTTATCAAGTCACAACCAGTTGGCTACTGAAGCACTGTTTATTGTGAGATATGCAATAAAACAAGAGTTGGACTGTGATCGGTGTGTGGAACTCTGGTTAATGGGAGCAGAGGGAAGTGTTGGCGCAGCAGGACTTAATTCTAGACAGAAGCACACAGGCCCGAGGAAATATCTAGTACTGGCCTTCACCTCACCCACAGCTATGGGGAGGACATAGGCCGTAGCGCATCTCACCCTGTCGTGTGACATACCCCTAGACAAAAGAGATGGGGTGAGGCCGCTACATAACATTGGCGAATTTCCTGGAATGTCACATGACCGCCGTGGAAATTCCCATAGGGTCACATGAGCAGCTGCAGTCAGTGGCGGAATTTTCAGGGTCGCGACAGTCGCGGTCGCGACAGTCACAGTTGCGACTGGGCCCTGTAATTCCGCCAAGTCCGGGGGGCCCGCAGCCCGTCCGTGTACTCCGCCCTCCTGACTGTCACTCACTGACAATGTGTGCGGCGCGCACTGCGTGCTATTTGTTTGGCCGCGGGGCCGCCGCTGACTGAAGACAGACACTGAGATAATCCAAGAGAGCAGGGCAGCTGAGGCAGCACTCCACTCACTAACTGGGATTGTGGACCGCCTCCGCCCCCGCCCCCGCCCCCGCCTATCCAGAGACACAGAGATGTAGGGAGGCGGGGCGGACTCTGAAAATGAGAGAAGGCGGTGAGAAGCTTTCCCCTCTAAGGCAGCGTGGAGTACCTTCCCAGAGTCTACCCAGGCAGCATGAGGCAAGGCAGAGTGGCAAATTTTTCATCCTGGCGCCTGGCGGGAGAAGACACATCTGTCAGAGTGACCCACAGGACGGAATTCCCGGGGGAATCGATTGATTGATGGTAAGTCAATCAAGTGACAGTGCTCACCTCAGCAATCGATGCCAACCTCCACCACCTATGCCTCGTCTTACTGATCCCATCCCCCCCACCACTGATCTCATCATCCCTATCCCCCCCCATTACTTCTACAACAGAGGTGATAGGGGGGGATAGGGATGAGATCAGTGGTGGGGGGATGGGATCAGTAAGGAGGGACAGGTGGTGGTGGGAGAGGATGGCACCACCACTTCCACCCCCCTCAAGTACCACCACTACCACCCCCCCTCAAGTACCACCGCTAGTACTTGAGGGGGGGTGGTAGCGGTGGTACTTGAGGGGGGGTGATAGCGGTGGTACTTGAGGGGGGGTGGCTGCGGTGGTACTTGAGGGAGGTGGCAGTGGTGGTGCCATCCTTTCCCACCACCACCACCTGTGCCTCCTTACTGATCCCATCCCCCCACCGCTGATCTCATCCCTATCCCCCCCATTACTTCTACAACAGAGGTGATGGGGGGATAGGGATGGGATCAGTAAGAGGCACAGGTGGTGGTGGTGGGAGAGGATGGCACCACCACTGCCACCGCTGCCACCCCCCCTTAAGTACAACCGCTGCCACCCCCCCTCAACACCAGCACTTCACTGATCCCATCTAGGGTTGCCACCTGTCCGGGATTCACCCGGACAGTACGGGTTTTGAAACATGTGCCCGGGTCTCTGCCCGCCTGAGACCCAGGAATATTATTCAGACCCGCCAGTTGCTCCCTGAGTCCCTGTGCCTGTGCTGAAGCTGTGCCACCACCGCCGTGTGCGCCTCGAGTTCGTTACGCTTTATTCTGCAACTGCTGCCTTCCTATCTACCCCCCCACCATCCATATATACAGCCCCCCCATATATACAGTTCTCTCCCCCCCATACACCATCCATATATACAGTCCCCCCATATATACAGTTCTCTCTCCCCCCCATACACCATCCATATATACAGCCCCCCCATATACATATATATAGTTCTCCCTCCCATACACCATCCATATATACAGTCCCCCCATATATAGTTCTCTCCCCCCCTATACACCATCCATATATACAGGCCCCCCATATATACTGTTCTCTCTCCCCCCCCATACACCATCTATATATACAGTCCTCCCCATATATACAGGTCCCCCCATACACCATCCATAGATACAGTCCCCCCCGTACATACAATTCTCCCCCCCATACACCATCCTTATATACAGTCCCCACCCTATACACCATCCATATATACAGTCCCCCCATATATACAGTTCTCTCTCCCCCCCATACACCATCCATATATACAGTCCCCCCATATATACAGTTCTCTCTCCCCCCCCCATACACCATCCATATATACAGTCCCCCCCATATACACCATCCATATATACAGTCCCCCCCTATACACCATCCATATATACAGTTCTCTCCCCCCCATACACCATCCATATATACAGTCCCCCCCTATACACCATCCATATATACAGTTCTCTCTCCCCCCCCATACACCATCCATATATACAGTTCCCCCCTATACACCATCCATATATACAGTCCCCCCCAGTATATACAATTCTCCCCCCCATACACCATCCATATATACAGTTCTCACCGGGTGACACCGTCCACTGCCCTACTGACACCATCCACTGCCCTACTGACACCGTCCACTGCTCTACTGACACCGTCCACTGCCCTACTGACACCGTCCACTGCTCTACTGACACCGTCCACTGCCCTACTGACACCGTCCACTGCCCTACTGACACCGTCCACTGCCCTACTGACACCGTCCACTGCCTTACTGACACCGTCCACTGCCCTACTGACACCGTCCACTGCCCTACTGACACCGTCCACTGCCCTACTGACACCGTCCACTGCCCTACTGACACCGTCCACTGCTCTACTGACACCGTCCACTGCCCTACTGACACCGTCCACTGCCCTACTGACACCGTCCACTGCTCTACTGACACCGTCCACTGCCCTACTGACACCGTCCACTGCCCTACTGACACCGTCCACTGCTCTACTGACACCATCCACTGCCCTACTGACACCGTCCACTGCCCTGCTGACACCGTCCACTGTTCTACTGACACCGTCCACTGTTCTACTGACACCGTCCACTGCCCTACTGACACCGTCCACTGCCCTACTGACACCGTCCACTGCTCTACTGACACCGTCCACTGCCCTACTGACACCGTCCACTGCCCTACTGACACCGTCCACTGCCCTACTGACACCGTCCACTGCTCTACTGACACCGTCCACTGCTCTACTGACACCGTCCACTGCCCTACTGACACCGTCCACTGCTCTACTGACACCGTCCACTGCCCTACTGACACCGTCCACTGCCCTACTGACACCGTCCACTGCCCTACTGACACCGTCCACTGCCCTACTGACACCGTCCACTGCCCTACTGACACCGTCCACTGCCCTACTGACACCGTCCACTGCCCTATGGACACCGTCCACTGCCCTACTGACAACGTCCACTGCCCTACTGACACCGTCCACTGCTCTACTGACAACGTCCACTGCCCTACTGACACCGTCCACTGTTCTACTGACACCGTCCACTGCCCTACTGACACCGTCCACTGCCCTACTGACACCATCCACTGCCCTACTGACACCGTCCACTGCCCTACTGACACCGTCCACTGCCCTACTGACACCGTCCACTGCTCTACTGACACCGTCCACTGCCCTACTGACACCGTCCACTGCCCTATGGACACCGTCCACTGCCCTACTGACAACGTCCACTGCCCTACTGACACCGTCCACTGCCCTACTGACACCGTCCACTGCTCTACTGACACCATCCACTGCCCTACTGACACCGTCCACTGCTCTACTGACACCGTCCACTGCCCTACTGACACCGTCCACTGCTCTACTGACACCGTCCACTGCTCTACTGACACCGTCCACTGCTCTACTGACACCGTCCACTGCTCTACTGAGGTAGACTAGTTTCATATTTTAACTGACATTTCTTTTATTAATTGAATCATATTTTATGGGTACACTAATGCTTTTTTTTAATTTAACCATGCCTCTTTAAGCCCCCCCCCCCCACTGTTAATGCAATTTGGCCACAGCCACTGTTCATTGTAGCACACCTCATTACTACTCTCTTTGGGTAACCCAAAAGGTGTCCCAGGTATTTTACAATCCTATAGCGCGTAGTACAAAAAAATTGCAGCGCACCGCGAAAGTGTTCGGGTTTGGCTTGAAGAAAAGGTGGCAACCCTGATCCCATCCCTCCTCCCCACCAGCACTGTTACTGATCCCATTCCCCAGGTCAGATTTAATTGATCCTATGATTGCTTCATAGGATCAGCAACTGATGTATTGCTTCATTTATGTTAAATCCCAGGTGATATGGCCAGTCCCTCTTTGTACAACAAAGTCCCTCTTTGTTGTACAGTGTAAAAAAATTAAGTATCAAAATTAGGCTTTTCGTGGGGGGGGGGGGGGGGGGCCTTCATGATTTCTTGCACCGGGGCCCTGAAGTCTCTAGTTACGCCACTGGCTGCAGTATTCTAGAAAGGGGGCTCTCTACATAAAGTGGCATTCCACAGTTGGTCAGAAGTCAGCTCCCCACCCCCCCCACCCTTTGTCACAGACACTTTATGTGGTTGGTCACCCTTTACATTTAAAGGGAGGACTTGTGTTTATTGATATGCGGTATTGCTGAAGCCTGGAAGACTGAGCTGTTTTGTACTTACTGTTTACAAGTTAAGAATTTTATGTATTAAGAAAAATGATTAAATTGATTTTAATTTATTTAAATATTACACCAATAAACGTGCCGCAGCCAATTATATATCAAGCTTTGGCATTGAGTGTCTTTATTTATTAAAAATTAATACTGTTGGTATTCGGGGAGGGAGAGGCGATGCTGAAAAGTGGGCGGAGTCCGATGGGGAAGCTGAGTGCCAAGTTCCCCATCAGGTTCACTCTTTCCTAGTGATTGACAGCAGGCAGTGGATGGATTTTATAGGCAATAGTATTCTGTCTATTGGCTTTTCAATCTGCAGACCACCTGCTTTTAATCGCAAGGGGAGTGGAACTGTTGGGGAACTTGTGTCTTTGAATGTGTGACAACTGCAGCAGCAGCGAGGAAACTCAGCTGCACTGGGGACAGTGTGTCCATATGAATACTTCCGCCTCTGGATGCATTACTTGCCCCAAATTTATAAACCTGGTATGTGAATCTGTCAAACGCATACACATGCATTGGCACAAAGGAATTAGAAAGAGACTCAAAGACACTTTTTATAAATTCTCAGAATTACAGTATCTCACAAAAATTATTACACCCCTCACATTTTTGTAAATATTTTATTATATCTTTTCATGTGACAACACTGAAGAAATACACTTTGCTACAATGTAAAGTAGTGAGTGTACAGCTTGTATAACAGTGTAAAGTTGCTGTCCCCTCAAAATAACTCACACAGCCATTAATGTCTAAACTGCTGGCAACAAAAGTGAGTACACCCCTAAGTGAAAATGTCCAAATTGGGCCCAATTAGCAATTTTCCCTCCCTGTGTCGTATGATTTGTTAGTGGTACAAGGTCCCAGGTGTAAATGTGGAGCAGGTGTGTTCAATTTGGTGTTATCGCTCTCACTCTCTCATACTGTAATTATGACTATTTAAAATGTCTGTAACTACAATCTTCATATTGTGGCAAAGATATGCATATCATATGATATGATGAAAACCCCTCTGTCAGCTTTCAGTGATAGCGAGCCCTCGTAGAATGCCAACCTGGTGTTCCCCAGGGCGCAGAGTCTAAGCTCCAGCCTACAAGGGCCCCTGATGGTGGGGATGGACTTGCAGCAAGCTGGAACCCAGTAGCTAATGGGTGCTCAACCTGTGGCCCTCCAGATGTTGCAGAACTACAAGTCCTATGAGGCATTGCAAGGCTGACCGTTACAAGCATGACTCCCAAGGCTGAGGCATGATGGGACTTGCAGTTACGCAACAGTTGGAGGGCCATAGGTTGAGCACCCATGCAGTAGCTGCTCCCAGGTACTAATGTGTGCAGAGTACAACGGCAGGAGACAGAATGAAATTCAGGAAACAAGCCGGGGTCAGGGCGGGGGGTAGGCAAGCATAGATAGAAGACAAAGCCAGGGTTGATACACAGGAAGTCAGACACAGAATACACATAATAGTAAGGGAACAGGAGCTCAAGGAAATGTGAAGTTGCTCATGCAACATGGGTTGTAGGTGCAGGCATCATCCCGGTATAACCAGAACCGGAGGAGATCCATGTACACCTTGCCGGCGGAAAGTGGTTAAAATTACCCATAGCCACTAAGAGCTTGCTTACATTTGCTTCAAAATGTCGCATTGGACATTTGAATGACAATCAAAGCACCTATCACTAAATAAAATGGTTACCCTATAGCCCTGTTTACACTGTTGTGTTTGCTTGGCTTCAAAAATTATACCCCATGTCACTTTCTTGGTGCTTCAAAGAGTCCCCAAAGAAGTCTATGACAATGCTCGATTACAGCACCTGAAGCTTTTGAGGGGCTTTTGTTCAGCGTCAGCTTCACTTTGTTTTGGAGGTATTGCAGGTATGAGATATCCCAGGATACACTGGGAAACCAGCAAGCAAACTGAAAAGACGTAATCAGCAGTCACCTCCTATTCATATGGGTACAGTGTTGCATGACCGCGCAATTGTCATTAAAAGTGCGACAGCGCTGAAAACGAAAAATTGGTCTGGACAGGAAGGGGGTGAAAATGCCCTGTATTGAAGTGGTTAATTAGATATTCGTTAGTTTTTCAAAAAATTTCCAACATGCCCCGATTACTCAAATTCCATGTCTGCATGTAAATCAGACGTTGCTGCTGCCCACTAATGGTGCGAAATTTGAACAAAAATTCTTAGGTTACGATTTTCTAAAGAAAATTATTTCGGAATTCGACCCATGGCTTAAAGTGGTTTTTGCTACAGGTAAGCCTATAATAAAGCTTACCTGTAGCTACTCTGGATATCTCCTACACCTGGATGGTTTAAGAGATATCCCCCTGTATCTGCATGTGCCAAAGTCATCGGCACATGCGCACTGAAGCAACGGCACGTCGTGCCGTTGCTTCAGTTAGACAGTGCAGTTACCGTGCGCGGGAGTGACGTCACGTGGCTCCGGCCAGTCATAGAGCCGGTGTCCGTGGCCCCGGAAGAAAGAGGGGCAAGAAGATGGAGGCAGCCTGCACAGGGGACAGCGCTGGATTCATTTGCAGGTAAGTGTCACATAATGGGCTAGTATTCGATGCATACTAGCCCATTATGCTTTTAATTTGCAGGGTTTGCAGTGAGCAAAAGAGGAAGTAAAACCCATCAGGGTTTACTTCCTCTTTAAGTCATCAGTTCTGCTAAATGCACATGCGCATCCAGCAAAGTCTGATTAGCTCCATATCTTGCCCCTCCCTCTCCCAGTCTGAGTGCTGCTCTGCAGGGAATTTCAGAGGCTGACACCAAGATAAAGTAAGTACCTTTAATTATATTAAATGGAATTCCCAACTGCATTAAATGTTTTTATTAGAACTGCCCAGGTTTAGCTTTAATAAAAAGTTGTTGATGATTCGGAGGGCTATACTCAAGAAAACTAATTGTTATAATATATTATACTGAAATACTAATATTTACTACTACAATTTATTACTACGAATATTTAATACTACAATCTACACATATGAGGGTATGTTTATATTTGACCTTTTTTGACCCAGTCAAGAACTGGATATTTCACACTATTTTAAAGTCCTTCTATAGCTTAGATGTATTTTTTCCAGTTAAACTGTGTTAAAAGAAGACATTGTTAAAGTGTGTTCTGGTTTAGATATGATGCTAGTGAATAGATCAAAGGGAATGTCACCTTCTATTTCAAGAAGAGGACAAAAAAGTAATGTTGCAGTATATCCCAGTTTCAGGATATGCCCACCAAATATCTAAGATTATCTTTAAGTATGTTCAACAAAATAAAGCTGAAACGATATTTAGATATAAAACATTGAAATTAAATTTGATACTTTTGGAGCTTTGCTACCTTAGAGATTTTTTATTCCTTTTATGCACCTAGAGAACGAAGAATGGCCCCCTCCCTTTTTCTGCATTTACAGAGCTAAGAAATTCCCTCTTCGCCTGTAACGGATCGTGGACTTTGTGATTAACATATTAGGTCACACTGTAGGTATCTATTACAATCTAACAAAGTTAAGTTAACCAAATTAGACAAATCTGGTTAACAAAATCAATAAAGAGAATATGTTAAAACAATTGTACACATTTTCTTTGAATGGAATCTGTCAGGAAAAATATTTACAACGGTTAAATTAGCTAATAAATAAGCAGAAAGCATGCCTTGGAACAAGTATGTAGAATACTCAGGGCTAGCCCAAAACATTGTGCTGCCTGGGCCCAAGAAATGAAATGCTATACTAGCCCTCAACCTAGGCTGAGGGCTATTATAGTATCTAGACAGGCCAGGGTAGTATATAGACAAGCTAGGGTAGTATATAGACAGGCTAGGGTAGTAGACAGACAGGCTAGTGTAGTAAATAGACACGCTAGGGTAGTGTATAGACAGGATATGGTATATAAACCGGCTAGTGTAGTATATAGACAGGCTAGGGTAAATAGACAGGCTAGGGTAAATAGACAGGCTAGGGTATATGTATGTGTATATATATATATATATATATATAGAAAGAAAAGGTGCAAATAAACAGGCCCAAAATTTGCACTTCTCGGCGCCTATGTATTGGTATGCAATTCCTGTGGCTCAATAATTTGCCTATTTAGATGGGTAAATAATGGGAAAATAGACGATATACTCAGCTCGGAAATAAATATATCAGAGTAATTAAACTATGGTATAAATTATATAAAAGGAGCAGCTGTTTAAATTTATATAAAATGAGAACCTCATAAATATAAAACAGAATAAATAAAATAAATATCATATATAAAAACTTAAATTCGTAAAGTCCATATGATAAAACAGCGCTAAATAAGGATAAATGTCCAAAAACATGTAAAAAGCACTTGAGTGATGACTTTGCAACAGTCAAACTAGTAGTGGTATATCTTCTCTGGATACGATATGTAGTGCACCCTACACCAATCCCAAATCTTCACCACAAGTGAGGCACGCTCCCCCTCTGGGGTACAAACTCACCACAAAGATGAAAAAGATAGGCCTTTTTTTAGTCTGTAGGTAGTCTCACTCCAACATCCGTCATCACCACCAGGGTAGTATGGGTTAAAATCCTCAAGCAAACATATAAGGACATAAAGGCACTAATAGTGTAATATTGCTTTAATTAAGAAATCCCCAATACTAAAACCCTGTTTCAAATGCACGTACAATTCAATCACTTGTAAAACAGCACATAAAGTATAGAGTGTAATCACCGCTATCCTGTCCCAAGAGGGCGCCTGTGTTGCATTCGTAACGCGGCGGTCTTTTGTTCCGGATTTGCGACAGCTGCCGTGATGTTCACTCTGTACTTCCTAGTTACAGAGACGCTGCGATATCTGGGCCCTGACCGGTTTCGTCACAGATTGACTTCAGTTGAAGTCAATCTGTGACGAAACCGGTCA
Source organism: Rana muscosa (assembly GCA_029206835.1). NCBI lineage: Eukaryota > Metazoa > Chordata > Amphibia > Anura > Ranidae > Rana > Rana muscosa. The sequence goes on along the minus strand of CM055116.1, from coordinate 1,071,533,897 downwards.
GGGCCCAGATATCGCAGCGTCTCTGTAACTAGGAAGTACAGAGTGAACATCACGGCAGCTGTCGCAAATCCGGAACAAAAGACCGCCGCGTTACGAATGCAACACAGGCGCCCTCTTGGGACAGGATAGCGGTGATTACACTCTATACTTTATGTGCTGTTTTACAAGTGATTGAATTGTACGTGCATTTGAAACAGGGTTTTAGTATTGGGGATTTCTTAATTAAAGCAATATTACACTATTAGTGCCTTTATGTCCTTATATGTTTGCTTGAGGATTTTAACCCATACTACCCTGGTGGTGATGACGGATGTTGGAGTGAGACTACCTACAGACTAAAAAAAGGCCTATCTTTTTCATCTTTGTGGTGAGTTTGTACCCCAGAGGGGGAGCGTGCCTCACTTGTGGTGAAGATTTGGGATTGGTGTAGGGTGCACTACATATCGTATCCAGAGAAGATATACCACTACTAGTTTGACTGTTGCAAAGTCATCACTCAAGTGCTTTTTACATGTTTTTGGACATTTATCCTTATTTAGCGCTGTTTTATCATATGGACTTTACAAATTTAAGTTTTTATATATGATATTTATTTTATATATATATATATATATATGACAGACTAAGGTATATAGACAGGCTAGTGTAGTATATAGACAAGCTAGGGTATAAAGGCAGTCTAGTGTAGTATATAGACAGGTTAGGGTAGTATATAGACATGCTAGGGTAGTATATAGACATGCTAGGGTAGTATATGGACAGGCTAGGGTAGTATATTGACAGGCTAGGGTAGAATATAGACAGTCTAGAGTATATAGACAGGCTACTAGGGTATATAGACAGGCTACTAGGGAATATAGACAGGCTACTAGGGAATATAGACAGGCTAGAGTATACAGGCAGACTACTAGTGTATATAGACAGGTCAGGGTATACAGACAGGCTACTAGGGTATATAGACAGGGTAAGATATACACACAGGCTACTAGGGTATATAGACAGGCTACTATGGTATATAGAGAAGCTACTAGTGTTTACAGACAAGCTACTAGTGTTTACAGACAAGCTACTAGGGTATACAGACAGGCCACTATGAATCATGAAGGGTGCCTCTATCATATATATAGGGTAGGGGGGGGGTGCCATCATCCCGTAATTGAACTAGAGAAAGAGGGGTGGGGATATGTTGAGGGGCTACTCCCAAGACCCAAATCACCCAAGATAATGGGACTATTACGCCACCCAGACAAGGCAGTTTATAAAAATTGAAGCATTTTATTTAAACATATATAGTACAAAATAGAAGAATTAATCACAATAGTGACAATACATAATATGGTTAACAAGAAAAAAAGGGGGGGGGGGTCACAAACTCCACAGGTGGGCAGAGATGTAGTATTGATGTGAGCGACGTATCCCCGACATGGTTCTCGGGGTAAAACCGCTTCCTCGAGAGGCGTCTTTATCAATACAATCTAAAAAAACACATACTAATGTGAGTACATTTATCAACTTATTTAGTATTTGTGTATAGCAATAACAGCCATAGACAAATAAATGACAAAATATAAACGGAGTAGGTTACAAAAGCAGACACAAACCTGGCTCACCACGATAGTCCAAAGGGGCCAAGAATGCAATGCACTTGAGGCACCCAAAGGGGTGCACCCCCTGGGGCAGACACGGGAAGATAGGAACGGCACTAAAATGTTAATGACATGGCATGATATGGGGTATGGATGATGAAATAAAAAGACAGGCTACTAGGGTATACAGCCAGGCTACTAGGGTATACAGACAGGCTACTAGGATATATAGACAGGCTACTAGGATATACAGACAGGTTACTAGTGTATACAGACAAACTAGAGTATACAGACAGGCTAGGGTATACAGACAGGCTACTAGGATACACAGACAGGCTACTAGAGTATACAGACTGGCTACTAGTGTATACAGATAGGCTAGTGTAGTATATGCAGAGCTTCCTTGTGCTGTGTACTTTCACTCTCCCCATCCCTCCTCCAGTCCAGACTGTCCCTGTCACCCTTCCAGATGACTATGTTCAGGAATGGGGTGTCAGTGAAAGATCGAGGGTTCTCGGTGCTGGTTTGGCCGAACAGCATGCTGACTCTCTACACTTCTCCCTGAGAAGAGGTACCTAGTACTAGGGTTGGCCCAAATGTTCCAATGTTCAGATGTAGGGACATTTTGAAAACAGACAGCAAAAACTACATGGATTAAGCTAGCAGGATACTGAGAAGCAAGAAAATAGCAAGATGTAAATTTGAGTGACCTCAGAAATGCCTTGTTTCCTGAACGCATTTTAATTCTAAAGTTACTGTTTGACCAGACTAGGGATGAGCTCGGTGTTCGAGTCGAACATACGTTCGACTCGAACATCGGCTGTTCGATCGTTCGACGAAGATCGAACGATTTGGGCCGTTCGCGCCTAATTCGAGTGACGCGAACGGCCCACAATGCACTACGCCATCGCAGTGTCATCCAGGCGCTGTGATTGGCCAAGCATGCACTGTGACCCCGCATGCTTGGCCAATCACAGCGCCGGCAGCGAGGAGAGCAATGATTGGCCACAGGCAGGATGCCTGTGGCCAATTATTGCTGAGGGTGTTTAGTACACGCCCCACACTATAAAAGGCCGCCAGCATGGCGGCCTAGTGTAGTGTGTTCCGGAGCAGGGAAAGAGAAGCATAGGCAGGGACAGTGACATTTTTTTTTCTTGCTTAACCTGGATTCCTTTAGTTTAGGGAAAGAGAAGGATAGGTAGGGAGAGTGTCAGTGTGTTTTACTGTGCGAATCCTTGTTTCTAGGGACAGGGAAGGACAGTGAGGGAAATTCTCCTTGTGCTATACTGTGCTAAAGCATTGATCATCAACCATCTTTAAAAAAACATTTTTTCTAGGGACAGAAAACTATAGGTAGGGAGAGTGTCAGTGTGTTTTACTGTGATAATCCTTGTTTCTAGGGACAGGGAAGGACAGTGAGGGAAATTCTCCTTGTGCTATAGTGTGCTAAAGCATTGATCATCAACCATCTTTAAAAAAACATTTTTTCTAGGGATAGAAAACTATAGGTAGGGAGAGTGTCAGTGTGTTTTACTGTGCTAATCCTTGTTTCTAGGGACAGGGAAGGACAGTGAGGGAAATTCTCCTTGTGCTATAGTGTGCTAAAGCATTGATCATCAACCATCTTTAAAAAAACATTTTTTCTAGGGACAGAAAACTATAGGTAGGGAGAGTGTCAGTGTGTTTTACTGTGCTAATCCTTGTTTCTAGGGACAGGGAAGGACAGTGAGGGAAATTCTCCTTGTGCTATAGTGTGCTAAAGCATTGATCATCAACCATCTTTAAGAAAACATTTTTTCTAGGGACAGAAAACTATAGGTAGGGAGAGTGTCAGTTTCTTTCACTGTGCTAATCCTTGTTTCTAGGGACAGGGAAGGACAGTGAGGAAAATTCTCCTTGTGCTATACTGTGCTAAAGCATTGATCATCAACCATCTTTAAAAAAACATTTTTTCTAGGGACAGAAAACTATAGGTAGGGAGAGTGTCAGTGTGTTTTACTGTGCTAATCCTTGTTTCTAGGGACAGGGAAGGACAGTGAGGGAAATTCTCCTTGTGCTATAGTGTGCTAAAGCATTGATCATCAACCATCTTTAAAAAAAACATTTTTTCTAGGGACAGAAAACTATAGGTAGGGAGAGTGTCAGTTTCTTTCACTGTGCTAATCCTTGTTTCTAGGGACAGGGAAGGACAGTGAGGGAAATTCTCCTTGTGCTATAGTGTGCTAAAGCATTGATCATCAACCATCTTTAAAAAAACATTTTTTCTAGGGACAGAAAACTATAGGTAGGGAGAGTGTCAGTTTCTTTCACTGTGCTAATCCTTGTTTCTAGGGACAGGGAAGGACAGTGAGGGAAATTCTCCTTGTGCTATACTGTGCTAAAGCATTGATCATCAACCATCTTTAAAAAAACATTTTTTCTAGGGACAGAAAACTATAGGTAGGGAGAGTGTCAGTTTCTTTCACTGTGCTAATCCTTGTTTCTAGGGACAGGGAAGGACAGTGAGGGAAATTCTCCTTGTGCTATAGTGTGCTAAAGCATTGATCATCAACCATCTTTGAAAAATCATTTTTTCTAGGGACAGAAAACTATAGGTAGGGAGAGTGTCAGTGTGTTTTACTGTGATAATCCTTGTTTCTAGGGACAGGGAAGGACAGTGAGGGAAATTCTCCTTGTGCTATAGTGTGCTAAAGCATTGATCATCAACCATCTTTAAAAAAACATTTTTTCTAGGGACAGAAAACTATAGGTAGGGAGAGTGTCAGTTTCTTTCACTGTGCTAATCCTTGTTTCTAGGGACAGGGAAGGACAGTGAGGGAAATTCTCCTTGTGCTATAGTGTGCTAAAGCATTGATCATCAACCATCTTTAAAAAAACTTTTTTTCTAGGGACAGAAAACTATAGGTAGGGAGAGTGTCAGTTTCTTTCACTGTGCTAATCCTTGTTTCTAGGGACAGGGAAGGACAGTGAGGGAAATTCTCCTTGTGCTATACTGTGCTAAAGCATTGATCATCAACCATCTTTAAAAAAACATTTTTTCTAGGGACAGAAAACTATAGGTAGGGAGAGTGTCAGTTTCTTTCACTGTGCTAATCCTTGTTTCTAGGGACAGGGAAGGACAGTGAGGGAAATTCTCCTTGTGCTATACTGTGCTAAAGCATTGATCATCAACCATCTTTAAAAAATCATTTTTTCTAGGGACAGAAAACTATAGGTAGGGAGAGTGTCAGTTTCTTTCACTGTGCTAATCCTTGTTTCTAGGGACAGGGAAGGACAGTGAGGGAAATTCTCCTTGTGCTATACTGTGCTAAAGCATTGATCATCAACCATCTTTAAAAAAATATTTTTTCTAGGGACAGAAAACTATAGGTAGGGAGAGTGTCAGTGTGTTTTGATCATCAACCATCTTTAAAAAATCATTTTTTCTAGGGACAGAAAACTATAGGTAGGGAGAGTGTCAGTGTGTTTTACTGTGATAATCCTTGTTTCTAGGGACAGGGAAGGACAGTGAGGGAAATTCTCCTTGTGCTATAGTGTGCTAAAGCATTGATCATCAACCATCTTTAAAAAAACATTTTTTCTAGGGACAGAAAACTATAGGTAGGGAGAGTGTCAGTTTCTTTCACTGTGCTAATCCTTGTTTCTAGGGACAGGGAAGGACAGTGAGGGAAATTCTCCTTGTGCTATACTGTGCTAAAGCATTGATCATCAACCATCTTTAAAAAAACATTTTTTCTAGGGACAGAAAACTATAGGTAGGGAGAGTGTCAGTTTCTTTCACTGTGCTAATCCTTGTTTCTAGGGACAGTGAGGGAAATTCTCCTTGTGCTATAGTGTGCTAAAGCATTGATCATCAACCATCTTTAAAAAATCATTTTTTCTAGGGACAGAAAACTATAGGTAGGGAGAGTGTCAGTGTGTTTTACTGTGATAATCCTTGTTTCTAGGGACAGGGAAGGACAGTGAGGGAAATTCTCCTTGTGCTATAGTGTGCTAAAGCATTGATCATCAACCATCTTTAAAAAAACATTTTTTCTAGGGACAGAAAACTATAGGTAGGGAGAGTGTCAGTTTCTTTCACTGTGCTAATCCTTGTTTCTAGGGACAGGGAAGGACAGTGAGGGAAATTCTCCTTGTGCTATACTGTGCTAAAGCATTGATCATCAACCATCTTTAAAAAAACATTTTTTCTAGGGACAGAAAACTATAGGTAGGGAGAGTGTCAGTTTCTTTCACTGTGCTAATCCTTGTTTCTAGGGACAGTGAGGGAAATTCTCCTTGTGCTATAGTGTGCTAAAGCATTGATCATCAACCATCTTTAAAAAAACATTTTTTCTAGGGACAGAAAACTATAGGTAGGGAGAGTGTCAGTGTGTTTTACTGTGATAATCCTTGTTTCTAGGGACAGGGAAGGACAGTGAGGGAAATTCTCCTTGTGCTATAGTGTGCTAAAGCATTGATCATCAACCATCTTTAAAAAAACATTTTTTCTAGGGACAGAAAACTATAGGTAGGGAGAGTGTCAGTTTCTTTCACTGTGCTAATCCTTGTTTCTAGGGACAGGGAAGGACAGTGAGGGAAATTCTCCTTGTGCTATACTGTGCTAAAGCATTCCTCATCAACCATCTTTGAAATCCTTGTTTTTTGGACAGTCAGGGAAATTGTCGTTGTGCTATTCTGTGCGAAAGCAATCATCCTCAACCATATTTAGAAATCCTTAAGTAAAGGGACAGAGAAGGACACCTGAAGGTAGCCCTTATTGCTTTTTTCCCATCTCCCTGCAGGCCATCTATTAGAATGTCTGGAAGGCAAACAAGGAGAGGCAGACAGTCAGGAGGCAATAAAAGAGGGCAAGCAGGCTCTGTGTCTGGGGGCAACAGTGCTGGTCGTGGACGCGGTGCATTGTCATCAGCACATGGCCATGGGACACGCTTGTCCTTCTTTTCGGCAGCTGGACATGTTGAGCCACATCATGCCGAAGACTTGGTAGAGTGGATGACCAAGCCCTCCTCCTCCTCCTCATCCTCTCTCACCCAGGCTCAGGGTACTGGCAAAGCAGCTGCCAAAGCGTCCTCTTCCCTGGTATCAATGTCAGACTCATCATCAGTCACTCCTTCCCTAGACCCACCATGTCCTCCTCCTGAGGAGTCCCCCGAACTGTTTGAGCACAGTGTTGGGTACATGCTCCAGGAGGATGCCCAGCGTTTCGAAGGGTCTGATGATGAAACCCAGCTACAGGAAGGCAGTAGCGTGAGAGCAGACAGAGGGGATGCTCAAGAAGGACACCAATCTGGCAGTCATGTTCCAGCAGCTGCAGCATACTGCCAGATTGGCTCCAGTGATGAGGAGGGAGGGGATGATGAGGTCACTGACTCCACGTGGGTGCCTAATAGGAGAGAGGAGGAGGAGGAGGATGAGGAGGAGGCACATCTCCAACGAGGCAGGATGCCCTTTGGTGGCCAGCGTAAGGGCAGTACACCGACGGAATCACACCGCAGAGCTCCGCCTGTGCTGGGCGCTGCCTCTGCCCGTCATTCAAAAAGTTCTTTGGTGTGGGCCTTTTTTGAGGCTAGTGCATCAGATCGCACAGCTGCTGTTTGCAACATATGCCTCAAGCGTATATCGCGTGGCCAAAACATCAGCCGCTTGGGTACCACATGCCTGACCAGACATATGTTGACCTGCCATGCAGCTCGTTGGCAAGCCTACCTCAAAGACCCACACCAAAGAACAAAGCGGACCTCTCCTTGCACCGCATCAGCTGGGATCTCCAACCCCACTATAACTTCAGTCCTCTCTGAAACATGCACTGAGAGGAATGAAGGTGTAGAATTAGGTGTGTCACAGCCAAGTACTTGCGGCCACTCTGCTAGCAGTACACCGACGTCCGATTCTAGCAGGCAAATTTCCCTGCCCCAGCTGCTGGACCGTCGAAAGAAGTTCACTCCCAGCCATCCACATGCCCAGCGGTTGAATGCTAGCTTGGCTAAATTGCTAGCGCTTCAACGGCTGCCTTTTCAGTTGGTAGACTCGGCCCCCTTCCGCGAGTTTGTGCAATGTGCGGTTCCTCAGTGGCAGGTTCCCAAACGCCACTTTTTCTCACGGAAGGCTATTCCGGCTCTCTACCGGCATGTGGAAGGCAATGTCTTGGCCTCGCTGGACAGGGCGGTCAGCGGTAAGGTGCATATTACCGCTGACTCATGGTCCAGCAGGCATGGACAGGGACGTTACCTTTCTTTCACGGCCCATTGGGTCACTCTTTTGGCAGCTGGGAAGGATGCAGGACAAGGTGCAGTAGTGTTGGAGGTTGTTCCACCGCCACGCCTCCAAAATGCTACTACTGGTTGTGACACACCTCTCTCCTCCACCCCCTCCTCTTCTTCTTCCTCCATGGCCTCTTCCTGTGCTTTGTCCTCTGAACCAGCGGTGCTCCGTAGCCGTTCAAGGGGCTACGCAAGTACGCAGGCAAAAAGATGCCATGCCGTGCTTGCGTTGGTGTGTTTGGGGGACAGAAGCCACACTGGGGCAGAGGTCCTGTCTGCTCTGCAGGGCCAGGCCGAGAGGTGGTTGACGCCACGCCAGCTTAAGCCAGGAATGGTGGTTTGCGACAATGGCACCAACCTCCTCTCCGCCCTCCGACAGGGACAACTGACCCATGTGCCCTGTGTGGCTCACGTCCTTAACCTGGTGGTGCAGCGGTTCTTGGGCAGGTACCCGGGCTTACAGGATGTCCTGAGGCAGGCCAGGAAAGTCTGTGTGCATTTCCGCAGATCTTATAATGCCAGTGCTCGCCTGGCTGAGCTGCAAAAGGAGTTGAACCTGCCCAAGAACCGCCTTATATGTGACATGCCCACCAGGTGGAACTCAACATTGGCCATGCTGCAGCGGCTGCACACGCAGCAGAGGGCCATCAATGAGTACCTGTGCGACTACGGCACCAGGACAGGGTCAGGGGAGCTTGGTTTTTTTTCTCCACGCCAGTGGGGCATGATCAGGGATGCATGCACTGTCCTGGCACCATTTGAGGAGGCCACGAGGATGGTGAGCAGTGACAGTGCATGCATCAGTGACACTGTACCTCTTGTCCACCTGTTGGAGCACACGCTGCGTGGAATAATGGACAGGGCACTTGAGGCAGAACAGAGGCAGGAAGAGGAGGACTTCCTTGCCTCTCAAGGCCCCCTTTATCCAGACAGTGTTCCTTCTGTCCCACCCATCGCACAGGAAGAGGAGGAGGAGGAGGAGGAGGATTGTGTCAGCATGGAGGTGGAGGCTGGCACTCAGCATCATCAGCAGCAGTCTTTTAGGGATGATTTACAGTCCCAAGAAACCAGTGGACTTGTACGTGGCTGGGAGGAGGTGGCTGCGGATCATGTCGTCCTTAGTGACCCAGAGGACTCCGGACCGAATGCCTCAGCTAACCTACGCTGCATGGCCTCCCTGATCCTGCAAAGTCTGCGGAAGGATCCTCGTATTCTTCGGATCAAGGAGAGGGACCATTACTGGCTGGCCACTCTCCTTGATCCACGGTACAAGGGTAAGGTTGCGGACCTTATGTTACCGTCGCAGAGGGAGCAGAGGATGAGACAACTCCGGGAGGCCTTGCAGAAAGGTCTTTGCAACGCGTTCCCAGAGACTGGGAGGTTACAAACTCCTGGTCCTGGACAACGAGTTGCTGAGGCTTCGGCCAGTCAAAGAAGGAGCGGTGGGGAAGGTGGTCGTCTGACCGATGCGTTCAGACAATTCTTTAGTCCGCAGCCCCAAAGTATGATCGGTTCCAGCAACCATCGCCAGCGTCTGATAAACATGGTGCAGGAATATCTAGGGGCAAGGTCAGACTTGGACACCTTCCCCACCGAAAATCCTCTGGCTTACTGGGTCTTGAGGATGGATCACTGGCCAGAGCTTGCACAGTATGCAATTGAGCTACTGGCCTGTCCTGCATCCAGCGTTCTTTCGGAACGCACATTCAGTGCTGCTGGAGGATTTGTCACGGATCACAGGGTGCGCCTGTCCACCGACTCGGTTGATCGACTGACTTTCAACAAGATGAACCAGTCTTGGATCACCACCAGCTACCACACACCTGATGCTGATATAACAGACTAATTGATTTTAACATGTCACATCCCTTCAAGACTGATGCTGATGCTGAGTGCTGTGCTGTTATGTTGACTGGCTATCCTCCTCCTCCGAGTCCTCAATGATACGATTGATGATGATAGCTTGGAAGATCATTTTTGTTTATGGGTGCTGCCACCAGTGGCTAAGGCCCAATTTTTCAGCCCCTGTTTAACAGGGGCGTGTAATTAAAATTTTTGAAGCAATACTTTGCAACAGGGCTCATTGCTGTGCTCCAAGTACAGTATCTGTGAGGGGTTGCAGTGTTGTGCCACCAGTGCCTAAGGCCCAATTTTTCAGCCCCTGTTCAACAGGGGCATGTAATTACAATTCTTGATCTAATAATTCACAGCAGGGCCCATTGCTGCACCCACCAAGAGTAACTCTGAGGGCTTACAGTGTTGTGGCAACGCCACCACCACCACCACCACCACCACCACCACGAAAGGCCCAATTTTTCAGCCCCTGTTCAAAAGGGGCATGTAATTACAATTCTTGATCTAATAATTCACAGCAGGGCCCATTCCTGCACCCACCAAGAGTAACTCTGAGGGCTTACAGTGTTGTGGCAACACCACCACCACCACCACGAAAGGCCCAATTTTTCAGCCCCTGTTCAACAGGGGCATGCAATTACAATTCTTGATCTAATAATTCACAGCAGGGCCCATTGCTGCACCCACCAAGAGTAACTGTCAGGGCTTACAGTGTTGTGGCACCAGCACCACCATCAAAGGCCCAATTTTTACTACCACTGTTCAACAATTATATGTAATTACAATTCCTGATATAATAGTTGACAGCAGGGCGTTCCAGCACCAACCAAGAGTAACTGTGAGTGCTTACATTGTTGTGCCAACACCAACAACTAAGGGGCCTATTTCTGCAGAGTATATACGGCAGGTCCCTACTTTCAAACATCCAACTTACAAACGACTCCTACTTGCAAACGCAAGAAGACAACAGGAAGTGAGAGGAAATGAAGGGAAATTCTCTCCTGTAAGAATTAATATGGGAGAAAGGTGTCTCCTCTGTACTGATGCTTTATCACCAATCCTTGTTTCAAGAAAAACACCACATTTCAAAAACAGTTGTCATTGGGACGGAAAGTGAGGTGAAATGTTCTGAACAGGGGCACAGACAGCAAAACAAATGTTACAGGGGTGATAACCCGTACCTATGTTTTCCAAAAAGTTTAAAAATAGATTTTTGGGCTGGAGCTACACTTAAACAATGTACCTGTTCAAAATTACAAACACATTCTACATAAGAACAAACCTACAGTCCCTGTCTTGTATGCACCGCCTGTATACGGCTGTTCAGAGTATATAGGGCCTTTTTTATTTTGTGTGCGGTGTTCCCCTTAATATCCATACAAGACCCAAAGGGGCTGGTAATGGGCTGGGGTAGGGGGGGGGGGTCATGGGGTAGCTATGCCATTTTTCTTAAAGATTTTCATCCATATTACCGGGACCAGACATTACATTAAAGCCGCAAGCAGTTTTAAATGGCTTTTTTTTCCTTTAGAAGTGTCATTTTGTGCAGGGACAGTTCTAAACACGGGAAACACGTGGCACTTCACAGGCATACTTTAGACACCCCCCAGGTACGATATTTAAAGTAATATTTGACTTTTTTTTTTCACTTTATGCATCATTAAAATGACTGCTCCCGAAAAACGAACGTTTTTAAAACTTCTTTTTGCATTGATACATGTCCCCTGGTGCAGAACCCGGGTTCCCAAACCCTTTTTAGGACAATAACATGCATAATAGTCGTTATAATTAGCACTTTAGAATTCGAACGTTCGCATCCATTGTATTTAATAGGGTTCTAATGTTCGTACGAACTTTCGGTCCGTTCGCGGGTTCTGGTGCGAACCGAACTCGGGGGTGTTCGGCTCATCACTAGACCAGACCATACCACTAATTCTGTCTGTTTGATTGTCTCCCATCAGATACTTCACAAGAATGACCTAGTAGTTGATTCATGTCACACAAATAGCTGTTGGTTCAATTTAATAATAAAAAACTAAATTCACAGCAGCAATAATAGCTTTCCATGGAGCAGAGTATTCAAGCAGACCCTACCAACTGACATAGTTGAAGGCCACCTGTGACAATTACAGACAGCTCAAAAGCTTTGCTGATTAGTAACTGTGCAGTGGGTGTATTAACAATCAAATAGGATTTTGTAATTACTGTAAACTCTGTTTCTTGGAGTTCATTTAGGGACATAGGATTCAAAGACAATTAGGTTATACTGCCGCCTACAGGAGAATTAGACAATGGCAATAAAAAACAATGACCAGTCTGGTAAAACCCCTCCCACCCCAGGTTACCTATGTTTGTAGTGAAGAAGTAAAATGATTTAGGATTCAATTTGAACTTTCAAAAGGAGTCCAATACTAACAACAAAACAGGTGGTTCCCTGCATCTCAAAAGACCCTAAGGTGGTATCATGTGAGGCCTGGAGATCACTTGGTAAAACTTAGAGAAAGTGTTAACAGAAGACCGGGTGGCAGCCTTGCAAATCTGGGAAACAGTTGCCTGATGGCAAAAAAATATCCAAGAGGCATGCACAGATCAAAGCCCTGGTTCACACTGGTGCGATTTGACATGCGATTTGACATGTCAAATCGCATGTCAAATCGGCGATATTTGCCACAAATTGCGGGCAATGGCACCGTCCTAATCGGTGCGACGCCGCATCTGCGGCGCTGCACCGATTTCAAAAAGTAGTTTCTGTACTACTTTTTGCGATTTTGGGCCGCGATTTACATTGACATCTGTGCAGAAACCTGCACAGATGTCCCTGTAATCGCAGCCCAAATCGGGACTGACAGGCAGGAGTGAAATCGTGCGAGTTCAGCTGAACTCGCACGGCTTCACTCCCGCAGCCCAGTGTGAACCTGGGCTAATAGGGTGACCTTAAACAGCAAAAGGTGAAACGTGATCCATAAGACCATAAACTTGAACAATGATCTCTCATAACCACTGAGGAATTTTGAAACAAGAAGTTGTTTCCCATTTTACGGGGACCATCAAGGTCTTTCTAATAGAAGCCGTGGCTGAAAGGTAAACTTGCATAGCACTAACAACATCCAGAAAGTATAAATTTATTTCTGATGTAGTGCACATGGACGAGGGGGGCTCTAGGTCTTAATGCATCCCTATCCTTTTGTATAACCACAAAGGGCTATTTACAAGACAAAACTGCAAGCTCAGACATATGCCCTGCAGAGGTAAGTTAGAAAGGGTAATATTCTGTCTTTGAATAGCCAAAGGAATCAAATTGAACACCATTGAGCAGGGGCATTGCTAGGTCTGCAAAAGATCTGGGGCAAGAGCCCATGGCAGCGGTCACCAACCTTTTTGCAGGACGGGGGGGAGGGGATGCGTTTCAATCATCACGGCACTGTGGTTGATATGGTGTCAGGGTGATTGAAGCGCATTATTTCTATTGTTACATTGTAATATATAATGAAGTGGTTCAACACACTATAATGCAGAATCAGTGGGAGCCCTGGGCATGTCACTTGCCACATCTCCTGCCCCCAGATGCAGCTTGTCATTTGCCACCGTCGCCTGGCACCAAATGTGGATTGTCACTTGCCACTGTCGACTGGCACCAGATGTGGATTGTCACTTGCCACCATCACCTGCCACCAGATGTGGATTGTCATTAGCCACCGTCACCTGGAACCAGATGTGGATTGTCACATCTCCTGCCACCAGATGCAGCTTGTCACTTGCCACCGTCGCCTGGCACCAGATTTGGATTGTCACTTGCCACATCACCTGCCACCAGATGTGGATTGTCACTTGCCACGTCACCTGCCACCAGATGTGGATTGTCACTTGCCACGTCACCTGCCACCAGAAGTGGATTGTCACTTGCCATCAGATGTCGATCACTTGCCATGTCACCTGCCACTATTTGCGGATTGTCACTTGCCATGCCAGCCAGTGCCACCAAATGTGCATTGTCGCTGCATTAATGGCAGGCTGGCAGCACTAGTCCATTTAGCAGAGGCAGGCGCAGTTGTCGGCAGGGCCATCTTAATAGCACACAGGTGTCAGGAGGACATGGTACTGGGGGTCAGGAGGGCACACAAAGGGGCAGGAGGGACATGGTACTGGGGAACAAGAGGGTACAAGTGTTTTCCTGATGCAGAGCTGCGCAGAAAAGCTGCTGTGGCACAGGTACGTTCTGGTGTGCTGATCCTGCCGGCCCTCCTCTCTTGGAACATGATGTCACCCACAAGCACACCCACTTGAATGAACTGGCCAGGAGGGCCAGCGGGCATCAGCACCCAGTGGGATGTGGGCCCGAACTTGCTGCTAGTACATCCTTGGAGGCTGAAGCATTCCCTGCCCCTCAGCCACACATTAAAGGGGCATGCTGTGGGGCAGGGAATGCTTCTGCATATGCTTCCGGTTTGAGTGTTTCTTTGAGTGGTTCGCCAACCATTGAAGCGGGAGGGAGGAGCTTTTGCATTTTTTTTTTTTAAAAGAACAGTGTAAAAAATAAAAATGGTAAAATAAATAATAAAAAATAAATAAAACATTTTTAAATGCGCCCCGTTCCGCCGAGCTCGCGTGCAGAAGTAAACGCATACGTTAGCAGCACTCGCATATGAAAACGGTGTTCAAACCACACATGTAGGTATCACTGCGATTGTTAGAGCAACAGCAATAATTCTAGCACTAGACCTCCTCTGAGACTCAAAACGTGCAACCTGTAGAATTTTTTAAATATCGCCTATGGAGATTTTTGTTTACAAACGTTTTTTATTGTTTTAGAGAGGTAAAATAAAATAAAAATTAAACATAAATAAATCATACAGTCATGTAACAGTATACATCATAAAATTGACATCCAAAGCATAACATGAAAAAATTTAAACAAGGTACAATTCCAAAGCATACAGAAAAAGATATGAAAAAGGAATACATAAAGGTCTTGTTTTTTTATGGCATAACAACCTCGCGCAGCCTTTAGCTTTGTGCTAACAAAATGTGCCTATGGGCTTTCCAAGGTTCCCATCTACGATCAAATAGGTGCATCCTATCTTGTAGAGTATACAAAATCCTCTCCATAATCATCCCCATATCAATTCTGTCTTGAATGGAGGTTAGGGGTACATCAGGGGACTTGCAGTGAAGTGCAATGACCCAGAGAGTAGATATACAGATAGTGTGTACGAGACATTCTTCCCTGCGAAGGATCCCTGGGATCGTTGCTCCAAGTAAACACATTGGGATCGTGAGCTCCAAAGAAGTTCCGGATATTGCAGAGGCAACATCAGTCACCCTTCTCCATATTGGGGCAAGGAGCTCACAACCCCAAAATATGTGTTTGAATGTGCCCAGCAGCTGGCAGCCCCTAAAGCACAATCCAGACATTCCTGGGAACATTACTTGGAGTCTGGAAGGAGTGTAATACCATCTGGTCAGTACCTTATAGCCTGTTTCCCTAACCGCCAGTGATTTAGTGGCCTTCCGAAGGTTTGCCAGCATGGCATCCCAATCCTCCAGAGCGAATTGCTCATTACAGTCAGTTTCCCATTTTAGCCTATATGGAGGTTCACCTGAAAAACCCGAAGCCAATGCAGTTTTATAGAGAGTTAAGATGAGGCCCTTACCTCTAGGGGCTTCTCGGCAGATCAGTTCGTAGGAGGTGGAGGGGGAGGAAGGGGTAAGACTA
Organism: Rana muscosa; assembly: GCA_029206835.1. NCBI lineage: Eukaryota > Metazoa > Chordata > Amphibia > Anura > Ranidae > Rana > Rana muscosa. Next base: position 1,071,518,481 of record CM055116.1, on the reverse strand, counting down.
TAATGGGAGATATAAAAGTGTCTTATTTGCATGAAATGGAGGTATTCCCGAAGTGGAATTTGTTTTTATGTGCAGAGGAGCTCAAACGAGGCAAAAGAATCTCCAAGTTGGAGATCTGCTAAAGTAGTCAAGGAGTTAGATTTCCACCAAGCAAAACTCTCAGGGTGATGAAATGCTGAGGAAAACAATGGTTCCCCAAGGAAGGACGAGCCTGGAGGGGAGGGTGATATTAATCCGAGTTTGCTTTTGTAGCGGTGCCATAGGGTGAGAGAATGGAACACGATCGAATTGAGGGAAGTAAGCTTATGCACAACGTTGGAGGGTGACCATAATATGGACAGGAGGCAGTAGGGTAAGATGGAGTCAGATTCAAACTTAACCCAGGGTACTTTTGGTTCTGGGATATTCACTTGCGCTATCTGGGAAAAGTGGGCAGCCAGGAAGTAGAAACACAGGTTGGGTAGACCCAGACCACTGGCGGGTTGTGATTTATAAAGAATGTTTTTTGAAAATCTGGGACGTTTATTCAGCCAAATAAATTTGTTAACATCCTGTTGGAGCTTGTCAATAAATGCTTTTGGGATATTGACAAGGAGGGAACGGAATAGAAACAAAAGCTTCGGCAATAGGGTCATTTTAACCGCCATGACTCTGCCCAATAATGATATGCGGTAAGAGCTCCAAGTTTTAAGTAGGCTACGTAGTCGGGACACACATGTTGGATAGTTAGAAGCAAAGATGGATGAGTATTGTGGAGTGATGAAGATGCCAAGATATGGAATTTTGTCATTTGACCATTGGAATGGGAAAGACCCTCGGAGTGTCTCACACTGGGCTGAGGGTAGATTAATGGAAATAGCTGTGGATTTAGACATATTCACCGTAAGTTCAGAGATAGAGGCAAATTTATTCAGTATAGTGAATAAGTTAGGAAGGGAGATTTGGGGTTGGGTCAGAAAGATCAGAACATTATCTGCATACATACAGAGTTTAAAATGGGAAGATTCAAGGGGGTAGACAGATATATCTGAGTGTTGTCTAATGGCGATTGCAAGGGGTTCTAAAGCTAGGGCGAATAATAAGGGAGCTAAGGGGCATCCCTGGTGGTTACCCCTGCCCAGTGTGAAAAAGTCAGAGTTGCACCCTGGTAACTTAATTCTTGTTTTGGGCTGATGATAGAGGGCCTGCACCCCACGAAGAAATTCGTCCCTGAAACCCATCTGTTGTAGGATTGAAAACAAATAAGGCCAGAGGACACTATCAAAGGCCTTATTGATGTCAAGGCTCAGAAGAAGGACCTGTTTGTTGTGTAGGTTAGCATCTTGAAGAACATTCAGGGCTAGGCGAATGTTGTACGTGATAAGCCTATTTGGAATGAAGCCTGATTGATCAGCAGAGGTCAAAGTTTCAATAATGCTGGCCAATCTATCTGCTAGAGCGCGACTGAAAATTTTAAGGTCGTTGTCAAATAACGAAATTGGCCTGTAGTTTTGTGAGTGGTCCTTAAGGGGTTTAGGTAACAGGGACATATTAGCCAAGGTAAGTTCATTTGGGAAATGTTCTCCCTTGAGGATGTTATTAAACATGGTGGTTAGTCGTGGAGTTAGGATGGGGGCATTGTGCTTAAAATAGCTAGCCGTGAACCCGTTGGGACCCGGGGCGAATGATCGTTTCAGGGATTTAATTACCTTTAGTAGTTCTTCCTCCGTAAAAGGCGCATTCAGGGCTTCTATCTGAGAGGAGGGTAGTGGTATAGAGGATAGCCAATCATGGGATGTTTGTGCTGGGAAGGAGTGGGGGTGGGAGAGCAAGTTGGAGTAGAAATGTTCAAAACACAGTCAGGACCCTCTTTAGGGTGGGAGACCATATGCCTGGAGGCATTACGGAATTTGTATAGGTGAGGAGGATGTATGGTCTGGTTCAGTTTACGAGCAAACATGGAGGAAGCTGAATTTCTAGCCTCTGGAGATCTTTAAGGGTAAAGGTTTGTCGCCATTCGACGAGCGGCCCAATTTTGAAGCGTGACATGTTGGGCATAAATTTACTCGTCGTAACATATCTTTCACAATATAAAAAAAATTGGGCTAACTTTACTGTTGTCTTATTTTTTAATTCAAAAAAGAGTATTTTGTACAAAAAAAGTGTGCTTGTAAGACCGCTGCGCAAATACGGTGTGACAAAAAGGATTGCAACGACCACCATTTTATTCTCTAGGGTGTTAGAAAAATATATATATAATGTTTGGGGGTTCTAAGTAATTTTCTAGCAAAAAAAAAATGTTTTAAACTTGTAAACACCAAATCTCAAAACGAGGCCCGGGGCTGAAGTGGTTAAAGAAAACCTGTGCTAAGAAATTAAGTCTGCTATTGTTACCACCTTATAAGAATGCCAGTTGCCTGGCTTGCATGCTAAACCTCCGATGACCCAGGGACCTGAAGCAAGCCTATTGCCAGTGAGCCCAAGTAAAATCATAATTCCTTAATTTAAAATGTATTCTACGTTTACAGCTCAGTAATGAAGCATGACATCCAAGTAACTTGCATTTTCAAAATAGGCCAGCAATGACTGCCTCAATATTTCATTGGTAAACCACATGTCAACCAGCGCACGACTAAATACTTTCGACACAATGGCTCGGCTGGGCATATTGGCGAACCCTTTAAGATGCGGCATTGTGGGCGCCCGCTGCGAGCTCCGTGAGTCCGTCCGCAGGGATACCCGCAATCGTCTCACGGAGAGGAAGAACAGGGAAATGCTGACATAAACAAGCATTTCCCCATTCTTGCTAGTGACAGGACACTGATCATAGCTCCCTGTGACCGGTAGCGGTGATCAGTGTTGTGTCACATGTAGCCCCGCCCCTCCCACAGTTGGAACACATTCCTAGGACACACTTAACCCCTTCAGCGTCCCCTACTGGTTAACCCATTCACTGCCAGTGTGATTTTTACAGTAATCAGTGCATTTTTATAGCACTGATCGCTGTATCAATGACAATGGTCCCAAAATGGCGTCAAAAGTGTCCGATGTGTCCGCCATAATGTCGCAGTCACGATAAAAATCGCTGATCGCCACCATTACTAGTAAAAAAATATATATATATATAAAAATGCCATAAAACTATCACCTATTTTGTAGACGCTATAACTTTTGCGCAAACCAATCAATAAACGCTTATTGCAATTTTTTTTACCAAAAATATGTAGAAGAATACGTATCGGCCTAAACTGAGGAAAAAATATTTTTTTATATTTTTTGGGGATATTTATTATAGCAAAAAGTAAAAAATATAATTTTTTTTCAAAATTGTTGCTCTATTTTTGTTTATAGCGCAAAAAATAAAAAAATAAAAACTGCAGAGGTGATCAAATACCACCAAAAGAAAGCTCTATTTGTGGGAAAAAAAGGACGTAAATTTTGTTTGGGAGCCACATCGGACGATCGCGCAATTGTCAGTTAAAGCATTGCAGTGCCGAATCGCAAAAAGTGCTCTGGTCTTTGGGCAGCCAAAGGGTCTGGGGCTGAAGTGGTTAAGACACCTATTCAAATATTTGCGTGTTGGTTTCAATGTGGTTAAATACTTCAACCATCATTAAACGGGGACACAGAAAAACTGACAGGTGTTGTAATCCCTCTCTCCCCATCCAAAACTTTAAAAAAATTAAATAAAAAATACTGTAAAGAAGATTTGCCTTTAGTTATACTTTAGGCCACCATGTCAGCAGGACACCCAAGAAACTGGCATTGTGAATTTAAGTTAGTAATGGCAGCTTCCATGTTTCTCTCAGGAAGGATTTTATCTAAATTATTTGGCATTGTTGCACATTGCATTTTTATTACAGCTTAGGTCCTGTGTTTACAGGCTTTGAACTTGTATTGATGGCATCAGCTTGATAGGCTTCTGAGATAATTCAGAATTCATTGATTTGACCTGCTTCTGACCTGCTTTAAAGCTTCGCATTGACTTTTATGGGAATGCGAAACCCATCCGATGTAAACAAAAGCCCATACAGGCCTTCAGAAATACCCATGTATAGAAGTAAATTAAGAGAACCAGCACTCTGGAATCCATCAATATACTTTATTCTAATAAAACCAAGTACAAGGTAACTTCTGACATGTTTCGGCGGATAGCCTTGTTCACAGCATGGTCACCATGATGAACAATGTAGATACAGTGGATATATAAAAAGTCTAAACACACACACACACCTGTTAAATTGTCAGGTTTCTGTGATGTAAAAAAATGAGACAAAGATTTCAGAACTTTTTCCACCTTTAACACATTTTCCCACATGTGAGCGCTAAATACGATCCTAATTCCTAGGAAAAGTGCCTATATAGACATATAACAACAAATGTATCCACAGTGTTGTTATGTCTGTGAAAATCACAAAAAATCACAAAATATTTATTTTAAGTATCAATGATGCATGATCAATGATAACAACTAATAAATTCCTTACAAATGATGCAATCTTATACTTAATCCGTGTCAAAGTGACCAAAAACAGAAAACAAAATATAGATCGCACTCTCAAGAATACAGGGTATGTAAACCTCTATATGAGTGAGAAAAAAAGGTTGTGAGCAATATAGCTTATCATGAGATATAAATAGAGGGACAGTCTATAAAGTGCATATCTGACATGAAAACAACAAAAAATAATAAATAAAGTCTATAACTTGTATCCACGTCGTCAGGTATATATCCAGTATTCCCCAAATAAATGTCAATCACATGGGGGTACTGGGAAACCCTAGATGTGGGTATAATGTCCACTTGGAACTTCCTGGGATGTATTGTGGATAAATCCTATTCCTGCAGGTGTAGAAACACCAGTAGTGGGAAGGAAGAAAGTACTTCAAAGTTTTCAGCTGATACACGGTGATAACATCATCATCATAAGCATTGAAGAGAATAAAATACTCTTACCGCAAGACTTGGACCCAAGCCACCATACGATGCTGGGTCATGCAGGCTTATGTCCTCACAGGGACTCAGATTGTGGTGATGTGATGTCGTGTTGTCCTTATTAGATCCACAAATGGAAGTCTACACCGGATCAGATCTTTCAGCTCAAACCACGATCAGATGTCCAGGAAAGGAATCCATTCCAAGAAAAGAAAGAAAAATCCTCCGCATGGTGTAAAACCAAATAACTGGGTTTTTATTAAAACTAAAAAGGTACAAAAGGCAAAAAACCACTGCACAAAAAAATATTTTTTAAAATGAATAAAATAATATCCAAAAATCCAAAATACTAGAAAAGCAAACCAGCGAATATAACAAACAAGCGTGGGCTAGGTGACTAGCATGTGGTCCCGACGCGTTTCGTCTACTGCAGACATCAACTGGGGTACAAGACAAAGCCGGTACATTGAAAAAGCCGTTCCGAACTCACTTCCGGGATCACCGCATCACGTGGGTCACCGCGCGGACGTGTTGACGTCATTGTACACTTAAAAGGCTTTTAAGTGTACAATGACGTCAACACGTCCGCGCGGTGACCCACGTGATGCGGTGATCCCGGAAGTGAGTTTGGAGCGGCTTTTTCAATTACAATTTCAATTTTCCTCCTTCTATATAAAGCGTGGAGGTGACACACTAGCTTGTACCCCAGTTGATGTCTGCAGTAGACGAAACGCGTCGGGACCACATGCTAGTCACCTAGCCCACGCTTGTTTGTTATATTCGCTGGTTTGCTTTTCTAGTATTTTGGATTTTTGGATATTATTTTATTCATTTTAAAAAATATTTTTTTGTGCAGTGGTTTTTTGCCTTTTGTACCTTTTTAGTTTTAATAAAAACCCAGTTATTTGGTTTTACACCATGCGGAGGATTTTTCTTTCTTTTCTTGGAATGGATTCCTTTCCTGGACATCTGATCGTGGTTTGAGCTGAAAGATCTGATCCGGTGTAGACTTCCATTCGTGGATCTAATAAGGACAACACGACATCACATCACCACAATCTGAGTCCCTGTGAGGACATAAGCCTGCATGACCCAGCATCGTATGGTGGCTTGGGTCCGAGTCTTGCGGTAAGAGTATTTTATTCTCTTCAATGCTTATGATGATGATGTTATCACCGTGTATCAGCTGAAAACTTTGAAGTACTTTCTTCCTTCCCACTACTGGTGTTTCTACACCTGCAGAAATAGGATTTATCCACAATACATCCCAGGAAGTTCCAAGTGGACATTATACCCACATCTAGGGTTTCCCAGTACCCCCATGTGATTGACATTTATTTGGGGAATACTGGATATATACCTGACGACGTGGATACAAGTTATAGACTTTATTTATTATTTTTTGTTGTTTTCATGTCAGATATGCACTTTATAGACTGTCCCTCTATTTATATCTCATGATAAGCTATATTGCTCACAACCTTTTTTTCTCACTCATATAGAGGTTTACATACCCTGTATTCTTGAGAGTGCGATCTATATTTTGTTTTCTGTTTTTGGTCACTTTGACACGGATTAAGTATAAGATTGCATCATTTGTAAGGAATTTATTAGTTGTTATCATTGATCATGCATCATTGATACTTAAAATAAATCTTTTGTGGTTTATTGTGATTTTCACAGACAAAGGGATTTTTATAACAGCTTACCTGTAAAATCCTTTTCTTGGAGTACATCACGGGACACAGAGCGACTTAGTCATTACTAATGGGTTATATAGATTACCTTCAGGTGTTGGCACTGGCCAATTCCAAACCGGAAGTACCCTCCCCTATATAAGCCCCTCCCACCCGGGAGCACCTCAGTTTTGTAGCCAAGCAATAAGTGTCCCAAAAAGAGGGGTGGGAGCTCTGTGTCCCGTGATGTACTCCAAGAAAAGGATTTTACAGGTAAGCTGTTATAAAAATCCCTTTTTCTTTTTCGTACATCACGGGACACAGAGCGACTTAGTCATTACTAATGGGACGTCCCAAAGCAATGCCAAATGAGGGGAGGGATACATAAGCTGGGCGCCATCAGGCATGAGGCTCTTTTGCGGCCTGCAACACACTGCGCCCAAAGGCGACATCCTCCTGACTTCTGACGTCTACCTGGTAGAATCTAGTAAACGTGTGTACTAAGGACCATGTTGTGGCCTTACAGTACTTGAGCCAGGGAGGCTTGGTGATGCACTGCCCATGAAGTTCCAACTGCTCTTGTGGAGTGCGCCCTAACTTTGAACGGAGGCGGTCTCCTTTTCAAGCCATAGGCTTGTATTATGACCTGTCGAATCCACTTGGCTAAAGTAGATTTTTGATGCTGCCTGACCCTTTCTGGGGCCTTCCGGCAGAACAAACAAAGTATCCGTTCTACGAATCTGAGCAGTGGCTTTTAGATAAGCTTTAACTGCTCTTACTACATCCAAAGAATGCAATAACTTTTCCTCTACCGAACTAGGTTTGGGGAAAAAGGAAGGAAGAACCACACCTTGGTTCAAATGGAACCTCGATACCACCTTAGGAAGAAAGGCTGGATGAGGACGTAATACTACTCTGTCCTTATGGACAACCAGATATGGCTCCTTACAGGACAAGGCGGCTAATTCCGATACTCTTTTAGCCGAACAAATGGCTACTAAGAAAATCAATTTCCTGGTGAAAAGAACCAAGAAAATGTGCCGCAATGGTTCAAATGGTTGTTTCTGTAGAACCGACAGAACCAGGTTTAAGTCCCATGGACATATGGGAATACTAACCGGAGGGCTAATACGCATCACTCCTTGTATGAAAACTTTGACTAATGAATGCAAAGCCAAGGGCCCTTGGCAAAAAAAAATATTGACAAGGCCGTCTGATCCTTGATAGTACTCAAGGCAAGCTTCCTATGTACAGCCCACTGTAGGAAGTCCAGAATCCTACCTATTACGTACTTACGTGGATGCCATTTCCTGGCCTCACCCCACGTGATGTACGCCTTCTAGATCCTATAATAGATCTGCCTGGATACCGGCTTCCTGGCATTGATCATGGTAGATACCACAGGATTAGAGAGCCCTCTCTTTTTTAGAATGTGGGCTTCTATAGCCAGGCCGTCAAACCTAGGGCTGGTAAGGAAGGGTAGTATATCGGTCCTTGCGAAAGCAGGTCCGGACGATGTGGGAGGGTCCAAGGACTTCCCACTGACATTTTTACAATCTCCGCGTACCATGCCCTTCGGGGCCACGCTGGAGCCACCAGAATCACTGGTTTCTTTTCTACCCTGATTCTGCGGATTAATCGCGATGGGAATGCATATATCAGCTTGAACTGATTCCAAGGGAACACTAGGGCATCCGAACCGCAAGCTAGGAGATCCTTTGTGCGAGACACAAATCTGTCCACCTTTGCGTTGAATCTGGATGCTAGCAGATCTACATCCGGTGTTCCCCACCGCTGGCATATTGCCTGGAAAACCTCGGGGTGAAGAGACCATTCCCCCGGGCATAATTGCTGGCGACTTAAAAAAGCCCGCTCTCCAATTTTCCACTCCTGGGATGAAAACCGCGGATATGGCTGTGACATACCTTTCTGCCCACTCCAGGATGCATTTCGCTGCCCTCTGGGCTGCACGACTCCTGGTGCCACCCTGGTGATTGATATATGCCACTGCTGTGGCATTGTCTGATTGAATTCTGACAGGTGACCCTTGGAGTTTGGATGTCCATGCTACTAGGGCATACCGGGCTGCTCGTATCTCTAAGAGATTGGTGGGCAGGGCCTTCTCTGCTTCTGACCACTTGCCCTGGAGAGACCATTGCTCCAGTACTGCCCCCCAGCCTATGAGGCTGGCAACTGTAGTGACCACCTTCCAAGAAACCGAACTGAAGGGTTTCCCTTCCCAGATTCTGGGGCACCAACCACCAATGGAGGCTCTTGCGAACGGAAGGGGACAGGGACATTGGTAAGTCTAAAGCCTGAACTTTTTTGTTCCAGGCTGACAGTATGGCCCTCTGCAAGTTCCTTGAATGGAATTGACCGTAGGGTACCGCTTCGAATGAAGCCACCATTTTTCCCAGCAGCCTTATACACAGGCGTATGGATGGTTTTTCTTTTTTGTACCCACTAAGTGGGTCAAATCTTTCAAAGACGACATCTTCTCTGGAGGTAAGAAAATCTTTCTCTGCTTTGAATCCAGTCTTAGCCCCCAAGTATTCCAGGCTTTTGACTGGTTTTAGGGCTGACTTGTCTCGGTTGATAATGCAACCGTGAGATTCCAGATACTTGATTATCTTGTGAACGACCACTTCTAGTTTTTTCCACTGAGTGGTCTATCAGCAACAAGTCGTCTAGATATGCCATTATCGTTACACCTTGTGTTCCTAGTTTGGCCAATCGTAGGGCCAGAATTTTTGTGAACACTCGTGGTGCCGTGGCCAGACCGAAAGGTAAGGCTCTGAACTGAAAATGGCGCCCTTCTACTGCAAAGCGTAGAAATTTCTGATGGGCCGGAAAGATGGGAACAAGCAAATAAGCATCCCTTATGTCGATCGAGGCTAACCATTCCTGCCCTTGTAGGGCGGTGGCCACCGATCGGATCGACTCCATCCGAAAAAAGTCCTGATATGTAGGAACTTGTTTAGCCCTTTTATATTCAATATGGGCCTCATGTCCCCATTTGGTTTGGGGACTGTGACAAGGTTCGAGTAAAACCCGAACCCGTTTTCTTTCAAGGGAACCTTCATGATTACCCTTGGGGCAATAGTTGCTCTAGTGCCAGAAGGAGGGATCCACTCTTCTGGGGATCGCTTGGCACGTTTGACCTTATAAAATGGGCAGGAGGAATGTCTTTTAACTCCAGCCTGTATCCCAGACTTACTGCGGGGATCACCCATCTCTGATGGTGTCCCGCCAGGTCTCTGTGAACAACTGAAGTCTTCCCCTCACCCGACTGAGTGGGGGCAACCCTTCATGACTTAGGGGGAGGTTTTGTACCTCTCTTGACCCAGGGTTTCTTGATACCCTGTGATTGTCCCTGATTTCTGCCCCCTGGATTTGACCGCGGAGGCCGTCGGAACTGTTTCACAGCCGATGTGCCAGGGACTGGAGAAGTAGGCCTCTTAAAAGAAGGACTTCTACCCTTGTTCTTAACCGGTAAGAGTGAACTTTTACCGGCAGAAATTTTCTGGATATATTTGTCCAGATCTTCTCCAAATAAGCGTTCTCCATGAAATGGGAAGCTAACCAGCAGTTTTTTACAGGGAGCTTCAGCAGACCAGTTTTTGAGCCACAGAAGCCTACGCATATGTCTATAGACAGCGTAAAGCGGGAGGCCTGTTGGATTGTATCCTTTATGGCGTCCACCGCAAAACACAAGGCTCTAGGCAGGTCAGCTAGGGCAAGAGCCTGCTGATCTGGTAAGTCCCTTAAGACTTGTTTCAACTGATCTTTCACTGCTTGGCAGACTCCAATCGCTGCTACCGCAGGTTGTGTCACCATGTTTGCTGTAGAGAAAGCAGATTTTAGTAAAGACTCCAATTTTTTATCTATTGGGTCTTTGAACATTGGAACATTATCTACTGGACATGTCAGTAATTTGTTAACAGAAGAGATGGCTGCGTCCACTATAGGGACCCTCCATTTTCTTATGAACTTATCCTCCATGGGATAGATCACCGGAAATCTCTTGGGGGGAGCAAATATTTTATCAGGATGCTCCCAATCCTGGTAAATAAGCCCTTCTAATAAAGGGTGGATTGGGAAGGAACAGACCGCCTGGGGAGCTTTTAGCGACCCCAGCGAGGAAACCGTAGTGGATGGTGGTTCCGCCAGAGGCATTTTAAATGCTGATCGGACCATGTTAGTCAGAGACTGAACCCATAATCTTTCAGCCTGAGAAGCTGAGAAAGGTTCTTCCACTGTTGATTCCTCTATAAGTGAATCAACCTCATCCTGATCCCCTTCAGGTAGGTCGATCTCTGTGTGGGGCTGTTCCTCCACTAACAGGCACTCTGAAGGAGGAGACGGAGATCGGACGCGCTTTTCCTGTGACAGGGAAGCAGCGAACAATGCTGTTAATCTCTCTTCCAATCCTCCCAGAGTTGAGGATAAAACCTCCTCTGTTATATATACAGGAGCTGGTGGACTGGGGACAGCCGCAGCACCAGGCATTCCTGCGGGGTTTCTACGGCTACTGACCTCTGCATTCTCAGGGGAGATTGGTGCAGTGCAAGCATGCCCAATATCCTCAGAGCCCGATGGAGACCCCTTTGGCTTCCTGGAAGATTATTTCCGGAGCGTCTGGACGACATATCCTTTAAGCACAAAGCTGAGGTATTCCCGTCGTCATACACCAATTTTTGCTGGTAATAGTCTAACACAGGTGCTGCTATATACCAGCTGGTGTCCACTAAAGTGCCTTTCTATGGGGATGCCTGCATCAACCGCCTCTGTGTGCCACTGTTTGTTGCTAGCTCTGTTTGCATGCAGCTGACACTTGTACTGTGTCTTTTAACCATGCTGGGACGCCCGCACATGCGCAGAAGCGCCGCGGCGCGCATCGAGCGTCATCCACCCGCCCCGCCCCTTTTTTTTCATAGGAGGCGCGTGCACGCGCCCGCGCGCGCGCCCGTGCGCCAATGGCGCCCTTTTCGAAAACCAACAGAGGACTAGGAGCCAGGGCCCTTTTTGCCGGAGGGCCTGTGCGGTGGATGAACGCAGCAACAGGGCAGAGGAAGTGGATTCCCTCAGAGAAACTTACCAGCTGCCTGGATCTTTTGAGTTGAGAAAACCAAAGATCCACATTTACAAGAAAAATGGACTACAGCGGCCTCTAGTGGTTTAACACAGGTACCGCGGTCCCTGTTTTTTTTTTTTTTTTTCTTGACTACTATTAAAATTTTACATTTTCAGTAGTTATAGGCAAACACAGATATTTAGCGGGAATACCGTTAGGTAACAGACAGAAAGACAAATTAGGCTTGGGGGTCCCCCAATAGAACCAAGTTCCTGAGGGCCCCCACTTACCTGATCCCCGCCGCAGGACTTTGTTTGGTCCACAAAAGTCCAAACTTCACCTATCACGGCAGGCATTGTAATTAAACCTTCAGGGACCGGGTTCCCAAGGATTCCACTCCCCTGGACCTGTATAGCACCCTGCACAGACAGCGTCTTGGTCGTGGGTATGACCAGAGCTCTGGATCCCAGGGTCCAGCCCTCCTAAGAGAAGCATTACAGGCAAAACCTTGCTCTTCTGCTGCAAGGCCCGGGTACCGACCGTTTAGCTATGAAGCTTTTTTGGTGGGATCCGGAACAGCTTACTAAGGCCCAAAAGAACCTGTACGCAAGCCCAGTGAAAACACATGTTACTCTTTGGCCAACACCTTAGACACTGGCAAAAAACTGAGGTGCTCCCGGGTGGGAGGGGCTTATATAGGGGAGGGTACTTCCGGTTTGGAATTGGCCAGTGCCAACACCTGAAGGTAATCTATATAACCCATTAGTAATGACTAAGTCGCTCTGTGTCCCGTGATGTACGAAAAAGAAATAACAACACTGTGGATACATTTGTTGTTATATGTCTATATAGGCACTTTTCCTAGGAATTAGGATCGTATTTAGCGCTCACATATTTCACACATATCCTTTTTACAATTAGTCAATTGTTATGTCAGCAGCTTATTAGTATTTTCACTTTATTAGCAATTTTGATATCTATATTATTTTTGCACTTGTTGATAGGCGCAGTATTACTTATTTATTTAACATTTTCCCACATGCTTTTGGGAGACTTCAGATGTGTTTTTGCAAAATTTAGCCAGGCTTGGATGTTTTTCTTTGTAAGAAAAGGCCTTGGGTATTGCCACTCTACCCCATAGCCCAGACATATGAAGAATACGGGAGATTGTTGTCACATGTACTACACACCCACTACTTGCCAGATATTCCTGCAGCTCCTTTAATGTTGCTGTAGGCCTCTTGGCAGCCTCCCTGACCAGTTTGCGTCTTGTCTTCTCATCAATTATGGAGGTATGTCCAGTTCTTGGTAATGTCACTGTTGTGCCATATTTTCTCAACTTGATGATGACTGTCTTCACTGTGTTCCATGGTATATCTAATGCCTTGAACATTATTTCCTGACTGATACCTTTTAACAAGGAGATCCCTCTGATGCTTTGGAAGCTCTCTGCAGACCATGGCTTTTGCTGTAGGATGCGACTAGGAAAATGTCAGGAAAGACCTACTAGAACAGCTGAACTTTATTTGGGGTTAATCAGAGGCACTTTAAATGATGGCTGGTGTGTACTGACTCATATTTAACATAAGTTTGAATGTGCTTGCATAATTCTGAACACAGCTACATCCCCAGTTAATAAGAGGGTGTGCACACTTATGCAACCACATTATTTTATTTTTTTCTTCCCCCCCCCTTAAAAGATTTCAGTTTGTTTTTCAATTGAGTTGTACAGTTTATAGGTCACAATAAAAAGGTGGAAAAAGTTCTGAAATGATTGATCTTTGTCTAATTTGTTTACATCACAGAAACCTGACATTTTAACATGGGTGTGTAGACTTTTTCTATCCACTGTATTTGTGAAAACAAAGCTCATAGAGAGGGAAGTTTGATGGATTTTTAATTTAAGAACTAGAATCTCGGCTGGAATGAATTACAGGTATGATGTGGATCTGTTTTTATGTTAACTTTATAACATAAGGTACTATAACTGTCAATTTCCTTTATTCATTCCTATCTCTCTAATAATTTTTCAAATGAACATTTTCCTAGTATTGAAATCCTGGTCTAGGTTCATGCTTACTGAATGGTTATAATTGATAATTCTTAAATTATAGAATTAGAATATTCTCTTTCTTTGATATATATTAGTGTTTGTGTATCAAATACGTTTTTATAGGTTTGTATGAAATATATCCATTCCCAGAGAAGCTTTTTGGCAGTAGGCGATTCTCATTTACTACAAATTACATCAATTAACGAATGGGAGGGGTTCCAGTCACTTTGTTTTCACATTTATTTGTAGTGTTCATTATGGTGACCATGCTGTGAACAAGGCTATGTCAGAAGTTACCTTGTACGTGATTTTATGCAAATAAAGTATATGGATGGATTCCAGAGTGCCCGTTCTCTTAATTTACCTCTATCCAAGTGTTTATGACGAGTGGGAAGACGTCTGAACCAAGCACCTGGAGTGGGAATACCAGTGATCAAGTACTCAGAAATACCCAATTCCATTCTTTTGTCTAGAAAAATAAAATTAAAAAATCACCAGTTAAATGAACTCTTCTCTTTAATAAATATACTACATTTGTCAGTAACATGCATACAACAAACATCAGACAATTTCCTTGCAATACTGTGATTCATAAAAAAAAATACAGCACATATTCTGCTATTATAACATTTAAATATTTTTTTGCTAATAAACTATACCATCACCTTGAGAAGTATGTATTAAGATTACTCTCCTATTTAAAATCAAAGATCAGTCTGTAATAAGTAAATTGATTATGTATCCCTTTCCAACAACGCATAGCAGACATCCTAAAGTAGATCTCTAATGGAAGAAATATAGGGAATGCCATGCCTAACACCTACTAAAAATGTTTAATAACCAGCTGTTACAATTGCCCACTTTGATTCATTAACTCAGAACAAGTATCCAGATCAAGGTGGTTGAAGTAAAAGTAAAACCACAAGCTCTTATTGACAGGTCTCTTCCAGTTCAATGATACAATGTTCTAAACGTAAGGGAACCAGCGTGACAACCAGGCCACTAGAATTTTTAGAAAGAGAGGTCAGAATTGGCAGCCTTAAAGTTTCTTGAAAACCCCAACCAAAGTGTGTTAATTTGTTTAGAAAGGGGGATTATTGCTTTGTCCCTGAAAAGCCTCGTACACACGATCCAACTTTATGGCCATAATTGTCTGACGGACATGTTGGGTTGGATAATCCGACCGTGTGTATGCTCCATCAGACAATTATTGGCTGAATTCATGACAACAAAAGTTGGCTCTTCATGCTCACCAATTGTTGGGCAATAAATCTGTTATGTCGGTTTATCCGATCGTGTGTACGCAAGTTGGTCCAACTAAAATCCGTTGTACAAACACGCATGCTCAGAAAAAATGTTAAACATCAGCCAACAATAGCAGAAGTTGCCAAAGGTATGGCGGTAAAGAGCTGAAAAACTATGTGGTTTGGTAAATGTTGGCCGAAAATGTTGTGCCGTGTGTATGCAGAACACGTTCACGGCCAACGCCCTTCGGACCAAAATCCACGGAAAAGTTGGTTGGAAGTCCGATCGTGTGTATGAGGCTTTACAGAGATCTCTCAACACTGTCAGGATGGGATGTAAGAGAAAATCTCTGCAACCAGAAAACAGACAAAAACAAAAATATTTTTAAGAGTCTGAAAGGGCTAGAACTTCTGAAAATGTTCTTATGTTGTGCGTGCGTCTTTTTGTCCTGGTGATAATAAATACAAAAAATTAGGAAAAATCTTCCCAATAGCGTGAGAAAGAAAGAAATATAATTTTGGCAAAAATGTGTAACCCTTTCCCATTCTTGAAAAAATAAAAACAAAAAAATAGGATTAAAACTTTAGGCTATTTTTCAAAATAGCTTTAGTAAATGCCAGATCAGCAATTTGTGGACAATGTAACCCTGTTTTCCCAGCTGCCAGGTATAGAGCTACAGTAACTTATGTTAAAGTGAATGTAAACCTGATTCATGACATTTTACCTGGGCACATATATCTGTAGTGTTTACTTATCTCTCTCTATAGCAATAAGTCCCGTGTCTTTCTGATGATCCAATTCCTCTGTTATCAGCATGAGAACTTCTGACAAGTTCTCCAACAAAAGAGATAAAACCAGCCTGAACTTTGCGTCAGGGTGGGGGCTATAAATAGATTGGGAGGGAGCTTGTCTTGTTACAGCACAGCTCTGAAAGTATCTTTGTTTCTCTGCTTATGTGGAGGGGGGGCGTGTGCCTTTCCTCCAATCAGCAGTCACACAGTGTATGCCAAGACTCCACTACTAATGCTGAATGATGAAGTAAAAATTCTAACACAATGTTAGAATTCTAAAGCGTATAGCAAGCTGAAGACAGCAGATATGCATGTGCAACTTATGTAGGGAGATTTGTTTTATCCCTGTGTATCATCTAAGGCTGTTCATTTCACTTGGGTATATGTGAGGGTTTACATCCACTTTAAGGCAGCTGCTGCACAGGACTGTGGAAGCTGCCTAGTTGTATTCTATGTGGATTGACAGAACATGGAATTGTTGAAGGCACTCCAGAGCCAGTCAGATGCTGTATGGTAACATATTTGTTTTGCTATACCACTCACTCAGACAGTTCTCCAAAATGTCTACTTTTATTAACTGTGAATCCAACTCACAGCCTGCATTTTCCCTGGTTCCAGTTGGCCTGCTCAACATTTTTTTTTTTGTTTTGTTTTTTTCAAGTCTCTAAAAAGGCAACAGTGCCTTCAGGAAATAAATGGATAGAAAAGTAAGAACCAAAGATTGAGAACCTCTTAGGTATTATTACGTTTTAACATGTTTTGTCTCAGATTACAAAACCCTTGAAACATGAACAAAGATGAACACCAATAAATCTATTTATAAAGCAGTGGATGTGACTTTTACCAAACATTGAAAAGGCATGGACTTAGAAGATTCTCCACCATTGGATGTTTGGTAAAAGCAACATTTCTCTGCTTAATAAACCAACCCAAAAGGGTGTATATACATACTGCTGCAAAATGAGTGCTCACTAACTTACATTCCTTTAGGATGATCATGTTGACTACAAACCAAGGAAGTTCCTTAGGGTTGGTACACACTGAATGCATTTAAAATTTTGCTTTAAAGTGATTGTAAGGTCTTGTTTTTGTTCCTTAAAAATAACAAGCATGACATACTTGCCTGCTCTATGCAGTGGTTTTGCACAGAGCAGCCTAGATCCGCCTCTTCTTGGGTCTCTCTTCGGTGCTCCTGGCCCCTCCCTCCTGTTGAGTGCCCCCACAGCAAGCAGCTTGCTATGGGGGCACCTGAGCTGAGCCACAGCTCCATGTGTCCATTCAGACATGGAGCCGTGGCCCAGCCCCACCCATTTCTCTTCTGATTGTCTGACTGACTTTGACAGCAGCGGGAGCCAATGGCGCCTTGCTGCTGTGTTAGCCAATGTGGAGGGTAGTCCTGGGCAACTGAGTGTCTCGTGCAACTTCGCTGGATAGAGATGGGGCTCAGCTAAGTATTAGGGGGGCTTCTGCACACAGAAGGCTCTTTATCCTAATGCATAAATGCATTAGGATAAAGAAACCTTCGGACTTAAAAATCACTTTAATTTTTAGCTCTGTAAAATGCGCATATAAAAAAGGAGGATCTTTTTGCAGTCAGTTTTTAAAAAACAAAAGTCCTGCATACTGCATTTTTGGTATATTGACCTGCGTCTTGGCACTGGCACTAACAGAAATGAAATCCTTAAAGTAAATTTGTTTAAAAAAGCATTTCAATCCAACACGTTAGGACATGTGTTTTAGATTTAAGTTATTCTAACTGCATCCTATTGATCAAAATGTCTACCATACACATTAGGAGTCCAGCTACATACATACAATTCTCTTTGAGAGAGAGAATGCATTGTAAATACGTAACAAGAACTAAACAAATATCTCTGCCCTAAAAAAAAAATTAATTTATGTCAGTCAGGTTATACTGCTACCTACAGAAGGTTGGGACACCAGCAAACAGACAAGTCTAAAGTCTGTACACTGTATAACCCCTCATGTGTACACAGCATACGTCAGTTTTCTGAGAAAACAGTCCAGGTAAGGTGAAAATACCACAAGGTGAAAAAAAAAAAAGTTACCACCTAGCACACCAGTAAAAAAAAAAAAAAGCTCTCGGTGGGTTGAGATTTATATGGGGGCTGGCTCTTAATGTTTGTCAGTGTCCCAACCTCCCGTAGGCAGAATAACCCAACTGTTTTTGAATGAATTTCCTCAATGGACAATATAGAGAAAAGAAAGAAACAAAAATTTTTAGAGATGCAAGACGAGTTTTATAAACCTAAAACAAAGGTTTGCCGTGCTAAAAAATTATTAATATGGTAAGAATGAGTAAAATGTGACCATGCACGTCGAAACCATGAGGTGGATAGATTGGCTCCCAGGAATAATATTTTTGTACATACTCTGGATTTTATAATTTTTATTGTGAGTTACTAACATTGCCTTGTTTTTAATAAATACAATATACAGTTTTACACTATGTGGATATTCTTAATTCATCTTTCATGTATGTCACGATGGAGCTATCCCTACCAAGAGTTATGATACTGCCTTAATCAACATAAGAGGAAAGAAGCACTGGATTTCCATTTTGGATTTATATACAGCGCTTTTGACTCTTACAACTTAAGCCCAGGTTCACACTGGGCTGCGGGAGTGAAGCCGTGCAAGTTCAGCTGAACTCGCACAATTTCACTCCCGCTTGTCAGTCCTGATTTCGGCCGCAATTATAGAGACATCTGTGCAGGTTTCTGCACAGATGTCAATGTAAATCGCGGGCCGAAAACGCAAAAAGTAGTACAGAAATTACCTTTTTGAAATCGGTGCAGCGCCGCACCGCACCGATTAGGAGTGTGCCATTGCCGCCGATTTGACATGCCAAATCGCACCAGTGTGAACCAGGGTTAAGAGGCCATTGTTTCTGGTAAGAAGGCACTTTTTACCTTTCGGTGGAGGTGCACTTGGGTGATTTACCTATTGATTCGTTACGTACATCTATATTGGATGCACATAATGGGAGTTTCCATTCAGTGGAATCTGCACATCTAACTCTGTTATGAGACATCACAACAAACTATTTGTTGTACCGGACTAATTTTTCTGTCACATTTTACGCATTCTTACCAAAATTATTTTTTTTCGCACAGGAAACATTTATTTTATATTTGCTATTCACAATTGTATCCAATTGTTTTTAAAACAGGGCAACCTTTGTATCTGCAAGGTTTACTTTTATTAATAATGCCCAAAAATGTGTGTCAGTGTTCTCTGTAGCATCAACCGAGGGTAAAATTTCCAAAAAGCCGGTTAGAGAGATTAGATAAACTTCTAGGGAACAGGAAATGCCATAGATGTATTGAAATTCGGTCGGACCCTGCTGATCTGACTGAATTTTGATCAATCTATGGCCAGCTTAAATATGGTCCAGGTCAGTGATTCTCAAACTGTGTGCTGCAAGAGATTTGCAAGTGTGCCATGGGAGTTTTGGAAAATATTTAAAATTGCTAACGTTTTGAAACCTTGAACATATTGAAATATAAAATGGTAAATCAATGTTGCAAAAGTTGAAAAAGTAACATATAAAAACGCAATCTCTGTCAGTCTGTCATTCATTGGTTCCTTTCGTAATGCAAAAGTCGTGCGAGATCTAAGGAGAACTCGATCGCTCTAATTATATTATAATAATAGAGTCTGCTCTATTCCAACTTTAAATGTTAAATCTTTTCAGGTGTGCCGTGAAAATGTTTAGATCTTTTTTGTCCGCCGCAAGACAAAAAAATTGGAGAAACACTAGTCTAAGTAATGGTATTGTTGAAAACTGAGCAATCAAACCACAGCTGGACCAGTTTGCATGTAAAGAATTAGATTTTGAAAATAAAAATAAAAACTTTGCATAGAATTATATAGGAATCTAAAAAATCTCTCTTTTTCAGCAGCGCTAATGGATATTTGGCATAAAAGCTCCAAAAAAATAAAATATGTTTTTATTAAAAATTTTGTGAGCAGACTGCAGTTCCTCTTTAAACTCTTATGAAAGAATACCATTGGATCATGTGTTGGCTTAACTTTTTTACATTTTAATCTCTGAAGATTTGATCTGGTACCTCTGTTTTTTTGCCCTATACCCCTTGGATTTCATCTCAAGTGCCCCCTATAGGTCCTAGCGTCTGTGAGCTGCCAAACAGCACCCTTGTACACTTCAGTATACTTTCTCTCGCTCTCTCTTTCTTACATGCTGATCTAATTACGTCAGTGCTTTGTGAGTAACTTACCTGAAACAAATATGTAACAGGCGATGCTAGATACAAATTAGAACACGCTTAACAATTTAAAGACCCCCTATAACAAAAACACAATGGCTTATGCGGGCCACTTAGACTCAAATTCTGACCAACCACAAGCACATTAAATAGGTTTAGTAAAGTTTCCTAACATTAAACCAAAATGGTCCAAAAAAACAAGGCTAGGTTCACAATAGTGTAGTTCTGCGTACTACGTTAAGAGTTAATGGCACCCCTGCCCATTTTCTTAAAAGCATTGGGTTTTGTGTGCGGCTGCGGGAATGTGTGCAATTTCCATGCATTTCCACACTAATGTGAACCTAGTCTAAACACACTGCAAGTGGACGGAATTTACCAAATACGCTATATGCAAATTTCTACAATTTATTTCATTGTAATCTCTGGAGTAATATACATACTGAATGTTAACTAAAGTGATGCATTTTATTTATCGCAAGCATAACCCTTGTCCTTACACACAGTCTGTGTGAGCCACTACTAGCACCATCGATTGCTGAGTGTTTATGTATTCAGTGACATAAAAAGTACAGTATCTAACAGCATAAGCTTTCCATATTTGCCCATACACACATGCACACACACACGCGCCACACATATCCCCAGGCACATAAAGGTCACCACATAATACACAGTTGTTGACATACATTTACTGTAATATACAGTAGTAATACATTCTGTCCTGCTAGACATTGTCACTAAAAATGGACAGGTCCAGCAGAAATTTATTAGTCACCTTCAAGCCTCAATTTTTCTTTGTATGGCTCAGATCTCTAATGAAAGATTAAAAAAAAAAAAAAAAAAGATTCGCTATCCGTACTTGGTGAGAGGGAGGAAACATTTTTTTAGAACGTGAGCGCAAGAACTGCTAGTCGAAGATGATGTCTTTATAAGAGCATCTCTTACAGTCAATTAAAAAGACAAAAAACAAAAATAAAAAACACTATCTTTACGAGCAATCAGCAGTTAGGTCTTCTCCCTCTGAGGTAATGAAGATTAAGTTCACGACAGTGATTTCATACAATATTTACCCTGAGAATACAGAGAAAACATTGACACAAGACAGGGTGCTGCTGAACCGTGTGTGCTCTAGCTGTTGCAGCTTTCTGTCTCCAACTTGGTCCATGTTAAGGTTACAGATATAAAGTCACCAAATTATGCCACTATTAAATACTGATGATAAAACAAGCCAAAAAGGCTGGTGGAGAAAAGGCAAGCTGCGATCCACCATGTCAAAAATGATAAAAGTCCTCGGAAGAGGAGTGGAGTGAAAATGTTCTTTAAGCCCCCTAGTGCCACTGTAATTTGGGTGACTGTTGCCTTCATCTTTTCTTCGGGGCATGGCTGTTCAGTAGAACCTAGGTTCGACCCTTGTGATGCCTCCATAGGAGAGTCATAGATGCCCCATGAATGATTACCTAAAAAACATTTAAAAAGCAAAGATTGAAGTATTGCGATGACAAATAACACCAAGAAAAAAATAGTATTACATTTGTAACAATACTACCGATGGCTTAGTTTACTTAAAGTGGACCTAAGCGCTGAACGTGAAGATATGCCATCAGTTATACTAGAATTGTTAACTGTGCCCAAGCAGTACCCTGAAACATTTACCTTTTGTTCTAAATATTTCTTAAAAGAACATTGCACTTTATGTGCCTATATCCTCAAAGCTGTTTATCTGTGGCCTGAGACTACCCAAAGGCATTGCTGCCTCTGACTACTACTCTTGCAATATTTGAAAAGTTTGCTACTGTTCTTCTTGCTAGAGAGAAATCTGTAACTAAGGATCTACAATGCAGGGTTCTCTCTACTTCATCCATTGGAAAATAGGATTTTTATAACAGCTTACCTGTAAAATCCTTTTCTTGGAGTACACCACGGGACACAGAGCTAGTCATTACATAATGGGTTAAGGGTCACCAGCGGTGATTGGACACTGGCACAACCAATGGAAGACAGTTCCCCTCCATATAACCCCTCCCATCAGGGAAGTACCTCAGTTTTGTAGCAAAGCAGTAAGGTTCCCATAAGAAGGGGGGGACCTCTGTGTCCCGTGGTGTACTCCAAGAAAAGGATTTTACAGGTAAGCTGTTATAAAAATCCTATTTTCTTTATCGTA
This sequence comes from Rana muscosa, assembly GCA_029206835.1. Classification (NCBI taxonomy): domain Eukaryota; kingdom Metazoa; phylum Chordata; class Amphibia; order Anura; family Ranidae; genus Rana; species Rana muscosa. The sequence continues at coordinate 1,071,496,316 of CM055116.1, read as the reverse complement.
CACCACGGGACACAGAGCTAGTCATTACATAATGGGACGTTCCAGAGCAATGCTCATATGAAGGGGGGGAGACACAGATCAAAACAGGCCGCTTGCGGACCAGAAGCCCTATACTGCTGCCTGCAGCACACTTCGCCCAAAGGCGGAATCCTCATGTCCTTTCACATCTATTTGATAGAATTTGGAAAATGTATGGACTGAAGACCAAGTAGCAGCTTTACAGATCTGAGCCATCGAAGCCTGGTGGTGCACTGCCCATGAAGCACTTATCGCCCTGGTAGAGTGCGCCTTAACAGGAAAAGGAGGAGTCCTGTTCTTTAAACCATAAGCTTGAACAATTACTTGTCTAATCCACCTGGAAATGGTGGATTTTGATACCGCTTGGCCCTTCTTGGGCCCATCTGGTAAAATAAACAAAACATCTGTTTTACGTATCTGAGCGGTTGCTTGCAGATACACCTTTACCGCTCTCACTGGATCTAGAGAGTGTAATAATTTTCCCCCGCCGTCCGCGGGTTTGGAAAAAAGGAAGGCAGAACAATGTCTTGATTCAAGTGAAAAGCCGACACCACCTTAGGTAGAAAAGCCGGATGGGGTCGTAGTACGATTTTGTCCTTGTGACAAATTAGATAAGGCTCTTTACAAGAAAGAGCTGCTAGCTCTGATACTCTCTTAGCAGAAGCTATAGCAATCAGAAAGGCCAACTTCCTACTTAATATAATTAAAGGAATATGGCGAATAGGTTCAAAAGGTTGCTTTTGCAACACTGACAATACCAAATTCAAATCCCATGGACACAAGGGAGTCCTAACTGGAGGATTTATCCTCAGTACCCCCTTAATGAATGTCCGAACTAGGGAGTGAGATGCCAATGGTCTCTGAAAGAAGACTGATAGAGCCGATATTTGCCCTTTGATGGTGCTAAGGGCTAAATTCATATCCACTCCTAACTGGCAAAAAGCAAGAATCCTACTTATTTCATACTTCTGAGGATTCCAACATCTGGATTCACACCAGGAAACGTATGCTCTCCAGACTCTCTGATAGATGAGTCTGGAGGCTGGCTTTCTAGCATTAATGAGCGTAGAAAGAGCCGGACCAGAGACCCCTCTCTTTTTAAAAATGTGGGTCTCAGCAGCCAGGCCGTCAACTTTAGCCTTTGTAAGGAAGGGTGGAATACTGGACCCTGTGACAGCAGGTCATGTCGGAGTGGAAACTTCCAGGGCCTTCCTATCGCCGTTTTTACAATCTCGGTGTACCAAGGCCTCCTGGGCCAGTTTGGGGCCACTAGGATTACTGGTATTCCCTCCTCCTTGATCCTGCGAAGCAGTCTTTGTAGAAGAGGGATCGGAGGGAATGCCTAGATCAGTGAGAACTGATTCCATGGAGTTATTAGAGCGTCTGTATTATTAGAGCGTCTGTCCCGTAGGCTAGAGGATCTCTCGTTCTGGACACAAAGTTGTCCAATTTCTTGTTGAACCTGGCAGCTAGCAGGTCTACATCTGGGTTTCCCCATCTCAGACATATGGCCTGAAAGATCTCGGGGTGAAGAGACCACTCCCTGGTAGCAGCTGCTGACGACTCAGGTAGTCTGCTTGCCAATTTTCCATCCCTGGAATGAAGATTGCAGAAAGGCAAGGTACATGCTCTTCTGCCCATGCCAGGATCCGGTTCACCTCTCTTTGGGCTGCCCGACTGCGGGTGCCTCCTTGGTGATTGATGTAAGCTACTGCAGTAGCATTGTCGGATTGAACCCGAACTGGGTAGCCCTGTAACCTGTATGTCCAGGTTTTGAGGGCTAGATATACCGCCCGGATCTCTAGCACATTGATGGGCAGGATCCCCTGAGTCTTGGCCCAGGTTCCCTGGGTAGAAGCCTCCTCGAATACTGCACCCCAGTCCGATAGGCTGGCATCCCTAGATACCACCTTCCAGGCCACTGGGAGGAAGGACTTTCCCTTCCGTAAATTCCTGGCTTCTAGCCACCAATCGAAGCTGTGGCGTACTTGTGAGGACAGGCGCATGGGTATATCCAGAGCTTGGCTCTTCCTGTTCCAGGAAGCTAAAATATTGCCTTGAAGTAGTCTCGAATGAAACTGGGCGTAAGGGACCGCCTCGAAGGAGGCTACCATCTTTCCCAATAGTCTCATGCAAAGGCGAATAGACGGCCTCTTGTTTGCTTTGACCTTGTGGATCAGGTCTTTCAGAGACTGTATCTTCGGTTCTGGCAGGTATACCCCGTTTTGGGCTGTATCTATGATCATGCCCAGGTGCCCTATCCTTCTTTGGGCCTGGAGAGAGGATTTTTGTAAATTTATAATCCATCCTAAATGCTCCAGGTATCCTACTGTAGTGTGTACAGCGTGACCCAATCCGTCCTTTGACTGATCTATTACTAGTAGATCGTCCAGATAGGCTGTTACCGCAATGCCCCGTGTTCTTAGGTTTGCTAACAGAGGAGCTAGCACCTTTGTGAATACTATGGGCGCGGTGGCTACACCAAACGGCAGAGCCACAAATTGAAAGTGGCGATCTTCTACCGCAAACCTTAGGAATCTTTGGTGAGCGGGGAGGATGGGTATGTGTAAATGTGCGTCCTTGATATCTATGGGCGCCATGAATTTTCCGCCCTTTAAAGTGGCGGCCACGGATCGGATCGTTTCCATTCGAAAATGGCGATCGTTCAGGAACCGATTTAGGGATTTTAGATCCAGGATGGGTCTGACATCTCCATTTGGCTTTGGAATCACAAAGAGGTTTGAGTAAAAACCTGAACCTCGCTCTTTTTGGGGTACGTCTGTAACTACCCCTTGAGCCATTAAGTGATTCAAACCTTTGAAAAAGGATTCTCTTTTTTGTGGATCCTTGGAGAGTCTTGAACCTCGGAATTGAGAAGGTGGGATCTCTCGAAATTCCAGTTTGTACCCTGAGGATATTGTGGATACTACCCAATTGTCCTGGATTTCTGACCACCAAGTCGCTCAGAACTGACAAAGCCTTCCTCCCACTCGGCCGAGCGGGGGCGCCCCTTCACTGAGAGGCTTTGGGGGCTTGCTTATTAGCTCTTGCACCCCACGGCTTCTTGTTCTTCTGAGCTTGCCCCTTGGCTTTTGTGGGCGGCTAAAACAGGCCGCCGCCACTGGTTGGAGTCAGATTTCCCGGGAGCTGGGGAGAGAGAGCGTTTAAAACAAGATCTCTTGTTTTTCTTTCTCTCAGGTAAAAGTCGTTTTACCACTTGATATCTTCTGTATATATTTTTCTAAATCTTCCCCAAATAGGCGTTCGCCATGGAACGGGAACTTGCCAACAGCTTTTTGCATGGGGTCTCCGCTGACCAATGCTTAAGCCAAAGTACTCTGCGCATCTGTACCAGCTGGAGTGTAAGGCGTGATGCCTGTATGATAGAATCTCTCATGGCATCCACTGTGAAGCATAAGGCTTTTGGCAAATTTTCCCAATTTCTAGCCTGCTCTGAAGGCAGTTCCTTCAGCCCCTGCTTTACCTGTTGGCTGATGACCTGACACATACCGACTTCTGCTACTGCAGGTTGGGTAATTGAGCCGGCCAAAAGGAAGGAGGATTTCAACTTCCTCTCAGAAGGATCTTTTAAACCCTTGTACATTATCCACCGGACATGTCAGGTTTTTATTTACACAAGAAATAGCCGCAACTACCGCAGGCAGGCTCCATTTCTTTAAAAAAATTTCCCCCATAGGATAAAGAATGTTAAACCTTTTTGGAGGTGAGAAACGCTTATCTGGATGTTGCCAGTTTGCGTATATTAGATCCTCTAGTAACGGATGAACCGGGAAGGAGCATGCACCTTGCAGGGATCTTAATGACCCTAGGGAGGAGACAGGTAATTCCGTTACCTCCGCAGAGGTTAACTTAAATGCACTGCTATAGCATTGTACCTGTGACCTTAAAATTTGGCTCCTCATCCTCTGCTGATGTAGCCTCCTCCTCCTCATCCTCCTCCCTCAGGTACTTCTGAAGGGAGGTCCAATACTGGAAGAGACCTGCTTCGCTTATTGTCCTTTTTAGAGGACTTAGCGATTAAGGTAGCAATTTTTTCCTCCAGATTATTTAGGGCAGCTGATAAAGTGTCCTCAGTGACATATACAGGCCCAGGCTTCACTGGGGAAGCCGCCATACCTGACAGAGGTAATGGCTCATCCTGTACAGGTGCATTTGGCAACACAGGAGAGGAAGGTACCGAGTCAGCACAGCTAGAGCCTCCTCTCAGGCGGTGGTGCTTTCTTATCTCTTTTTGTCCGTATTACTTCCCCTGGAAGGCTTACTGTTTAGACAAAATACAAGGTACCTAAATGCATATACTACCGTGTTCAGTTTAGCAAATACATTAAGTATGCAACTTTTAACACATAACTATGCATAACATGGATGTCTTCTAGGAAGTACCCAATCCAACCACATGGAGTCTTACGTCCCTGTATAGCTGCTGTGTTTCTCTGCCAGGAACAAGAGAACTAACGAGCTTGCTTGCTGCTGCAGTGCTTCTCACACTGACAGTCTTTTAAATTTGGCGCCGTTTCTGTGCCTGCGCGCGCCACGTGCCCGCGCACGCCTTCGCCCCCCCCCCCTCCGATAAAGCGCGCTCCCGCGCGCGCACGGCCCTTAGCGCTATGGCGGTGGCCATAGTGAGAGAGGACTCTCATCAGCCCTTGTTCCCACTTACCTGCATCTGCAGGTGTCTGGTCGGCCACCGAAAGGAGGATCGGGGTGCCCCAGCAAGCTCAGCAGCGGAGGTGACGAGCAGTGTACTTCGCCGAAGCCGACACTGAACAGAGTGAGGTGAGTATATTCAGCTCTTTACTCCCCCCAGTGGTGGAAAAAAAGAAGACATCCATTTTTTGAAAAAGGTCCCAACCTAGTTATGGACCTTCTAATCTCACCTTATCCACGCCGCAGGTTTTTCTGCTGAAAGATTTCAGACAGATACCAAACTTCACCCTTCACGGTGGGCTATGTGTGCCAACCTTCAGGGATATGGGTTCCTATTTAAAGGATACCTCTCCCCTGGGCCTTGTACAAGACTCTTACCAGGACTTTATAGCGAAATAGCGAAAGTGCTGGATCTTAGAGCCCAGTCCTCCGAAGAGAGACATTACAGGCGACGCCTCATGGATGAGGCCCGGATCCCATCCAGATTCAGCTCATTTGTAGGCGTCTTGGATGGATCCGAAAGCATAGCTCTTTTACCCCCAGAGGGTCTCTTTGGTAGAGCTTTCCTTTAGCACCTCCTAACGCGTCCAACACCTTTCGACACTGGCGAAAAAACTGAGGTACTTCCCTGATGGGAGGGGTTATATGGAGGGGAACTGTCTTCCATTGGTTGTGCCAGTGTCCAATCACCGCTGGTGACCCTTAACCCATTATGTAATGACTAGCTCTGTGTCCCGTGGTGTACGATAAAGAAATGCATTTTCTGAACCTCTCCACTGTTTTCCTCCACATGACCACCATCTCTTCGTAATTACTTTATTTTATGCCACCAGTCACCGGGGGAAAGCTCGGACATTAAGAAGTAAAGCCCTGCCTCTACCATGAACAACAACAAGGAGTGGTAAGTCAGGAGTGGAGAAAAGATTAGCAGCAGGGAGTGTATTACCAATACTGGTGACTAGTTCTTTGCCCTCTGCTTACCTCTTTTTGAAAAGTTCAGTTATGTGGACTTTTTAATGATCTTTGATTGCTTTTATTCCTAATTATCTTTATATTTTTGCACCAATTTTAATAATAACACGATATTGTTGTTGTTGTATCTACAATCGTACGAATAGCACCTTAACGTTATAGCACATATATTTAGGGAGAAATAAAAAGTTTTGACTGGAGATGCACTTCAGACTTATTTTAAAAAAAAACAGCTGGAGCTGAATGAGAGGTTAGTTTTGTGCCGTTATTATTTTGTGCCTGGGAAAAAAAAACATGTAATTTTCTCCTGCCTCTACTGGCTTTCTCAAACTCCCCCAGACCATCACCAGCTGAAATACAGTTTCTCTGCCTGCTTGTCTATCTCAGATGTAGCAACTTAAGCTCAGGACTACAAAGTCCAAGCACAGTCATGGGTGATGTTAATACAACCCAAATTCTCAAAAAGTTGGGACACTGCAGAAAATTTTGAAATCTCATAATCCAATATTTTATTCACAATAGAAAATAGAAAACATATCAAATGTTTAAACTGAGAAAATTTCAAATTTTAAGAAAAAAGGTAATAATTTTGAAATTGATGGCAGCTAACAAAAAAGTGGTACTAACAAGGAAGTTGGAAGAACATTTTGGAATTAATTAGGTCAGTAACATGATTGGGCAAAAAAAAAAAGGATTTTTATAACAGCTTACCTGTAAAATCCTTTTCTTGGAGTACACCACGGGACACAGAGCCAGTCATTACATAATGGGTTAAGGGTCACCAGCAGTGATTGGACACTGGCACAACCAATTGAATGCAGTTCCCCTCCATATAACCCCTCCCATCAGGGGAGTGCCTCAGTTTTTGTAGCAAAGCAGTAAGGTTCCCATAAGAAGGGGGGGACCTCTGTGTCCCGTGGTGTACTCCAAGAAAAGGATTTTACAGGTAAGCTGTTATAAAAATCCTGTTTTCTTTATCGTACACCACGGGACACAGAGCCAGTCATTACATAATGGGACGTCCCAGAGCAATGCTCAATATAAAGGGTGGGAGACCCAGATCAAGCAGGCCGCTTGCAGACAAGAAGCCCTATACTGCTGCCTGCAGCACACTTCGCACGAAGGCGGAATCCTCATGTCCCTTCACATCTATTTGATAGAATTTGGAAAATGTGTGGACTGAAGACCAAGTTGCAGCTTTACAGATCTGAGCCATCGAAGCCTGGTGATGCACTGCCCATGAAGCACTTATCGCCCTGGTAGAGTGCGCCTTAACAGAAAAAGGAGGAATCCTGTTTTTTAAACCATAAGCTTGAACAATTACTTGTCGAATCCACCTGGAAATGGTGGATTTTGATGCCGCTTGGCCCTTCTTGGGACCATCTGGCAAAATAAACAAAACATCTGTTTTACGTATCTGAACGGTTGCCTGCAGATACACCTTTACCGCTCTTACTAGATCTAGAGAGTGCAATAACTTTTCCCCCGCCGTCCGCGGGTCTGGAAAAAAAGAAGGCAGAACAATGTCTTGATTCAAATAAAAAGCAGACACCACCTTAGGTAAAAAGGCAGGATGGGGTCGTAGTACAATTTTTTCTTTGTGACAAATTAGATAAGGCTCTTTACAAGAAAGAGCTGCTAGTTCTGATACTCTTCTAGCAGAAGCAATAGCAATCAAAAAGGCCAATTTCCTACTTAAAATAATTAAAGGAATATGGCGAATAGGTTCAAAAGGTTGCTTTTGCAACACTGACAATACCAAATTCAAATCCCATGGGCACAAGGGAGACCTGACTGGCGGATTTATCCTCAGTACCCCCTGAATGAACGCCCGAACTAGGGAATGAGATGCCAATGGTCTCTGAAAGAAGACTGATAGAGCCGATATTGGACCCTTGATGGTACTAAGGGCTTATTTCATATCCACTCCTAACTGGCAAAAGGCAAGAATCCTGCTTATTTCATATTTCTGAGGATCCCATCTTCTGGATTCACACCAGGAAACGTATGCTTTCCAGACTCTATAGTAGATAAGTCTGGAGGCTGGCTTTCTAGCATTAATGAGCGTAGAAAGAACTGGACCAGAGACCCCTCGTTTCTTCAAAATGTGGGTCTCAGCAGCCAGACCGTCAAATTTAGCTTTTGTAAGGAAGGATGGAATACTGGACCCTGCGACAGCAGGTCGTGTCGCAGCGGAAGCTTCCAGGGTCTTCCTACCATCATCTTTACGATTTTGGCGTACCAAGGCCTCCTGGGCCAATAGGATTACTGGTATTCCCTCCTTTTTGATCCTGCAAAGTAGTCTTTGTAAGAGAGGGATCGGGGGGGAAAGCATAGATCAGTGAGAACTGATTCCAGGGAATTATTAGAGCATCTGTTCCGTAGGCTAGAGGATCTCTTGTCCTGGACACAAAGTTGTCCAACTTCTTGTTGAACTTGGAAGCTAGCAAGTCTACATCCGGGGTCCCCAATCTCTGGCATATGGCCTGAAAGATATCTGGGTGGAGAGACCACTCTCCTGGTGATAGCTGCTGGCGACTTAGATAGTCTGCTTGCCAGTTTTCTATCCCTGGGATGAAGATTGCAGATAGACAACGAACATGATCTTCTGCCCATGCTAAAATTCGCTTCACCTCCTTCTGAGCACCCCGACTGCGGGTGCCTCCTTGGTGATTGATGTAAGCTACTGCAGTAGCATTGTTGGATTGAATCCGAACCGGGTGGCCCTGTAACCTGTGTGTCCAGGTTTTGAGGGCTAGATATACTGCGCGGATCTCCAGTACGTTGATGGGCAGGCTCTTTTGTGTCTTGGCCCAGGTTCCCTGGGCTGAAGCTTCTTCAAACACTGCTCCCCAGCCCAATAGGCTGGCATCCGTAGACACCACCTTCCAGGTGACTGGGAGGAAGGATCTTCCCTTCCGTAGGTTCTTGGTCTCTAGCCACCAGTTGAAACTTTGGCGCACTTGTGGAGACAGGCGCATGGGAACATCCAGAGCTGGAATCTTTTTGTTCCAGGTAGTTAAGATACTGCTTTGCAGTAGTCTCAAATGAAACTGGGCGTAAGGGACAGCCTCGAACAAGGCCACCATCTTCCCTAGTAGCCTCATGCAAAGGCGAATTGATGGCCCCTTTTTTGCCTTGATCTTGTGGATCAGGTCTATCAGAGACTGTATCTTTGGCTCTGGTAGGAATACTCTCCTTTGGGCAGTGTCTATGATCAGGCCCAAATACTCTACCCTTTCTTTGGGCTTGCAGAGCGGATTTTTGTAGGTTTACAATCCATCCTAAATGCTCCAGATACTTTACTGTAGTGAAATTTAATCCTGCCACCGACTGATCTATTACAAGTAGATCGTCTAGATAGGCTGTTACCGCTATTCCCTGTGTCCTCAGATTTGCCAACAGAGGAGCTAGGACCTTAGTAAATACACTGGGCACAGTAGCCACACCAAAGGGCAGGGCCACAAATTGGAAGCGGGATGTATCGGTATATGTAAATATGCGTCCTTGATGCGACCACGGATCCAACCGTTTCCATTCGAAAATGGCGTATGTTCAGAAACCGATTTAGAGATCTTAGATCCAAGATGGGTCTGACGTGTCCATTTGGTTTTGGAATCACAAAGAGGTTTGAATAAAAACCTGAACCTTGCTCCTTTAGGGGTACTTCTGTAACCACCCCTTGAGACAGTAAGTGATCAAAAACTTTTGAAGAAGGATCCTCTTTTTTGTGGATCTTTGGAGAGTCTTGAACTTCGGAACTGAGAAGATGGGATCTCTCGAAATTCCAGTTTGTACCCTAAAGGATATTGTAGATACTACCCACTTGTCTTGGATTTCTGTCTGCCATGCCGCTGAAAACTGACGAAGCCTTCCCCCCACTCGGCCGAGCGGGGACGCCCCTTCACAGAGAGGCTTTGGGGTCTTGCTTGTTGGCTCTTGAACCCCACAGCTTCTTGTTCTTCTGAGCCTGATTTCCTTTGGCTTTTGTGGCTGGCTGAAAATGCCGCCGCCACTGGCTGGAGGCAGGTTTCCCTGGAGCCGAGGAAAGAGAATGTTTAAAACAAGGCCTCTTGTTTTTCTTTCTCTCAGGTAAAAGAGTGGTTTTACCGCTTGATATCTTTTGGATATATTTTTCCAGATCCTCCCCAAATAGGCGTTTGCCATGGAAGGGGAAACTGGCCAAGAGTCTTTTGCATGGAGCTTCTGCTGACCAATGCTTTAACCAAAGAACTCTGCGCATATGCACCAGCTGGAGTGTAAGGCGTGATGCTTGTAGAATAGAATCTCTCATGGCATCCACTGTAAAACATAAGGGTTTAGGCAAATTCTCCCATAATTTGGCCTGTTCCTGAGGCAGATCCTTCAGCCCCTGTTTTACCTGCTGTCTTATGACCTGACACATCCCCACTGCTGCTACAGCAGGCTGGGTAACTGAGCCGGCTAAAAGAAAGGAAGATTTAAGTAAAGATTCCAACTTTTTCTCAGAAGGATCTTTAAACACTTGTACATTGTCCACCAGACACGTCAGGTTCTTATTTACACAAGAAATAGCTGCGTCTACAGAAGGCAGGCTCCATTTCTTTGAAAACTTCTCCTCCATAGGATAAAGCAGGGCTTGACAAATTTGCTTGGAATCTAGGAGCCAGCTAAAAAAGTTAGGAGCCAGGAACGCGCCCTGTCTCGCCGAGCTCGCGCGCAGAAGCGAATGCATACGTGAGTAGCGCCCGCATATGAAAGCGGTGTTCAAACCACACGTGAGGTATCGCCGCGATCGATAGAGCGAGAGCAATAATTCTAGCCCTAGACCTCCTCTGTAACTCAAAACATGCAACCTGTAGAATTTTTTAAACGTCGCCTATGGAGATTTTAAAGGGTAAAAGTTAGTCGCCATTCCACGAGCGGATGCAATTTTGAAGCGTGACATGTTGGGTATCAATTTAGCCAGCGTAACATTATCTTTCACAATATAAAAAAAAATTGGGCTAACTTTACTTTTGTCTTTTTTTATTTAAAAAAAAAAAAGTGTATTTTTTCCCAAAAAAGTGCGCTTGTAAGACCGCTGCGCAAATACGGTGTGACAGAAAGTATTGCAACGACCGCCATTTTATTCTCTAGGGTGTTAGAATAAAAAATATATATAATGTTTGGGGGTTCTAATTAGAGGGAAGGAGATGGCAGGGAAAACAGACAGGGAAACTCCATTAGCATTGCTGGTTGTCATACCAACGGCCACCACAAGATGGCGCGAGTTCACAGAAGGAAGCATAGGCCTGCAGAAGGCCGCAAAGCCGCGGCCTCAATTACCGGCCGGCGCGGCCCGACGCGATCCCGCGGCGCAGAGGGGGGGGCACAGAGACACAGGATACCCCAGCTGTGCTGCCCCAGGCGCCAGGTCGCTAATTCTAGTCGCAATGGCGACCTGGCGCCCGGGGTTTGTCGAGCCCTGGGATAAAGAATGTCAAACTTTTTTGGAGGTGAGAAACGCTTATCTGGGCGTTGCCAGTCTGCGTAAATCAGATCCTCTAGTAATGGATGAACCGGGAAAGAGCATGCACCCTGCAGGGATCTTAATGAACCCAGGGAGGAGACAGGTGATTCAGTTACCACCGAAGAGGGTAACTTAAATGCAGAACGCACTGTTCCAGCATAACATTGCACCTGCGACTTCAGAATCTGGGATGCAGAGAAAGGCTTATCTGATATCCCTGATCCGTCCGACTCCTCATCCTCTGCCGGTGTAGCATCCTCCTCATTCTCAGATTTTTCTGAAAGGAGGTCAACCACCGAAGGAGATCTGCTTCGCTTTCTGTCCTTTTAAGAAGACTTAGCGATTAATGTGGCGATTCTCTCTTCTAGGTTATTTAGGGCTGCTGACAAAGTGTCCTCAGACATACGCAGGCCCAGGCTTCACTGGGGAAGCTGCCATACCTGATAGTGGTAATGGCTCATCCTGTACAGCTGCGTCAGATAATACAGGAGAGAAAGGTACCGAGTCAGCACAGCTAGAGCCTCCCGTTTCAAGCGGCGGTGCTTTTTTATCTCTTTTGTCAGAATTTCTTCCCCTGGAAGGCATACTGCTAAGAAAAAACCAAGGTACCAAAAATGCATATACTACTATGCTAAGTTTAGCAATCTACATAAAGTATGCAACTTTAAACACACAGTTTTATGCACAAAAGTGGGTGTCTGTCTCGGTAGTACCCAGCCTGTCCACATGGAGCCTTACGTCCCTGTAATGCTGCTGTATCCCAAAAGGAGTGAGCTTGCTGGTTACTGCAGACCTTTATGCCTTTGTAAACAGGCGCCGTTTTCACGGGCCTGCGCGCGCTCACGTGCCCGCACACGTGCATGCTCGCGACCTCCCGTCCCTCATAGAGCTCAATGGCAGCGACTACGGTGCAAGGGAAGCTCCCTTATCCAGCACCCTGCCATCCTTACCTGCTTCTGCAGGTGTCTGGTCGGCCATTCGAGAGGAGGAGAGAGGTGCCCAAGCAAGACTCTGCAGCAGAGGAAACTCACAGTGTGCTTGTCCCAGGAAACAGACACTGAACAGAGCGAGGCGAGTTAACACTCAGCTCTTTACTCCCCCCAGTGGCGGCATAAGAGAAGACATCCACTTATCCTTAAACTTAGTTTAGGACTCTAACCTCTTACCTTTATCCTCGCCGCAGGCTTTTTTCTGCAAAAAATCAGACAGATACCAATCTTCACCCATCACGGCAGGCTGTGTGTGCCAACCTTCAGGGATATGGGTTCCTATTTAAAGGATGCCTCTCCCCTGGGCCTTGTAAAAGACTCTTACCAGGACTTTTAGCGAAGTAGCGAAAGTGCTGGATCTTAGAGCCCAGTCCTCCGAAGAGAGACATTACAGCGACGCCTCACTCGTGAGGCCCGGATCCCATCCAGTTTTGGCTTACTTTAGGCGTCTTGGATGGGTCCAAAAGCATAGCTGTTTTACCCCCAGAGGGTCTCCTTGGCAGAGCTTTCCTTTAGCACATCCTATCGCGTCCAACACCTTTAGACACTGGCGAAAAAACTGAGGAACTCCCCTGATGGGAGGGGTTATATGGAGGGGAACTGCATTCAATTGGTTGTGCCAGTGTCCAATCACCGCTGGTGACCCTTAACCCATTATGTAATGACTGGCTCTGTGTCCCGTGGTGTACGATAAAGAAAATAGGATTTTTATGACAGCTTACCTGTAAAATCCTTTTCTTGGAGTACATCACGGGACACAGAGCGGCATAGTAATTACTATGTGGGTTATAGAGATTACCTTCAGGTGATGGACACTGGCACACCCAAGACAGGAAGTCCCCTCCCCTATATAACCCCTCCCATACCGGGAGTACCTCAGTTTTGTAGCAAAGCAATAAGTGTCCACAAAAGAGGGGTGGGAGCTCTGTGTCCCGTGATGTACTCCAAGAAAAGGATTTCACAGGTAAGCTGTCATAAAAATAGGATTTTTATAACAGCTTACCTGTAAAATCCTTTTCTTGGAGTACACCACGGGACACAGAGCTAGTCATTACATAATGGGTTAAGGGTCACCAGCTGTGATTGGACACTGGCACAACCAATGGAAGACAGTTCCCCTCCATATAACCCCTCCCATCAGGGAAGTACCTCAGTTTTGTAGCAAAGCAGTAAGGTTCCCATAAGAAGGGTGGGACCTCTGTGTCCCGTGGTGTACTCCAAGAAAAGGATTTTACAGGTAAGCTGTTATAAAAATCCTATTTTCTTTATCGTACACCACGGGACACAGAGCTAGTCATTACATAATGGGACGTCCCAGAGCAATGCTCATATGAAGGGGGGAGACACAGATCAAACCGACCGCTTGCGGACCAGAAGCCCTATACTGCTGCCTGCAGCACACTTCGCCCGAAGGCGGAATCCTCATGTCCTTTCACATCTATTTGATAGAATTTGGAAAATGTATGGACTGAGGACCAAGTTGCAGCCTTACAGATCTGAGCCATCGAAGCCTGGTGGTGCACTGCCCATGAAGCACTTATCGCCCTGGTAGAGTGCGCCTTAACAGGAAAAGGAGGAGTCCTGTTCTTTAAACCATAAGCTTGAACAATTACTTGTCTAATCCACCTGGAAATGGTGGATTTTGATACCGCTTGGCCCTTCTTGGGACCATCTGGTAAAATAAACAAAACATCTGTTTTACGTATCTGAGCGGTTGCTTGCAGATACACCCTTACCGCTCTCACTAGATCTAGAGAGTGTAATAATTTTTCCCCCGCCGTCCGCGGGTTTGGAAAAAAGGAAGGCAGAACAATGTCTTGATTCAAGTGAAAAGCCGACACCACCTTAGGCAGAAAAGCCGGATGGGGTCGTAGTACGATCTTGTCCTTGTGACAAATTAGATAAGGCTCTTTACAAGAAAGAGCTGCTAGCTCTGATACTCTCCTAGCAGAAGCTATAGCAATCAGAAAGGCCAATTTCCTACTTAATATAATTAAAGGAATATGGCGAATAGGTTCAAAAGGTTGCTTTTGCAACACTGACAATACCAAATTCAAATCCCATGGACACAAGGGAGACCTGACTGGAGGATTTATCCTCAGTACCCCCTGAATGAATGTCCGAACTAGGGAGTGAGATGCCAATGGTCTCTGAAAGAAGACTGATAGAGCCGATATTTGCCCTTTGATGGTGCTAAGGGCTAATTTCATATCCACTCCTAACTGGCAAAAAGCAAGAATCCTACTTATTTCATATTTCAGAGGATTCCAACTTCTGGATTCACACCAGGAAACGTATGCTTTCCAGACTCTATGATAGATGAGTCTGGAGGCTGGCTTTCTAGCATTAATGAGCGTAGAAAGAACCAGGCCAGAGACCCCTCTCTTTTTCAAAATGTGGGTCTCAGCAGCCAGGCCGTCAAATTTAGCCTTTGTAAGGAAGGGTGGAATACTGGACCCTGTGACAACAGGTCGTGTCGAAGTGGAAGCTTCCAGGGCCTTCCTATCGCCATTTTTACGATCTCGGCATACCAAGGCCTCCTGGGCCAGTTTGGGGCCACTAGGATTACTGGTATTCCCTCCTCCTTGATCCTGCGAAGCAGTCTTTGTAGAAGAGGGATCGGAGGGAATGCATAGATCAGTGAGAACTGATTCCATGGAGTTATTAGAGTGTCTGTCCCGTAGGCTAGAGGATCTCTCGTTCTGGACACAAAGTTGTCCAATTTCTTGTTGAACCTGGAAGCTAGCAGGTCTACATCTGGGTTTCCCCATCTCAGACATATGGCCTGAAAGATCTCTGGGTGAAGAGACCACTCTCCTGGTAGCAGCTGCTGACGACTCAGGTAGTCTGCTTGCCAGTTTTCTATCCCTGGAATGAAGATTGCAGAGATGCAAGGTACATGCTCTTCTGCCCATGCCAAGATCCGGTTCACCTCTCTTTGGGCTGCCCGACTGTGGGTGCCTCCTTGGTGATTGATGTAAGCTACTGCCGTAGCATTGTCGGATTGAACCCGAACTGGGTAGCCCTGTAACCTGTATGTCCAGGTTTTGAGGGCTAGATATACCGCCCGGATCTCTAGCACATTGATGGGCAGGATCCCCTGAGTCTTGGCCCAGGTTCCCTGGGTAGAAGCCTCCTCGAATACTGCACCCCAGCCCGATAGGCTGGCATCCGTAGATACCACCTTCCAGGCCACTGGGAGGAAGGACTTTCCCTTCCGTAAATTCCTGGCTTCTAGCCACCAATTGAAGCTGTGGCGTACTTGTGAGGACAGGCGCATGGGTATATCCAGAGCTTGGCTCTTCCTGTTCCAGGAGGCTAAAATATTGCCTTGAAGTAGTCTCGAATGAAACTGGGCGTAAGGGACCGCCTCGAAGGAGGCTACCATCTTTCCCAATAGTCTCATGCAAAGGCGAATAGACGGCCTCTTGTTTGCTTTGACCTTGTGGATCAGGTCTTTCAGAGACTGTATCTTTGGCTCTGGCAGGTATACCCTGTTTTGGGCTGTATCTATGATCATGCCCAGGTACACTATCCTTCTTTGGGCCTGGAGAGAGGATTTTTGTAAGTTTATAATCCATCCTAAATGCTCCAGGTATCCTACTGTAGTGTCTACAGCGTGATCCAATCCCTCCTTTGACTGATCTATTAATAGTAGATCGTCTAGATAGGCTGTTACCGCAATGCCCCGTGTTCTTAGGTTTGCTAACAGAGGAGCTAGCACCTTTGTGAATACTCTGGGCGCGGTGGCTACACCAAATGGCAGGGCCACAAATTGAAAGTGGCGATCTTCTACCGCAAACCTTAGGAATCTTTGGTGAGCGGGGAGGATTGGTATGTGTAGATATGCGTCTTTGATATCTATGGACGCAATGAATTCTCCGCCTTTTAAAGTAGCGACCACGGATCGAATCGTTTCCATTCGAAAATGGCGAACGTTCAGAAACTGGTTTAGATTTTTTAGATCCAGGATGGGTCTGACTTCTCCGTTCGGTTTTGGAATCACAAAGAGGTTTGAGTAAAAACCTGAACCTTGCTCCTTTTGGGGTACCTCTGTAACCACACCTTGAGCTATTAAGTGATTCAAACCTTTGAAGAAGGATCCTCTTTTTTGTGGATCCTTGGAGAGTCTTGAACTTCGGAATTGAGAAGATGGGATCTCTCGAAATTCCAGTCTGTACCCTGAGGATATTGTGGATACCACCCATTTGTCCTGGGTTTCTGTCCGCCAAGTCGCTGAGAACTGACGAAGCCTTCCCCCCACTCGGCCGAGCGGGGGCGCCCCTTCAATGAGAGGTTTTGGGGGCTTGCTTATTAGCTCTTGAACCCCACGGCTTCTTGTTCTTCTGAGCCTGTTCTTTGGCTTTTTTGGGCGGCTGAAAAGGCCGTCGCCACTGGCTGGAGTCAGATTTCCCGGGAGCTGGGGAGAGAGTGTGTTTAAAACAAGGTCTCTTGTTTTTCTTTCTCTCAGGTAAAAGTGTCGTTTTACCACTTGATATCTTTTGGATATATCTTTCTAAATCTTCCCCAAAAAGGCGTTCGCCATGGAACGGGAAACTTGCCAACAACTTTTTGCATGGGGCTTCCGCTGACCAATGCTTAAGCCAAAGTACTCTGCGCATCTGTACCAGCTGGAGTGTAAGGCGTGATGCCTGTATGATAGAATCTCTCATGGCATCCACTGTGAAGCATAAGGCTTTAGGCAAATTCTCCCAATTTTTAGCCTGCTCTGAAGGCAGCTCCTTCAGCCCCTGCTTTACCTGTTGGCTGACGACCTGACACATACCGACTGCTGCTACTGCAGGTTGGATAATTGAGCCGGCCAAAAGGAAGGAGGATTTCAGTAAGGATTCCAACTTCTTCTCAGAAGGATCTTTAAACACTTGTACATTATCCACTGGACATGTCAGGTTTTTATTTACACAAGAAATAGCCGCATCTACCGTAGGCAGGCTCCATTTCTTTAAAAATTTTTCCTCCATAGGATAAAGAATGTTAAACTTTTTTGGAGGTGAAAAACGCTTATCTGGATGTTGCCAGTCTGCGTACAATAGATCCTCTAGTAACGGATGAACCGGGAAGGAGCATGCACCTTGCAGGGATCTTAATGATCCTAGGGAGGAGACAGGTGATTCTGTTACCTCCAAAGAGGGTAACCTAAATGCAGCTCGCACGGCTCCTGCATAGCATTGCACCTGTGACTTTAAAATCTGGGATACCGAAAAATAGGATTTTTATAACAGCTTACCTGTAAAATCCTTTTCTTGGAGTACATCACGGGACACAGAGCGACATAGTCATTACTAATGGGTTATATAGTTACCGTCAGGTGCTGGCACTGGCAACTTCCAAAACCGGAAGTACCCTCCCCTATATAAGCCCCTCCCATCCGGGAGCACCTCAGTTTTGTAGCAAAGCAATAAGTGTCCCCAAAGAGGGGCGGGAGCTCTGTGTCCCGTGATGTACTCCAAGAAAAGGATTTTACAGGTAAGCTGTTATAAAAATCCTATTTTCTTTCTCGTACATCACGGGACACAGAGCGACATAGTCATTACTAATGGGATGTCCTAAAGCAATGCCAAATGAGGGGGGGGATACACCATATATAAGCTGAGCGCTATCAGACATGAGGATCTTTTGCGGCCTGCAACACACTGCGCCCAAAGGCGACATCCTCCTGACTTCTAACGTCCACCTGGTAGAACCTAGTAAACGTGTGAACTGAAGACCATGTTGCGGCCTTACAGACTTGAGCCAGGGAGGCCTGGTGATGCACTGCCCATGAAGTTCCAACTGCTCTCGTGGAGTGCGCCCTAACTTTGAACGGAGGCGGTCTCCTTCTCAAGCTATAGGCTTGTATTATGACCTGTCGAATCCACTTGGCTAAAGTAGATTTTGACGCTGCCTGACCCCTTCTGGGGCCTTCCGGCAGAATAAACAAAGTATCCGTTCTGCGAATCTGAGCAGTGGCTTTTAGATAAGCTTTAACTGCTCTTACTACATCCAAAGAATGCAATAACTTTTCCTCTACCGAAGTAGGCTTGGGGAAAAAAGAAGGAAGAACCACATCTTGGTTCAAATGAAACCTCGATACCACCTTAGGAAGAAAGGCTGGATGAGGACGTAACACTACTCTGTCCTTATGGATAACCAGATATGGCTCCTTACAGGACATAGCTGCTAATTCCGATACTCTTTTAGCCGAACAAATGGCTACTAGAAAAATCAATTTCCTGGTGAGAAGCACTAAGGAAATATGCTGTAATGGTTCAAATGGTTGTTTCTGTAGAACCGACAGAACCAAGTTTAGATCCCATGGACATATGGGAATATTAACCGGAGGACTAATACGCATCACTCCTTGTATAAAGGCTTTGACTAGTGAATGCGAAGCCAAGGGCCTTTGAAAAAATATTGACAAGGCCGAAATCTGACCCTTGATAGTACTCAAGGCAAGCTTCCTATCTACAGCCCATTGTAGGAAGTCCAGAATCCTACCTATTACGTACTTATGTGGATGCCATTTCTTGGCCTCACACCACGCGATGTACGCCTTCCAGATTCTATAGTAGATCTGCCTGGATACCGGCTTCCTGGCATTGATCATGGTAGATACCACAGCATTAGAGAGCCCTCTCTTTTTTAGAATGTGGGCTTCAATAGCCAGGCCGTCAAACCTAGGGCTGGTAAGGAAGGGTGGTATATCGGTCCTTGCGAAAGCCGGACGACGTGGGAGAGTCCAAGGACTCCCCACTGAAATTTTACAATCTCCGCGTACCACGCTCTTCGGGGCCACGCTGGAGCCACCGGAATCACTGGTTTCTTTTCTACCCTGATTCTGCGGAGTAATCGAGGTAACCATTGGCGGTGTGAATGCATATATCAGCTTGAACTGATCCCAAGGGAACACTAGGGCATCCGAGCCGCAAGCTAGGGGATCCCTTGTCCGAGAGACAAACCTGTCCCCCTTTGCGTTGAATCTGGATGCTAGAAGATCTACATCCGATGTTCCCCACCGCTGACATATTGTCCAGAAAACCTCGGGGTGAAGGGACCCTTCCTCTGGGCCTAATTGCTGGCGACTTAGAAAGTCCGCCTTCCAATTCTCCACTCCTGGAATGAATACCGCAGATATGGCTGGGACATATTTTTCTGCCCATTTCAGGATGTAATTTACTTCCCTCTGGGCTGCACGACTCCTGGTGCCCCCCTGATGATTGATATATGCCACTGCTGTGGCATTGTCTGATTGAATTCTGACAGGGGACCCTTGGAGTTTGGATGTCCATGCTACTAGGGCATACCGGGCTGCTCGTATCTCTAAGAGATTGATGGGCAGGGCCTTTTCTGCATCCGACCATCTGCCCTGGAGAGACCATTGCTCCAGTACTGCTCCCCAGCCTATAAGGCTGGCATCTGTAGTGACCACCTTCCAAGAAATCGGACTGAAGGATTTCCTTTTTTCCAGATTCTGGGGAACCAACCACCAACGGAGGCTCTTGCGAACGGAAGGGGACAAGGACATTGTAAGTCTAGGGCCTGAACTTTTTTGTTCCAGGCTGACAGTATGGCCCCTTGCAAATTCCTTGAATGGAATTGACCGTAGGGTACTGCTTCGAATGATGCCATTTTTCCCAGCAGCCTCATATACAGGCGTATGGACGGCTGTCTTTTTTGTACCCACTAAGTGGATCAAATCTTTCAAAGACAACACCTTTCCTCGAGGCAAGAATATTTTTCTCTGGCCTGAATCCAACCTTAGCCCCAAGTATTCCAGACTTTTGACTGGTTTTTAGGGCTGACTTGTCTCGGTTGATAATCCAACCGTGAGATTCCAGATACTTGATCGTCTTGTGAACGACCACGTCTAGTTTTTTCACTGAGTGGTCTATCAGCAACAAGTCATCCAGATATGCCATTATCATTACACCTTGTGTTCTTAGATTGGCCAATAAAGGGCCAGAATTTTTGTAAACACTCGTGGTGCTGTGGCCAAACCGAAGGGTAAGGCTCTGAACTGAAAATGGCGCCCTTCTACTGCAAAGCGTAGAAATTTTTGGTGGACTGGAAAGATGGGAATGTGCAAATAAGCATCTTTGATGTCGATCGTGGCTAACCAATCCTCCCCTTGTAGGGCAGTGGCCACCGATCGGATCGACTCCATCGGAAAGTCCTGATATACAGGAATTTGTATAGCCCTTTTAGAATTAATATGGGCCTCCCGACCGCGTTTGCTTCGGGACTGTAAAGAGGTTTGAGTAAAACTCGAACCCTCATTCTTCCAGGGGAACCTCCATAATTACTCCTTGGAGCAATAGTTGTTCTAGTGCCAACAGGAGGGACTCTCTCTTCCGGGGATCCCTTGGCACGTTTGACCTCAAAAATGGGAAGGAGGAGAGTCTTTTAACTCCAAACTGTATCCCAAACCTACTGCGGAGAGCACCTATCTGTCTTGATCGTGTCCCGCCAGGTCTCTTGCGAACAACTGGAGTCCTCCCCCCACCCGACTGAGTGGGGGCTTCAATGAATTTCACTTTGGGGGAGGTTTTGTACCTCCCCTGACCCAGGGTTTCTTATTACCCTGCTACTGTCCCTGTTTTTTACCCCCGGGATTTGACCGAGGAGGCCGTCGGAACTGTTACACAGCCGATGCCCCAGGGACTGGAGAAGCAGGCCTCTTAAAGAGGGACCTCTAACTCTGCTTTAAACCGGCAAGAGCGTATTTTTACCGCTGGAAATTTTCTGGATATATTTGTCCAGGTTTTCCCTGAATAAGCGTTCACCATGAAATGGGACGCTAACCAGCCATTCTTTACAGGGAGCTTCAGCAGACCAGTTTCTGAGCCATAGGAGCCTACGCATATGTACTATAGACAGCGTAAGGCGGGAGGCCTGATGGACTGAATCCTCTATGGCATCAACCGCAAAGCCTAAGGCTCTAGGTAGATCAGCTAGGGCAAAGCCTGCTGATCTGTCAAGTCCCTCAAGACCTGTTTCAACTGATCCTTCACTGCTTAGCAGACCCCAATAGCTGCTACTGCTGGTTGTATCACCAAGCAGATTTTCATAAGGACTCCAATCTTTTATCTATTGGGTTCTTGAACATTTGGACATTATCCACTGGACATGTCAGTGATTTATACATACAAGAGATGGCTGCATCCACTGTAGGGACCTTCCATTTTTTTTTTTGATGAACTTATCCTCCATGGGATAGACCACCGGAAATCTCTTGGGGGAATAAATATTTTCTCAGGACGTTCCCAATCCTGGTAAATGAGCCCTTTCAGTAAAGGGTGAAGTGGAAAAGAACAAACAGTCTGGGGGCTTCTAGCGACCCCAACGAGGATACAGTAGTGGTTGATGGTTCCGCAAGGTGCATTTTTAAATGCTGATCGGACCATGTTAGTCAGAGACTGAACCCATAATCTTTCAGCTTGAGATGCTGAGAAAAGGTTCCCCCACTGTTGATTCCTCTATAACAGAATCAACCTTATCCTGATCCCCTTCAGGCAGGTCGATCCCTGTATGGGACTGTTGCTCTGCTAACAGGCACTCTGAAGGAGGAGACGGAGATCGGGCGTGCTTTCCCTGACAGGGAGGCAGCGATAAATTTTGACAATCTCTCTCTAATCCTCCCAGAGCTGAGGAAAAAACCTCCTCTGTTACATACACAGGAGCAGGTGACTGAGGACAGCCACAGTACCAAGTACCCCTGCGGGGTCTCTACGGTCACTTACCTCTGAACTTCAGGGGAGACTGGTGCAGCAGGAGTATGCCCAAGATCCTCAGAGCCCGATGAGACCCCCTTCGCTTCCTGGAAGATTCAGTTCCGGAGCTACTGGACGGCATATTCCTAAGCCTAAAGCTGAGGTATTCCAGCCGTAATACACCACTTTTACTGAGAATAGTCTAGCACAATTGCTGCTATATCACAGTTGGTGTCTACTAATGTGCCTTTCTAGGGGATGCCTGTATCAACCGCTATGCTGTATGCCTTTAAATGTTGCCAGCTCTGTCTCTGTACTTCATAACCAGCTTATCTGCAATAATGTGGCTTTTTAAAAACCTGCTGGGACGCCCGCACATGCGCAGAAGCGCTGCGGCGCGCACAGAGCGTCATCCCCCAGGCCCCGCCCCTTTTTCCGGCCACCTCTATATATAGAGGCGCGTGCACGCGCACGCGCGCGGCCACGTGCGCCTCGGCGCTAATTTTCAAACATGGAAACCAGGGACAGGAGCCAGGGCCCCCTTTGCCGCAGGCCGGGGGATAGACGAACACTGCAACATGGCAGAGGAAACAGTTTCCTGTAGGAGAACTCACCAGCTGCCTGGACTTTGCTCTCTGAGAAGAAACTAGTCCATATGACAAGAAAAACATTCCACAGCGGCCTCTAGTGGACAAACACAGGTACCGCAGTTTAATATACTAAACATATATAAAAAAACATTCTTTTTTTTTTTTTTTTTCTTGACCACCATTAAAAATTATTACATTTTTTTAGTAGTTACAGGCATGCACAGATATTAGCGGGAATACCGTTAGGTAACAGACAGAAAGACAAATTAGGCTTGGGGGTCCCCCAATAGAACCAAGTTCCTGGGGGCCCCCACTTACCTGTTCCCCGCCGCAGGACTTTGTTTGGTCCACAAAAGCCCAAACTTCACCTATCACGGCAGGCATTGTAATCAAACCTTCAGGGACCGGGTTCCCAAGGATTCCACTCCCCTGGACCTGTATAGCACCCTGCACAGAAAACATCTTGGTCGTGGGTATGACCAGAGCTCTGGATCCCAGGGTCCAGCTCTCCTAAGAGAAGCATTACAGGCAGAACCTTGCTCTTCTCTGCAAGGCCCGGGTACCGACCGTTTAGCTATGAAGCTTTTTTGGTCGGATCCGGAATAGCTTACTGAGGCCCAAAAGAACCTGTACGCAAGCTCAGTGAAAAACACATGTTTCTTCTTGGCCAACACCTTAGACACTGGCAAAAAACTGAGGTGCTCCCGGATGGGAGGGGCTTATATAGGGGAGGGTACTTCCGGTTTTGGAAGTTGCCAGTGCCAGCACCTGACGGTAACTATATAACCCATTAGTAATGACTATGTCGCTCTGTGTCCCGTGATGTACGAGAAAGAAAAGGCTCATCCGATATCCCTGATCCGTCTGACTCCTCATCCTCTGCTGATGTAGCCTCCTCCTCATCCTCCTCCTCCTCAGGTACTTCTGAAGGGAGGTCCAATACTGGAGGAGATCTGCTTCGCTTATTGTCCTTTTTAGAGGATTTAGCGATTAAAGTAGCAATTTTCTTCTCCAGATTATTTAGGGCAGCTGATAAAGTGTCCTCAGTGACATATGCAGGCCCAGGCTTCACTGGGGAAGCCGCCATACCTGACAGAGGTAATGGCTCATCCTGTACAGGTGCTTTTGGCAACACAGGAGAGGAAGGTACCGAGTCAGCACAGCTAGAGCCCCCTGTCTCAGGCGGCGGTGCTCTTTTATCTCTTTTTGTCCGCATTACTTCCCCTGGAAGACTTACTGTTTAGACAAAATACAAGGTACCTAAATGCATATACTACCGTGTTCAGTTTAGCAAATACATTAAGTATGCAACTTTTAACACATAACTATGCATAACATGGATGTCTTCTAGGAAGTACCCAATCCAACCACATGGAGTCTTACGTCCCTGTATAGCTGCTGTGTTTCTCTGCCAGGAACAAGAGAACTAACGAGCTTGCTTGCTGCTGCAGTGCTTTTTACACTGACAGTCTTTTAAATTTGGCGCCGTTTCTGTGCCTGCGCGCGCCACGTGCCCGCGCACGCCTCGGCCCCCCCCCTCCGATAAAGCGCGCTCCCGCGCGCGCGGCCTTTAGCGCTATGGTGGTGGCCATAGTGAGAGAGGACTCTCATCAGCCCCTGTCCCCACTTACCTGCATCTGCAGGTGTCTGTATCGGCCACCGGAAGGAGGAGCGGGGTGCTCAAGCAAGCTCAGCAGCGGAGGTGACGAGCAGTGTACTTCGCCGAAGCCGACACTGAACAGAGTGAGGTGAGTATATTCAGCTCTTTACTCCCCCCAGTGGTGGAAAAAAAGAAGACATCCACTTTTTGAAAAAGGTCCCAACCTAGTTATGGACCTTCTAATCTCACCTTATCCACGCCGCAGGTTTTTCTGCTGAAAGTTTTCAGACAGATACCAAACTTCACCCTTCACGGTGGGCTATGTGTGCCAACCTTCAGGGATATGGGTTCCTATTTAAATGATACCTCTCCCCTGGGCCTTGTACAAGACTCTTACCAGGACTTTATAGCGAAATAGCGAAAGTGCTGGATCTTAGAGCCCAGTCCTCCGAAGAGAGACATTACAGGCGACGCCTCATGGATGAGGCCCGGATCCCA
Organism: Rana muscosa; assembly: GCA_029206835.1. Taxonomy (NCBI): domain Eukaryota; kingdom Metazoa; phylum Chordata; class Amphibia; order Anura; family Ranidae; genus Rana; species Rana muscosa. The sequence continues at coordinate 1,071,471,780 of CM055116.1, read as the reverse complement.
TCCAGATTCAGCTCATTTGTAGGCGTCTTGGATGGATCCGAAAGCATAGCTCTTTTACCCCCAGAGGGTCTCTTTGGTAGAGCTTTCCTTTAGCACCTCCTAACGCGTCCAACACCTTTCGACACTGGCGAAAAAACTGAGGTACTTCCCTGATGGGAGGGGTTATATGGAGGGGAACTGTCTTCCATTGGTTGTGCCAGTGTCCAATCACCGCTGGTGACCCTTAACCCATTATGTAATGACTAGCTCTGTGTCCCGTGGTGTACGATAAAGAAAATCCTATTTTCTTTCTCGTACATCACGGGACACAGAGCGGCATAGTAATTACTATGTGGGAAGTCCCAAAGCAATGCCCAAATGAGGGGAGGGAGACACCATACATAAGCTGGGCGCCAACAGACATGAGGATCTAAATTGCAGCCTGCAACACACTGCCCCAAAAGGCGACATCCTCCTGACTTTTTACATCCACCAGAAGAACCTAGTGAACGTGTGTACCGAAGACCATGTCGTGGCCTTACAAATTTGAGCCATGGAGGCATGATGCTGCACTGCCCAGGAAGTACCAACTGCTCTCGTAGAGTGCGCTTTAATCTTAAATGGAGGCAACTTCCTTTTTAAGCCATAGGCTTGAACAATGATCTGTCAAATCCACTGAGCAAGAGTAGATTTCGACGCTGCCTGGCCCTTTTTCGGGCCTTCCGGCAGAATAAATAACATATCCGTTTTCCGAATCTGAGCGGTGGCTTGTAGATAAGCCTTAACCGCTCTCACTACATCCAAAGAATGTAATAATTTCTCTTCTACTGAGCTAGGCTTGGGAAAAAAGGAAGGAAGAACCACATCTTGGTTCAAATGAAAACTCGATACCACTTTGGGAAGAAAAGTTGGATGAGGACGTAGAACTACTCTGTCCTTATGGATAACCAAATATGGCTCCCTACAGGACATAGCGGCCAATTCCAACACTCTCCTGGCCGAGGATATGGCTACCAAAAAAAACAATTTCCTGGTGAGAAGAACCAAGGGAATGTGCCGCAAGGGTTCAAATGGTTGTCTCTGAAGAACCGATAGAACCAGGTTTAGGTCCCATGGACATATGGGAGCTTTAACCGGTGGGTTAATACGAGTCACCTCTTGCAAAACAGATTTAACTAGTGAATACGAGGCTAGGGGCCTTTGAAAAAGTATTGACAAGGCCGAAACCTGACCCTTAATAGTACTTAAGGCTAACTTCCTATACACAGCCCACTGCAGGAAGTCCAGAATTCTGCCTATAACGTACTTACGAGGATGCCAGTTCCTGGCCTTACACCAAGCGATGTACGCCTTCCAAACTCTATAGTAAATATGCCTAGATACCGGCTTCCTGGCATTGATCATAGTAGATACCACAGAGTTAGAGAGACCTCTCTTTTTTAGGATGTGGGATTCAATAGCCAGACCGTTAAACTTAGAGTTAGTAAGGAAGGGTGGTATACTGGTCCTTGTGAAAGCAGGTCGGGACGAAGTGGAAGGGTCCAAGGACTCCCCACAGACATCTTTACAATCTCCGCGTACCAGGATCTTTGGGGCCACGCTGGAGCCACCAGAATCACTGGCTTCTTTTCCCACCTGACCCTGCGGAGGAGTCGAGGTAACAACTGTAGTGGCGGGAACGCGTATATTAGTTTGAACTGATCCCATGGGACAACCAGAGCATCCAATCCGTAAGCGAGGGAGTCCCTTGTCCGAGACACAAATCTGTCCACCTTTGCATTGAATCTGGATGCTAGCAGATCTACGTCCGGTGTTCCCCACCGCTGACCTATTGATCGAAAAATGTCGGGGTGAAGGGACCATTCCCCTGGGGATAACTGTTGGCGACTCAGGAAGTCTGCCTTCCAATTCTCTATTCCTGGAAAAAAGACAGCGGATATGCATGGGACATACGTTTCTGCCCATCTCAAGATGTGATTCACCTCCTTCTGGGCTGCACAACTCCTGGTGCCCCCCCTGGTGATTGACGTATGCCACTGCTGTGGCATTGTCTGATTGAATCCTGACAGGGGACCCCCGAAGCTTGGATATCCATGCTTTTAGGGCATATCGAGCCGCCCGAATTTCCAGAAGGTTGATGGCCTAGGGCCTTCTCTTTATCCGACCATCTCCCCTGGAGAGACCATTTCTCCAGTACTGCCCCCCCAGCCTACAAGACTGGCATCTGTAGTGACCACCTTCCAAGAAATCGGACTGAAAGATTTCCCCTTTTGCAGATATTGGGGTACCAACCACCAACAGAGGCTTTTCCGAACTGAAGAGGTCAGGGACATCGGGAAGTCTAGGGCCTGAACCTTTTTGTTCCATGCTGAAAGGATGGCCCTCTGCAATTTCCTTGAGTGGAACTGGGCGTACGGTACAGCATCGAACGATGCCACCATCTTTCCCAGCAACCGCATGCACAGGCGTATGGACGGCTGTCTTTTTGCACAAACTAGCTGGATTAGGTCCTTCAAAGAAGACATCTTTGCCAGGGGCAAGAAAATCTTCTTTTGGTCTGAGTCTACCTGCAGCCCTAAATATTCCAGACTCTTCACTGGTTGTAAGGCTGACTTGTCTAGGTTGATGACCCAACCATAAGACTCCAGATACCTGATCGTGTCGTAAATCACTACCTTTAGTTTGGTAACTGAGTGATCTATTAACAACAGGTCGTCTAAGTACACCATTATCAACACACCTCGAGTTCTTAGGTCGGCCAACAGGGGGGCCAAAATCTTTGTGAACACCCGTGGTGCCGTAGCCAGACCGAAAGGTAAGGCCACGAACTGAAAATTACTGCAAAGCGTAGAAACCTTTGATGACCCGGAAAAATAGGATTTTTATAACAGCTTACCTGTAAAATCCTTTTCTTGGAGTACATCACGGGACACAGAGCGGCATAGTCATTACTATGTGGGTTATATAGATACCTTCAGGTGCTGGCACTGGCAACTTCCAAAACCGGAAGTACCCTCCCCTATATAAGCCCCTCCCATCCGGGAGCACCTCAGTTTTGTAGCAAAGCAATAAGTGTCCCCAAAGAGGGGTGGGAGTTCTGTGTCCCGTGATGTACTCCAAGAAAAGGATTTTACAGGTAAGCTGTTATAAAAATCCTATTTTCTTTCTCGTACATCACGGGACACAGAGCGGCATAGTCATTACTATGTGGGATGTCCTAAAGCAATGCCCAATGAGGGGGGGGGGATACACCATACATAAGCTGAGCGCTATCAGACATGAGGATCTTTTGCGGCCTGCAACACACTGCGCCCAAAGGCGACATCCTCCTGACTTCTAACGTCCACCTGGTAGAACCTAGTAAAACGTGTGTACTGAAGACCACGTTGCGGCCTTACAGATTTGAGCCAGGGAGGCCTGGTGATGCACTGCCCATGAAGTTCCAACTGCTCTCGTGGAGTGCGCCCTAACTTTGAACGGAGGCGGTCTCCTTCTCAAGCCATAGGCTTGCATTATGACCTGTCGAATCCACTTGGCTAAAGTAGATTTTGACGCTGCCTGACCCTTTCTGGGGCCTTCCGGCAGAATAAACAAAGTATCCGTTCTGCGAATCTGAGCAGTGGCTTTTAGATAAGCTTTAACTGCTCTTACTACATCCAAAGAATGCAATAACTTTTCCTCTACCGAACTAGGTTTGGGGAAAAAAAGAAGGAAGAACCACATCTTGGTTCAAATGAAAACCTTGATACCACCTTAGGAAGAAAGGCTGGATGAGGACGTAACACTACTCTGTCCTTATGGATAACCAGATATGGCTCTTTACAGGACATAGCTGCTAATTCCGACACTCTTTTAGCCGAACAAATGGCTACTAGAAAAAACAATTTCCTGGTGAGAAGAACCAAGGAACTATGCTGTAATGGTTCAAATGGTTGTTTCTGTAGAACCGACAGAACCAGGTTTAGATCCCATGGACATATGGGAATATTAACCGGAGGACTAATACGCATCACTCCTTATCTAAAGGCTTTGACTAGTGAATGCGAAGCCAAGGGCCTTTGAAAAAATATTGACAAGGCCGAAAACTGACCTTTGATAGTACTCAAGGCAAGCTTCCTATCTACAGCCCACTGTAGGAAGTCCAGACTCCTACCTATTACGTACTTATGTGGATGCCATTTCTTGGCCTCACACCACGCGATGTACGCCTTCCAGATTCTATAGTAGATCTGCCTGGATACCGACTTCCTGGCATTGATCATGGTAGATACCACAGGATTAGAGAGCCCTCTCTTTTTTAGAATGTGGGCTTCAATAGCCAGGCCGTCAAACCTAGGGCTGGTAAGGAAGGGTGGTATATCGGTCCTTTGAAAGCAGGTCCGGACGACGTGGGAGAGTCCAAGGACTCCCCACTGACATTTTACAATCTCCGCGTACCACGCTCTTCGGGGCCACGCTGGAGCCACCAGAATCACTGGTTTCTTTTCTACCCTGATTCTGCGGAGTAATCGAGGTAACCATTGTGGCGGTGTGAATGCATATATCAGCTTGAACTGATCCCAAGGGAACACTAGGGCATCCGAGCCGCAAGCTAGGTGATCCCTTGTCCAAGAGACAAACCTGTCCACCTTTGCGTTGAATCTGGATGCTAGAAGATCTACATCCGGTGTTCCCCACCGCTGACATATTGTCCAGAAAACCTCGGGGTGAAGGGACCATTCCTCTGGGCCTAATTGCTGGCGACTTAGAAAGTCCGCCTTCCAATTCTCCACTCCTGGAATGAATACCGCAGACATGGCTGGGACATATCTTTCTGCCCATTTCAGGATGTAATTTACTTCCCTCTGGGCTGCACGACTCCTGGTGCCCCCCTGATGATTGATATATGCCACTGCTGTGGCATTGTCTGATTGAATTCTGACAGGGGACCCTTGGAGTTTGGATGTCCATGCTACTAGGGCATACCGGGCTGCTCGTATCTCTAAGAGATTGATGGGCAGGGCCTTTTCTGCATCCGACCATCTGCCCTGGAGAGACCATTGCTCCAGTACTGCTCCCCAGCCTATAAGGCTGGCATCTGTAGTGACCACCTGCCAAGAAATCGGACTGAAGGATTTCCCTTTTTCCAGATTCTGGGGAACCAACCACCAACGGAGGCTCTTGCGAACAGAAGGGGACAAGGACATTGTAAGTCTAGGGCCTGAACTTTTTTGTTCCAGGCTGACAGTATGGCCCCTTGCAAATTTCTTGAATTGAATTGACCGTAGGGTACTGCTTCGAATGATGCCACCATTTTTCCCAGCAGCCTCATGCACAGGCGTATGGATGGCTGTCTTTTTTGTACCCACTAAGTGGATCAAATCTTTCAAAGACAACACCTTTCCTCGAGGCAAGAATATTTTTCTCTGGCCTGAATCCAACCTTAGCCCCAAGTATTTCAGACTTTTGACTGGTTTTTAGGGCTGACTTGTCTCGGTTGATAATCCAACTGTGAGATTCCAGATACTTGACTGTCTTGTGAATGACCACGTCTAGTTTTTTCACTGAGTGGTCTATCAGCAACAAGTCATCTAGATATGCCATTATCATTACACCTTGTGTTCTTAGATTGGCCAATAAAGGGCCAGAATTTTTGTAAACACTCGTGGTGCTGTGGCCAGACCGAAGGGTAAGGCTCTGAACTGAAAATGGCGCCCTTCTACTGCAAAGCGTAGAAATTTTTGGTGGACTGGAAAGATGGGAATGTGCAAATAAGCATCTTTGATGTCGATCGCGGCTAACCAATCCTCCCCTTGTAGGGCAGTGGCCACCGATCGGATCGACTCCATCAGAAAGTCCTGATATACAGGAATTTGTTTAGCCCTTTTAGAATTAATCTGGGCCTCCCGTCCCCGTTTGCTTCGGGACTGTAAAGAGGTTTGAGTAAAACCCGAACCCCCATTCTTCCAGGGGAACCTCCATAATTACTCCTTGGAGCAATAGTTGTTCTAGTGCCAACAGGAGGGACTCTCTCTTCCGGGGATCCCTTGGCACGTTTGACCTCAAAAAATGGGAAGGAGGAGAGTCTTTTAACTCCAATCTGTATCCCAAACATACTGCGGAGAGCACCTATCTGTTTTGATCGTGTCCCGCCAGGTCTCTTGCGAACAACTGGAGTCCTCCCCCCACCCGACTGAGTGGGGGCAACCCTTCAATGAATTTAACTTTGGGGGAGGTTTTGTACCTCCCCTGACCCAGGGTTTCTCATTACCCTGCGATTGTCCCTGTTTTTTACCCCCGGGAATTGACCGAGGAGGCCGTCGGAACTGTTACACAGCCGATGCCCCAGGGACTGGAGAAGCAGGCCTCTTAAAGAGGGACCTCTAACTCTGTTTTTAACCGGCAAGAGTGTATTTTTACCGCTGGAAATTTTCTGGATATATTTGTCCAGGTCTTCCCTGAATAAGCGTTCACCATGAAATGGGACGCTAACCAGCCATTCTTTACAGGGAGCTTCAGCAGACCAGTTTTTGAGCCATAGAAGCCTACGCATATGTACTACAGACAGCGTAAGGCGGGAGGGCCTGATGGACTGAATCCTTTATGGCGTCAACCGCAAAGCCTAAGGCTCTAGGTAGATCAGCTAGGGCAAGGGCCTGCTGATCTGTCAAGTCCCTCAAGACCTGTTTCAACTGATCCTTCACTGCTTAGCAGACCCCACTGCTGGTTGTGTCACCAAGCTTGCTGTAGAAAGAAGCAGATTTTCATAAGGACTCCAATCTTTTATCTATTGGGTTCTTGAACATTTGGACATTATCCACTGGACATGTCAGTGATTTATACACACAAGAGATGGCTGCGTCCACTGTAGGGACCTTCCATTTTTTGATGAACTTATCCTCCATGGGATAGACCACCGGAAATCTCTTGGGGGGAATAAATATTTTCTCAGGATGTTCCCAATCCTGGTAAATGAGCCCTTTCAGTAAAGGGTGAAGTGGAAAAGAACAGACACAGTCTGGGGGCTTCTAGCGACCCCAACGAGGATACAGTAGTGGTTGATGGTTCCGCAAGGTGCATTTTTAAATGCTGATCGGACCATGTTAGTCAGAGACTGAACCCATAATCTTTCAGCTTGAGATGCTGAGAAAAGGTTCCTCCACTGTTGATTCCTCTATAACAGAATCAACCTCATCCTGATCCCCTTCAGGCAGGTCGATCCCTGTATGGGACTGTTGCTCTGCTACCAGGCACTCTGAAGGAGGAGACGGAGATCGGGCGTGCTTTCCCTGACAGGGAGGCAGCGATCAATGTTGACAATCTCTCTCTAATCCTCCCAGAGCTGAGGAAAAAACCTCCTCTGTTACATACACAGGAGCAGGTGAACTGAGGACAGCCACAGTACCAAGTACCCCTGCGGGGTCTCTACGGTCACTTACCTCTGAACTTCAGGGGAGACTGGTGCAGCAGAAGCATGCCCAAGATCCTCAGAGCCCGATGAGACCCCCTTCGCTTCCTGGAAGATTCAGTTCCGGAGCTTCTGGACGGCATATTCCTAAGCCTAAAGCTGAGGTATTTCAGCCGTAATACACCACTTTTACTGAGAATAGTCTAGCACAATTGCTGCTATATAACAGTTGGTGTCTACTAAAGTGCCTTTCTAGGGGATGCCTGCATCAACCGCCTCTGTGTGCCTTTATACTGTTGCTAGCTCTGTCTGTGCACTTCAATAGCCAGCTATGATTGTGCTTTAAAACACGCTGGACGCCCGCACATACGCAGTAGCGCCGCACACCGAGCGTCATCCACCCGCTCCGCCCCTTTTCCAGATCGCCTCTATATATAGAGGTGCGTGCACGCGCACAGGCACGTGCGCCTTCGGCGCCTTTTTGGAAAAAAATAAGGAGCTAGATGGGAGCCAGGGTCCCTGCCGCAGGGCCCGGGGATGGATGAGCGCAGCAACAGGGCAGAGGAGACAGCTTCCCAGCAGAGAACTTACCAACTGCCTGGATTTGATTTTGGAAGAAAAAAATCCACATTTACAAGAAAAAGAACCATAGCGGCCTCTAGTGTCTAACACAGGTACCGCGGTCTTACATTTTTTATTTTTTTTTTCTTGCCTACTATTAAAATTTTTACATTTTCTCAGTAGTAACAGGCATACACAGAATATTAGCGGGAATACCTTAGGTAACAGGCAGAAAGACAAAATAGGCTTGGGGGTCCCTCAATAGAACCAAGTTCCCGAGGGCCCCCACTTACCTTTTCCTTGCCGCAGGACTCTGTTTGGTCCACAGAAGCCCAAACTTCACCTATCACGGCAGGCATTGTAATTAAACCTTCAGGGACCGGGTTCCCAAGGATTCCACTCCCCTGGACCTGTATAGCACCCTGCACAGAAAACATCTTGGTCGTGGGTATGACCAGAGCTCTGGATCCCAGGGTCCAGCCCTCCTAAGAGAGGCATTACAGGCAAAACCTTGCTCTTCTCTTGCAAGGCCCGGGTACCGACCGTTTAGCTATGAAGCTTTTTTGGTCGGATCCGGAATAGCTTACTGAGGCCCAAAAGAACCTGTACGCAAGCTCAGTGAAAAACACGTTACTTCTTGGCCAACACCTTAGACACTGGCAAAAAACTGAGGTGCTCCCGGATGGGAGGGGCTTATATAGGGGAGGGTACTTCCGGTTTTGGAAGTTGCCAGTGCCAGCACCTGAAGGTATCTATATAACCCACATAGTAATGACTATGCCGCTCTGTGTCCGGTGATGTACGAGAAAGAAAATGGGGACTTGCAGATAGGCATCTTTGATGTCGATGGAAGCTAACCATTCTCCCCTTTGCAGGGTAGCGGCTACTGACCGAATCGACTCCATCCGAAAAAAACGGATGTTCAGGAATTAGTTTTAGACCCTTGAGATTCAATATGGGCCTTACGTCCCCGTTTGGCTTTCGGACTGTAAAGAGGTTTGAGTAGAATCCCAACCCCCGTTCTTCCATAGGAACCTCCACAATTACTCCTTGGAGTAACAGTTGGTCCAATGCCAAAAGGAGAGATCCTCTCTTTAACGGATCTTTTGACACGTTTGACCACATGAAGTGGGGAGGGAGGAGGGAAATCCCTTAACTCCAATTTGTATCCCAGAGTTACTGTGGAGAGCACCCATCTGTCTCTGATCGTCTCTCGCCAAGTCTCTGCGAACAACTGAAGTCTTCCCCCCACCCGCTTGAGTGGGGGCAGCCCTTCATAAGACCGACTTGGAGGCCGGTTTAGTACCTCTTCGGTTCCAGGTTTTTTTATTACCCTGAGGTTGTCCGAGTTTTGCCCCCAGAATTTGATCGGGGAGGCCGTCAGAACTGCTTAGAGACAGACGTCCCAGGGACTGGGGAGGTAGGCCTCTTGAAATAGGGGCCCCTAAACCTCTTCTTGACCGGTAAGAGGGTACTTTTACTACTGGAAATCTTCTGGATATATTTATCCAGGTCTTTGCCAAATAAACGCTCACCATGAAATGGAAAACTGGCTAGAAGCTTTTTACAAGGCGTCTCAGCTGACCAGTTCTTGAGCCATAGAAGTCTACGCATGTGAACTAATGACAGCGTAAGGCCTGATGGATCGAATCCTTGATGGCGTCAACCGCAAAGCATAATGCTCTAAGCAAATCAGCCAGGTCATGCTGATCTGGCAAATCCCTTAAAACCAGCTTCATCTGGTCTTTTAAGGCTTGGCAAACACCAATAGCTGCCACTGCTGGCTGTGCCATAGCCCCAGCTGTAGAAAAGGCAGATTTTAACAAGGATTCTAGTTTTTTGTCTATTGGATCCTTGAACATCTGAACATTATCCACTGGACATGTCAGGGACTTGTTCACACAGGAGATGGCCGCGTCTACTGTAGGCACACTCCATTTTTGGGTGAACTTCTCTTCCATAGGATAGATCACCAAAAACCTCTTAGGAGGAGCAAACGGTTTATCAGGATGTTCCCAATCCTGGTAAATAAGTCCTTCCAGTAATGGATGGACTGGGAAGGAACAATTGGCCTGTGGAGCTTTTAAAGACCACAACGAGGAAACAGAAGCAGTCATTGGTTTAGAAAGGGGCAACTTAAAGGCTGACCGAACCATGATCGTCAAGGACTGGACGAACCGTCTTTCAGCTTGAGACGCTGAAAAAGGTTCCTCCACAGTCGATTCTTCTGAGGCAGAGTCATCCTCAGCCTGATCCCCCTCAGGCAGGTCAATCCCTTCGTGGGACTGTTGCTCTGCTGACAGGTACTTTAATGAAGGAGAGGGAGATCTGGCGCGCTCTCTCTGGGAGAGAAGAAGCGATTAATGCTGCCAATCTTTGCTCCAATCCTCCCAGAGCTGAGGCAAAAGCCTCCTCTGTTACATACACAGGAGCAGGTGAACTGAGGGCAGCCGCAGCACCTAGCACTCCTGAGGGCTCCCTGCGGGTACTAACCTCAGATTTTTCAGGGGAGGCTCGTGCAGCAGAAGCATGCCCCAGATCCTCAGAGCCCGATGGAGACCCTTTCTGCTTCTTAGGATTTTTAGTCCCAGAACCCTTGGAGCTATGAGTAAGCATCACACCCTGATGTGAAACGCGTTAGCCTTTGCCCTGCATGTCCCTTTTCATGTTAGATTGCCGTTTTGATGGATTTTGTTTATTTTTCCTTGGATTTTTTGGCATTTTAATAATTTTTCTTTTTTTTGTTAATAAAGCGCTTAACCAGAGTGCGGCAGTCCAGATAACTTTCTCTCTTCATCCCTTGGACGGCATATTCCTTAGCCCAAAGCTGAGGTATCTATAGCCAAATACACCACTTACTGACTTATAGTCTAGCGCACTTGCTGCTATATATATCAGTCTGGTGCCTAACTAATGTGCCTTTCTAGGGGGTGCCTGTATCAACCGCCTGCTGTATGCCTCTAGGTATCTGTTTACCACCAAGCCCATGCTCTGTCCCTCCACAGCAGCTCCCCAGAAAAAAACTGCGCTTTTAAAGAGGCTGGGACGCCCGGACATGCGCAGAAACACGCCAGCGAGCACAGAGCGTCATCTGCCAAGCCCCGCCCCCTTCCGGCCTATTTCTCATATATTGAGTGTGTGCGCGCGTGTGCACGTATGCGCCGCCGACGCTGATACACATGGAGAGGCATGTAGGCAAGTAGGGAGAGGAGCTAGGACCCACCGCTGACTATACACAGAGCCCGGGGATGACATAGCAGTGGTAAGCATGACAGACGAGTTTGCAGCTTCTCTTCAGTGAGAGTCAATCATCTGCCTGGGCTTACACTAATAGGAGGTATAGCCCTAAAGACATCCCACAGCGCTCCTCTACTGGTTAAGTAAGGTACAACACAATGTCTTTAATCCTATGTGAAAATGTATTTCAGGATTTATAATTTAGGCATGCATAGACCAGCGGGAATTACCATAAGGTAACAGGCAGAAAAAACACATTAGGATTGAAGATCCCTGCAGAACCAAGTTCCTCAGAGATCTCCACTTACCTTTTCCACGCCGCAGGACTCTGTTTGGCACAGAAGCCCAAACTTCACCCCTCACGGCGGGCAATGTCAGCAGACCTTCAGAGATCGGGGTCCCAAGGAGCACCACTCCTCCGGACCTGTATAGCACCCTGCCAGAAAACATCTTGGTTTTGGGTATAACCAGAGTACTGGATCCCAGGGTCCAGCCCTCCTAAGAGAGGCATTACAGGCAAAACCTCGTTCTTCTTGCCGAGGCCCGGGTACCGACCGTTTGGCTATGAAGCACTTTGGACGGATCCGGAATGGCTTGCCTAGGCTCCAGGATTGAACCTACACACAAGCCCAGATACATGTTTAACCGTGACCAACACCTTAGACACTGGCAAAAAAAGAGGTACTCCCAGTATGGGAGGGGTTATATAGGGGAGGGGACTTCCTGTCTTGGGTGTGCCAGTGTCCATCACCTGAAGGTAATCTCTATAACCCACATAGTAATTACTATACCGCTCTGTGTCCCGTGATGCACGAGAAAGAAAGAGCAATTTACAAAGTCAGAATGTCTCAGAAGTAAAGATGGGCAGACGTTACCCAATCTGTGAAAAGCTGCATCTAAAATTTGTCAAACAATTTCAGAATAATGTTCCTTAACATATCTCATCATCTACAGTATATAACTCCTTCCCGCCGAGAGTATGCACATATGCGGCCTCGGCTTTAAGGGGTTATAACGGGATGATGCATGCAGCTGTATGTATTATCCTGGTACCGTTTTTTAGAGCGGGCGGCCGGCTCTTCAGGGATAACAACCGATGTGGCTAAAAGCCGCTCGGCTGTTATACCGGAGGAGTGAGAGGGGACATCCGCCCCTCCCGCTGCTCTTCGCATGCCTCCTGTCCGACCGGGAGACACGATCCGGTACTTCCACCAGTTAGATTAAGACTGGAACGAAGCCAGAAATGGCTTTGTTCCAATCTTTTCTCTAAACATGGAAGCGACGTCACAACGTCACTTCCGGTTTACTCGGCTACCAATGGCGCAGTTAAAAAAAAAAATGACAGTATTCAGAATCGCCGTTTTTGGCGATCTGAATACTTTGAAGGGTCTTTTAGACCCCAGATCCCTCCATAAAGAGTACCTGTCACCACCTATTACTGTCACAAGGGATGTTTACATTGATCAAATTTTTTATTTTATTTTTAAAGTAACAACTGTAAAAAATAAATAAATAATAATAAAAAACATTTTTAAAAGCGCCCCCGTCCCTGCGAGCTCACGCAGCAAAGAAAACGCACACGCAAGTCGCGCGCGCATATGTGAATGGTGTTCAAATCACATATGTGAGGTATCGCCGTGATCGTTATTTTTTTTTTTTAATCGCCGCCTATGGAGATTTTTAGGTACCGTAGTTTGTTGCCATTCCTCGAGTGTGTGCAATTTCTAAGCATGACATGTCTATTTACTTGGCGTAACATCTTTCACATTATACAAAAAAATTGGGCTAACTTTACTGTTTATTTTAATTTTTTTATTAATGAAAGTGTATTTTTTCTTAAAAAAATTGCACGTGAAAGACCGCTGTGCAAATACAGTGTGACATAAAATATTGCAACAATCGCCATTTTATTCTCTAGATTCTTTGCTAAACACATTATATATATATATATATATATATATATAAATGTTTAGGGCTTCTAAGTAATTTTCTAGCAAATATGGATTTTAACTTGCAAGCAACAAATGTCAGAAATAGGCTTATGCTTTGTACACACGATCGGAATTTCCGATGAAAAAAATAGGATTTTTATAACAGCTTACCTGTAAAATCCTTTTCTTGGAGTACATCACGGGACACAGAGCGACATAGTCATTACTAATGGGTTATATAGATACCGTCAGGTGCTGGCACTGGCAACTTCCAAAACCGGAAGTACCCTCCCCTATATAAGCCCCTCCCATCCGGGAGCACCTCAGTTTTGTAGCAAAGCAATAAGTGTCCCCAAAGAGGGGCGGGAGCTCTGTGTCCCGTGATGTACTCCAAGAAAAGGATTTTACAGGTAAGCTGTTATAAAAATCCTATTTTCTTTCTCGTACATCACGGGACACAGAGCGACATAGTCATTACTAATGGGATGTCCTAAAGCAATGCCAAATGAGGGGGGGGATACACCATATATAAGCTGAGCGCTATCAGACATGAGGATCTTTTGCGGCCTGCAACACACTGCGCCCAAAGGCGACATCCTCCTGACTTCTAACGTCCACCTGGTAGAACCTAGTAAACGTGTGAACTGAAGACCATGTTGCGGCCTTACAGATTTGAGCCAGGGAGGCCTGGTGATGCACTGCCCATGAAGTTCCAACTGCTCTCGTGGAGTGCGCTCTAACTTTGAACGGAGGCGGTCTCCTTCTCAAGCCGTAGGCTTGCATAATGACCTGTCGAATCCACCTGGCTAAAGTAGATTTTGACGCTGCCTGACCCTTTCTGGGGCCTTCCGGCAGAATAAACAAAGTATCCGTTCTGCGAATCTGAGCAGTGGCTTTTAGATAAGCTTTAATTGCTCTTACTACATCCAAAGAATGCAATAACTTTTCCTCTACCGAAGTAGGTCTGGGGAAAAAAGAAGGAAGAACCACATCCTGGTTCAAATGAAACCTCGATACCAGCCTAGGAAGAAAGGCTGGCTGAGGACGTAATACTACTCTGTCCTTATGGATAACCAGATATGGCTCTTTACAGGACATAGCTGCTAATTCCGACACTCTTTTAGCCGAACAGATGGCTACTAGAAAAATCAATTTCCTGGTGAGAAGCACCAAGGAAATATGCTGTAATGGTTCAAATGGTTGTTTCTGTAAAACCGACAGAACCAAGTTTAGATCCCATGGACATATGGGAATATTAACCGGAGGACTAATACGCATCACTCCTTGTATAAAGGCTTTGACTAGTGAATGCGAAGCCAAGGGCCTTTGAAAAAATATTGACAAGGCCGAAATCTGACCCTTGATAGTACTCAAGGCAAGCTTCCTATCTACAGCCCATTGTAGGAAGTCCAGAATCCTACCTATTACGTATTTACGTGGATGCCATTTCTTGGCCTCACACCAGGCGATGTACGCCTTCCAGATTCTATAGTAGATCTGCCTGGATACCGGCTTCCTGGCATTGATCATGGTAGATACCACAGCATTAGAGAGCCCTCTCTTTTTTAGAATGTGGGCTTCAATAGCCAGGCCGTCAAACCTAGGGCTGGTAAGGAAGGGTGGTATATCGGTCCTTGCGAAAGCAGGTCCGGACGATGTGGGAGGGTCCAAGGACTCCCCACAGACATTTTTACAATCTCCGCGTACCATGCTCTTCGGGGCCACGCTGGAGCCACCAGAATCACTGGTTTCTTTTCTACCCTGATTCTGCGGAGTAATCGAGGTAACAATTGTGGCGGTGGGAATGCATATATCAGCTTGAACTGATCCCAAGGGAACACTAGGGCATCCGAGCCGCAAGCTAGGGGATCCCTTGTCCAAGAGACAAACCTGTCCACTTTTGTGTTGAATCTGGATGCTAGCAGATCTACATCCGGTGTTCCCCACCGCTGACATATTGTCCAGAAAACCTCGGGATGAAGGGACCATTCCCCTGGGCATAATTGTTGGCGACTTCGAAAGTCCGCCTTCCAATTCTCCACTCCTGGAATGAATACCGCAGATATGGCTGGGACATATCTTTCTGCCCATCTCAGGATGTAATTTACTTCCCTTTGGGCTGCACGACTCCTGGTGCCCCCCTGACGATTGATATATGCCACTGCTGTGGCATTGTCTGATTGAATTCTGACAGGGGACCCTTGGAGTTTGGATGTCCATGCTACTAGGGCATACCGGGCTGCTCGTATCTCTAAGAGATTGATGGGCAGGGCCTTTTCCGCATCCGACCATCTGCCCTGGAGAGACCATTGCTCCAGTACTGCTCCCCAGCCTATAAGGCTGGCATCTGTAGTGACCACCTTCCAGGAAATCGGACTGAAGGATTTCCCTCTTTCCAGATTCTGGGGAACCAACCACCAGCGGAGGCTCTTGCGAACGGAAGGGGACAAGGACATTGGTAAGTCCAGAGCCTGAACTTTTTTGTTCCAGGCTGACAGTAAGGCCCTTTGCAACTTCCTTGAATGGAATTGACCGTAGGGTACTGCTTCGAATGATGCCACCATTTTTCCCAGCAGCCTCATGCACAGGCTTATGGATGGCTGTCTTTTTGAACCCACTAAGTGGATCAAATCTCTCAAAGACGACCCCTTTTCTTGAGGCAAGAAAATTTTTCTCTGGTCTGAATCCAGCCTTAGCCCCAAGTATTCCAGACTTTTGACTGGTTTTAGGGCTGACTTGTCTCGGTTGATAATCCAACCGTGATATTCCAGATACTTGATTGTCTCGTGAACAACCACTTCTAGTTTTTCCACTGAGTGGTCTATCAGCAACAAGTCGTCTAGATATGCCATTATCGTTACACCTCGTGTTCTTAGATTGGCCAATAATGGGGCCAGAATTTTTGTGAACACTCTTGGTGCTGTGGCCAGACCGAAGGGTAAGGCTCTGAACTGAAAATGGCGCCCTTCTACCGCAAAGCGTAGAAATTTTTGGTGGGCTGGAAAAATGGGAATGTGCAAATAAGCATCTTTGATGTCGATCGAGGCTAACCATTCCTCCCCTTGTAGGGCAGTGGCTACCGATCGGATCGACTCCATCCGGAAAGTCCTGATATGTAGGAATTTGTTTAGCCCTTTTAGATTTAATATGGGCCTCACGTCCCCGTTTGGCTTCGGGACTGTAAAGAGGTTTGAGTAAAACCCGAACCCCCATTCTTCCAGGGGAACCTCTATAATTACTGCTTGGAGCAATAATTGTTCTAGTGCCAACAGGAGGGATCCTCTCTTCTGGGGATCCCTTGGCACGTTTGACCTTATAAAGCGGGAAGGAGGGGAGTTTTTTAACTCCAATTTGTATCCCAGATTTACTGCGGAGAGCACCCATCTGTCTCGGATCGTGTCCCGCCAGGTCTCTGTGAACAACTGAAGTCTTCCCCCCACCCGATTGGGTGGGGGCAACCCTTCATGCATTTGACTTTGGGGGAGGTTTTGTACCTCTCCTGCTCCAGGGCTTCTTGTTACCCTGCAATTGTCCCTGATTTTTACCTCCGGGATTTGACCGAGGAGGCCGTCGGAACTGTTTCACAGCCAATGTCCTAGGGACTGGAGAAGCAGGCCTCTTAAAAGAGGGACCTCTAACTCTATTTTTAACCGGCAAAAGTGTACTTTTACCGCTGGAAATTCTCTGGATATATTTGTCCAGGTCTTCCCCGAATAAGCGTTCACCATGAAATGGGAAGCTGACCAGCAATTTTTTACAGGGAGCTTCAGCAGACCAGTTTTTGAGCCATAGAAGCCTGCGCATATGTACTACAGACAGCGTAAGGTGGGAGGCCTGATGGATTGAATCCTTTATAGCGTCCACCGCAAAGCATAAGGCTCTAGGTAGATCAGCTAGGGCAAGAGCCTGCTGATCTGGCAAGTCCCTTAAGACCTGTTTCAACTGATCCTTCACTGCTTGGCAGACCCCAATAGCTGCCACTGCTGGTTGTGTCACCAATCCTGCTGTAGAAAAAGCAGATTTTAATAAGGACTCCAATTTTTTATCTATTGGGTCCTTGAACATTTGGACATTATCCACCGGACATGTCAGTGATTTATTCACACAAGAGATGGCTGCGTACACTGTAGGGACCCTCCATTTTCTGATGAACTTATCCTCCATGGGATAGACCACCGGAAATCTCTTGGGGGGAGTAAATATTTTGTCAGGATGCTCCCAATCCTGGTAAATGAGCCCTTCCAGTAAAGGATGGATCGGAAAGGAACAAACAGTCTGGGGAGCTTTTAGCGACCCCAACGAGGAGACAGAAGTGGATGATGGCTCCGCAAGTGGCATTTTAAATGCTGATCGGACCATATTAGTCAGGGACTGAACCCATAACCTTTCAGCATGTGATGCTGAGAACGGCTCTTCCACTGTTGATTCCTCTAAAACCGAATCGACCTCGTCCTGATCCCCTTCAGGTAGGTCGATCCCTGTATGGGACTGTTGCTCTGTTAACAGGCACTCTGAGGGAGGAGACGGAGATCGGGCGCTTTTCTCCTGTGACAGGGAAGCCGCGATCAATGCTGACAATCTCTCTTCCAGCCCTCCCAGAGCTGAGGAAAAAACCTCCTCCGTTACATACACAGGAGCAGGTGAACTGAGGACAGCCACAGTACCAGGTACTCCTGAGGGTGCTCTACGGTCACTAACCTCTGATTCTTCAGGGGAGACTGGTGCAGCCAAAGCATGCCCAAGATCCTCAGAGCCCGATGGAGACCCCCTATTCCTCCTGGAATTTCTAGTCCCGGAGTTTTTAGACGGCATATTCCTAAGCCACAAAGCTGAGGTATTCCAGCCGAAATACACCAGTTACTGACAATAGTCTAGCATAAATGCTGCTATAGGAAACAGTTGGTGTCTACTAATGTGCCTTTCTAGGGGATGCCTGTATCAACCGCTTGCTGTATGCCTTCTTTAAATGTTGCCAGCTCTGTCTCTGTACTTCATAGCCAGCTCACCACACAAAATTGTGGTTTTTAACATGCTGGGACGCCCGCACATGCGCAGAAGCGCTGCGGCGCGCACAGAGCGTCATCCCCCAGGCTCCGCCCCCTTTCCCGGCTCACCTCTATATATAGAGGCGCGTGCACGCGCACGCGCACGGCCACGTGCGCCTTCGGCGCTAATTTCGAAAATGGAAACCAGGGACAAGAGCCAGGGCCCCTTTGCCGCAGACCGGGGGATGGACGAGCATTGCAACATGGCATTGCAACATGGCAGAGGAAGCAGTTTCCCATAAGAGAACTCACCATCTGCCTGGACTCGCTCTGATGAAAAGAAACTAGTCCACATGACAAGAAACGTTCCACAGCGGCCTCTAGTGGACAAACACAGGTACCGCAGTCTAATATATTAAATATATATATAAAAAAAAATTCTTGACCACCATTAAAAATTATTACATTTTTTTTTAGTAGTTACAGGCATGCACAGAATTTTGCGGGAATACCATTAGGTAACAGACAGAAAGACAAATTAGGCTTGGGGGTCCCCCAATAGAACCAAGTTCCTGGGGGCCCCCACTTACCTGTTCCCCGCCGCAGGACTTTGTTTGGTCCACAAAAGCCCAAACTTCACCTCTCACGGCAGGCATTGTAATCAAACCTTCAGGGACCGGGTTCCCAAGGATTCCACTCCCCTGGACCTGTATAGCACCCTGCACAGAAAACATCTTGGTCGTGGGTATGACCAGAGCTCTGGATCCCAGGGTCCAGCTCTCCTAAGAGAAGCATTACAGGCAAAACCTTGCTCTTCTCTGCAAGGCCCGGGTACCGACCGTTTAGCTATGAAGCTTTTTTGGTCGGATCCGGAATAGCTTACTGAGGCCCAAAAGAACCTGTACGCAAGCTCAGTGAAAAACACATGTTTCTTCTTGGCCAACACCTTAGACACTGGCAAAAAACTGAGGTGCTCCCGGATGGGAGGGGCTTATATAGGGGAGGGTACTTCCGGTTTTGGAAGTTGCCAGTGCCAGCACCTGACGGTATCTATATAACCCATTAGTAATGACTATGTCGCTCTGTGTCCCGTGATGTACGAGAAAGAAAGTCAGATGGGATTTTTTCATCGGATATTCCGACCGTGTGTGGGCCCCATCTGACTTTTTTCCGGAGTTTAGAAATAGAACATCGGAAATTCCGATGGTCTGCGTGGAACTCCGACGGCGAAAAAACCCACGCATGGTCAGAATCAAGTCGACGCATGCTCGGAAGCATTGAACTTGATTTTTCTCGGCTCGTCTTAGTGTTTTACGTTACCGTGCTTTGGACGGTCAGAATTTGGTTTGACAGTGTGTATGCAAGTCAGCTTGAACGGAATTCCGACGGAAAATTCCATTGGATTTTATCCCATCAGAAATTCCGATCGTGTGTACAGGGCATTAGTCATGAAAGGGATAATATCAAAAGATTCCCAGAATCTGGAGAAATCCCTGAGCAAGGGACAAGGCTGAAATGCTTTATTGGATGCCTGTGATTTTCCGCCTGCAGACAGCACTGCATTAAAAACAGGCATGATTCGGTGATGGACATCACTGCATGGGCTCAGGAATACTTGCAAAAACAGTCTGCACACAGCTCGCTGTGCCTTCCAAAAATGCAAGTTAAGCTCTAACATGCAAGAAGAAGCCATATCTGAACATGATCCAGAAACGCCACCCTCTTCTCTGGGGCATTTAAAATGGTCTGTTGCAAAGTTAAAAACTGATCTATGTTTAGGACAAACGGAAATTTTACATTGTTTTTGGCAACCACATCCTCCGAACTAAAGAAGAGAGGGACCTTCCGGCTTTTCATCAGCGCTCAGTTCAAAAGCCTGCATCTCTGATGGTATGGAGTGCATATGGAATGGGCAGCTTGCACATCGGCAAAGGTCCCATTAATGTGGAAACATATATATCCAGGTTTTAGAGCAGCATCCAAACAACATCTTTTCAGGAAAGGCTATGCATATATTAGCAAGACCCTGCAAACTGCATCTATGACAACAGCATTGTTTTGTAGTTGAAGAATCCGCATTCTTAGCCGGCCTGCCTGCAGTCCAGATCTTTCACCAATTTAAAATATTTGGCACGCCTTGAAACAAAAGATATTACATAGAAGACACAGGACTGTTGTTTTCAGAGAGAAATGATGCATCATACTTTCCTGATATAGCATTCCAACTGCTATATCAGGAAAGAATGGGGCAACATTTCTCTCCCAAACTCCAGCAACTGGTCTCCTCAGTTCCCAGACGTTTACAGAGTTTCATTAAAAGAAGAGGGGATGATACACTGTGGTAAATATGGCCCTGTCCCAACTTTTATAAGAAGTGCTGCCATCAATTTCAAAATGACCTTATTTTTTTCTTAAAACGGTACACTTTTTTTTTAAACATTTGATAGGTTTTCTATTTTTTATTGTGAATAAATTATTGGTCAATGAGATTTGCAAATCATTGCATTCTGTTTTTATGTAAATTTTACACAACGTCCCAACTATTTTGGAATTGGGGTTGCAAAAAAACCTAAATATGGTAAACTAGATTTACTCTGGAAATATGACCTGTTAGCTGTTTACCTTTGCAATGCTGGCAGTACACAATTCCATTATTGTGCTCTGCAAGTATTGCACTGTGGCAATAACAATGTAGTCAGAATGGGCACATTGTGTGTATTAAATAGTGAAATGTAAAAATCTGTGACTAATTACTGCACCTTTCTGTCATGTAATGCCACCTAATTTACCCAATTCTGGATTTTTCAAAATCATTGACAGTCAGATTTAACAGACTTGTTTTAAAGACATATTTCCAAGTGAGACTGCATCCTGTTATGAGATTTTGTGCAATCTCCCTCATGCCAAGATGTGTGGGTAAGACTGCTGGGAGCTTACACGGCCATAGAACTGTAGGTCCGCACGCAGACAGAATCTCAGCCGATGAAAACTCTAGTAAATAAACTCATCCAGCTAGCATGGCATCCATGTACCGTATTTATCGGCGTATAACACGCACCGGCGTATAACACGCACCCCAAGTTTAGGAGGGAATTTAAAGGAAAAAAACTTTTAGCAGGGAAATTCAAGGAAAAAAAAAAAAAAAAAAACTTACATTTAAATGCAGCATGCAGCCTTGCCCAGTGTCCATCTGCAGCCTTGCCCAGTGTCCATCTGTCCATCTGCAGCCGTGCCCAGTGTCCATCTGCAGCCGTGCCCAGTGTCCATCTGTCCATCTGCAGCCTTGCCCAGTGTCCATCTGTCCATCTGCAGCCGTGCCCAGTGTCCATCTGCAGCCGTGCCCAGTGTCCATCTGTCCATCTGCAGCCGTGCCCAGTGTCCATCTGTCCATCTGCAGCCGTGCCCAGTGTTCATCTGTCCATCTGCAGCCGTGCCCAGTGCCTTTGCGATCGTGTCAGTCGCGGCGGTTTTTAAAATTTGGCGCCGATTTCTGTGGAGAGGAGCGAGCGGGGCCGAGTGTACTTCGGCTGGACTCGGCTCCTCTCGCAGTTCCGCCCATCTCCACTGACTGCGCCGCTGACGGAGAAAGCCGAGTGTACTTCGCCTAGACTCGTGTCTGCTCACAGTCACAGGCAGGACTGCGAGAGGAGCCGAGACTAGGCGAAGTACACTCGGCTTTCTCCGTCAGCGGCGCAGTCAGAGATGGGCGGGACTGCGAGAGGAGCCGAGTAAAGCCGATTGTACTTCGGCTTCGCTCGCTCCTCTCGCTCATTTTCAGCAGGGGAATTCGGAGTATCGGCGTATAACACGCACCCACGATTTTTCCCTGATTTTAAGGGGAAAAAAGTGCGTGTTATACGCCGATAAATACGGTAATTACTGAGCGTTGTGTAACCCAGTGTACACCTGCGTAAGTCAATCTGTTACCAGGCCAGTATATACATCAATATCATTTGTCAGATAATGCTTACCTAGTGTTTTTAGAAGCAGAGTTGTGTGAAGGAGCATCACCAGAGGTGCCACGTACTGCAGTGCAATAACACAAAGGTAATAAAATACTTGAGCCACCTGAAAACAAAGCATTAATTACTCAGTATGTTAACATAATAAATTGACCAGAAAGTAAAAAAGGAAACAAAAAGCACACCTTATTTTTTTTTAAACAGTGCATTAGTTATGTTGACACAATTAATGTTTTAATTATAAAATCAGCTTTTTGAGATGTCTAAGTAACCAGCACTTATGGGAAGATAGATATATATTTTCTTTAGATTATATCTCTCCAGAAAGTGCCATCTCTCTATTACCCAGCATGCTGCCAGCTTTCCAGGAGATCTCATTGCACGCTGCCATCCAGATAGTTTCCCTATTAGGAACGATCAAGATGGTACAGGATTCCAAATTATTATCTTGAACTACTTCAAGATCGCACCAACAAAATTTGGTTATTCAGACACAGATCGTGATTTATCATGTTCAGACAGTGTGCAATAAACATGCTCACCATTTTTTGTAATTCTTTGGTACTTATTCTCCCAGCTTCCTTCTTCATTTGATCCACACATTTCTGGGCCAAATTTAAATAAGCTTGCAAGTGATGTCTCATCATCATCAATCTTAAACCGCAGAGCAGAATAATGATCCAAAGTCGAACTGTATCAAAGGTGTCCTCAGTCATCCTGTTAATACAAAGCGGATTGCTTAAAAAGGCTAAATTAATAAAAATATTTTTAAATAACTGATAGAAAGTATCATTCTCTAAGGTAAGTGATTTATTTGGGGAACGTAGAGTGACCCGCTGAATCAGAGCAGACAAAACCATCTTTCTACCTTTTTAGCAATCATTTATAGTATTTTCAAAGCCATTAACCACTTAAGCTCTGAAAGATTTTTGCCCCTTAATTTCATGACCAGGCCATTCTTTGCTATTCAGCACTGTGCTACATTAACTGGTAAATGCGTGGTTATGCAATGCTGTACCCAAACAAGAATGAATACATACAAGAGCATTTTGAAAAAACAAAAACAAAAAAAAAACAAACAAAAAAAAACACAATATATTTTACTTTATGCTATAAAATATATCCAATAATTTTTTTTTTTAATTTCTTCATAACATTTTGGCCAAAATATATTCTGCTACATCTTTTTTTTTTATACCACTAATGGCAGCGATCAGTGACTTACAGTGGGAGGTGGGGTAATCTGACACTAACTGACTACCACCGACATCACTAGTGACATTAATACAGGGATCAATGATAATACTATACACTGTACTAATGGTGCTTGCTGGGAAGGGGTTAACATCTAGGGCAATCAAGAGGTTAAATGTGTGCCTAACTATGTGTACTGTGTGGTGCTTTTACTAATCTCATCATCTAATTTTTACTCTCTCATCCATGAGAAATTGACAGAGCACTCCCTCTGTACAGAGCTCTGGGCTGTGATTGCACACAGCCATTCATTGGCCGGGAATTTGCTGAAAGACTCCCACTATATACAATCACAGTAAGTGCCGGGTGGGGGGGGGGTGTTGGGGGTGCACCCTAAACCTGAAAGTAGGCAGTGGCGTACCAGTACATTGCTTTGCCTACAGCGCCCACTCGCCCGCAGTACAAGGTGGGCGGGCGGGCGCCAAATGGTAAAACTGCATTTATTTTCATACAATTGTATTTTGGTGTGTTTCACATGTAAAGTTACGGCAACCAGCATTCACACGGGTTGGCTAAAGGTATAAATTGAGAAATGTTCAACCTTGCTAATCAACATTTTGTTTTCAATAATATTTTCACAATACTCCAATTATTAAATAGCAATTGTTAGATTTGGACAACATATCTATGGAGATCTGAACGATACATTACATTTTTATACTGCTGTCCTTTTTTTGTTTGCTACATTAGGAAAACAGAAACATCAAGGAATACCAAGTCTTTAGGTTTCTTTAGATTTAAAGTGTTTCTAAACCCAGGACCTGCATTTACTATATCTGGTCTCCCACAGAACATGGAAATGCAATTCCCTTTTCTCATCAGCAGTATATAGCAGTCTTGTGACTTCTATCAGTTCCTGGTAAAGCTTGTAGGAGGAGTTTTCATACTGCACTGAGCTGTCCTATCAGGATCCAGGACCCCTGACCCTCTGCCTGGACAGTGCTAGTTGGCCCTGTGCTGATAACATGCACTCTCCCAAGAAAAAAAACAAAGAAAAACTCTTTAGCAATAAAACACCAAACTGAGCATGTGCAGCCTTACTCCAAAGGCTCGGTCTTATCTGGACATGTTCTGGAGTCAGTGGAAAAAGGGGAGTATCTGTGCATACAGGATCAATCAGCCTTTTTACACAATGCAGAGGATTAACCCCTTTAGGTTCCACAGTGAGTATAACAAGCATGCTTTACTGCATATAAAGACTGATTGTACCGTTGTGGGTTTAGTAACATTTTAATATGTATAATAAGGCACAATAGCAAACATGATACAAACTTCACTCACAGTGGTACACTTTCCTTGCCCAAGGGTGGATTCAGAATGTAATCTTTGGTTATAGGTTTCACCCACAGCAAAACCATTAGAAGAGGAGACAAGAAGTTTATGTGTAGCAAAAATCTGCAAAAAAAATAATAAAATAAAATAAAAAAAATATATATATATATGCATTGTATAGAAGGCTTTTCAATGAAATGAAGACCACGGTACGCACGTATGTCTGGTGGGGACAACGACTAGCTCAAAATACTGTGAAGGAGGGACAGGCTGGATAACAAAAATCACCAGAGAGCATTTTTTAAATATATGCTATTAACAAAATGGCATCTGAGTTGGCGTGAATAACTGAATCTGTTTTGATATTAGCCTCCAATCATACTTGGCACATGCTTAAGAAAAAGGAGGAGAACATTTGGGATGACATCAGCGAGCTGCTGCTTCTTCATTGTCTAAAGAAACAAGCTAACTTCAGCAACTATTTGCCCATCAGACAAAAAAACATTACTATGACTTCAGAAGAAAAAGGTTGCTGAACTGTGCACATGGAGGATGCTGCCAACTTATAGTATAATAGGGTATAAATGTAATGGAAACCGTGAGACAAATATCTGACTGGACATTTGCTTCAACCACTTGAGTACCTGGCTGTATATACCCCCTCATAAGGATGAGCTCCGGCGTGTTCGCACACCCCACGTGCAGATCCCGCCAGGAAGTCGGCACTGCGCTGCGCTAACTTTAGGCAGTGAGACATTGTCCCGATGCGCGGCTGCAGAGATCGGGAAATGTCTCACTGCCTGTGATTAGCGCATCGCAGTTCCGACTTCCTGGCGGGCTTTGCACGTGCGGTGTGCAAACACGCCGGAGCTCATCCTTACCCCCTCATTACCAGGCCATTTTTCAACTCTGTCATTTAACACTGTACCCAGATGAATTTTATTCAATTTTCTTTAGACAGATAAAACCAAAGAATCACCACTGGATTATTTTATTTATTTTTTCTATAAAAAGGGAAAAAAAAAAAAAAAAGAAGACTTAAAAATGTGGGTTCTCTTTACATTTAACCTGTATTTCTTTACCTATGAAAAACACTTTCCCACAACCAATAATTGTTAGTGGCACTTTAAACCCCCTCTCTGAGTAAGGATGAGCTCCGGCGTGTTCGCAAGCTCCACGTGCAGAGCCCGCCAGGAAGTCGGCACTGCGCTGCGCTAATCACAAGCAGTGAGACATTGTCCTGAAAGCGTGGCTGCAGAGATCGGGAAATGTCTCACTGCCTGTGATTAGAGCAGCTCTGCACGTGGAGCTTGCGAACACGCCGGAGCTCATCCTTACCTCTGAGCTTTAACAAAAACAATCCCACAATCACGGATTGTCAGCAGCACTTTACCCCCCACTCTCAACATTAAAAAAATGAATTAATCCTCATTGGTGACCAGTGGCACTTTAAGAACCCTGCATTCACCTTCGATCTGCTGGCACTCCTTCCTGCTGTGATTAAAAACATTCAGCCTATTCAGAATAAAGGAAGTGCAGCATTCTACATTGTGATTGGACTGAAACACTACTAGTGTTTACACTTATGATGGCTGCGGCTGGTTCACAGCGATCACAAGGTATAGGTCCAGTCTGATTAGCTCTGTACATTGTGACTGATGCAAAATTTTCAATGACAGCTCAGATCACAGCCATTCAAGGGCACACTAGCCAAACAAGTGTTACCTGAAGTACTAGAAATACATGCTCACCTGCCTGCTGTGGAGCGAGAGTTTGGAATACCTCCTTGAGGTATTCTTCAATTATTCCAAACAAACACCATCAAAGCCTATTATTGAAAATATATAAGGGTTTGACATTTTCAGGCACTGGGTTCAGGCAGGTCTTACCTAGGCAGCTTTTTTTTCTCAAGCATCCTAAATATACAGCATGAATTACATGTGCAGTGCTCAAGGGTCCCACAGCAGAGGTACTGCTGGAAGTATCTAAGAAGGCTGATATCGAAGAAGGCTGCGTTACATATGCACTGCTTGAAAAATGTTTACAGTTCTTACTGTGTCATGGTTTCTTTTGTATAGTTTAGGGCATCAAGGTGCATCTGAGCCAGTCGTAAACCAGGAAATGTCAGGAAAGCTCCAATGAGAGAACATAAAACTGCCAGAATTAACTTAAATGTAAATTTTGACACCGGACCTCTGGAAAAAAAACCATGAAAGTTGAATCACCAAATGTGCGTGTATATACTGTGTACACACCAGTGTAAATTTAGTTGAGTAAAACTAAAATGGCATTTTAGTGAAAACACTATGACTAAACCTGAAATTCAATATATATCAATGGCTAAAACTGTGTCTGTAGTGCATATTCAAACCTTAATAACATAAATAATAATAGTTTTTTAGTATTTTACTCCAGGAGTATATAATGTTCTAAAGAAATAATGCTTTAACCACTTGCTTAGTGGGCACTTAAACCCCCCTCCTGCCCAGACCAATTTTCAGCTTTCAGTGCTGTCACACTTTGAATGACAATTGCGCGCTCATACAACACTGTAACCCAATGAAATTTTTATCATTTTTCCCCACAAATAGTGCTTTCTTTTGGTGGCATTTGATCACCTCTGCGGTTTTTCTTTTTTGTTAAAAAAAAATAAAAAGACAAAAAAATTATATTTTTTTATATTTTGTTATAAAGTTTTGCAAACGGGTAATTTTTCTCCTTCATTGATGTACGCTGATGAGGCTGTACTGATGGGCACCGATAAGGCGGCACTGGTGGGCACTGAGAAGTGGCACTAATAGGTGGCACTGATAGGTGGCAGTGATGGGCACTGATAGGTGGCAGTGATGGTTACTGATAGGTGGCAGTGATGGGCACTGATGAGTAGCAATAATGGGCACTGATCGGTTACACTGATAGGCAGCATTACTAGGTGGCACTGATTGGCATCACAGGTGGGCATTGATAGGTGGCACTGCGGGCATTGATAGGTGGCACTGCGGGCATTGATAGGTGGCACTGGCAGGTGGTATTTTTGGGCACAGAGGAGGCAGATGTGCCTCCTTCCTCTTCGGGACTGATGTCCCTTGTAAACAAGCCGATGATCGGCTTTTTTTTCTCCTCACGCTGTCAGCATGAGGAGAAAAAAAAACGATTACCGATCCTCTGTTTACATCATGTGATCAGCTGTCATTGGCTGACAGCTGATCACGTGGTAAGGGGCCGGGACCGGCCCCTTACACAGATCTGTGATCCACCGAGTCTCAGTGACTGGTGATAACAGCGCGCGCCCTGCAGGGGGCGGGCGTTGCGCGTGCAAAGGGGCGGACGTCTATTGACGTCGTCCCGGATTTTCAGGCCCGTGCTGTAGCCGTCATTTGACTATAGCGCGGGCCTCTAGTGGTTAAAATTTAACTAAACCCATCAGATTTTAGTTGACTAAAACAACTCAGATGACTAAAATAAAATTACATTTTAATCAAAAGACAAGGACTAAATCTAAATTTGATGTCAAAGTTAACACTGGTACACTCTCTCTCTCTATAATCTATGAGAGAGAGAGACACAGACACAGAGAGAGAGAGAGAGAAAGAGAGAGACACAGAAACCGAGAGACAGGCCTCATACACACAACCGATTTTCTCTGCAAGAACCAGCAAGAAACTTGCTGGCAGAGAGGTCTTGCCGAGTAAATCGGTCGTGTGTACGCTGCTATCGGGTTTCTCGTCGAGAAAACCGACAAGAAACCTTGACGAGAAAATAGAGAACCTGCTCTCTATTTTCTCGTCGAGATTCTCCTCGGCATGTTTCTCGACGAGAAAAGTGAGTGTGTGTACACTTACCTGTCCGCCCGGAAGCCCACGCATGTTCGAAATGAATTTGACGCATGCGCGGTAGCTTCCTAGGCATACATAGGGTATACCAAGATGGCGGCGACGGCATCGAATGTGACGAGCGCATGCTCGACGTAGTCGATGACGTCACCGCGCACACTCCTTTCAAAGAACCGCGGGTTCTTTGAAACGAGCGTGTGTACACTCGGCCGGGACAAGTTTCTTGTCCAAGAATCTCGTTGAAAAAAACGACATGTTTTTTTCAACGAGAATCTCGGCCGTGTGTACGAGGCCACACAGAGACAGAGAGACAGAGAGAGAAAAAAATCGAGTCATACCAAGTAAGCAAAAATATATCAAAGTGCAGGTTACTACTACACAAGAAATGAATTAAAGTTGGCAGTAGACTGAATAGCAAAGCATTGCCTGAACTTATTACAAAATTGAACCACTGTGTGCTTTTTTTTTTTTTTTAGGAAACTTACTGAGACTCCAATCCCTGCTTCTGCAGGAACTTAACAGCACTTTCGGAAAAATTTGAAAAGCCTACAAAGAAAAGTATTTGAGAAACAAAGTTAAACAGGAACTTAATTTCTTTCAGTTATACATACTGTATATAAAAGATACGACCAATTAAACTTTCAGAATAAATCAGATAAATACAGCATTCAAGGTGTAGCTTAACCACTTAACGATCGCTCACTGTATATATACGTCGGCAGAATGGCACCGACAGGCAAAGTCACGTACCTGTACGTGACTGCCTTTGTATAGTTGGGGGTCCCATCTTCTATACAGTGAGTGGTCGTTAGTTGTTCGGGAGCGATCCGGGATGAGGGGATGGCCGTTCGATTCCGGCCACCCCCTCGCGATTGCTCCTGGCGAATGAGAAAGCTTCCTCTGCCTGTGTAATGTAAACACAGGCAGAGGAAGTGATGTCATCTCTCATGCGGCGCTCACATATACCGAGCGTCGTACGAGAGAAGACACACAGGTTAGTGCACTAACACTACACTGACACCAAGACACATAGGCACATAAATCGCCCCCTCCCAGGCCCCCCAGATCACCCCCCAGTCACAGTGTCACTGATTGCAGTGACCATTTATTTACTGATCACTGCAATCAGTGACATTTGTGACTGTAAAAGTGTCAGGGCAGAGTGTTTTAGGTCCAGTGTAGCCCCTTAACCCCCCCCCCTAATAAAGGTTTAACCCCTTGATCGCCCTCCAGGTAACCCTTTCACCCCCTAGCACCGCTGTCACTAATCGATCGTTTTTCTGATTGCTGTATTAGTGTCGGTGATGCCGATCGGTAGCCAGTTATTTTTTTTAGGTTCGCCGCAGGTTTTTATAGCGTCAGGTACCCCCATATATTACCTAATAAAGGTTTAACCCCCTTGATCACCCCCCAGGTAACCCTTTCACCCCCTATCATCACTGTCGCTAAGCGATCGTTTTTCTGATCGTTGTATTAGTGTCGGTGATGCCGATCGGTAGCCAGTTATTTTTTTTAGGTTCGCCGCAGGTTTTTATAGCATCAGGTACCCCCATATATTACCTAATAAAGGTTTAACCCCTTGATCGCCCCCCCCCAGGTAACCCTTTCACCCCCTTTTGCCAGTGTCACTAAACAATCGTTTTTCTGATCGCTTTATTAGTTTTGCTGGTGCCGATAGGTAGCCAGTTATTTTTCTTAGGTTCACCACAGGTTTTTATAGCGTCAGGTACCCCCATATATTATCTAATAAAGGTTTTAACCCCTTGATTGCCCCTAGTTAACTCTTTCACCAGTGATCACCATATAAGTGTTACGGGTGACGCTGGTTAGTTAGTTTGCTTTTTATAGTGTCAGGGCACTATATCAATTAGGTTTTAGCGTCAGAGAGGGTCAGCGTCACACCCCAGGCAGCGTCAGGTTAGTGCCAGTAACGCCAACACCCATGCGTGAAGCATACACCTCCCTTAGTGGCATAGTATCTGACCAGATCAATATCTGATCAGATCTATACTAGCGTCCCCAGCAGTTTAGGGTTCCCAAAAAACGCAGTGTTAGCGGGATCAGCCCAGATACCTGCTAGCACCTGCGTTTTTCCCCTCCGTCCAGCCCAGGCCACCCAAGTGCAGTATCGATCGATCACTGTCACTTACAAAACACAACACACATAACTGCAGCGTTCGCAGAGACAGGCCTGATCCCTGCTACTCCAGTGCTGTAGGAGGTGATTTCACCACCACAGTTAAAAAAAAAAAGCATATATGCCAAAGCATTGGGGCAGCAGGGGCGGAGGAGCGATTTTGCTCCTAATGCCGCGTACATACGGTCGAAATTCCGACGGAGGCTTGCCCGTGGAAAAGTCTGACCGCGTGTGTGCGGCATAACTTTTGCGGGAGGATGCCCCCATGCTTCGGCATATATAAATGGTGCATGTATGCCCATCATTAGAAGTGGGTGGATGAATGGCGGTATTCTAATGGTGGGCATACCCACCGATCAATCTCTTTTTTTTGTTCAGCCAACAGGCTGCATGAAAAAAAAGATTACAATACATGTCCAACAAGGACCAGCAACGTACTGGTATGTTGCTGGACTTTGAATGGTTATACCAGATTGATGCCTGCGGGTTTAGGTATCATCTTGGTATCATTCTTTTCAGCCAGCGGCTGGCTTTCATGTAAAAGCAATCCTAGTAGCTAATTAGCCTCTGGACTGCTTTTACAAGCAGTGGGAGGGAATGTCCCCCCCCCCGGATATAAAAAATAGGATTTTTATAACAGCTTACCTGTAAAATCCTTTTCTTGGAGTACATCACGGGACACAGAGCGACATAGTCATTACTATGTGGGTTATATAGATTACCTTCAGGTGCTGGCACTGGCAACTTCCAAAACCGGAAGTACCCTCCCCTATATAAGCCCCTCCCATCCGGGAGTACCTCAGTTTTATAGCAAAGCAATAAGTGTCCCCAAAAGAGGGGTGGGAGCTCTGTGTCCCGTGATGTACTCCAAGAAAAGGATTTTACAGGTAAGCTGTTATAAAAATCCTATTTTCTTTCTCGTACATCACGGGACACAGAGCGACATAGTCATTACTATGTGGGACGTCCCAAAGCAATGCCAAATGAGGGGGGGGATACACCATACATAAGCTGGGCGCTATCAGACATGAGGATCTTTTGCGGCCTGCAACACACTGCGCCCAAAGGCGACATCCTCCTGACTTCTAACGTCCACCTGGTAGAACCTAGTAAACGTGTGTACTGAAGACCATGTTGCGGCCTTACAGATTTGAGCCAGGGAGGCCTGGTGATGCACTGCCCATGAAGTTCCAACTGCTCTCGTGGAGTGCGCCCTAACTTTGAACGGAGGCGGTCTCCTTCTCAAGCCATAGGCTTGCATTATGACCTGTCGAATCCACTTGGCTAAAGTAGATTTTGACGCTGCCTGACCCTTTCTTAGGCCTTCCGGCAGAATAAACAAAGTATCCGTTCTACGAATCTGAGCAGTGGCTTTTAGATAAGCTTTAACTGCTCTTACTACATCCAAAGAATGTAATAACTTTTCCTCTACCGAGCTAGGTTTGGGGAAAAAGAAGGAAGAACCACATCCTGGTTCAAATGAAACCTCGATACCACCTTAGGAAGAAAGGCTGGATGAGGACGTAACACTACTCTGTCCTCATGGATAACCAGATATGGCTCCTTACAGGACATAGCGGCCAATTCCGACACTCTTTTAGCCGAACAAATGGCTACTAAAAAAATCAATTTCCTGGTGAGAAGAACCAAGGAAATGTGCTGTAATGGTTCAAATGGTTGTTTCTGTAGAACCGATAGAACCAGGTTTAGGTCCCATGGACATATGGGAATTTTAACCGGAGGGCTAATACGCATCACTCCTTGTATAAAAGCTTTGACTAGTGAATGCGAAGCCAAGGGCCTTTGAAAAAATATTGACAAGGCCGAAATCTGACCTTTGATAGTACTCAAGGCAAACTTCCTATCTACAGCCCACTGTAGGAAGTCCAGAATCCTACCTATTACGTACTTACGTGGATGCCATTTCTTGGCCTCACACCACGCGATGTACGCCTTCCAGATTCTATAGTAAATCTGCCTGGATACCGGCTTCCTGGCATTGATCATGGTAGATACCACAGGATTAGAAAGACCTCTCTTTTTTAGAATGTGGGCTTCAATAGCCAGGCCATCAAACCTAGGGCTAGTAAGGAAGGGTGGTATATCGGTCCTTGCGAAAGCAGGTCCGGACGATGTGGGAGGGTCCAAGGACTCCCTACAGACATTTTTACAATCTCTGCGTACCATGCTCTTCGGGGCCACGCTGGAGCCACCAGAATCACTGGTTTCTTTTCTACCCTGATTCTGCGGAGTAATCGAGGTAACAATTGTGGCGGTGGAAATGCATATATCAGCTTGAACTGATCCCAAGGGAACACTAGAGCATCCGAGCCGCAAGCTAGGGGATCCCTTGTCCGAGAGACAAATCTGTCCACCTTTGCGTTGAATCTGGATGCTAGCAGATCTACATCCGGTGCTCCCCACCGCTGACATATTGCCCGGAAAACCTCGGGGTGAAGGGACCATTCCCCTGGGCATAATTGTTGGCGACTTAGAAAGTCTGCCTTCCAATTCTCCACTCCTGGAATGAATACCGCGGATATGGCTGGGACATATCTTTCTGCCCATTTCAGGATGCAATTTACTTCCCTCTGGGCTGCACGACTCCTGGTGCCCCCCCGATGATTGATATATGCCACTGCCGTGGCATTGTCTGATTGAATTCTGACAGGGGACCCTTGGAGTTTGGATGTCCATGCTACTAGGGCATACCGGGCTGCTCGTATCTCTAAGAGATTGATGGGCAGGGCCTTCTCTGCATCCGACCATCTGCCCTGGAGAGACCATTGTTCCAGTACTGCCCCCCAGCCTATAAGGCTGGCATCTGTAGTGACCACCTTCCAAGAAATTGGACTGAAGGATTTCCCTTTTTCCAGATTCTGGGGAACCAACCACCAACGGAGGCTCTTGCGAACGGAAGGGGACAAGGACATTGGTAAGTCCAGGGCCTGAACTTTTTTGTTCCAGGCTGACAGTATGGCCCTTTGCAAATTCCTTGAATGGAACTGACCGTAGGGTACTGCTTCGAATGATGCCACCATTTTTCCCAGCAGCCTCATGCACAGGCGTATGGATGGCTGTCTTTTTGTACCCACTAGGTGAATCAAATCTCTCAAAGACGACACCTTTTCTTGAGGCAAGAAAAATTTTCTCTGGTCTGAATCCAGCTTTAGCCCCAAGTATTCCAGACTTTTGACTGGTTTTAGGGCTGACTTGTCTCGGTTGATAATCCAACCGTGAGATTCCAGATACTTGATTGTCTCGTGAACAACCACTTCTAGTTTTTCCACTGAGTGGTCCATCAGCAACAAGTCGTCTAGATATGCCATTATCGTTACACCTCGTGTTCTTAGATTGGCCAATAGTGGGGCCAGAATTTTTGTGAACACTCGTGGTGCTGTGGCCAGACCGAAGGGTAAGGCTCTGAACTGAAAATGGCGCCCTTCTACTGCAAAGCGTAGAAATTTTTGGTGGACTGGAAAGATGGGAATGTGCAAATAAGCATCTTTGATGTCGATCGAGGCTAACCATTCCTCCCCTTGTAGGGCAGTGGCCACCGATCGGATCGACTCCATCCGGAAAGTCCTGATATATAGGAATTTGTTTAGCCCTTTTAGATTTAATATGGGCCTCACGTCCCCGTTTGGCTTCGGGACTGTAAAGAGGTTTGAGTAAAACCCGAACCCGCATTCTTCCAGGGGAACCTCCATGATTACTCCTTGGAGCAATAGTTGTTCTAGTGCCAACAGGAGGGATCCTCTCTTCCGGGGATCTCTTGGCACGTTTGACCATATAAAATGGGAAGGAGGAGAGTCTTTTAACTCCAGCTTGTATCCCAGACTTACTGCGGAGAGCACCCATCTGTCTTTGATCGTGTCCCGCCAGGTCTCTGCGAACAACTGAAGTCTTCCCCCCACCCGATTGAGTGGGGGCAACCCTTCATAAATTTGACTTGGGGGGAGGTTTTGTACCTCTCCTGACCCAGGGTTTTTTGATACCCTGTGATTGTCCCTGATTTTTACCCCCGGGATTTGACCGAGGAGGCCGTCGGAACTGCTTCACAGCAGATGTCCCAGGGACTGGAGAGGCAGGCCTCTTAAAAGAGGGACCTCTAAATCTGTTTTTAACCGGCAAGAGTGTACTTTTACCGCTGGAAATTTTCTGGATATATTTGTCCAGGTCTTCCCCGAATAAGCGTTCACCATGAAATGGGAAGCTAACCAGCAATTTTTTACAGGGAGCTTCAGCAGACCAGTTCTTGAGCCATAGAAGCCTATGCATATGTACTACAGACAGCGTAAGGCGGGAGGCCTGATGGATTGAATCCTTGATGGCGTCAACCGCAAAGCATAAGGCTCTAGGTAGATCAGCTAGGGCAAGGCCCTGCTGATCCGGCAAGTCCCGTAGGACCTGTTTTAACTGATCCTTCACCGCTTGGCAGACCCCAATAGCTGCTACTGCTGGTTGTGTCACCAAGCTTGCTGTAGAAAAAGCAGATTTTAATAAGGACTCCAATTTTTTATCTATTGGGTCCTTGAACATTTGAACAATATCTACTGGACATGTCAGTGATTTGTTCACACAAGAGATGGCTGCGTCCACTGTAGGCACCCTCCATTTTCGGATTAACTTATCCTCCATGGGAAAGACCACCGGAAATCTCTTAGGGGGAGTAAATATTTTATCAGGATGTTCCCAATCCTGGTAAATGAGTCCTTCCAGTAAAGGATGGATTGGAAAGGAACAAACAGTCTGGGGAGCTTTTAGCGACCCCAACGAGGAGACAGAAGTGGTTGATGGTTCCGCAAGGGGCATTTTAAATGCTGATCGGACCATATCAGTCAGGGACTGAACCCATAATCTTTCAGCATGTGATGCTGAAAATGGCTCTTCCACTGTTAATTCCTCTAGAACAGAATCAACCTCATCCTGATCCCCTTCAGGTAGGTCGATCCCTGCATGGGACTGTTGCTCCGTTAACAGGTACTCTGAGGGAGGAGACGGAGATCGGGCGCGCTTTCCCTCTGACAGGGAAGCAGCGATCAATGTTGTCAATCTCTCTTCCAGTCCTCCCAGAGCTGAGGAAAAAACCTCCTCTGTTACATACACAGGAGCAGGTGAACTGAGGACAGCCACAGTATCAGGTACTCCTTAGGGTTCTCTACGGGCACCAACCTCTGATTTTTCAGGGGAGACTGGTGCAGCAAAAGCATGCCCAAGATCCTCAGAGCCCGACGGAGACCCCCTTTGCTTCCTGGGAGTCTTAGTCCCGGAGACTTTGGACGGCATATTCCTAAGCCCAAAGCTGAGGTATTCCAGCCGTAATACACCACTTACTGAAAATAGTCTAGCACAATTGCTGCTATATAAACAGTTGGTGTCTACTAATGTGCCTTTCTATGGGGATGCCTGCATCAACCGCCTGCTGTATGCCTTTTTTAAATGTTACCAGCTCTGTCTCTGCACTCCATAGCCAGCTCACAACACATAATTGTGCCTTTTGATATGCTGGGACGCCCGCACATGCGCAGAAGCGCGTCATCCGCCAAGCCCCGCCCCCTTTTCCAGCTCACCTCTATATATAGAGGCGCGCGCACGCGCGCGGGCACGTGCGCCTTCGGCGCTTCTTTTGAAAAAAAAAACTAGGGAGAGGAGCCAGGGTCCCTGTTTGCAGCAGGGCCTGGGGATGGACGAGCATTGCAACATGACAGAGGAAGCAGTTTCCCTCAAGAGAACTCACCATCTGCCTGGACTTGACCTCAGAAGGAAATAGTCCACATAACAAGAAAACGACGTTCCACAGCGGCCTCTAGTGGATTAACACAGGTACCGCGGTTTGTCCATTTTTTTTTTTTTCTTGACCACCATTAAAATTATTACATTTTCTAGTAGTTACAGGCATACACAGATATTTAGCGGGAATACCGTTAGGTAGCAGGCAGAAAGACATATTAGGCTTGGGGGTCCCCCCAATAGAACCAAGTTCCTGAGGGGCCCCCACTTACCTTTTCCCCGCCGCAGGACTCTGTTTGGTCCACAGGAGCCCAAACTTCACCTCTCACGGCAGGCATTGTACTTAAACCTTCAGGGACCGGGTTCCCAAGGATTCCACTCCCCTGGACCTGTATAGCACCCTGCACAGAAAACATCTTGGTCGTGGGTATGACCAGAGCTCTGGATCCCAGGGTCCAGCCCTCCTAAGAGAGGCATTACAGGCAAAACCTTGCTCTTCTCTGCAAGGCCCGGGTACCGACTGTTTAGCTATGAAGCTTTTTTGGTCGGATCCGGAATAGCTTGCTGAGGCCCAAAAGAACCTGTACACAAGCCCAGATGAAAAACATGTTAACCTTTGGCCAACACCTTAGACACTGGCAAAAAACTGAGGTACTCCCGGATGGGAGGGGCTTATATAGGGGAGGGTACTTCCGGTTTTGGAAGTTGCCAGTGCCAGCACCTGAAGGTAATCTATATAACCCACATAGTAATGACTATGTCGCTCTGTGTCCCGTGATGTACGAGAAAGAAAGTGCCATTGGGAAATTGGGAAAGCATTTTATCACACCGATCTTGGTGTGGTCAGATGCTTTGAGGGCAGAGGAAAGATCTAGGGTCTAATAGACCCCAGTTTTTTTTTAAAAAGAGTACCTGTCACTACCTATTGCTATCATAGGGGATATTAACATTCCCTGAGATAACCATAAAAATTATAAAAAAAGAAAAAAATATGGAAGGAACAGTTTAAAAATAAAATAAAAAAGCAAAATTAATAAGAAAAAAAAAAAAAGACCCCTGTCCTGACCTGCTCTTGCGCAATGGCGAACGCAAGCGTCGGTCTGGCGTCATATGTAAACAGCAATTGCACCATGCATGTGAGGCATCACCGCGAAGGTCAGATCGAGGGCAGTCATTTTAGCAGTAGACCTCCTCTGTAAATCTAACGTGGTAACCTGTAAAGGCTTTTAAAAATTATGTAGTTTGTCGCCAATGCGCGTTTGTGCGAAATTTTAAAGCATGTCGTGTTTGGTATCTATGTACTCGGCCTAAGATCATCTTTTTTATTTCATCAAACATTTGGGCAATATAGTGTGTTTTAGTGCATTAAAATTAAAAAAAGTGTATTTTTTCCCCAAAAAATGCATTTGAAAAATCGCTGCGCAAATACTGTGTGGAAAAAAAAAAAATGCAACACCCACCATTTTAATCTGTAGGGCCTTTGCTTTAAAAAAATATATAATGTTTGGGGGTTCAACATAATTTTCTTGCAAAAAAAAAAAATGTTTTCATGTAAACAAAAAGTGTCAGAAAGGGCTTTGTCTTCAAGTGGTTAGAAGAGTGGATGTAAGCTTCCTAATGTTGTGTATAAAATGCCAGAACAGTTCAAACTCCCCCCAAATGACCCCATTTTGGAAAGTAGACACCCCAAGCTATATACTGAGAGGCATGTCGAGTCCATTGAATATTTTATATATGGACACAAGTTGCGGAAAAAATATTTTTTTTTTTTTTTTTGCACAAAGTGCTTGGTTTTTGGGGCCCCGTACGCGGCTAGGCTCCCAAAAAGTCCCACACATGTGGTATCCCCGTACTCAGGAGAAGCAGCAAAATGTATTTTGTGGTGTAATTCCACATATAACCATGGCATGTGTGAGCGATATATCATTTAGGGACAACTTTTTGTATTTTTTTTTTTAGTCATTATTTAATCACTTGAGACAAAAAAAATAAATATTCAATGGGCTCAACATGCCTCTCAGCAATTTCCTTGGAATGTCTACTTTCCAAAATGGGGTCATTTGGGGGGGGGTTTGTACTGCCCTGCCATTTTAGCACCTCAAGAAATGAGATAGGCAGTCATAAATTAAAAGCTGTGTAAATTCCAGAAAATGTACCCTAGTTTGTAGACGCTATAACTTTTGCGCAAACCAATAAATATACGCTTATTGACATTTTTTTTTACTAAAGACATGTGGCTGAATACATTTTGGCCTAAATGTATGACTATAATTGAGTTTATTCGATTTTTCAAAATTGGAGCAGACGCAATCTGAAGCAGCTATTCATGGCAATCAATGAGCTTTTATCTTTTCATTTTCAAAGCTTAACCACTTCAGCTCTGGATGGTTTACCCCCCTTCATGACCAGGCCATTTTTTGCAAAACGGCAGTGCGTCACTTTAACCAACAATTGTGCGGTCGTGCGACGTTGTACCCAAACAAAATTTACGTCCTTTTTCCCACAAATATAGCTTTCTTTTGGTGGTATTTGATCACATCTGCGGTTTTTATTTTTTGAGCTATCAACAAAAAAAGAGCGACAATTTTGAAAAAAACAAAACAATATTTTTTACTTTTTGCTATAATAAATATCCCCAAAAAACGAATTTCTTCATCAGTTTAGGCCAATATGTATTCTTTTACATATTTCTGGTATTGAAAATAAATAAATCGCAATAAGCGTATATTGATTGGTTTGCACAAAATAGAGGAATGATTCATGCCATTTATATATATATTTTTTGTTTTACTAGTAATGGCAGTGATCTGCGATTTTTAGTGGTACTGCGACATTGCACGGTCAGATCGGACACTTTTGACACCTTTTTGGAACCATTGACATTTATACAGCGATAAAAATGCACTGATTACTGTGTAAATGTCACTGGCAGGGAAGGGGTTAACACTAGCAGGCGATCAAGGGATTAAATGTGTTCCCTACTGTGGGGTGATAGGACTGATTGGGGGAGGAGACATATCGCTGTATGTAATTACTACAAACAGCAGATCTGTCTCTTCTCTCCTGTCAGAACGAGGAATTCTGTGTTTACACACACAAATCCCCGCTTTGGCTCTCGTGCCCGCGATCACGCGTGCCTGCTATGGGTACGGCGATTCGTGGGAACTTGCCACTTTGCCGACGTATAGTGGCACGAGCCGATCAGCAAGTGGTTAAGGCTGCATTCACACATGTCCGATGCAAATTGTATATCCGTTTTCACTGTAAATAAAAAAGCATTTGTTCAGCTGTTCAGGTGCATTTTTGACATGGTGCTGATGTGAATTTGCAAGGCTCAGGAACGGATTTTTGTCACAGCTGCGATGTCAGTGCTGGCCAATACACAGTAGATAAAGGGTGTCAACCTCTGTAGCAAGAGAGCAATCCATGCTGAAATACTGAACTGAATCCTGAACACATGTGAGATTCAGAGGTGTTCCCACAGAACTCAATGAGCCTTATATTCACACCTGAACTACACCGCTCAGAAAACACACCGAATTCTTTTTAAATTCATTCTGCGGATGCACCGCATATATGTGAACAGCTTCAATGGAAATTAATGTTATTTCACATGTCATGCGAATCAGATGCAGATCTAAACGGTGAAGTTAGAAAATTTATTAGGTTTTTACTGCTGTCTGTGTCCCTGTTGGAGACACTTCCTCCCACACAGACAAAAATGAAAAAAAAATCAAAAAAAAAATCACAGAGGTTCTAAAGTTTCCCGAATCTTGACCCAACTCAGGTGAGATTCTGCTCACTTTGTGTATTGGTGACCACACAGGAAGGTTTACCCTTTGAGCGTTTTTCTGCTGGTTTGGCTCACTACACTCAACAAGCAGAATCACTTCCTTTTTAATCGTTCCTGTTTACATAGATATAAATGGAAGTTTGGGACTTTGAGTGAGACTGTAGACATGGTGTAGGTAAAAAAGGTACATGTTTATTC
The DNA here is from genome assembly GCA_029206835.1 of Rana muscosa. NCBI lineage: Eukaryota > Metazoa > Chordata > Amphibia > Anura > Ranidae > Rana > Rana muscosa. The sequence goes on along the minus strand of CM055116.1, from coordinate 1,071,431,518 downwards.
AAAATAAAACGCATGAACATCTTCAAACAGAAATCACATAGAGGGAAAAACATTCTGGTTGATGCGATTCCCTAGAGTTACACAAACATAAGTATGGGTATGCACAATATAAGCAACAAGGTACATCAGTGTGTGACCAGGTGCCACACAGTGATCCGTATGGATAATGGAATACATTTTGTGAATAACATATGTACAGATATCACATGGCAACAAGCGCTAAAAACATGAAAAAATGAGCATATAAAACCAGTAAGAGCATAAGTTAATGATTATGTTGTCAACTGAGTTGATGCGTGTGTGTGTGTGGGGTGTATAAACTTCCATTTATATTTTTTCGAATCAGGGATGGAGGTGCACCACATATGCGCCTCATTTAAAGTCCCAAACTTTCCCCCCCTTGCGTTCTTTCAATAGGGATGGAGACTGTTAGACAGGGTAGGCAGTTTTCCCCTGCCACCCAGGTGTTAGGTTGCCAAGCCCCATTAGGTAATGTGCCTTATTGAGGCTGTGCTCTCTCAGGACATGGTTCATCCATGTCCATGAGAATGGGCAGCATACATGCGTTTTACTCTGGTTCTGGGATTGGGGTTTGGTCTTATGCATGTCCCTGGCCTTTTTATGTCTGTCATTTGGGAGCTGCGATGCGCTCTGCGCGTCCGCTTTGCTGTCCCCCTTCCCCCGCCCACATGGGCGGTGGGTTGTGTGATGGTGGGGCCCGGGCACACAGCGCATCGGCGTCATGCGTCCCGCCCAGCGTGGGACGTCACATGTTGGCGTCTTAACACTGAGCGTGCGTTCATCCATCTTAGCCGGCGCAGCTTGGAGACACGAGCTCCTCCGTGGGCGTTCCCCCACCCACGTCGGGGGTTCCTCCTGGCTTACGCTTTGCCTACATGATGCTGGTGATCATTAGCCTGCACCTGTGTGTGTGTGTGGGGTGTTCTCTATTGCCTACACAATGCTGGTGATGATTAGTCTGCACCTGTGTGGAGTGCTCTTATATGAACCTTCCCCAAATACACCTCCACCACTATCCTGAGACGCCATACTGCATGGTTCATGGATCGGTCCCTGCATTTTTGGGACTCCTGGGATTTGAGCATCAGGTCATTTCACCCTTTATTTCCCCATTGTGGTCCTTCCCTCACCGGGCATGAACATGTTTTGACATTTATATTTTTTGTGTCATTTTTTTAGATTGCCCTTGGTAGCCACCTCTGGTTCAATTTGTATTATTAACATCAACACTGCATGTTCCGGTGTTCTTAGGAGGGCTGCAATAGTACACCCTGCCTAAGTGCGGCTATATATCACCTCAGCTCCCATGACGGACTTATCTTTGGTCAGGGCTCCATATGTACCACACCCATTGTACCAGATTCCATGTAAGTACCCAAGATGGGCTTTTGTGTTCCATCACCTATTTCCTTTGACCAGCAACCAGATTTAGTTATTTACACTGTATTATATTTTTTAGATGTCCTGAGCATTAGCCCCTGAAGAGTGTAACTTATACACGAAACGCGTCGGGCAATCAGAAAACGCATCAACTCAGTTGACAACATAATCATTTACTTATGCTCTTACTGGTTTTATATGCTCATTTTTTCATGTTTTTAGCGCTTGTTGCCATGTGATATCTGTACATATGTTATTCACAAAATGTATTCCATTATCCATACGGATCACTGTGTGGCACCTGGTCACACACCGATGTACCTTGTTGCTAATATTGTGCATACCCATACTTATGTGTGTGTAACTCTAGGGAATCGCATCAACCAGAATGTTTTTCCCTCTATGTGATTTCTGTTTGAAGATGTTCATGCGTTTTATTTTGAATAAACATGTACCTTTTTTACCTACACCATGTCTACAGTCTCACTCAAAGTCCCAAACTTCCATTTATATTTTTTCGAATCAGGGATGGAGGTGCACCACATATGCGCCTCATTTAAAGTCCCAAACTTTCCCCCCCTTGCGTTCTGTTTACATAGATACACTCAGTCGCCCTATGAGTGTATTTAGTCATTTTGGTCCACTAGACTTCAATAGGAGCGCCTGTAAATGCATTATGTGCTAATTTTTACACTTGAAGAACTTCTCTCCCCTTATCGAGCTGCTCTACTCCCCTTGCCCAGTCCAGGAAACAAACTTTTGAAGCTCGATACACGTACATGCTTGTAAAACATCTGTAATATGCCTGTAAACGCCTAAAAAATGTTTTAAATAATGGTTAATGTTCCATATGGGAAGATAGCAAAAAATAAAAACAAACAATTAAAGCAAAACAAATTAACAGCTTCTAAGGCCCCTTTTACACGGGACGGATCAGTAATTATCTGCCCCGTGAACCTCCGCTTGCTCAGCGGGGATCGTTCCGTTGATCCCCGCTGAGCCGGCGGATGACAGGGCGGTCCCCGCACACTGTGCAGGGACCGCCCTGTCAGATCTCTGCTCTCCCCTATGGGGGGGATCGGATGAACACGGACCGTCTGTCCGTGTTCATCCGATCCGCTCCGCAGACGGATAGAAAAATAGGAATTTTTCTATACAGAAAAACAGAGCATTGCGGACACGGATGAGATCGGGTGTCAGCGGATGTTCATCCGCTGACACCCGCGGTCTCATAGGGACCAATGTATGTCCCTTTTTCATCCGTAAATGGATGGATGAAAAAGCGGACATACGGTCCGTACGTGTGAAAGGGGCCTAAGTCTTCATCAGACTAAACACATGAAAAAAAAAACAGCCGGAGTTGGAACTAAATTCAGCATTTGTTACAAGCAAGTATGTGAAATAACAGAACTACATAGGAAAATAACTATTAAAATGCCGCACAGCTTAAATATAACATATTATGTATACATATACATACATATACACATACAGAATGTTTGAATTCCTCACCAGTCTCTAGGCCAAATTCCAAGTAGTTATCTGTCACAATAAGAATTGCCATGGCCTTGACAAAGAAAAAGAATCCAAATGTAACACAGACAGATCTCTCGCCACCATCTTCCACTTTAAAGTAATGGGTTGTCAGGGAGAACAACGCTTTGCTGGACATAACAGTCAAGGAGAACAAAGTATTTCCATTCTTGGCATTTCACATATTTATCTCTACACAATCCAGACAAAAAAGGGTCAATTCACAAAGCTTTTTTTTTTCCCCTCATTTCACCTGTCTTTTTTATTGTTATCACGAAGTGGGGTTGATTTACTAAAGGAAATAGACTGTGCACTTTACAAGTGCAGTTGCACTCTCTTTTTTTTTTTTTTAAATGCCAATGTGGTAAAGCTTTACTTAGTAAAGAATACCCAAATGAGGTGCAAGGAAAAAATTAAATAAAAATAAAAATGTTTGCTTGCACATGATTCAATGATGGAAAACATGGGGAATATTATTGCAACTGCAATAGTCTGTTTACCTTTAGTAAATCAACCCCATTATGTGGTTGCTGTGTAAAGGTTGTCAATTCAAAAAACTCAAGACCACTTTCTGCAAAATGAAACCATTTTTTAAAGTAGCAGTATAACAACATGTTAGACGATATTTTACCTACTCAGTCGTTATTTTACTTGCTTGGTATTTTAACAACCGGAATAACTGAAATGTAATTCACAAAGGGAATGATCTTTTTTTTCACTCATTATCGAGGTGTATAACAATCCCCTCCTTGTGGGTGGTGCTATGACATATTTCAGGCGTTATCTCATGCCTGCTGAACTGCGTTGAAGTGATGTAAACAGAAATATAACTTTTTTTTTTCTCATTTTCAAGTTAATTTGATGCTACTGCATGGCACAGAAGGAGACAGCTGTAGTTGTAAATTCTACACAAGTATTTTTCTCCTTGCAGTGATGCCAAAGAGAAAAGCTAGGTTGGCGGCTTCACAAGGCTGCTGAAAAAACATCACCACACTTTTAAAAGGTCAGTATTTTTCCCTTTCCTCCTGTCGGAAAGCTCCTAATGAGATATGGACATAGCTCTTGGAATTCGTTTACTACTACTGAGTAGAGTACTCACTCTTTTGTCTGAGAGACCTTTGGGATTTTTCTCAGAATCCAAGCTGACCATTTTAAAGGTAATTTTGGACAATATAGGAGCATTTCCTGGGATATCTGGCCTGTCTGGAAGGAACCAAGGGGGTGATCCGACCACAGAGGGAAGAATGTAGAACCATAGCCTTTTTTAACAAAATGGAACAATCAGGAGAAGTCCCCTTGAGGTGTATTGATGAGAGGGACGCAAGATTCCTCTCTGCCCAAGACAACATTTTTTTGTCATTGACTGCAGGAAAGGGCTTTGTGCGCTTTAACACTTGTTGATATGCCACTATGGTAGCACTTTCTTTAAGGATATGCAGGTGGTATCCCAGACAGGGCTTTCCCCACCACACCTGGCTCTTTCCAGTTGAAAAAAATATTTGAATTCCTACATCTTGTGCCACCTTGTTTCTTAGATAGACTGCCCAGGCACTCAAACCTGTGGTTAACCTTAGCAATATAGGGAATACCCAGAGGAGACCTGTTAACAGATGTTGAGTTTCCAGTGTCTCTGGAGATTAATCCTACACTTTCAAGAGAAATCAATGAAGGAGCCTCGGATGAAAGCCTACCCACTGGGTTTGCAAATCTTGTTCTCCAATAGATTATCTTTTGATGTAGGGAATTCAGATTGTATACCAGAAAGATGACAGTATGTGAGGGTATCAGGTTTGATTTCTCCAGACTGCTCAACAATCCTAGACTCATAAGTAAATTCTGGGTGACCTGTAGATTCCTCTTGCAAGGGATCCTGGGAAGAAGCAAGTACTAATAAATCATCAAAGTAAGGAACTATTCTGATTAAACTAACTAGTAAGAGGGGCAGGGCTGCTTCTATCACCTGAAAATACATTTTTGGGGGTGAGGGAACGACAAATGAATTGAAAATGCAGCACTTCTGCAACTATCTTTACTGTCAGACACCGGAACCCTTTGACAGCTCCACCCGATGAGGAACATGGAGGTATTTATCCCTTAAATCCGGGGTTGTCATAAAACAGCCAGGCTGCAGAACTGTTATACAGAAAATACTTAAAATTTATACATAACGTCTTGCATCCTATGGATAACTAGAGGAGTCTGGGATTAGGCAAAATTTGCCCAAAGGTTTCTTTACTACAAAAACACGCAAGCAAAAAACTATGCCTTATTTTTCTCATGAAACAGGACTACACAACCTTCTTATCCACCAGATCTCAGAAGAGAGAAAGAGAGAAAGAGAGCGAGAGAGAGATAGAGAGAGAGAGAGAGAGAGAGAGAGAGATCTCTGGATGTTCCTGGATCTTTGGGAAGATTCATCACATAAAATCCTGAGAGTGAAAGGCTATCAAACTCAAGCCTGTACCCCTTTCCTATCAGTCCCAAAATTAAGGCATTGGTTATCTGCTTCCACTGACCCCCGTGGGAAGAGGATTCCCCCCAATCTGCCCCCCACTGGAGTCAACCTAACATTGTAATATTGAGGGTTGGTCATGAGGGATAAGACAAAGTCCCTGAAAATCTACTAGTGTATAGCCAAGGTTTAGGTTTGGTATCCTTGCAGTCTGGAGTCTGTGCTCTACAGGAAACCTTTTATTTTTACTCATAAAAATCCAGGACATGCAACTGAAGTTCTTACTCAAGAACATGGTGGGAGGATAAGACACTACATTTCATGCCAGCTAGACCCAGTAATCATGGGTTTACCCAGCTGTATCAAAACAGTAGCTGCATAAAAGGTTCTACTAGAGAAAGCTGCAGACATTGTTTTATACCATTATTTAACCCTAACGGGTCTGTGCAACTCACAGATTATATCCCTAGTTCTCATTAAGTAGAGCTGGGATTAATAATTAAACTCCAAGAACAAGTACCTCAGAAAGAAAACAAGGCATCCACAGCAGGGGTAGCTCCTAATGAAAAAGGACTTTGGAAACATTGTGAGCCTTTATGTCTGCCAGCCTTTATGTCTTTATGTCTGCCAGCCACACTTTTCCCCATGATGGACAGCTTGACACATGAACCATGTCATCAATCAAAAGTACTTATGCCTGTCCTAGCAACCGAGCATTGGATAGCACCAGAGTTCATCACAATTGCTTCAAAATATATGGCTACTTTTCTTACCTGTGCCCTCCAAGTCAAGATCTTATGATTATGTATTTGTCTGTGGGCATGTTTTCTGGAAGGCCAGCAGTGTGACCAGTGGTAAATGCTACTACAAAGGCCACAGCAAAAAAGTTGCTATCAGATGTAGTTTGCAGGTACAGAATCCCTTTGGGGTGTAGAAAGACTGGAATTCTGAAAAACAGCTAAGCTGATGTCAGAAACAGGAAAATCATTGCTTTAGTGTCTTCCAATATCCTTATATTCAGTCAGAGTGGCACCCAAGTGAAATACTGGGCTCTCTCCCGATGAAAATCTTTTTGGCAATGTACCATGCACAGGCTTATATTTTCTATAGAAGCTGCAGGCTCTGCTCTCCCATAGGATATGTTGCCGCTGTGCAGAAGTTCTTTTTTTATTAACCAAAACGTATTTGCTTGTATTCTCATTGCTTCTAGATCCAATGACTTAGAAGGGACATGCGATAAAGAAAAGACGGTGCCAGGAGTCCCAAGACCCAAGATATGCCAATCCATATTGTGTGCAGTTGATTATACCCACTTCAGTTAAGCTAAAAAAAAAAAAAAGAGAGAGAAGATGACTTGACTACAAGTCACTTGTTTCAAGAGACTGCTAAAATGAAAAAAAGCTAAATTTTGTTTCACAGGTTGTCTTGTCTTACATGCAAAGTCACTCCCTTTATTCAGATGTTGAAACTGCTTTCAAACAAAAGTAATGCCAGTAATTGTTGTGCGAGTTGTGTGTACACATTTTAAGCTCCGTACAGTAGCATCCCTAAGATGGGTTAGGATTTCCTCCCATCACGGTCTGCACAGCATAATGTGTAGACAATTTCATAATTGGATTAAATGAGAACTATGGCCAAAGCTTTTTTGGCTATAATTCTCCTGGGAATTACAGGAGCGCACATTACAAAGCCTGCCCAGGCTCGGCAGGGATCCCGACAATAATGTAGAGGTAGGAACACCCAGAATCCTCAAGTTACAGGACTCAGAATGGTGGTGGGAGCAGGTTTAAGCTTAGATAGCTTTTGACTAAACTCCTACTTTAACTACTTGGAGCCCGGGCCATTGTCAAATGACGGCCACAAGGCGGCTCCTCAGGGTCGAGAGGCCGTCTATTGACGGCCTCGGCTCCTCCGGCCACTGGCGGGCACGCGTGCCCGCCGCGTCACTGAGGTGCCGATGCGCGTGCCTGGCGTCCGCCAGGTACCCGCGATCGGCCGTTACACAGCTAAGGATGTGGATCAGGGAGAGGAGACTGATGCTGTGTCTCTTGTACATAGGGACACAGATTGGTCACTGCCCCCAGTCAGGGAACACATTTAACCCCTTCCTTGCCCCCTAGTGTTAACCCCTTCCCTGCCAGTCACATTTATACAGTAATCAGAGCATATTTATAGCACTGTTTGCTGTATAAATGTGATTGGTCCCAAAAATGTGTCAAAAGTGTCCTGTGTGTCCGCCTCAATATCGCAGTCCTGACAAAAATCACAGATAACTGCCATTACTAGTAAAAAAAAAAAAAAAAAAACATAATTCTATCCCCTATTTTGTAGGCGCTATAACTTTTGCGCAAACCAATCACTATACGCTTATTGCGATTTTGTTTACCAAAAATATGTAGAAGAATACGTATCGGCCTAAACTGAGAAAAAAAATAGTTAAAAAAATAAATAAAATTGGGATATTTATTATAGCAAAAAGTAAAAAAAATTGGATTTTTGTACTCACCGTAAAATCAGTTTCTCTGGCGTCCATGGACTGACACAGCTGGATACTGTAAACGTGTGGGTATATGTCCCTGCTCGCAGGAGAAGATCTAGGCAGAATGTTAGATGTTAGAAACATACATTCTAGAACCTCGGAACATTACCCTCCCACCTGCAGCTAGCAGCCTCAGTTCGTAACAAAGCAGTACAAACCTTTAAAAGGAAGGGAGGGTGCTGTGTCAGTCCATGGACGTCAGAGAAACTGATTTTACGGTGAGTACAAAAATCCTATTTTCTCTTATCATCCATGGACTGACACAGCTGGATACTGTAAACGTGTGGGACGTCCCAAAGCAGTATCAGAAGGGTGGGAGCAGTAGTAAAGGAACAACCAAAACTTCACTACAAACAAGCAGAGCTCCTCAACAGAGGAGTTGCAACATTAAACAGCGGCCTGCAATGCTTTGCGGCCGAAGGGAGCATCCGAAGATGCAGCCACATCAACCTTATAGAATTTTAAAAAGGTATGAACGGACGACCAGGTCGCCGCCTTGCACACTTGTGCAACCGACGCTTGATGTCGGAAAGCCCAGGAAGCACCAATTGCCTTGGTGGAATGCGCCGCAACCGGAAAGGGAGGCGCCCGCCCCTTAAGGGCATAGGCCTGTATGACGGTCTACCTGATCCACCTAAAGACGGTGGCAGACGACACCGCTCTGCCCTGTTTTGGACCAGAGACAGACACAAACAGTGAGTCAGACCTCCGAATGGAAACAGTAGCAGACAGGTACACCCGTAAGGCTCGTACCCATCTTAATGTATGAAGCGCAAACTCTCAGGGATGCGATGGGTGAGGACACAAGGACGGAAGAACAATGTCCTCCTTAAGGTGAAAGGCCGAGACCACCTTTTGAAAAGAAGGATGGTCGTGGGCGCAACACCGCCATATCCTTATAGAGGACCAAGTAAGGCGACTTGCAAGACAAGGCCCCCAACTCAAGACACCCGTCTAACCGAAGTAATGGCCACTAAGAAGGCTACCTTCTGGGACAAGGTCAAGAGAGGAATCTCTCTGATATTCTCAAAGGGATGTTCTTGGAGAACCGAGATGCATCAAATTCAGATCCCAAGTAGGGAGAGGAGGCTTGACAGGGGGGATCACATGGCGAACCCCTCCTAATCAAGGAATGGCCCGGTAGCGATCATTAAAAAAGACAGCCCGGGCCGAAATCCGACCCTCAAATGGTATGCAAGGCCAGCTTTTGGGTCACACCACGCTGTAAGAACAGCAAAATCCTGGGAACGGAAAACGTCCGAGGACGCCAATCAAGTTCCTCGCACATAGCGATATAAGCCTTCCAGGTACGGTGATATATCTTTCTGGAGGAAGATTTACGTGCCAACAACATAGATGAGATGACCGAATCCGAGAGACCTCGGCCCCTCAGCACCTGGCTTTAAACAGACTGTAAAGCAGGATGAAGTATGCTTCTAGGAGACTGGCTCCTGAGAGAACCACGTCTTTTCCTACTGCTAGGCAGAAAAAAACTGGAGGCTGCTAGCTGCAGGTGGGAGGGTAACGTCCGGAGGGACCGCCCCCCTGGGCGGGGCTGTTCAGCTCTGGCTTGTTCTAGAATGTATGTTTCTAACATCTAACATTCTGCCTAGATCTTCTCCTGCGAGCAGGGACATATACCCACACGTTTACAGTATCCAGAGAAATATTGTGTTTTTTCCAAAATTGACGCTTTTTTCTTTTTATCGCAAAAAATAAAAACCGCAGAGGTGATCAAATACCACCAAATGAAAGCTCTATTTGTGAGAAAAAAAGGATGTCAATTTTGTTTGGGAGCCACGTCGCACGACCGCGCAATTGTCAGTTAAAGCGACGCAGTGCTGAAAGCTGAAATTTCGCCTGGGCAGGAAGGGGGTATATGTGCCCAGTAAGCAAGTGGTTAAGTGGTTTAACTCTTCAGATCTATCAAACACGGATATATACATTTAGGAGTGGACTGACCCGTCAATTTTTCTATTCAGTGATAATATTTAAAAAAAAAATTAAAATGTATAACACTTGTGTCTGTAAAAAAAAAACTCAGGACTTATGGGGGCTGTTCTGTGCTGTAGCTTCATAAGCACACAAACAGTAGATGACTTCAAACAACTTAAAGTGGAAGTAAACCCTCCTATCATTTTCAGCCAAGGAAGCTGCCATCTTGGCCTCGGTTTAATCTTCAACTGCCATGATGCTGCACATGTGACCAGTTATGACACCAGCCATTGGATGGTTTGACAGTTTGGTTGAGAGCACAACCAATGTGGCAGTTAGCATTTCCGTAAACTGTTAAATCAATGGGTTTACTTCCACTTTAAAGTGGAACTTTACCCATAACAACTTGATAAAAATAATGATCTTTAGCAAGAAACATACATTCCGCAATAATTATGCTACCAAAATTAATATGTTCTGTAAAACAGCTTAAAGCAGTTTTCCAGCCGTTTCTGTGTTTATTAAAATAGGATTTTTAATAACAGCTTACCTGTAAAATCCTTTTCTTGGAGTACACCACGGGACACAGAGCCTTTAATCATTACATAGTGGGTTGTATAGTTCACCAGAGGTGATTGGACACTGGCACACCCAATGAAGAGTTCCCCTCTATATAACCCCTCCCATAAGGGAAGTACCTCAGTTTTGTAGCAAAGCAGTAAGGATCCCAAAGAAGGGGGGGACCTCTGTGTAGAGGTCGACCGATATGGGTTTTTCGCTGGCCGATGCCGATATTTAAAAATTTGGGCGGCCGATGGCCGATTTTTGTGGCCGATTTTTGTGTGGCCGATTAAAAAAAAAAAAAAAAACTCACCCACTCCACTCCTTCCTGCTTACTCCCGTCACTCTAGCACACACTTGTACAGATGGCACTGGCAGGTGGCACTGGTTTGGAACTGGCAGGTGGCACTGGTGTGGAACTGGCAGGTGGCACTGATTGGCACTAGCAGATGGCGCTGGTTTGGAACTGACAGTTGGCACTGGCAGGTGGCACTGGTTTGGAACTGGCAGGTGGCACTGGCAGGTGGCACTGGTGTGGAACTGGCAGGAGGCACTGATTAGCACTGGCAGGTGGCACTGATTGGCACTAGCAGATGGCATTGGTTTGGAACTGGCAGGTGGCACTGGTGTGGAACTGGCAGGTGGCACTGATTGGCACTAGCAGATGGCGCTGGTTTGGAACTGACAGTTGGCACTGGCAGGTGGCACTGGTTTGGAACTGGCAGGTGGCACTGGCAGGTGGCACTGGTGTGGAACTGGCAGGAGGCACTGATTAGCACTGGCAGGTGGCACTGATTGGCACTAGCAGATGGCGCTGGTTTGGAACTGACAGATGGCACTATTGGCACTGGCAGGTGGCACTGATTGGCACTAGCAGGTGGCACTGGTTTGGAACTGACAGATGGCACTGGTTTGGAACTGACAGGTGGCACTGGCAGGTGGCACTGGTTTGGAACTGACAGATGGCACTATTGGCACTGACTGGCACTGATTGGCACTAGCAGGTGGCACTGGTTTGGAACTGACAGATGGCACTAGTTTGGGACAGATGGCACTGATTGGCAGTGGCGCTGGCTGGCGGTGGCGCTGGCTGGCGCTGGCTGGCGGTGGCGGGTAGCGCTGGCTGGCGGTGGCGGGTAGCGCTGGCTGGCGGTGGCGGGTAGCGCTGGCTGGCGGTGGCGGGCGGCGCTGGCTGGCGGTGGCGGGCGGCGCTGGCTGGCGGTGGCGGGCGGCGCTGGCTGGCGGTGGGTGGTGCTGGCTGGCGGCGGGTGGTGCTGGCTGGCGGTGGCGTTGGCTGGTGGTGGCGCTGGCTGGCGGTGGCACTGGCTGGAGGTGGCGGGTGGCGCTGGCTGGCGGTGGCGGGTGGTGCTGACGGTGGCTGGCGGTGGCGGGTGGCACTGGCTGGCGGTGGCACTGGCTGGCGGCACTGACAGATTGCACTGATTTTGCAGACCCAGCAGCTAAATTACATCAGCCAATGATTGGGCTGCTTTAGAAAGGGGGCGGGGCCACATACACATAGCGACCCGCCCAGATACCATCCCATTAGCTGGTGTAATATAGCTGCTGGGTCCCGCGGGTCCCGCCTACCCCGACATCGAGCTGACAGCTCCTCTCTCTCTCTCCTTTCTGCTCACACACTCAGCGGCTCTGGCTGCATCAAGCGCCGCGCTGAGTGTGTGAGCAGAGAGGAGAGAGAGACAGAGAGGAGCTGTCAGCTCGATGTCGGGGTGGGCGGGACCCGGGCTGGGGTGGGCGGGACCCAGCAGCTATATTACACCAGCTAATGGGATGGTATCTGGGCGGGTCGCTACGTGTATGTGGCCCCGCCCCCTTTCTAAAGCAGCCCAATCATTGGCTGGTGTAATTTAGCTGCCGGGTCCCGCCCACCCCGGCCGGGTCCCGCCCACCCCCGACATCAAGCTGACAGCTCCTCTCTGTCTCTCTCTCCTCTCTGCTCACACACTCAGCGCGGCGGTTGATGCAGCCAGAGCCGCTGAGTGTGAAGAAGGAAGAATGAGCGGAGGTCAGTCTGAAATATCGGCCTAATCTTGATAATAAATCGGCCGATGCCGATTTATCAAAAATGGCCAAATATCGGCCGATATATCGGCCAGCCGATATATCGGTCGACCTCTACCTCTGTGTCCCGTGGTGTACTCCAAGAAAATTATTTTACAGGTAAGATGTTATTAAAAATCCTATTTTCTTTTTCGTACACCACGGGACACAGAGCCTTTAATCATTACATAGTGGGACGTCCCAGAGCAATGCTCAATATGAGGGGAGGGAGACACAGATCAAGCAGGCCGCCATCGGACGTGAGGCCCTATACTGCTACCTGCAGCACACTACGCCCGAGGATGGAATCCTCATGCCCTCTTACATCTATTTGATAGAATTTGGTAAATTTATGGACTGAAGACCAAGTTGCAGCCTTACAGATCTGAGCCATAGAAGCCTGATGATGCACTGCCCATGAAGCACTTATTGCTCTGGTTTAGTGCACTTTAACAGGAAGAGGAGGAATTTTGTTCTTTAAACCATAAGCTTGAATTATAACTTGTCGAATCCACCTAGAAATGGTTGATTTCGATGCCGCTTGGCCCTTTTTGGGACCCTCTGGCAGAATAAACAAAAAACATCTGTTTTACGTATCTAAGCAGTTACTTGCAGATAAACTCTCACTACATCTAGAGAGTGCAATAATCTTTCCCCTGCCGACTGCGGCAGTGGAAAAAAGGAAGGTAAAACAATATCTTGATTTAAATGAAACGTCGGATGGGGACGCAACACAATCTTGTCTTTGTGACAAACTAAATAAGGCTCTTTACAAGAAATAGCTGCTTATTCAGATACTCTCCTAGCAGAGGAGATAGCAACCAAAAAGGCCAATTTCACACTCAAAAGAATCAACGGAATGTGGCGAATAGGTTCAAAGGGCTGCTTTTGCAAGTCCGACAAAACTAGATTCAAATCCCAGGCACACAAGGGAGGTTTGACTGGCGGATTTACCCGCAGTACCCCCTGAATGAATGCCCGGACTAGGGAATGGGATGCCAGCGGTCTCTGAAAGAAAATTGATAGAGCCGAGATTTGACCCTTGATGGTTTCATATCTACCCCCAATTGACAAAAGGCCAGAATCCTACTAATGACAAACTTTTGAGGGTTCCACCCTCTGGATTCACACCAGGAAACATATGCCTTCCAGATTCTATAATAGATGAGCCTGGAGGCCGGGTTTCTAGCATTAATGAGAGAGGAGAGAACTGGACCTGAGAGCCCATGTTTCTTTAATATGTAGGTTTCAATAGCCAGACCGTCAAATTTAGCTTTCGTAAGGAAGGATGAAACACTGGACCCTGAGATAGCAGGTCTTGGCGAAGTGGAAGAATCCAAGGTTTCCCCACCGTCATCCTTATAATTTCGGTGTACCAGGACTTCTGGGCCAATTCGGAGCCACCAGGAGTACTGGTATTCTCTCCTTTTTGATTTTGCAAAGCAGTCTCTGTAAGAGCGGAAACGGAGGGAATGCATAGATCAGTGAAAATTGATCCCAGGGAATCATTAGTGCATCCGTTCCGTAGGCTAGAAGATCTCTTATCCTCGACACAAAGTTGTCCAATTTCCTGTTGAACCTGGAAGCTAGTAAGTCTACATCCGGGGTCCCCTATTTCTGGCATATAGCCTAAAAAATTTCAGGGTGGAGAGACCACTCTCCTGGCAACAGCTGCTGGCTGCTCAGGTAATCCGCTTGCCAATTCTCTACCCCTGGAATGAAGATTGCAGAAAGACAAGGAATTGGACTTTCCGCCCATACTAAAATCTGGTTCCCCTCTCTCTGAGCATCCGACTCCGGGTGCCCCCTTGATGATTGATATAAGCCACCGCAGTAGCATTGTCGGACTGAATCCGAACAGGGTAACCATGTAACCTGTGTGCCCAGGTTCTGAGGGCTAGATATACTGCCCGAATCTCCAATATGTTGATGGGCAGGCTTCTTTCAAACTTGGACCAAGTTCCCTGGGCTGAAGGCTCTTCCAGAATTGCCCCCCAGCCAAAAAGGCTGGCATCTGTAGACACCACCTTCCAAGTAACCAGGAGGAAAGATTTCCCGCTTGGCAAATTCTTGGTCTTTAAACACCAACTAAAGCTTTGGCGCACCTCTGAAGACAGGCGCATTGGTTAATCTAGAGCTTGGATTCTCCTGTTCCAGGCAGCCAGGATACTGTTTTGAAGCAGTCTCGAATGAAACTGGGCATAGGGACGGCCTCGAAAGAGGCCACCATTTTCCCCAATAACTTCATACAAAGGCGAATGGATGGTTCCTTCTTTGCCTTGACCACGTGGATCAATTCCTTTAAAGATTTGATTTTTGGCTGTGGAAGGAAAACTCTGCTTTGGGCCGTGTCTATGACCATGCCCAAATACTCCACCCCTGTTAGGGGCTGTAGAGAGGATTTCTGTAGGTTTAGGATCTACCCTAAATGCTCTAGGTATTTTACCGTACTGAGCACACTGTGATTTAATCGTGCTACTGACTGTTCTACCAGGAGCAGGTCGTCTAGATAAGCCATCACCGCTATGCCCCGCGCCCTTAAATTTGCCAAAAGCGGGGCCAGAACCTTTGTAAATACCCGGGGTGCAGTAGCCAAGCCAAAAGGCAGAGCCACAAACTGGAAGTGGCGGTGTTCTACTGCGAACCTTAGGAATTTTGGTGAGCGGGATGGATAGGCACGTGTAAATATGCGTCTTTGATGTCTATTGACGCCAATAATTCTCCGCCTTGTAGTGTGGAGACTACAGATCGAATAGTCTTCATTCGAAAATGGCGAATGTTCAGAAACTGATTCAGAGCTTTTAGATCCAGAATGGGTCAGACATCTCCATTTGGTTTTGGAACCACAAAGAGGTTTGAATAAAACCCAGAACCTTGCTCTTTTAGGGGGACTTCCATGATTAGCCCTTGGGACAGCAAGTGATCCAATGCTTGGAAGAAGGGTTTTCTCTTTAATGGATCTTTGGAGATGTTTGAGCTTAGGAACTGATAAGGTGGGATTTCTTGGAATTCCAGTTTGTACCCTAGGGATACTGTGGAAACTACCCACTTTGTCCTGGATCTCTGTCTGCCAAGCTGCTGAAAACTGCCGAAGCCGCCCCGCCGCTAAGGTGGGTGGCTTCGGGGCTCTGCTTGTTAGTTTTTTGACCCCACAGCTTTTTGTGACCCTGGGCTTGATTCTGGGTCTTAGCTCTTGTGGCTGGCTGAGAATGCCGTCGCCACTGCCTGGAGGCAGAGGCTCTGGGAACCGGGGAAAGAGAACGTTTAAAACAAGGGCGCTTATTCTTCTTCTTATCTGGCAACAGAGTAGTTTTACCACTTGAAATAATCTGGATGTATTTATCCAGATCATCTACAAAGAGTCGTTCTCCATGGAGCTTCAGCTGACCAATGCTTTAACCAAAGAATCCTGCACATGTGCACCAGCTGGAGCCTGAGGCGGGATGGGATACCTGCTGAATAGAATCTCTAATGGCATCCACCATAAAACATAAGGCCTTAGGCAGGTTCTCCCATAGTTTGACCTGGTCCAGGGGAAGATCCTTAAGCCCTTGCTTCACCTGCCCCTTTAGGACCTGACACATATCAACCGCTGCCACAGCAGGTTGGGTTACAGCGCCAGCCATAAGAAAATAAGATTTAAGTAAAGATTCCAGTTTCTTTTCAGAAGGATCTTTATATATCTGAGCATTGTCCACAGGACAAGTTAGGTTTTTATTTACACAAGAAATGGCCGCATCTACTGTAGGCAGCCTCCACTTCTTGGTAAACTTTTCCTCCATAAGATAAAGAACATCAAATTTCCTGGGAGGAGAAAAACGCTTGTCAGGATGTTGCCAGTCTGCGTAAATAAGATTCTCTAATAAAGGATGAACCGGAAAGGAACATGCAGCCTGTGGGGATTTTAATGAACCCAGGGAGGAGACAGGTGACTCAGTTAACCCAGAAGAGGGCAACTTAAAATGTAGAACGCACCGCTTCAGCATAACATTGCACCTGCAATTTAAGAACCTGGGAAGCAGAAAAAGGTTCTTCTGATACCCCTGATCCATCCGACTGCTCCTCATCCTTATCCCCTAAGGGCGCTACATTATCATCCTCATCATCTGATTTTTCTGAAGGAGGATCTGTGAGGACGCTGCGATTAAAGTAGCGATTCTCCCTTCCAAGTTGTTCAGAGCTGCTGCTAAAGTGTCCTCAGTGACATATGCAGGAGCTGGCACAACAGGAGAGGCTGCTATGCCTGATAAAGGTAATGGCTCATCCCGTGCAGGTGCTTCAGTTCCTACAGGAGAGGATGGAACCAGGCAGGAATGGTTAGAACCCCCCGATTCAGGTGGCAATGCTTTAGTGCCCCTCTTTCCTGTCCCTGTATTCCTCCTATGGGAAGACATAGTCCTGAGCCAAAAGCAGAGTTACAAACAATGCATACACTACTGTGCTAGTTTAGCAATCTACATAAAGTATGCAACTAATCACACAGCCTGATGCTGAGTAGGTGCCCGGGAGTGCCTAAATCCAACCACATAGAAAAACTTACGTGCCCCCAAAAGCTGCGGTGTTTCCATTCATGGAGAGCTCTCACGCATCTGAGGTTATTCAACATTCCCGCTTTGCGCCTGCGCAGTAGAGCGGCGAGCACGCCGCACGTGCCCGCTCGCGTGACCACGCCCCCTTCTCCTTCGGGCCGTGCACTGTAAAAGCACGCCCCCTGTGCACGCGCGTAGGGGGGAATGGCGGCAACTAAAAAAGTAAGGGGAGAGGGAGAGATAACCCCCCCCAACAAGCAGCCATACCTAACTGTGAGAGGTTCCTCTGGCAGAGCTTGCAGTGGAAGAAGTGTGCTGTCCGAGGAGCAGCTGACACTGAAATTCTCGTTCCTGGAGCATGGTAAGTGGAGTATCAGCTCTTTACTCCCTCTAGTGGCGGACACAGGCAAGACATCACTACTCAAAAGGGGAAAGTCCTTAAGATCTTTTTAGCTTAGGATCTTTCCCACTTACCTTATCCTCGCCGCAGGACTGCTGACGACCAGGCAGTTCCAATCTTCTCTCCTCACGGCAGGTATGTTGTGCCAACCTTCAGGGATCTGGGTTCCTACTTAAAGGAGGCCTCTTCCCTGGACCTTGTAAAAGACTCTGCTAGAAACTTTTGCGCGTTTTAATATAGCGAAAGTACTGGATCCCAGAGCCCAGTCCTCAAAAGAGAGATATTACAGGCAAAAACCTCGGTCTTCTGCGAGGCCCGGGTACCATACATTTTTAGCGTATTTATTAGGCTTTTTGGATGGATCCGATTGCGTAGCTCTTTGACCCCCGGAGGGATTTTTAGTAGAGCTTCTTCTTAACACATCCTTAGTCGTGACCAACATCTTAGACACTGGTGAAAAAACTGAGGTACTTCCCTTATGGGAGGGGTTATATAGAGGGGAACTCGTCTTCATTGGGTGTGCCAGTGTCCAATCACCTCTGGTGAACTATACAACCCATTATGTAATAATTAAAGGCTCTGTGTCCCGTGGTGTACGAAAAAAGAAAAGTCAGCAGCTACAAAAATTGTAGCTGCTGACATTAAACACACACACTCGCCTCGGTTCTCCCCCCGCCTCTCCCCGGCATCACTGTTGTGGGCACCTGGCTGTGACAGCTTGTGGCTTCACAGCGAGGTGGGTACCTGTCAAAACTAGGTACCCATTCCCCCCTCCCAAAAAAATGACATGCCAAATGTGGCATGTCAGGGGGTTAGGAGTCCTTAAAGCGGAAGTTTCACTTTTGGGTGGAACTCCGCTTTAAGCTCAGAGCACCTGAACTTCAGTAAATCTTTAGGCCGTCAGCCGATCAACCTCTACAAATTCGGCACAGTGCCTGAAAATAGAGAGCAACTGAGCATGTGCAGAGCATGGTGGGACAGTGTATTACTGGATTCTAAACAGTATAGGCACTTCTTTTTAATCTTTTACATAGCTATAGCTGCAAAAGGGGCCAGTCTGAAGTGATCTAGAAGGACTTCATTTTCTGACTAAAGTTCCACTTTAAGTAATAAGGTTTTTTTGGTCTTGTAAAACTATACTACAAATGTTTTACAGCAGCCTTGTTATAAAACAAGGACTGTCAAGCATCTACCAAAAATGGAAATATCGGTTTTGAAATAACTGACTAAACAATAAGGTACTATTCTAACCAATTAGACACTTTCAACCAACATAAAAAGGTGCTACCATAATTGTATTGTGAACCTTTAATTACCAAGTATTATCCATTAAAAAGGATACATTGCAAATGCCAGAACGAGCATACACCAAACTATGCTGATATTCATCTCTTGTGATGGTGCCACAAAGCTGTAATAAGCTTCAGTTATCAAGTAAACCACAGTAGCAGCAACAGTGAAATCTACTAACCATTGATACTCAGGAAAATAATGGAGTGCTGGAATATACAAAGAAAACATATTGTTAAGTATCACATTATTTCTAATGTGATAACATTTTTGAAATGTAATACATATACACTGCTTACTCACCTAAAGTGTCAACTTCGGTAACAGTCCTAGTTTCCAAATGAAGGTCAATGTCTTTGGGAATGGTAAGTGGTTTATTTTCAATATGACCATTATATTTTCTAAAAAAAAACAAACAAAAAAAAAAACATCACAAGCTTTTCTGTATAAAAGAAAAAGCAAACATGCTACAGTCTTCCATGTTGTAGCTTAACCACCTGCCCTCCGAAAGATTTTACCCCCTTCATGACTGGGACATTTTTTGCTTTTCGTTATTGCGTACTTTAACTGACAATTGCATGGTCTTGCAACACTGTGCCCAAACAAATTTTACATAATTTTTTTCCACACAAATAGAGCTTTCTTTTGGTGGTATTTGATCACCACTGGGTTTATTTTTTGCGATATAAACAAAAAAAGACTGATAATTTTAAAAATAAACAAACAAAAAAAACCTATATCTTCTACTTTATCCTATAAAACATATATAAAAAGGTTTAAAAAAAAATCTGTCCAAACTGTTTTCTGCTACATGTCTTTTGTAAAAAAAAATCCCAATAAGTGTATATTGATTGTAGGTCCTATAACTGTCACACAAACCAAACTATAGTATATATATATATATACACATATACACACACACATACATACATAATATATATATATATATATATATATATATATATCACACCGTATTTATCGGCGGATAAGACGCACTTTTTTCCCCTGAGAATCAGGGGAAATTCACGGGTGCGTGTTACACGCCGACAGCGTACCTCGAAGGGGAAGGAGGGGGACGAGCGCCGCCGGAATTTACGAACCGCCATCTCCTGTTTACTAGGCTCTATCTAACTCGGCTCTCACGTCTCACACACACACACAGTCCCGCCTCCGCCACTCGCATTGGACCAGTGTTCTGTCTATCACAGGAGCTGGTCCAATGCTGATGGCGGTGGCGGGACTGTGTGTGTGAGAGCCGAGTAAACAGGAGATGACGGCTCTGTGATTTCCTGAAGTTCAGGCTGCTTTGGTGACAGATGGTAAAGCAGCAAATAAGGTAGACAAAAACGGCATTAATCAAGCTGCATTGATGGGCTGCAGATGGACCTTGATCAGGCTGTATTGGGGACATTGATCAGGCTGCATTGGGGACATTGATCAGGCTGCATTGGAGACATTGATCAGGCTGCATTGGGGACATTGATCAGGCTGCATTGGGGACATTCATGGGCACTGACCCTTAATTTGCTTCAAAGTTGTTTATTTAAAATATATGTTTTTTTCCTGAAACTTCCCTCTAAAATAAGGGTGCGTGTTTTACGCCAGTAAATACGGTATATATATATATATATATATATATTATATATATATACTGGAATTTTTTTATTTTTTTTATACTACTGAATGGCTGTGATCAGCGACTTATAACAGGACTGCAATAGTAGGGCGGGAAATCTGACACTAACTGACGCTTGGGGAAACTGACTAACTGCCACTGACATTAATACTACGCACCGTCACCGTACTAATGACACTGGGTAGGAAGGGATTAACTTCAAGGGCAATCAAAGGCTTAAATGTTTGCCTAACAATGTGTAATGTGTGTGATATTTGCTGCTTTTACGAAGGATCTTGTTTTCTTCCCCCTGCAAGGCTCTTTTCCGTGAATCACTGAGCATTATCAGTGGGTACCGGTGATCATTTATTGTCCGAGAACCGCTGACCGGCTTGTACTGTAACAAATAACAGTATAGCCAGGCCAGCGGGGATCATGTACTAGGTATGTGATCCAGTGCAGAAAGGTCGCTTTACCGCCATATTAGTACAATAGGCGGTCAGCAAGTGGATAAGGCCTCAGCTACATAGGTGGCAACAAAAAATAGGATTTTTATAACAGCTTATCTGTAAAATCCTTTTCTTGGAGTACATCACGGGACACAGAGCGACATAGTCATTACTAATGGGTTATATAGATACCTTCAGGTGCTGGCACTGGCAACTTCCAAAACCGGAAGTACCCTCCCCTATATAAGCCCCTCCCATCCGGGAGCACCTCAGTTTTGTAGCAAAGCAATAAGTGTCCCTAAAGAGGGGTGGGAGCTCTGTGTCCCGTGATGTACTCCAAGAAAAGGATTTTACAGGTAAGCTGTTATAAAAATCCTATTTTCTTTCTCGTACATCACGGGACACAGAGCGACATAGTCATTACTAATGGGATGTCCTAAAGCAATGCCCAATGAGGGGGGGGGATACACCATACATAAGCTGAGCGCTATCAGACATGAGGATCTTTTGCGGCCTGCAACACACTGCGCCCAAAGGCGACATCCTCCTGACTTCTAACGTCCACCTGGTAGAACCTAGTAAACGTGTGTACTGAAGACCATGTTGCGGCCTTACAGATTTGAGCCAGGGAGGCCTGGTGATGCGCTGCCCATGAAGTTCCAACTGCTCTCGTGGAGTGCGCTCTAACTTTGAACGGAGGCGGTCTCCTTCTCAAGCCATAGGCTTGCATTATGACCTGTCGAATCCACTTGGCTAAAGTAGATTTTGACGCTGCCTGACCCTTTCTGGGGCCTTCCGGCAGAATAAACAAAGTATCCGTTCTGCGAATCTGAGCAGTGGCTTTTAGATAAGCTTTAACTGCTCTTACTACATCCAAAGAATGCAATAACTTTTCCTCTACCGAAGTAGGTTTGGGGAAAAAAGAAGGAAGAACCACATCTTGGTTCAAATGAAACCTCGATACCACCTTAGGAAGAAAGGCTGGATGAGGACGTAACACTACTCTGTCCTTATGGATAACCAGATATGGCTCTTTACAGGACATAGCTGCTAATTCCGACACTCTTTTAGCCGAAAAAATGGCTACTAGAAAAATCAATTTCCTGGTGAGAAGAACCAAAGAAATATGCTGTAATGGTTCAAATGGTTGTTTCTGTAGAACCGACAGAACCAGGTTTAGATCCCATGGACATATGGGAATATTAACCGGAGGACTAATACGCATCACTCCTTATCTATAGGCTTTGACTAGTGAATGCGAAGCCAAGGGCCTTTGAAAAAATATTGACAAGGCCGAAAACTGACCTTTGATAGTACTCAAGGCAAGCTTCCTATCTACAGCCCACTGTAGGAAGTCCAGACTCCTACCTATTACGTACTTATGTGGATGCCATTTCTTGGCCTCACACCACGCGATGTACGCCTTCCAGATTCTATAGTAGATCTGCCTGGATACCGGCTTCCTGGCATTGATCATGGTAGATACCACAGGATTAGAGAGCCCTCTCTTTTTTAGAATGTGGGCTTCAATAGCCAGGCCGTCAAACCTAGGGCTGGTAAGGAAGGGTGGTATATCGGTCCTTGCGAAAGCAGGTCCGGACGACGTGGGAGAGTCCAAGGACTCCCCACTGACATTTTACAATCTCCGCGTACCATGCTCTTCCCTTGTCCGAGAGACAAACCTGTCCACCTTTGCGTTGAATCTGGATGCTAGAAGATCTACATCCGGTGTTCCCCACCGCTGACATATTGTCCAGAAAACCTCGGGGTGAAGGGACCATTCCTCTGGGCATAATTGCTGGCGACTTAGAAAGTCCGCCTTCCAATTCTCCACTCCTGGAATGAATACCGCAGATATGGCTGGGACATATCTTTCTGCCCATTTCAGGATGTAATTTACTTACCTCTGGGCTGCACGACTCCTGGTGCCCCCCTGATGATTGATATATGCCACTGCTGTGGCATTGTCTGATTGAATTCTGACAGGTGACCCTTGGAGTTTGGATGTCCATGCTACTAGGGCATACCGGGCTGCTCGTATCTCTAAGAAATTGATGGGCAGGGCCTTTTCTGCATCCGACCATCTGCCCTGGAGAGACCATTGCTCCAGTACTGCTCCCCAGCCTATAAGGCTGGCATATGTAGTGACCACCTTCCCAGAAATCGGACTGAAGGATTTCCCTTTTTCCAGATTCTGGGGAACCAACCACCAACGGAGGCTCTTGCGAACGGAAGGGGACAAGGACATTGTAAGTCTAGGGCCTGAACTTTTTTGTTCCAGGCTGACAGTATGGCCCCTTGCAAATTCCTTGAATGGAATTGACCGTAGGGTACTGCTTCGAATGATGCCACCATTTTTCCCAGCAGCCTCATGCACAGGCGTATGGACGGCTGTCTTTTTTGTACCCACTAAGTGGATCAAATCTTTCAAAGACAACACCTTTCCTCGAGGCAAGAATATTTTTCTCTGGCCTGAATCCAACCTTAGCCCCAAGTATTCCAGACTTTTGACTGGTTTTTAGGGCTGACTTGTCTCGGTTGATAATCCAACCGTGAGATTCCAGATACTTGATTGTCTTGTGAACGACCACGTCTAGTTTTTTCACTGAGTGGTCTATCAGCAACAAGTCATCTAGATATGCCATTATCATTACACCTTGTGTTCTTAGATTGGCCAATAAAGGGCCAGAATTTTTGTAAACACTCGTGGTGCTGTGGCCAGACCGAAGGGTAAGGCTCTGAACTGAAAATGGAGCCCTTCTACTGCAAAGCGTAGAAATTTTTGGTGGACTGGAAAGATGGGAATGTGCAAATAAGCATCTTTGATGTCGATCGCGGCTAACCAATCCTCCCCTTGTAGGGCAGTGGCCACCGATCGGATCGACTCCATCGGAAAGTCCTGATATACAGGAATTTGTTTAGCCCTTTTAGAATTAATATGGGCCTCCCGTCCCAGTTTGCTTCGGGACTGTAAAGAGGTTTGAGTAAAACCTGAACCCTCATTCTTCCAGGGGAACCTCCATAATTACTCCTTGGAGCAATAGTTGTTCTAGTGCCAACAGGAGGGACTCTCTCTTCCTGGGATCCCTTGGCACGTTTGACCTCAAAAATGGGAAGGAGGAGAGTCTTTTAACTCCAAACTGTATCCCAAACATACTGCGGAGAGCACCTATCTGTTTTGATCGTGTCCCGCCAGGTCTCTTGCGAACAACTGGAGTCCTCCCCCCACCCGACTGAGTGGGGGCAACCCTTCAATGAATTTAACTTTGGGGGAGGTTTTGTACCTCCCCTGACCCAGGGTTTCTCATTACCCTGTGATTGTCCCTGTTTTTTACCCCCGGGAATTGACCGAGGAGGCCGTCGGAACTGTTACACAGCCGATGTCCCAGGGACTGGAAAAGCAGGCCTCTTAAAGAGGGACCTCTAACTCTGTTTTTAACCGGCAAGAGCGTATTTTTACCGCTGAAAATTTTCTGGATATATTTGTCCAGGTTTTCCCTGAATAAGCGTTCACCATGAAATGGGACGCTAACCAGCCATTCTTTACAGGGAGCTTCAGCAGACCAGTTTTTGAGCCATAGAAGCCTACGCATATGTACTACAGACAGCGTAAGGCGGGAGGCCTGATGGACTGAATCCTTTATGGCGTCAACCGCAAAGCCTAAGGCTCTAGGTAGATCAGCTAGGGCAAGGGCCTGCTGATCTGTCAAGTCCCTCAAGACCTGTTTCAACTGATCCTTCACTGCTTAGCAGACCCCACTGCTGGTTGTGTCACCAAGCTTGCTGTAGAAAGAAGCAGACTTTCATAAGGACTCCAATCTTTTATCTATTGGGTTCTTGAACATTTGGACATTATCCACTGGACATGTCAGTGATTTATACACACAAGAGATGGCTGCGTCCACTGTAGGGACCTTCCATTTTTTGATGAACTTATCCTCCATGGGATAGACCACCGGAAATCTCTTGGGGGAATAAATATTTTCTCAGGATGTTCCCAATCCTGGTAAATGAGCCCTTTCAGTAAAGGGTGAAGTGGAAAAGAACAGACAGTCTGGGGGCTTCTAGCGACCCCAACGAGGATACAGTAGTGGTTGATGGTTCCGCAAGGTGCATTTTTAAATGCTGATTGGACCATGTTAGTCAGAGACTGAACCCATAATCTTTCAGCTTGAGATGCTGAGAAAAGGTTCCCCCACTGTTGATTCCTCTATAACAGAATCAACCTCATCCTGATCCCCTTCAGGCAGGTCGATCCCTGTATGGGACTGTTGCTCTGCTAACAGGCACTCTGAAGGAGGAGACGGAGATCGGGCGTGCTTTCCCTGACAGGGAGGCAGCGATCAATGTTGACAATCTCTCTCTAATCCTCCCAGAGCTGAGGAAAAAACCTCCTCTGTTACATACACAGGAGCAGGTGAACTGAGGACAGCCACAGTACCAAGTACCCCTGCGGGGTCTCTACGGTCACTTACCTCTGAACTTCAGGGGAGACTGGTGCAGCAGAAGCATGCCCAAGATCCTCAGAGCCCGATGAGACCCCCTTCGCTTCCTGGAAGATTCAGTTCCGGAGCTTCTGGACGGCATATTCCTAAGCCTAAAGCTGAGGTATTCCAGCCGTAATACACCACTTTTACTGAGAATAGTCTAGCACAATTGCTGCTATATAACAGTTGGTGTCTACTAAAGTGCCTTTCTAGGGGATGCCTGCATCAACCGCCTCTGTGTGCCTTTATACTGTTGCTAGCTCTGTCTGTGCACTTCAATAGCCAGCTATGATTGTACTTTAAAACACGCTGGACGCCCGCACATGCGCAGTAGCGCCGCGGCGCACACCGAGCGTCATCCACCCGTTCCGCCCCTTTTTCCAGATCGCCTCTATATATAGAGGCGCGGGCACGTGCGCCTTCGGCGCCTTTTTTGAAAAAAATAAGGAGCTAGATGGGAGCCAGGGTCCCTGCCGCAGGGCCCGGGGATGGATGAGCGCAGCAACAGGGCAGAGGAGACAGCTTCCCAGCAGAGAACTTACCAACTGCCTGGATTTGATTTTGGAAGAAAAAAATCCACATTACAAGAAAAAGAACCATAGCGGACTCTAGTGTCTAACACAGGTACCGCGGTCTTACATTTTTTTTTTTTTTCTTGCCTACTATTAAAATTTTTACATTTTCTCAATAGTAACAGGCATACACAGAATATTAGCGGGAATACCTTAGGTAACAGGCAGAAAGACAAAATAGGCTTGGGGGTCCCTCAATAGAACCAAGTTCCCGAGGGCCCCCACTTACCTTTTCCTCGCCGCAGGATTCTGTTTGGTCCACAGAAGCCCAAACTTCACCTATCACGGCAGGCATTGTAATTAAACCTTCAGGGACCGGGTTCCCAAGGATTCCACTCCCCTGGACCTGTATAGCACCCTGCACAGAAAACATCTTGGTCGTGGGTATGACCAGAGCTCTGGATCCCAGGGTCCAGCCCTCCTAAGAGAGGCATTACAGGCAAAACCTTGCTCTTCTCTTGCAAGGCCCGGGTACCGACCGTTTAGCTATGAAGCTTTTTTGGTCGGATCCGGAATAGCTTACTGAGGCCCAAAAGAACCTGTACGCAAGCTCAGTGAAAAACACATGTTACTTCTTGGCCAACACCTTAGACACTGGCAAAAAACTGAGGTGCTCCCGGATGGGAGGGGCTTATATAGGGGAGGGTACTTCCGGTTTTGGAAGTTGCCAGTGCCAGCACCTGAAGGTATCTATATAACCCATTAGTAATGACTATGTCGCTCTGTGTCCCGTGATGTACGAGAAAGAAATAGGCAGTGGTTCTCCTTGACCTCCCAGCCACAAATTGGCATGGCCACTGGCCATGTTAGCCCTTTCTGCTGCAGTTGCAGTGTGGCAAAAAATGTACCACTGGATGCATCTGACAGGTAATACTGGCACCAAACATACCCATTCAAGTAAACGGGCTGCCCTACAAAGTGCGTAGTGCATGCGGTTGCTGCATGGTGCTGTGGGCTTTCAAGTGCTAAAATGTATAATCTTCAACCTGCCTGTCAAATTGAAAATACTTCCCCTTTTGATCCACTGAGGTATCACCATATGCTGAATTTACTGCACATTTGATTCAGTCTACTAGCCAACTATAGCAGTAGAAATTATGTACTGTATCCCTAAATTTGCTAATTTAAATGCAACTTTGGCCAATGGTCTTACCGTTTCCCTAAGGTCCCTTCCACACTGCTCCAACTTGAAAGTGGCGCGATTTTAGGGAATACCTGTGTAAACTTGAGGTCTATGGACCTCAACTTTCCTCAAAGCCAGATCAAAGTAGTACAGGGACTACTTTGAAGTCACACAGATATGAATGGTTATCATTGGGAATCATATGGTATGACTTGTCATGCGACTCTGATGTCCAAAGTCACAGGACAAGTTGCACAAGTGTGAAAGGGGCCTAAATGTTTGTCATTGTATATGAGGCTGGCCTCTCTTCCAAATAAAACAGAGAAGCAAGAGGATGTTACACTAGCAATGCCTGTTTAACCACCCTCTTCTGTGGAATTCAAAACTATTATATTGTCCCAAACTACAAAAACAAAGCAGCATATGAAGCACACTAAGGGCACAGCGCAAATGCCAAAAAACAGGGCTCGACACAAGGTCAAAACCATATCTCATCATCTAAATTTTTGTTAAAGCAGATGTAACACTGTACCATTTATTTATTTTAATACTGAAGGGGCTGGTTTATTTGCTCATATTAGAGGCTTCATTCTGTCTCACTTGAGAGTCAGACAAGCCCTGCCCAGGAAAACAGCTGGACTGTCAGAGGAAGGCCTCTGATACGTATAGGCTGGCTGCCCTTCTGGAATATAGCTAAAAATTCATCATGGCGCTCCTAGAGGATATAGTACTAATTATAATTACTTTTTTAGCAGAAACTGTAAAACATTTCTTTGCGCCAAGCTCATGTTTGTACATGGTTACAAGAAAATGTACATTACGAGTTTTTTTTTTTTTGTTTTTTTTTTAAAACAAGTGTAAGACCTGATCTTAGAATGCAAGTATGAGATGGAGTTTGAGTGGTTCATTTTTGTCAAATATGTTTTAATGACCCATGTATTGTCTGGCTCCACCTGTTGAACCTTATGGATGTCTGTGTTAGGCCAGCTATACATGGTTTGAATCTCAGCCAGTTCAGCAGGAACCGGCTGAGATTCAAACCATTAATGGGCAGGCTCAATATACCAAGTTGATCAATCAACTTGGGTACAACCAGCCTGCCGGATTCTCTTGCGATTATTGCTAGTGGCTGCTATAGCAGCTAGCGATAACCACTGTCTTCTCCTGGCGGGGATGGTTCCCCTGCGCCGGTGGCAGACATTTGTTTGGCACGAGGGATTCCCCTGTCAGCACTGTCTGTGTTAAACCTGTGGTTGCAGGAAATAAATTTGCACTGTGTATGGCCTGCCTTAGTCAGAAAGTATATACAGTCACTTTCTTGTCCTTACAGAGAGTTCATTCAATGTTTAATAATGAAAAAATAAATAAAAATTCTACATTAAAGTCTACAGAGTGGCTTATCACAATACAGGTATCAGTTCCAGTACATTCGAGACATGATAAACCCCACCTGTCCTTTTTGCCCTTTCCTTTAAGCTGTTGCTTTCCAGCAAGTGTTCGTAACTCTTCCTCCGTGGGATGCTGATACCAATATAATCTGTAAAATAAACATTTATTTTTATAGCATTATAACAAGAACATAATGAGTTTTATTCAATTGCATGCATACAGAAATAACATCAAACACACATTACCACGTTAGTTAAATTTTCAGCAAAGCTCTGATGCACCACAGAAATGTTGCATTACCTTCCATTGCAGAGAAGCCAACGAGCCAAAGAGTAATGCGGAATGATCTTCTGCAGGACGCTGGCCATTACCATTGTAACAACCAGCTGTACACCTATCACACCCTACAATAAAAAAAAGAAAGGGACAGAGTACATTAGTACTATAGTGTGCCAAAAAAAAACAAAAAAAAAAAATGCAGTTTGGCATAGGTACAGTAAAGGGTTTTAATTGTTTTTACATCTGGTCAACAAAACTGACTGTTCAAGTCATACAAACATTTATATTCTGATTTGCAAAAACAAAACAAAAAAACCTGTATGTTGAGATATATTTGTTTTTCCGCCCCCAGAAACTTAATTGGGAAGGCTGATCATATTCAAATGAAGTCTTAAGTTGAACATTCTAAGGCCCAGTACACACTATAAGGAGGAGGTTTACCATTGTTCAATGTCTTTGGAATTGCTATTATGTATACAGAAATACAAAGTAGAAATGCCCAAGGGACTTTGAGAGACACAAACAATGAATATAAAATATACAAAATTTTATTTAACCACTTCAGCCCCGGAGGATTTGGCTGCCAAATGACCGGGCCACTTTTTGGGATTTGGCACTGCGTCGCTTTAACTGACAATTGCGCGGTCGTGCGACGTGGCTCCCAAACAAAATTGACGTCCTTTTTTTCAAACAAATAGAGCTTTCTTTTGGTGGTATTTGATCCCCTCTACGGTTTTTATTTTTTGCGTTATAAACACTAATAGAGCGACAATTTTGAAAAAAAAAGCAAAGAAATATATATAAAAAAACATTATTTCCTCATTTTAGGCCGATACGTATTCTCTACATAATTTTGGTAAAAAAATCAATAAAAAAAAAAAAACGCAATAAGCATTTATTGATTGGTTTGCGCAAAAGTTATAGCGTCTACAAAATAGGGGATAGTTTTATGGCATTTTTATTAATATTTATTTTTTTACTAGTAATGGCGGCAATCAGCGAATTTTATTGTGACTGCGACATTATGGCGGACACCTTTGACTCTATTTTGGGACCATTCACATTTATACAGCGATCAGTGCTATAAAAATGCACTGATTACTGTATAAATGTGATTGGCAGGGAAGGGGTTAAACACCAGGGGGCTAGGAAGGGGTTAAGTGTGTCCTAGGGAGCAATTCTAACTGTTTGGGGGCTGGGCTTACCGTGACACGACACTGATCGCTGCTTCCGATTACAGGGAGCAGACGATCAGTGTCCTGTCACTAGGCAGAACAGTGAGATGCCTTGTTCACACAGGCATCCCCCCGTTCTGCAGCTCCGTGACACGATCGCGGGACACTGGCGGACATCGAGTCTGCGGGTCCCGCGGGCACGGTCACGGAGCTCGCGTGCCCGCAGTGAAATTCAAAGTGAGGTATATATACACACACACGTTGCCGACGTAAAAGTACAGGCGGTGGTCGGCAAGTGGTTAAACACTAAAATAATTTTTTCACACATTTCAAATCCTGTGATTACAGGTATATGCACATAAATATGATTGGTAATTCAGGGAGCAGATGCTTAGGTATTGGATCTCAACGCATTTCGTGAAACAGCACGTGCTTCCTCAGAAGTTAGAACACAGCAAAAAAAAAAAACACTGAAGAAAAAGGGGAAATGGGAGAAGTCCTGCTTACAATTACTGTATGTTAAAATATTCCAGAAAACTCTGGACATGGTCAGCAATCATATAGATTATTGGTTCTTATTAGTCTCCCAAACATAAATGAAAGACCCACTAAAAACTACCAAAATTAAAAACCCATTGGTCCACATGGTTCACCCCGAGAGTTGTGAAGGAGAAGGGGGCCAGCAAAATCCTGAAGTGTGCCAACGATTACGATGAATAGAAAAGATGTAAATAGGCACTGAAAATTGAAAAAAATAAATAAATGTGTGTATAAATAATATATATATATATATATTGTGAGGGGGTTAGCTCGGCAGCGGGTGTGTGTGACCCCCGGGATGGGCTCCCCACACAAAACAGGCCCAGCAAACGGAGGTTGTGGTTTTCAAAATCAAAAAAAGGTGCGGTTTATTTTCTATTTACAGTGACAAAACACAGCAAAGCAAAAGAAACATAACCAAAATAAATCCTGGTCAAGTTGACCTCTGACTAAACATACAGGTTTCCTAACTAACAACTGGGATCAGCCTAGTGCTGTCCTAGTCCCTAAGTCCCTGGTTTAGTTAAAGTCCAAACAAATAGCCACACAGGCTTTGCCTCACCGCACAGGGGTTCACTCTCCCTAGACAGTCCACACAGGTCTGGTTCCAGGCATGAGCTAACATCTAATGAAGCTGGGAGTTTTTATAGAGGCCTAAATGAGCTGACAAGCTTCACCTGGCCTCATCAACTCCCTGTCTGTACGACGCCCCACACTCTCCCTAGAGGTATGAGTCATCCATGAGCCCACTAGCCTTATACAACTCTCCACCTAGTTGTATAAGTCGGCGTAAAGCCTGAATCTGGGCGAAATATATCTACCCCCCTGGATGCAACCAGGTGACTTTACCTTCCTGCTGTCACATACCCCCCCCTCTTGTTTTAACCTCGGGGTTGGAACACCAGCAATCAGGCATTCATGTACTCGAGACAAAGCATCCACATTCCCCATTTGAACGCCAGGGCGATGCTTTACTGTGAAGTTGAATTCCTGGAGGGCCAGGAACCACCTATTCACTCTTCTATTTGTTTCCTTGTTTTGAGCCATCCACTTTAACGGAGCGTGATCCGTAACCATGTCAAAGTGCCTACCTAGCAGGTAGTACCGAAGGGAATCTAGAGCCCACTTCACCGCTAAACACTCCTTTTCAACGGTGGCGTAATTTACCTCATGGGACTTCAACTTCCTGCTGAGGTAAATGACTGGGTGCTCTTCCCCGTTCCAGACCTGGGACAATACTGCTCCTAACCCCACATCTGACGCATCACTTTGTACGACAAAGTCTTTAGAGAAGTCGGGTGAGTACAACACTGGCTGGCTACATAAGGCTTGTTTCAAGAATTGGAATGCTGCCTCAGCCTCGGGGGTCCATTTAATCATGACCGACCCTTTCCCCTTCGTCAGGTTGGTTAGGGGCACAGCCTTAGAAGCAAAGTGGGGAATGAATCGCCGATAATACCCAGCGATTCCCAGAAAGGCTCGTACCTGCTTCTTGCTGTTGGGACGTGGCCAACTCTGGATGGCCTCGACTTTGTTGAGTTGGGGTTTTATTACTCCCCTCCCAATGGTGTACCCAAGATATTTGGCCTCCTCCTGCCCAATGGTACACTTCTTGGGGTTAGCCGTAAACCCCGCTTCCCGAACAGAGTCCAGGACTGCTTGCACTTTTGGCAGATGTGAGGCCCAATCTGTGCTATGGACAATTACGTCATCCAGGTAAGCCGCAGCATACTTCCGATGGGGCCTCAGCATCTGGTCCATTTTCCGCTGGAATGTGGCCGGCGCATTCTGTAACCCGAACGGCATTCTTTTATATTGGAACGCCCCGTCTGGGGTTACAAATGCGGTTTTCTCTTTGGCCGACTTGGCCAGGGGGATTTGCCAATACCCTTTTGTGAGGTCAAGAGTCGTCATGTATCGGGCTGTTCCCAGCCGGTCGATCAACTCATCTATACGTGGCATGGGGTAGGTGTCAAATTTTGTAACTTTGTTCAACTGACGAAAATCGTTACAAAATCGCCAGCTCCCATCCGGTTTAGGCACCAACACGATGGGACTAGACCAATCACTTTGGGACTCCTCTATCACCCCTAAGTTCAGCATTTTCTGTACTTCCTCCCGTATTGCCTCCCGTCGAGCCTCTGGGATCCGATAGGGTTTTAACTTCACCCTTTCACCGGGCGGGGTAATGATGTCATGCTCTACCCCAGATGTTTGTCCCGGCAGCTCAGAGAATACCTCCTTGTTGCGAAGCACAAACTCCTTAACCTCCTGTTGTTGGGGTTGTGACAAGGTGGCTGCTATTCCAACCTCAGGAATCACGCAACCAGTTTGAGCTGGTGACCAAGTGTCTGCGACTAGGGACTCTCTATCCCTCCAGGCTTTCAACAGATTAACGTGATAGATCTGTTCGGGCTTTCGCCTTCCTGGTTGTCTGACCTTGTAATTCACTTCGCTCACTTTTTCCATTATCTCGTAGGGGCCTTGCCATTTGGCAAGGAATTTACTTTCAACCGTAGGGACAAGTACCAATATCCTATCCCCCGGGGAAAAGGTACGGGTCTTGGCTCCACGGTTGTACACTCTCTGCTGTGCCAACTGCGCTTGGGCCAAATGTTCCTTCACGATGGGCATTACCTGTGCAATTCGATCTTGCATCAGGGCGACATGCTCAATCACACTCCTGTGGGGAGAACTCTCACTTTCCCAAGTTTCCTTGGCAATATCCAACAGCCCTCTTGGGTGTCTCCCATACAGTAACTCAAAGGGGGAGAATCCCGTAGAGGATTGGGGCACCTCCCTAATAGCAAACATCAAATAAGGAAGTAAACAGTCCCAATCCTTTCCATCTCTATCCACCACTTTCTTCAACATTTGTTTTAGGGTTTTGTTGAATCTTTCAACCAGCCCATCGGTTTGGGGGTGATACACAGACGTACGCAATTGCGTCACTTTGAACAATTTACACAGCTCTTTCATAACCCGGGACATAAAGGGTGTACCTTGGTCCGTAAGCAGTTCTTTACAAATACCCACCCGGCTAAAAACAAGAGATAGCTCTTTGGCTATGGTTTTGGCCGAGGTATTTCGGAGAGGGATCGCTTCTGGATAACGGGTGGCATAGTCCATTATAACTAATATGTACTGGTGCCCCCTAGCGGACTTGATTATAGGACCTACCAAATCCATGGTGATCCTCTCAAACGGGACCTCAATGATGGGTAGAGGGACCAGCGGGCTACGGAAATGTGGCATCGGGGCCAACCTCTGACACACAGGGCAGGAGGAACAATAATTTTCTACGTCCTTCATCACCCCCGGCCAATAGAATCTCTGTAATACCCTCTCTCGGGTTTTCTCTGTCCCCAGATGACCTCCAAGAATGTGCCCATGGGCCAACTCCAACACCAACTTCCTGTAAGGTTTGGGCACCACAAGCTGCTCAACGGTTTCTTCTGCCCTTTTTGCCACCCGATACAGTAGGTCCTTCTCTACGCTGAAGTATGGGTAAGTGCAGGTATTATCTGGGTTCACTAACTCGCCATCTATTTTCACTACGTTTTCCCGTGCCTTTATTAGGGCGGGGTCTTTCAACTGTTCTGTGGCAAAGTTTTCCCTGTGAACCTCAAGATCAGAAAACTCCACAGACGGTAGGTTTTCGTCTGAGGAGGTGGGCTCCTCTCCAGTTTCTTGAGTCTCCCCTGCCAATACTGATAAGGGAAATTCCGGAGAGTCCTCACCACTCTCAGGGGAGTTCTGGCTATCACATTCCTGGTACATAGGGGCACCAGTGAGGGGCTCAGGATCATCCCACAGTTCCCAGAACTTCGGAAAATCCCTTCCCACAATGGCGTCATGCGGTAACTGAGATACTAAGCCCACTGGATGAGAGAGGGTACCTTTGGGGGTCTCGAAACACACTGTAGTCACTGGATACTCTCGGGTGTCCCCATGCACACAAATAACAGCTACCTTGCTATTCCCAGAGACCTCTGTTTTAACTAACTCAGCCTTTATCAGGGTCACAAGGCTACCTGAATCCAGCAATACCACAACATTTCTACCATTAACACACATTTTGCATAAATGTTTCTCAGTTCCTCGAATGGCAGTGCATGCGACTGTCGCACACAGCGACTGACGTCTGCCCGTCAGAAAGTCACACTGCATGGGTTCCTCCACAACCGGGCAATTGGCTGCAATATGTCCCGCTTGCCGGCAGCGGTAGCAAACGATCCTTCTTGCCGCCTCTTGAGCCGCTGATTTCCCAGGCTGTTCTCGCCAAACTTGGGGTAGAGCTCCCACCCTCTCACTCTCTCCACCCTCACCCCTTGGAATCCTCTTATCCGCCCCTGGGGATGGTCTGGTCTTAGGGTGGAAAGTCCGAGTGTCTCTGGAAGAGGCCGTCAGGTTCTCTGTAGCCAAGTATTTCTCCACACGATCCACAAGACCATCGGCCGTCTCTGGGTCTCCATGGCTTACCCACTTTTGGATGGCAGTAGGAAGAGCTCTCAAAAAACGATCCATTACAACACGTTCCACAATCTTTGGTGCGGACAAAGTCTCTGGCTGTAGCCACTTTCTGCTCAGGTGAATGAGATCATACATTTGAGACCTGGGGGGTTTTCCAAGCTGGAAAGTCCAGTTATGCACACGCTGAGCCCGGACAGCCTGGGTGACACCCAGCCTTGCCAATATTTCAGCTTTTAGCATCACATAGTCTTTTGCTTGGTTAGGCTCTAGGTCATAGTAAGCTTTCTGCGATTCACCAGTTAACAGAGGAGCCACCAGTCCAGCCCACTGCTCCTCAGGCCACTTTTCTCTTTCAGCGGTCCTTTCAAATGTGGTCAAAAATACCTCTGGATCATCCTCTCCAGTCATTTTTGTCAATAAACGACTCACCCCAAAGGACGCGGTATTAGTGGGACGGCTTTCCTCACTGGTCTGCGGACGTTGCTGCATTACTGCTTCCATCTGTTGTTGTAGTCTCTGCTCTTGCTTCTGCAACAGGTCTATGAAGCGGGCCTCAGATTGCTGCTGGGCTGCAAGGCTCCTTTGCAAACCTGCATTTGTCTGCTGTTGATTGGCATTTGCTAGAGCCAGCTGCTTCAGTATCTCCTCCATGCTGGCTTAAAAAAACTGCCACTGGTTCTCCACCAACTGTGAGGGGGTTAGCTCGGCAGCGGGTGTGTGTGACCCCCGGGATGGGCTCCCCACACAAAACAGGCCCAGCAAACGGAGGTTGTGGTTTTCAAAATCAAAAAAAGGTGCGGTTTATTTTCTATTTACAGTGACAAAACACAGCAAAGCAAAAGAAACATAACCAAAATAAATCCTGGTCAAGTTGACCTCTGACTAAACATACAGGTTTCCTAACTAACAACTGGGATCAGCCTAGTGCTGTCCTAGTCCCTAAGTCCCTGGTTTAGTTAAAGTCCAAACAAATAGCCACACAGGCTTTGCCTCACCGCACAGGGGTTCACTCTCCCTAGACAGTCCACACAGGTCTGGTTCCAGGCATGAGCTAACATCTAATGAAGCTGGGAGTTTTTATAGAGGCCTAAATGAGCTGACAAGCTTCACCTGGCCTCATCAACTCCCTGTCTGTACGACGCCCCACACTCTCCCTAGAGGTATGAGTCATCCATGAGCCCACTAGCCTTATACAACTCTCCACCTAGTTGTATAAGTCGGCGTAAAGCCTGAATCTGGGCGAAATATATCTACCCCCCTGGATGCAACCAGGTGACTTTACCTTCCTGCTGTCACAATATATATATATATATATAAAATATTTTTTTTTCCTCCCCTTCTTGTGGAAGAAAAATGATAAATGTTTTTCAAAATTGTTTACAAATAAATAAATGAAAAATCAATAATGTGTAGAATCACCTTTAGCTGGAATTACAGCTGAAAGTCTTTTTAGGGATGACTCTACCAGATTTGGACATCTAGAGAGTAGGGATGAGCTTTGAGTTCGAGTCGAACTCATGTTCGACTCGAACATTGCCTGTTCGCCCGTTCGCCGAACAGCGAACAAATTGGGGTGTTCGCGGCAAATTCGAAAAATCTATGGGAGAAATCTAAAGTGCTAATTATAAAGGCTTATATGCAAGTTATTGTCCTAAAAAGTGTTTGGGGACCCGGGTCCTGCCCCAGGGGACATGTATCAATGCAAAAAGAAGTTTTAAAAACGGCCGTTTTTTCGGGAGCAGTGATTTTAATAATGCTTAAAATGAAAAAATAAAAGTGAAATATTCCTTTAAATTTCGTACCTGGGGGGTGTGTATGATATGCATGTGAAGTGGCGCATGTTTCCCGTGCTTAGAACTGTCCCTGCAAAAAGTGTCATTTTTGAAAGAAAAAAATGCATTTAAAACTGACTCGCGGCTATTAATGAATTGTCGGCTCCCGGCAATACATACAAAAGTCATTGATAAAAATAAAAAAAAAAAGCGTGGGGGTTCCCCAGAATTCAATTACCAGGCCCTTCAGATCTGGCATGGATTTTAAGGGGAACTCCACCCCAAATTAAAAAAAAAATGGCGTGGAGTCCCCCTAAAAATCCATACCAGACCCCTTATCCGAGCACGCAACCTGGCCGGCCGCAGGGGAAAAGGGGGGGACGAGAGAGCGGCCCCCCCTCCCTCCTGAACCGTACCAAGCCACATGCCCTCAACATGGGGAGGATGTCCCCATGTTGATGGGGACAAGGGCCTCATCCCCACAACCCTTGCCCGGTGGTTGTGGGGGTCTGCGGGCGGGGGGCTTATCGGAATCTGGAAGACCCCTTTAACAAAGAGGACCCCCAGATCCCGGCCCCCCCCCTATGTGAATTGGTAAGGGGTACATTGTACCCCTACCATTTCACGAAGAAAGCGTAAAAAAATGTTTAAAAAAACACACAAACACCTTGAAAAAGTCCTTTATTAAAAAAAAAAAAAAAAAAAACATTCCAGCGGTGAAATCCAGTGTCCCGCGGCGATCCCGATGTCCAGCGCTGTCCGTCATTGGTTGTGCCTGAGCGGACCTGATGGGGAACTCCCTCTCAGTATTTTAAATGTATAGACCCGCCCCTTCTAAAGTTCCCCATCAGGTCCGCTCAGCGGACCAGATGCGGAACATGAGAAGGGGCGGGTCTATACCTGTATTACCAAAGTGAGAGCAGTTCCCCATCAGGTCCGCCTCCTCGGTATGTCAGACCCGCCTACGTCATTGGCTTGAGCGGGGAACTTCCTTCACTATGTAAATTTAAATTACACAGTGAAGGAAGTTCCCCGCTCAAGCCAATGACGTAGGCGGGTCTGACATACCGAGGGGGCGGACCTGATGGGGAACTGCTCTCACTTTGGTAATACATGTATAGACCCGCCCCTTCTCATGTTCCGCATCTCGTCCGCTGAGCGGACCTGATGGGGAACTATAGAAGGGGCGGGTCTATACATTTAAAATACTGAGAGGGAGTTCCCCATCAGGTCCGCTCAGGCACAACCAATGAAGGACAGCGCTGGACATCGGGATCGCCGCGGGACACTGGATTTCACCGCTGGAATGTTTATTTATTTATTTTTTTAAATAAAGGACTTTTTCAAGGTGTTTGTGTGTTTTTTTAAACATTTTTTTTACGCTTTCTTCGTGAAATGGTAGGGGTACAATGTACCCCTTACCAATTCACATAGGGGGGGGCGGGATCTGGGGGTCCCCTTTGTTAAAGGGGTCTTCCAGATTCCGATAAGCCCCCCGCCCGCAGACCCCCACAACCACCGGGCAAGGGTTGTGGGGATGAGGCCCTTGTCCCCATCAACATGGGGACATCCTCCCCATGTTGAGGGCAT
Organism: Rana muscosa; assembly: GCA_029206835.1. Taxonomy (NCBI): domain Eukaryota; kingdom Metazoa; phylum Chordata; class Amphibia; order Anura; family Ranidae; genus Rana; species Rana muscosa. The sequence goes on along the minus strand of CM055116.1, from coordinate 1,071,393,353 downwards.
GTGGCTTGGTACGGTTCAGGAGGGAGGGGGGGCCGCTCTCTCGTCCCCCCCTTTTCCCCTGCGGCCGGCCAGGTTGCGTGCTCGGATAAGGGGTCTGGTATGGATTTTTAGGGGGACTCCACGCCATTTTTTTTTTAAACTTGGGGTGGAGTTCCCCTTAAAATCCATGCCAGATCTGAAGGGCCTGGTAATTGAATTCTGGGGAACCCCCACGCTTTTTTTTTTTTTTTTTTCTCAATGACTTTTGTATGTATTGCCGGGAGCCGACAATTCATTAATAGCCGCGAGTCAGTTTTAAATGCATTTTTTTTCTTTCAAAAATGACATTTTTTGCAGGGACAGTTCTAAGCACGGGAAACATGCGCCACTTCACATGCATATCATACACACCCCCCAGGTACGAAATTTAAAGGAATATTTCACTTTTATTTTTTCATTTTAAGCATTATTAAAATCACTGCTCCCGAAAAAACGGCCGTTTTTAAAACTTCTTTTTGCATTGATACATGTCCCCTGGGGCAGGACCCAGGTCCCCAAACACTTTTTAGGACAATAACTTGCATATTAGCCTTTATAATTAACACTTTAGATTTCGAACGTTCGAGTCCATTGTATTTAATAGGGTTCTAAAGTTTACACGAACATTTTGTCTGTTCGCAGGTTCTGGTGCGAACCGAACAGGGGGGTGTTCGGCTCATCCCTGCTAGAGAGTAAATGTTTGCCCATTCTTCTTTGCAAAATAGCTCTAACTCTGTCAGATTGAATAGAGAGCGTCTGAACAGCAATTTTCAAGTCTTGCTATAGATTCTCAATTGGATTTAGGTCTGGACTTTGACTGGGCCATTCTACCACATGAATATGCTTTGATCTAAACCATTCCATTGTAGCTCTGGCTGTATGTTTAGGGTTGTTGTCCTGCTGGAAGGTGAACCTCTGCCCCAGTCTCAAGTCTTTTGCAGACTCCAACAGGTTTTCTTCTAAGATTGCCCTGTATTTGGCTCCATCCATCTTCCCATCAACTCTGACCAGCTTCCCTGTCCCTGCTGAAGAAAAGCATCCCCACAACATGATGCTGCCACCACCATGTTTCACGGTTGGGATGGTGTGTTCAGTGCTATGTGCAGTGTTAGTTTACCGCCACACATAGCATTTTGCTATTAGGTCAAAAAGTAAAATGTTGTTCTCATCTGACCAGAGCACCTTTTTCCACATGTTTGCTGTGTCCCCCCCACATGGCTTCTCACAAACTGCAAGCAGGATTTCTTATGGCTTTCTTTCAACAATGGCTCTCTTCTTGCCACTCTTCCATAAAGGCCAGATTTGTGGCGTGCACGACTTATGTCGCGTACACATGATCGGATTTTTCGTCGGAAAAACCTTGGATTTTTTTTTCCGACGGAATTCCGCTCAAGCTTGGCTTGCATACACACGGTCACACAAAAGTTCTCTGAACTTTCAACCGTCAAGAACGCGGTGACGTACAACACTACGACGAGCCGAGAAAATTAAGTTCAATGCTTCCGAGCATGCGTCGGAATTTTGCACGTCGGAATTGCTACAGACGATCGGATTTTCCAATAGGAATTTTTTCCGTTTGAAAATTTGAGAACCAGCTCTCAATCTTTTGCAGGCGGAAATTCCGACAGCAAAAGTCCGATGGAGCATACACACGGTCAGAATTTCCGACCAAAAGCTCACATGGGACTTTTGCTGGCGGAATTTCCGACCGTGTGTACGCGGCATAATAGTTGTTCTGTAGACAGATTCTCCCACCTGAGCTGTGGATCTCTGCAGCTCCTCCAGAGTTACCATGGGCCTCTTGGCTGCTTCTCTGATTAATGCTCTTCCTGCCCACCCTGTGAATTTGGGTGGAAAGCCACGTCTTGGTAGGTTTGCAGTTGTGCCATACTTTTTTCATTTTCAGATGATGGATTGAACAGTTCTCCATGAGATGTTTAACGCTTGGGATATTTTTTATAACCTAACCCTGCTTTAAACTTCTCCACTACTTTATCTCTGACCTGTCTGGTGGGTTCCTTGGCCTTCAGGATGCTGTTTGTTCACCAAAATTCTCTAACAAACCTTTGAGGGCTTCACAGAACAGCTGTATTTATACTGAGATTAAATTACACACAGGTGGACTCCATTTACTAATTAGGTGACTTCTGAAGGCAATTGATTCCACTAGATTTTAGTAAGGGGTATCAGAGTAAAGGGGGCTGAATACAAATGCACGCCATACTTTTCATATATTTGTAAAAAAAATTGAAAACCATTTATAAATTTTTCTTCCACTTTACAATTATGTGCCACTTTGTGTTAGTCTATCACATAAAATCCCAATAAAATACATTTACGTTTTTGGTTGTAACATGACAAAATGTGGAAAATTTTCAAGGCACTATACCTGTAATCACGTCCTAGGATTTAAAATGTGTGAAAAAAATTTTTTAGTGTTTGAATAACATTTTGTATATCTTATATTCATGGTTTGTGTCTCTCAAAGTCCCTTGGACATTTCTTTTTTGTAATTCCGTACTTACAGGGACTGAGACACACTCATGCCTTACACGTGCCAGCTCAATCTTTGATTGCTATTATGTAAACGACTATTTCTTTGCATTTTTTTTCTCATATTCTTTCAGGTCGTAAACAGCTTCCAATCATGCGTTGTCTTTCGAATTAGTTTTTTCTTGTACGAAAACAGTACACATTTGAAGAAGCAAAACATTTTGGGAGTTTGTCCCTTCGTAAATTTTTATTTGGTGGGCTGGAATAGGATGTCGAAAGTTATTTACACACTATGCGATCATCGAACAATCTGTCCGAATACAATACTGTTTGTCTGATTTTCTTATGCCGCGTACACACGACGGTTTTTAATGTCATTGAAAAAAACTGCATTTTTCTCGACGTCATTTTTCGCGTTTCCTCTCAAGCCTGCCTTGCCTACACACTATCCTGGAAAAAATGTTCGAGTAAAGCGCGGTGACGCACAACACGTACGACGGCACTATAAAGGGGAAGTTCCATTCGGATGGCGCCACCCTTCATGTTAGTAAAGTTTGTTGAGAGACGATTTGCGCTTTTCAGTCCGTTACAGCGTGACGAATGTGCTATCTCCATTATGAACGCTAGTTTTACCAGAACGAGTGCTCCCGTCTCATACTTGATTCTGAGCATGCACATTTTTTTCACGTCGTTAAAGCCTACACACGGCCGTTTTTCATGACGAGAAAAATGACGATGTGAAAAATTAGAGCATGTTCCAATTTTTTCTTGACAATTTTTCTTGCCAATTTTTTCTTGCCAATTTTTCACGTCGTGAAAAATGCTCTGAAGCCCACACACGATCATTTTTAATGACCATTTTAAAAAATTGCATTTTTCTCGTCATTAAAAACGGTCGTGTGTACGCGGCATTATAGCGTGCACCCAGTTTAATTGTACACTTTCGGGAAAGTTTCCTAGCTTCAAAAAGCAGTAAAACTGACCCAGAAACCAACAACACTAACCTAGGAAGTAAAATGTGATCATGTTGCCTTTCAGAGCTGTGCGTACAAGAATAGCTAGCCAAAATTACAAATCTTTTGGCAAGTGGAAAAACATTTGTGCATTTAGAGGATTGCCCGGGGTCCTACTTGAAAGTGAAATTATAGTTTTTTTTTTAATGCTGCTTTACAAACTTTGCCCACAAAGTAAACGCTTTGGAGTCCCAACCCCACATGCCTTTTTGGGTTGAATGACTGTCATCCAACTTACTTCCTGTGAGCCTCTACCTATAGGTGTGATAATATCACCCAGCCTGGGTTCATGGAGCTCCTGAACTGAGTGGTGCTGACTTGTCATTATCTGAGGACTGTTCAGTCTGGAGCAAAGGACCATCTACCTCTACTGAGGAAGAAGAAGGAGGACCTCTGACATCACAAGGTTGGCCTTAAGACTTCAGGAATTAAAAAGGTAGGTTTATGAATCTTTGTATTAAAAGAAAATAAAAATAAAAAAGTGGCAGAGGGGTTGTTTTCTTTTTATTTATTTTTTAACACACACCTATAGTCATGCTTTAAAGTTTGTGCTGCAGCCAACATTTTTTTTCCAATTTGATACCTTTATTTGTATTTTTCTTATTAAAGCCAGATGGAATATGAATCATCAATGACTTCCAGTGCCTTTTTCGTAATGACTGAAAAAAAAAAAAAAAGACACACACATACACTACCACCCTTTAATTTTACTTCAAGCTTGTTCACAGACAAGCCCTTCTCAGTGTTGGTTACAGAGGGCTCAATCTGCAACAACTGCCACGTCAAAAGAAGCGACCATTCCTCCAAGTGCCAAATGTCCATATCGTGTAAGGGACACCAGAAACAGATATTTATCACATTTCTCTTCCCAACTGTTCAGTATCAAAGCAAATATCTATCCTTGAAAGTTGGAGGGCACCTATACACAGGTCAGTGCATGAGCCTATACACAGGTCATTTCACTACACAAAATCTGATAAATGTCAAGCTTATTAGCTGCACATAAAGCAAACATTATATCTACAAAGAGCAGAACAAATACCCTAAAACGTGTGCACAATACCATAAAAGCATGCTACTGTTGAAGGTTATAAGTTGTATCCAAGTAACAAGTTTTCCATGTGAATTTTTTTTTTTTATTTATCAGCAAGGTGAAAGCAGGTACAACACATAACTGGAAATTACAAGGTCATCAACACACAAACATTAATACTGCTAAAGCACAGCAGTCTCAATGCCACATTTCTGGTGTTTTTCCCCATTTAAAAAAAAATAAACATTTAATCCTTGGGTAAGGCAAATACACCACATCACTAGACATACTGCATGGGCAATAAAATAATCCTTCATTTTTTTAATAATTTTTTTTAAAGAGAACATATTATACATAAAGCAAAGCTCAACACAAAAGGGGAAGTTCCATTTAAGCACTCCTCCCCCTCCCCTGCCACATTTGGCATGTCATTTTTTTTTTGGGGAGGGGGTAGTTGAGTACCTAGTTTTGGCAGGTACCCGATCCTACTTTCCGAGCAGAAGTTCTCCTCTCCCCTACTTCCATACAGTCTTCTAGGACACTTCACGAGTCCCAGGAGACTGCCAGACCAATCAGCAGGCACAGCGCGACTTGCGAATGTGCAGTGCGCACTCGGTTGTGAAGCTGCAAGCCGGAATGCGGTACAGGAAACCCATGTTGTGCGTGTTTCCTGTACCATATTCAAAATACACTGGGGTGTGCGACCTGCTGTGGGTGTCAATGTATTCCTAATGACGCCTCAAAACACATATTGCAAACCAAGTGCATTTGCCTGCACTGGATCGCGTGGTACCACAGTACCATGCAATCCAGTGCAGTGCGTTTTTGAAAAGCAGTGCATGCACTACTTATGGTGCAGTAATTTATGCGTCTATACGCATGTAGGTCTGAAACAACTAATCGGCATAATCGATTCTGAAAATTGTTTTCAACTATCTTCATAATCGATTAGTTGGTCAGCGGATTAGTTGGTTTGCATCCAGAATGCGTTATTTGTTTACATATCAGAAAATACAGTGCAACACACATACAGCTCAATACTCCATCCATACATGTCAGTAAGTGCCTGAGAACTTGTGAATGTGTGAGGAGCAATGCCTGATGGGAGATTAAGTCCTGGGCAGCAGAAGGAAGTGAGTGATTCTAAAAGGCAGAAGTATTTTTACTTTGCTTTAGGGACGCTCAATACTATACTTTTCAGCTTGCTATAGGGGGCACTCTGAAGGCAGGAGGAGCCAGAAGCATCTGTTGGGGACCTCAGAAGAGGAGAATCGGGGCTGCTCTGTGAAAAAAACATTATAGCGAGCAGGTAAGTGCAACACCTTTATCGTTTAAAAAATAAAATTTACTTTAACCGTTTGCCAACCAGCCGCCGTCATATGGCGGCAGGTCGGCTCTTCTGCACAATTTGCCGTAGCTGTACGGCTGCGGGAGTGTGCCCGCGGGCTATGGATATGTATTTTTGGGATATGTATTATAGCAAAAAAAAATTTTTTTTTTCAAAATTGTTGCTTTTGTTTGTTTATAGCGCAAAAAATTTAAACCACAGAGGTGATCAAAAGAAAGCACTATTTGTGGGAAAAAAAAGGACGAAAAATTATGCTTGGGTACGTCGCATGATCGCGCAATTGTCAGTTAAAGTGACGCAGTGCCGTATCGCAAAAAATGGCGTGGTCATTAAGGGGGCAAAACCTTCCGGGGCTGAAGTGGTTAAAGACTGTGCAGGGAAGATCAGCATCTGAACCCAGAGATGGTGGAGGCTGATAGACTGGAGGTAATAGAAGGCATTACAATTACATTTAAAGTAGGGATGCACCGAAATTTCGGCCACCGAAACATATCGTCCGAAAATGGCCTTTTCGGCAAAATGCGGGTGGGGTGCCGCCCATTGCGGGAGTGTCCCTCCCTCCTGCTTTCCTTGTGTTAGCAGTGGTACTAGTGTGGGCATACCCGCCCAGGGGTGGGCTGACCGCCACCTGCTTCATCATAGCTTTCCCTCCCAATCAACCGTCCCAGCGTATGTGTCCGGCTGCGGCTCCTCCCCTGTGGTTGCCTAGCAACGGGACGCTGTAGACGGTGAAGAGGTGAGTGGAGGTGAAGGTACCATGGCGTGACGGCGTCCAAGGAGGAGGGGGAAAAAAAGCGTGGGCGGGAAGAAGAAGGCGGCGGAGGAGAGGACCAGTGGGGAGCCTGTCACAGAGGAGAACAAGGAGTTCTACAAACTCCAGATCTGGGACCTCAAGGGCTGCCTGGAGAGGTGATGGTGGAGGGGGCTACAGGTCTCAGCATGCCCTGACTGAGCAAGAGGAGCAACAAGTTTAAGGTAGCTCTACAACTCCCAGCATGCCATGGCACAGTAAAAGTAAATGTTTTCATGAAAGTGCATCAAACTCCTGCATACCACCTCTTTGATGCGCCTTCATAAAACACGCATACTGATCTAATGGTAGCACATCTAAAAACGTGCATAGAAAATATGACAGGGAAATGAAGGCACCACACTCTTTTTTTAAACGCACATGAAAGCGCTGCAGTGGTATAATCAAAGCTGATTGGGATCCTTCTGACTCTGACCATCTCCTGTACCATGCATGTCCCCAGTCTCTGACCATCTCCTGTACCATGTCCGCAGTCTCTGACCATCTCCTGTACCATGTCCGCAGTCTCTGACCATCTCCTGTACCATGTCCGCAGTCTCTGACCATCTCCTGTACCATGTCCGCAGTCTCTGACCATCTCCTGTACCATGTCCGCAGTCTCTGACCATCTCCTGTACCATGTCCGCAGTCTCTGACCATCTCCTGTACCATGTCCGCAGTCTCTGACCATCTCCTGTACCATGTCCGCAGTCTCTGACCATCTCCTGTACCATGTCCGCAGTCTCTGACCATCTCCTGTACCATGTCCGCAGTCTCTGACCATCTCCTGTACCATGTCCGCAGTCTCTGACCATCTCCTGTACCATGTCCGCAGTCTCTGACCATCTCCTGTACCATGTCTGCAGTCTCTGACCACCTATTTTACTATGTCTGCAGTCTCTGACCATCTCCTGTACCCTGTCCCCAGTCTCTGACCATCTCCTGTACCATGGCCCCAGTCTCTGACCATCTCCTGTACCATGGCCCCAGTCTCTGGCCATCTCCTGTACTATGTCCCCAGTCTCTGACCATCTCCTGTACCATGGCCCCAGTCTCTGACCAGCTCCTGTACCACGTCCCCAGTCTCTGACCAACTCTATGAATATTTTTTTTTTTAAAACAGTCACTTTTGGTTTCGGCGCTGTTTCATTTGTCCACAAGTGTTTCAGCCGTCCGAGATTCTCCTTCTTGATTGGCTGAGACACAGCAGCGGCACCATTGGCTCCCGCTGTTGTCAAAGTCAGCTAGCCAATCAGGGGGTCGAGGCTCCATGTCTGAATGGATACAGGAAGCTGTCACTCGGCTCAGGTGTCCCCATAGAAAGCTGCTGGCTGTGGGGGCACTGAACAGGAGGAAGGGGCCAGGATCATAGAAGAGGGACCTGAAAAGAGGCGGATCCAGGCTGCAAATCTACTGCAACAGAGCAGGTGAGTATAACATATTTATGAAAGAAAAAATGAATCTACCGTATTAGGGTATGGCTAGCTTAAACAGGTCTACATTTGACCAATATTTATAACGAAACTGACCGTACAGGCAGTGAACAATTACCTAGCAAGGAAGCAATAAGAAAATGATCAAACAATGTATAATTTTTTAAAAAGATGACTATACATTGACTTTAAATTGACTAGTTGCCCAAACAGAATTTGACAGACTGAGAATAGAAGCTCATTAAAATATAAGATTGGGTCATCCTGTAATAAGCAATAAAGTATGCGATTTTACCCTTCTCGGATGGTGGTATCAAAGCTGACCTTGCAGTCCAAATTAAACAAAGAAAAAGCTACTTTTTTAAATGTGACAGCGGGTGCAGGGAGAAGATCACTGGTCTGCTGTTACAATGGGGACTGCTGCAACCATAACATGTTACACACTATGTACGGGTGTAACAGGTTATAGAGAATGAATTTATCCTTTAAATAAAATACATACACATACACATACACACACACACACACGCAGCTTGATGAAGGACACGGTTAGTCCAAAACTGTGCAGTCGCTTGTAAACCTTTATATGTATGAAGCTTTGAAGTAAAGAAATTAAACTGAAATTGCATCTCCAATTTTTGATACATGTCTGGTGGAAGAAATGAGTACCACATCAGATGTAATGCTTTTTAAAGGAAATCAACCATACGGCAACCAATCCTTTTTACGGAAATCAACCATACGGCAGAGAAGTCCCACCTTGGTAATATATATATATATATATATATATATATATATATATATATATATATATATATATATATATATAAAAATTTTATTGAATTATTGTGCTGAAATGAAGCACTTCACTCTCTCTCTCGAAGGAGCCCGCGTGTAAGCACATGTGCTGAAGGGCTCTGCCATGACCCAAGAGACCTTCGGTACATCTACACAAAATACCAGAATAAAAATAAAATAGTGGCAACACTAGAAGGTATAATAAGGTGGGGCCAAATGAAAGGGACTGAAATTCCTTGAGAATTTCTTTTTTTGTTTTAATGCATTTTATTTGGAACTTTAATTATTTTGTTATTTTTTTTAACATGAAAGTGACATTTTTTTTAAACGTATCATTTGCACATAACGTTACCATACTTTGTACCAGAAACTGAATTTTTGTATAATTTTAAGGGTAACAAATTACAGAATGCAATGTTTAGCTTCTGTTTACAGTGAAACTTTTACAATATTTCAAAAAGAAAGCCTAGTTCCCCCTTGGTCCCCATCCCTCCCACAAAAATTATATAACTTGGTTATCACAAAGTTATTGTGGAATACACAGGGCAATAGTGGAAATGTAAAAAAAAAATCTGGTCTATAGGGAGTACAAATATGAGAACTGATTTGGTAAAAGTCAGTAGCCAATTGGTTTTAGGCCCGTGTGGCGCTATTTTAAAGCCTATTCTTTTGAACATGCTGAAATCCCATCGGAATGGGGAGAGAGTAGTGCATGCACTACTTTTTAAAAAATTTCAAGGTACTGTTTGGTTGTGTTGCACTTGCGATCTGCATTTGGGGTGCCATTAACATTACATTGGCACCCGCAGCAGATTGCAAAGGCAGTGCATTTTAAGCACAATGCGAGAATCCACCCACACACATATACAAGAACTTGTACTTCTGCCTACATTTTTGATAACTAGTTATGATTGAAAAAAATAAAAACTATGTTATACAGCAATTAGAAATGAATCTGCAGTCATTAAAGTATATTTCAATGTAATATTTATCAACATTTCTGTCCAAAGGTAAATCAAAGCAATGTATAAAGAAATTGATCCATTGTAAGGAAGGCCTTGATCACACTTGGGAAATACTAAAATCGCAGCAAAATGACTGATTTGCGTTTGGGCACACCAAATGCGGTGTCATTTTGCTGTGATTGTCACATGGCAAAGTGCACATATATAAAAAAATAAAAGGAAAAAAATAATAATTGCATTTGGCTTAGGGGCAAAATTTGGTCTCTGAGCTTCTAGCTTCTTTGGCACAATGTGAATGTGACCATGTGAATGGACTGCCCTATGCGTGAGGCGCAGAAATTCCCTTTTCAAATCGCAAGTGGGTATCTGTGTTCCCACTAAGCAATATGTGAATGGGGCGTCAAGGGTCTGCCCTATGTGCGACATGCAGAAACGTGATTTACAAATCGCTAACAAGAACCTGAGTTCCTGCTAAGAGATTTGTAAACGGGGCCCCAAGCATAAACGGCACTTTTTTTTACTAAATCTTTTTTTATGTTGCCTAATAAAATGCAAATATTTCACACCGTTTAAATAAATACATTTTTTTATTTATATATATTATATATATACACACACACACACACACACACACACACACACCATGCCTGTAATCTTCGGTGACTACAGCCAAAGTAACATATGCAAAATTTACACTCAGAAAACTAATGAAAACTTACTGCACATACATAGTAATCATTCCTCCACAGTGAGGAAAGGACAAAGATCTGACATTGAAACTCCAGAACATATTTCAATGCCGTCAAATGTATTTCCTTTCAAAGAAAATCCTCAGAAACCTTTCAACTCGTAGTTAAAATGTTCAATTAACATGTAAATTCCCCATAAAAGGGGATTTATTCTGCTTAATATCCTCCCCCTCTCCTTTATCACATGACGATTTTTTAGGTGGAGCAGGTACCTAGTTTTGATAAATACCGACTTCCACTTACGCTTGGATTGCCTAGGCGATCTGAAGATGAATTTTGTTACCCCTCTCTGCCTGCAGGCTTCAGGGACACGTCACAGGTCCAAGAAGGGTGTGGGACTATTCAAGCTTGCACATGTGTAGTGGGCAGCCATCTGTGAAGTCACAAGGAGTTACAACCTGTTTCCCACAGTAAACATGATGGCGTCGGGGACTCGAAGACCCATGAAGAACTCGATCGGATGAAAACAGCACTGGATCCCAGCACAGGCAAGTGTCCTTTTATTAAAAGTCAGCAGCCACAGGATTTGCAGTTGCTGACTTGTAATTTTTCCTTTCTAGGGTGAAGATCCTCTTTAAATGCAAACACACTGCAGGACCTTAAAGAAATATACCATACATGCATCAACTTCAAATGAATATTTACTCACCATTTTTCTGGTAAAGGCTTGTGCTCCTTGACTCTTGACAACGTGGCTTTGTGTTCCGATATCATAAGTAGGCACTAAAATGTTAAGAAGTGAAATTCTTAGTGCCTAGATAAAATGCTACATATGTGGTATTAAGTGACATGTCCGTTCATTAAACTATACAATTTAACTGACGCTTCCAATCAACTCGTACACTAAAACAAGAGTGTATGTAGACTTCTTGCAGTGGTTCTCAGGTCTTGAAGCAGAAATACCTGAAGCAGCAGCTACAAGGTGTGTCCTTACAGGACAAGGAACTCCCATGCTGCATATATTAGCATACAATGAGACCAGAGCGAATGAGCACAATGGGGACAGAATGAGGATGTGTAATAAAACACAATGTACATGGAATCCAAAAGGCATACATGTGAAACTAAACACTAATACAATTTGGTAAAATGGTACATAGATCAATATTTTAACTGGGATATTAGGAAGTAGCAGCAAAAGACATTCAAAAGTTTAACAAAAGACATATCACCCTTTGTTATCAGTTGTAAGCCTCTGCACTCATTATAAAAATAAAAAAAAAGCTTTAGGCATGGGTCGAATTTCGAAAGAATTTTCTTTCGAAAATCTTACCCAAGAATTTTCGTTCGTGTTTCGCACCACTAGTGGGCTGCAGCAACAGCCGATTTTCGTGCGGCCATCAAATTTGAGTAATCGGGCATGTTGGAAATTTTTGGAAAAACAAACGATTTTCTAATCAATGATAGCAGAATCATACGAGAAATGTAAATCGGAAAAGAAATGGGCATGTGCAAGAAAAGAAAATTCCCGGAAAGAAAAGAAGAGTCCCAGCCATGAAAATTCTTTTCTGTAGCAACATGAGGTGAAATTGAAGGCTTGGTTGGTCGAACTTCAAAATCAATGGTGGCTCCATCGGATCAAAAAACGCACAAATTTTCTGATTTCCAAATGAAAATTCTTTGGAAATTCGACCATGTTAGGCCACTTTCACACTGAGGTGTTTTACTGTCTCTTCTGCAGCCCAAGTGTGAGAGCCCGAGTGCTTTCACACTGGGGCAGTGCGCTTGCAGGACAGTACTAAAAGTCCTGCAAGCAGCATCTTTGAGTTGGTGCGGGAGCGCTGTATACACCGCTCCTAAACCGCCTCTACCATTGAAATCAATGGCCAGCGCTTCGGCAGCAGTGCTTTGAACCCTTTTTCGGCCGCTAGGGAGGGTTAAAAGCACCCCGCTAGCAGCCAAAAAGCGCCGCTAACACTAGTGGCACTTTACCGTCAACGCGGCCAGCGCCCCAGTGTGAAAGTAGCCTTAGATATACTTTAACCACTTCAAAACGAGGCACTTATACACCTCAGCAAAGGAAAAAGTTTTTTTTTGTTCCTCATATAGTAGCTAGATTGGTACTTGTTTAGATTTTCATAGATATACCTTTAGTTTAGTACGTTAATCACTTCTATACAGGGCACTTATACACCTTCCTGCCCAGACAAATTTTCAGCTTTCAGCGCTCTCACATTTTGAATGACAATTGCGCAGTCATGCAATGCTGTACCCAAACACAATTTTTTGCATTTTTTTCTTACAAATAGAGCTTTCTTTTAGTGATATTTTATCACCTCTGTGGTTTTTATTTTTTGCGCTACAAATAAAAAAAGAACGAAAATTTTGAAAAAAAAAACAAACTATATTTGTTTCTGTTACAAAACTTTGTAAAGAAGTAAGTTTTCTCCTTCACTGATGAGGCTGCACTGACGGGCACTGATAAGGCAGTACTGATTGGCACTGATGAGGTGGCACTTACAGTGGGTACGGAAAGTATTCAGACCCCCTTAAATTTTTCACTCTTTGTTATATTGCAGCAATTTGCTAAAATCATTTAAGTTCATTTTTTTTTCCTCATTAATATACACACATTTTTGCAGATTTATTAAAAAAGAAAAACTGAAATATCACATGGTCCTAAGTATTCAGACCCTTTGCTTAGTATTTAGTAGAAGCATCCTTTTGATCTAATACAGCCATGAGTCTTTTTGGGAAACATTCAACAAATTTTTCACACCTGGATTTGGGGATCCTCTGCCATTCCTCCTTGCAGATCCTCTCCAATTCTGTCAGGTTGGATGGTAAACGTTGGTGGACAGCCATTTTTAGGTCTCTCCAGAGATGCTCAATTGGGTTTAAGTCAGGGCTCTGGCTGGGCCATTCAAGAACAGTCACGGAGTTGTTGTGAAGTCATTCCTTCGTTATTTTAGCTGTGTGCTTAGGGTCATTGTCTTGTTGGAAGGTAAACCTTCGGCCCAGTCTGAGGTCCTGAGCACTCTGGAGAAGGTTTTCGTCCAGGATATCCCTTCCCTGTACTTGGCCGCATTCATCTTTCCCTCGATTGCAACCAGTCGTCCTGTCCCTGCAGCTGAAAAACCCCCCCACAGCATGAAGCTGCCACCACCATGCTTCACTGTTGGGACTGTATTGGACAGGTGATGAGCAGTGCCTGGTTTTCTCCACACATATCGCTTAGAATTGAGGCCAAAAAGTTCTATCTTGGTCTCATCAGACCAGAGAATCTTATTTCTCACCATCTTGGAGTCCTTCAGGTGTTTTTTTTAGCAAACTCTATGCGGGCATTCATGTGTCTTGCACTGAGGAGAGGCTTCCGTCGGGCCACTCTGCCATAAAGCCCTGACTGGTGGAGGGCTGCAGTGATGGTTGACTTTCTACAACTTTCTCCCATCTCCCGACTGCATCTCTGGAGCTCAGCCAGTGATCTTTGGGTTCTTCTTTACCTCTCTCACCAAGGCTCTTCTCCCCCGATAGCTCAGTTTGGCCAGACAGCCAGCTCTAGGAAGGGTTCTGGTCGTCCCAAACGTGTTCCATTTAAGGATTATGGGGGCCACTGTGCTCTTAGGAACCTTAAGTGCAGCCAAAAAATTTTTGTAACCTTGGCCAGATCTGTGCCTTGCCACAATTCTGTCTCTGAGCTCTTCAGGCAGTTCCTTTGACCACATGATTCTCATTTGCTCTGACATGCACTGTGAGCTGTAAGGTCTTATATAGATAGGTGTGTGGCTTTCCTAATCAAGTCCAATCAGTATAATCAAACACAGCTGGACTCAAATGAAGGTGTAGCACCATCTCAAGGATGATCAGAAGAAATGGACAGCACTTGAGTTAAATATATGAGTGTCACAGCCAAGGGTCTGAATACTTAGGACCATGTGATATTTCAGTTTTTCTTTTTTAATAAATCTGCAAAAATGTCAACAATTCTGTGTTTTTCTGTCAATATGGGGTGCTGTGTGTACATTAATGAGGGAAAAAATTAACTTAAATGATTTTAGCAAATGGCTGCAATATAACAAAGAGTAAAAAATTTAAGGGGGTCTGAATACTTTCCGTAACCACTGTATATGCAGTATTGATAGGCACTGATAAGTGGCACTGGTGGGCACGTATAGGCGGCACTGATCAAAGGCGCTGTGATGGCCACAGAGTGCCATCCCTAATGGGCATTGATTGCCATCCCTGGTGGGCTCTAGTGGGCTTACCTGGTGGTCATGGGTGGGCATCCCTGGTGTCCATGGTTGGCTGCACTGATAATCAATCAGTGCAGACCTGCCCTGTCAGGAGAGTGGCTCTCCTCTACTCGTGCTTGTCAGTGCGAGTAGAAGAAAAGCCGATACATGGCTCTTTCGGTTTACACTGTGATGAGCTGTGATTGGACACAGCTGATCACGTGGTAAAGAGCCTCCGCCAGAAGCTCTTTATCTAGATCGGAGATGTGGTGTGGTTAGACTGACACACCACACCACTAATCGCCATGCTGCGTGCGATCGCGGCTTATCTTGCTGGACGACATATGATGCTCCCAGTCAGGATGACTGATCAAGGCTTGTAAGCCGCAACGCGTGAGCCCCTGTATGTTTTTATTCACGTTTTTTATGCACCAATAAAGAAGCAACAAGGACGTTTAGAGTTGCTGGCTCTATTCTTTGTATTTATTACAGCTTTGAAAAAATGCTGTAAATCAAGAATGCTTTCAGAAAAAGTGTTAATAGTTTAAAAGTTTTATTGTAAAATAGTTAAAAAGTGTTAATTATTTATTTATTTTTCAATGAACAATACAGAAAGTAAATGAACAAAAGAAAAATCCAAATCAATATTGGTAAGACATGGAAACAAGGCCAAGAGACTCAACTATGCATGAAAACATAGGAACTGGGGTACAGAAAAATGGCCGGTGCTCTGCACTGATGAAGGTGGTCGTTTGTTCGCTGAGCTGGAGGGCGATACAATAATGAGTGTCTGCAGACAACAGTGAAACATGTTGGAGGTTCCTTGCAAGTTTAGTATTGCATTTCTGCAAATAGAGTTGGAGATTTGGTCAGTATCAATGGAGTCCTCAATACTGAGAAATACAGAAAGATATTTATGCATCATGCCCTCAGGGAGGCGTGTGACTGGCTCCAAATTTATTCTTCAGCAGGGCAACGACCACAAACAAACATACAGCCAATATCATTAGGTACTATGTTCAGTTTTAAGAAGAAGGAGGAATCTTGGAAGAGATGGTTTGGGCCCCCCCCCCGCAGAGCCCTGATCTCAACATCATTGAGTCTCTCTGGGATTACATGAAGTAGCAGAAGGATATGAGGCATCCTACATCCAAAGAAAATCTGTGGTTAGTGCTCCAAGATATTTGGAACAATCTACCTGCTGAGTTCCTTCAAAAACTGAGTGCAGGTGTACCTAGAAGAATTGATACGGTAAATGGTGGTCACACCAAATATTGATTTGATTTGGATTTCCCTTCTGTTCATTTACTTTCCATTTTGTTAATTGATAAAAATCAACTATTAACACTTCTATTTTTGAAAGCATTCTTATGCCCCGTACACACAATCCGAAATTACGACAAGAAAAACTTGGATTTTTTCTGACGGAATGTTGGCTCAAACTTGTGTTGCAGACACACGGCCACACAAATCTTATCTGAAATTCCGACCATCAAGAACGCAGTGACCTACAACGAGTCGAGATCAATGAAGTTCAATAGGCAGTTCGGCTCTCCTGCTTGATTCTGAGCATGCGTGTTTTTTTGCACGTCGGAATTGCATACAGACAAGCGGATTTTCCGACAAGAACTTTTTCCGTCTGAAAAATAGAGAACCTGCTCTCAATCTTTTGCTGGCGGAAATTCTGACAGAAAAAGTTGGATGGAGCCTACACACGGTCAGAATATCTGTCCAAAAGCTCACATCCAACTTTTTTTGATGGCAAATCCGATCGTATGTACAGGGAATTAGTTTAGGGCATTTTTACATGCCTGCCTAAGACTTTTGCACAGTAATTATATATATATACACACACACACATATATATATATACAGTTGTGCTCATAAGTTTACATACCCTGGCAGAACTTATGATTTCTTGGCCATTTTTCAGAGAATATGAATGATGACACAAAAACTTTTCTTTCACTCATGGTTAGTGTTTGGCTGAAGCCATTTATTATCAATCAACTGTGTTTACTCTTTTTAAATCATAATGACAACGGAAACTACCCAAATGACCCTGATCAAAAGTTTACATACCTCAGTTCTTAATACCGTGTATTGCCCCCTTTTTTTTTTTTTTGAGAAAAAAGTTTTTTATTGAACAATTTACATTTGGAACATAATTCTGCAAGTTACAAGGCAATACTGGAGAAATGCATAAAACAAGAAATGTGGCTTATACATATATAGGCACAGTAGATCAAAAAACTTGTTCAGATTGAACACTGGATTCAGTGACTATCAATAAGTGGAAAACCCTATGTCCACGCTATTCATGGAATTGCACGCTAGAAGGATGTATAGTATTACGGACCATCAGTGCATGTGTCTGCGGACTCAAGCCATCGATCCCAGATTTTGTAGTACTTATCTGGACAACCTCTGTTGATGTATATGAACTTTTTGTAGGGAAGAGTGTTATTTATATCTAGTTTCCAATCGTTGAAGCTGGGGGGAGTGGGTCTCATCCACTGTCTGGCTATAATTTTTCTAGCATTAAACAATGTTTCATGCAAGAATGTTTTAGTGAATTTGTCCATCTCAGAGTCGGGGAATATCCCCAGTAAGCATTGTTTGGGGTCCAGGGTCAATGGGGATCCCATGTCATCATGGAGGAAGTCAACAATCCGCTTCCACAGACCCTGAAGGACCGGGCACGCCCAGAGTAGATGGAAGAATGTGCCCGTCGTTTGGTTACACATTGTGCACAAGGTAGAAAACTGTCGTCTAAAGCGGGCGATTCTTAGGGGGGTGAGATACGCTCGGTGCACCACGTATAACTGGGTCAGCCTGTCAGAGAGCTTGGGGGATACAGTCTTGCACGAGTCTAGTGCTTCACTCCACTCCTCATCCTCCAGTGGGCCCACCTCTCTTTCCCATCTTGGTTTAAGGCTGTAAGCTAGCGTGGTAGATGATGGGGTGAGAAGCATGACATAAAAATCAGAGATCAGCTTTCGCGGGTCCACACCTTTAACCACAGCCATAATAACATTAGGCGTAGATTGTGGCAAAGGCTGGGGAAACTGAGCTTGGGCTGCGTGACGCACCTGGAAGAATCTAAAAAGCATAGAATTGGGCAGCAGGAACTCATTTTGGAGGTCCTCAAAGTTTTTAAGTGTGCCATCGGAAATTATGTGGTGCAAATAATATATTCCATATTCGCACCATATCTCTGTGTCAGGGATCAAGAGAAACTCTGAGAGTAGTCTATTGTGCCATAAGGGGGTATAGTTGTTGTGTTTAGGGGTCGTTAATGTTTTAGTGGTGATGTCCCATACGCGCCTATATTGGTATAATAGGGACCCACGGTCTCTATTGGAGTTATTCCCACTATGTCCCACTGCAATTGCAGTGAGTGGGTCAGTGGTCAGTTGTGCCCACCGTGGACAGAGGAGGGTGAGGAATCTGAGTCTGTCGGTTTTATCTATGTGGTATAGTTGAGACAGTTGGGACGCAAGGTAATAAAGATTTAAGTCAGGGAGGGCTGTTCCACCTAGGTCAGTAGGGTTCTTAAGGACTCTCCAGGCCAGCTTGTGTCTGTTGTTACCCCAAATAAATGTCTTGAGTATGGCCTCCATTGACTTGAAAAATTTCAAGGGTAAGTATACGGGTGTGTGCCAGAGTATATACAATATTTTCGGAAATAATATCATTTTAACAATGTTAATACGGCCCCACACGCCGAGCGGCAGTCTCGCCCATACCTGGGTTCTAGACTTGATGAGATCGAAAAGGGGTTCTATGTTCAGGGATATATAGTCAGCCGGTGTTCTATTCACCAATACTCCAAGATATTTGATAGTGTTCACTCGCTGGAGTGGTAACTGTGCCTGTAGCTTGGGAGAGGGGAAACTATCCATAGGCAGTATTTGAGATTTCTCCCAATTAATTTTAAGGCCAGAGAACTGACCAAAGTGTTCAATTGTATGCAACGCCTTCTGAAGCGATGTGGCAGAGTCGGCCAGGTATAGTAGCGTGTCGTCTGCGTATAAGCTAATTTTTTCAGTCAGGGAACCAAGGCAGAGACCCTGAATCTCGGGGTCCCCTCTAATGGAGATTGCAAGGGGCTCCGCCGCCAAGGCATAGAGGAGCGGAGACAGTGGGCAGCCCTGTCTAGTGCCCCTGGATAAGTCAAATGTCTGGGAGGCCCTCCCGTTGGCCACTACTTTACCCCTGGGTGCCAGATATAATAATTGAACCCACTTAATAAATTTAGGTCCAAAACCAAAGCCACGGAGGCATCCCCAAAGGTACCGCCACTCCACTGAGTCAAAGGCCTTGGCAGTATCCAAAGCCACCACCACCCGGGACCCAACATTAGTATGTGTCGCTTGTAAGTTAATATACAATTTTCTGAGGTTGAAGGAGGTGTTACGCCCCGGCATAAATCCAGCTTGGTCAGCATGGATCAGGGTTAGAATCACTTGGTTAAGGCGTAGGGCAAGTACTTTAGCCAGAATCTTTATGTCTACCTGGAGTAGCGATATTGGTCTATAAGATTCCGGGAGGCCTGGGTCCTTGCCTGGCTTAGGTATGAGGATAATTACCGCCTCGCCCATCGATGGGGGTAAGGTGAAATTGTCAAATAGATGGTTGAAGAGGGACAATAACTTGGGGGCAAGTATCTCGATGTATTGGGCGTAAAATTCTATGGGCAACCCATCTGAACCCGGGGCCTTGGATCTGGCGAAGCTCCCAATCGCTGTGGTTATTTCGTCGAGTGTAATAGGTGCGTCTAGCATAGCCATTTGGGCATCGTCTAGCTGTGGAAAGATGATTTCCGCCAGTAGATCTTCCAATTGAGAGTCAGTGGTAGAAACCTGGGACGTATATAGTTGAGAAAAGAAGTCCCTAAATTCAGAAGTGACAGCCTGGGGTTCCGTAATCTTTTCCCCATTAGGACCAGTGAGGGAAATGACAGTAGGGGGTCTATCCTCACTATGTGCCAAGTAGGCCAACAGTTTACCCGCTCTCTCCCCATGTTCATATAATTTTTGTCTGGCAAAGAAAAGTTTTTTCCTGGCCGTCTCGTGTTGTAGCTGATTAACCACCCTGGTTTGTAACCTGAGTCGGGCAGCTCCATCCGGAGAGGGGTTCGACATGTACCCCTGTTCAGAGGAGGACAGATCCCGCATTGCCCCGTCCAGTATGGCTGATGAATTAGCCTTCAGCCTGTTGATAAAGGAGGTCAGAGTCATACGTGCATGCAGTTTGAAGGCTTCCCATACTACGTCTGGGGATGCAGATCCGTCATTCTCTAAAAAGTAAGTTCTCCAACTGTTACCAAGCTCGTCATCCTCCGACAACAGGGTGAGCCAAAACGGATTCAGGCGCCACGTACGGGGCGGTTTGTCTAATGGGATGGAGAGGCTAATGAAATATGGGCTATGGTCTGAAAGTAATCTGGGGGCAAATTCAGCTTCCAGTAATCTTGGGGCAAGGGTACTAGAAATGAATATAAAATCTATACGGGACATGGTGTTATGGGTAGTTGAGAAACAGGAGTAAGCTCGAGTGAGCGGGAATTTAAAACGCCAGGTGTCAGTGAGATTAAAGGAAGAGATAAGTCGGGAGAATCTAGTGTGGGTTGGAGCTGTAGTAGATAATGGCGAGGGCGACAGTTTGTCTAATGTAGGGTTCAACGTAGCGTTAAAATCCCCCAGCCACACCGCCTGAATCGAAGGATGACGAGTCATATATAGCAAGCCCTCTGTGACTATAGTAGAATTAAATGGTGGAGGTACATAGAATGCCATCAGTAGGAAAGGTTCACCATACAATTTAACCGAAAGAAAGACATAGCGCCCCTGTGGGTCAGACTGAACATCACACAGCTCAAAATGTACCGTCTTGGCAATCAAAACTGAGACTCCGCGGGCGTGGGACGAGTGGGATGAATGATATGCCCACCCAATCCATGGCCGGCGGAGTGCCATCTGGAGCCGACCCTCAACGTGTGTCTCCACTAACACCACAATGTCGGCTCGTTGTTTTTTGAGAAATGAGAAAACTGCAGATCTCTTTACCTTGTCCCCAAGCCCACGCACATTCCAAGTGAGCAGTTTTATCGATGCCATAATTCAAACATTAAAACATATCGTGGGACAGTAGCATTACATGAATACAAGGTTTGCCATCTATGCAGTATCAATGTTAGCATGCACTTCGTTGTATTGCAGTCCATCAAGAAAAAACGAACCTCCCCACCCTGCATCTTCCCCAACTGATACGGGTATGTTCCCAAAACCAAAAGTAAGTAACAACCGGTAGCAGATAAAACCAAAATATCTTGCTGTTACGTAAAAGATCTGCAGCGATCTCCTCACATGGGAGGTGTGGAAGATCCAATGCCCGCAAATAAAGAGCAACAGGCTCTTCTTGTACTGTGAACCAGAAGTACAGTGCGGGGTCGGTGGTATAGAAAGTTCTGCAGTCACATAATAAAGAGATGCGTGTTCCGGTTGCTGGGGGGCGAAAATTCGCTGTGTTAGGCATGTGGAGTGTAGGACTGATTGTGCTCCGCAATTACAGTCTCCAGGGTAGTTACATGGATCAACCAGTCAGTGGGGGCCCTAAGTATGGGAGACCCCCTCTGCAGGTTACAATTGAAAGAGGATTATAGCAGGGGAAGGCAAAAGGGGGTCCCAGGGGTAAGGAGCAATAGGGTATGCGCCGCGGGCAGTAAAGGGGAGACAAAAAAAAAGGGGGGTAACATACCAGGATTTGCAGACTCCCGCTGCGGCGTATAATGTGCTGGTGATGATGACAGGCAATCAATAGTGCTGATGAACATGCTCGGTCAGGTCACTCCGCCGCCCCTCTGGCGGGCCCCGGACGCTCCAACCAGGCAATGACTTCCTGAGGATCCTCAAAAAAGAACACACGGCCGTCCCTTTCGACTCTAAGACGAGCTGGAAATAGCATAGAGTATTTAAGATGTTGTATCCGGAGCCTCCTCTTCGCCTCCATGAAGCCTTGGCGGCGGCGCTGCACCTCGGCAGAAAAGTCGGGGAAGATAGCGATCTTGGAGTTTCCAAGGTGGATGTTACCTTTTTCCCTGGCCATGCGCAGCGCCGCATCTCTATCTTTGTAATTCAAGAATTTTGCTATAAACGTGCGGGGGGGAGCCCCCTGAGGAGGAGATCTGGCAGGCATACGATGAGCCCTCTCCACCGCCAGGGTGGGGGAGAAGGCCTCGCGGCCATAGGTGTCAACAAGGAGTTTCTCCAAGAAGGTGGTAGGATCTTTGCCCTCAGCTCCCTCGGGGAGCCCGATGAAACGGAGGTTGCACCTCCGGAGCCTATTTTCCATATCATCTTGCTTGCTTAGAATCTGATTGATTTGGAGCTGCATTCGATCGGAGCTGACTTGGAGCGGCGTAACGGTGTCCTCCACCTCTCCAATGCGGGTTTCGGCAGTCGTGACACGCTCACGAAGTTTCTGGAAGTCTTGTCGCATGAGTGAAAGGTCCACCTTGACCCCCTCTATTTGCGCCGTCAGGGACGTCCGGCAGTATGTGATCGCCTCGAGCAGTTTAGCTGTGTCGCCTCCCGTAGCGTCCTGCTCACCGCCTGCGGCACCGCCATCTCTTTCCTCCTCCTGGCGGCGGTACTGGTCCAATTTCGCCAGGGTGGCCTTTGGCGTTTTTGGCGGAGTCATGGCAGGTATCCGCTGTGATCCCTCCCCCCTCCAAAGCAGGCAGCTCAGTCTATACCGAATGGTAGGGAGCTGTAGGGCTGGTGGGCCAGGAAGAGTCACTAGTCAGCAGGCCGGGTGAAGCAAGATGGCCACCGACCAGCACTAGGCCGAAGCCGGGGCCTTTCCTGAACGCGGCGGCCGCGCAGTCAGAGGCTGATGTATCTGCCTCTGTGGGTGTGAGGGGTCCTCAGGGGGACTCGGTGGGCCCCTGCAGGCTGTTACCTGAGAGCAGGAGGGCCAGGAAGCAGCACAGGCGGCAGGTCGGGTGGAGCAAGATGGCCGCCGACTTCCAGGGCTAGGCCGAAGCCGCGGACTTTCCTAAATGCGGCACCCGCGATCGGGATCGCGGCCCTGCGGAGGCCGCCGTACGAGCGGAGGATGGTGGATTTGCGGCCACGGATGTTCAGGGTCCCCAGGGGGTCCCGCTGGGCTGGTGCAGGATGACGCTGAAGGTCAGGATGGGCTGTACAGGAGTAATGGACGGAGCTCAAATCATGCACGTCCTACTCCATGCTATGTCAGGCCACGCCCCCCCGTGTATTGCCCCCTTTAACATCAATGACAGCTTAAAGTCTTTTGTGGTATTTGTGGATGAGGCTCTTTATCTTCTCAGATGGTAAAGCTGCCCATTCCTCTTGGCAAAAAGCCTCCAGTTCCTGTAAATTCTTGGGCTGTCTTGCATGAACTGCACGTTTGAGATCTCCCCAGAGTGGCTCAATGATATTGAGGTCAGGAGACAGAGATGGCCACTCCAGAACCTTCACTTTATTCTGCTTTAGCCAATGACAGATCCACTTGGCCTTGTGCTTTGGATCATTGTCACGTTGGACTGTCCAAGTACGTCCCATGAGCAGCTTCCTGGCTGATGAATGCAAATTTTCCTCCAGTATGTTTTGAAAACATACTGCATTCATTTTGCCATAAATTTTGACCAAATTTCTTGTGCCTTTGTAGCTCACACATCCCCAAAACATCAGTGATCCACCTCCATGTTTCACAGTAGGAATGGTGTACCTTTCATCATAGGCCTTGTTGACTTCTCTCCAAATGTAGTGCTCATGGTTGTGGCCAAAAAGCTCAATTTTGGTCTCATCACTCCAAATGACTTTGTGCCAGAAGGTTTGAGGCTTGTCTCTGTGCTGTTTGGCGTATTGTAAGTGGGATAGTTTGTGGCATTTGCATAGTAATGGCTTTCTTCTGGTGACTCGACCATGCAGCCCATCTTTCTTCAAGTGCCTCCTTGTTGTGCATCTTGAAACAGCCACACCACGTGTTTTCAGAGTCCTGTATTTCACATGAAGTTATTTGTGGGTTTTTCTTTGCATCCCCAACAATTCTCCTGGCAGTTGGCTGAAATTTTAGTTGGTCTATCTGACCGTGGTTTGGTTTCAACAGAACCCCTCATTTTCCACTTCTTGATTAGAGTTTGAACACTGCTGATTGGCCTTCTCAATTCCTTGGATATCTTTTTATATCCCTTTCCTGTTTTATACACTTCAACTACCTTTTCCCACAGATCCTTTGACAATTCTTTTGCTTTCCCCATGACTCAGAATCCAGAAACGTCAGTGCAGCACTGGATAAAAGATGCAAGGGTCTGTCAGGAGTCCAGAAACTCATTGACCCTTTTATACATACACACACACACACACACACACACACACACACTAATTACAAGTAAACAGATCACAGGTGAGGATTGTTACCTTTAATAGCCACTCAAACCCCTTTGTGTCAACTTGTGTGCATGTTATCAGGTCAAAATCACCAGGGTATGTAAACTTTTGATCAGGGTCATTTGGGTAGTTTCTGTTTTCATTATGATTTAAAAAGAGTAAAACACAGTTGAATGATAATAAATGGCTTCAGCCAAACACTAACCATGAGTGAAATAAAAGTTTGTTTTATCATTCATATTCTCAACTTTATATATTCCTGAAATCAAAGCGAGGGGCTGAGTGGCTCTCCAGGCACCCAGTCACTGATACAGGCCGGGAAAGTTACACCACCATTCCTGGGCCCTCCTAATTCCACTGGTGAGCCTGGGACCACTACACTCTGTCAGGCCAGCTCCCATGAAGTGGTGCTGTGCCTGCACTGCATGGTTTAACTGCTTCTTTTGTCATAGGCTGGCCAGAAATTGGTATACTCATCCGATTCTCCAACCCAACAGGAAATGGCTGGGGTTGCAGGGACAGGTCTTGACTTGTGCAGGGAAGATTGGAGGATTCGGTAAGTATATACGTGCTCTCCATTCCTCTAGACCAGTGTTTCTCAACTCCAGTCCTCAAGGCACCCCAACAGGTCATGTTTTCAGGCTTTCCATTATTTTGCACAGGTGATTTGATCAGTTTCACTGCCTTAGTAATTACCACACCTGTTTCATCTAAGGGAAATCCTGAAAACATGACCTATTGGGGCACCTTGAGGACTGGAGTTGAGAAACACTGCTCTAGACAAGGGATCTCCAAACTATGGCCCTCCAGTTGTTCAGGAACTACAATTCCCATCATACCTAGCAATGTCTGTGAATGTCAGAGTTTTTTAATGCCTCATGGGACGTGCAGTTCCGCAACAGCTGGAGGGCCATAGTTTGGAGGCCATTGGACTCTAGGGGCAGGGATCTCAAAACGGTGGCCCTTTGCATGCTTTTACCTGGCCCTTGGGGCACTATATTCATCCACTGATACAAACAATGGGACATAATTCCTCCCAATGACACTGAAGATGGGACGCTATTCCTCCCACTGACACCAAAGATGGGTCATTGCTTATTCCCTATGATGTCCTTTTCAATTCCCAATGGCCACAGTCCGGCCCCCCTTAAGTCTGAAAGACAGTCAACTGGCCCATTGTTTGGAAAGTTTGGAGATCCCTGCCCTAGACTAAAACAAGCAGTTAACCCGTGCAATGCGGGTACAGCCCCACTGCTAGGGAAAAAAAAAAAATTGTTCAGCTAAAAGGAGACCCAATAAAAAGCGTGAAGCCAGCACGCTGAAAAAAAATACAATGCCAATGGGGAAATCGAATCCTTCCCACTCTATCCAAAATGTTTTGGCCGGACTTACACAGTTACATTACATAGTTACATACACACTTAATGTAGGACAAGCTTTTGGGGTGGGCCCCTTCAAGGCCCAAGCAGTACAGGCGCACCCTGAAAGCTTGTCCTGAAAATTTGGATGTTAGTGCAAATAAAATAAAAGTTGCAGACAGTACTCAATTGCTGCACTAATACAGCTACAATCATCTCAAGCAAAAGTAATGTAGGCAAATTATTAGAGAATTCATGGGTAAAGACAGGAGAAAATTTCAACTAAAACTGGTCAGTGCTTGGCATGTCAACAATTACAAAATCTCCTTCATAAGAATAGCTCAGCTGATATTGACAATATTGAATTCCACGTTGCGCTCCACTGAAACAAAGTTTTGTACAATGCTAGGCATATTGCAAGAGGTGAGAACACAAGAATAAAAGACCCGAGGTAGATTTATTGCTGCCGGATATCAATCCATCGTGTCAATTTTATTATTACTGGGACATACAGCGTATGGGTGACGGGTCTCAAACAAGCTCCACTGAATGCTGAAGTGTGACAGAATGTCCTCAACGTGTGATGCAGAGATTTTCAAATATACTTTAGTGTGGTGACACTGCTGAAAAAGGTTGTGTAAGGCTTATTTCTAAACAAGAAACATTTTATATTACTCAAAGTCACATCTTACTGTATCATACAACCAAGAAAGAGGCAAAGCCTTAAATATGACAGGAGCTGAAGAGACCCCGTCACCAAGGTAAAAAAAAAAAATTCTGGTAAAAATCACAAAATCATACCGGTACGTCACTAGATTGGAAGGGGGATCTCAATCATCACTGCAGCTACAGCAATGATCGAGATGCCATTTTTTTATGGTCGCTTCAATGCTTCCCATCAATGGAAAAGTAATCCTAGGGGCTAAGAAGCCACTGAATAACTTTTACAGATGCCAGAAGGGGCCCCGCCCTCCTCCCATAGCCACCTTTACCGGGCTCTCCCATCCAATTGGGGAGCCCAAGAAGGATGGGACTGGCGGAATCCGGTTCCTGGGACACAGTAAGAAGAACTAATGTTGTTCCTCCCACTCCTCCATAAAGAGAATGGCCCATGCGATCACAAGGGATGTTGTTCACCCGATCTGATTGCAATAAATGAGATAAAAAAAAAAAAACACACACATGGGGCTCCCCTGTAATGCCGAGCACAGGAACACACACATGGGGCTCCCCTGTAATGCCGAGCACAGGAACACACATGGGGCTCCCCTGTAATGCTGAGCACAGGAACACACATGGGGCTCCCCTGTAATGCTGAGCACAGGAACACACATGGGGCTCCCCTGTAATGCTGAGCACAGGAACACACATGGGGCTCCCCTGTAATGCTGAGCACAGGAACACACATGGGGCTCCCCTGTAATGCTGAGCACAGGAACACACATGGGGCTCCCCTGTAATGCTGAGCACAGGAACACACATGGGGCTCCCCTGTAATGCTGAGCACAGGAACACACATGGGGCTCCCCTGTAATGCTGAGCACAGGAACACACATGGGGCTCCCCTGTAATGCTGAGCACAGGAACACACATGGGGCTCCCCTGTAATGCTGAGCACAGGAACACACATGGGGCTCCCCTGTAATGCTGAGCACAGGAACACACATGGGGCTCCCCTGTAATGCTGAGCACAGGAACACACATGGGGCTCCCCTGTAATGCTGAGCACAGGAACACACATGGGGCTCCCCTGTAATGCTGAGCACAGGAACACACATGGGGCTCCCCTGTAATGCTGAGCACAGGAACACACATGGGGCTCCCCTGTAATGCTGAGCACAGGAACACACATGGGGCTCCCCTGTAATGCTGAGCACAGGAACACACATGGGGCTCCCCTGTAATGCTGAGCACAGGAACACATATGGGGCTCCCAACACAGGCATTTTTAACCCTTTCCTCGGCCACTAGCGGGGGTTAAAATTGCCCCTGCTAGCGTCCAAAAAGCACAGCTATAACAGCGGTAAAGCGCTGCTAAAACTAGCGGTGCTTTACCACTAATGCCGGCACCGCTCCAGTGTGAAAGGGGTCTATGGCCTCATTCAGACAAGGCGGACTCCGTCACTGCGGAGTCCGCAAGCTCAGCGGGAGATCTCTCAGTTGATCTCCGCTGAGCTGGCGGATGACAGGTCCCTCTCTGCTCACTGAGCGGGGAGGGGCTTGTCCAGCACCGCTGTCTCCTATGGAGAGATCAGACAAAAACGGACAGCATGTCCGTTTTCATCAGATCTCATCCGATCCGATATGGATGGATGGGGACGTATAGCCATACGTCTGATTTTAGCGGATCGGGTCGGATGTCAGCAGACATGTCACCGCTGACATCCGACGCTCCATAGAGATGTATGGAGCGGCCGTTCATGTCTGCCAAAAAACTGACAGGCGGACCTGAACAGTTTGACCGTGTGAAAGGGGCCTTAAAGGGAGATTGTAGACCTACACAAGGCTGGATTGGGCTACAAGACCATCGCCAAGCAGCTTGGTGAGAGGGTGACAACAGTTGGTGCGGTTATTCGCAAATGGAAGAAACACAAAATAACTGTCAATCTCCCTCAGTCTGGGGCTCCATGCAAGATCTCACCTTGTGGAGTTTTAATGATTATAAGAATGGTGAGTAATCAGCTCAGAACTACACAGGAGAATCTTGTCAATGATCTCAAGGCAGCTGGGACCACAGGCACCAAGAAAACAATTGGTAACACACTATACCGTGAAGGACTGAAATCCTGTAGCGCCCGCAAGGTCCCCCTGCTCAAGAAAGCACATGTACAGGCCTATCTGAAGTTTACTAATGAACATCTGAATGATTCAGAGGAGAACTGGGTAAAAGTGTTGTGGTCAGATGAGACCAAAATCAAGATCTTTGGCCTCAACTTGCTGTGGTTGGAGGAGGAGAAAAGCTGCCTATGACCCCAAGAACACCATCAAACATGGAGGTGGAAACATTAGGCTTTGGTAGTGTTTTTCTGCTAATGGGACAGGAAAACTTCACCGCATCAAAGGGACGATGGACGGGGTCATGTACCGTCAAATCTTGGGCGAGAACCTCCTTCCCTCAGCCAGGGCACTGCAAATGGGTCATGGATGGGTATTCCAGCATGACAAGGACCCAAAACACACGGCCAAGGCAACAAAGGAGTGGCTCAAGAAGCACATTAAGGTTCTGGAGTGGCCTAGCCAGTCTCCAGATCTTAATCCCATAGAAAATATGTAGAGGGAACGAGTTACCAAACATCAGCCTCAAAACCTTAATGACTTGGAGAGGATCTGCAAAGAGGAGTGGGACAAAATCCCTCCTGAGATGTGTGCAAACCTGGTGGCCAACTACAAGAAACGTCTGACCTCTGATTGCCAACAAGGCTTTTGCCACTAAGTACTAAGTCATGTTTTGCAAAGGGGTCAAATACTTATTTCACTCAATAAAATGCAAATCAATTCATAACTTTTTTTAAATGCGTTTTTCTGAATATTTTTGTTATTCTGTCTCTAAGACCCGTTTCACACTTAGCCGCGGCTGCGTTAGTGGTAAAGCACAGTTAGTTTTAGCAGCGCTTTTCAGCCGCTAGGGGGGCGCTTTTAACCAGCGCTAGCAGCCGAAGGGTTAAAACCGCCCGTGTAGCGCCATTTCCGAAGCTTTGCCAATGCATTCCAATGGGCAGGGGCGGCTTAGGAGCGCTATATACACTGCTCCTAAACTGCCCCAAAGATGCTGTTTGCAGAACTTTTTGTACCGTCCCGCAAGCCCACCGCCCCAGTGTGAAAGCATTTGGCCTTTCACACTGGGGTGGCATGGGAGGCGTTTCCAGGGCGCTATTTTACCTACCATTAAAATTATAGACAGATAATTTCTTTGTCAGTGTGAAAATTTACAAAATCAGCAGGGAATCAAATACTTTTTTCACCTCACTGTAAGGGGCTCCCCTAGAATACTGAGCGCAGGAACACATATGGGGCTCCCCTATAATACAGAACACAGACACACATATGGGGTTCCCCCATAATACCAAGATCAGGAACACATATGGGGCTCCCCTATAATACTGAACAGACACACATATGGGGCTCCCCCGTAATACCAAGAGCAGGACCACATATGGGGCACTCCTATAATACTGAACACAGACACACCTATGGGGTTCCCCTATAATACTGAACACAGAAACACCTATGGGGCTCCCCTATAATACTGAACACAGACACACCTATGGGGCTCCCCTATAATACTGAACACAGACACACCTATGGGGCTCCCCTATAATACTGAACACAGACACACCTATGGGGCTCCCCTATAACACTGAACACAGACACACCTATGGGGCTCCCCTATAACACTGAACACAGACACACCTATGGGGCTCCCCTATAATACTGAGCACACACACCTATGGGGCTCCCCTATAATACTGAACACAGACACACCTATGGGGCTCCCCTATAACACTGAACACAGACACACCTATGGGGCTCCCCTATAATACTGAGCGCACACACACCTATGAGGCTCCCCTATAATACTGAGCACACACACCTATGGGGCTCCCCTATAACACTGAACACAGACACACCTATGGGACTCCCCTATAACACTGAGCACACACACCTATGGGGCTCCCCTATAACACTGAACACAGACACACCTATGGGGCTCCCCTATAACACTGAGCACAGACACACCTATGGGGCTCCCCTATAATACTGAGCACACACACCTATGGTGCTCCCCTATAATACTGAGCACACACAGGGCTCCCCTATAATACTGAACACAGACACACCTATGGGGCTCCCCTATAACACTGAGCACACACACCTATGGGGCTCCCCTATAACACCGAACACAGACACACCTATGGGGCTCCCCTATAACACTGAACACAGACACACCTATGGGGCTCCCCTATAATACTGAGCACACACACCTATGGTGCTCCCCTATAACACTGAACACACACACCTATGGTGCTCCCCTATAACACTGAACACACACACGTATGGGGCTCCCCTATAACACTGAACACAGACACACCTAGGGGGCTCCCCTATAACACTGAACACAGACACACGTATGGGGCTCCCCTATAATACTGAGCACACACACCTATGGGGCTCCCCTATAACACTGAGCACACACACCTATGGGGCTCCCCTATAACACTGAGCACACACACCTATGGGGCTCCCCTATAACACTGAACACAGACACACCTATGGGGCTCCCCTATAACACTGAACACAGACACACCTATGGGGCTCCCCTATAACACTGAACACAGACATACCTATGGGGCTCCCCTATAATACTGAACACAGACACACCTATGGGGCTCCCCTATAACACTGAACACAGACACACCTATGGGGCTCCCCTATAATACTGAGCACACACACCTATGGGGCTCCCCCTATAACACTGAACACAGACACACCTATGGGGCTCCCCTATAATACTGAGCACACACACCTATGGGGCTCCCCTATAACACTGAACACAGACACACCTATGGGGCTCCCCTATAACACTGAACACAGACACACGTATGGGGCTCCCCTATAACACTGAACACAGACACACGTATGGGGCTCCCCTATAATACTGAGCACACACACCTATGGGGCTCCCCTATAACACTGAGCACACACACCTATGGGGCTCCCCTATAACACTGAGCACACACACCTATGGGGCTCCCCTATAACACTGAACAGACACACCTATGGGGCTCCCCTATAACACTGAACACAGACACACCTATGGGGCTCCCCTATAACACTGAACACAGACACACCTATGGGGCTCCCCTATAATACTGAGCACACACACCTATGGGGCTCCCCTATAACACTGAACACAGACACACCTATGGGGCTCCCCTATAATACTGAGCACACACACCTATGGGGCTCCCCTATAACACTGAGCACACACACCTATGGGGCTCCCCCTATAACACTGAACACAGACACACCTATGGGGCTCCCCTATAACACTGAACACAGACACACGTATGGGGCTCCCCTATAACACTGAACACAGACACGCGTATGGGGCTCCCCTATAACACTGAACACACACACCTATGGGGCTCCCCTATAATACTGAGCGCACACACCTATGGGGCTCCCCTATAACACTGAACACAGACACACCTATGGGGCTCCCCTATAACACTGAACACAGACACACCTATGGTGCTCCCCTATAATACTGAGCGCACACACCTATGGGGCTCCCCTATAACACTGAACACAGACACACCTATGGGGCTCCCCTATAACACTGAACACAGACACACCTATGGGGCTCCCCTATAACACTGAACACAGACACACCTATGGGGCTCCCCTATAATACTGAGCACACACACCTATGGGGCTCCCCTATAACACTGAACACAGACACACCTATGGGGCTCCCCTATAATACTGAGCACACACACCTATGGGGCTCCCCTATAACACTGAGCACACACACCTATGGGGCTCCCCTATAACACTGAGCACACACACCTATGGGGCTCCCCTATAACACTGAACACAGACACACCTATGGGGCTCCCCTATAATACTGAGCACACACACCTATGGGGCTCCCCTATAATACTGAGCACACACACACATATATATATATATATATAACAGAACAGGTGCAATGTGCAGCCATGCCTCCACCATGAGTCGCCCCTATTCCCAGCAGCCCCCCTGACACCTGTCCCCAGCACACACCTTTCTCTGCAGTCACCGGCTCCACAACACTTCTTGTGCTGGAGGTCACGCTAGGACCCCTCCACACACCAACATGGCGGCACTCGCCTCTCCTACCCGACTACGGTAACCTAACACACCTCTAAAAGATGCTTCCTGCTCCCCACACTCAAACCCCGAGTTTAGCAGGATAAGACGGCGCCTCGAATAACACAATGGTCTTTATCAGTGCTACTTTTTACACCATTTCTGAAACAGGCGCATTCAGGACAGCCTAGTTGGTAAAAATCCCCGTTTCATTGTCCGCATGCGCACTAAGTCGATCGATCCATCCCAAAACTGAAGGGGGTGGGTGTTGGAAGCATTTGTGCTAGTAAATTGTGGTATATTCCGCCCGGTGGCTCTGTTATGGGTTCATAACCCAGCGCATCACGTGATTGCATGTGAGCTCCTGAGCGGCCATGATTGGTGTGGGCAAATCGAGTTATTCGTTCTCGGTTTGAGTGTGTATTTTTATTTTTTGGGTTAGGTTGCAAGGAGGCTGGGGAAGATGTGTTACCGAATCCTAAACTCGTAACATCAAACAGTGTAGATTTAAGAAGGGGGAATTTTATACTGTGCTTCTCTCTGTATATAAGGCCTGCTATAGAATAAAAGAACTATCGGTGTTCACACAGCAAAGTGGGAGTGGTGAAGCAAAGAGGACCTGTTATCCACACAATGCATGACAGAGGAACGTGACCAATTACTCTGCTCTGTCATTTCTATTTTGGCTTTAAAGGAGTTGTAAAGGTACATTTTTTATTTTCTAAATAGGTTCCTTTAAGCTAGTGCATTGTTGCTTCACTTACCTTTTCCTTTGATTTACCTTCTAAAGGTTTGTTTTCTTTGTCAGAATTTCTCACTTCCTGTTTCTCCTCACTGAACTCCACACCATCATCCGAGTGGTGTGGAGTCATCCAGAACAGCTTACTGAACAGCTTGCTGAGGAGGAACAGGAAGTGAGAAATTGAGACAAAGAAAACAAAGAAAAAAAATATTTAGAAGGGAAATTTAAGGAAAAGGTAAGTGAAGCAACAATGCACTAGCTTAAAGGAACCTATTTTGAAAATAAAAAATGTACCTTTACAACTCCTTTAAGTGGAAATATGAGCAAAGTGAGAATGACCGATGATGTAGTCTGTGACTAGCATAAGGTGACCAGATCTTTAAAATGAAATCCAGGGACATTTTTTTTTTCTTATTATTGGCAAATGGTAAACTATGTTATAAGCATATTTCCTCAAATGATATATGCAGTGTAGATGTGGCAAGTGTCATAGTTGCCAACATTGCAAAAAAAACATCTGGGACACTTTTTTTGTATTGAGGCGGAGCCTTGCTATAATCAGGGGGCGGGGCATTCGTTTGTAGACGTGTCATGCTGGAGAGAAAAATGTGGCGCGCTTTGCGCGCCGCTGCGAAAAGTGGGCGTGGTTTACGCACAATAGTGGGTGTGGTTTAAATGGGCGTGGTTCAAAGGGGTGTGGCTAGAGTCCGAGGTGAGAGAAAGAGAGAGAAAGAAATAGAAAGAAAGAAGCCAGATCCTACACCACACGGCTGTCTCCGCCAGCCGTGGACCTCTAGCGGCGGCGGCCTGCGGCGTCCAAATTCGGGGAAAACGGGAAAAATCGGATTGGCCGGGACATTGGCCGGGACAAAATAAATCCGGGAAAAGGGTTTGAATCCCAGGAATGTCCCGGCCAATCCGTGACTGTTGGCAACTATGCAAGTGTGTATTTAATGATTGTATGATATATATGTAACGCCCACCTCATTTAGGGGTGCTATATACCCAAATTTAGGGGCTGATCTGAGATAGTAGTTGGGCTCAGACCGTTCTCATTTATAGGTTGTGCTGTTTTATTTCCAGGATGGTATACTGGTGTGCAGTTCCCTGTGGCCTGTAGGTGGCACTGCCATAATGGGTCAGGGTTGAACCACTGGTATTAGTGCTGTGCCTTGGGTGTCCTCTCTCGGCAGCGGTAGAGTGGGTGTGGTCGACCTGCTGTGCATGCCGGGAGGGGATACATAAGGGGCAGACGCCGCCTGGGAGGGGTCTTCGTTCCAGAGTCGGAGTCTGGGTGCCTGGTGCATGGCCCTCCAGGCCATGGGGCCACATGTGCATCAGTCCCAGGCACCTTTAGTCCTGGGGCTGCATCTTCAACACTGGGCCCAGCACCTTTAGCTGGAGCCCGCTTCGAGGAGGAGAAGTCCCAGGGTGTCCCTCGTGAAGGAGTCCGCTTCTAAGAAGAGGAGGCCGGGGGAGGACCTTTCTGATGGACCGGCGAGAGTTCACGGTGAAGGAAGGGGCCCGGTAACTCTCTGGAGGGATTCTTCTATCCCCCAAGGGCCTAGAAATGTGCTGCTGCTGGCACGTGTCCTTAAGTACCAGAAGCTAAGAGGTTCGGGATCTGATAGATTCTGTGGCAGAGAGTCTCCCGATCGCATCTAGGAAAAGAACTGATCAAACGTCCGAGCATCACGTCGGCTGCTAGGATCCACTTTGTAGGAGACTATCCGGGTGAGCTAAACATACTCGGGCATAGAGTAGTGATTGTGCTATCCGTTGTGCCTGGACTGACCTCCCAAACCTTGCTGTCCTGTCTCTTATCCACCCTTTCCTATCTGCTGAACATTGAGAAAATAAACTCAACGTTGGAGTTTAAAGTGGTGCGGACATTGGAATTACTGGGGGGAAAACAGAGACTTGTCCCTATATCCTAGGGGACGAGAACCAACTGATGGAAGAACCTAGCTGTGGGACCCAAATACATAACACCGCTTAACCTCCTCAACCAGGAGGGTACGGGCATATAGTACGGTGTGCCTTTTTCCTGCAATTGAGCCAAAGCAAGGGAAAAGGGTCCGTGTGCTACATATACGTTATTTCTCATTCCGTCCATAAATAAAGATTAAAAAAAAGATACTTCTTAGAATTTTTTGGGATATGAATACCAAATGTTATGAAGATATGATAGAGAAAAAACAGAGTGAAGGGCTCAGGAGCTTGCTACATAAAGAATGCAGGGCTAAGGAGAGCGCTACATAAAGAATGCAGGGCTAAGGAGAGCGCTACATAAAGAATGCAGGGCTCAGGAGCTTGCTACACAAAGAATGCAGGATTTAGGAGCTTGCTACATAAAGAATGCAGGGCTCAGGAGCTTGCTACATAAAGAATGCAGGGCTCAGGAGAGCACTACATAAAGAATGCAGGGCTAAAAAGAGCGCTACATAAAGAATGCAGGGCTAAGGAGAGCGCTACATAAAGAATGCAGGGCTCAGGAGAGCGCTACATAAAGAATGCAGGGCTCAGGAGCTTGCTACACAAAGAATGCAGGGTTTAGGAGCTTGCTACATAAAGAATGCAGGGCTCAGGAGAGCACTACATAAAGAATGCAGGGCTAAAAAGAGCGCTACATAAAGAATGCAGGGCTAAGGAGAGCGCTACATAAAGAATGCAGGGCTCAGGAGAGCGCTACATAAAGAATGCAGGGCTAAGGAGAGCGCTACATAAAGAATGCAGGGCTCAGGAGAGCGCTACATAAAGAATGCAGGGCTCAGGAGAGCGCTACATAAAGAATGCAGGGCTCAGGAGAGCGCTACATAAAGAATGCAGGGCTCAGGAGAGCGCTACATAAAGAATGCAGGGCTCAGGAGAGCGCTACATAAAGAATGTAGGGCTCAGGAGAGCGCTACATAAAGAATGCAGGGCTCAGGAGAGCGCTACATAAAGAATGCAGGGCTCAGGAGCTTGCTACATAAAGAATGCAGGGCTCAGGAGAGCGCTACATAAAGAATGCAGGGCTAAGAACAGTGCTACATAAAGAATGCAGGGCTAAGAAGAGCACTACATGTATTCTTTAGAATACAGGGCTCAGGAACGCGCTACATAAAGAATGCAGGGCTAAGAAGAGCGCTACATAAAGAATGCAGGGCTAAGGAGAGCGCTACATAAAGAATGCAGGGCTAAGGAGAGCGCTACATAAAGAATGCAGTGCTAAGGAGAGCGCTACATAAAGAATGCAGGGCTAAGGAGAGCGCTACATAAAGAATGCAGGGTTAAGGAGAGCGCTACATAAAGAATGCAGGGCTCAGGAGCTTGCTACATAAAGAATGCAGGGCTCAGGAGAGCGCTACATAAAGAATGCAGGGCTAAGAAGAGTGCTACATAAAGAATGCAGGGCTAAGAAGAGTGCTACATAAAGAATGCAGGGCTAGGAAGAGCACTACATTTATTCTTTAGAATGCAGGGCTCAGGAGCACGCTACATAAAAAATGCAGGGCTCAGGAGCACGCTACATAAAGAATGCAGGGCTAAGGAGCACGCTACAGTGGCCACAAATGCAGCCTGACCAGTGCCCAGCAATGTAGCCTCACCAGCGCCCAGCAATGTAGCCTCACCAGCGCCCAGCAATGCAGCCTCACCAGTGCCCATCAATGCATCCTCCCGTGTGCCTAGGAATGCAGCCTCACCTGTGCCCAGCAATGCAGCCTCACCAGTGCCCAGCAGTCCTTGTGCCCCTGGCAAGATCCCGATGTATACCCCCAATGCTTCCTTGTGTCCCTGGCTTCTGAGAAGGATCCAATTGACCCCTATACTCTTTGTGTTCTATGTTTTGAAACACTCCTAGTGACCTTGAAATACTTTGTGATCCTGTAGCCATATACACCTTGTCCCTAGTGTCTGATGCAGACATCTCCCAGTGCCTGCCAGTGTTCCTGCTTGCAACCTTTATCCTTGCATCTATTGTGTCCTTTGTGCCTTCCAGTGTCCTTGAGCCAAAGGTTTTCTTTGTTTACCCCTTTTAGCTTTCAGCCTTCCAGCCCCTCTGCGATCTCCTGTAAATTTCTGTCTGTTGTTCGTTAGCATCACCTGTCTGCAGTCTGCTTCAGTGTTTCCTATTGCAGTGTTTCTCAACCCTTTTTCAATCAAGGCACCCTTTAAAATGATAGAAAATCTTAAGGCACCCTTCATAATTATGGACAAGTCTCAAGGCTCTCCATTCTAAAAGGTAAAAAACAATTCTTATGCCCTGTACACACGACTGGTTTTCCCGACGAGATAACTGCCATTTTTTAGATTGGTCGGGAAAACCGGTCGTGTGTATGCTCCATAGCAGTTTTCCCAACGAGAAAACTGCCCGCAAAAAATTTAGAACCTGCTCTATTCTTTCCCGTCGTGTTACCTGTCAGTATTTTTCTTGTCGCGAAAAATGGTCGTGTGTATGCTTTTCTGAGGGGAAAAAAAAGCGCATGCTCAGAATCAAGTATGAGACAGGAGCGCTCGTTCTGGTAAAACTAGCGTTCGTAATAGAGATAGCACATTCGTCACGCTGTAACGGACTGAAAAGCACGAGGCTGAAAAGCGCGAATCGTCTCTCACCAAAGTTTTACTAACACAAGATCAGCCAAAGCAAGCCCAAAGGTTGGCGCCATTTGAATGGAATGTCCCCTTTATAGTGCCGTTGTACATGTTGGACGTAACCGCGCTTTGGTCGAGCGTTTTTTTGTGTGTATGCAAGGCAGGCTTGAGAGGAATCACGTCGGTAAAAACGTTAGGTTTTGGCATGTCAGGAAAACCGGTCGTGTGTACGCGGCATAATAATTTTACATAATGCAGCAAGCTCCACACATGTAGGACACCCAACGTTAGAGGTGATTTTTGTCTTCCAAAGCAAAAACACTTTTGCACACTGGTACTGACTAGGGATGAGCTTCGTGTTCGAGTCGAACATACGTTCGACTCGAACATCGGCTGTTCGATCGTTCGACGAAGATCGAACGATTTGGGCCGTTCGCGCCAAATTCGAGTGACGCGAAGGGCCCACAATGCACTACGCCATCGCATGCACTGTGACCCTGCATGCTTGGCCAATCACAGCGCCGGCAGCGAGGAGAGCAATGATTGGCCACAGGCAGGATGCCTGTGGCCAATTATTGCTGATGGGGTTTAGTACACGCCCCACACTATAAAAGGCCGCCAGCGCGGCGGCCTTGTGTAGTGTGTTCCGGAGCAGGGAAAGAGA
The DNA here is from genome assembly GCA_029206835.1 of Rana muscosa. Lineage (NCBI taxonomy): Eukaryota > Metazoa > Chordata > Amphibia > Anura > Ranidae > Rana > Rana muscosa. The sequence continues at coordinate 1,071,354,931 of CM055116.1, read as the reverse complement.
AGCATAGGCAGGGACAGTGTCATTTTTTTCCTTTACTAATCCTGGATTCCTTGTGTTTAGGGACAAATAAGGATAGGTAGGGAGAGTGTCAGTGACAGTGTGCTATTCTGTGCTAATCCTTGTTTGTAGGGACAGAGAGGTACAGTGAGGGAAACTGACAGTGTGCTATTCTGTTCTAAAACTATTTTGCTGAACCATATTTTCAATCCTTGAGTTGAGGGACAGAGAGGTACAGTGAGGGAAAGTGTCAGTGTGCTATTGTGTTCTAAAACTATTTTGCTGAACCATATTTTCAATCCTTGAGTTGAGGGACAGAGAGGTACAGTGAGGGAAAGTGTCAGTGTGCTATTGTGTTCTAAAACTATTTTGCTGAACCATATTTTCAATCCTTGAGTTGAGGGACAGAGAGGTACAGTGAGTGAAACTGACAGTGTGCTATTCTGTTCTAAACCAATTTTGCTGTTCCATATTTTCAATCCTTGAGTTGAGGGACAGAGAGGTACAGTGAGGGAAAGTGTCAGTGTGCTATTGTGTTCTAAAACTATTTTGCTGAACCATATTTTCAATCCTTGAGTTGAGGGACAGAGAGGTACAGTGAGTGAAACTGACAGTGTGCTATTCTGTTCTAAACCAATTTTGCTGTTCCATATTTTCAATCCTTGAGTTGAGGGACAGAGAGGTACAGTGAGGGAAACTGACAGTGTGCTATTCTGTTCTAAAACTATTTTGCTGAACCATATTTTCAATCCTTGAGTTGAGGGACAGAGAGGTACAGTGAGGGAAAGTGTCAGTGTGCTATTGTGTTCTAAAACTATTTTGCTGAACCATATTTTCAATCCTTGAGTTGAGGGACAGAGAGGTACAGTGAGGGAAAGTGTCAGTGTGCTATTCTGTTCTAAACCAATTTTGCTGTTCCATATTTTCAATCCTTGAGTTGAGGGACAGAGAGGTACAGTGAGTGAAACTGACAGTGTGCTATTCTGTTCTAAACCAATTTTGCTGTTCCATATTTTCAATCCTTGAGTTGAGGGACAGAGAGGTACAGTGAGGGAAAGTGTCAGTGTGCTATTGTGTTCTAAAACTATTTTGCTGAACCATATTTTCAATCCTTGAGTTGAGGGACAGAGAGGTACAGTGAGGGAAAGTGTCAGTGTGCTATTGTGTTATAAAACTATTTTGCTGAACCATATTTTCAATCCTTGAGTTGAGGGACAGAGAGGTACAGTGAGTGAAACTGACAGTGTGCTATTCTGTTCTAAACCAATTTTGCTGTTCCATATTTTCAATCCTTGAGTTGAGGGACAGAGAGGTACAATGAGGGAAAGTGTCAGTGTGCTATTGTGTTCTAAAACTATTTTGCTGAACCATATTTTCAATCCTTGAGTTGAGGGACAGAGAGGTACAGTGAGTGAAACTGACAGTGTGCTATTCTGTTCTAAATCAATTTTGCTGTTCCATATTTTCAATCCTTGAGTTGAGGGACAGAGAGGTACAGTGAGGGAAACTGACAGTGTGCTATTCTGTTCTAAAACTATTTTGCTGAACCATATTTTCAATCCTTGAGTTGAGGGACAGAGAGGTACAGTGAGTGAAACTGACAGTGTGCTATTCTGTTCTAAACCAATTTTGCTGTTCCATATTTTCAATCCTTGAGTTGAAGGACAGAGAGGTACAGTGAGGGAAACTGACAGTGTGCTATTCTGTTCTAAAACTATTTTGCTGAACCATATTTTCAATCCTTGAGTTGAGGGACAGAGAGGTACAGTGAGGGAAAGTGTCAGTGTGCTATTGTGTTCTAAAACTATTTTGCTGAACCATATTTTCAATCCTTGAGTTGAGGGACAGAGAGGTACAGTGAGTGAAACTGACAGTGTGCTATTCTGTTCTAAACCAATTTTGCTGTTCCATATTTTCAATCCTTGAGTTGAGGGACAGAGAGGTACAGTGAGGGAAAGTGTCAGTGTGCTATTGTGTTCTAAAACTATTTTGCTGAACCATATTTTCAATCCTTGAGTTGAGGGACAGAGAGGTACAGTGAGGGAAAGTGTCAGTGTGCTATTCTGTTCTAAACCAATTTTGCTGTTCCATATTTTCAATCCTTGAGTTGAGGGACAGAGAGGTACAGTGAGTGAAACTGACAGTGTGCTATTCTGTTCTAAACCAATTTTGCTGTTCCATATTTTCAATCCTTGAGTTGAGGGACAGAGAGGTACAGTGAGGGAAAGTGTCAGTGTGCTATTGTGTTCTAAAACTATTTTGCTGAACCATATTTTCAATCCTTGAGTTGAGGGACAGAGAGGTACAGTGAGGGAAAGTGTCAGTGTGCTATTGTGTTATAAAACTATTTTGCTGAACCATATTTTCAATCCTTGAGTTGAGGGACAGAGAGGTACAGTGAGTGAAACTGACAGTGTGCTATTCTGTTCTAAACCAATTTTGCTGTTCCATATTTTCAATCCTTGAGTTGAGGGACAGAGAGGTACAGTGAGGGAAAGTGTCAGTGTGCTATTGTGTTCTAAAACTATTTTGCTGAACCATATTTTCAATCCTTGAGTTGAGGGACAGAGAGGTACAGTGAGTGAAACTGACAGTGTGCTATTCTGTTCTAAATCAATTTTGCTGTTCCATATTTTCAATCCTTGAGTTGAGGGACAGAGAGGTACAGTGAGGGAAACTGACAGTGTGCTATTCTGTTCTAAAACTATTTTGCTGAACCATATTTTCAATCCTTGAGTTGAGGGACAGAGAGGTACAGTGAGTGAAACTGACAGTGTGCTATTCTGTTCTAAACCAATTTGCTGTTCCATATTTTCAATCCTTGAGTTGAGGGACAGAGAGGTACAGTGAGGGAAACTGACAGTGTGCTATTCTGTTCTAAAACTATTTTGCTGAACCATATTTTCAATCCTTGAGTTGAGGGACAGAGAGGTACAGTGAGGGAAAGTGTCAGTGTGCTATTGTGTTCTAAAACTATTTTGCTGAACCATATTTTCAATCCTTGAGTTGAGGGACAGAGAGGTACAGTGAGTGAAACTGACAGTGTGCTATTCTGTTCTAAACCAATTTTGCTGTTCCATATTTTCAATCCTTGAGTTGAGGGACAGAGAGGTACAGTGAGGGAAACTGACAGTGTGCTATTCTGTTCTAAAACTATTTTGCTGAACCATATTTTCAATCCTTGAGTTGAGGGACAGAGAGGTACAGTGAGGGAAAGTGTCAGTGTGCTATTGTGTTCTAAAACTATTTTGCTGAACCATATTTTCAATCCTTGAGTTGAGGGACAGAGAGGTACAGTGAGTGAAACTGACAGTGTGCTATTCTGTTCTAAATCAATTTTGCTGTTCTATATTTTCAATCCTTGAGTTGAGGGACAGAGAGGTACAGTGAGGGAAAGTGTCAGTGTGCTATTGTGTTCTAAAACTATTTTGCTGAACCATATTTTCAATCCTTGAGTTGAGGGACAGAGAGGTACAGTGAGTGAAACTGATAGTGTGCTATTCTGTTCTAAAACTATTTTGCTGAACCATATTTTCAATCCTTGAGTTGAGGGACAGAGAGGTACAGTGAGTGAAACTGACAGTGTGCTATTCTGTTCTAAAACTATTTTGCTGAACCATATTTTCAATCCTTGAGTTGAGGGACAGAGAGGTACAGTGAGTGAAACTGACAGTGTGCTATTCTGTTCTAAACCAATTTTGCTGTTCCATATTTTCAATCCTTGAGTTGAGGGACAGAGAAGGACACTCGTAGAAATTATCAGTGTGCTATTCTGTGCTAAATCTTGTTTGTAGGGAGGGACAGAGTAGGACAGTGAGTGAAACTGACAGTGTGCTATTCTGTTCTAAACCAATTTTGCTGTTCCATATTTTCAATCCTTGAGTTGAGGGACAGAGAAGGACACTCGTAGAAATTATCAGTGTGCTATTCTGTGCTAAATCTTGTTTGTAGGGAGGGACAGAGTAGGACAGTGAGGGAAAGTGTCAGTGTGCTATTCTGTTCTAAAACTTTTTTGCTGAACCATATTTTCAATCCTTGTGTTTAGGGACAGAGAAGGATAGGCAGGGGACAGTGTCAGTGTCATTGTTGCTAAGCCTCCTGCACAATATACACCTGAAGGTAGCCCTTATTGCTGTTTTTCCCATCTCCCTGCAGGCCATCCATTAAAATGTCTGGAAGGCAACCAAGGAGAGGCAGACAGTCAGGAGGCAAAAAAAGAGGGCAAGCAGGCTCTGTGTCTGGGGGCAACAGTGCTGGTCGTGTACGCGGTGCATTGTCATCAGCACATGGCCATGGGACACGCTTGTCCTTGTTTTCGGCAGCTGGACATGTTGAGCCACATCATGCCGAAGACTTGGTAGAGTGGATGACCAAGCCCACCTCATCCTCCTCATCCTCTCTCACCCAGGCTCAGGGTACTGGCAAAGCAGCTGCCAAAGCGTCCTCTTCTCTGGTATCATTATCTTCATTAGTCAATCCTTCCCTAGACCCACCATGCCCTCCTCCTGAGGAGTCCCCCGAACTGTTTGAGCACAGTGTTGGGTACATGCTCCAGGAGGATGCCCAGCGTTTGGAAGGATCTGATAATGATACCCAGCTAGAGGAAGGCAGCAGCGTGAGAGCAGAGAGAGGGGATGCTTAAGAAGGACACCAATCTGGCTGTCATGTTCCAGCAGCTGCAGCATACTGCCAGATTGGCTCCAGTGATGAGGAGGGAGGGGATGATGAGGTCACTGACTCCACGTGGGTGCCTAATAGGAGAGAGGAGGAGGAGGAGGATGAGGAGGAGGCACATCTTCAACGAGGCAGGATGCCCTTGAGTGGCCAGCGTATGGGCAGCACACCGACGGAATCACACCGCAGAGCTCCGCCTGTGCAGGGCGCTGCCTCTGCCCGTCATTCAAAAAGTTCTTTGGTGTGGGCCTTTTTTGAGGCGAGTGCATCAGATCGCACAGCTGCTGTTTGCAACATATGTCTCAAGCGTATATCGCGTGGCCAAAACATCAGCCGCTTGGGCACCACATGCTTGATCAGACATATGTTGACCTGCCATGCAGCTCGTTGGCAAGCCTACCTTAAAGACCCACACCAAAGAACAAAGCTGACCTCTTCTTGCACCGCATCAGCTGGGATCTCCAACCCCACTATACCTTCACTCCTCTCTGAAACCTGCTCTGAGAGGAATGAAGGTGTAGAATTAGGTGTGTCACAGGCAAGTACTTGCGGGCACTCTGCTAGCAGTACACCAACGTCCGATTCTAGCAGGCAAATTTCCCTGCCCCAGCTGCTGGACCGTCGAAAGAAGTTCACTCCCAGCCATCCACATGCCCAGCGGTTGAATGCTAGCTTGGCTAAATTGCTAGCGCTTCAACTGCTGCCTTTTCAGTTGGTAGACTTGGCCCCCTTCCGTGAGTTTGTGCAATGTGCGGTTCCTCAGTGGCAGGTTCCCAAACGACACTTTTTCGCACGGAAGGCTATTCCGGCTCTCTACAGGCATGTGGAAGGCAATGTCTTGGCCTCGCTGGACAGGGCGGTCAGCGGTAAGGTGCATATTACCGCTGACTCATGGTTCAGCAGGCATGGACAGGGACGTTACCTTTCTTTCACGGCCCATTGGGTCACTCTTTTGGCAGCTGGGAAGGATGCAGGACAAGGTGCAGTAGTGTTGGAGGTTGTTCCACCGCCACGCCTCCAAAATGCTACTACTGGTTGTGACACACCTCTCTCCTCCACCCCCTCCTCTTCTTCTTCCTCCATGGCCTCTTCCTGTGGTTTGTCCTCGGAACCAGCGGTGCTCCGTAGGCGTTCAAGGGGCTACGCAAGTACGCAGGCAAAAAGATGCCATGCCGTGCTTGCGCTGGTGTGTTTGGGGGACAGGAGCCACACTGGGGCAGAGGTCCTGTCTGCTCTGCAGGGGCAGGCCGAGAGGTGGTTGACGCCACACCAGCTTAAGCCAGGAATGGTGGTTTGCGACAATGGCACCAACCTCCTCTCCGCCCTCCGACAGGGACAACTGACCCATGTGCCCTGTATGGCTCACGTCCTTAACCTGGTGGTGCAGCGGTTCTTGGGCAGGTACCCGGGCTTACAGGATGTCCTGAGGCAGGCCAGGAAAGTCTGTGTGCATTTCCGCAGATCTTATAATGCCAGTGCTCGCCTGGCTGAGCTTCAAAAGGAGTTGAACCTGCCCAAGAACCACCTTATATGTGACATGCCCACCAGGTGGAACTCAACGTTGGCCATGCTGCAGCGGCTGCACACGCAGCAGAGGGCCATCAATGAGTACCTGTGCGACTACGGCACCAGGACAGGGTCAGGGGAGCTCGGGTTTTTTTCACCACGCCAGTGGGGCATGATCAGGGATGCATGCACTGTCCTGGCACCATTTGAGGAGGCCACGAGGATGGTGAGCAGTGACAGTGCATGCATCAGTGACACTGTACCTCTTGTCCACCTGTTGGAGCACACGCTGCGTGGAATAATGGACAGGGCACTTGAGGCAGAACAGAGGCAGGAAGAGGAGGACTTCCTTGCCTCTCAAGGCCCCCTTTACCCAGACAGTGTTCCTTCTGTCCCACCCATCGCACAGGAAGAGGAGGAGGAGGAGGAGGATTGTGTCAGCATGGAGGTGGAGGCTGGCACTCAGCATCATCAGCAGCAGTCTTTTAGGGATGATTTACAGTCCCAAGAAACCAGTGGACTTGTACGTGGCTGGGAGGAGGTGGCTGTGGATCATGTCGTCCTTAGTGACCCAGAGGACTCCGGACTGAATGCCTCAGCTAACCTACGCTGCATGGCCTCCCTGATCCTGCAAAGTCTGCGGAAGGATCCTCGTATTCTTCGGATCAAGGAGAGGGACCATTACTGGCTGGCCACTCTCCTTGATCCACGGTACAAGGGTAAGGTTGCGGACCTTATCGTACCGTCGCAGAAGGAGCAGAGGATGAGACAACTCCGGCAGGCCTTGCAGAAAGGTCTGTGCAATGCGTTCCCAGAGACTGGGAGGTTACAAACTCCTGGTCCTGGACAACGAGTTGCTGAGGCTTCGGGCAGTCAAAGAAGGAGCGGTGGGGAAGGTGGCCGTCTGACCGATGCGTTCAGACAATTCTTTAGTCCGCAGCCCCAAAGTATGATCGGTTCCAGCAACCATCGCCAGCGTCTGATATACATGGTGCAGGAATACCTAGGGGCAAGGTCAGACTTGGACACCTTCCCCACCGAAAATCCTCTGGCTTACTGGGTCTTGAGGATGGATCACTGGCCAGAGCTTGCACAGTATGCAATTGAGCTACTGGCCTGTCCTGCATCCAGCGTTCTTTCAGAACGCACATTCAGTGCTGCTGGAGGATTTGTCACGGATCACAGGGTGCGCCTGTCCACCGACTCGGTTGATCGACTGACTTTCATCAAGATGAACCAGTCTTGGATCACCACCAGCTACCACACACCAGATGCTGATATAACAGACTAATTGATTTTAAAATGTCACATCCCTTCAAGACTGATGCTGATGCTGAGTGCCTGTGCTGTTATGTTGACTGGCTATCCTCCTCCTCCTCCTCAATGATACGATTAACGATGATAGCTTGGAAGATCATTTTGGTTTATGGGTGACGCCACCAGTGGCTAAGGCCCAATTTTTCAGCCCCTGTTTAACAGGGGCGTGTAATTACAATTTTTGATGCAATACTTTGCAACAGGCCTCATTGCTGTGCTCCAAGTACAGTATCTGTGAGGGGTTGCAGTGTTGTGCCACCAGTGCCTAAGGCCCAATTTTTCAGCCCCTGTTCAACAGGGGCATTCAATTATAATTATTGATCTAATAATTCACAGCAGGGAGCATTGCTGCGCCCACCAAGAGTAACTGTCAGGCCTTACAGTGTTGTGGCACCAGCACCACCATCACCACCACCACCACCACCAAAGGCCCAATTTTTCAGCCCCTGTTCAACAGGGGCATGCAATTATAATTATTGATCTAATAATTCACAGCAGGGAGCATTGCTGCGCCCACCAAGAGTAACTGTCAGGCCTTACAGTGTTGTGGCACCAGCACCACCATCACCACCACCACCACCACCAAAGGCCCAATTTTTCAGCCCCTGTTCAACAGGGGCATGCAATTATAATTATTGATCTAATAATTCACAGCAGGGAGCATTGCTGCGCCCACCAAGAGTAACTGTCAGGCCTTACAGTGTTGTGGCACCAGCACCACCATCACCACCACCACCACCACCACCACCAAAGGCCCAATTTTTCAGCCCCTGTTCAACAGGGGCATGCAATTATAATTATTGATCTAATAATTCACAGCAGGGAGCATTGCTGCGCCCACCAAGAGTAACTGTCAGGCCTTACAGTGTTGTGGCACCAGCACCACCATCACCACCACCACCACCACCAAAGGCCCAATTTTTCAGCCCCTGTTCAACAGGGGCATGCAATTATAATTATTGATCTAATAATTCACAGCAGGGAGCATTGCTGCGCCCACCAAGAGTAACTGTCAGGCCTTACAGTGTTGTGGCACCAGCACCACCATCACCACCACCACCAAAGGCCCAATTTTTCAGCCCCTGTTCAACAGGGGCATGCAATTATAATTATTGATCTAATAATTCACAGCAGGGACCATTGCTGCGCCCACCAAGAGTAACTGTCAGGCCTTACAGTGTTGGGGCACCAGCACCACCATCAAAGGCCCAATTTTTACTACCACTGATCAACAATTATATGTTATTACAATTCCTGATATTATACTTGACAGAAGGGCGTTCCAGCACCCACCAAGAATAACTGTGAGTGCTTTCAGTGTTATGCCAACACCAACACCTAAGGGGCCAATTTCTGCAGAGTATATATGGAAGGTCCCTACTTTCAAACATCCAACTTACAAACTACTACTACTTGCAAACGGAAGAAGACAACAGGAAGTGAGAGGAAATCTACCCCTTGGAAGGAAAATTCTCTCCTGTAAGAATTAATATGGGAGAAAGGTGTCTCCTCTCTACTGATGCTTTATCACCAATCCTTGTTTCAATAAAAACACCACATTTCAAAAACAGTTGTCATTGGGACGCAAAGTGAGGTGAAATGTTCTGAACAGGGGCACAGACAGCAAAAAAAATGTGACAGGGGTGATAACCGTTCCCTATGTTTTACAAAAAGTCCCTGTCTTGTATGCACCGCCTGTATACGGCTGTTCAGAGTATATAGGTCCTTTTTTATTATGTGTGCGGGGTTCCCCTTAATATCCATACAAGACCCAAAGGGGCTGGTAATGGGCTGGGGTAGGGGGGGGGGTTGATGGGGTAGCTATGCCATTTTTCCTAAAGATTTTCATCCATATTACCGGGACCAGACATTGCATTAAAGCCGCAAGCAGTTTTAAATGACTTTTTTCCCTTTAGAAATGTTATTTTGTGCAGGGACAGTTCTAAACACGGGAAACACGTGGCACTTCACAGGCATACTTTAGACACCCCCCAGGTACAATATTTAAAGGAATATTTGACTTTTTTTTTTTCACTTTATGCATCATTAAAATGACTGCTCCCGGAAAACGTCCGTTTTTAAAACTTCTTTTTGCATTGATACATGTCCCCTGGTGCAGAAGCCGGGTTCCCAAACTCTGTTTCGGACAATAACATGGATAATAGTCGTTATAATTAGCACTTTAGAATCCGAACGTTCGCATCCATTGTATTTAATAGGGTTCTAATGTTCGCGCGAACTTTCGGTCCGTTCGCGGGTTCTGGTGCGAACCGAACCCGGGGGTGTTCGGCTCATCACTAGTACTGACTAGCAGGGCTGCTGATAGAAATCATGGGGCCCCATACTGCCAACCTGACAGGGCCCCCTCTTCTGAAAATATCAAATGATATTTAAAAAAAAATGCAACTTCCACAATGCTATGCTCATCAAAACAAGACCCATTCAAGTGAATAGTGGCACTGAGGTAATATCTGCACCCCAGCAGTGAGCGATCAGTACCAATCGATCACTGTGTTTATTCAGGATGGTGTGTTCGTTCAGGTGGGTGAGCCCCCCCCCCACTCACCATCCTGAAATAACCCCCCTGTGTGAAACCGACAGTACTGCGGAGAAAGGGGCACATAGGGGTCCCAGACAGCAGGTAGTGCAGATACTAGAACCGATCCCCCTGCAGCACAGCTGGAGGGAGAAAAGAAATGTAGAAACCGGCAGCACTGACTAATGCCCCATACACACGATCGTTTTTCATACCGTTAAAAATGCAATTTTTAAAAATGGGCATTAAAACCGATCGTGTGTATGCTCCAGAGCATTTTTAACGACGTGAAAAACGGGCATTAAAAATTTCGGACATGCTCTATTTTTTCACGTCGTTTTTCATGTCGTTTTTTTTAACGACGTGAAAAACGATAGTGTGTATGCTTTTACGAGGTGAAAAAAAAACGTGCATGCTTAGAATCAAGTATGAGACGGGAGCGCTCGTTCTGGTAAACTTAGCGTTCGTAATGGAGATAGCACATTCGTCACGCTGTAACGGACTGAAAAGCACAAGGCTGAAAAGCGCGAATCGTCGCTCAACAAACTTTACTAACATGAAGGGTGGCGCCATCCGAACTGAACTTCCCCTTTATAGTGCCGTCGTACGTGTTGAACGTCACTGCGCTTTGCTTGAACGTTTTTTTAAAATGATCGTGTGTACGCAAGACAGGCTTGAGAGGAAACATGAAAAAAAACGACGAGAAAAACGTCGGTTTAAAAAATGTCATGAAAACGATCGTGTGTACGCCGCATAACACTGAGTCACAAGTGTCAGAAATAAGGCAGTACAGCTGGCCCTCCAGTACAGCTGGCCCCCTTTTGAACTGATGAGGCCTGGGCCCAGTACAGGAGGGCCGGCTGTACTGCCTTATCAGCGGCCATGCTGACTAGTATACCAATGTTTCTCTTCTTCATCAATGTCTCTCCATCAGTCAGCTAATGTGACCTCAGTGCTCAGGGAGAGAGGCAGAGGAGGGTCAAACAAGGATGCCGTGGAGGCTACAGACATCCTCCTTATCAACTGATGATGTCATTGGGTGCTAGAAGGCAGTGTCTAGAAAGTCAGAATGGTGCATAATGAAAACCTGTGGCTTTGTGTAACTAAAAGGCAGGCTTCATCCACTTGCTGGTTTGTATACAATTTCTAATACTTTTTTAGGCATTTTGCCAAGGTACCCTTGAAGAAGCCTCAAGGCACCCCAGGGTGCCTGGGCACACTGGTCAAAAAAGGCTGACCTAGTGTATTTCTAGTCTGTTTCCTGCTCAGTGTCCCCCGTGCACCTCTACCTGCACAGTATAGCCGCACTTGCAAACTAGCTTTTAAAGTCCTACAGTGCACTTCAAATGATAAAAAAAACTCCACAGTAAATAATTGCACCAGCCACACCGAACTGGATTAATTATTTGCAATCCTCAACTCATCCAGGTAGAGAAGTATAGTTTCTGGACATTGGGATCTATTGAGGAGGGGCCTCTAAAATATAATTGAGACCCATTTTTTTTTTTTTAATGAGTGCACGTTTTATTCAAATTTATACAAGAACGATATCAGTGGAGCCAAGGAAAATAGCTCAATCTAGTATACAGTATATGTTATACTTTTTTTTATTTTTTAAAACTTGTTTTTTATTGGTTTTGAAGACAGAAACACATATGAACAATACAGAGACATCAGAAAACAGAGCTCAGGCACCTACAATATCATCAGATAGTCATATGTTATATCGTAAACGGCAATACAGCATGGTCTCATATATTATAACTGAAAAAGAGTACGTCCACCATAGGTTGAGGCTCAAAAGTACATCCCATACATGTCATGCTAGCCAGCGGTCTCAGGCTCTTCTAGCCAGGGGCGCCAGACCTTATCATATTTTTGAAAGCATCCTCTGTTAGTGTATGTGTCTTTATAGAGGGGAAGGCTGGCATTGACATCATATTTTTGAAAGCATCCTCTGTTAGCGTATGTGTCTTTATAGAGGGGAAGGCTGGCATTGACCAGGCGTTTCCACTGCATCTCGGATGGGGGGGTGGGCTTCTTCCAATGCATGGCAATGGTTTTGCGGGCATAAAACAGCAGCAAGCTGACAAGGACGTGTCTCACGGCCGACTGAACTAAGGGCTCAATGATGCCCAACAGGCATATCTCCATCTTCAGCGGAATAGTGGCCGAGGCCACCTTGTTTATGAGACCCAGCACCCCCAACCAGTATTGTTGGATCACAGGACACCACCAGAAAATGTGGGAGAAGTCGCCTGGGGAGGCGCCACACCTCCAACACTCCCGTGAATGCGCCGGGTCCATCTTGTGAAGCCTATGGGGTGTAAAGTAGGCCCTGTGTACAATTTTAAACTGCACTACCCTGTCTCGGATGGAGACCAGAGATCTAAAAGGTAGGTCCCAGATATCATCCCAGTCATCAGTGTCTAGAGTGGGGATGTCTCTCAACCAACTGGACCACAGCCTGTCAAGGGGCGGGAGAGACACACGAAGCTGGTAGGAGTATAGATGAGAGGTGGGCTTCTCTGTGCAATGGAATCGCAGCGTCCTCTCTAGCTCCGACTGGACCACAGTGCAGGAGGAGAGAGGGAACTGCGCCCCAAACGCATGAGACAGCTGATGATATCTAAATATTTAGTGGTCAGGTAGGTTAAAAGAGGAGGAAAGGTCTGAGAAGGTGAGCAGGGCATTGTTTAATGTTATGTGCGAAATAAGCTTGACGCCATATTTCGTCCACGCATAGGGATCTAGAAGTTTGTGTAGATGTGGGAGGTTGGGGTTTAGCCAGATTGGGGCATTGGGGGAGATCTCCTGTGGTTTGCACTTTTCAATGGTCAGGCCAACCCTCCATGCCCGCAAAGTGGTGAGCATAGAGGGGGTCAGGGGATATGGGGCGCGAGGGCCCCGGTATACTAGCAGTTGGAGGGCTTCCAGCGAACCCACCACTGTAGCTTCAAGCACAGTGGATGGGTTTGTCTTATCCGGCAGCAACCACCATGCCACAGTCACCAACTGCGCTGCCAGGTAATATTTGTGACAATCCGGGAAAGCCATGCCCCCCTGTGTTCGTGGTCTCATCAACGTGGTAAGCTTGTATCTGGGTGGCGATGGCCCCCATATGAAGGAAGAGAAGATTTGGTTTAGTTTCTGAAAAAAGGATCTGGGAACCCATTGCGGGGAGTGACGGAAAAGGTATGTGAGCTTGGGGACTATCTTCATTTTAATGAGGTTCACACGTCCCCACACGGAGAGGGGTAAGTTGCTCCAGGATTTAAATCTGGATTGGGCCTCCAGGAGGACCGGGGTCAGGTTGAGTGGAATATAGTCAGAGACCCGAATGGAGACTTGTACTCCCATGTATTTGAAAGAGTCCACCCAACGGAGGGGGTTCCCAGGTGGAGCAGTGGAAGGGGCCCCACAGTCAATCGGGAAAAGGAGGGACTTGGACCAATTCACCCGGAGCCCGGTGACCGCAGCAAAGGTATCTAGAACCGATAGTGCCCCCTGCAGCGATGGGCCTGCATCATTTAGGAAGAGCAGCATATCATCTGCGTACAGGGCCACCCTCTCCTCCAACTGCCCCACCCGGAGACCCTTAATATGTGGCGAGGTGCGCAGCGCCTCCGCCATCGGTTCAATAGCGAGAGCGAATAGGGCTGGAGAGAGGGGGCAGCCCTGCCTAGCTCCCCTAAAGAGTCTAAATGGAATCGACAACCCTCCACCCAGACGTACCGAAGAAGTAGGGGATTTGTATAGCACCTGAAGCCATTTAATAAACAGCAGAGGAAAGCCCATTCTGCGCAATGTTTCCCATAGAAAAGCCCACTCAACCGTGTCAAAGGCCTTTTCAACGTCTAGGGATGCCACCGCCCGTGAGCCCATGTTAATATGTTGGGTGTGTATGTTTGTGAAAAGGCGTCGTAAATTAACATCCATGGACCTACGGGGCATAAAACCTGTTTGATCGGGATCTATCACTGAGGGCAGCATGGGGTATAATCTGAGGGCCAGTAACTTAGTTAGAATTTTGAAGTCAGTGTTGAGGAGTGCGATAGGTCTGTATGAGGCACATAAAGTGGGGTCCTTCGGGGGCTTATAGATCAGTGTCAGATGGGCATGGTACATAGAGGCGGGTAGGCTGCCGTCAGTCAAGCATGTAGTGTAGAGTTGAGTCAGCAAGGGGGTCAGCAGACCCGAGTGCGCCCTGTAGAAATCTATCGGGAGCCCATCGGGCCCGGGGGCCTTGCCAGGGGAGAAGGAGTGAATGGCATTCAGAACCTCCAGTTCCGTGAATGGTCGGACCAGCAACTCGACCAGCCAAGGGGTCCAATAGGGCCTGTAGCATCTCCGGCCGGAAATCCGACGGTAAACCAGTAGAGTATAAACCATGGTAAAATTTGTTAAAGGTCTGGAGGATGTCAGTCAGTGTGGAAGCCATCCCACCCCCCGGGGTCTGCAGAGATGATACCAGGGTAGTAGGTTGGTCGTGTTGGGCCATCATGGCCAAAAGACGGCCATTCCGGTCGCCCTGTTCGAAAACTCTCTGCTTGCCTCTGTGCGTCTCAAGTTGTGTGACTTCTGTCAGGTGCAGCTGCAGCTCTCTCTGAGCCGCTATGAGCAGATCAAAGTGGGCTGGAGTGGGGTCATTACTGTAAACGTCCGTGCAGTCCGTTACCTGTTTCTCCAGTGACAGGGTCGCGGCCGCGTGCTGCTTCTTTACATTAGAAATTGATGCAATGTATTGCCCCCTCGTGTAAGCCTTGAAGGCATCCCATGTGATGTCCGGGGAGGAGGAACTTGCATTATGTTTCCAATATTCGGTCAGTAGAGGGGGGAGCGTGTCAGAGAGGTCCGGGTGTGAGACCCACTGCGCACCCAGCCTCCATAGTGCTGCACTCTGGGACGCCGGGGAGCGCAGGACCACCGCCAGAGGGCTATGATCAGATAGTGTCAGGGAAATAGGCGCATCCCTGTGCGTAATGGTGCAGGGTTGGCAAACCTGCATAGGCAAAGGCACTGTCAGGGAACCAACAGAAGGAGAAGGACTTTAGGACCCAGCATCTCTACCAGCAGGTCACATGGGCCTATATAAGGAAGTCTGCTAGTGTCTGCATTTGCTGGTTTATCTTCAGCTCCCCCTGTGTTCCTGTATCCTGAATCACCTGTTGATCTGATCTCCTGTGTACCGACCCGGCTTGTTCTGACCCGCTCTTCCTGATCCTTTGGCTCGACTCTTGGCTTGCACCTGACCTCCTTCTGCCTGCTCCCTGCATCCGACCCCGGCTTGTCTATTGAACTCTGCATATCCTGCTCCCTGCACTAGGACTCGGCTCATCCCTGGTCATTCTGATTACGGACTGTCTTCCTGTGAATGATCCTTGGCCTGGCTCCCGACTCAGCTTTCCAGTTGCTCCACTGGTCTCTGTCTCCTGGACCCTCCAAGCACGTCTGTCTTCAGTTACCAGGCACCCGTGCTTCTGTGGGCACTACACCTGCTGTGTCATCTTCAGTGGTGTGCTGCACTCGGCCGCAAGGGGAGCCCTCCCAGCATCTTGGCCTCCTACCAAGTTCCTGACAGTATAAACCAGCCATGTCAGAGGCCGACGGAGGTGTCTCCCCGCTGGAAGCCGCCAGCCTACAGATCACAGCCCTCACCCAGGCCATCCAAGAACTCCAGAAAGAGTACCGCCAATTAGAGGGCCGACTGCAGCACCTGCCTGCAAAACCTTCTCCCGCAGGTCAAGGGTCATCTTTAACTAGTTCCTTGGCAACCACTCCTGCTGTGGTGATGCCCCCTCCGGAACCACGAGTGCCAACACCTGAACGCTTCTCTGGTGATCGGAAGAAATTCCGATCCTTTAAAAACGCCTGTTACCTGTACCTGGCTCTGCAACCACGAACCTTTTACTCTGAAGCAGTGAAAGTGGGATTCATCATTTCTTTGCTGACTGACGAACCCCAAGTATGGGCTCATGGCTTGCTGGAGCAGGAAAGTCCCCTCATCAATTCTGTGGACCAGTTCTTTGAAATCATGGCCCAGTTATATGAGGATCCCCTGCGGGCGGCCACTGCTGAAGCTGCTCTACATGCCATACGGCAGGGTCAGCGCCCTGCGGAAGATTACACAGTGGAATTCCGTACCTGGTCCTCAGACTCAGGATGGAACGAGGCAGCGTTACGTTATCAGTATCGGCTGGGACTGTCTGAATCCCTCAAGGATGAACTGTCTAGAGTCAAGACCCCTTCAACTCTAGAGGGTCTCATCCTATTGACTATTCAACTCGACAGACGCTTACGAGAGCGCCGGTCTGAACGCATCCAAACCCCCCAACTTCTCGAAGCTCCGCCCACATCTAGTTCTATTCAGCTTGGCCTGGCTCATCCGGCATTAACCTCAGGGGAGAGACTTCGTCGCCGACAGGCGAACCTTTGCTTCTACTGCGGGGGAACCAGTCATTATATAACCTTTTGCCCCATAAGACCCAGGAAATCGGTCCTCCGCACCACGGTCAACTGTCAGGTGTCCAGGTCCTCCTCCTCTCACATTACTCTTCCTGTCACATTACTGATAGCAGGACAAGAAGTTCACCTCCAAGCAATACTGGATTCCGGGGCATGTAGTTGCTTTTTGGATCTGACACTGGCAAAGAGACTCGCTATTCCCCTCCACCACAAGGGCCAAAGACTGACTGTCCACCTGGCCGACAGCTCAATGCCCAGTTCCGGGCATGTCACCCAGGAAACGGCACCTATCCTTACCTCCATCAATTCTGGTCACCAGGAATTTCTACGTTTTGATGTCCTGAGCTCTCCTATATTCCCTGTCATCTTGGGAACCCCATGGCTACAGGCACACAACCCTCAGATTGACTGGTCCAAAAGGGAAGTTTTCTTCACCTCTCCCTACTGCCGGCAGCATTGTCTTGTTCCTGAAACCAAGGACTCTTCCAGTTGCATGTCTGTTCTACCCACACCCAGTGTGGATCCCAATATACCAGCAGCCTATCAGGAGTTCAAGGATGTCTTTGACAAGAAGAAAGCAGATACTCTACCCCCGCATCGTCCCTACGATTGCCCCATTGAGTTGTTACCGGGGGCTGAGATTCCTTTTGGCCGTATTTTTCCCCTCTCTGAGACTGAACTTGAGACTTTGAGACAGTATATTGATGAAAACCTTGAAAAGGGATTTATCCGCCCTTCCTCCTCTCCTGCCGGTGCCGGCATTTTCTTCGTTGAGAAGGATAAAACTTTGAGGCCATGTGTGGATTACAGAGAATTGAATAGAGTTACTCTTAAAAATCGCTACCCGCTCCCCCTCATCCCAGAACTCTTCCAGAGGTTCCGTACAGCTCATGTCTTCACTAAACTAGACCTACGTGGAGCCTACAATCTTGTCCGCATCCGGGAGGGGGACGAGTGGAAAACAGCGTTCAGAACAAGGTTTGGACATTTTGAATACTTAGTAATGCCATTTGGATTATGCAACGCCCCAGCCACATTCCAACATTTCATAAACGATATCTTCCGGCAGTACCTAGACCACTTCATTATCGTCTAACTCGATGATATCCTCATATTCTCAGCTACTCTGGAGCTTCACAGAACACATGTAAAAAAGGTACTGGGCATCCTCAGGGTACACGGATTGTATGTAAAAGCCGAAAAATGCGACTTCGAGAAGACGACAATCCAGTTCCTCGGACTCATTATCACCACCAATGGGATAGCCATGGATCCTCAGAAGGTGAAAGCCATTCTTGAGTGGCCGGCCCCTTCTGATAAGAAGAGTGTTTAGAGGTTCATCGGCTTCGCAAATTTTTACCGAAGATTTATAAGAGACTTTTCTACCATTGTAGCACCAATTACCCAGATAACACGTCAGCATACCAGATTCCAGTGGTCCGAAGCAGCACAAATGGCCTTTGATCAACTAAAGGTCCTCTTTACCTCTGCACCTGTTTTACAGCATCCCGATCCTGCCTTGCCCTATGTTCTGGAAGTTGATGCCTCCGAAGTAGCAACAGGAGCAGTTCTTTCCCAGCGTCAGGGGCCCAAAGCCCTACTTCATCCCGTGGCCTTCTCTTCACGGAAGATGACCCATCCTGAGAAGAACTACGACGTAGGGGATCGAGAGCTCTTGGCAATAAAGACCGCCCTGGAGGAATGGAGATATCTCCTGGAGGGCGCCGTCCACCCTATTTTGATCTTTACAGATCATAAGAACTTGGAGTATCTCCGCACGGCCAAGCGACTGAGACCCCGGCAGGCTTGATGGGCTTTATTCTTTTCTCGATTCAATTTCCATATCACCTTCCGCCCAGGGTCTAAAAATGGAAAAGCCGATGCCTTGTCCAGAATGTTTCCTGATACCCCTGAAGAGATTACACCCAGTCCAATTCTGTCCCCTCAAAACTTCCTCTTGATCCAGCCCGATTTAAGAGCTTCAATTGAACAAGCATCCACTCAGTGCACGGAAACAGAAATCTCCTCCCTCAGAAGCCAGGAGGGACTCCTTTGGCATCAAGACAGGATTTTTGTTCCACAGCAAGCCAGGCTTCAGGTCCTAAAAACTTTCCACGATCACCAGCTGGCTGGCCATTTCGGGGTCCGAAAAACGACCGAACTGGTCGAACGGTTTTATGGTGGCCCACTCTGAGAGCCGATTGTAAGGACTATGTCAACTCCTGCACAATATGCCAAAGGAATAAGGGGTCCAACACGAAATCCTGGGGCCTGTTAAGACCACTGCCAGTTCCAGAACAACCTTGGAAAAATATTTCTTTAGACTTTATTGTGGATTTACCCCCTTCAGAAGAGTTTACAACCATTCTAGTAGTAGTAGACCGGCTATCCAAGATGGCGCATTTCTTACCAATGATGGGCACACCTTCTGCCATGGACACAGCAGAAATTTTCATTAAAGAAGTAGTCAGACTACACGGAGTACCAGATAACATCGTGTCAGACAGAGGTGTACAATTCACCTCCTAGGTTCTGGAGGAACCTTTGCAAATCACTATCAATTGAGACATGTTTTTCCACAGCTTACCATCCCCAGAGTAACGGCCAAACAGAAAGGACTAACCAGACCTTAGAGCAATACCTGCGTTGTTTTTGTTCCTTTTCTCAGGACGATTGGATCTCATTATTGCCCTGTGCGTAATTCGCATATAACAACTCTGTGCACACTGCTACCAACCAGTCACCCTTTTGGGCGAACTATGGCTACCACCCTTCATTTTTACCCAATGTCATTCCCGAATCCTCAGTCCTGGCAGTCCAGAACAGAATAAATTCCATCCAAACCAATTATCAGATTCTCCAGGACACAATGCGTAAAGCCCAAGAAGGATATAAGAGACAGTATGACAAGAAGAAGAGAGGAAACCCTGCCTTTAAGGTGGGGGACAAGGTGTGGCTCTCATCTGCATACCTCAAACTGCCTTGTCCTTCCCGAAAATTGGGACCGAAGTTTATTGGCCCTTTTGAAATAAAACGGGAAATAAATCCAGTAGCCTTCGAACTTGCCTTGCCTGAATCGTATAAAATCCACCCTGTATTTCATGTTGCACTTCTTAAACATGTAATTTCCAGTCCTTTTTCAGGGAGAGAAGAAATACCCCCACCTCCGGTCTTGGTTGGAGACGAGACTGAATTCGAAGTGGAGTCCATCCTTGACTGTCGTCGGAGAGGTAGGACAATTCAGTTTTTAATTAAGTGGAAAGGATACCCTGCAGAAGAGAGCTCTTGGGAACCTGCGAGTCATGTACATGCCCCTAGGCTTATACAAAGATTTCGCACCAATCATCCCGCAAAATGGGCGCAACTGGGCATCCGGAGGCTGCCCGTTGGGGGGGGGGCACTGTCAGGGAAATAGGCGCATCCCTGTGCGTAATGGTGCAGGGTTGGCAAACCTGCATAGGCAAAGGCACTGTCAGGGAACCAACAGAAGGAGAAGGACTTTAGGACCCAGCATCTCTACCAGCAGGTCACATGGGCCTATATAAGGAAGTCTGCTAGTGTCTGCATTTGCTGGTTTATCTTCAGCTCCCCCTGTGTTCCTGTATCCTGAATCACCTGTTGATCTGATCTCCTGTGTACCGACCCGGCTTGTTCTGACCCGCTCTTCCTGATCCTTTGGCTCGACTCTTGGCTTGCACCTGACCTCCTTCTGCCTGCTCCCTGCATCCGACCCCGGCTTGTCTATTGAACTCTGCATATCCTGCTCCCTGCACTAAGACTCGGCTCATCCCTGGTCATTCTGATTACGGACTGTCTTCCTGTGAATGATCCTTGGCCTGGCCCCCGACTCAGCTTTCCAGTTGCTCCACTGGTCTCTGTCTCCTGGACCCTCCAAGCACGTCTGTCTTCAGTTACCAGGCACCCGTGCTTCTGTGGGCACTACACCTGCTGTGTCATCTTCAGTGGTGTGCTGCACTCGGCCGCAAGGGGAGCCCTCCCAGCATCTCGGCCTCCTACCAAGTTCCTGACAGATAGACCGCTAGGAAGATACGTCGCCTCCAACACATCCGCTAACAGTGCGGGATTAGAGAACGCCAGATCAATCCTCGATGCGGTCTTGTATGAAGCAGAAAAACACGAATATGCCCTCGTGGCGGGGTGCCTCCACCTCCAGACCTCTACCAGACCCACCGCCTGGGCCCAGGCTGATAAGTCTGGAGAGTGTCTTTTTGGAGGCGCAGGCCTATCCAAGTCTGGCGATAGAGTGGCGTTGAAGTCACCCATCACTAAAACCTTGCCCGGGCAAAAGGGCACCACTTTTTCTAGCACATCACACAGCAGACCTGGTGTGAAGGGGGGAGGTATATACATATTAATTACAATGTACCTTTGCGACCACAATGTAAACACCAAAATCACATATTTGCCCTGGGGGTCAGTGCGGACCTCGTCAATGACACAGGGGAAGTTTTTGTGAACAAGAATCGACACCCCTCTAGCATATGTGGAGTAGGTAGAGTGAATCGCTCTCTGAACCCATGGTTTTTTGAGAGTCAGGATTTTGCTGCCCACAAGGTGAGTTTTTTGGAGGAGTATGAGCTGGGGGGAGTGGGATTTCAAATATTGAAAAAGGAGGGCACGTTTAAATTTAGAGTTGAGACCTCTAACATTCCAGGAGAGTATAGTAAAGGAGGGTGGCGGGCGGTCAGCCATAGGGCAAAAAAGGGTTAAAAAAGAACGGATATAATAGACTCACCCCGTAGGACCTTGGGAGCAGCGAAACCTCTGTTGCCTCGCATTTGACATTGACAGCATCTGAGCATATTAGAAAGACTAACCATAGAGAAAGGGAGATATAGAAGAAAGAAGCAGAGAAAGGAAAAGAGAGAAAAACAACAACAGTCATATATAACATGACAAACACATCCATAGTGAACTTCCCAGGCACCAGGTGCCTATCCTACTATGTCCCGGCCCTCCGCCAAACGTGCGGGGGGACGGGAATAGTCTTAAACCCCGAACAGAAACCTATAAACTAGGTGGTGTAAATGAGCCCCGAACTAGGGGCCCTACACGGCACATGCCAGGGCACTCACACTGCCACGGACAGTATTTTGTGATTCAGGACCAACAGTCCAAGTCCAGAGAAGGGAAGCGTTGTGGCTGGTGTGAATCCTGGTCACTCGCTATGGGGGGGGGGGGTGGCAGGTCAAAAAAAAAAACTTACGCGGTGACATGTAGTGTGTCCCGCTTGGAGCCCCGGGCACCGTAGCTCCTGCAAAATAAAAGTAATAGGTAGCAGCGGAGCTCTGGATCATGTCCACTCACTAGGTAATGTTCACCCTCCCGTAGCAGGAGGGGCAAAATTTAAAAGAAAAAAGGGGAAAAGAAGGGGGGGGAGGCCAGCTACCGAGGCCCAGGATACATTCCACAGGGGCATCTCACAGGGTCTGATTAGCAATGAACAGAGGGAAGGTTAGCAGACCAAGAGGGAGTGGATACCCCCCTTCCCGAAAGAGAAAAATATAAAAATATAAAATATAGTATAATATACGATGTAAAAGGTTCTCAAGTCAGTGGGCAAAACAAGGGGGGGGGGGGAAACAGCTGAAAGCGGTCGGTGGGTGAGGTCTTAATACTTGCGGCTGAAGGGTTTATGGATGGGCATCCAACCAAGACATCGCCGCCTCCGGGTCTGTGAAAAATCGCGTTCGGTCGCCATTGATGATACGAAGTTTGCTGGGATACAGTAGGCTGAACTTGAGGCCTTTGTCTCTCAGGCGTTTTCTCACCTCTGTGAAGGTACGGCGACGATGTTGAACCTCGGGAGAATAATCAGGAAAATGCATTATGCGGGCGCCATTGTAGTCCAGGTCACGCTTTTCCCTGGCGGCCGACAGGATCCGATCCCTGTCCCTGTAATTCTGCAGCCGCAGCAGGAAGGGCCTCGGTGGGCTACCCAAGGACAGAGGAGCCAGGGGGACTCGATGAGCCCTTTCTACTACGAATGTGGGAGGCATGGCAGGCAGGCCCAAGAGTGTGATCAGGAAGGCTTCCGTAAAATCCGCAGGCTTCAAGCCCTCTGCCTTTTCAGGGAGGCCGAGGACACGTATGTTGTTCCTCCTCAGTCTGTTCTCGGTATCGATGGACTTGTCCTGCAGTGCCTTAACCTGTAGCTGTAAGGCACGGAGCTCCCTGGAGTCTGCCCTGGTGTCATCCTCCAACTGAGAGATGCGGCCTTCCGCCTCAGAGAACCGGGCCCTAAATTTGTCCATATCATGACGGATTAAGCTGACATCTGCCACAAGGTGGTCGATCTTTACCATCACCGAGTCCCGCCCCTCTCTGATGGCTGCCAGGAGCTCGGTGTGGGACTCGGCTGGCGATGGGGACAGATTAGGAGGAGATGCTGGGCTGGTAGCCATGGCTGAAGCTCCAGGCCTCGTGGGCAAGATGGCGGCCGCGGACCGGACGGCTGTCGCCGAGGATGAGCGGAGCTTACCCGGAGTCAACTGTGGCGGCCTCGGGGTGCCATTCCCCTTCCTTCGCCCCAGGATGATAGGTGAGTGGGTGCTGTGTGAAAAAATTGCGCTGGAAGACGGTAAGGATTCAGGCAGGAGCGGAGCTCAGCAGTCACACGTCTTCTCTCTCTCACATCCCGGCCACGCCCCCGAGTGTGGCAAGAGTATATGTTATACTTGACACAGCAACCGTCAGTCATATACAGTACAATAGTCAATGACCAGTAGAGACAGGCATAGCATAGCATAATACATGTCATAGTGAGCAAGGTCAGCGTTGACACTCAGAAACCATTGTTAACATATGAAGGGAAGAAAAGACACAGAAAGAAAAAAAGAGGGGGGGGGGGGGGTGAGAAAGGAATGAGGGTGAAAGGTAAGGGGTCAGGAAGAGTAAAGCAAAAAGAAGCAACAAAACAGGGTGTGAGAGTACCAAGGGAGAAAGGGGTCAGTATTCTTTTTCCCCCCAGAGGAAAAGTACATCTCCCAAAGTCCACATAAGGAAGTCATAGTAAACTAGAACAGTGGTCTCCAAACTGTGGCCCTTGGGGCATCATTCCTCTCATTGGTACCAATGATGGGGCACTATCCCTCCTACTGATACCAGCAAGGGGGAACCATTCCTCCCACTGACACCAACGATGGGGCACTGTTTCTCCCACTGATAGCAAGAATTGGGCACCCCACTAATACCAATGATGGGGCACTATTTCTCTTACTGGCCACAGGTGTTATATAATTTTACTCAAACTGAGCACCGAGGCATTATTTGCTCCCACAGAATCTGGGGCATTCTTCACTCCCACTGGCCACAGTCCGCCCCCTAAAGTCCTAAAGACAGTAAACTGACCCTTTGTTTAGAAAGTTTGGAGAACCCTGCTTTAGAATGGGATGTTACATTCTAGACCATGTTAGAGGTTGAGGTCTCTGGCTTCCCCCCAAGCCGACCAGATTCGATCAAACTCCTTGAGGTAATTCCATCCCATATATGTAGGCTTATAAAGGGGTAGGACTGCATTTACCATGGATCTCCAGACAGTGACAGGAGGATCCCGTAATTTCCATTTGGATAAGATTGTTTTCCTTGCATAAAACACTGTAAAGAATAGAAACAACCTCTTGTGGTAAGTTGTAGCAATGTTATCAGCAATATCTAGTAATTGGAGTAATGGGTTCACAGAAGGTTGTTAAAGTGGTTCTAAATGCAAATAAAAATAAATAAATAACAAACATGTTATACTTACCTGCTGTGTTCAATGGTTTTGCACAGGGCAGTTCTGATCCTCCTCCCATCGGGTCCCCCACTGGCCCTCTGGGCTCCTCCCCCCTGCCAAGTGCCCCCATAGCAAGCCACTCATGTATGCTCGCTCTCAAGCTTGCTCTGTGTGTCCATTAACACATTGAGAGCAGCTCCCCCTGCACTCTCTCCCCACTGGCTGTCATTGTCCAATGAGGAGAGAGCTGCTGCTCTTGTCAAGATCAGGCTCAGGTGAGTATAACGGGAGGCTTGGGGAGCTGCATGCAGAAGGTTTGTTACCTTAATGCATAGAATGCATTAAGATGAAAAAAAAACTTGTACTTTTAGAACCACTTTAACCACATGCCTACTGGGCACGAAAACCCCCTTCCTGCCCAAGCCATATTTTAGCTTTCAGCGCTGTCACACTTTGAATGACAATTGCACGGTCGTGCGACGTGGCTCCCAAACGAAATTTGCGTCCTTTTTTTCCCACAAATAGAGCTTTCTTTTGGTGGTATTTGATCACCTCTGCGGTTTTTATTTTTTGCGCTATAAACAAAAGAAGAGCATCCAGTTTGAAAAAAAACACAATATTTTTTACTTTTTGCTATAATAAATATCCATTTAAAAAAATAAATATATAATTTTTCCTCAGTTTAGGCCGATACGTATTCTTCTACATATTTTTGGTAAAAAAAAAAATCGCAATAAGCGTATATTGATTGGTTTGCGCAAAAGTTATAGCGTCTACAAAATAGGGGATAGATTTATAGCATTTTTTAAAATTTTTTTTACTAGTAATGGCGGCGATCTGCGATTTTTATTGTGACTGCAATATTGCGGCGGACAGATCGGACACTTTTGACACATTTTTGGGACCATTCACATTTATACAGCGATCCCTGCTATAAAAATGCATTGATTACTGTGACATGGGTCACTTGGGGCACAGGGGGAATGAGAACCCCACCATGATCTGTGATAGTCATATTCAATGCTGTATATACATGGTATATATTGGGTGTATATTGTGTGTGTGCTGTTGTGTAATATTTGCTGTGATGGGGTGTGATTGCATTCTATTGTCTATTGTGGCTTGTGGTAATTAAGTCTGCTACCGTGGTGATGTGGATTGGAGCTGGTAGACCGTCTGGCTGCCTATTATGGGATGTTTAAGTGTCTTTCTGTGAGGAGGGGGGGGAGTCACCCCTCCTCCTAAAACTGTTTACTGAAAGAGAAGTTTGAACACACCTGACCGGTATGACCATTGTCATTGGACAGTTTAACCCGCCCTGTTCCCCAAGGATAGGAGGGAAGGGGTTTGAAGAGAAATGTGTTACCATGTGCTTGTAATAAAGTCATTCCCTGTTTTTGAGACTTCAACACAGAGTGTTTGTCTCGTATGTTTGGAAGGATTAATCCTATGGGAAGCGGTCGCCTGACTGTGGAGGATCGGCAGTGTATGTGTGTCCAGAGAGGGAATATCCTAAACGGCGTTAACCCCTTTCATACTTGGGGTGCCGTTACATTGGTTGGCAGCGGTGGGATTTTCCCTCTAGTTACTGGGACACTCCAAACCACCACAGTGAATGACCAGCTATGCAGCCTGCAGGAAAGCCACACTGAAAGACTTACTTGAGAGCCGTGGAGGGACCGGTGGGACAAAGAACAAGGCCACCTTGATCAGGGAGCTAGCCGAGATGGATCAGAGGGATGGTGATGCAGGACCCCGGTCAGTTGAAGACTTGTTTCAGCAACGAGTTCGACAGCGGTTGGCATTATATGGTGCTAACCCATCAGAGACCGCCATACAGGAAGCCATTAAAGACATCCAGCTGCAGGATGAGCGACAAGAGAGAGAACTAGAGCGACAAGAGAGAGAACTAGAGCGGCAACATGAGCAGAGAATGGCGGAAATACGGCAATCGGAGACAACGCCTAAAGATGCAGCGCCTGTCCGTAAGTTGCCCTTTCGGGCGTTCAAACTATTTAAGGAAGGAGAGGAGGAAATTGAAGCATTCCTGCAGGACTTTGAGAGACTATGCCAGATACATGAAGTACTGCCCCAAGATTGGGTCGCCTTACTGGCAAGTAATTTAACGGGCAGAGCGGTGGATGCGTGTCGGGCCCTGGAGGATGAGGACGTTAAAGACTATGACCGGGTAAAAGAAGCTCTGCTAGCCCGATTTGCCATTACACCCGAAGCCAGCCGGATTAAGTTTCGAGAATCCCGGAAACAAACCCACATAACATACGTGGAGTGGGCACATCGTCTGCAGCGAAACCTTAAGGGCTGGTTCCAGGGAAGCCACACTCATACCATAGAGGACATCACCCAGCTAGTACTCTTAGAACAGTTCTTTAACCACACCCCCTACGGTACTACGGGATTGGGTGCGAGATAAGCGACCACGGACTGTACAGCAAGCGGCTACTTTGGCCGATGAATATCTGGACTCTCGAAGGTCAGGCGGAAGCGAGCGCTATCCACTATCTCGGCCCAGTTTATCAGCCTCTAACCCAACTTCAGCACCAACCCCAGCGGCCACTTATCCTCAGCAGCCCAGGTTAAACTCCCAGGACTACTCACAATCCATCAGGTGTTTCGGATGTAAACAGCTAGGGCACAAAAAGCCAGACTGTCCATTGAATTCAGCCAGGCAGTCCCAGTCGTGGAGACAGCCAGCAGGGGGAACCCACGCACATCCATGCCTGCGGCCCACTGCGTTGAGGAGGAAGAACATTGGGGCGTCTTGCACGAGGCTGATCCCATACAAGCAGCTAACCGGGACAACCGGCAGCAACACAGGCAGACTGTCTGGGTCAATGGAAAGGTAGCCAATGGCCTACGTGATTCTGGTGCCACCATGACCCTACTACAGAAGAACCTCATCCCAGAGAGCCAACAAAATGGAGACACTGTAGCCGTAAGAGTAGCGGGAGGTACCATCTTTCGGCTACCCGTTGCCCGGGTTCACCTGGATTGGGGGGTTGGTTCGGGACACGTGAATGTGGGGGTGATGAAGGACTTGCCCGCGGATGTACTACTGGGGAATAATTTGGCCCCCCTCGTTTCTGCTTACGCCCCGATGGGCCTCCCTGAAGCCAACCCAGTGACTACCTGTGCCCAGACCCATGCTGCTGGAACCGGCCTGATTGCGGCTGAGAACGGGGTAAGATTACCTTCCCTGACATGTACCTTAGATCAGGCACAATATCACAGTCTAAAATTGGAATGTGACAAGTTGGCCAGTGAGAAATCAGAGATGCAACGACACTACGTCATGTATTATGAGATGTCCCATGGCTTGAACATTGAAATGCACAAACAGGCTGAAATTGTCAAAAGGTTAAATGGGATTTGCGCCCAGGTTTTGCCTTACCTTTCCCAAGAGCACCAGCAACAAGTTTTGGGAGCCATTGAGAGAGCAATGCAAGTGACTGTTCCAGAACTGAATTCCATTATTTGTCCTGCAACCTTACAATGTCACCATCAGCTACTGACCCGGTAAGCAAAATGGCAATGCTGATGGGTTGTCCAGGCATTAGAGGAATGGAACTATGGACTAACCTCGGAGTCAACCCGTCTGGGGTCTCCTCCTGTGTTAGTCTCCTGCCGAAAGGGGAGATGTGTGACATGGGTCACTTGGGGCACAGGGGGAATGAGAACCCCACCATGATCTGTGATAGTCATATTCAATGCTGTATATACATGGTATATATTGGGTGTATATTGTGTGTGGGCTGTTGTGTAATATTTGCTGTGATGGGGTGTGATTGCATTCTATTTTCTATTGTGGCTTGTGGTAATTAAGTCTGCTACCGTGGTGATGTGGATTGGAGCTGGTAGACCGTCTGTCTGCCTATTATGGGATGTTTAAGTGTCTTTCTGTGAGGAGGGGGGGAATCACCCCTCCTGCTAAGACTGTTTACTGAAAGAGAAGTTTGAACACACCTGACCTGTATGACCATTGTCATTGGACAGTTTAAGCTGCCCTGTTCCCCAAGGATGGGAGGGAAGGGTTTTGAAGAGAAATGTGTTACCATGTGCTTGTAATAAAGTCATTCCCTGTTTTTGGGACTTCAACACAGAGCGTTTGTCTCGTATGTTTGGAAGGATTAATCCTATGGGAAGCGGTTGCCTGACTGTGGACTCGGATCGGCAGTGGATGTGTGTCCAGAGAGGGAATATCCTAAACGGCGTTAACCCCTTTCATACTTGGGGTGCCGTTACAATTACTGTATAAATGTGACTGGCAGGGAAGGGGTTAACACTAGGGGGCGAGGAAGGGGTTAAATGTGTTTCCTAGATGTGTTCTAACTGTGGGGGGGAGGGGACTGACTGGGGGAGGTGACCGATGGTTGTCCCTATGTACAAGGACACAGATCCACTGTCCTGCTCGGTTACTGGGCAATTGCGGGTGCCCGGCGGCCACCAGGCATGCGCATCGGGTCCCCAGCGGTGCGCCCCGCAGCTGCTTTTAAAGGCAGGACTTCATATGACGTCCTGTCAGAACGAGAGTCTTCTGCCCGCCGTCATTTGATGGTGGGCCGTAGACAAGTGGTTAAAGCACTCATTGCATTGAAGTGTTAATAAACCTAATTTTTTTTTACCTTAATGCATTCCTTGAAATATGGAAAAAAATGTTTTATATTTTTTGTCCTCCCCTTCTGTGTTAAGGGGAAGAGAGGGGAGAAGAGATCCAGCGCTGTGCAGAGGAAAAGATTACAGGGCACATATACTAAAATTACATTTAAATCCTGCAAGGCTATTTAAAACACCTGAACATATTCAGCAAATAAGCAAAAACTATGGGGATTTGGTCACACTATATGAATTGACCACATAGTGCTTAAGCCCACTACTGCGTCAAAGTACCCCATTATCAGTGGGTCTTACACTATTCATAGAATGTGCAGGGCTGCATGTCTTCTCCCCTCTCTTCCTCTTCACACAAGGACTCAAGCAGCAGCAGGAGCCATTGGCTCCTGCTGCTGTCAATCAAATGCAGTGAGAAGGAAGTGGAGGCAAGGCTAAGCCCAGCTGTGTGTGTCTATAGAGCGCAGCTCTATAGACACACACAGCTCGGGAGCAAGCACGCACTGTGTGCCCCATAGCAAGCAGCTTGCTATGGTGCTACGCGAAGAAGAGAAGGAGCCAAGATTATCAGCAGGGGACCTGAGAAGAGGAGGATCAGGGCTTTTTGGATGGCAGTGGTTGCTGATATTAAAGTGTTGCTAAATGTTTTTATTTTTTTTTCTTAACCACTTGCCGCCTGCCCTATAGCGGATTGACGGCGGCAAAGTGGTTGCAAAATCCTGACAGGACGTCATATGACGTCCTCAGGATTTTGAGCCGCTGCGCGCCCCCGGGGGCGCGCATCGCGGCGATCGTTGTTGCAGGGTGTCAGTCTGACACCCCGCAACACCGATCTAGGTAAAGAGTCTCCGACGGAGACTCTTTACCACATGATCAGCCGTGTCCAATCACGGCTGATCACAGTGTAAACAGGAAAAGCCGGTCATCGGCTTTTCCTCACTCGCGTCTGTCAGACGCGAGTAGAGGAGAGCCGATCGGCTGCTCCTCTGACAGGGGGGGGTTTGTGCTGATCGATTATCAGCACAGCCCCCCCGAGGATGCCCACTGGACCACCAGGGATGCCACTAGACCACCAGGGATGCCACTGGACCACCAGGGAAGCACACCATTAAAAGGTAAATAAGGTATGCCACCCTAGACCACCAGGGATAATGGATGCCAATCAGTGCCACAATGGATGCCAATCAGTGCCCACAATGGGCACCACTGATTGGCAGGCATTATTGTTTGGCACTGATTGGCATCCATTAGTACAGTACAGTGCCACCTATCAGTGCCCACCCATGCCACCTATCAGTGCCCACCCATGCCCACCCATGCCACCTATCAATGCCCATCCATGCCGCCTATCCGTGCCCATCTGTGCCCACCCGTGCCGCCTATCTGTGCCCACCCGTGCCGCCTATCTGTGCCCACCTGTGCCGCCTATCGTTGCCCATCCGTGCCGCCGATCGTTGCCCATCCGTGCCGCCGACCGTTGCCCATCCGTGCCACCTCATCGGTGCCCATCCGTGCTGCCTTATCCGTGCCCGTCAGTGCAGCCCCATCAGTGAAGGAGAAAACTAACTTATATACAAAGTTTTGTAACTGAAACCAAAAAAATACTTATTTTTTTTTCAAAATTTTCGGTCTTTTTTTTATTTTTTAGCATAAAATAAAAATCGCAGAGGTGATCAAATACCACCAAAAGAAAGCTCTATTTGTGGGAACAAAATGATAAAAATGTAGTTTGGGTACAGTGTACCATGACCGCGCAATTGTCATTCAAAGTGCAACAGCGCAGAAAGCTGAAAATTGGTCTGGGCAGGAAGGTGTTTAAGTGCCCAGTATGGAAGTGGTTAAATATCAAACCTTTAGTAACACTTTAATCTTAGCAACCGCTGCCATCCAAAATTGTTAAATATAATTACAGGACAAGACCATATGTATAACGTTACCAACTTGGTGACATTTGGGAAAGCCATCCTCAGCAGCACGCTATATAGCTGATAATCATTGAAGGATGAAATAACTGGGTAACCTTGGAGGTGTCGTTACTTGTTATCCTAAGGTACAGTCAGGAAAGTATTTTGCCTACGTGAAATGAGGAGTCTCTCTACCGAGTGGGAGGCCAGGGTGACAGGGCAAATTTGAACTTAAACAGCAAGAGAACATTCAGGTAGGTAGCTGGAAGTTGCGTCTCGAGAGGTGCATGCGTGGAGTCTAGCAGTGCAGTCATGCAGAGTTAGAGCTCCACACCGTTCGGGAGGAGAGCCAATATTTCCACATAACCCGCAAGTATTTGGACATACCCACGGGGTTAAGCTAGTACCCGGGACTATTCTGGTCAATTTGTGGGGGAAACTATGGCTTTGGGAGGTGGCCGTGCGAAGTTAAAGAATCCCCTCATGAAGGGGAAAACTGCAGCTAAAATGGCACCTCCCCCCTCTTCATACACAGCCTCTATGCGCTCTCAAGCCCCATACACACTATCAGTTTTCTTGCAGGTTTTTCTCTTCAGGTTTACCAAAACCATCTAATATGAGGTCAAACCTTAAGAGTTTCAATTCGTATGCAATCAGGCAGGCCCTTGCACTACATGGTTTTGGTAAACCTGAAGAGAAAAACCTGCAAGAAAACTGATAGTGTGTATGGGGCTTCACAGACAAAGCCTAACACAACCTGACTCCCCAGCTGATTCTGACAGTGAACTATTTACCTCACAAGACCCCATACAGATTTCTCATGTAACTCCAGCTGTATTAAAGCAATTTGAACACATGTTGAACAAAGCCTTAAAACAAACATCAGATCAAATTACAGCTAATCTCACCAGAGAAATAAGAGAACTTGGTAAGCGCACAGCAACACTAGAACTTAAAGTAGATGATTTGGAAAACATCTCTCTTGAACACTCTATGGAAATAGAGAACCTCAAAGAGGAAAACTTATTGCTTCAAATCAAACTTGAAGACCATGAGAATAGGGCCAGAAGGTCTAACCTACGTATCAGGGGAATTCCTGAAACTATCACTGACCTACAATCCACCATAACTGCTTTGTTCCAGGACTTGCAACCAGCCATTCCTACTTAGAGGTTAGAATTTGACAGGATCCACCGAGCCCTGGCTGCAAAAAAGCCTGATGGCCCCCCACGCGATATAATAGTGAAATTAAATTTTTATTGCACAAAGGAACAGCTCCTAGCGTCTGCCAGGGACAAAAAGCAGCTGAATTTCCATGGCAATGACTTTCAATTATTTGCAGACTTGTCCCAGATAATGATTGCAAAATGGTGTGCAATGAAGCCCCTTCTCCTGGAATTACAGCGCCACAACATCATCTATCAGTGGGGGTTCCCATTTTCCCTACGCTTTGCCTACAAAGGGAAGAAATACACCTGTAGATCCTTTGATGAACTCCAGCAAACCCTCTTGGACCTGAATCTCACGGAACCAGTCCCACGAAATACCCCAACCCGCAGGAGATCAACATCTCTTTCATCCACAGGAAACCCTTCCCATCCCAACCTGAACAATGGTACCCATCCAACTCACAAGAGAGGTCGCTACACATTACCTCCTCAGGAACAAAATGATTCTATGGACTGAAGGATGCTCCTATAACTGTGAAATTGACTCTTTTTTCACCCTTTCTAGTCTTTCTAAAAAATCTCAGGGCTTCACCTTATCCCTTTTAGTTCTCTAATTCAAGACGCTACATCCTGTTTCCCTTTTTGTCCTCCAGATTTGCATGCTCAACATTTACTTTCAATTTTCTCTGTTTCAGTTGACTCACCAAGACTGCATTTACAAATTATAATCATAGTTTTAAGTTCTTTGCTTAACCCATTGCATGCATAGTGTGTTTTTTATTATTATTTATCTTTTATATGTATATGTATATGTATGTATATATATGTGTGTGTGTGTGTGTGTGTATGTATGTATATGTATATATATATATATATATATATATATATATATATATGTATATTTTATATCCTAGATAATTTTTGTCCCAAGTAATGGACACAACTGTAAGGTCTATTGGCATTCATAAGATGTATTATGACCAAAGGTCCCATTCGTTTTAATTTTTATGACTTTGCTGACCGCTAGCCTATCATTAGGAAGTTTTAAGGTAGTTTTGGCACTGTAATTTTAGGAATTCCTCACTCTACCTTTACAGGTAGATCCTTCTGTTATACCCTTATTGTTAACTGATCCAGTTTTCACCCCCCAAATCCCTTAATCACTACCTTAGCACATCTTACTTCCATACCAGGAAACCCTGGGGTAGTCAGATGCCATTCTCTTATTTCCCATTTCCCCTGTTGCCCCCTTTTTAACTAATTATAGTTAACTTTAATAGTTTTCATTATAAGTCGTGTGGTTTACAGTTAGGTACATTATTAAGAAGCTTTCATTAGAAGGCTCTCCTCCCACGAACAGGAGATCCATGCGCCCTATTTTGCCTCCCTCATTCAGCCACATAATATGTAGAAGTCTGACGGAAGCACCCTTTCCACTGAGGGTGATTTTTGTCCCCACTCACGGGATATGTTTGAATGTGTTTTTCTGTTGAATTTCTTATTATTTTCTCTAACTATTTCTGTTTTATTTATTTTCCTCACTTCAGTACTCACCTCTATTCCTTTTCTCTCCTCTTTCTTCAAGTCCACCTGGATTGTATCAACTGACTTGAGCAGCCCGATTATAGTACTCATCTTCAATCCTCCTTTTCTCCCCCTCTTCGAGTTCACTTGGATGGCATCGAATGACCTGAATAACCTGGTAACGGGTAAGTCCCCTTTGTCCATCCGACTGCCATGGCACCATTAAACATTCTGTCCCTGAATGTTCAGGGACTAAACATCCCCCAGAAACGAACCAAGGCATTCCGTATATTTCATGCCAAAAAGGCTCACATAGTTTGCTTACAAGAAACCCACTTCACAAATACCTCCACACCAAAATTTATTTCCAATTTCTATCCGCAAACATATACGGCCTCGGCTGCCTCCAAGCAACGGGGTACTCTCATAGCCTTTCATCGCTCTACCCCATTTACACTTCAATCTCAAATAAAAGATCCTGAAGGACGTTATCTAATTCTTACGGGCCACATTGTTGACCAGGCAATAACAGTAGTTTCCTACTATGCACCAAATAAACAACCTAATCCATTTATGTCACATTTACTACAAGTTGTGAATGATCATAAGATAGGAACAGTTATGCTGTGTGGTGACTCTAACCAGGTCCTCCTCCCATTTCTGAATAAATCCCCATACACACAATCCCAAATTACATCTAAAAAATCTTTTTCACATATTCTATCCAAATATAACTTGGTTGATTCATGGAGAGGAGTTAATCCAACTAAACGGAAATATACCTACTACTCCCACCCACATAAAACATTTTCAAGGATTGACCACATATTCCTGACCATAGGTATGCTCCCTGAAATCATAGCAGCAGATATAGTCCCTATCCCATGGTCCGACCATAATGCAGTACTTACTTCCATTAAATCAACATTACCCAAAGGCCACGACCCTACTTGGAATCTCCCAGATATCCTACTCAAACACCCATCTCATCGCCAAACCATTAAACAAGCCATTAAAGAATATATAACCCTCAATTCTAGCCCAGAAATTAGCACACTAACTCTTTGAGAAGCCCATAAACCAGTTATACGTAACACAATTCAGAAACCATCAGCCATATTTAAACGCGAACTGAAGACACTGGCTCGTAAACTGGAAAGGGAATTTAATACAGCCTTTATAGCCCATCAAGACAATCCATCAACATTAACAAAATCCCGATTAGACAAGACTCGAGTTGCATACAATCTATTTCTTACTGAAGCAGTGGAAAAATCCTATAAACGTTCAAGACACAACTATTTTATGAAAGCCAATAAATCGGGTACCTACCTTGCACGTACACTCAATTCTCTGAACAAACCCTTCAAACCAATTCGCCTAAAATTGGCAAAAGATGTCTACACTTGCAATCCCAACAAAATAGTTCAGAAATTTCATTCACATCTGACCTCATTATATACTTCATCTAATAACTTCAACCCGGAAACAGCAGATGCATTTTTCTCTGATATAAATCTACCAGAACTTTCCCTTGACCAAAAGAAGTTATTGGAAGATAATATTACATCTAATGATGTCGTTGAAGCCATCAAAGATCTTAAAATTAATAAGAGGCCAGGCCCAGATGGCTTCTCAACCTTATATTACAGAACCTACGCAGACATACTATCACCAATCTTAGCGGAAGCTTTCAATGTATTATTAGAAGGGAAATCTTTTAGACAAGAAACTTTAACTGCCATTATTTGCATGATTCCTAAATCACTTACTGATGATACCTTATGTACAAATTTTCGCCCTATTTCCCTTCTGAACTTAGACATTAAACTTCTAGCCAAAATATTAGCCAAAAGACTAAATAGCATAATAGGTAAGCTTATCCACAAGGATCAAGTAGGATTCATGCCAAAGCGCCAGGCGAGTGACAATGTCCGCCGGGCTGTATTGCTAGCTCACATAGCTAAAAACCGTCGTATACCCGTCGTATACCCTCCTGTTTTCTATCCCTTGATATAAAAAAAGCTTTCGACTCCATATCGTGGCCTTACCTCCACTACACATTGCAAAGATGGAGCTTTGGCCCTCACTTCCTAACATGGATCGCAGCGCTTTACAACAGACCAATCGCATATATTAAATATGCAGGATACAAATCTAATTAATTTAATATAGAAAGAGGAACACGCCAGGGCTGCCCACTTTCCCCCCTTCTATTCGCCCTCCTAATTGAACCCCTAGCCCAAAGAATCCGCACAGACCCAACAATTACGGGCATAGAAACTGCTGGATACCATCATAAATTATGTCTATTTGCGGATGACATACTCCTATTTCTATCATCCCCACAAGTTTCTGGTCCCAACCTACTGCTCATTTTAGACAAATTTGCAATGATTTCGGGGCTTACAATAAATCTCAAGAAATCCAAAGCCTTAGATATATCCCTCTCCAAAGTGGAATCCGACTCG
Source organism: Rana muscosa (assembly GCA_029206835.1). Lineage (NCBI taxonomy): Eukaryota > Metazoa > Chordata > Amphibia > Anura > Ranidae > Rana > Rana muscosa. Next base: position 1,071,319,007 of record CM055116.1, on the reverse strand, counting down.
GCCAAAAATGCACTTCCTTTCATATGGACTGAGAGGTCAATCCCCTATTTAGGGATTCACCTGACTGCCTCATATTCAGATCTTTTTACAGCAAACTATCCCCCACTCCTCAAACAAATAACAACACTTTTACAACAATGGTCACATCTCCCAATTTCATGGATAGGTAAAATGAATGCAATCAAAATGACAATCCTTCCAAAACTACTGTACTTATTTAGAGTCTTACCGATCCCTATCCCACCTTATTATCTTAGAATTCTCCAAAGACGAACATCAACATTTGTCTGGGGCTCCAAAAAACCCTGTGTATCGCTTCGTACACTACACTTACCAAAACTCAAAGGAGGCTTTGGGTTTCCGAACTTCGCTAACTATTATAGAGCCGCACACATTGCTAGCCTCACTAAATATCATGCTACATATGAAATACCCCTATGGGTAATGATAGAAGCGGCAGAATGTGACCCTCTTTCTATTTCCAATCTATTATGGCTCCTACCTAAGGAACGGAAAACCCTACGTAACCCCATTACTAAATACTTTTTATCTATATGGGACAAACTTAGAGTTAAACATCAGTTACAATCTTCTCACAATCCTCTCTTGTCATTCCTGAAAAACCCTGCTTTCTACCCAGCATGGGTCTCTCCTAAATCATTTAAGGTCTGGAATTCATTAAATATTACTCGGCTTAGTAACTTCTCCTTCATCCTTCCATACATTTCCTATACTCTGTGACACCTACAACCTACCGAACTCTGAACTTTTCAGATACCTCCAAATTAAAAACTTTTATGCACCTTTGCTAAATACAGATGTCTCCTTAACCCAACTTACGATTTTTGAATCTACATGCATGAAAGATCCTCACTTAAGAGGCATTATATCTTCTAGATACTCCCACATTTCCACTTATCTCGGTTTAGATAAACCACCTTATGCACGTAAATGGGAGGAGGACCTGAAGAGAACATTCGATATGAATGATTGGTCCAAAATATGGTCTGTAACAAAATCTTCTTCACCAAATATCCTGGCGGTTTAAACCAATTACAAAGTTTTGTCTCGTTGGTACCTCGTTCCCTCCAGATTGGCCAAATTCACACCAAACCAAACAGGCCTATGCTTTCGGGGTTGCCCAGATCCGGGCACCCACTTACACATTTGGTGGTCCTGCCCGTTGGTGCAATTATTTTGGGAACAGATATTTGAAACTGCCTCCAAGATATTTGGTTTCACTGTGCAACCTTACCCAGCCACAGCCTTGCTCAATCTAAAACCTGATCTCATTACACATAAACAATTCAAACTCCTCATTCAATTTCTTACAGCAGCAAAGCAAACAATAGCAAAGGCATGGAAGACCCCTAAATTGGAGATATCCGAGACCATAAATAGAGTAAATGACTTTATGTCTCACTCCAAAATGTTAGCTATAGAAAGAAATCAAATTCCAATCTTTGAAAAGATCTGGGATCCTTGGATTAAATTTCACCTACCTTCTATTAGTGACAACTCGATTCTCATGCCATGGTAGCCAGAGGACTCAATCGGTTAAACTAGCTACTAAACCAAATTTCTGAAGCTTGGGAGCTACCCTGCTCAATATAGTGAACACTGTGTTTTACTTAAACCCTCAAGCCGCGGACCGATTCATTCAGGCCATTCAGGTGGACTCCTACACTCCCCCCCCCCCCCCTCTGATTTCCTATTCCTATTCTATTCCATCTATTTTATTTTATATTATCTATCTAATTTTATTTTACCCTATTTTATTTTGATATCTTTACTTCTTTTTCTCTTTTCTTTTCTCTATTATTCTTACTTCATAACGCACCTTATTGAAGCTACAGTATTACTCTACATTACTTTTTTCGAAGATACAGATCAATTTATAATTAATATGTTAAATATTTCTTTCAACTACAGTCTTGAATATATTAGTACAAGGATTTATTTACTTTCTATCTCATTTAAGTCCTTATAATTTTCATTAGGATATATTCTGTAGATCCTATTATTTGTTATTTTTCTATATTTGTAATAATTGGACAAATATCAACAACATGTATTACATATGATCTGTATGTGACTAATATATATGTCCAATAAAATACTTTGACAAGGAAGTTGCGTCTCAGTTCATCAAAAGGAAGGAGATGTCCTTCAGGCACAATCTGCTGCAGGGTTTTATTTACATATCTAACTATACATGTGGATCTGGTATAAATCTTAGATGTGGTAGAGAGAGGAGTTGCCCCACAGAGGGGTTTGGCAGAGACATGGTCTGTGGTTCACTCAGGACCACATTTACCTGTCACCACACCAGCACAGTGGTTTTTAGAGGGGTGCTAATGTTTGGATTGGAGCTGGATCCCCTTAATACCAAGTTATTAAGCTTTAAATATGAGCCCAGGAATGTTGCCTCCATATACACCGCTGGGTTTATGTTTACCTGAGCGAACCACCATTTGACCACAATGAGCACAGCTGCCCAGTAATATTTCTCAAAACAGGAAAGAGCCAGCTCCACCAAAGATGAGGAAGTTGTAGGATAGAACTAGTACTCTGTTTTTTTTTTCCTCATATAAAGAAGGTGATGACCTGATCGAGTTTAGAAAATAAAGTATTAGGAACAAGTAAAGGAGTTTAGGTTTATTTAAAAAAAAAATGAACCTAGGATTAGAGATTGATCCATCTGTTAAAGTGAATAGGAATAATGCCCCGTACACACGGTCGGGATTCCCGACAGAAAAAGTCCAATGGGAACTTTTGATCGGGAATTCTGACCGTATGTATGCTCCATCTGACTTTTTCTGTCGGGTATTCCGACAGAAATAGATTAAGAGCAGGTTCTCAATTTTCCCGTCGGAATTTCCGACTGGCTTTTTTCCCGTCCGAAATCCTGACCGTGTGAACGGGGCATTAGACTATTCTAATGGCCAGTGTAATAGGACACTGGAGAACACTTTCAAAATGGAGGAAAAAAAAAAGAAGAAAGCTTGATATTATTACTCCTGTTGGGCTCAATCATAATGATTTTTTTTTTTATTATTGAGGATCATGAATACAATATATATATATATATATATATATATATATATATTGTGACAGCAGGAAGGTAAAGTCACCTGGTTGCATCCAGGGGGGTAGATATATTTCGCCCAGATTCAGGCTTTACGCCGATTTGTACAACTAGGTGGAGAGTTGTATAAGGCTAGTGTGCTCATGGATGACTCATACCTCTAGGGAGAGGGCTGGGCGTCGTGCAGACAGGGAGTTGATGAGACCAGCTGAACCTTGTCAGCTCATTTAGGCCTCTATAAGAAAGCCCAGCTTCATTAGATGTTAGCTCATGCCTGGAACCAGACCTGTGTGGACTGTCTAGGGAGAGTGAACCCCTGTGCGGTGAGAGAAAGCCTGTGTGGCTATATTTTGCTTGGACATTTAAAACCAGGGACTTAGGGACTAGGACAGCACTAGGCTGATCCCAGTTGTTAGTTAGGAAACCTGTATGTTTAGTCAGAGGTCAAGTTGACCAGGATTTATTTTGTTTATGTTTTTTTTGCCTTGCTGTGTTTTTGTCACTGTAAATAGAAAATAAACCGCACCTTTTTGATTTTGAAAACCACAACCTCCGTCTGCTGGGCCTGTTTTTGGGTGGGGAGCCCATCCCGGGGGTCACACATACCCGCTGCCGAGCTAACCCCCTCACAGTTGGTGGAGAATGCGGGCAGTTTTTTTTTAAGCCAGCATGGAGGAGATACTGAAACAGCTGGCTCTAGCAAATGCCAATCAACAGCAGACAAATGCAGGTTTGCAAAGGAGCCTTGCAGCCCAGCAGCAAGCTCATCAACAGAGCCTTGCAACTTTACAACAGAGTCTGGAGGCTCAGCAACAAACCCAACAGCAATCTGAGGCCCGCTTCATAGACCTGTTGCAGAAGCAAGAGCAGAGACTACAACAACAGATGGAAGCAGTAATGCAGCAACGTCCGCAGACCAGTGAGGAAAGCCGTCCCACTAATACCGCGTCCTTTGGGGTGAGTCGTTTATTGACAAAAATGACTGGAGAGGATGATCCAGAGGTATTTTTGACCACATTTGAAAGGACCGCTGAAAGAGAAAAGTGGCCTGAGGAGCAGTGGGCTGGACTAGTGGCTCCTCTGTTAACTGGTGAATCGCAGAAAGCTTACTATGACCTAGAGCCTAACCAAGCAAAAGACTATGTGATGCTAAAAGCTGAAATATTGGCAAGGCTGGGTGTCACCCTGGCTGTCCGGGCTCAGCGTGTGCATAACTGGACTTTCCAGCTTGGAAAACCCCCCAGGTCTCAAATGTATGATCTCATTCACCTGAGCAGAAAGTGGCTACAGCCAGAGACTTTGTCCGCACCAAAGATTGTGGAACGTGTTGTAATGGATCGGTTTTTGAGAGCTCTTCCTACTGCCATCCAAAAGTGGGTAAGCCATGGAGACCCAGAGACGGCCGATGGTCTTGTGGATCGTGTGGAGAAATACTTGGCTACAGAGAACCTGACGGCCTCTTCCAGAGACACTCGGACTTTCCACCCTAAGACCAGACCATCCCCAGGGGCGGATAAGAGGATTCCAAGGGGTGAGGGTGGAGAGAGTGAGAGGGTGGGAGCTCTACCCCAAGTTTGGCGAGAACAGCCTGGGAAATCAGCGGCTCAAGAGGCCGCAAGAAGGATCGTTTGCTACCGCTGCCGGCAAGCGGGACATATTGCAGCAAATTGCCCGGTTGTGGAGGAACCCATGCAGTGTGACTTTCTGACGGGCAGACGTCAGTCGCTGTGTGCGACAGTCGCATGCACTGCCATTCGGGGAACTGAGAAACATTTATGCAAAATGTGTATTAATGGTAGAAATGTTGTGGTATTGCTGGATTCAGGTAGCCTTGTGACCCTGATAAAGGCTGAGTTAGTTAAAACAGAGGTCTCTGGGAATAGCAAGGTAGCCGTTATTTGTGTGCATGGGGACACCCGAGAGTATCCAGTGACTACAGTGTGTTTCGAGACCCCCAAAGGTACCCTCTCTCATCCAGTGGGCTTAGTATCTCAGTTACCGCATGACGCCATTGTGGGAAGGGATTTTCCGAAGTTCTGGGAACTGTGGGATGATCCTGAGCCCCCCACTGGTGCCCCTATGTACCAGGAATGTGATAGCCAGAACTCCCCTGAGAGTGGTGAGGACTCTCCGGAATTTCCCTTGTCAGTATTGGCAGGGGAGACTCAAGAAACTGGAGAGGAGCCCACCTCCTCAGACGAAAACCTACCGTCTGTGGAGTTTTCTGATCTTGAGGTTCACAGGGAAAACTTTGCCACAGAACAGTTGAAAGACCCCGCCCTAATAAAGGCACGGGAAAACGTAGTGAAAATAGATGGCGAGTTAGTGAACCCAGATAATACCGGCACTTACCCATACTTCAGCGTAGAGAAGGACCTACTGTATCGGGTGGCAAAAAGGGCAGAAGAAACCGTTGAGCAGCTTGTGGTGCCCAAACCTTACAGGAAGTTGGTGTTGGAGTTGGCCCATGGGCACATTCTTGGAGGTCATCTGGGGACAGAGAAAACCCGAGAGAGGGTATTACAGAGATTCTATTGGCCTGGGGTGATGAAGGACATAGAAAATTATTGTTCCTCCTGCCCTGTGTGTCAGAGGTCGGCCCCGATGCCACATTTCCGTAGCCCGCTGGTCCCTCTACCCATCATTGAGGTCCCGTTTGAGAGAATCGCAATGGATTTGGTAGGTCCTATAATCAAGTCCGCTAGGGGGCACCAGTACATATTGGTTATAATGGACTATGCCACCCGTTATCCAGAAGCGATCCCTCTCAGAAATACCTCGGCCAAAACCATAGCCAAAGAGCTATCTCTTGTTTTTAGCCGGGTGGGTATTTGTAAAGAACTGCTTACGGACCAAGGTACACCCTTTATGTCCCGGGTTATGAAAGAGCTGTGTAAATTGTTCAAAGTGACGCAATTGCGTACATCTGTGTATCACCCCCAAACCGATGGGCTGGTTGAAAGATTCAACAAAACCCTAAAACAAATGTTGAAGAAAGTGGTGGATAGAGATGGAAGGGATTGGGACTGTCTACTTCCTTATTTGATGTTTGCTATTAGGGAGGTGCCCCAATCCTCTACGGGATTCTCCCCCTTTGAGTTACTGTATGGGAGACACCCAAGAGGGCTGTTGGATATTGCCAAGGAAACTTGGGAAAGTGAGAGTTCTCCCCACAGGAGTGTGATTGAGCATGTCGCCCTGATGCAAGATCGAATTGCACAGGTAATGCCCATCGTGAAGGAACATTTGGCCCAAGCGCAGTTGGCACAGCAGAGAGTGTACAACCGTGGAGCCAAGACCCGTACCTTTTCCCCGGGGGATAGGATATTGGTACTTGTCCCTACGGTTGAAAGTAAATTCCTTGCCAAATGGCAAGGCCCCTACGAGATAATGGAAAAAGTGAGCGAAGTGAATTACAAGGTCAGACAACCAGGAAGGCGAAAGCCCGAACAGATCTATCACGTTAATCTGTTGAAAGCCTGGAGGGATAGAGAGTCCCTAGTCGCAGACACTTGGTCACCAGCTCAAACTGGTTGCGTGATTCCTGAGGTTGGAATCGCAGCCACCTTGTCACAACCCCAACAACAGGAGGTTAAGGAGTTTGTGCTTCGCAACAAGGAGGTATTCTCTGAGCTGCCGGGACAAACATCTGGGGTAGAGCATGACATTATTACCCCGCCCGGTGAAAGGGTGAAGTTAAAACCCTATCGGATCCCAGAGGCCCGACGGGAGGCAATACGGGAGGAAGTACAGAAAATGCTGAACTTAGGGGTGATAGAGGAGTCCCAAAGTGATTGGTCTAGTCCCATCGTGTTGGTGCCTAAACCGGATGGGAGCTGGCGATTTTGTAACGATTTTCGTCAGTTGAACAAAGTTACAAAATTTGACACCTACCCCATGCCACGTATAGATGAGTTGATCGACCGGCTGGGAACAGCCCGATACATGACGACTCTTGACCTCACAAAAGGGTATTGGCAAATCCCCCTGGCCAAGTCGGCCAAAGAGAAAACCGCATTTGTAACCCCAGACGGGGCGTTCCAATATAAAAGAATGCCGTTCGGGTTACAGAATGCGCCGGCCACATTCCAGCGGAAAATGGACCAGATGCTGAGGCCCCATCGGAAGTATGCTGCGGCTTACCTGGATGACATAATTGTCCATAGCACAGATTGGGCCTCACATCTGCCAAAAGTGCAAGCAGTCCTGGACTCTGTTCGGGAAGCAGGGTTTACGGCTAACCCCAAGAAGTGTACCATTGGGCAGGAGGAGGCCAAATATCTTGGGTACACCATTGGGAGGGGAGTAATAAAACCCCAACTCAACAAAGTCGAGGCCATCCAGAGTTGGCCACGTCCCAACAGCAAGAAGCAGGTACGAGCCTTTCTGGGAATCGCTGGGTATTATCGGCGATTCATTCCCCACTTTGCTTCTAAGGCTGTGCCCCTAACCAACCTGACGAAGGGGAAAGGGTCGGTCATGATTAAATGGACCCCCGAGGCTGAGGCAGCATTCCAATTCTTGAAACAAGCCTTATGTAGCCAGCCAGTGTTGTACTCACCCGACTTCTCTAGAGACTTTGTCGTACAAAGTGATGCGTCAGATGTGGGGTTAGGAGCAGTATTGTCCCAGGTCTGGAACGGGGAAGAGCACCCAGTCATTTACCTCAGCAGGAAGTTGAAGTCCCATGAGGTAAATTACGCCACCGTTGAAAAGGAGTGTTTAGCGGTGAAGTGGGCTCTAGATTCCCTTCGGTACTACCTGCTAGGTAGGCACTTTGACATGGTTACGGATCACGCTCCGTTAAAGTGGATGGCTCAAAACAAGGAAACAAATAGAAGAGTGAATAGGTGGTTCCTGGCCCTCCAGGAATTCAACTTCACAGTAAAGCATCGCCCTGGCGTTCAAATGGGGAATGTGGATGCTTTGTCTCGAGTACATGAATGCCTGATTGCTGGTGTTC